>OY282558.1:130530200-131785200 GCA_958295665.1 Tipula vernalis | reverse complement strand
ACTATGTGGGACCATTGCAACTGAAACAAATTTATGGCAGGTCAACCCAAAGGTGGAAAGCTTACGTAGCAATATTTGTCTGTATGGCGACTAAAGCTGTGCACATTGAAGTTATTTCAAATTTGACCACGGAGAATTTTATCGCAGCATTGCAGAGATTTGTGTCACGTCGTGGATTGTGCAGCGATATATATTCGGACAATGGCTCCAACTTTATTGGCACCAACAATGAACTTCGCGAGACTTATGATTTCTTAAAAACTAACTCTAATCACATTTTCTCATTTCTTGCTTCAGAGCACATAAAATGACACTTTATTCCCAGCGTAGCACCAACATTTGGCGGACTGTGGGAAGCCGCCGTAAAGTCCTTTAAACACCACCTTAGACGCGTAATGGGCAACACAGTGTTTACGTTTGAAGAACTCACAACGATATCCAGTCAAATCGAAGCAGTACTGAATTCACGACCACTATGCGTACTGTCAGATGATCATCTGGATGCTTTAACACCAGGTCACTTATTAATTGGAAGGCCAATTGTCCAAATTCCTCAACCACCGTTAACCGAGGCCAAGCTTTCACACCTCTCAAGATGGCAACACATGCAACAGATTACACAACATTTTTGCAATCGATGGAAGATGGAATACTTGACGTCATTACACAACCGAAATAAATGGCAAACTCCAGGAGAATCATACAACACCGGTGAGATTGTGCTAATCCGAGAAGCAAATCTTCCACCTACAAAATGGTTACTAGGAAGAATAGAAGAAGTTCATCCCGGGCGCGACGGCACAACAAGAGTTGTAACAATAAAAACCAAAACTGGATACTTGAAGCGACCCGTCCATAAACTAACGAAATTATCAACAAATGAATTGAATCAACCGATTCATGGCGAGGGGGATGTTGTGGAACAATAGTCATCAATCACCTAAAAGAAAATTAATTAACTTTTTTTTCTTACAATAGTAACAATAATGAACTTATCTTGGATATGTATTAAATTAGTAATTATTATTGTTTGTATAATCATTAATTTGACGTTTCTCAATTTAAATTGTATAAATGTAGTAGCTTAAAAACGATCCGATTGCCATCTATGTAAATATAAATAAATTATGTGGTTGACCATAGAGTTAGATACGCACTAATTTAGACCATTCGTGATAATTGCGTCTTCACTGAAATTCAAATTAACCGCGATTACTTTTAAGCCGAGTTTTACTATGACCAATCAGTGAACGACACAGCATCATAAATTATGGACCAAATCAGATCAAGGGATTTTTATAGTTGTAATTAGAAAAGGAAAATGCAATGAAAATGCCCAAATGCCGAATGCCCAAAAGTAGTTCAAAATGTGTTTTATTAATTGAACGCTGGCACGTACAATTCATGAATCTCTCTAAATTCGAAGCATATTTGTACCATGAATCTGGAATGGCCATTGATAATTTGGTGAGTGCCAGAACAATAATGCCATTTATCCTTTCTATTTGCCCATTTCTTCTCGGATTTCCAATGATGATCAGCGAATGTTAAACAGATTGAGTTTTGCAGTATTCTTCAAAAACTTTTAATGTAAACGCGGTGGCCCGACCTGTTACAAAATGCACAGGTTTTCGAAAATTGTACCTCTAATTTTTGAATCACCTCTGCTGATATAGTTAGATATGTTAGTTAGTAAGCCTAAATGGTCTTTATGGTATATAAATAGGGGATAATTCCCTTTTGTCAGAGCCCATAAGAAACCCTTTTGCCTTCCACGTTTTCTGTCTCCTAATATACGCTAGATACAAGTTTTGCGGCTAGTTTAAATATGCATAACAGCGGGTGGCCAGAATCATCCATCTTAAATAAAATATAATACTTTGAGCAGCTGCAACTTGATTAAGAAATTCATCTTCGACTAACATAATAATGGGATTACGTGTTACATCTTTTTGCTTAATCGATGTTCTAATGAATATCTAAATTCCTCCAAAGTTAAGGCAATCCGCAGATCTTTGTCTTTCTAATTCATTGGCATCTAGAATGCTGCACAGTCCGTTTTTATTTTAAAAGGGATGCCTAGCAAATATATGGCTAATTTTCTGAGCGCTGACACAATGGCCAGTACTTACAGCTCATAACTGGTGTATTTTTCCGCTGCGGGTGAGGTCTTTCTGCTGTAAAAGTAATATCGCAATGGTATTGCCTTTTTTTAGGTGGTCTGTCAGAGGTCAAGGGATAATTGAATATTGCGGAATTAACTTCTGAAAATACCCGGAAAGCCCAAGGAAACTTTGCACTTTCTTAAGATTTGTCGGCTCAGGGTAATTCACAGCTTTAATTTTTATTTCTGAGGGGTTAATTTTTCCGTCTGCTATTACATATCATAGGAATTCAATTTTTTCGAATAGAAATTTGCACTTTTTCCGCTTAAAATTGAGACCATTTCGCTGGAAAATTTAAAACATTTTTTAATTTTGAAATATTTTCTTCGTCATTGTTAGTTACAGAGAAGATTAGCATGGCCCCTGCGCATGGATGACACGCAAAATCGTGAAGCGTTCCACATTTTTTTCAGGATGTAGAATTAGGGAGAGCACATTGGAATGATTTAGATATGATCAGCTATCGACCGTTATGTTATTGGACGTTGGTTGAAATTATTGTGGTTGGGACAACAAATTTTTAATTTATGAGTATGGGTGTGGTTAACTAATTATTTAATTAATTACATTAGCAGGTGGAAATTATATGGATTCTTTTGCAAGATTTTTAGGAAATTGCCGATTAGTTGAATTTTTAATAGTATGGTTAAATATATAAAATATATATTTTTTCAGCTTTTATTTTTGAATCTATTTGCAGTCGGTAAACCATTAATTAACTATCTACAGGAGAACGGTGGCAAACGAAACAAGTGCTGTGAATTTGAATTATAACTTAGCCATTTATAATTTTTTAACATTCCCGCAGAATTTTATTGTTGATGTTGAATTATTCATATGGCTTAATATTATGGTTGAGGTTGGTATTGGTATTGAAGTGGGTGTTGGTATTGGTGTTCGTACTAGTGTTAATGTTCATACTTGTGGGTATAATTGTTAATGATAGTTTTGGTATTAGTATTCATATTGGTTAGTTAAAATGGTTTTAGTTTAGAACACTCCTGAGAAACTCTACCATGATGACAATGGCTGTGATGACAGCACGATGGCCAGATGGTAGTTGGTTGAATGATTGTCAAACTATTAATGGTTATTTATTTGTGGTACATAGGGATTGATCTAGAATTTATTTCAGAGAATCAAATTTATACTTAATTAATTTTAAAATAGATATTATAAAGAATTAATGCATATTTTAAATTTGGGAATGCCTTGAAGAACCTGAAACAACCTTACAGGAGTTGGAGCAGTAGATGAACTTTAAATTGTATTGCCTTGTGCTAAATAAATTACTAAAAATATATTACTAACAAATTTACTAACTATCAACTACTTAGGTGTCTGGAACCGGGTTGAGTCTTTGTTGCTAACATTCCTTTCCCATCCCTCGATTTTGTTATATGTAAAAAGGTGTACGACGGCGGCCTGGCCAGGGGCGGATATCACAACTATTAGACTTATGTGGTTATCGATGTGGCGCCTTCCTTTACGGGGTGAAAAATTGCTATGTTGGCTTCATGAAAAGCGGAATATGATGGTACATATTTCCTTGGTAAGGGAGAGTTATGGTGTCGTGTTGCTACATAGGTATAGTGGTGTGGTATTCGCATTTATAATACGGGAGACTTGCTTAATGCTTGATCATACATCGTAATCAATCAATCGATCAAAAACTGCTAACAATAAAAAATAAAAATAAAAAAAGATGCAATATAGTGCATGCAGTATCTAATTTCTGCAAATGTATAAAAAACTGTTCACAAGGTTGAACATATTGAATTCAAGCATGTTGAAATCATCTCGAGCTAGTGTGTTCTTTCTAAAATCGATCCTTTCCATCCTCCACTTCAAATTACTATTCGTTTAAATAAATTAAAGTTTCAATCTTGTTCATTTCCTTCGATTGAAAATGAATTACTTACAATTAATTGGGACATTTTATTTAATGGTAAGGTTGTCAATGAAATGATTGACGTGATTTAGTGCGTAGTTCCTTAGAGTAAGGGTGCCAAATTTGAAATTCTTACTATGAAATGTATTCTACGAAAATTGAACGGATTCAACAAAAATTCACTAGATTCTAATGTTTCAAATTTGTTCCGTTTACTGCAAAGTCAAACTATGATGTTTAAAATTTCACCCAAATTCATCGATTAGTTTATTTGTTGTAGTCGTTTGAAGTAAGCAACTTTTGTGTTTCTTGAAAAATGGAAAAAAACGAATTTCGTGCAGTGATTAAACACTATTATTTGAAAGGGAAAACGGCGAAAGAGACAAAAGGAAAGCTCGATAAACATTACGGTGAGTCTGCTCCGTCAGATTACATGGTAAAATATTGGATTGCTGAATTTAAATGCGGCCGAAGAAGCACTGCAACAATACCATCAACAGGAAAGCCAAAAGAGGTGGTTACTGAAGAAAATATCAAGAAAATCCTCGATATCGTTATGAATGATCGCCGAGTCAAGTTGCGTGAGATTGTTGAAATGGTAAACATATCATATGAACGTGTGTTCAACATTTTGCATGAACATTTGCATATGAAAAAGCTATCGGCAAAATGGCTGCCGCGTTTGCTCAGTGTCGAACAAAAACGAGTTCGACAGACCACTTCACAGCGGTGTTTGGACATGATAAAGCGTAATCCTGTTGATTTTTGGCGTCGATTAATTACTGTTGATGAAACGTGGGTCCACCACTACACACCTGAAACCAAAAATCAATCGAAACAATGGGTGGAAACTGGTGGAAGTGCTCCGAAGAAGGCAAAGGCAGTGAAATCGGCTGGCAAGGTTATGGCCACTATATTTTGGGATGCACACGGAATATTGCTCATCGATTATCTTGAAAAAGGATCCACAATCACAGGAAAGTATTATCGTGCATTATTGGATCAATTGGTTGATGCAATCAAGGAAAAACGACCACATTTAAAGAAGAAAAAAGTGCTCTTTCTTCAAGACAACGCATCGGTTCACACAGCATTAGATACGATGCTAAAATTACGTGAAATACACTTCGAATTGGTTGATCATCCACCTTATAGTCCAGAATTAGCTCCTAGTGACTTTTTCCTGTTTCCAAACTTGTAAAAATGGCTCGCAGGACAAAGATTCATCTCAAACGAAGAAGTGATTATCGAAACTAACGCGTATTTTGAGGGGTTCCCGAAATCGTATTATTCAGATGGTATAAAAAAGTTGGAATATCGTCTTACTAAGTGTGTCGAATTAAATGGAGACTATGTTGAGAAATAAATGGTTTTTGGCAAAAAAAAATTTTGTTTTCCTACTTAGGTAGCTTCATTTTCAATCCGCCCTCGTATACCTCGATTACAGGTTGAAGGGCTGTTAGTGGTACAACACGATTTAATTTGAATTTAACTTGATACAATCAATATTTGCTACCATTTGTATAGTTTTCCCTCAGAATAGTTCTTATTCTGAGAAAAAAGGACAACCTCCACTAATTTAGTTTCATTTTATGTGGTCATTTCCGTAAAAGAATTGAATCTATACAACAGTTCGATGTATAGACGGTCGTGGTTTGATCAATCCTTACCAATAAGCTGGATAATTTATTTCGTGCAATCCCTGCAACCAAATGTTTGTAATTTTTTGATATATAAATAAGACAAACACGATTTCGCAATTTTGACTGGTCTTGGCATTCATAAGGCCAAGGGAAAGAAAATTCCTAAATCTAAATACAAATTTTATGCAAGAAAGTCGAGAAGGCCTCCAAAATTGTAAATGTTTTTATAATATTTTAATATTTACCCGCAAATTATGTCACACCACATGATATAACACTTGTAATACATTAATTGTCGTCGTTTGTTGACGGCCAAATATTGGCACAATGATTAAATATTTCTAATATGTGGTAAATATGTATTAGACAGGCCATTTGTGTCAATAATTTTAGTAACTATAAAAAATCGAGAAAGTTGAGAAAATATATTAGAAATCTTTTGCACCTTGTCAACTATAAACGTGCAAGCATAATAGTTAGTCATATTTAAAATGAAAATTTTACTGGCCGTTCTGCTGCTAGCAGTGGTTGTAAATGGTATGTTATTGAATTTGGTTGGAACCATTATAAAAACACTTTGTACTAACATTTTATTTAATTTATAGGCCTTCTCACCGAAATGCCTTCTAACATGGAAGAGCTTGTTAAAATGTATTGTGTAAAGGCGAATAGTACCACGTTCTATGAAGTCCCATTAAATGATCCAAACGTAACACAAAAGTTCGACTTCAACAAAAAGACCCATTTCTTTTTCCATGGATGGATTAGTAACATAACAGAGGCTTGGGCTGATAATTATAGAACAAATTGGATTAATAGTGGCAGACAAGCAAATCTTTGTCTCGTGGATTGGTCTGCATTGGCATATGGCGATATTGTAACTGTTGCAGTAGATACTCAGCGTTATGTTGGCAACTATACGGCGCAAGTATATTTGACGTGGTTACATGCACAAGGATTAAATTATAGTGATATAATTTTGATTGGGCACAGCATGGGTGGACAAATCGCTGGTTATATTGGAAATAGTCTTAAAAATCTAATCAAGTTTATTATTGGATTGGACCCGGCTGGACCATTTTTCTTAGCACTCCCAGGCATGTACCGATTGTCTGCTGCCGATGCGGATTACGTTCAAATTTTACATACAAGTGCACCTACGTATGGTTATACATTAAGAACTGGAGATGCTGATTTTTATATCAATTACGGAATCATTCTGCAACCGCAATGTCCGGTAGTAACGACAGAAGATCAACTTACTATACATTGTTCGCATGCAAGAGCATTAAATATATTTATTGATTCATTATTATATCCTACCCAAAACCTTTGTAGAGGGGTTAGATGCTTCACCTCTGCACTTTATGCACTAAGAACTTGCCCCCCGGAAACTGTGAGTTTATTTGGATTGGACGCAAACAAAGCCCTAACTGGAGAATTCTATGCATCAACGAAGAACTCTACAACATGTACTGGAGACCTATATATAGACTATATTCCAATAACCCTTTTCTAATACAGCTTTTTGCTAATTATCTAAATTGTTAAATTTTTTTTTGTCAGATTTCATTTGTGAAATCAAATGTAAAACATATAAAACTTATTAAAACTTTTGTGTCATTAAGAATTTTTTTATTTTGTATTTTACATTAATATTGTTACAGTGGCACCTGTGATGTAATAGAATAAGTTAAATTAATAGCTCAATGTTTACTGTACATACTAAAATGGAATTTTCCATGATAAAACTGTTCTAAATGTTTCTACGCTATTCTAACTGGAAAAGTCATGAACTTTCGAGAAGTTTGGTTTCTGTATATAAAAAGGTGAACGAAGTCGAATTGGATTATTAGTATTTGGTAAGCGATAGTGTGAAGATTAAAAGGAATTAAAAAGTGATTTAAAAAGTGTTTTAGTGCGAAATAAAAAGTAAAAGTGATCAGTAAAATTGTGCGAATATTAAAATAAAGTGATTTTGTGAATTATCTTAAATAAATTGTGCTGTAATAATTTTTGTTGCGAAATAAATAAATTCGTTGGTGAAAATTGAATTGTTTTGTTTTTATTCACAATCCAGTCGAACCTTGATTGACAAGGCAAAAACGTAAAAATTGGTGACAGCGGTGGGATTGTGAATAATTAAACAAAGAGAATGATTCTCTTCGAATTAAGAGTTCTAAAATTAAAAAAGGAACTTGAGAAACGGGGTTTGGCTAAATGATGGTATTAAAGCAGAAATGGATAAAGAAGGGTTAAACGCTGACCATCATGAATTTGGCGTGGAAGTAACGGATGCGGCAACGGTAAAGAAGACAGAATATAATACTCAAACATTGGTCGAAAAAACACAAGTATCTACTGGAAGTTTCGATTTGTCGCAGTTAATGGCTAAAACGGAAGTTCAACTTGTCAAAGCGGAGGTTCAAAGTCTCGAGAAAGAATTAGCTGATGTCAAAGCAAATGGAACAAGGACGCAAGTGGTTCAGACCGTCCAGTCGCTTAAGGTAAAGCCACCAACATTCGACGGAACAACATCTTATGGCATTTTCAAATTTCAATTTGAAACGGCAGCCAATCAAATCCATCCCAGGGCAGTGACCACAAGCGGTAAATCTATCGCATGGAATTGAAAAGCCGCTATCAACAGGGAGGAGAATCGCTACAGGAATTTTCATCGGCAATCGAGCGACTAGTACATCTAGCACATACCAGTACGTCGGCCGATTATAAAGAAACAACTGTATCTGCACAAGTCATCACCAAACCGTCAATGAAAATACAGCATAAATACAGAGCGGTCAGCACCAAGATTCCAAGACGGAAGCGGAAAAATCAGATGTTGGGCATGTGATAAAATCGGTCACATCTCTCGGGACTGTTGGGAAATAAGAAGAAAACGGGGAAGATCACCATCACCTATTCAGCAAAGACCAAGCTAAGCACAGGCAGTGGCCAAACAAGAGGGCCAAATGACGACGGGGTCGTTAAACTTGAAAGAGTCAGCTTAAAGGAGCCGAAGCCGACTCCCATACAACCGATTGCCCCATAACCTCCATCCCCGTTTCAAAAGTAGCAAGAGGCAGTAACTGCTCAACAATCAAAGGCGATATTGATGGCACGGATTGCATCATCACCCTGGATATGGGAGCAAATCGCACGATTGTCCGTAAAGATCTGATCGATGAAGGTAAATAACCAGCTAATGGATTGAAGTTACAAACAGCAACTGGAGATAGTTCAAAAATAAAAGGCAAACATATTGTGAAAATAAAGATCGGAAGAACTCCTTTCCAACATGAAGTACTAATTCCAGATATTGTGGATAAAGTCATTATGGGAATGGACTTCATGAGGGCAAATGGCTTCGTGGTGGATGTTGGACGAGGAGTTTTCACTTTAATCTAGCAGTGCAGGAACAATTACCAGGCGAATTATTATTGATCATCGGGAGAAGCTGCTACCGAACTCGGAGGCGATCGTGTGGGGAAAATTGGAAGGAGGTTCTGGGTCACCCAGGTTGTGAATTGTGGAAGCTAACGAAGAGGAAAACGGAGCCAAGATTACCATTGGCAAAACAACAAGAAGTCGAGCGGATGGTAACAGAAATGCAGACGGCAGGTGTAATCGAACCAACAAACAGTCCATGGAGCTCACCGGTAGTGTTGGTTGAGAAGAAGGACGGTAGCATGAGATTCTAGCCTCATTATCGGGTGCTCGAATATTTTCTACATTAGTTCTACAAAGCGACTATTGGCAGGTGGAAGTCCACGAGGAACATCGCAAAAAAATAGTGTTCAGTGTAGGTAACGGGCTTTGGCAATTTAATGTTATGCCGTTCGGATTATGTAATGCCCCTGCGACTTTTGAACGATTAATGGAGCGCGTGTTAAAGGGATTACAGTGGATGGCGTGCCTAATATATCTGGACCACATGTTTTGGATCGGATACAGGCCGCCAGATTAAAGTTAAGTCCAAAGAAGTATAAGTTGTTTAGAACTGAAGTAAAATATTTGGTAACGACTTATGGAATTCACACCGACTAAGAAATGATCGCATCGCTAAAGATTGGCCAGTTCTACAGACCTAAAAATGTAGACTAATTATGAAGTTTTCTAGGATTGTCCACCTATTATAGATGCTTCGTGCCAGGATTCGGGGACATTGCCAAGAGTTATTGCTTACTACTCCAAAACAATATCAAAACCGGAGCGTAATTACTGCGTGACATGGAAAGAATTGTAGGCTATAGTGGAATGTGTTAAGCATTTCCATAAGTACCTTTATGGCCAAAACTTCCGTTTAAGGACAGATCACGGCGCTTTACGATGGCTGTTACAATTCTAGAATCCAAAGGGGCAGATAGCACGCTGGATCGAACGTCTTCAAAGCTACGATTCCCAGATCGAACATCGGACGGAAAGTGCACGCGGAAACGCCGACGCATTATCAAGACGACCATGTCCAGTAGAATGTAAACATTGTGGTTACGTTGAATCAAAAGGAAGGCATCATTGAAGTTAGGCTTACGCAAGTGCTGCATGCTGAAAGACCAATTGGAGAATACGGATTTATCAGTTATCATTAAATAGAAGGATAAGGAACACCGGCCGACTTGGAGCGAGATCGCGGATAAAACTCCCATTGTCAGGGAACGAGTATCATGTAGGAGCAAGTGGGGGCCACTTAGGAAATAATAAAACACTGGCTAAGATACGTCAACGATTCTACTGAGCAGGATGTAGACAGTCTGTGATAGAGTGGTGCCAGAAATGTGACCAATGTGCGTCGGTGAAGGGACCCACACGTATAAGTCGTGGAACCATGAAGCAATACAATGTCGGAGCACCATTCGAAAGAATTGCAATGGAAGTAGCGGGGCCATTTCGCACCACCGAGAGCGGTAACAAATATGTGCAGGCCCGGCTCGAGGGGTGATCGAGATGTGCACTCTATGGAACTTGCTAAATGTTGAATATATTTTACACTCTAATGGAACTTGCTAAATGTTGAATATATTTTACACTCTAATGGAACTTGCTAAATGTTGAATATAAAATAAAAAAAAATTTTATCATCCTGTATTACATTCTAATGTCACCATGTCACTACTATATACACATGTATTTCATTTTAATGTGTTTCTGCTAGCATGTTAGTAGCTAACTTGTTAACGCAATTTTAATATTTAACAAGCAACAGTAATAAATGACATTCAATTGGTTATATAAACGAAAACAAAAAGTATACGAAACGAATTTTTTTATGTGTTCGTGTGTTTTTTGGTCATTATGATAATGGTAGAGCTAGCTAGATAGAGAAGAGAATTTAGTTTCCCCTCTGAACGTTAGCTATCAGGTTATCTCTTATCTGTAGACGCATTTTTATATCATGTCATATTGTCATCTCATCTTCTCACAATATTAGTATTTTCCAAAAAAAGCAAATAAAAACAAAAATGTTGGGATTGTGTTGCTGTGGTTATAGTATTTATTAGAGCCTGTGGAGTATTTAACAAAAACAAAAAACACATACATATACAAATCCAATAAGAATATTCAGATGTGAAGTTTCTAACAAAAAAATGGCGAATAACGAAATGTATATACATATTTAACCGTAAATCCAATAAGAATTTTAATTTTTTATTTGTGCCACATTTTAGTTTTATTTTTATGGCCAGGTGGCCCAAGAGTATATAAGATATCTTTGAGCTCCCCAACTTCATATCATGGGGATAAAGTTGATTAACTTAATTCCGACTATGACAGATTTCGTCCATGTATAATGGTGAAACAAAAAAGGGTCGAACAGCAATTACAAGAGATAAATCTAAGTAGCGGGGTATATGGTCAGCTAGCCCAAGACAATATCAAACATCCTTAAGCGAACAACACAGTTGCTGCGTTTTCTCACTGATGCTTCCATTTTTTCTTTATTGTAAAACTTTGAGTTATGGAGTTCGCCACATTAAATAGTGGTGCAAATGGTCTTTAATGCGGCAAAAACGATTCCATGTGTAACGCGAAATAGTGACTTACAGTTTATTGTTTTCGTCAAAACAGAAACGTTTGCAAATTTTTGAGGAACTATAAAAATAATGTTTAATTATATGTAATTATAAAATGGTCCTTACTGTGTTATATAAATTAAGGTATGTGGATTCACCGTGGTCTTAGACTGTACTACACCGCCGGATTTTAAAAGATCGTTGTACAAATGCCACTTATTATTCGGACGTTTAACATAACAAGTGTAATGTCCACTTGCACCAAATGACGGAGGGAAGATGTAATTTATTACACCTTTTAAATAAACTCTTTGGTTCAAAACTGTTAATGTACTTTGTATATCACAAAGCTGAATATTATACTTCGTTTGTATATCGAACGGCTGGACATCAACAAAAATAACTTCATTTTGAATGATCACTTTATCTGGTATCATTTGTTCTCCAAAAACGTTTGATCCTAATTTTAATTGATTGCTACTATATAGTATATCCAATTTAAATTTGTCAAAGAAATCTTTACCTATTATACCGTTTTCTAGAATTTCGAATTGTTTTGAAACTTTATGGAATTTGTGTTTGACTGTTAAATTATCGTTCAATTTTAGTTCTAATATGATTGATCCTTTGGTTGTGACTACTCCTTTACCTATTCCTGTTAAAGTTATTGTACAGTGCTGGTAAAAAAAAATTGGGCAAACAAATTTATTGCAAATTAGAGTCTTTGTTTGCTAAAATTACAAAACTTTTGAAAGCAATTGGTTTATTGTTTCATTTTAAATACATGTATGACGTAATTTTTTGAAAAAAAAATTGACCTGCAATTTAGGGGCAAAACACCGAAAAATGCCAAAATATTCAAAATACGTTTGATTGGAGTTAAAGTAATGTAATAAATTAAACACTTATTTTTTTTTTTTTTTTTTTTTTTATTGATTTATAGAAGTTCAATCTTTAATATTAATATTTTGTTGGACCGCCTTTTGCTTTTATTACAGCGATTCACCTCCGATTCATTGAATTTGATAAATTTTTCAAAGTCGCAGGAGATATGGATTCCCAAATCATCATCAACAAACTTTTTAAAGCTTCAATCGATTCTGGGCGCTTCCTTGCTACTTCTAGCTTCATTATAGACCAAATATTTTCAATTGGATTTAAGTCTGGACTATACGGGGGCCAGCTCAACACATCGATACTTTTTTCTTCGAAGTACTTTTTTACCTTTAAATGAAGAGATAAGAAAAAAAAAACAAGTTTTTAACAAATTATTTATGTTTATCTGAAAGCCAATTTGTCTATCTACAATTCAAAATTAATAACTCCTGTTGAAAAATAAATTTGCAAGTCTCGCCAAAAAGCTTTAACGCAGAAGGCTCAAATTCGTTCTGAAGGACCTGCAGATAAACAGCTGCTGTAACGCTGGAACTAAGGAAGCACAATCGATCGGTTTCATTTTCAGAAAAGCATCCCCAGACCATAACTCTTTCTTTTTTCGGTGGAAGTCTTAAAAGACATTCGTTGCAAAGTCTCTCGCCAGGTTTTCTCCTTACGAGAATTCTTTCATCTCCAACATGCAGCTTGAATTTTGATTCATCAGAGAAAATCACAT
The DNA here is from genome assembly GCA_958295665.1 of Tipula vernalis. Classification (NCBI taxonomy): domain Eukaryota; kingdom Metazoa; phylum Arthropoda; class Insecta; order Diptera; family Tipulidae; genus Tipula; species Tipula vernalis. The sequence continues at coordinate 131,771,878 of OY282558.1, read as the reverse complement.
CATTCCACATCTCTGGAGTCCAATTAACATGCTCCTGGGTTCATAGCAAACGTTTTTTTTTTCACTAGTAATGTGAACTCAGGCTTCTGGACTGGTTTAAGTGCTCTCAAACCAGCTTTAACAAGTCTTTTTCTCACTAAGCCGGCTGAAATTTTTTTTCCCGTTGCTCGCTCAAGATCCTGTCTTATGTCCGATGAAGTTTTAAAACGGTTCCGACGACTTTGTAATAGTATAAAACGATCTTCCACTGGCTTTGTCTTTCTGGGCCTTCCAGAGCCTTTCTTTCTTTGTGTACCGCCCATCTCTCGATTTTTTTTAATATTCCACGCGACAGTACTTTTAGGAATGTTTAATCTTTCACCTATTTCACGCGTGGTTAAATTTTCTCGCGCCAAAATCAACATATTGCTTTTACACTGGTCAGTAACTATTCCCTTTTTTTTAACTAAAATTGCACTTTATTCTTTATTTATCTAGGATCACTTACAGAATAACTTAATCTTACAAAATATGCACTATTTATACTCAAAACATAAATTACAGGCAATAAAACATCTGCACCGTAATGACGGCCAAGAACGGTAGGCGTAAAAAAAAAATAATTGCTTACCCAATTTTTTTGCACATAAGTTGCGGGGTTGTACCGGTGTAATAATAGCAAAAGGCGGTCCAACAAAATATTAATATGAAAGATTGAACTTCTATAAATCAATAAAAAATAAACAAAAAAATAAAAAATAAGTGTTTAATTTATTACATTACTTTAACACCAATCAACGTATTTTGAATATTTTGGCATTTTTCGGTGTTTTGCCCCTAAATTGCAGGTCAATTTTTTTTTTTCAAAAAATTACGTCATACATGTATTTAAAATGAAACAATAAACCAATTGCTTTCAAAAGTTTTGTAATTTTAGCAAAAAAAGACTCCAATTTGCAATAAATTTGTTTGCCCAATTTTTTTTTACCAGCACTATATCTGTTATGTCCACATTGTAGTTTTCGATTAAATTTTCTTTTATAAGTGACACATCTGCTCCTGAATTCAATAGTAAGTTTGGTTGTTATCAATTTTAGGTGATATGGCGTCTCTATTTATAGCATTGACCAGCGAGTCTTTAAGCATCCGTAACAAAACCTTACAGAATTTAACGAAAATATATTGTAAAGGAAATTTTGACAGATCGCCCAGCGAATCCGTAACACGATTTGCCAACAAAAAAGGAATATTCGTAATTGTATTTCGCAATAATTGTTTTGTCACATTACACTACATAATATATTATGTACATATTTGAAATACATATAAAACATTATTTTAATTAATAAAACATAAATAGGCCATGTTTCACTGTTTGACGTTTCTTCCTTCAGTTTGGGCGGTAATTTTCGCTCTTGTTAAAGAATGTTAAATGACAATTCAAATTTAACGAAACTGAACGAAAAGTTCTTAAAGTTTCGCTGGTCAGTAACATGCATGTTCCTATGGTCGCATTCTTACTTAAATTTCTTAAAGACTCACTGGTCAATGCTTATGTTGTAAGTAATTTGATGCTAGGTTTACCTTTTTTGAGTGTCTGGAGATTGTATTTCAAAGAGTTTTTCCAAGTTATATGTTTCATTGTTATCCGTTTGATTTGTTCTAGTGTTGATTAATTTTATCCGATGTTTGAATTTCACCTTATGTTTTCCTTTGATTTTGTTGTATATTAATTCTACTGTTTCCTTAAATTTTTTTTTCACAATTTTGCTGCTTATTTCTAATTTGTTTGATATTAGTTTTGTAAAAATATTTTGCAAATGAATGAAAATTAATTTTATGTGCAAGAACATTATTCTCAATAATGATAAGGTTTGAATTAAATGTTTGGAAAATGCCTCGTTCTGCGACGAGTTTCCTTTCAAATCATTCTCCTTTTCTTTCTTTGGTACATTTGAAATTATTTTCCATTCTTTTTGATTTCTTATAACTAAATTATTTTGTTTCGCTTGTTTTTGGATGCTTCGACCCTTTTGATTATTTTGATTTTGGGTGTCTGGACCCTTTGATTTTGCGAAATTTAGGTACATTTCTGGAATGCATCCCATTTGGAGAGTATAGTTTTCATGTTCCATTTGATTATTTTTCTGTGGTAGTTTATTATTTGTAGTGTGACCCAACTGCGGCGGCTCTCCTACTGCTGGTTGGATCCGTTGGAGTTTTCCGATTCGTGTTGGATTGTTTGTAGGTGTGGATGAGTCGATTTTTGTTGCTGAGGCACGATTTGATTTATTCTTAATTTATTAAGTTCCTTTTCTAAGTGTTCTATGTTTTGTTGCTGTTGCGGATATCCACTCGAGTTTGGTTGTCTATGCTGATAGTTGTTTTGAGTATGATTATGTCGAGGGTAGTCATTGGTGTTATATGATTTCTGATTCAAAAATTTTCTCCTACATTCATTAAACGTATGCCCTGTTGTTGTCTTACAGTGCGAACAGTATTTTGGTTCATAGTTATTTCTTTGTTGAGGTTGCCTGTATTGTAGTAAGTTATTTTGTGGTGCACTTTGGTACCTATTGGTGTTCAGGAATTGTTTTGATATAAGATTGTTCTGTGCAACCTGTGGTGTGTCCCATCTTCTATAGTTACTGAGTTGTTGATGTTGATTGTTATTTAGTGGTTGCATATTTCGTTGAACTGCTATTCTTACCCTACACACGTCCCAGGTGTGGTTCGGCTTACTGCAGTGGTTGCATATTAATGGGTTTTGTTTGAATTGATGTATTTGAGAGCTGTTTCTATTCCTATTTAGTTGTTGCAGTTGTTCATAGTTTGTGCTATTTTTTGTGTTTTCTTGTGTATCTATTGACATCGTTAGCATGTGTTCCATTTCTTCAGTTTCTTGTATTATTTCATCTACACTCTGTGTCTTTACTGTTGCAATTTTCTTCCTCAGTATTGTGTTGTTTAAACCTCTTTTGAATGCTTGAATTGCTGTTGAATTAAGATGGTTTTTTTATGCGTTTTCGATATTTGTTAGTTCGTATTTACTCTTGTACCCGCTCTTGTACTTCTCTAGAGCTTCTATTAGCCTATACCCATAATTCCTAATTGTCTCTCCATATGACTGTTGAATGTTTGTGACTTGTCTTTCTAGCTCTTCTAAAGTGTAGGTTGGTGTATACTTGTCGTTTAATACGTTTCTTAGTGCTAAGTAGTTCTCTACCTCTCTATTGTTTACCCTTAAATATGCTTCTCCCGTTAGTTTCCGTTTTATTAACTTGTTAAATATTTGTTTTTCAACATCTGTCGTGAGTGTTTCATATACACAGTCTGCTGTTCCTAAAAATCTTTCTAACGCACCTGCTGTGCTAGCATTGTTCTCACCACTAAACTCTGGTACTGCACTATCTTTGATCAATTGTTGGATTTCCCTTTGGTTCATTTTTATATCTTCTGTTTGTATGTCTGTTTCTTGAACTTCTTGTACCTCTAACTGTTGTACTGCTAATTCCGTTATTTTTGGCTGTGTGTTATTATTGACTATACTCTTTTCTATTGTAACTGGTTTTTCTGTTTCATCAACTTTTGTTTCTTGCGTTTCTATAACTACTGTTTCCTGTTCTTCTACCCTTTTTCTTGATTCTGCTTCTAAATCTGTAATTTCTACTGTTCTTAATTCAACTACTTGTGTTTCTTGGCTTGTTTTGCTTTTGGTTCCTACGTTTATTATTGCTTTCGCTGTACTAGTTCCGGTTTATTTATTGGCGTTCCTTTTTTAGGATTAGGTTTATTTTCTTTTTTACTTCTTCTGATTCTGAACTTGCTTGACTACGTGTCCAGTCGTCGCGATGGTTCTCTTGGGTTATTCCTTTGTTTTGTGGGTGTTCGTTCCGTCTTGGTTGACTTTTCTTCAGTGGTGGTCCGTTCATGTATTTATTTACACTTCACTTTTAACCGTGGGATTGATTTAATTAAAAATTGGGTTCAACCCTTAATTTTGTGGCGTTCCTAATTACTAAAACTAATGCTTCAGATTTGCGAAGCTACAGCGCTAAATGTTATGTTTTTTTTACCGCCACTTGTTATATTTGTTATTTTCTTTTATAATAATATATTTGTTATATATCCCCTCGATATATATTTGTTATAGTAAGGATTGAAATGCGAGGTAATTAACGCAACGAATGTTAGAATATTAATGTTATTTAGTATTATCCTATCTTTATCTACACTCTATTGTTAGGTGTGAAGTGTTGATAAATGTCCTACTTGATTAGTAGGGCCTATGACGCCTCAATGTGGCCCAAAAGAAGTAAGTTAGTGAGCTCAAAGACTTTTGTTCGCTTACATCCGCGCTTTCCCATGCGACTGGTTAACTGAGGTTCACAAAGATTTGCCTTTTGGTACATGATTTTACCATATCATGCTACCTTGTGTTACGACTGGCATACGTCTCCACTTGAAACAGGGAAAAGATTTTTGCGAAGATCCCAAACGCTCAAATAATTTAAAATTTTTTTTATTGTTATAAAATACCATGACCACCATGGTGTTATATTTATGCTCGACTTTATGATTTCCGAATTTAAATTTATTATTCCCTCCGATTGTTATGTAAACATATTTTAAATTTTTATGAATTTACTTATTTTCTATATTGTCATGTACAAGCATATAATTGTGTTTTTCAAACGCAAAGTGAGTTATTTACACAATAGATGGTTTTTCGAAAAATGCAAAAAAACTTACTACGGCCAATGTAAAACCTGTAGATATTTTTTTTTTTTAGCCTAATCGTTTCGATTTAGCTGAAAGGCACATTTGGTAAAAATACTATAATAAAATTAGATTTAGTTTGGCCGTTAGGGCTCTTTTAAAATTGTAAATAGCGAGTTTTGCAACTAAACGAATTTTATAACGCGTTTTGCTCTTCATTAGTTGAAACTGTACTCACATAATGAAAAAATTATTTCATTAAAATTAAAAAACGTATTGTTCAATAAAAAAAAATATATTTTCATAAAATAATACAAAATATAAAAATAAAAAATTCCTTCAGGAAAAATAAAATAATTTAAAATATCAACGTTATCACAACGATATTGTTATCACAAAATAAAATTCTTTTTTTATGGGTAATAAAAAAGTAATTAGTAAAAATAGGAACTTAGAAACTAATTTAAATTCGTAAGCCCTCATGCTGATCCTGAGCTTCGCAAATAGGGTCTTCAGATACATTAATTATTAGAGTAGCGTTAGCATTTTTTAATAAAATATTTTTATAAAAGTGTAGATTCTCCATCTCCGACCAGTTTTAGCCAAAATGTTTTTGCAATAGACTCTTAACATCAGTCAACTTTGCCTCAGTTAGTTCAACACCAGGTTCTACAATAATTGGATGCATTTGTGACAGGTATTTTCCGCGCTTTACGATAGATTTAGATGATCCCACATCTGATTTATAGGCTATTTCGCCTCGAACCAATATTTTTTTATCTGATTTAGAAATTATGAATCGTTTGGCTTCGCTGAATTTAAAATGCCAGCTTGCAGGTGGCCTAATTATTTTTTGAGCTTCTGTTTTCCAGTCTCTGACTGGGCAATCCACATCCCCAAGGTTTATGACTGTTGCATGCGTTTTATTAATTTTAATGTATTCATCGGGCTTTATTATACATTGTCTGTTACGAATCTGAAAAAAAAAATAATACGGTTAGCTTAATATAAAAATGTTGATAGCCTAAAAATAGTCTAACCTCTTTCTCCAATTTCGCAAAAACACGATCAGGTGGCATATAAGAGTGTCCGGGAATCGGAAAAATTAACTCTAACGTTATGATATTAACTGGTGCTTCCTTCAAGAGCCAATGACAACACATTCCAATCATAATGGTGTTCTTATTTTGACCTTCACATCCATCAGCAACTAAGCGCACCCTTTTCTTATTTTTTAGCTCAAGATTGCCGAGTCGATGATGCACGGCAGATGCAATTTCTATCGAGCCTTTGGAAAAAAGGGTTTCGGTCCATGAATACAAAAACACGTTTTGCTGGGTTAAATAAGATCTAGAAGATCCCACAACTATCCCGAAATTATGCATATATATTTGCCGACTGTAATATGCTGCCTGGTCTGCCGCTGTCGGTAGGAGCATATTTTTTTGACAATCGAAAGAAATCGTAGCCAAATCATCGGCTACTTCCCGTAATAAATCAAAAAATGCTTTTGCTCGCCTTATATGTACCGCCATCTTCACCATCAAATCTTGTTTTTTCATACCGTTTGTCTCAAATTTCATGCGCTCCTTCAGCATAATGCACATTGAGCATAAATCGGATGCCGGTGTTTTAAATCCACTGTTAAAGGAATTATTAAAAATATTTCGGAAATAACATTTTTTTATATTTAGTTCCGGTGACTCAGCGATAAACATCCGATACATTTTATTTACATTTAATTCACTCGGCAAATATTGCCGTTCCTTTTTTGGCTGATTTTGAGATCCAATCCTGTCCCCTCCTCGCCTCGTCGTTCAACTGGACCGAGACCTGTCTCCAAATGCCGCTTGGCGAGTCTTACAATTCGGTCCTTTTTGATGCCCAATATGCCACAAAAGGCAGTTTGACATACCCTAGCGATGCTCTTATTTGCTTTTCGAATATAATATACCACCGAAATCGCTCTTTTCAATGATGAGTTTTTATCTCTTCGAATGGGATTTAATGCAAGAGCATACGTTAGTAAAAAAGAATCCTGGGCTATTTTGTTTGTGCTCGCGTAAAACGATTTTGCAAACTTCGTAACAACTGTGCCATTTAAAGAATTGGGGGGTAAGGGGCGCCGGTTTAGATGGTCTTATTATACTAGCCCAAATGCCAACCTCACCTGCACGTGGTACTTCCTGCTAATTAACTAACGAGGCTCTGGCGACCGAGATACGGCGGAATAACCGACTACCGAGAACATAGCAAATGATGTTCTCTTCAATGACCCACTACCAACTTGTACTGGTTAGGTTGGTAATTGATACATAACCAGTTTTAAAGCAATGAGTTCAACGCAAAAAGGAAACAATACCCCAGGTGGTAAACCAACTACCCAGTTGGCTAATCCACCCTCTTACGAGGCTGGCTCAATGCATTCTGGGGTGAGCCAATCATTGCTAAACCCATTCGAAAGAAGTTCAATGTTGTTAAGATCACCAAGCAATCATACTAACTCTGCAAATCAGCAGAAAGACGAAAACGCTGAACTCTGTCGAAAACTCAGTGAAGTAGAGGTACTTTTAACGCAATTAAGATGCGAAATTGAAAAGCTGAAAAAAGAAAATGAAGAATTGAAGAAGCCCAAACCAATGGAGATTTCTGAAAACCCGCTAACTTGTTATAATGAAACAAGTACTCACACTAGTTATAACAATGAGTTCCATACTGATGAAGAGGATCTCATGAGAGAAACAGATTGGGTACTGAAAAGGAAGAAAAGACCTACCAAAAAACGAAAAGCAGAATTCTCGCCTGAAGTTGGAGATCATTCGCAAGCTAATGTATTAGTAACTGGTGATACTAATACCAAACCAACTCACCAGCAACAGCAACAAAAGGTTGTACCGAAAGAAAAGGCTCCTCCGCCAATTAATGTAATCGGCATAACAGAATTTGCAAGTATACAATCTATAATGAAATCAGTGACAGCTAAGGAATATAGAGTAGTGTCACTAAACAATAACGTGTGGAAAATCAATACACCAGATTCCGACACATATAGAGCTCTAGCAACAAAGCTCAATGCGGAAGGTAAAGAATGGTTCACATACGAAGATAAAAACGAACGCGCAATTAAGGTTATGGCCAGAGGCCTTCATCCAACGTGTACGAAGGAGGACATAATTGAGGACCTAAAGGCAAGAGATCTGCAAATAGAAGATGCAGTAAACATCCTAAAACGAGAGAGAGGTGAGAACAATCAAGTCAAAAAAAGGGGGCTTCCACTCTTCATGCTTACGTTTAACAAAAAGGAGAAAGTTGAAAACATCTTCAACATCAAAGCAATTCTCAACATGAGGGTTAAAATAGAACCGCTTAAGAAAAACACGAGGCTAATACCTCAATGCAAAAAATGCCAAGGTTTCAATCACACGCAAAAATATTGCAGACGGGAGCCAAGATGCGTAAAATGTGCTGGAAAACACAACGCGAAAGAGTGTACAGAAAGTAGAAACACCCCTGCAAGATGTATAAACTGTAAAGGGCATCATCCTGCAAATTATAGAGGCTGTGAAGTAGCCAAAGAACTTCAAAGACTAAGAAACAAAACGCATCAGTTTCCTCAAAACCCTAGGGTTACCAGAGAAGAGAAACCAACTAAAACCCAAGCAGAGCCAAAACCACCAGGTATTGGTACAGAGCGGAAAACTTACTCACAAATTGTACAGCAATCATCTAATGCTACGAATGATAATCCCCTTGAAAGGATTTGTCGAAGCATAGAAGCCATAAATATAAGGCTAGCAAAGCAAGAACGTGGTCTAGAAGCTTCATATAAGCGTCTAGATATGCATCAAACCTTGAACGAGGCAACAGCCCTCATATACTAAAATGAGCAGATCACTAAGAATTGTCACCTGGAACGCGAACGGACTAGCGCAACATGTTCCAGAGCTAGAAATTTTTCTAAATTTAGGAAAAATAGATATCTGCCTTATATCGGAGAGCCATTTGACAAAAACATCATTTATTAAAATACGTGATTATGAATGTTACCATGCTGTTCACCCAGGAGGAAAACCCAGAGGAGGATCAACAGTAATAGTAAATAAGAGTCTCAAACACTATGAAGAACCTAGTATAGAAGAGGAAAGTATGCAAGTTAAAACCATAAAAGTTGAAACTAACAATAATAATGAATACAGTATTTCCTCTATCTACTGCCCTCCACGCTATAATCTAAACAAAGAAGATTATAATAGACTCTTTAGATCACTAGGATCCAATTTTATTATTGGTGGTGACTTTAATGCAAAAAACACCTATTGGGGATCAAGACTTACAACCCATAAAGGAAAAGAGCTATTCGAAGCCGGACGAATAAATAACTGCGAGTTCCACTCTGGAGGTAAACCGACATACTGGCCTGCTGATATAAATAAAATACCAGATCTCATTGATTTTTATGTAACGAAAGGGATCTTCGAGGATTACATGTACATCGAAAACAGCGAAGGGATATATTCCGATCATACACCTGTTATCATGACACTCAGCACAATGATAATTAATAAGGATAACCTGCCTAAATTAACAAATAATAGAACTAACTGGGACCTATTCCAAGAACTAATTGAAATGCAAACAAATCTACGAGTGCCGATTAAGACACCGGTACAGTTGAAAGACGAACTAGAGGTATTTAACAGTACTATTCAACAAGCAGCATGGGAAAGTTCTCCTGCTAGTCACACCGAATCCCGTAGGAATCAAAATTATCCTATTGAGGTCAGGGAGTTAGTTAGAGAGAAACGGAAGGCAAGAAAAACCTGGCAAAGGACACGCGCCCCGGAAAACAAAAAAATCCTCAATTTTCTATGTAATAAACTAAAACAACTTATAAAAGAGATTAAGAATGAAACTATCAACAAGTACTTAAATGGTCTCACCGAACATAAAGATACTGATTACTCTCTTTGGAAAGCAACAAAGGGATTAAAAAGAACTAAAATGCATGTGCCACCTATTAAAAATGGGGAAGGAACCTGGGCCAAAAGTGACAAGCAAAAAGCTATTTTATTTGCAGCTCACTTGGAAGACACCTTTCAACCGCTACCTAGGCAAACAGCAGATGAAAACATAATAACAATTAGCAAAATTGATGAATATAATATTCGATGTGTAACATTACAGGAATTAAAAAATGAGATCAAGTGTAATTTGAACGCAAAAAAAGCTCCAGGATATGATTTAATTACTGGACAAGTCGTAAAAGCCATTCCCGAGAAGGGACTACGAAAATTGGTTCAAATTATCAATGCTGTCTTCAGACTAAAATATGTCCCACGGCAATGGAAGGTTGCTGAAGTAATTATGATCCCCAAACCAGGCAAACCAGCGAACGATAAAAAGTCGTACAGACCGATTTCACTACTTCCTGTAATTTCAAAATTATTTGAAAAATTACTGCTCAAGAGACTCAAGCCAATAATAGAAGAGAGAAATTTGATTCCACCACACCAATTTGGATTTAGAGAAAGTCACTCTACGATAGAACAAGTTCACAGAATAACGGATATAATCGAAGACTCACTTGAGAATCAGAAGATATGCTCCAGCATCTTCTTAGATGTAGCACAAGCTTTCGACAAAGTTTGGCACCAAGGACTTGAATTTAAATTGCATCGAGATCTACCTAAGCAATTCTATCAAATTCTTAAATCTTATATCGCAGACCGACATTTCCGTGTAAAATATAACCAAGAGTACTCTGAACTAAAGAGAATATCAGCAGGCATACCACAGGGTAGCGTACTGGGTCCTATATTGTACATCCTGTACACCAGAGATATGCCAAATACAGAAGGTGCCACCATAGCAACATTTGCAGACGATACAGCTATTCTGGCGACTGGAAAGTGTATATCAGAAGCAACGACCAAACTTCAAAAAGCAACCGACACAGTGAGTAGTTGGACAAAGAAATGGCGCATTAGCCTAAACGAAGCAAAGTCGGTTCACGTAAACTTCACGAACCAGAAAGCTAACTGGATTCCAGTGAAACTTAATTCAAGGCCGGTTCCAAATGCAAATACAGCCAAATACCTCGGCATGACTCTCGATTGCAAGCTTAGATGGAAAGAGCATGTTAAAAAGAAAAAAAAAGAATTGAACATTAAATATAGGAAAATGTATTGGCTAATAGGTAGAAACTCTGAGCTTACAATACATAACAAATTGCTATTATATCAGCAAATACTTAAACCAATATGGACCTACGGTATTCAACTTTGGGGTTGTACCAAGAAGACAAATGTACAAATGATTCAATGTTTTCAAAACAAAGTGCTGCGTGGCATTAAACGCACCATGGTACATTAGAAATGATAACCTCCATAGGGACTTAAATATGGAATATGTAAGTGAAGAAATACAAAATCATGCGAAGAAACACATTCAGCGGATATCTCGGCACCAAAATGCAGACATACGAAGTTTGTTGGATACCACCAATGCAGTAAGAAGACTTCAAAGGCAGAAACCTTTGGAATTGGGCAGTTGTATTTAATTCGGATAGAGAAAAATAATTACTATGTAAATTCAAACGGGAGTAACCATTGGGCTACTGTCCGTCAAATGTGAATCTTCATTTAAGAAAGATAAATTACTAAATGATTTGTAAATCAGTTGTAATATTAAATAAAGGGAAAAAAAAAATGCACTGGAAAGCACCTGCATTTCGTCTATGATTGCATTTAGGTACGATTGGTGGTCGCTTTTGTTTGTGCCTAACGTAAAATATTTAAATGAAACAACAAAGTTTTTAAAAAAAAGTTATTTGTGTCAATTACCTGTTCTCTTTTTCTCGTGTCCGTTTGCTTGCTGATACAGAGCGTTTTCTTGCTTTTTCTCCATTGAGAATTACCGTGGGGTATTCGCAACTATCCATAATTAATAATTAAATATTCTAAAAATTTAATATTCGGTAATTCACAAAAAAATACGCAGAACACACACAAAACACGTCTGATCACATACAATTTGATTTAAAAACTAAATAAAATGTCAAAACTTTAGCGCCAAATAGAATTTAATTTACCGTTTATTGAAATAAATTCCCTATGTAAATAGCGAGTTTTGCATTTTTCCATAACTTTAAATGATTGTATATAACCAGTTTTGAAACATTTTTTTTTCTATGTAGATGAAGCATTTTGAAATTGAAATAATTTGTAAATAAAGCCTTTTGCATGGTAAATAAATGAATTTGTTACACTTTTTTGATTTAGTATTGTAGCCCTTGGAAATATGAATCAAAAGACATACGTCACGATATATTTTGAAAAAATGTAAATAACGCACTTTGCATTTGAACAACATATCTCTTGCGAGTTGGTGTTTGTACATGTATTGTGTAGTATGAGCAAACACTTTATTAAAATGTTCAATCTGGAATATTCTATTTTTCGTTCTGGTATCATTGGTTTAATTTGACGCGTGATATTTGCTCTGTGTGGGGAACAAGCCGATCGGTGCATTCGGCATAAGTCCGATGTGGCGGTGAGAGTAGCTAGAAAGTGCTGCCAGATCGACAGATTTGTCTGTTTTTCACAGATTTTTGATCTTAAAACAGGAAAACAGATTTCAGTCAATATTTGCCAGATTTTTCATGAAATCCCTGTTATTAACAGATTTCTCAAAAAAAAAATTAATTTTGTTTTAGATATTAGATATAGATTATATATTATATTCCACCAAAACCAAAAATTTGTTAATTGGGCTGATCTTTGGTGGAGTCAATTTCGATTTATATTCCACTGCATTGCCTGATGGGTAAAAAATGTTGACATTTGTGGAAATTATTTCGATTTATATTCTACATTGATGTATTAGTATTAGAAACAGTTATGTTTTATGTACTTCTTTTCGTTTTTCAACATTCAAATTCAGTTACCAATTTTATCCGAGCGTATTATACAGGATTTTCAAAATAACTTTTGAGAAGAAAAGTGTTATCGAATTGTTTTAACTGTTTACTGTTTTTAAAACAAATAACCCATATTAGTTTTTTTAGTTTTGGAAAAGAATTTTATGTATTTTCGGTATATAGTATACATAAATGTAATGAAAAGTGATTAGATAAAGAAGTGTATATTCTCGGGTAATTATTATACTTAAAATTTGCGTTAATATTTTTTCTTATTTTAACGTACTAATGGAGAAATATTTGAAGAAAATTGGTAAGTTTCGCACACAGAAATAGCAGAAATAAACATTTGCATTTTCATGCTATATTCATTTTTTATTTTGTGTAACGTTAAATTAAAATGCATTCTCGTAAATTTACAGGACCTATTGAAACACCAGCTGAATCCATTGCTGCCGAAGTGGATAATATTCCTTCTTGTTCAAATGTAATTGAGGAACACTCGGTACTATAAAAACTTGATAATTTATTTTAATTGCGAATTTGTATTCATGTCGATTTTTATTTTTTTTTTAGTCCTATAAAAGAAAAAGAAGTGCTATAGTTTATCTAAAAAGCTGGGAGGACGACGAAGATTGTAAGAGATGGCTATGTAAATCAGACAACTCATTGGCTTATTGCAAAGTTTGTAGTGTTGATTTAAAATCTGCTGGTGGAATCACCGACTTAAAACGACATGCTAAATCAGTGAAACATGTCGCAAAATCAAATACTATTGAAATGCATAGTCAAATTAAGAGTTCGTTTGCCATTCGAAACGACCAAGTGGCAAAGGCTGAAATTCAGTTAAGCGCATTTTGTGCAGAACATAATGTTTCATTTTTAACAATGGATCATCTTATCCCGCTTTTAAAAAACGCTATTCCTGATTCGGAAATCGTCAAGCAAATGTCGTGCGGCCGGACCAAAACTACGGCAGTGATCAAGAACGTGATAGGAACTACTCAAATGGATGATGTATGTGCAATAATGCGATCCAATTATTTTTCAATATGCTTAGATGAATCAACTAATATCTCAACGACTAAATTGTTAAGTATTGTAGTCAGGACGCCGCTCAATGGACGAATTTTGGATTTTTTTTTTGCCTTGTTGAAGGTTCAGGTATGTGATGCCGAATCAATCTACGCGAAAATTATAAACCTTTTTTCCGATAAACAAATCAATTACAAGCGTTATATGGTTGGTTTAGCGGCTGATGGTGCCAATGTGATGACCGGCTCAAATCACTCAGTAGCGACTCTACTAAAGAAAGATTGTCCAAATTTAGTGGTATTTAAATGTACTTGTCATTCTGTAGCGCTATGTGCTAATCACGCATGCAGCTTTTTACCTAAATATGTTGAATCGTGCACCAGAGACATATATAACTTTATTCATAATAGTCCAAAGCGTATTGAACTTTTCACGGATTTGCAAGCACTGTTGGATTATAAGCCGAAAAAAATGCTACATCCTTCACAAACTCGATGGTTATCGTTGGAGCAAACCGTGACCCAAATTTTAAGTAGGTTTAATGTACTACGACTATTTTTTGTACATGAGGAGATCGAAAAGTTTGATTCAGTACATCGTATTAATGCGTGTTTTGAAAAAAAGCAGTTTGAGCTTTATTTGAAATTTCTAAAATTTGTCTTAAACGATATCAATAAAATTAACAAATTATTCCAAAGCGAGTCACCCCAACTCCATAAGGTGTATTCAGAAATGAAACGTTTGTTTTTTAAAATACTCCAATATTTCATAAAGGAGGAGCATATAACTGATGATAACTTAAAAAATTCTAATTTCCTTAACAATCAAGAATTTAGACTACAGTTAAAAAATATATATTTAGGGGCAGATATAGGTGCTGCGCTCCTTAGCAGTCATACTTTGTATGTTTTCGATCTCACTGCTTGACATTTTATGCTGAGCTATGTAGACATTTCTTGAAAAAATTTGACTTCAGTGATAATTTATTACAGGCATTGGTTGATATATCACCAACTAATGTAATTGATAAAAAAAACATATCATGCACTAATTTGCTTAGGTATTTTCCTCAAATTATTTTACAAGACGATTATCAAGCAATTGATGACGAATGGAGAGAAGTTAGACTTCTAAATTTTCAGGAATTAAAACTAAGCAATACCTTAAAATAGATATTTTCTGGCAAAAAATATGTGAGTTAAAACGTCGTGACGGGAGCGTATCTTTTCCCAAATTGAAAATGTTCATACAAGCTATTTTAGCAATTCCAGTAGCAACAGCTAATGTTGAGCGAATTTTTTCGCAGATAAATTTAAACAAAACGAAAATTCGCAATAGCTTGCTGCCGTCTACTTTAAGTGGAATTTTATACACGAAAGATTTTATGAAGAAAAACCAACAGGATTGCACCAATTTTAATCCAAATCGAAATATGTATAAAAAATTTAGTTCTGAAATGTATTAGGATTTAGTTATTACATAAAATAATGTTAATTTAGGCTGCGAACCAATAGTCGGGTAAAAATCAACTTTTACCTTACTTTTCAGTAAATTAATTTATTTTTCAAAACTTTTAAGGCAAACTGCAGCCTTAGTCTATAATGAAGTAACCAGCTTATTTTATGTTTTGTGATATTGAAATTTTTGTGAAAATTAATAATAATTTTATAAAAAAAATAATTATAATTCGAGTTTATGTATGACTGATATTCATTAAATAAACGTAAACTATATAAAACATTGTTTAATTAATTTCATTATCGATTTTCTCAAGTTATTAATGTGTTTCATAATATTTTCGTAAAAACAGATTTTTATGGTGAAAAACAGATTTTTTGTAGGAAATCCACAGATAAAAATAAAATTCATATGGCAGCACTGCCGGGTGCTAGATATATACATATGTATGTTCGTCATCGATTTTCGTTTTGCTCGTTGTATTTGTGTACACGATACCAAAAACATCTATAATTATAGATGTTTTTGACACGATATCTATATTATATTATACAAGCGGCTGAACGAGTTTACCGTTATATTAACATAGAACACATAGAAAAACAAAAAATAACAAAAATAAATTCAAAAAACATTTTACGTGTATTTTATCATGGACTCCTATATTCGAAAAACTCTGTAATATTTTTGTCGATATATGTAATGAATTTAATTTTCTATGGAAATTCTTCATTTATTTTAAGAAATGTACTACTTGGAGAATGCACTATATAAAACAAATAAAGGAAAAACCCAAAACTTCATATTCATTGTCTTTTTAAATTCAATATACCGTTTCATGTATTAATAAATTTGATAATACTGAGTCTTCGTTATATAGGAGTCCATGATTATATATGCATGCGTATTTTATTTGTATGAAATGAAGTATGTGTAGTATTATTTACATATATACATACATACAAGTTTATTTCACCCGAATGAATAAATTATAAATAAAAAATCAGTTGATGCTTAACTTTTGAAGTAAAAGGTTCGTTTATACGTATTGTAATTTTACATTCTTTTGAGTTGAATATTTGTTTTTCCTTAGCTATTTAATTAAGCTTTGATTTGATTTGAATTTAATTTGATTGATCGCTTTCTGCAAATTTTATTTTACAATTTAATTTTGGTCTTACATATAGGCTTTTTATATATACACAATTTGGTTTGATTTGAATTTCTTGATTTATTGATTTTGGTTTTGGTTTTTATTTATATATATAAGCATTTTATATTATAATTTCTATTTCTATAATGGAAAGACGTGAAACAGACCGTCGTTACCGTGAACAAAACCGTGAGCGTTTAAGAGAACTCCAACGAGCAAGAAATGCGAATCCTAATATACGTGAGTTAAATATGCAACAAAAACGAGCGCGTCTATCAGTTAATTCATTATTTAAAGCAGCTGTTCAGGGTAATTCAAATTTTGTTTACCCCGACTGCTTTAATCTAGGCAATTTAAGTGTCAAATGCTCCTATTGTGATGCAGTTTTTTTTAAAAATGAAAATAAAAGTAGTTGTTGCCACAATGGAAAATTATCGAACTTGCCTACATCAACGGAAAATTTTCCATTTGATATTAAACAACTCTTTGTTGGCACAGACGATAAAAGTAAGAATTTCCGGGAATTTATTAGACAATATAATAATGCGAATGCCTTCTGTTCGATGGGCGCTAACATTGAGCATATGTCGGGAAGTGTATATTCTTTTAAAATATCTGGGGATGTGTATCATCGATCTTCCGTTAATATTCCCATTGATTTTTCCTTGAACTCTAATAATTATCAAGAGCGTGGTGGAGATGTAAGTTATGCTGAATTATTTCTCTACGATACTGATACAGCTGTAAATATTCGAATGAACAATACTGCTAATTCCAAGTGCAAACGTGAAATAATGTCAATAATTTCTATGGTTCTTCAACATGTTTCCCCATATGCTAGCAGTTATAAAAGACTTCGAGAGATCTACGAAAATGAAATAGCCGATGCTAATCGAAACTGTCGTCCGCTTAATAGTGTCTCACTAATTTTTATCCGAAATCTTCATGACGACCAAAGGGTATATAACGCACCAATAAATTCTGATGATGTTGCATTAGTTTTTGTGTCAGACCGTGAAGGAAATATTCCAGCTGATATAGATTTCGCTGTTTACCCCAGTAACAGCAGAACATTGAAACGCATAAACTCCCTTTCAAAACATTTGGATCCTATGGTATTTCCACTTTTCTTTCCCAATGGTGAATTCGGATGGACCACCGATATGCATCACAGCAGCGAACATTCTACTGCTGTACGAAATAAAATTACGACCCTCCAATTTTATTCATATAAAATTGCAGTACGTCGAAATGTTTTTAATCCGCTTCATTATGGTGGCAAACTATTTCAACAATATTTGGTGTTTGCCTACGCTCGAGTTGAAGCTAACCGGTTAAATTTTATACGACATAATCAAAAAGCTCTTCGTGTTGAATCTTACAGAGGACTTTTGGATTACGTAAATAGCGATTGTCTTGAAAATAATACCAGAGTTGGTAATATTTATATTTTACCATCTTCGTTTATCGGTGGTCCAAGGTTCATGTCCAAATTGTACCAGGACAATATGGCTATTGTTAGGAAGTTTGGCCGTCCAGACTTATTTATTACTTTTACGTGTAATCCGGCATGGGAAGAAATAAAGTCTGAACTAAAAACTTTCCAAAATTCTTCAGACCGTCCTGATATCGTAGCCCGAGTTTTTAATTTAAAATTAAAGGAATTCCTTAGTGATATCGTAAAAAAGCAAATTTTTGGAAATATCGTATCGTATGTTTATGTTATTGAACATCAGAAACGTGGGTTACCTCATGCACACTGTTTATTTACACTCGCTAAGGAAGACAAATTCAAAACTGGGGACGATATTGATAAAATCATTTCAGCGGAGATTCCTAATTTAAATGATAACAGACAACTTCACGAGGTGGTTCTTAAACACAATGTTCATGGTCCATGTGGAGAATTTAATCGTAATTCTGTTTGTATGGTCAACGGAAAATGTTCAAAGCAATTTCCTAAAGAATTTTTTTTTGAGACAGATATATCTATGGAAAGTTATCCCAAATATAGAAGGCGTCCTCCTTCTAATTTACCAGAACATTTTCCCCGAACGCGAACTAATATTCCTGTTGATAACCGTTTTATAGTTCCATATAATGCCTATTTAAGCTTGAAATATAACGCACATATAAATGTCGAACTATGCTCTACTGTCAAAGCAATTAAATATATCCATAAATACATAACTAAAGGACATGATTGCGCAAGAGTTGGGGTTCAAATTAATTCCTTAAATAATAACTCAAATCAGGTTGAACATGATGAAATATCGCAATATCTAAACTGTCGCTATATAAGCTCACAAGAAGCAGCTTGGAATCTACAAGAATTACCCATTCATGGTCAATCTCACAATACTGTAATGTTATCTGTTCACCTAAAAGATGGACAGTCGGTTTACTTTCAAGAAAATAATATAGAAAGTGCTTTGCGACGACAATCTGCCGCGTGCACCACTTTGACGGCATTTTTTGAGCTTAATCTCATAGACACCGACGCTCATCAATTTTTTTATAGCGACATTCCGAATCATTATGTATTCAAGAACTCGATATGGGAAAAGCGATCAATAAATTCTCATTTTGGTGGAAAAACTATTGGCAGAATAATAGCAGTTTCACCTAGAGATATAGAACGTTACCATCTTCGACTAATTCTTCTCTCTGTTAAAGGTAATGAATCTACATCATTTGAAGCACTAAAAACCTTTAATAATGTAATATACCTAACATATAAAGAAGCAGCAAGAGCAAGGGGATTAATTAATGATAGTAATGAGTGGGAGAACTGTTTATCTGAGGCTCGCGAACATATGTTACCTAAATCTTTGAGATCCTTATTTGTGACTATCCTGACCCATTGCAATCCTGCTGATCCATTAAAACTTTTTAATGAATTCAAAAGTAGTATGATGGAAGATTTTATTCATCAAGGCATGAATGATAGTACAGCTTTTAGTAGTTGTATACAAGACTTAAAAATTCAATGTGAAAAAGTAGGTTTTGATTTTCTTTCAGTAGTAACAATACCAAACATTTCTGAAATTTTGAATATTGCTATTGCTATTATTTTGCCACCTAACATTGAAGACAATAATTTTTGGGAAGCTCTGAATACTGATCAACTTTCAGCAGCATCAGCAGTTTTTTCTTCCGTATTAGAAGTTAATCCACAAAAAT
Organism: Tipula vernalis; assembly: GCA_958295665.1. Classification (NCBI taxonomy): domain Eukaryota; kingdom Metazoa; phylum Arthropoda; class Insecta; order Diptera; family Tipulidae; genus Tipula; species Tipula vernalis. The sequence continues at coordinate 131,752,433 of OY282558.1, read as the reverse complement.
ATTTTTACCTCGATGGTCCCGGCGGTAGTGGAAAAACATTTTTGTATCTGGCATTGAAGCAGAAGATCTCTGATAGTAATAAAAAAGTAATGTGTGTAGCTTGGACTGGGATTGCTGCAAATTTGCTCCCCGATGGAACGACGTGCCATTCAGCTTTCTCGCTTCCGCTTAACATGGATGTCGTTAAATATCCTCAAATATCCTTAAAAAAAAAACAATTCTTATCATCAATTGACTGCCTTATATGGGATGAAGCACCGATGGCATCAGGTATCGCACTTGAAATTGTAGATTTGGTTTTTAGAGATATAATGAACAGCGATTTACCGTTTGGTGGAAAGGTAGTTGTGTTAGGAGGTGATTTTCGGCAAGTTTTGCCAGTAGTAAGAAATGGAAATCGAAGTTCAATAGTGAATGCTACAATTAAGAAATCACGGTTATGGCGGCATTTCCATCCATTATATTTAAAAAGGAATATGAGGGCTATCAGTGATCCTGAATTCAGTGAATGGTTGTTAAATGTCGGCAATGGTAATCAAGTATCTGCCGAATTAAATAAAAAAACACAATATTCGTGTGAAGTGCCAAATAAATACGTCTCACAGGATTTAATTGCTGATGTTTTTGGGGAATCGTTCACAACCAATGATATATCTTCAATATCGCAGTACGCTATATTGTGTCCAAAAAATGATGAAGTCCGAGAGCTCAATGAAGAGGTTCTTGAAAAATTGGTTTCCGAAAAAGCATCCTACTCATCCAATGACACAGTAAAAACTGATGACGGGACATGTGACTCTGACTTGCAAGTTAATTTCCCAGTTGAATACCTAAATTCTTTGAACCCTTCTGGTTTACCTCCCCACATTTTAAATTTAAAGAAAGGTTGCATAGTTATGCTCCTAAGAAATCTTTCCATAAAAAATGGACTATGCAATGGTGTTAGAATGGTCGTGAAGGATTTTAGTCGAAATTGTATTAAAGCGGAAATTATTACTGGGGCACATTCCGGCACAGTTCACTTTATCCCAAGAATTTCACTAAACACAGCTAATGATTTATCTCTACCCTTCAATTTTGAACGTCATCAGTTTCCTGTTCGGCTTTCCTACGCTATGACTATAAATAAATCACAGGGTCAAACTTTCAAAAAAGTCGGCTTATTTCTTCCTCAGCCATGTTTTACTCATGGACAACTATATACAGCATTTTCCAGAGTGACTGATTCTGATGCACTCCGAGTTAAAGTTTCGGAAACCCCAAGACAAGGAAAAACATCGACGGGGGTAGTTGTGACGGATAATGTTGTATATAGTGAAGTGTTCCAGTAGAATGTGTGTTTGTTCACAATTTTAAAATACTAAAAAAAAATAAATAAAAAAAATTTAAATAAAAAAAAAATACAAAAAAATATACAAAATTCAGAAAAAAAAAAAAAAAAAAAAGAATTAAATTGTGATTGAATTTTTGTTCCATATAAATAATAAAAATTGCCGACCAAATGGCTCAGTAGTTAAAGTTACGGGTTACGATCCTGAGGTGCCGGGTTCGAATCCCAATAGAGGAGAGATGCTAAATGGAATTATGATCATCTGATTAAAATCGGTGATGGCGAGGAACACATCTATGACCCTTTGTTGGAGTGCAGAAATCATGGGCCGACGCACAATTCATGTCTGGCATAGCACTGTACAATGTGTGTGCAGGCGGTCTATGTAAAACGGACCAATATCCGTACGTATTCGATTAGGCTACTGCGTAAGGTAGGGCGTCAAGAGTAAACTGAGTTGGGAGTGCCTCGAGCCCCAGAAAAATTGCACAGAAATAAAGAAACAAACAAATAATAAAATTGTGCAATTGCACAGGGGCCCCTAGTATAAAATAAAATATAAATTAAAACAAAAAAAAAAAAAAAAAAACAAATGAAATAGGTACACAGATGCAACGAGAAAAGCGAAAACGATACGAAGAAGAAATAGAGGGGGAAAATTTGACTGATTTTTTTTTTCTCGATAAAAAAAAAATAAAATAAATTAAGTTAGTCTAGTTTGGAATTTTGTATAAAAAAGTCTAGTTCTTGTTTTTGGGACGATAAGTCCAAAAATTTTTTTTATATATTGGATAAAAAAAATAAAATTAAATAAAAAGTCTAATTTTGAATTTTGTGTGGAAAATAAATAAATAAAAAAAAAGTCCAGCTTTGATTTGTGATAGAAAAATTTTGTGCGACGTAATAACATTTAGTCGTTTATATCTTAGTATTAAATGATGGTTTTTTTGTTATGTAAAATAATTATTAAGTGAGGGCCGAGTGGCCATTAATATTTTTGGTTAATGAACTATTTTTTTTTATGCCGGATGGCAAATGTTTATATATATTATTTCTTAACTGTATGTAAGAAAATATGAATTGTGTCTTATGGAACTGAAAAAAAAAACCCATATATGTCTATATTTCATGTTGAGATTTTCTTGTAAATAAACGAAAAAAAAAAACTTTAAAATTCAGTCAAAATAATATTTCTGTGCTTAATAAACAAATAACGGACTAGAAAATTATTTGTTGTTGTTATTTTCTTTATTTTGCTGTATCCGATTCCGTTTGATACTTCCGTATTACATTTCCGCTAAAAAGAAAAAAAGAAAAAAAAGAAATAAAAACAAGGAAATTATTGTGTGGTGATATTGAAGCCGTTTTCCCGCCCGTGGGGGCAGGGCAACCATTGTGAGGGGGATCCTGCGTCGGCGCTGGTTGCGGTTGGTCGGACGGGCCTTTAAAAAAATGGTAAAACAAAATCAAGGGACAAACAAACTGGGTAACTGTAAATTGTAGTTTTCCAAAGTATGTAACAGTTTGTTTCTCCCTCTCTATTTTCACTATATTTTATGTACATATATTGCTATTTTTACCGTTTGTTTTCGGCGTTTCTTGGTGGTGCACCGATTTGGTGAAAACCCCACTCTGAGAAAATTGTTGTCAAGTTATTTTTTTTCCGTCGTTTTGATTAATTGCGTTTGGAATTTCCGCTGTTTTTTTTTCTCTTCGCTTCGGCTCGGTTGTCCGTTTTTGGGGGTGGTTCGACCCCATAACGGTTCATTTCTTTCAGATATTTTTTGTGTTATTTTCTTAATTTTTTTAAAACAGTGAATAGTGAAAGTGAAACTTAATATTAACATAGAATCAGTTTTAACGTAATCTATCTGGCATAATTTTCATTCTTTTTCTTTTTACCGTAACAAAGATTTTCTTTGAATTTTCTTGTTGTTGTGTGCTACGCCGCACCATGTGCGTGTAAACAAAATAATTGATCGAGTGATATGAGGTGTGGTCATGTGAAGGGTCGGTCTTTTTCCACCCTGTTCCGTGCGTGCCGTTCGTTCCTCCAGGACAGGCTGTGCTGGAGGGCGGCACGCCATATGAGTTGATCGCGTCGGGGTGACGGTCTCCGTTCCGGGGGATTGTCGCTGGGATTGTCATACGGGCGTCCTTCCCTTATAATGGCATCGGTGGCCGTCGCGACTGGGAAACAGCATCCCAGTAGGCGGGCCGATGAGAGGAGGCCCGTGTGGCAGTCACGGCGGTGATCGCCTGGGATTGAGACGGTCACTTCGGATCGATCACTCCCTTCTTATCATTTTTTTTTTGCCGCCGAGGCCGTGGCAATTTAATTTTAATTTCCATTTGCCCCTCTAATTTTGTTCTTCATGCGGTTATTCAAGCATAGGAAATATATCTGAAAACCCCCACGCCGCACCATGAGCTCTAGCCAGCTACTATACCGCATCAGACCGCTATTCGCATGTCTGTTAACGTAATCCCTTGGGGGATTGCGTTACACTTGGTTAGTAGAAATTATATCGATTTTGCTATATCGATATAATGGAGGATAGGTTTATTGGAATAAGGTTCAAAACTGAATATTAGGGATAATAATATTCAGTAGTAATACTCACCTATTATTTTATCAGTCTGATGATCCGCTGCATCTGCTTCCTCTGTGTTTGATTGAAAGATTTTATTGTTTGTCTTTTACATTTGTAGTATTTTATTCGTGGATTTATTTGATTATACTTGAGATTATATTTTATGTCTACCCGCAGAATTAACCCACTCGGTTATAATTTATAAAATCGACTCATGATTAATTTCAAAAATCAATAGTTTATATACCGATTTTTACTTTCTGATTTACAACAACAATACTAAACTTTTGATGACATATACTTGAGATTTGGGGCATAATTATTTTTTATTTCGCAATACGTACATGTGTAATCGTTTTCCATACTTTATAATATAGAACATAAGAAATGTTTTCTTTGCATTTTAATATAACGCATAAGAAAGTGTTTTATGTACTTGTATTATTTTGCACATTTATTTTGATTCTTACTTACTTGCTCGACCCTTTTTGGTTTCACCATTATACATGGACGCAACTAGTCATAGTCGGAATTAAATTAATCAACTTTATCCCCATGATATGAAGTTGGGGAGCTGAAAGATTTTTGATATTGTCCTGGGATAGCTGACCATATACCCCACTACTTAGATTTATCTCTTGTAATTGCTGTTCGACCCTTTTTTGTTTCACCATTATACATGGACGCAATCAGTCATAGTCGGAATTAAGTTAATCAACTTTATCGCCATTATATGAAGTTACAGCCTAAAGATGTTTGTTGTAGGCTTTTGTGTTCAAAACGACACCCTATAATTTACTTTTTCTCTTTTTAGTTGGGTTTATTTCCCTCTCTTTGAGAACAACCAAATAAAATATAAAAAATATTTAATTCCTATTGAATTTTAAGTGCATAAATTACTAACACATACTAGTACATATTTTTTGTTATTTGTTATTTTTTGTTAGAAACTTCACATCGGTATTTAATAATATGCAGTTGTTTGTTGCATGCTGCATATTAATTTTGTAATAATTTTTCTCTGGAGTTTTTCTTATGTTTCACGTGTAAGTTTAATGCAATTCTCTGTCAATGTTTATAGCAGTGTCACATGTGATTTTTTCGGTTAAATAAAACCAATTAAACATTTAGCAAATAATCAATTTCACTGGGAAAGTGTACTGACATTAATAATTGTGCGGGCTGAATTTAGAGTTACTACAAAAAATAAGTTCAGTTAAATCGTGATACAATCATAATTAGCGTGAAGTTAAAAACAATTCGGCTAGCGGTAAGGAAATAAGGAATAAAATAAAAAAACATTGGGGGATCCCCCAATAAATAATAAGAATTAAGAATAAATAAAACTCACAAGGCTTGTGTATTCAGGGCTGTAATTTAGGCTACTATTGTCTGTGTTGAACGAAAAAAATTGTAGGATTATTTGTAAATATTACCACAGTGGTCTACGAAAAATAATATCGCAAGGTATGTACAATCGGTTTAACGCAAATATTTGTACGTACATTGTACATACATCGAACTAACTTAATATTATACATTTTTAAAATAGACAAAATGTGTTGATCGTTGTAATTATGCAAGATTGCATTTCCCATGATTTTATTCTTCAAACATGTTCAATCGTGTTTTTTGATGAATTGCATGTTTGATGGTTTAGTTTTTCATTCTGTGCTGATAACGACTTTGTTGTCTACAATGTGATCAGCTTACACCTTTTGTTTGGGAATATTATCTGACGATTTATTATGTGGGACCATAACTCCTCCCGGGGGTGAAAAATGGTCGTCCTCGACTTTGGATGCTATACCAACTTGTTTGAGTAATTCATTATATGATTATTATCTGTTACTTTTACGGATCTAGAGCTTTGTATTATTTTTAACTTACAGAATTTATTAGCGCACGCATATGAAACTAGTATAATTGCACATACTGTTGAAAGTGACAATCCTTCTGAAAGGGCCCAAATTCAATTTTGATGTTTGAATTGTTTTAAGAAGATTTGCTGTAGTTGTTTCCTGTTCATTATTGTTTCATGGGTAATCGCAGTTATATTTTGATTTGTCTTTAATTGTCGAATAATTTGGATGTTATGAAGAGCTCCCTGTATTATTTCGTCTACGACTTCCAATTCGTAGGATTGAAATGTTTCGTTGTTAATTGTAACTGAACAGTTATAAATTGTTATTAAAAAAATTCCTGTTATATTTCTATTGTCAGGTCCACAGTCTGTAGATATGTAATTGAACTTCTCTCCCGTTGTTGATCAGTATTCTGTTTTCCGAAATTAGTTGTATTGTCGTATCGGTTTCTGATGTTACATTACATTTGCCCTGACGTCCGAAGATTAATGGCTTTACACAGTTGTCCTTAAATTCTTTTATTTCTGAGTGCTTTTGGACGTAGTTTGTGTGTTCTGTTGTCGTAAATGCCCTTCGTCTGTTCATAATAAGGTATTGCGGGTAATCTTCTTTAATGCTGTTGTTGACGATAAGCGGAATAATTCTTGTTATTATTGATGTATGGTTTTCCAATTTCGGTACTTCTAGTATGTGAAGGAGTGTTTCTTCATTTACTGCAATTTTTGGAGTGATACATTTCAGTGTTTCGTCTGGTAACGTTATATTTATCCCTTGATCTACAAGTATGTTCCTCATTGACATAATTTCCTTCAATGATAGAATTTTGTTGCTTGATAGTGCTACTTTTGTACTCACGATAGCATCTTGGATATCTTCTAGAATTGTGTTGATATAGTGTCGATGTGCATAATCGATGTCATTATTTCTAGTTCGTTCAAAACAATTCTGTTTACTGTCGCTGTGCTAGTTATGACTTCGTTTATTGTTTTTGTTAAAAGTTGTATTCTTTTATTGATCTGCTCGTTCACCTGGTATTGCTGATTATTTTCGTATATAAGTGCATTCATCGTTGTATTGATTACTCGTAAGTCTTCAGCATCTGGGTTTCCCGCTAGCCATTTCCAAGCGGTTCCAATTGTGTCCCATCTTTTGTGTCTGAGACTTTTCGGTGGTATTATTTGGTATAAATTGTTATACAATTTTTACATTTTTGTCTAACTATAGTGTAAAGTTCTATCATGTTTTTATCTATTTTATCTAATACATTTTTGGTAACTAGTTCTATTGTATATTCTAAACTAGTTAAATTTATTGGATATAAAATTTTAATAGACCCTGTTTGAATTTTACAATCATTTATTTTTATTAACAATAATGGGTCTTCAAGAAGGTTTTTTATTTCTAATTTTTGTGCGTTTATACTAAAATAATTCAATATACTAAAAATTATTAAATTTGTAACATTTCTGAAATAAGAAAAAAAACATTTGTAATTATTATTTTTTTAATCTTTTAATTTTACTTTTATTCCTTTTTATATCTCTATTGATCTTAAATGTTCTAAATGTTATTTCTTTTGCATTTGTTTTGATTCCCCTGGGCTGTGTTTTGGTTCTTATATTGGGTTTCACAAATACTACTTGATTTTCTTTTAAATCTGGGGGTTCTTCTTTAGTCATATTTCCTTTTAACATTTGGTTTTTTGAATTTTACAAGTTTTTGTAAATATTCATAAATATCATCGTGACGTCTTCTACTATTTTGGTTACGAGGACAAACTGGCCTTTCTGAGAGAAATTCTCTCTGAACGATTCCTGAATCTTCTGAAAAAGGTTTTCTGGTGCCAAGATTGAGGTTTGTTTTCCATTGTGAAAATGTTTAATGTAATTAGTAATTTCGTCTTTTTCAAAAGATTCTTTTACGATGGTGGTTCGATTGAAATTGGGGAATACTTGTTCGGTTATGATAGTATCAAGTTTAGATACTTTGAAAATCAATTGATTTTTATAGTAGTTTATTGGACGGTCTGTAAAGTGTAAATAATAATCGTTGGAAGTATCGGTGGAGTGGATTGTTTCTGATTCGCTTGGAGCTTGTCTTAAATTTGAATCATTTTCTGATTCATTTGCTTCATGTGAATTTAATTCTTTAATTTCATTATTTGGCATTCTGCTGAGAGCATCTGCCACCACATTCGTTTTACCCTGTTTATAAACAACGTTGTAATCGAAGTTCTCGAGTTCTAGACGCCAACGTAGGATTTTAGAATTCTTTTCCGATGTTTTGATAAAAGTAAGGGGTTTATGGTCTGTGAGAAGTGTGAATTTCCTACCGTAGAGGTACGGCTGATATTTTTTAACAGCCCAAATTATGGCTAACGCTTCTCTTTCGTTTGTCGCATACTTGGTTTCAGTCATGTTTAGGGTTCTGGACGCGAAAGCGATTGGTCTTTCAACCTTATCGTGCATTTGGGAAAGGTTAAGATAAAGGGTTTTGAAAAGTCAGGATAGGCAAGAATTTGATCCATGGAGATAATCTTTTTTATAGTTTCAAATGATTTAACATAGTCTGGATCCTTAACATTAATAGCTGTGCCTTTTTTTTAGGAATTTTGTCATAGGTTTGGTTGTTTAAGAATAGTTCTGAATGAAGCGACGATAATAGCCTGAAAATAAAAGAAATTGCTTAATTTGTTTCTGGGTGGTTGGTAATGGCCATTCAAGTATTGTTTCGATCTTATCCGGGTTTGGTCTTTCTTACTCCTTCCTGAGTAATAATATGACCAAGAAATTCTGTTTCCTTCTTTAGGAATTCGCATTTATCTAGCTGGATTTTTAAGTTGAAGTGTGATAACCGTTTAAGTACATCACAAAAATGTTTTATATGGTTCTCTAGATTATAACCTACGATAATAATGTCATCGAGGTATAGCTGGACCATTTTTAAGTTCAAATGGCATGCGAGTAAATTCGAAATGACCTTTTTCAGTCGAAAATGCAGTTTTCTGTTGGGAATTTTGATCCATTGGGATCTGGTGAAATCCTGACTTTAAGTCTAATGTGGTAAAATACGTAGGTAGGCTTGCCTAAACTATCCAGAATTTCTTCAATACCTCAAGTATTGGAAATTTATCATTTACGGTTTTATCATTCAACTTTCGATAATCTATCACCACTCTGATCTTGCGGAGACCTGAAGCGTCAGGTTTTTTTGGTACTACTCAAATTGGTGATGAATAGGGACTGTTCAACATCTCTTGTATGTGTTCCTCCACGTCACGTTTAAAATGATAGGGATACCTGTACATTTTGGTGTAAACGGGAGTTTCGTCGTTTGTAATAATTGTATGTTTAATCACCGTTGTTGCAGAGAGTTTTTCATTCTGCTTCAACAATACGGTTTGGTGATTATAAATTGTACTTATGAGAATTTGTTTTCATTCTCACATAAGTGGTTTGTCCTGATTAGGCTTTCAATTGTTTGTTTATCTACGGGCATATTCCCATAAGCTTTAATAGGTTTAATGGCTTCAAAATTATTTATATTGAAGTCTAGTTTTGGTAAGTTTTTTGGCGGATCTGGATCATTTGTTAAGACTTTTATAGTAGATTGAAAGTTTTTGGATTTGTATAATCCTGGTTGTATAACAATATTGTCATTTAATTTTTTATATTCTGTTGTTACCCAGTCACCATTATTTACAGTATTAAAGGTCACTATGTGGTTGTAAAAATGTTCATTAGGGTAATATCTATAATATTTAAGAAGGTTATTGTTCAAAGAAATTGTGCCAGATTTGAAATCAATTTTGGCATTCATTTGAGCCAATGATTGTGATCCTAGTATCCCGTCAAAATATTCATGAAATTTTAATTCATAGTATGGTATTGAGGGTAAATTATGACCAAAAAAATTTATTTTTCCTACTTTAGTTACTTTTTAGGTTCCTAACAGGTTTTTTACGGATGAATCTTGATCTTCCCAAAAATTTTCTGTATCGACGTTTTCTACAGTTAACTTTTCCTCTGTATCTGGTTCTTTATCTACATTATTTGGAATTTCAATATTGTTAACTACATTTTTATTGAATGTTCTCCTTGAACGCATTGATGGATCGATTTTCATCGGAGTGGGTTCATTCTTTTCTTGCGTTGGCCAAGGAGTTTTCCTTATATTTGGTTGTTCCTGATATCTTTGTTGAAAATTGAACTTTGATTGAGGTTGAGAATTGGGTTTTGGTTGAATCTGACTTTTCTTAGAATTATTTGATATAAGTTCATTGCTCTTGAACTTACATAGAAAAGCGTATGCTTCTTCTATATTACGTGGTTTAGCCGCTTGGGCATAACCGAAATAGGGTTTACGTAACCCGGATATGAAGGCGGCAAGCGCATCCTCTTCGATGAAAGCGCAAATTGCCTGCCACGATCCGCTATACAGTTGATTTTGTCTAGCTAGTGACTTAATATTTAATAAGATTTCTTTTGTTTTTTGGTAAAAGAGGTGAATTGACATATTTTCGTTTTGTTTATTTGCCCATAATTGGAACTTATTGAAGGGGAGTTCTTGTTTATCCCCTAAAGCTTCTAACAGAATTTCCTTTACTTCTTGGAAACTTCCGGGACTACCAGCAAGACATAAAATGTCTTTAGCTTTACCTTCTATTTTATTTATAATAGCTTGGACATACACTCGAAATTGTTGTTCCGTAACTAAGGGTATAAAAAGGTTTAGGGTATCCTCGGCTGTTTTTAGCCAGGATGAAATCTGTTTTCTATTTCCATCAAACGATGGAATTGATTTTATTGGATCAGGGATCCTGAACAAATATAAAGTTATGCGATTTTCCTTGATTTGTTCAACAGGAGCAGGTTCCACAATTTTATTATTGAGGTAGGTTAATACCTGGTCATGCTCTGTTTGTTTCTTACTTAACTTTGTCAGTTGTTCAGCAATCAAATTTAATTGTTGACTGATCTCGTCCATTTCAAAGTTTTCGTCTACAATATTTTCCTCCGTATCAATGTAACGATTAGCAAGTAATAACTCGTTTAACTTTTTCCCCATAAAGGGTTAAAAAAAATCTAATTCGTAATCCGGATTGAAATGAAATTTGAAATGGTGTGCCATATAGAAACAAATTCCTCTTTTTTCTTTATTTATTTTTTGCTTTACCGTGTCTATCTTATAGTGCACAGATCGACAGGTTTATCTCTATCTTGTAGTGGATAATTTTGCCGAAATCGGTAAACAAATAACACAAAAAAAAATGTATAAATGAAATTTGTTATACCTTGATTGAGTCCGATATTATGCTGTCGTGTGCTGGTTCGGTTGATTTTATTTGTGAAATATGGCGGAACCTCAAATCCTCTTCGCAGTTTCCCTTCAGCTAGAGATGTCACAGGAAAAAAAACCCTTTTTTTTTTTGAAAAAACACTTTTATTTCCTTTAGGATGGATTCACTTATGACACAGTTTTTATTCACTTAGTCTTTGCACTTTATATAATTCACTAAACCGCACGGCTGCGCCAATTATAAATTCATTCGGAGAATGATAATAAAAAAAAATATTTTTAATTTAATTTTCTTTTCTTTTATTTATAATAAATTTATTTTACATGTTTTTGGTTTAAAAACTAATATCGAACTAACTTAATATTATACTTGTTTAAAATAGACAAAATGTGTTGATCGTTGTAATTATGCAAGATTGCATTTCCCATGATTTTATTCTTCAAACATGTTCCATCGTGTTTTTTGATGAATTGCATGTTTGATGGTTTAGTTGTTCATTCTGTGCTGATAACGACTTTGTTGTCTACAATGTGATCAGCTTACACTTTTTGTGTGGGAATATTATCTGACGATTTATTATGTGGGACCATAACTATATATCTAAAGTGATTAAGTCACATGAAACTAGCCCAAGTCATATGGTATGTTATGAAAGGTGGGTAGAAACGGAATCATGACTGAAATCAGGATCAACAATCGATCGAGCGGAACAACTTATAATTCAAAAGGAAACAGAGCGCTGGAAAAATGTTTTCAATAGATTGATGAGCATCACTCTATATCTTGCGCAAAATAATATGGCATTCCGCGGTTCTTCTGATAAGTTATATACCAAGAATAACGGAAAATATTTAGGCCTAATTGAATTACTTGCTAAATTTGACCCCGTTATGCAGGAACACGTTCGTCGAATCTTAAAAAACGAGTTATTTGTTCTTTATTATGGAAAACGTCACCCAAAGAATAATTTCATGAATTCAAAATGCAAAAAATTTTTCCATCATTGCTGACTGTACTCCGGATATCAGTCATATAGAGCAATTATCTCTGACTATAAGATTTGTTGATTTACCAAATGATAAAGTCGAGATATGTGAGAAATTTTTAGGTTTTACGACGTCATCTGATGCTAGCGGTGAAGGTTTATCCAATGCGATTTTAAATTTGTTGGGAAAAAATAAAATCGAATTGAAGTAGGTACTGCCGAGGTCAAGGATACGACAAAGGCGCAAATATGAAAGACAAACACAGTGGAGTTCAAAAAAGAATTTTGGATTAAAATCTATTGGCATTTTTCATGACCTGTGGGTGCCACAACTTAAACCTGGTGTTGTGCGATGCAGCTAAATCGTCTTTAAAATCCTTGTCATTATTTGGAATATTAGGAAGGCTTTATTCATTGTTCGCCGCGTCTGTTAATCGTTTGCAAATATTAACCGATCATGTCAAATCATTGACATTAAAAAAAACTTAGCGACACACGTTGGGAAGCAAAAATTTCTAGTGTTAAGGCTGTTCGTTACCAAATTGGAGATGTTCACAATGCACTTGTCAAACTTGGTGAGAAGGAAGAGAAGCACTATACAGAAGTAGCACACGAAGCGTTTAGTAAGTTTAGCTCGACAATTAAAGGACTTTATGGATAGATTGGCGCAGTTGATAAGTAAGGCGATAATTGTGCGGTAGTATGTTCGAATATTTATATTCCACTTAAAATAAAACGCGTAATTATTCACAGTATAATAAGTTTTATTTATTCGTAGTTTAACATGTATTAAGAATTGAAATTGTATTTGTTCGTCGATCTATTAGACGTGTTAATCGTGCGGACGCACACAAGAGACTTTTTTGTATTCTGTCAAAACGTTTTTGTGTTGTCTGTCGTACCTTTTTTAATTAGTGTTACCCGTTGCTCGTTTCGGTGTTGGTATGTTGAGTACTTCCACGATGGTGCTGCCACACTACTCCCCTCGTAGTGTTCAGGTTATCGGTAACGGAGAGGAATCTGAACACGACGTCCAGATCTCGATGTGGTTGCGCTTGTTTTTTCATCGTCGTGCTGTTTCTCCATTGGAACCTCGATATGTTGTGTAGGTTGCTCGTTGTCGTGTGATTTCTCCACTGGCACTTCGATAGGCTGATCGTCTAAGGGCAAAAACGCTGCTTTTAATCGGTCGATGAAGATTTTTCTTGCCTGGTTATGGATCCGGACTTTGAAATACTTGTCGAATCGTTGCACGACCTCGTATGGTCCGTCGTAAGGTGACTGAAGTGGACCTTTCACCGCGTCGTTTCGCACAAAAACGTGAGTGCAATCTGTTAACTGCTTCTGCACAAAGAACTTCGACCGATCGCAGGTTTCGGTCTAAGTTTGTTCATCATTCGCCTTAGATTTTTCAGAAACTTAGCTTCGTTTTCTGTTGCTGAAACCTCGTGAAAGAATTCGCCCGGTAGCCGCAGTGACATCCCGTATACCAATTCTGATGGCGTCGCCTTGATGTCTTCTTTGAACGTTGACCTCAACCCTAGTAGTATTGTGGGTAATTCATCGATCCAGTCGTTAGTTTGGTAGCCTTTGAATGCGCTTTTTAGCGTTCGATGCCATCTCTTGATCATCCCATTAATATGGTTAATTCCCAAACGTCTCGTTAACTCCCTGAAGATGTCGGACTCAAATTGTCGACCCAAATCTGTGGTGATTCGTGATGTACCAAATCGTGATACCCGCAGTTTGATACAAACTCTCGTGCGATCGTCTCAGCTTGTCATGTCAGATATTCCAGCCTCTGACAAAATGTAACAAAATGTAACTCTTGTCTAAATCGGTAATGGGCCAACGATATCCATATTGACTTGTTGAAATCGGCTATCTGGTACGATGAAATCTGACACTGGCGTCTTGTTGTGTCGATGAACTTTAGCTCGCTGACACGCTAGACAAGCTCTTACAAAACCGTTGCAATCCTTGTTCATGCTAGGCCAAAAGAACTTTTGTCGTGCTAAACCGTGAAGTCGGGTTAATATCAGAGTCCTGAACCTTTTGGGTACAAATGGTCTGATTAACTGGTAGGTTGCATCACAGCACAGGGTTTCATTAGATCCTGGAATGGCAAAATACTTTAGAACACGATTAGAATTATTACCTGCCAATAAGGTTTTTAATTCGGGATCCTCTTTTTGCTCATTTGCAATTGCGTTGAAATCGATAATATCGTTATTATCAATCATCTCGATTCGTGACAGTAGATCCGCTACTGCATTATCTTTGCCAGGGACGTGCAAAATTTTGTTTGTAAACTGCCCGATGTAGTCGATATGACGGACCTGTCGCGGTGATGCCTTCTCTAGTTTCTGACGAAACATGAAAACCAATGGTTTATGGTCCATATAAATGCAGAAATCTCGTCCTTCAACCATGTGTTGAAAGTGTTTTACTACTTGGTACATCGCTAGAAGTTCGCGATCGTACGTAGAATATCTCTGCTGACACTCTGTTAACTTTTTTGAGTAGAAACCCAACGGTTGGAAGAACCGCGCCTGCTGCCACATCTGATGCGTCGACGTAAAGTGATAATTTGAAATTCGGTTTCGGATGTGCTAGCGATGTTACGTTTTGTAGATCGCTTTTGCAATTCTGAAATGCGGTTGTTGATTCGTCTGTCCATGGAATCTCGGTCTTGTCGTTCTTTTTGTTGCCAACTATTAGTTTCTGCAGTGTCATCTGACTCTCAATGGCGTGTGGTATAAATGTCCTATAAAAATGTATCATGGCCAAGAATCTTTTCGGTTGTTGCGCTGTCTTCGGTTTCGGGAAGTTGTCAATGACTTGTACTTTTTCTGGTAATGGCTTAATGCCGTTAGATGTCACCAGATGTCCTAGGAACTGCACCTCTGTTTTACCCCATTGAAATTTCGCTGTATTGATGCATAAGCCGTATTCTGATAATCGCTGAAGTACCATATTGACGTAGTTCAATCCTCGTAAAACTTCGTGAATAACCCTTTGAAACGTCTGGCCCGCGTTACATAACCCAAAAGTCATGTAAACATACTCGTATAATCCGAAAGGTGTAATTATGGCCGTTTTCGGTATGTCGTTTAGCTCGATCGGGATTTGTTGGTAGGCACGCTGTAAGTCAAGTACCGTGAAAATTTCGGTGCCATCGAGGAAATTACTCATTTCCTTCAATCCTGTATAAAACTTATGGGGTAGTTATCTCGTATTGTTTTCGCGTTCAACGCCCTGTAATCTCCGCAAGCTCTGAACTCGCCGTTTTTTTTTCGGGACCATATGCAGAGGACTTGACCAATTACTTTTGGAAGGGCGAATTATCCCCTGATCCATTAGAAATTGAAATTCATTTTGAGCAGCCTTAAGTTTTTCGGGCGACAGCTTTCGTGCTTTGGCACAGACTGGCTGACCTGTCGTTGTGATGTGGTGAGTCGTCGTACTAACTTTGCCTTTCTTAGTATTCGTGAAGACAGTTACGTCGCGGAATTCGTGCAATAAATCTGCAAACTCGGAATTAATATCATAGGTTTTCAAAGTTTGCTCACCTGTCTTTTGTTGAACTGCCTTGACTGACAATTTGGGCAGGCTGTCGATCAGCTGACCGTTTCTGATGTCCACCAAGATTTCGAAATGGCGTAAAAAATCAGCTCCGATGATCGATGTAGTAACGTCTGCTATAATGAAATCCCAGGTGAAACATCTTCGTAGATCCAATGAGAGAGTCAGACGTTTGGTGCCATATGTTTTAATTTCGCTACCGTTAGCTGCAAATAGTTTTTTCGCTGCTATAGGTTTTTGCCGTTCGCTGATCGTAGGCGGAAGCACTGAAACATCCGCGCCTGTGTCGGCTAAGAATTTCGACTTTGTTAAATTATCAATAGCGATAAGTCGTGCTATTGTACGGTTGCGCTATTGAATAGTTACGTTAGGCGCCTGTCTTTTAGAACAAGGCTCTCGACATTTAGCTGCTTTGTCTCCGTAGGTTTGATGGTACCAACATAATTCATCCTGGCTAGGCGTTCATGATTGACTACGCAATTGCTGACGATTTTGCGATCGGCCTCGTGATCTGGCCCGTTGTTGCCGGTAATGTAAGTCCATCATCTTGATTCGTCTCTCGATATTGCTTACCATCTGTGTCAGTTTTTCCACTTGATTCGTCGCATTTGACGGCGGCGCTTCTTCATTGACCATAAAAACGGTAGAGGAACCAGCTGCGTCCATGATTCGATCTGCTAATGTCGCCATTGTTTTAAGTGTAACCTCACTCGTTGACAAAATCGCTCGTACTTGTGATGGAAGTCGTTCCAGCCAAATTCTTCGAAGAAAATCTTCACCGATTTTTGCGCCAGCCAGCTTCGTTAACTCGTTCAAAAGGTACTCGCATCAAATTTGGATGACTTCCTCTATCACCTGCAATCTATAGACATAGCCGACCGCTTCTACAGACAGCTCAAAACAGCTCTTTAGGCCCGCGATATTTTTTTTTTTAACCTTTATTTAATATTACAACTGATTTACAAATCATTTAATAATTTATCTTTCTTAAATGAAGATTCACATTTGACGGGCAGTAGCCCAATAGTTACTCCCGTTTGAATTTACATAGTAATTATTTTTCTCTATCCTAATTAAATACAACTGCCCAATTTCAAAGGTTTCTGCCTTTGAAGTCTTCTTACTGCATTGGTGGTATCCAACAAACTTCGTATGTCTGCATGATTTTGTAATTCTTCACTTACATATTCCTTGTTTAAGTCCCTATGGAGGTTATCATTTCTAATGTACCACGGTGCGTTTACAATGCCACGCAGCACTTTGTTTTGAAAACATTGTATCATTTGTATATTTGTCTTCTTGGTACAACCCCAAAGTTGAATACCGTAGGTCCATACTGGTTTAAGTATTTGCTGATATAATAGCAATTTGTTATGTATTGTAAGCTCAGAGTTTCTACCTATTAGCCAATACATTTTCATATATTTGATGTTCAATTCTTCTTTTTTTCTTTTTAACATACTCTTTCCATCTAAGCTTGCAATCGAGAGTCATGCCGAGGTATTTGGCTGTATTTGCATTTGGAACCGGCCTTGAATTAAGTTTCACTGGAATCCAGTTAACTTTCTGGTTTGTGAAGTTAATGTGAGCCGACTTTGCTTCGTTTAGGCTAATGCGCCATTTCTTTGTCCAACTACTCACTGTGTCGGTTGCTTTTTGAAGTTCGGTCGTTGCTTCTGATATACACTTTCCAGTCCATGTCTCTGGTGTACAGGATGTACAATATAGGACCCAGTACGCTACCCTGTGGTATGCCTGCTGATATTCTCTTTAGTTCAGAGTACTCTCCGTTATATTTTACACGGAAATGTCGATCTGCGATATAAGATTTAAGAATTTGATAGAACTGCTTAGGTAGATCGCGATGCAATTTAAATTCAAGTCGTTAATGCCAAACTTTGTCGAAAGCTTGTGCTACATCTAAGAAGATGCTGGAGCATATCTTCTTATTCTCAAGTGAGTCTTCGATTATATCCGTTATTCTGTGAACTTGTTCTATCGTAGAGTGATTTTCTCTAAATCCAAATTGGTGTGGTGGAATCAAATTTCTCTCTTCTATTATTGGCTTGAGTCTCTTGAGCAGTAATTTTTCAAATAATTTTGAAATTACAGGAAGTAGTGAAATCGGTCTGTACGACTTTTTATCGTTCGGTGGTTTGCCTGGTTTGGAGATCATAATTACTTCAGCAACCTTCCATTGTCGTGGGACATATTTTAGTCTGAAAACAGCATTGATAATTTGAACCAATTTTCGTAGTCCCTTCTCGGGAATGGCTTTTACGACTTGTCCAGTAATTAAATCATATCCTGGATCTTTTTTTTGCGTTCCACTTACACTTGATCTCATTTTTTAATTCCTGTAATGTTACACTTCGAATATTATATTCATCAATTTTGCTAACTATTATTATGTTTTCATCTACTGTTTGCCTAGGTAACGGTTGAAAGGTGTCTTCCAAGTGAGCTGCAAATAAAATATTTTTGCTTGTCGTTTTTGGCCCAGGTTCCTTCCCCATTTTTAATAGGCGGCACATGCATTTTGGTTATTTTTAATCCCTTTGTTACTTTCCAAAGAGAGTAATCAGTATCTTTATGTTCGGTGAGACCATTTAAGTACTTGTTAATAGTTTCATTCTTAATTTCTTTTATAAGTTGTTTTAGTTTATTGCATAGAAAATTGAGGATTTTTTTGTTTTCCGGGGCGCGTGTCCTTTGCCAGGTCTTTCTTGCCTTCCGTTTCTCTCTAACTAACTCCCTGACCTCAATAGGATAATTTTGATTCCTATGGGATTCGGTGTGACTCTCTAGTTCGTCTTCCAACTTAATATTTATACGACTTATTGAGAAAGCTATGAATCAGGACATCCACCACTTCAACTTAATTAAGAAACAAAACGTTTAGATCGTGAACAACAATTATAATTTATTTAATTTTTTAGTATTTATTTAACTTGGTTAGCTCTTCGGCTATACAGACCTGACTGACCTTTTTTATTTATTTTTTAATTGTTTAGCTTCTACTCGAATTACAACAATAACATTATACATAAAATACATAGATACAAATATAAATAATATAATTACATAAAGAGGTTACAGTAAGTACACTAAGAATAATTTACCAAATAATATTTATAAAGACATAACACAACTGTACCGATGTTTTAATCGGCACTCGTAGATTTATTTGCATTTCAATTAATTCTTGGAATGGGTCCCAGTTAGTTCTATTATTTGTTAATTTAGGCAGGTTATCCTTATTAATTATCATTGTGCTGAGTGTCATGATAACAGGTGTATGATCGGAATATATCCCTTCGCTGTTTTCGATGCACATGTAGTCCTCGAAGATCCCTTTCGTTACATAGAAATCAATGAGATCTGGTATTTTATTTATATCAGCAGGCCAGTATGTTGGTTTACCTCCAGAGTGGAACTCGCAGTTATTTATTCGTCCGGCTTCGAATAGCTCTTTTCCTTTATGGGTTGTAAGTCTTGATCCCCAATATAGGTGTTTTTTGTATTAAAGTCACCACCAATAATAAAATTGGATCCTAGTGATCTAAAGAGTTTATTATAATCTTCTTTGTTTAGATTATAGCGTGGAAGGCAGTAGATAGAGGAAATACTGTATTCATTATTATTGTAAGTTTCAACTTTTATGGTTTTAACTTGCATACTTTCTTCTTCTATATTAGGTTCTTCATAGTGTTTGAGATTCTTTTTCACTTTTACTGTTGATCCTCCTCTGGGTTTTCCTCCTGGGTGAAAAGCATGGTTACATTCATAATCACGTATTTTAATAAATGATGTTTTTGTCAAATGGCTCTCCGATATAAGGCATATATCTATTTTTTCTAAATTTAGAAAAATTTCTAACTCTGGAACATGCTGCGCTAGTCCGTTCGCATTCCAGGTGACAATTCTTAATGTTTTGCTCTTGTTAGTATATGAGGACTGTTGACTCGTTCAAGCTTTGATGCATTTCTAGACGCTTATATAAAGCTTCTAGACCACGTTCTTGCTTTGCTAGCCGTATATTTATGGCTTCTATGCTTCGGCATATCCTTAGATGATTGCTGTACAATTTGTGAATAACTTTTCCGCTCTGTACCTATAACTGGTGGTTTTGGGGTCCGCTTGGGTTTTAGTTGGTTTCTCTTCTCTGATAACCCTAGGGTTTTGAGGAAACTGATGCATTTTGTTTCTTAGCCTTTGAAGTTCTTTGGCTACTTCACAGCCTCTATAATTTGCAGGATGATGCCCTTTACAGTTTATATATTTTACAGGGGTGTTTCTACTTTCTGTACACTCTTTCGCGTTGTGTTTTCCAGCACATTTTACGCATCTTGGCTCCCGTCTGCAATATTTTTGCGTGTGATTGAAACCTTGGCATTTTTTGCATTGAGGTGTTAGCCTCGTGTTTTTCTTTAGCGGTTCTATTTTAACCCTCATATTGAGAATTGCTTTGATGTTGAAGATGTTTACAACTTTCTCCTTTTTGTTAAACGTAAGCATGAAGAGTGGAAGCCACCTTTTTTTGACATGATTGTTCTCACCTCTCTCTCGTTTTAGGATGTTTACTGCATCTTCTATTTGCAGATCTTTTGCCTTTAGGTCCTCAATTATGTCCTCCTTCTTACACGTTGGATGATCCATAACCTTAATTGCGCGTTAGTTTTTATCTTCTTATGTGAACCATTCTTTACCTTCCGCATTTAGTTTTGTTGCTAGAGCTATATGTATCGGAATCTGGTGTATTGATTTTCCACACGTTATTGTTTAGTGACACTACTCTATATTCCTTAGCTGTCACTGATTTCATTATAGATTATATACTAGCAAATTCTGTTATGCCGATTACATTAATTGGCGGAGAAGCCTTTTCTTTCGGTACAACCTTTTGTTGCCGATTTTGTTGCTGTTGCTGGTGAGCTCGTTTGGTATTAGTATCACCAGTTACTAATACATTTGCTTGCTTTTCGTTTTTTGGTAGGACTTTTCTTCCTTTTCAGTACCCAATCTATTTCTCTCATGAGATCATCTTCATCAGTATGGAACTCATTGTTATAACTGGTGTGAATACTTGCTTCATTATAACAAGTTAGCGGGTTTTCAGAAATCTCCATTGGTTTGGGCTTCTTTAATTCTTCATTTGCTTTTTTTTAGTTTTTCAATTTCGCTTCTTAGTTGGGTTAAAAGTATATCCACTTCACTGAGTTTTCGACAGAGTTCAGCGTTTTCGTCTTTCTGCTGATTTGCAGAGTTAGTATGTTTGTTTGGTGATCTTAACAACATTGAACACAGCCTCGTGAGGGGGTGGATTAGCCAACTGGGTAGTTGGTTTACCACCTGGGGTATTGTTTCCTTTTTTTGTTGTATTCATTGCTTTAAAACTGGTTATGTATCAATTACCAACCTAACAGGTACAAGTTGGTAGTGGATCATTGAAGAGAACATCATTTGCTATGTTCTCGGTAGTCGGTTATTCCGCCGTATCACGGTCGCCAGAGCCTCGTTAGTTAATTAGTAGGAAGTACCACGTGCAGGTGAGGTTGACATTTGGGCTAGTATATTAAGACCATCTAAACCGGCGCCCCTTACCCCCCGCTTGCGATAATACAGTATATTTTAGCTCAGAAGTTCCAATCATTTTACTTGGAATTCAAGGTACAGTAAGAGAAGATCTGATCTGGATTACCTAAACGATTTATTTATCTAACCTCATCACTTTTAACTAAAATGATGGAAAACCTTTTGAAAAATGTTAAACTGTTTTACTTCGGAAGAAATTTTCACATCGAAAACCATAGAGTGGTGGATTCTTACATGCGTATTATTTAGTCATAAATAATTATTGAAACCAATTCAACCAACCATCAAGATTTAACGAATGTCAGTAGATTATACAGGAAATACAGGAAAACATTTTTTTTTTTTTTTGAGAACATAACCCAATTTGAACATCGCAAAATTTTGCCGTAAATCAACCTTCAAGAGATAGGCTAACATAATTTTATCATTTCATTACGACCTTAAACTTCTTTTAAAAGTAGGCCACAAATTAATCTAAAAATTCGGTTTTATTATATAACAGGTTGCGGAATATTAGACTAATTATTAATAGTTAGGGTAGAAACTTAACTAAGTGTACATCTGTTACACATTATGTAAACACCAGATTATATAATCAGTATAAGTGTTTGTAATAATGTACATATAAACAAAAATATAATATCTGAACCTTATAAATGAAGCTTGCTCGTGTTATCAGTTCAGATAGTTCAGACACTCATCGTACTTATTCCCATACAATGTTATTAACTTTAGTTAATTTGCTCGCATTATTATTATGAGTTGATTGAATTCTTGTCGCACATCGGTTTATAAGAAAACGCTAAATCCAAAAATGTTTTCCAAATTTTCGGTTATAATTAAATTTTACAAGAAGTTAAATTTGAATAGCTCAGATAAGGGAAATATTTTAAACTAAAATCGTTGCTAATTCAATTCAGCTGTTTTTAAAACGATAATCGCGTCTATATTTTTGTTTACATATTTAAATAGCAAAAAATTCTGTGAACTTTAATTTTAAACAGTTTCCAAAAATGTAGCGTAACAGTATGAAGGAGATAATAAGGTTGAATCCAAAAAATATTCCACTTTAAGCATAGATTACTTATATTATAATAGCAAGGCCAATAAATGTGTTTACAAGTGAATGTACGTTTTCTATTTGATTGTACCGTTTTTACGATTTAAATGTTGTGTACAGTAAAATTCTTCCGTATAACTATAATGATAGCAATTAACAGCAGTGGGGTGTTCAACTTTAGCACCAACGTTTGTAAATTGGAATTTTTTGAGCCATGCTAAAGAAATCTGGACATTGTTCGGCCAATTATTTCTTCATACCTTGTTTATTAGCATTACAAATTATAAATAAAATGAAAAGATGTGTTTTTACCTGATACGGTACACCTGACATTTAAAGGGGTACAACATGCAGCTCTGCCACCTTTGGAGGCTTGGAAAACGGGACCCCAATTATTTTTATTGAACAATTGTTGAAAAGGTTGGATGCTGTTCCTTTTGCTCTTCTTTAGTCCCTAATTAGTTTAAGGTTTGAAAAACTAAGAAAGTACACTAATTGAAATCGAATGATTGCTGAGGATACCATGGTTGTGAAGTTTTTCACATACGCCCATTTATTATATAAGTGTTAGTTTCACACTGCCCAGTATGAAATTTCTACATTGTGTGGAAAAAACAGCTCTAATACCGTACTTATATTGACGAGTGGAAAAGTATAAAAAGCGCCTCTAGTAGCGGGTTTATAAGTTTGAAATTGATGTTAACAAATTTTCGCAGTAGTAGTTATATGGAAATATTGACCAAATAATTTTAATGTTAATTAATTAAAATTGCAAAAAATTCAACACAAAATGCTACCCATACTTAATGTAAAGTACGGTTTTCTTTATTTGATTTGATATTAATTTAGCGCCATTGAATTATCAAATTTATGGAAATTTGAACACTATATTATGGCACTTTTAATATTAAAACTGAACTAAATCAATCAAATACAGAAAAACCGTACTTTACATTAAGTATGGGTAGCATTTTGTGTTGAATTCTTTGCAATTTTAATTAATTAAAATTATTTGGACACTAATTCCATATAACTGCTACTGCGAAAATTTGTTTACATCAATTTCTCTGTTACAATTCCTTCCGCTAGACGAACTGTGAAAGTCGTCAATTCCGTACAACAAATTATCAAAGAGACATAATTTCGATGAAATAAGGTTTTCTATTTTTTTCTTATAATTGGTTTAACCTGTTCACACCATGTATGCAGCCAAAAACATCTATAATTCCAAGCCATACAAAATTTAAAGGTACAAAGTGACTGGTAATAGTGTTGGTTGTGTATATATGTTTAAGCCTTCAATAAGAAAAATAACCAAGGGTGGGATGTTGTAACATCACATTCGATTCGAATTCGATAGAATTTGTCTCTTGTTTTTGTTTCTAGAATAAAATTCGCTTTTTGATTATGCTTTTTCTATTGTGATCCCTTTTTGTTGCGTACTTTTCCTTTCCTTCACATCGATAAAGTATCACTAAATAAAAATTGGGTGATAAAGAATCTTGAATGTAAGTAGAAATAGAATGTTGTTTTATTCGATCAAGCGAGATAGCAGCAAAACAAGCATAATTAAAAAATGAAATAGAGTACAATTTTATTCTAGAAAAAAGAGATATAAAATCTATCGAATTCGATTCGAAAATGATATTACAATATCCCCACCCCAACACTAATCTAATTTGTTTTGCTTTTTCTCTATGAAATATAAAAATAAAACATAAGAAACCATAACAATTTACAACATAATTTACTAACGATAATTCACAAAATCACTTTTTATAATTTTCATACAATTTTACTGATCGCTTTTAATTTATTTATCGCACTAAAATACTTTTTAAATCACTTTTTAATTCTTTTTAAATCTTTCCACTATCGCTTACCAAATACTAATAATCCAATTCGATTTCGTTCACCTTTTTATATACAGAAACCAAACTTCTCGAAAGTTCATGACTTTTCCAGTTAGAATAGCGTAGAAACATTTAGAACAGTTTTATCATGGAAACTTCCATTTTAGTATAGTAAAACATTGAGCTATTAATTTAACTCTTCTATTACAATCTAGGTGTCACCGTCACACTCGTCCCGAACAGGACCCAAATCACCTCCTATGTAGAGGGCCAGCCTCTCAAAACGCGCCACCTGCAGTTTACCTCAATGTCCTTCTGAATCCGATAATCCACGTCATCAATCCTGGTGATGACTGTGTAAGATCCTTCCCATGCTGGTTGTAGCATCGGTGATAATACTTTCTTTCGTTGCGGGTTGTGAAGCCATACCAATTGCCCTTCCTGGAAGCCTTGGTTATTTGCTTTCATCCGGTTACTTGATATCCGTATTTTCCCGTTCACATAAAGCCGATGATGGTACAGCACCAAACTTTAGATCTCCAGGTAATCATAGGTTATCTCCAAATATCGTTTTAGCTGGTGATGTCATGTATTGCTGATCGATAGGCCATCAGAAACATCGGTATACGCCGATCCCGGTTGCGTTGGTTTTTCTCAACGACCTTTGCTAGATATTCCTCCTGTGTACCATTGAATCTTTCCACCATACCATCAGACTGTGGATACAAAGGTGTTGTTCTCGTTTTATTTATACCGAGCATCTGGCATATTTCTTGAAATACCACCGATTCAAAATTCCTTCCTTGATCGGTATGAATCTCCATCGGCACTCCAAATCTGCTAATCCAATTGTTGACTACGGCATTACCTATTGTTGTCGTCTCCTGATTGGGAATGGGGTACACCTCCGACCATTTGCTGAAATAATCCATTATTATTAGCACATAGTTGTTGCCGCTCTCTTGTTGCAATTCTTTCGAATGGTGCTCAAACGTTATATTGTTTCATGGTTTCACGATTTTTGCGTGTGGGTCCCTTCACAGCCGCACATTGGTCACATTTTTGGCACCATTCTATCACTGACTGCCTGTAAAATATAATGAATGTATGGTTTGTAGGGTAACTCAATTATAATTAGTGTGCATAATAAAGGCACGTCACTACCAATGTAACATTCTAAAATTGAAATTTACTTGAACAAAAAAGTATAGTGAAGTACAAATAAACAAATTTGTTTTTTTTTCTCGTAAAATGGCCGAAACGACGCCATCATCATCATCATCGTGTGTGAGACCACCACCACCATTGCTGTTCAATAGTGTAGACATGTCGAAAGGATGGAAACAATTTAAACAACAATTCGAATGGTTTTCGATTGCCACACAGCTAAACAAAAAGGACAACGAAATACAAGTTGCCACGTTTATGTCGAGTATAGGTTATGAAGCCATCGAAATATTTAATACGTTTAATTTATCCGATGATAACGTCAAGGATTTAGGAAAAATAATCAACAAAAATATCAATAACGTTTGAGCGTTATGTATTTAATAAGTTATGCCAAGTCGAAGGGGAAACTTTTGATGAATTCTTAACCAAAGTAAAATCACAAGGAAAAAAGTGCAATTTCGGTACGTTGGAAGACAGCTTAGTCCGAGATAAAATAATAGTCGGAATATTAAGTGATGTTATGCGCGAAAAGTTGTTGGCAGAAGATGATATTACGCTGGATAAAACAGTAGCGACGTAAACGAAATCAGATGAAAACATCAAGTAATAACAACGTAGATGCAATCAACAAACACCAATACAAACGCGATAATTTCCTTCAACCTAAAAATGATAAGTCAGTGAATAATCCAAAGAATTGTGAATCGGAAGTATTTAATTGTAAGAGATGCGGAACCACACATGGACGAAGAAACTGCCTGGCTTGAAAATCGAAGATTCAAATTCAACGAATAGTGATAACGACAAGGATGTTTTTGTAGAATCAGTAATTGGTATGCGGAAATAAAAATAGCCAAAACAAATGTCAAAGTCAAGCTTGACACAGGAGCGCAGTGTAACGTACTTCCAAAACGAATAGTAGACAAAATAAATATTAGAATACAACCATCAACCGCAAAATACTTGACAGTGTTCAATAACGAGAAATTAAATGTAATAGGTGAAATTAAAACGAAGTGTGTTGTACGAGATGTCACCGATTTTGGGAAAACAAGCTTGCGAAAATTTAAAATAAGTGTTTAGAGTACAGGAACTGAAGGTTCAGGAAGAAATCTTCGACGGTTTAGGGTGTATAAAAAATTACATCTACGATATCGATCTTGTGGAAGATCCAAAGTTTGAAATTCAACCGGTTCGCAAAGTACCTTTGGCAATAAAACTACAAGTGAAAAAAGAAATAGACAGTATGGTAGAATTAGGGTTGCTAGAGAAAACACACGAGGTTACTCAAGTGGTATCGCCTATGGTTATAGTGAAGAAAAATGATAAACTATATCATCCATTAAAAACAGCTGAGGAGATTATGTCGAAAATCCAGAAGTCAAAGTATTTTACAATACTGGATTGCAAAAGAGGTTTTTGGCAGATACAGGTGTCACCAAGAACACAAACATATCTGACAATGGGCACTCCTTGGGGACGATATTCATTTAAACAATTGCCGTTCGGATTAGCGTCTGCTCCGGAAGTCTTCCAGGATGTAATGGGTCAAATCCTATCGTCAATGGAGAATGTAGAGAACTCTATGGATAACATACTGATTCATGCTGAAACGTTGGAACAACTCGAAAGACTTACATCCAGGGTAATCAAAAAGTTGATGGAATGTGGAATTAAACTGAACAAAGACAAATGCGTATTTAATTCTCAAAAAGTAAAATTTCTGGGCCATATTTTTAGTGTTAATAGTTTATTAGTAGATTCGGAAAAGATAAAAGCGATCCGACTGTTAAATAAACCAAACAACGTGAATGAACTACAACGGTTGCTAGGAATGGCAACATATTTGCAAAAATTCGTTCCAAATTTGTCAGGAATAACGCAACCACTCAGACTTCTACTCGAAAAAAATTCGGAATGGATATGGACTGATCAACACGATGAAGCTTTTCGAAATCTTAAAGAAGCATTTTCGTCGCCACCAGTGTTAAAATTTCTTGATACCAATCAAGATGTAACAATACAGGTCGATGCAAGTTATAAAAGTTTTGGAACCGCGTTGTTACAAAACGATCAACCGATAGCAGTTGCGTCCAAATCGTTAACCAAAGCTCAGCAAAGATATCCACCAATTGAATTAGAAGCAGCAGCAGTAAGATGGGCTTGTACAAAATTCCATGAGTATGTATATGGAAAAAAACACAGTACAAAGCGATCATAAATCGTTGGAAATCATCTTCAAGAAATCGTTGACTTCAGCACCA
The DNA here is from genome assembly GCA_958295665.1 of Tipula vernalis. NCBI lineage: Eukaryota > Metazoa > Arthropoda > Insecta > Diptera > Tipulidae > Tipula > Tipula vernalis. Next base: position 131,724,833 of record OY282558.1, on the reverse strand, counting down.
GCCAGGCTGCAGAGAATACTATTTGACGTAAAACAATAAGGAACAACAATGGATCTAGCCGATACACTCAGTAGAGACTGTAAAAATGATAGTGTTGAAGAAGAAGAAGAATTTCAAATGTATTTAGTGCTGAACATGTCGAACAGTGCAAAAGCTGAACTGGTAGAAGCAACAAGAAATGATCACGAAATTCAAGAATCGATTAAAATTGCACAATCAGGATGGCCAGATGATACAAAAGTGTTGAGTGAGGTGATTAAACCGTACCATAATTTCAGAGAAGAAATTGCGTATTATAATGGTATTGCCTTTAAAGGAATAAAAATAATTGTTCCAAAATCACAAATAAAAAAAATGCTGAAAGCAATTCATCTTGGACATTTTGGTAAAACAAGATGTTGCAGTAGAGCTAGGCAAATGTTCTACTGGCGTGGAATGTCTAAAGACATTGAAGATTACGTGAATAGTTGTGCTGTGTGCCAACAAAATCAAACCTCGAAACAAAAAGAACCGCTAATAAATAAACAAGTACCAGAGTATCTGTAACGAATCGCACTTTTCTCACTTTATTGCCTGCCTTGTAGTTGTAGATACAAAGAGAAAGAAAACTTGCTATATGTGCTTCGTATACTGTAATTAAGAACAAGTTTGGAAGGTAAACATGCAAATTTGGAATGTTCAATTAACGTAATGTTAAAATAGGGGAAAAGAACCGCTAAATCTGGAAATTACTTGTGGTATAAAGAACAAAAAAATGGGACAGTACTGATATGATCGCCACGAATGGTAGATATGATGAATATCAGTTGAAAAAAAAATCGGAATAAAACACTGAAAACGATCGAAAATAAAAAAACCAAGAATATCCATAAAGTTCGTTTTTTTGTTGAATAGTTTATAAGTTTAAAAAAAAATAAAAATAAAAAAAATTAACATATAAAAAAATAGGAAATATTTGTGACAATTTTGTGTGCGGTTAAAGTTATACATATGTTATAATTGATAAAAAGAAAAAATTATTAAGGACCGCTTATTTAAGTGTGATCCCACAGTGTAATTAAAATCTTTTATAATAAAAAAAAAAAGCAAATAAAATTTTTATATATGTAAAAATTCGAGTGGAAAGCTAAGTTTTGAGTATTTTTTTTTTCTCCGCTGTGTTTTTTTTACTGTTGATAACATTTGCTGTTGTGGAGTGAAACGGTGAAACTGGTAAACTAACAAAAGCCATACCAAGCGGTTGTCACCTAGAGTTTCATCGCATAATAATTCGAGACAAGCAGTTAAAGAAACCAAAGCTAATATTTCAAGTGTACTTATATACCTCCAGTACAGCGATTGTGCATACGTGAAATAAAAGCGAAGCGAGACTAAGTGAATCTCAAACCGTATTTTATCTACAAAAGGAGGGAAAAAAAATGAGTCGATCAATTGGTGAAAACGGCGTTAGCAGATGAAGCAAGGACAAGAATGCAGATTATCATCATCATTGTAATCCGGTGACGTAATTTTTATTGATTAACATTTTTTGGTATATTTATATTATTATTATTATCAATATTTAACTAGTATTAGTCAAAACAAAAAAAAAAAACGTCACGTAAATTATTTTGTTTTGTGAATGGATATTTTTTTGTTTTTAAATTTTGGTTCTAGTTGGACGTACAGTCGGGGAAAGAATTTTATTTGTTTTTATCCGTGTATAGTGGATTATTTTTCCCTTGATTTTCTAGTAGTTTACTAAAAGTAATTTGAGTAAAAGTTATGTATTTTTACTAAAAATTTCGGGATGATGGGATGATTGAGTGGGAGCGTGCCCTTAGGATGCTAAAATGAACTAGTGTTTTTTTTTCTCGAGGTTATTTTAAGTCCAGCTTCTTGCACACTTTACCATAAACCACAAACAATTTTGTACATTGGCCGTCGGCACTATATGCAACGTCAAAACCTGCCCTAACCACTGATGGCTATCCAAATTAAATAGTGTGCCATGTAGTGTCTGATCGACCCAAGCCAATAAGGTTACATATCCGTTTGAAATCGTAGCAACCGGTTTATTTCACTTTCAAGGTAAGGAATATCTGCTGTTAGTTGATAGTTATTATCAAAGAGTTAAAGTCATGGTTTTCGGTGCATGGTATTCCTGAAATACTAGAGTCGGACAATGGAACACAATATACGTCTGAAAAATTGCAAAAGATCAAGAGAGACTGGTCGATCACACAGCAATTTTCTAGTCCAAAATATGCACGCTCAAATGGTCTAGCAGAAAGATTTGTAGAGACAGCGAAGAATTTACTAACAAAGTGCAGTAAAGATGATACAGATGTGTATCTAGCCTTATTGTACTATAGAAAAAAAAAAAAAAAGGGAAACCATGAATTACTAAATAGTACCGTTATTATAAGTTTATACACAAGTAGTGATGATAATGTTGTAAGTTAGAAGTAATTGTCTAAATAAGTTCTCAAATTGAAACCGCTCGACATCGTGAACGTAAAGAATGCTAATGATAAACTAGGTAGCACATAGTATCTACAATATGTACATAAATAAATTATAATGTATCTTTATAAAAAATGGGGATGTAACGTATAATGAATGTATGGTTTGTAGGGTAACTCAATTATAATTAGTGTGCATAATAAAGACACGTCACTACCGATGTAACATTCTAACACAACACACGTTGCTAGTGTTTTATTAATTCCTAGGTGGCCCCCACTTGCTCCTCCATGATACTCGTTCAGGATTTCCGCAATCCGGCACTTTGCTGTCACCAGCAACAATTGCTTCACTTTGCCCTCCGTGCTTTCCCACAATCGTTTTAAGCACCCATTCTCAAAACGGAGGCTATCCCATTCAGCCCAATAAGCCTTGACAATGGGAGTTTTATCCGCGATCTCGCTCCAAGTCGGCCGGTGTTTCTTTTTCTTCCATTCCATGGTAACTGATAAATCCGTATCATCCAATAGCTCTTTCCTGATCATTCCTTCGGTCCACTCCTCGAGCATGCCTTCCTTTGCTTCAACTTCCGTTTGGAAATCGTTGCTTTGAAGACGTTCGATCCAGCGTGTTACCTGTCCCTCTGGATTCTTGAATTGCAACAGCGCCGTAATCTGTCCGTAAATGGAATTTTTGGCCATAAAGATACTTATTGAAATGCTTGACACATTCCACTATAGCCAACAATTCTTTCCGTGTCACGCAGTAGTTATATACGCTCCGGTTTTGTTAATGTTTTGGAGTAGTGTGCAATAACTCGTTCTTGACCATTAATTTCCTGTGATAACACACCTCCTATACCGTCATGACTTGCATCGCTGTCCAAAATAAATTTCACCTTGGGTATACGGTACGCGAGGATTGGCGCTACACATAACCGTTTCCTTAGTTCCACGAATGCTTTTTCCTGGTCATCCTTCCATTCGAATGGCTTGTTCTACCTGGTCAACTCGTGTAAACTCTTGGCAATGTTGGCGAATCCTGGCACGAAGCGTCTATAATAGATGCACAATCTCAGGAAGCTTCGTAATTCATGTAAGTTTTAAGGCTTGGCCAGTTCTTTAGCGCTGCGATCTTTTCTTCATCGATGTGAATTCGATTAGTCGTTACGAGATGACCCAAATATTTGACTTCAGTTCTGAACAGTTTACACTTCTTTGGGCTTAACTTTAATCTGGCGGCCTGTATTCGATCCAAAACTTCCGCCAAGTTCCTTAGATGCTCGTCAAAATCCTTCCCCATGACGATTATATGGTCCAGATATATTAGGCACGTCTTCCAATGTAATCCCTTTAACACGCGCTCCATTAATCGATCAAAAATCGCAAGGGCATTACATAATCCGAACGGCATAACATTAAATTGCCAAAGCCCGTTATCAACACTGAACGCTATTTTCTTGCGATGTTCCTCATGGACTTCCACCTGACAATCGTCGCTTTGTAGATCTAATGTAGAAAATATTTGAGCACCCGATAATGAATCTAGAATCTCATGCTACCGTCCTTCTTCTCAACCAACACTACTGTGAGCTCCATTTACTGTTTGATGGTTCGATTACACCAGCCGTCTGCATTTCTGTTACCATCCGCTCGACTTCTTGTTGTTTTGCCAATGGTAATATTGGCTCCGTTTTCCCCTTTGTTAGCTTCCACAACGCAGAACCTGGGTGACCCAGAACCTCCTTCCAATCTTCACCACACGATCGTCTCCGAGTTCGGTGGCCACTTCTCCCGATGATCAATAATAATTCGCCTGGTAGTTACTCCGGCACTGCTAGATTGAAGTGGCAACTCGATGTTATCGTAAATTAAAACTCCTCGTCTAACATCCACAACGAAGCCATTTGATGATGCAGTGATTGTTAAGCTGTCACCGCCTCTTGCTACTTTCGAAACGCGGATGGAGGTTATGGGGCAATCGGTTGAGGGAGTCAGCTTCTGCTGACTCGTTTAAGTTTAACGACTCCGTCGTCATTTGGCCCTCTTGCTTGGCCATTGCCTGTGCTTCGCTTGGTCGTCGCTGCATAGGAGATGGTGATCTTCCCCGTTTTCTTCTTATTTCCCAGCAGTCCTGAGAGATGTGACCGATCACATCACATGCCCAATATCTGATTTGGCCGTTTCCCTCTCGGAATCTTGGTACTGACCGCTCTGTGTTTATGTTGGTGTCGATTTCCACTCGGCGTATTTTCATTGCCGATTTGGTGATGACTTGTTCAGTTTCATTCGTCAACGCACAAGCGATTGTTTGCGCGAAGGTGGCTTTAGGTGACAACATCACCGCCTTGCGTGTCCCTGAATCTCGAATGCCGTCAATGAATGCGTCAATTTTAAGCCTTACCATATAATCGGCTGACGTACTGGTATGTGCTAGATGTACTAATCGCTCTACTAGTGGCTTTTCAATTCCATGCGATAGATTTCACGCTTGTGATCATTGCCGTATTTCCGATCCAGCGCCTTCATTATTTCGAGATAATTGTTGCGCTCTTGTTCCGGAATGGTTTGTACAGGCTCTGTTGCTTCTCCTTTGAGGGCCACTATTAGCACTGCGACACGATGTTCATCATTCCAAATTGAAATTTGAAATTGCCGAAAGATGTTTTACCGTCAAATATTGGTGGCTTTAACTTGTTTGATTGAACGGTTTGTATCACTTGTGTCGTTGTTCCACTTGCCTTGACATCAATTAACTCTTTCTCGGGACGTTGAAATTTCTCTTCAACCTGTTGAACTTTCGTTTCTAATTTTTGTTCAATCTGTTGAATTTCCATCTTAAATTCCGTTTGCAGTTTCTCTATTTCGCCTTGCATATTTTTAGACAATTCTAGACTTTCGGCAATTTCCACTATTTGATCCTCCATAATTTGGATTGGTTTTTCAATTTTCTCTATTTGTTGTTCCATTTGGCGTTTCATTTCTTGGTTTGATTGGTTGATTTGTTCCAACTGTCGCTCATTTTATTGTTCCATTTTCAGGTTTGACTGCGCAATTTTCTCTATTTGTTGTTCGTTTTGTTGTTTCATTACACCCATTTGTCCCATCATTTGGTTCGTAGCAGCCATTAACTGCGACAAATCGAAACTTACAGATGGTAGTTGAGTTATTTCGAGCGACGGTTGTTTATCTCCTGTCTTCTCTACAATTGCCGCATCCGTTACTTACACGCTTGTAAAGTTGCTTTACCACCATCAGTGGCCAAACCCCATTTCTCAAGTTCCCTCTTTAATTCCGGAACTTTTAATTCGTTGAGAATCAATTTCTTTATCCTATTATTCACAATCCCACCGCTGTCACCAATTGTTACGTTTTTGCCTTATCAATTAAGGTTCGTATCACTGGATTATGAATAAAACAAAATCAATTCAATTTATCACCAACGAATTTATTTATTTCACACAAGAATTATTACAACACAATTTAGTAACAAATAATAATAATTCACAAAATCACTTTTTATAATTTTCATACAATGTTACTGATCGCTTTTAATTTATTTATCGCACTAAAATACTTTTTAAATCACTTTTTAATTACTTTTTAATCTTTACACTATCGCTTAGCAAATACTAATAATCCAATTCGACCTCGTTCTCCTTTTTATATACATAAACCAAACTTCTAGAAAGCTCATGACTTTTCGAGTTAAAATAGTGTAGACACATTTAGAACAGTTTTATCATGGAAAATTCCATTCCAGCTATTAATTTAACTTGTTCTATTACAATCTAGGTGTCACCGTCACAATGTGCTTCATATTGTGACGGTTGTGAAAAATAACTTTATTATGTACAATGCAGCAAGCTGGGGAAAACAAATCTTATAAAAAAAAAAACAAAAAAAAAAAAATCAATTGAAATACGTGGCTCAAAAAATTGGAATAAAAAAATAACCTATAGCATACAAAAAGACATTGCTTGTAATTCTACATTTCGGTGTATATTAATAAAATAAGTGAATTTACAAACGGTGTTTAAGCTGCGGTTGGTTTCCTGGTCGTTCAAAATTTCAACAATGGTGATACCTAGATTGTAATAGAACAAGTTAAATTAATAGCTCAATTTTTTACTGCACTAAAATGGAATTTTCCATGATAAAACTGTTCTAAATGTTTCTACACTATTCTTACTGGAAAAGTCATAAACTTTCTAGAAGTTTGGTTTGTGTAAAAAGTGTTTTAGTGCAAAATAAAAAAAGTAAAAGTGATCAGTAAAATTGTGCGAATAATTTATATAAAGTGATTTTGTGAATTATCATTAATAAATTGTGTGAAATGTGAAAATTTTTTGTGTGAAATAAATAAATTGCTTGCTGTTAAATTGAATTGATTTGGTTTTTATTCACAATCCAGTGATTCGAACTTTGAGTGACAAAGCAAAAACGTAACAATACTTTTAACCTAGTGACATCTATTTAAATATTTCATGAATTACTGGGTCTTACAAAAGTTTAGTTTGAAAAGTTTTCTGAGGCACACATCATTAGAACATGCCACCACTGACTACTTGATGTTTGGTGGTGGAGTGGTTTGTGTATAATTTAGTAAAAACAATTTTGGTTTGGTATTTACGTAACGAACCGATAAGCTATGATTTGAGAATCCAGTTTACTGAATTACTAGAAACTGCAATCTTTCAGGAATGATTCTGCAACGAATAATAAATTCGGATGTCAAATCAAAAATTCGTTTTCTTTACACATAAAAAGTAAATTTAAACAAAAAATGTCATAAACCAATGTAAATGATTGGTTTTCTTATTTATGTAACCTTATTATAGTTATTTATTCACGCATCGACGATTTTACAGAAAAAAAAATGAAACTCGACATCTGCAATAAAAAGCAGACGAGGTTTTTTGGGTTTGTTTCTCGCGTTTCAATTGACTTTTTTTAAGCAGATGGTTATTTTTTCTCTTTTTGTCTTTGTACTTTTTCCTATGTTGTGTTTCAATTTTTTTGCAGAAGATGGCACTTGTTAAGTTTTGCATTCGGATTCGGGGATTCTGAAGTTGCTAAGCACATTGATAGCTGTTTAAACTCTTTGGCTAATGCAGTTAGTCAGTATTTATATGCCGATATTTCGAACGATTAAAATCGACTTAAGATATTAATATAAAAAAAAACAAATGACACAAAAGTTTTAATAAGTTTTATATGTTTTACATTTGATTTCTATAATGAAACCTGACAAAAAAAAAATTTTAACAGTTTAAATAATTAGCAAAAAGCTTTATTAGAAAAGGGTTATTGGAATATAGTCTATATATAGGTCTCCAGTACATGTTGTAGAGTTCTTCGTTGATGCATAGAATTCTCCGGTTAGGGCTTTGTTTGCGTCCAATCCAAATAAACTCACAGTTTCCGGGGGGCAAAATCTTACTAAATAAAGTACAGAGAGGAGGCATCTAACTCCTCTACAAAGGTTTTGGGTAGGATATAACAATGAATCAATAAATATATTTAGTGCTCTTGCGTGCGAACAATGTATAGTAAGTTGATCTTCTTGCGTTACTACCGGACATTGCGGTTGCAGAATGATTCCGAAATTGATATAAAAATCAGCATCTCCAGTTCTTAATGTATAACCATACGTAGGTGTACTTGTATGTAAAATTTGAACGTAATCCGCATCGGCAGCAGACAATCGGTATATGCCTGGAAGTCCTAAGAAAAATGGTCCAGCCGGGTCCAATCCAATAATAAACTTGATTAGATTTTTAAGACTATTTCCAATATAACCAGCGATTTGTCCACCCATGCTGTGCCCAATCAAAATTATATCACTATAATTTAATCCTTGTGCATGTAACCACGTCAAATATACTTGCGCCGTATAGTTGCCAACATAACGCTGAGTATCTACTGCAACAGTTACAATATCGCCATATGCCAATGCAGACCAATCCACGAGACAAAGATTTGCTTGTCTGCCACTATTAATCCAATTTGTTCTATAATTATCAGCCCAAGCCTCTGTTATGTTACTAATCCATCCATGGAAAAAGAAATGGGTCTTTTTGGTGAAGTCGAACTTTTGTGTTACGTTTGGATCATTCAATGGGACTTCATAGAACGTGGTACTATTCGCCTTTACACAAAACATTTTAACAAGCTCTTCCATGTTAGAAGGCTGTTCGGTGAGAAGGCCTGAAAATTAAATAAGAGGTTTGTAAGAAGTGTTTTTTTTTTTTGTAATTGTTCCAACCAAATTCAATATCTTACCATTTACAACCACTGCTAGCAGCACAACGACCAATAAAATTTTCATTTTAAATAGGAATAATTATTTTGCTTGCACGTTTAGTTCGCGAGGTGAAAACGATTTGTAATATTTTTTCAACAATTTCTCGACACAAGTGGCTTAATTCCTAGTTACTGCCATCGAAATAATTAATCATTATGCCAAAATTAGGTAGATAAGACAACAAACAAGTTTAAACAAACACAATTATTATTACAACTATTTTATCATCCGATACAACGTAATTTGGTTAAACATTAAAAAAATGTAATTCTTTCTCTTATCACAAACTGCGTACAAAAACATTTACAATGTCGTAGACCTTTACGAATTAAATTATCCAGCTTATTGTGTATATATCAAGCTATTGTTTCCAGAATAAAAACGGACTTGACGGGCGGTATCATGAAATCCGGTACTAAAGGGACGGTAAAAATAGGACGGAAATTGACGGAAGCAATTTCCTTGATTCTGGATGTTATAGATCCCGTTGTTTCAATTTTATAAAAGTAATGGCTTATGAATGTCCAGAATGTTTTTAAGGAACTATCGAAGTTTTGCCAAAAAACATAATGCGCTTTAAAAAGTAAATCAACTGTTTCAATAAAATTGTAGTTATTTGGCAAAATTATCAGCTCCTTTTCAATACATAAATAATATTGTGAATTGGCCTACTTATTTTCTCCTTCCGCAATAATGTACGGATGTTTTAATTCATTGTCTCTTAATTCTTCGGGCGGTAGGTTAAGCTTAAATTATAAATCAAATTCATTAGTAGTTTTCTGTCGTGTATAATCTAGACAAAATTAATTACCGTTCTGAAGACTAATATTTTATTTAAAATTTTAACAAAAGGTTCTCTGCGGGTATTGGCCGATAGCTTCCCGGCCACCACTTGAGGTAAAATATTTACAAGGTAGAAAAAATCTCTCATAGATGGTAACAATTCTGAAATAAATATTTTTTAATATCCACATATCATCTCTATAATATTTCACTATACCTTCTATCTCAGGTATACGTTTTAAGTTAGGACCTTTGGTGACAACATAAATATTTTCAATATATTTGGACGCCGTCTTCCATTTATTTAAAAACAAATCGTGGCTACTTGGGTAGCGAATTTCGAAATCATATTGAATCTGAAAAAAAAAAATATTCTTAAAATAGATAATTACGAAAATATTTAAGTTACTTCTATGTACTTACTAAATCAGGAGAAGTGAAGAAAAATGGGAAATTTTTTGATATTGCTTTCACTTCAAGGGATCCCTGAAAAATATTATTCATTCGCATAGGCAATGTTTCGCGTAATTTTTGTTTAATCAAGTGTTTCTGGATTTGCACGTTTAAGTTTCGTAATATTAAGAAATTTTCGTCGTTCTCTAGATCAAATAAAGGATCGGGTGGACTTGGAATGACTGATGATCCAATTGCGCTACGTTTACGAGTGGAATGTTGTCCTGTTTCCTTTTCAATTGCATATAACTTCTGTCTCACTCGGTTGAGTCTGTCGATTATAAAGCCACGATTTGTTTTTCGGTTGTACAAAGCATCCTTAAACAAGATATAACAAACAATTAATTTAATTTAATTTAATTTAAATTTCTATTTATTCATTTACTCTTTTTAGTAAAGCTTTTAGTCAGCTTTTACTATTCTCAGTGAATTATCACATAAGAAAACTAAATTCTCACTTTTAATTTTAAATTCAAAATTATTATAATTTAATTAATTTAATTTATTTAATTATAATATTATTCATTTAATAAAATTATAAATTTAATAAAATTATTAAATTAATAAAATTAAAAGTTAAATTAACTAAATTAATTAAATTAATTAAATTAATTAAATTAATTAAATTAATTAAATTAATTAAATTAATTAAATTAATTAAATTAATTAAATTAATTAAATTAATTAAATTAATTAAATTAATTAAATTAATTAAATTAATTAAATTAATTAAATTAATTAAATTAATTAAATTAATTAAATTAATTAAATTAATTAAATTAATTAAATTAATTAAATTAATTAAATTAATTAAATTAATTAAATTAATTAAATTAATTAAATTAATTAAATTAATTAAATTGATTAAATTAATTAAATTAATTAAATTAATTAAATTAATTAAATTAATTAAATTAATTAAATTAATTAAATTAATTAAATTAATTAAATTAATTAAATTAATTAAATTAATTAAATTAATTAAATTAATTAATTAAATTAAACATAAAAATTGACGGTAGGTTGATCTTGCACCAACATACAGATATGTGATATATATATATATATATATATATATATAGAATAAACTAACTAAGGTAACTTACTATTCCACCATTCTTTTGCTCGTTTGTTCTCAATTGAGGGAATAATTCAACGACGGCTAAGGTTAATGCTGCGGTGTGGTTTGGTTCCGGGTGGTAAGAAAATCTTGATATTAAATAGTCTACACTCTCTCGGATAATTGCTCTTCTTTCGATGTCAGACAAACCTTTCAATGTTTCCTGCTGCTTAAATTTTTTGCATAACACATACGAGCTTGCCGTTTTAGAAATATAACTTTCTAAGTCCTGAAATCATAGAGATTTAGTTAGTGATAATACGTTACCATTTAATATTAATGTTTAAATTACTTCTGCATTTATGTACATTTGATGGTCAGAGCGACAATTTTGACGAGAAACTGGTGTCCCTTGATTATCCGATGATTCTAGTCAATAGAAAGTAAAAAAATGCATTATTCAAAATTCGGAATATGTATTTATTTGAATTAATTTTCAACCCTAATGTGAGTGACGTGGGTACCCGGGTACCTTTTGCTCTTTTAGACAGCTATTTTTATATATTTTTCTTCCAATAAAACTTTAAATTTTATGAGAACTTCTAGTTCAATTGGTAGATTACGATCATATTTAAAATTGAGAAATATTACAACTTGGACGAACGTGGAAAAAATAAATTTCCATACAAAATTCATGTGGGTACTAATTACTGAAATTAAGATATTTTTTCTTCATTCACATGAGGGTTAAGTTAGGTTATTTCATTCCATTATTACTCACCGTCATGGTCGTGTTTCAGGACTATCTTCAGTTGAAATTCTGGGTGATTTTTGTATTGATTAACAATATCTAAAAAATTCTCCTCAGGAATTTTTATTCCTTGCTGATCAGTGAGATAATCGATTTTATAAACAGATATATTTGCATACATTGACGCTGAAAACCGTAATAAATAACAAATTAACATCATTAAATAAATGTATAAACTAAAATTAACGTACATTCAATATCTTCGTCAATGAAATATAATGTGAAGTTCTTTCGGAAAAAAATATTTGATGTAAATCAAAAATATTTGATTGAAATCAATTTTTCATCAATCACATAGGAAACAATTTTTTTATCGAAGCGTCATAACGTCATACAATGAAAAATTTAATTGGCATTACTAACCTGTTAATAGAAAATCGGTATACTCCCACGATTCCTCATGTTTCTGCACTTTTACGTAGTTCACCAATCCTCTAAAACTCATTTTAATATAATAACTTTCCATTTTTATATAGTGCGAAACAAATTACCGTTATATTACACAAAAATAATAAATCGATTGGATGCACTACACCAAATTGTTAAAACTTTAAAACACACAATATAAAGTATATTAAAAACTCACTTGCGTATTATACTCTAAAACTACATAACACGCAGAATTTATTTATTTTTAGAAACAATATATTATAACCGAAAATTAAATAAAAACTACCGACGAATCGAACCAACGCTTTATGAAATTTCTCAACAGTATGATAAAACTAAAAAATCAAAAACAAATGGGGAAAAGAAAACTAAAAAATCAAAAACAAGTCAGGGATGCGACCAATGCAAGGATACAAAGAATTAATTGAAAGTGCAATGGTTTTTTTTAAATTTACTTAGATATTATTTTAAATTTGTAACTAATATTTATCATTCTTTCTCGAAACTTTATTGTGTGAGCGTCTCATTTTAGTGAAGTGTTATAAATTTTACAATTTTCTTTTAATTTTAATTAATTTGTTTTTTATTTAATTATATCTTATAGTTTATTTTGATTTGTTTATTTTTATCAGTCGGGTAAGTCTTTTCATAGTCTTTTTCTATCCACAAAATAATAAATCCACGTAACACAAGCAAGGAGGGACAAAGTACGCAGTACTTTGTACCTCCAACATTTACTTCTACTGATTTCTCAGATTCCGAAGATAAAATAAATACTAAAAAATCAAAAATTGTTTTCAATAATGAAATAATAGTAAACGGGGAATTTGATAAAAATCCCAATATGTTAAATAAAAGGAAAATTAATAATAATAATAATAATAAAACTCACGTCGCAGTTTCAAAAAATACAGTAACAACTCCTACATCATCTTCAACTTTATCTGTTGATTCATCGAATAACTCAAATATGCCGTCAGTTACTGCTGAAAAAATTAATCTATATAACCGTTCAGATAATGGCCCATTTACAGTATTTATCAGTAAAGAAAATTTAAATATTGTTCTTTTAGCTAAAGCCCTTAAAATAAATAATTTTAAAAATGTCAAAGAAATCTCTAGCGTTAGCAAAAATGTTGCTAAGGTTATCTTTAGTAATTTTGAAGACGCAAATAATTGTGTTAAATCAGATATTTTTAAAAAATTTGATAATTATACTACATACATTCCTAAAAATTTCACTTCTTCTATTGGTTTAATCAGGAACATTCCTATTGGGCTTTCTAATGAAGAAATACAAGAAAATATTAGATCCAAATACCCTATTTCTAAAGTAGAAAGAATGACTAAATGGAATAGTGCCACTAAAACAGCTGAGGAAATTGAATTGGTTAAACTTACTTTTGAGTCTGGAACTATTCCATTCAACGTCATTTTATATGATAATCTTTTATTGAAGGTAGAATATTATATACCTAATCCTCTTTTTTGTAAAAAATGTCTAAATTATGGACATACAATTTCCAAATGCAAATCTAAAACTATTAGATGCCTAACGTGTGCTAATACTATAGAAGACGAACAAGAACACGTTTGTGACATGAAATTTTCTTGTAAATTTTGTGGAACGGGTCATGTTACTAATTTTTTCAGATGTAATGAACGATATAGGCAGAAACAAATTAGGGAACATATGATTTTAAATAAAACTAGTTTCAGAGAATCCAAAAGCCACCTTTATGGTAGCCAACAAAAAGTCCCTAAACAAATAGATTTCGCTAATGATATCTGTGTTGAGAATCAAGCCTGGAAAAATAACTTAATGAATTCTGATGCTAGAAAAATTTAAATCCTAAATAAATTAGTAAACGAATTAAAAAATCAATTAAATGAAAGAGATTCTATTTTTAATGATGTCAAATCACTTTTAAATAATTCCGATGACTTTAATAAAAATCCAGCTAATTTAGACTCACTTAAAATTAAATTAAATAAATTTATTAAAACATAAACTTTTCTTTTTCCAGCTTTTTATTTTTCATTTTATTCTTCCATTATGTTACCTTTAAAAATTTTACAAATTAACATTCGTAGTTTAAATAGTAATAAAGATCTATTATATCATTATATACAATCCAATCATATTGATATCGTTATTTTGTTTGAAACCTGGACAAATCCAAATAGTAATTTGAGTTTTAACAATTATAATCTTATTACTGATGATAGACCAGATGGTTTTGGCGGAGTAGGCTTTTTAATACATAAAAAAATTTCTTGGAGAATTATTGATTTAAATTTTCATTACATCCGTTTTCAAGCTTTCAAAATTAACCTCAAATTTAAAAACATTAATTTTAATATCTTGTCTTTTTATAATAATTCTGTTATTAGACCTCAGGAAATCGTTAATGAATTTGAACATCTTATAACTCAGAATCTAGATAACTGTTTAATAGCTGGAGACATAAATATTCATAATAGTCTTTGGGATAGTTCATTGTCCCCTACTCACGACAGGGTGGGTGATAAGATTGCAGATATTATCACTGCTAATAATGTATTTTTATTAAATGACGGATCTCATACAAGGCAAGATTTTTTCAGAAATAATTCTGCAGCACTAGACATTACTTTGTGCTCAATCAATCTAAATGAAAAACTATCATGGAAAGTAGATCCCATTAATTTAGGAAGTGACCATCTCCCAATACTTATTGACTTTAAACTAAATTATTATCAAAAAAAACAAATCACAAACTGGTCAAAAGTATTGAAAGACTTTGATCTAAATTCTATTAATGATAAATGCAATATTGAAGAACACCTAGAAAAATTAATTTCTGAAAATACTTCTATTATTACAAGTAAAAATACTTTTAAACCTAAACCTTGGTGGAACGATCTTATACAAAGACTATGGAACATAAAAAAACACAAACAACTCATTTATAATTTAAACAAAAACCTTTTTACCGCTATTGAACTAAAAAAATCTATTCAAAAACTTAAATTAACAATTAGAAGAGAAAAGAAAAAATCTTGGAATATTTTTTTAACAAGCATCAATCACAAAACTAATAATTCTGATCTCTGGAACAACATCAATAAAATTAAAAATAAAAAACAGTCTAACTACAGAATCCTAGAAGATCCCACACTTGCTACTAATTTTATAAATTACAATTTTCCTTTCTCCTTTGAATCCCCTCATAATCTCTCTAATAACTTCAATCCTACTATTAATCCTGCGGAATTTAATAACATTGAAATTCTTGATATTATTAAAAATTCAAATAATACTGCTCCAGGATATGATAAAGTCTCATATAAAATCATCAAACAATTAGTATCCTCTAATCCTAACCTAATCAATACTATTACAAATTATTTCAACAACATCTGGCAAAATCAAATTTACCCTACAAAATGGAAAACGTCATACACAATCGCCATTTTGAAAAAGGGGAGGGATGATAGAAATATTATTAACTACCGTCCTATTTGTCTGTTACCTATTTTTTCAAAAATTTTCAATAAACTCATTTTAAAACGAATTAATGATCATCTAATCTCCAATAATATTCTTAATTATTACAATTTTGGTTTTAGAAAAAATAAAAATATTACTGACTATTTTGTAGAAATGTTTAATTTCATCATCTCCCTCAAACAACAACAAAAAAAAATTGTTTTAGTTAACATTGACATTTCCAAGGCTTTTGATAATGTAGATAAAAATATTTTATTAAACACCTTTAAAAACTTCAACTTCCCTATTAACATTACACATTGGATTTCTCAATTTCTTACAAATAGAATTATATCTATTTAAAATATCAATCAAACTTCCATTCATTACACTAATAAAGGCATTCCTCAGGGTAGCTGTTTGAGTCCTACCCTTTTTAATATCTATACCACTTCTTTACACGACATCAATAACCCCGATACAAAAATTTTCCAATATGCCGATGATATTTGCATTATAATTTCTGCCGATAATCATGATAACTTACAATTAATAACAGATTCTACTTTACTCTCATTAACTAATAAATTACAATCTTTAAAACTACAAATTAACACTGATAAATCTCATTTTTTAAGACTATTCACTAATAAAAATAATTCCAAATCTCTAAATTTAAAAATTAATAATATCTACATAAAAGAAAGAGTGACTACTAAGATACTGGGTACAACCTTAACAAATAGACTTTCATTATCAATTCATTACACAAACTTAAAAGCAAATATTTCCAACTCCATTAATTTACTTAAAACTCTCACCCATTTTAATGGAGGTGTAAATCCTGAAACAATGATCAATATTTTTAAAGCAATAGTTAAATCTAAACTTGAATACACATATGTTTTTACAGACACTAAATATAAAAAAGATATTAATATCTGTCAATCTATTAAAAATGCTTGTCTGAGAGCTTGTCTAGGCTTCTTAAGAACTACTCCAATTCCAGCTATTTTATCCCTAGAAACATCTTCAGATCTAGATTTTATTAAAAAACCACTAATTTACATTTCAAAAAATCTATATAATAATTCCAAAATCGGTAACGACATTAAAAACAATAGATCTCTTCATAAACTTAACGACTTATATTCTAATTATACTTTTCTTTCCAAAATTAAACCTTTTCACATAAAAAAAAACGTCTCCCACTAATTTTAGCATCATAACAAATATTGAGGGAATCACAAACAAAAATTTTATTAACCACTCTGAACAATATGCATTATCTATGGCTGAATTTAATAAATATAATAATTTCGCAAAAATTTACACAGATGGCTCTATAATTAACAATAAACCAGGAATTGGAATTTTTGTTGAGGATAAAAATTGGAAATTTGCCATTCAACTAAAAAACCCTACTTATATTAAAAATATTGAAACCATTGCTATTAAAATTGGAATTACTATATCTCTAATCATCAAAAACAATAATATTATCATTATTACTGACTCCCAAAGTTCTTGTATTTCATTAAAAACGGCTCTATTACACTTTACAAATAGACACTACGAAAATCAAATTATTGATACTATCGGCCATAACCAAATTAAAAATTTTGTCATTCATTGGTTCCCGGGTCATTGTGGCTTAAAAGGAAATACTATAGCAGATAGTTTAGCAAAAAAAGCAGTTTTTTCTCCTACTCACTTTCTTGATAATGAACCAACTCTCACAGACCTATTTAACGATATCTCCAGATCTATAAATAATAAGTGGAAGGAAAACTACACATTAATGTGTAATTCATCCGGCCACTTTTATAAACAAATTTGCCCTTCTCCAAGATCATCTTTCCTATTTAAAAACTCTAATTTTACATCCTGCCAAACCAGGCTAATTTACAGATTAATCTCTGGTCATACAGTTAACAAGAAATTTAAATTCCTTTTGGGACTTGAATCTACATCTAATTGTGAGATTTGTAACACCGTTGAAGATAACGAACATATTATTAACGATTGTGTCATATATAATAATATAAGAAATAATTTCCCACTTTTATACAGAAAATCCTTATTAGATATCTTAAAGGACCAAAAAATGGATGAATATAAAATATTGTGTGATTTTGTGGATAGAATAAATTATAAACTATGAATTAAGACTACATTTAATTTTTATTGACTTTTTCACACAATGATTTTTCTTTGGAATCATTTCATTTTATTTTATTTTATTATAATATTAAGATTTATGAATATTATATAATTTAATTCTAAATTTAAAAAAAAAAAAAAAAAAAAAATCAAAAAAAAAAAAAAAAAAAATTAAAAATTATGAATTAATGAATTATAAATGTATAATTTAATTTTTAAAAAACTTTTATTTTTATATGTATCCTTCATCTTCTCTCTAATATTCTTTATTTATTAACTTTCATTTAATCTAATTTAATTATCAAACTTTGTTTTATATAATTATGCTTTTATTTTATTATTTAATTTTTAATCTAATTTGTTTTTGTACACTTTATTTAACCCTCCAGAACCTCCCCTGAGTGGTCTCTGGAAATTTTGGGCTGTTTCTCAACTCACTGGTCTTATGGATTGAAAGATCTGACCTGAGCAAATTTAAAAAACAAACAAACAAACTAATATTTATGTCAGTTACAAAATATGTACAATAAATGTCGTTAATAGTTCTATGTACAGTAATTGTTTGAATGATACAAATAAAAAACATTTAGGTAACAAAAAAATCAAACAATTTGTTGTTACATCTAGTAGTAAGCCCTGGTTTGTACATTTGCAGCAGAACGGTACTTTCGTTCGATGTCGTTTTTAGTTTTTGTGTTGAATGAAAAAAGAGAGAACAATAACAAAATTTAAGTTAAGTATTTTTGTTTCTTTCTAGTATAAAAAATTGTTTGGTATGAAAAGAAATGTTCGTTTAACTTCCCATTTAGACAGGAATGAGATAAAGACCTTATTGAAATTATAGTTTGTGCCAACTAATTCAGCAAACTAACTGAAATTGGAATTATTAAATGCAAAATGTACTTGATATTGTTAATAAAAATGTAATCATGGCGCTAAACAGCATTTAACCACTTAGCGCTTATGTTTCCCGAATTACTAATTTTTTATCAACTAAACATAATTTACAGCACAGTTTAAATGAAATTTTTAAATTTAAATTGTATTTCCTTTAACTCTATCTTTAATTCAAATAGGGGATAACATTAAATTCCAGTACGTCTACATTTATTCTACAGTAACATTATAAATGTTTTACTAGTCGTACACCTAAAGTAAAAGTCATGTCTTCGATACAAAATTTATATCTAATTTTATTTTAACTGTATCGATATTTATTTCGATGTAAGCTTCAAATCTTATTTCCATTGATGTTGTATCGCATACGAAACGATATAACGCTTGTATCGGAATAAATAGTAATATTTTTAAGTGTGTACGCTCCGGTTTTGTTAATGTTTTGGAGTAGTGTGCAATAACTCGTTCTTGACCATTAATTTCCTGTGATAACACACCTCCTATAACGTCATGACTTGCATCGCTGTCCAAAATAAATTTCATCTTGGGTATACGGTACGCGAGGATTGGCGCGACACATAACCGTTTCCTTAGTTCCACGAATGCTTTTTCCTGGTCATCCTTCCATTCGAATGGCTTATTCTACCTGGTCAACTCGTGTAAACTCTTGGCAATGTTGGCGAATCCTGGCACGAAGCGTCTATAATAGATGCACAATCTCAGGAAGCTTCGTAATTCATGTAAGTTTTAAGGCTTGGCCAGTTCTTTAGCGCTGCGATCTTTTCTTCATCGATGTGAATTCGATTAGTCGTTACGAGATGACCCAAATATTTGACTTCAGTTCTGAACAGTTTACACTTCTTTGGGCTTAACTTTAATCTGGCGGCCTGTATTCGATCCAAAACTTCCGCCAAGTTCCTTAGATGCTCGTCAAAATCCTTCCCCATGACGATTATATGGTCCAGATATATTAGGCACGTCTTCCAATGTAATCCCTTTAACACGCGTTCCATTAATCGATCAAAAATCGCAAGGGCATTACATAATCCGAACGGCATAACATTAAATTGCCAAAGCCCGTTATCAACACTGAACGCTATTTTCTTGCGATGTTCCTCATGGACTTCCACCTGCCAATCGTCGCTTTGTAGATCTAATGTAGAAAATATTTGAGCACCCGATAATGAATCTAGAATCTCATGCTACCGTCCTTCTTCTCAACCAACACTACTGTGAGCTCCATTTACTGTTTGATGGTTCGATTACACCAGCCGTCTGCATTTCTGTTACCATCCGCTCGACTTCTTGTTGTTTTGCCAATGGTAATATTGGCTCCGTTTTCCTCTTTGTTAGCTTCCACAATGCACAACCTGGGTGACCCAGAACCTCCTTCCAATCTTCACCACACGATCGTCTCCGAGTTCGGTGGCCACTTCTCCCGATGATCAATAATAATTCGCCTGGTAGTTACTCCGGCACTGCTAGATTGAAGTGGCAACTCGATGTTATCGTAAATTAAAACTCCTCGTCTAACATCCACAACGAAGCCATTTGATGATGCAGTGATTGTTAAGCTGTCACCGCCTCTTGCTACTTTCGAAACGCGGATGGAGGTTATGGGGCAATCGGTTGAGGGAGTCAGCTTCTGCTGACTCGTTTAAGTTTAACGACTCCGTCGTCATTTGGCCCTCTTGCTTGGCCATTGCCTGTGCTTCGCTTGGTCGTCGCTGCATAGGAGATGGTGATCTTCCCCGTTTTCTTCTTATTTCCCAGCAGTCCTGAGAGATGTGACCGATCACATCACATGCCCAATATCTGATTTGGCCGTTTCCCTCTCGGAATCTTGGTACTGACCGCTCTGTGTTTATGTTGGTGTCGATTTCCACTCGGCGTATTTTCATTGCCGATTTGGTGATAACTTGTTCAGTTTCATTCGTCAACGCACAAGCGATTGTTTCCGCGAAGGTGGCTTTAGGTGACAACATCACCGCCTTGCGTGTCTCTGAATCTCGAATGCCGTCAATGAATGCGTCAATTTTAAGCCTTACCATATAATCGGCTGACGTACTGGTATGTGCTAGATGTACTAATCGCTCTACTAGCGGCTTTTCAATTCCATGCGATAGATTTCACGCTTGTGATCATTGCCGTATTTCCGATCCAGCGCCTTCATTATTTCGAGATAATTGTTGCGCTCTTGTTCCGGAATGGTTTGTACAGGCTCTGTTGCTTCTCCTTTGAGGGCCACTATTAGCACTGCGACACGATGTTCATCATTCCAAATTGAAATTTGAAATTGCCGAAAGATGTTTTACCGTCAAATATTGGTGGCTTTAACTAGTTTGATTGAACGGTTTGTATCACTTGCGTCGTTGTTCCACTTGCCTTGACATCAATTAACTCTTTCTCGGGACGTTGAAATTTCTCCTCAACCTGTTGAACTTTCGTTTCTAATTTTTGTTCAATCTGTTGAATTTCCATCTTAAATTCCGTTTGCAGTTTCTCTATTTCGCCTTGCACATTTTTAGACAATTCTAGACTTTCGGCAATTTCCACTATTTGATCCTCCATAATTTGGATTGGTTTTTCAATTTTCTCTATTTGTTGTTCCATTTGGCGTTTCATTTCTTGGTTTGATTGGTTGATTTGTTCCAACTATCTCATTTTATTGTTCCATTTTCAGGTTTGACTGCGCAATTTTCTCTATTTGTTGTTCATCATTTGGTTCGTAGCAGCCATTAACTGCGACAAATCGAAACTTACAGATGGTAGTTGAGTTATTTAGAGCGACGGTTGTTTATCTCCTGTCCTCTCTACAATTGCCGCATCCGTTACTTACACGCTTGTAAAGTTGCTTTACCACCATCAGTGGCCAAACCCCATTTCTCAAGTTCCCTCTTTAATTCCGGAACTTTTAATTTGTTGAGAATCAATTTCTTTATCCTATTATTCACAATCCCACCGCTGTCACCAATTGTTACGTTTTTGCCTTATCAATCAAGGTTCGTATCACTGGATTATGAATAAAACAAAATCAATTCAATTTATCACCAACGAATTTATTTATTTCACACAAGAATTATTACAACACAATTTAGTAACGATAATAATTCACAAAATCACTTTTTATAATTTTCATACAATATTACTGATCGCTTTTAATTTATTTATTGCACTAAAATACTTTTTAAATCACTTTTTAATTACTTTTTAATCTTTACACTATCGCTTAGCAAATACTAATAATCCAATTCGACCTCGTTCTCCTTTTTATATACACAAACCAAACTTCTAGAAAGCTCATGACTTTTCGAGTTAAAATAGTGTAGACACATTTAGAACAGTTTTATCATGGAAAATTCCATTCCAGCTATTAATTTAACTTGTTCTATTACAATCTAGGTGTCACCGTCACAATGTGCTTCATATTGTGACGGTTGTGAAAAATAACTTTATTATGTACAATGCAGCAAGCTGGGGAAAACAAATCTTATAAAAAAAAACAAAAAAAAAAAAAATCAATTGAAATACGTGGCTCAAAAAATTGGAATAAAAAAATAACCTATAGCATACAAAAAGACATTGCATATTTGTAATTCTACATTTCGGTGTATATTAATAAAATAAGTGAATTTACAAACGGTGTTTAAGCTGCGGTTGGTTTCCTGGTCGTTCAAAATTTCAACAATGGTGATACCTAGATTGTAATAGAACAAGTTAGATTAATAGCTCAATTTTTTACTGCACTAAAATGGAATTTTCCATGATAAAACTGTTCTAAATGTTTCTACACTATT
Source organism: Tipula vernalis (assembly GCA_958295665.1). Taxonomy (NCBI): domain Eukaryota; kingdom Metazoa; phylum Arthropoda; class Insecta; order Diptera; family Tipulidae; genus Tipula; species Tipula vernalis. The sequence goes on along the minus strand of OY282558.1, from coordinate 131,702,256 downwards.
CTTACTGGAAAAGTCATAAACTTTCTAGAAGTTTGGTTTGTGTAAAAAGTGTTTTAGTGCAAAATAAAAAAAGTAAAAGTGATCAGTAAAATTGTGCGAATAATTTATATAAAGTGATTTTGTGAATTATCATTAATAAATTGTGTGAAATGTGAAAATTTTTTGTGTGAAATAAATAAATTGCTTGCTGTTAAATTGAATTGATTTGGTTTTTATTCACAATCCAGTGATTCGAACTTTGAGTGACAAAGCAAAAACGTAACAATACTTTTAACCTAGTGACATCTATTTAAATATTTCATGAATTACTGGGTCTTACAAAAGTTTAGTTTGAAAAGTTTTCTGAGGCACACATCATTAGAACATGCCACCACTGACTACTTGATGTTTGGTGGTGGAGTGGTTTGTGTATAATTTAGTAAAAACAATTTTGGTTTGGTATTTACGTAACGAACCGATAAGCTATGATTTGAGAATCCAGTTTACTGAATTACTAGAAACTGCAATCTTTCAGGAATGATTCTGCAACGAATAATAAATTCGGATGTCAAATCAAACATTCGTTTTCTTTACACATAAAAAGTAAATTTAAACAAAAAATGTCATAAACCAATGTAAATGATTGGTTTTCTTATTGATGTAACCTTATTATAGTTATTTATTCACGCATCGACGATTTTACAGAAAAAAAAATGAAACTCGACATCTGCAATAAAAAGCAGACGAGGTTTTTTGGGTTTGTTTTTCGCGTTTCAATTGACTTTTTTTAAGCAGATGGTTATTTTTTCTCTTTTTGTCTTTGTACTTTTTCCTATGTTGTGTTTCAATTTTTTTGCAGAAGATGGCACTTGTTAAGTTTTGCATTCGGATTCGGGGATTCTGAAGTTTCTCAGCACATTCATAGCTGTTTAAACTCTTTGGCTAATGCAGTTAGTCAGTATTTATCGAAATCCAAACTTCCAGAAAGTTTATGACTTTTCGAGTAAGAATAGTGTAGATACATTTAGAACAATTTTTATCATGGAAAATTCCATTTTAGTACAGTAAAACTTTGAGCTATTAATTTAACTTATTCTATTACTCCCTAGGTATCACCGTAACACTATGTAATATGAACTAAAACTTTTTGATATATTTTGTGAAACTATAATTTGATTCACTTTAAACTTAACTAATAAGTAAATCTATTAAAAATTATTCCGTTTATTTATGAAAAGCCTCCAAATAATTAATTTAGTTTAGGTTTAAAAATAATTTGGTCATTTTTATAATTTATTTTATATTTTGACAGACAATGACGAAAATTGATTAACTAAATCTACTTTATCATTTATTTAGCTAATATTTAAGCCAATTGCTTTATCATCTAGTGGAAATCTATATGAAACTCGATAAAACGTCTGTTTACAGTGTAGCTTACTAGGAAAACAACTTATTTTGCGTTTTTTCGCGATTCTTTTTCGCTTGGACATCAAGAATCACTTATTGTCGTTGTATGAAATGTTATAAATGAAAAAGAATTGATGGAAACAAAATGGAAACATTATTTTCATTAGATTTTTTCATAGAACAAAAGAGTATTGAACCTCTGGTCACTGTCGCTTAAAAGGAAATACTGTAGTAGATGGTTTAGCCAAAGAAGCAGTTTTTTCTCCTACTCAAATTCTTGATAATGAACCTACTCTTACAGATTTAACTAATAATATCTCCAAATGTATGAATAATAATAAGTGGAAAGAAATCTACACATCGATGTGTAGTTCATCTGGTCATTTTTATAAACAAATTTGTCCTTCTCCAAGATCAATTTTCCTTTTTAAAGATTTTAATTTCACATCCTGTCAAACCAGATTAATTTACAGATTAATCTCGGATTGGATACGACTGGAATCTACTATAAAGTCCTAATTAAATATCTTAAATGATAAGAGAATGGAAGAATATAAAATATTGTGTGATTTTGTGGATAAAATTAATTAAAAACTGTGAATTAAGAAGACTACGTTTAATTTTGGAATCATTTTATTTTCATTATTTGTATTTTCTTTAAAACATTAAATCTGGGCTGTCCTCAATTCACTGGTCATATGAATTAAAAGATCTACTTACAGTTATGTAGGTTCCGGTTTTGTGAAATGAATTGGATGGGAACGGAATTTTTATTTTTCTCACATTTCGTTTTCTCGCTGAATAATTTCACTCCACAAAATTGTATTCTAGTTCTCTTTGTGGGATTTATTTTTAGAACTAGTTCGAAATCTAGTAAACATTGTCAAAAATGGAAATAATTTGTCATTTTATTTCAATTTTTCATGATGCACATGCATTTGAAGCGATGATTTTGCGCTTTTAAAACGAGTTTTACTTTGACAGGTAAGATTTCATCAAAGCTTCTTGCTGCATAATACCGTATAGCAATTTCATTTCGATGAGCAAAGAAGAATCAGGGAAGGGTTGGCGGACTAAAATTCCTACATCCATTAGTGGCTTAGAATAATTGTTTGTACATTTTATTAAATTAAAATAAAATTGTACTAATAAATATTTAATTTTATTCGTTTATTGTACATATTGATGTTGCTATTATATTCAATGGGTGTGTTTCTCCCTTATTATTCTATTTTTCGTATGACCAAAATTTCCGTATGTGCTTTAAAATCTGCGCTAAAATTAAATGAATAATAAAAAATATATAAATCCTCGAGTTAAACCTACACATTGCTCTAAACAACATAAGGCTAAATTCTACGGCATTGATAATTGTATTTTTCCGTCAAATTGCACGACGAGAAATTTTGACGTTTCATTCCACAAAAGCGAGATTTATTTTCTCATTCCACTGAATCGGAATGCGAGAATCTCGTTTAGAACATATACCCGTTCCACAAAATAACTCCACAGAACCGGAATCTACCTACTAAGCAAATTTAAAAAGAAACAAACAAACAAGTAAAATTATATAAGAATGAATTTCGGAAGCGGCGCTGCATATTTAATGACTGATGCCGAGCTTACGACCATTTTCAACAGGCAACCAATCGACGTAGTCTATTTTGTAAACAAATTTCCCCTTCCGAACATAATTCTTTTGTTTTCCATTTAAAATATTTTTAATCTGCTGAAAATTTTTCTTCAGAAAATGGTCGTAAACTCGCACTGAAGAATGATGGGCAAAATTCAAAAAAATGAGAATTTGTAACTAACTCACTCATAATTGAGACTTTGGATTGTAATCATTAAATAAAATAAAATAAAACACATTGTATTGAATTAAACGTCATTGTAAAAAAATAAGAAAAGAGGTCAACTGCTTTTATTTATTCCACGGTAATTTTCATTCGGCGTTTCGAGATTCATCAGAATGTTTGTTTGTTTGTTTTTATCTCTATCTGTTCTGGGGCTCGAGGCCCTCCCAACTCTTTCGCAGTTCGCTTTTTACGTCCTACGTTACGCTTTTTTAGCCAAATCGAGGACGTACGGCTATAGACCCGTTTTCGTTTAACCACCTGCACATTGCATTGCTTCATGCCAATCTATAGTGTTGACATGAAAGGTGGGTCGGCCCATGGATTCCGCACTCTCAACAGGGGGTCATAGATGTGTTCATCCTTTTGCATCCCGCCCCTATAGGGATTCGAACCCGGTACCTCCCGATCCAACCGCCGCAGCTTTAACCACTGCGCCGTTTGCTCGGTATTCATCAGAATGATTGATCAAAACTATAGCAGTAACAAGTGATCTTGATACTCCTAATTTTTTTTAAACTGCACAGCCTATAATGGAAAATTGTGTGTGACAAACGCAGTGACAGTACACTAAAAACATTTTATTTCCATTTTAAAAATTAAAAAGTCTGCTTTGGAATAGAGTTTCGACATAAACTTCAAATTCAAATTCAAGAAGAAAAACAAAAATTTTAAATTTAAACTGTAGCAGAAAGCAATAAAGAACGCAACAGCAACAGGTACCCATCCATATTATTATTGTGACGTTTCAAAATAGGTCGTTAAGTCGCCATTATGTCTTTTGATTCGCTATTCCTATCAAAAAAAAAAAAAAAAAAAATAGAATCGATGTTTATACCGGCACACACATACACTTATAGCATACAACACTGTATGTATTTATTTGCCTTTCATATCGTTACAAATAGAAACGCCAACAAATATTATCGCGAAATGTTGTTGTTCGCTCGCGTTTCAATATAAACCCAAAATAAGTTGAAAATTATTTTAATTGTAAATTGTGATTAACATTGTGAAGTGCTCTCGCAAGTGTACAAAAATTATATTACAAACAAATATTTATAAATAGCTCAAAACAATATGTAAGTGCCAGATTGTTAATAAATAAACAACTTTATGCGGTTGTGATTACAATTTTTATTCCTGGTTTTCGTGATTTTCATAATAAATGCATTTCGAATTTTTATTATTTTGTTACAAATAAACACGTTCGCATTCGAAGTCATTGTACATATGTGCGCCAAACAGTAAAATTGTAAACAAAACGTTAAGGAATTTATATTTTGTTGTGTTCGTTCAAAGTGTTATTTTGACGAAGCACTGATTGATAAGAGAGATTTTTTTGTGTGTTGAGTTCATCAGTGAAATAAAAGTTTAAAGATATTTGTTAAATGTTAACTGTGTCAAGGTCGTTTTGAAAGTTTTATTTGTTTGCTTGTATGTACCATTCATAAATCTTATGTACAACGAGTAAAACCTTTAAAATTGTATTACATGAGCAAACTGATTTATTACATTTGTATCATTTATAACAACATGTTTTATCTTCATCATATAATAAAGCCTACACAAATAACATCAACAAAATCCATTCAAAAATAAACAAACAGCGATTCATATTAATTTATCAGTTTTGTCTAGATTCTAGAAACAAAATAATTTATATTTAATTGCTCAAGTTGTTATCAGCCCGCTGACAATCCAAATAATAACGAAATACAGATAAATAGTGAAAAATAAATTAATTAGGAAGCAGCTTTAAGTCAAATTGCACAAAAACCTTATCCGAATCATGATAGTAACGAATAGCATACGCATTTTTGGTATGAGGTCAATGTACGTAATTTGTGACTAAAATTGGTTTGGATCTCATATTACTAAGCAATTTTTGTTTTATTGTCGGAAGGTTATCTCAAGTTATCTGTTTATTCTGCTGTTTGAAGCAGTTTTTATCAGTTGTCATATACATACGTATGGCATTGACCTAGTTGTGTACTCAATTTTGTATGCACCTGTGGGAATTCCCATAATACATATAATGGACATTTTTTGGGACTAATTTACTTGATTTCAATCCTCTTGAATCTGTAATTTGGTGTTCTAACTTCTAAAGCTGACGTTGTAATGTGCGTGATTTTCTGACACGACGATTCAACAATATATGACGCTAATTAGTGGCGGTTGAAGACTTAAATTTTCACTGAATTTAAAAAAAAAATATTTCACAAAAGGATTATGAACGATTAAAAAGAAAGCGAATGTAACACTTGATCCAAATTTTGGAGGAGACAGATATGCCGAGGCGAAGCTAGGGTATCCAACACCGATTACCGAGTACTCGCGTACTCGGATATATTGGTCCTTTTTCGAATAGAGATCATCCATTTGGTAAAGAAAGTCTTCCAGAAAAAGGCTGGTTTAAACCGTTTTTAAAGCGGCACTCACCTTTAACATTTAAAGAAAGCATCGAGTCCAGTGTCATCTGTTAGTGCTAATGTAGTAGTGACTGATATATTTGGATGGTTTGACTCGATTTAAAATTACCTATTGGGACCTGATCAGTTTTCAATTTTGAGTGATCCAAGTAGAGTTTTTAATGGAGACGAAACAAATTTTATGCTTTGTTCTAAAACAAAAAAAACAATTAACAGCGAAAGGTTCAAAAAACATTTACGTTATTGAACGAGGATTTAGCTAAATCCAATTTAACGGTAATGATTTCATCCTCTGCATCAAATTAGAAGCATGGTTCCAAATACCGCGGGTTTGGAATTAGCGAAGATGGATGGATGACGAAGCAAACTTTTTATGAGTAATTTCAAAAGTGTTTTACCCGGATCTTGTAAAAATCAACATTCAATTTTCAATAATTTAATTTGTTGATGAACACAGCACCCATCTTACTTTCCAAGTGAGCCAGCTACGTGTGTAATTGGGAATTATACTGCTTGCATTATATCCCAACTCAACTAGAATACTGCAGCCGGCGGACGTATCTGCTTTCAAACCTCTTAAAGTTGCTTGGAATAGTGCAGTTCTAGAATAGAGGCATCAGAACCCGCCATTATTGAAAGAAGTTGTGAAAAGCTCAGCATAGACATTGAAACCATTAATCAGTTTATTTACTGTGAATAAGTAAATTAGAATATAAGTGATCATCATCGCTCTAGAATACAACAACATAAAATAGAAACGGCTCCAGCAGAACTACAGGTGTTTCCAGTTAAACCTCGCAATTAATATAAATCCCAGCCACTTCATCTCACATGCCAATAAATGGCATATTTGATTGGCCTTTAGAAAAAACAGGAGTCGACGATTACCCCACAGGTATATCAGAAATCGCTCAAGATGCTAAACTTCCTAAACCTATAGTGCAGGAATTTTGTGGAAAGTAGTAAACAATTCCAATAGAAACGAAATGTTACAGGGTTGTAGTACTACTGAAACTAGTATTTTAGAAAAAATTCCCACCTCTAAAGGTTGAGCCAACCATACAATCAAGGTTGGAATAACGAATTTTAGGTGTTCAGAAATATGAAAATAACTTCAGTACACATCACAAACTCGAAAAATGGCTCAAATGACGGAGAATTTAATAGTGCACAATATTGTATAACATTACTTTTTAATTTATGGCCGTTAAGTTGGTCAAATTTGAGTTAAATGTTAAAAGCAAGTAAATTTTTGGAGTTTAACTGTATAAAAATAGGACAGTTAGCACGACTTATTTAAAAAACAGTATCAACTTGAGCAGATGTTCTGGAGCCGGTGGCAGGTCAGTTAGAATAGGCAGCAAACTACTTTTGACAGATTTCCATCCGATCTTCCAATTTGTTGGTAGCAAAGCATTTCCCAGCCATCCTTGAACTTGATGGTATGATACCCGAAATGAATGCTGATCTGCAGCTGCTTTTGTTGGTGGGAGACAAGCTAAATCGAATTTAGAATTCCAATTTGGCAGATTACCAATTACTCTGTTGTAAGCAAGATATCTTGCTTCTTCTAGTGGAGTCTCCGCTGGCTGCAATATTCTCCTTCGTGGCACTCGTTTGCAAGAACACTTGCACGTCGGCCCTCAGTTCTGTGTTGGCCTGCAAAAGCTTGAATTCGTTTAGTTTTCCTTTCCTGTACAATGCTGAGGTTGTATCGAATCCGGTAAAAGCACGAAGAACTGGAAGCAGGTCGCTTAATGAAGACAGCCGTGTCCTCTCTGCTGCTATATCATGTACACTCTTCGATTTAGGGCAAAGAAGCCAAATTGTTTGACGACCCACGATTTGCAAAGCTTACAGCTTTATTTGCGATAGAGGTATCTGCGTCATCTTCCGCCTGATGTGTTGATATGTTCAAACAATGTAGGTGTTGCTTCAGTTTGCCGTTGAATTTGGATTTATTATGAGTGTTTGCGAGGAATTCGCTTTGAGAAATTGTGCACGCCATATTGCTCTCTACTTCGATGTTTGCTAAAATTTTGGCAATGGCTCTTCTCTTTTGTTCTTCTCCTTTCGTGGTGGCGTAGTCCGGATAACTATCAAATACTACCGTTGTGTTTCTGCCATGATATTTTAAAACATAATCACCTACCAATGTCAGCTCTTTTAAATATGGTTTTGATGCTCGATTTTGTTCCCTTTCGTAGGAGACCGTTGTTGAAAAGGGAAGGTTGAGCCAATTCATATTTAAAATAGGACCGCTACTCTTTCGGACTTTTGACGACACAAACAATCCGATGAAATAACTGCAGCGAGTTTATAACGAAAGTTTCGTTATTTATTTTTATTCCCTGAACCTGAGCTGCAATTGGAATAACTTTGTGTTTTCTTCCTTCAATGTATTAGGCAGCTGCATTTCACCTTTATCCAAACACTATCACAGCTGATGTTGGAATCAGCAACAAGTGCAGTTGACAAACTGACAAGATCACCAGCCTGATTCCGAAATGGGTTTTGTTGTTGAAGCCATGAAATAAATTTGTTTTTGTCCAGATTGTCTCTTGCTTTCCTACTGCCTCGGAGTTCAACATGTTGTTCGGAAGTAATTGATGATTATCCTGTAAAAGTTTCCATCGCGGATATCACAAGCATGCTAACGGGCGTAGAAACAATCCATTTTAAAATGGTGTCATCGGTAATGCCTCGTCCTCGAGATAATCCTCCTATCGTCTTCATTGATCGCATAAGTGATTGTTCTATGCACATGTCCGTCCAAATACCGCTCCATTACACACTTTTTGTACTCTTCATCGGTCAGCTTAGCTCGCAACTCCTTCATTTCCTGTAAATATAACCCTTGTGTGAACCCCACATTTTATTTTCACATTGGAAACACAAGGGTCTAGCCAGAACCCCATACGTCAAATTAAGTTTAAATAAATGAAAAGTTAGTTTAATTTTAACAATTAAGTTATATTACTAAATAAAAATTATAGGAATGAATTCATAACCTGAATAAACTTTATAATTTATGTAGAATTTAAGCTTCTTTTAAAGTTCCTCTTCATTTGTACATTTAAAGCATTTATAAATGCATTTAGAGTGTTGCAGGCATACTGGAGTCGAACATTTCACACAGTAAAAGCGAGTTTTGCGACGGGCTTTGTCGTATTCATGGCATAATCGGCAGTCTCGTTTCATTTGGAGGACGTCGGCACCTTTTATCGTTGCCGCAACGGGTGTTGCTTGCTGAAAAAATAGTGGAACTTAATCAATTTGCTGTGGTATATTATAAAGTCTTAATTCTTACCGGTAATGGGCCACCGAGGAATGCTTCTATTGCCGATCGACACGAAAATTGCTTTATTACTTGAGGATTGTTACACCGAGCTTCGATTTGCGAACGAACTAGAGTTTCTGAAAGCGAGAACAAAAATTTCCTGCGAGCATCTGTGCTTTTATAATGGTTAACTTCTTTGCAGATGATATAACTCGCCAATCCCATAATGTCAATTATGTTATAAAAGAATGCCAAAGTCCATCTTTTTGTTCGTCGTTTTGTGATGAATGTTGATAAAAGAATCACTGCTTTGTTTTTCTTTGGGACGTAGGAGCACATTGCTACTTTATTTTCGTGATATCCAAATATTGATGAATGTATTGGCCGTGAAGAATTTTTTTTCATTTCAGGTGAAATACATCTTTTGTTGCTTCACAGCGTACCTACAAAACCTAGATCGATCTCTATGAGGCGTTTACACCCTTGTAAGGTAGTAAAAAAATTATCGGCCACGATTGTCCTTCCCGAGTTCGAGTATAGCTAGACGCCAAACGAAACATTTCATTTTGCCCTTGGTCAACGGCCCGTTCTGCACCTGCATCTTTACCCGTATAAATATTTCCTTGTAGTGGATAGTGTGGTTTTGCATCGCATGCCCACCATACTTTAATTCCATACCTCGCAGGTTTAGACGGTATGTACTGTGTGAACTTCGTCCTCCCAAGATATGGAAATAATTGTTCGTCTATGGTAATATCACTATGTGGTCGATAATTCCTTTCCAAATTTTCGTTTAACAAATTCCATATATTCCTAATTGGTGCAGCTTTATCGGATTGTGCACGAAAATTACGGGTACGGCTATCATTAAATCGTATATATCGTGACAGAGCAATGAAACGGCGGTATGACATTGTTGCTCTAAAAATGGGAAGGTTCATCGTTTTCCACAGAAAACTCGCGTGTTGCATATTATTGTGGCTTACGCCAGCAGCTAAGAGTGTACCAATAAATGCATTTAGTTCAATTTCCTTGAGCTCCTTCCATACCTTTTTGTTTTTGGTTGGGTTCTTAGTATTCCTTTGATTAATTTTATCATTCGCATACCGATTTATTTCCTTTATTATGATAAACACGATGTTTGGTGTTAGAAACTTTTTAAACACTAAACCTCATAAAATTATGGATACGTGTCCAACCAATTGATGGTAGTGCTCTGTTCCACTTCGTAGCATCTTTCCCGAACATGCTCAACGTGTGCACTAAATTCATAGCTTCCTGTATATCGCTCTGCTTTTCATTTGTTGTCTGCGTTTCGGTTGCTTGCTGCATTTCGTCTACTTGATGTACTTCAACTGTCGTTTGAATTTCAATTGTTGATAGTATTTCATTATCTTCGCTGTCATACGCCTCTTGAATCTCTAATTCCTGCTCTGCTTCTATATCCGATGCGTCTTCTTCATTTGGTATATAATCAGCATCTTCGTCGGAATCTGCTTCGACAACAAAAGTATCAACGTCTTCTTCTTCCTCCGTTGCTCGTTCTCGTTCAAGATCGTTAGCTAAGGCAGCCGCAACATGTTCATAGAACCTTGGGTCAAACCGAGAACGTGTTTGGTAAACTTTGTCCACCTCGTCCATTCCTTCTCCAAATTCGTCTATTGTTGATTCAAATAAAACAAATATATCACCCGCTTCTTGTTGAATAATAAAACAGAAAAAAAACTTTACACACTGTTTTCAGCACAAAATTCGAAGAGACTATGACACTGCACGTGCTAAAATACAAAGCACAATAATCGAAAATGAATAAATAACGGGAACTCCGGAGAGATAAATATACAGTGAGAACAGATACATACAAATTTAGTAAATTTTCATATAAAATGTGTATGGGGTCTGGATAGACCCTTATGTTTCGAATATGACTAGAATTTTACGATGCCCTTTAAAGTCCCGACCACCCACCTATTTTTGGTAGTTTTTTTCATATATATGTTCAAAACTAGTAGCTTGAGGATATCATGGAATATTTTGACGATGTGGAAATTATAAATATCAAAATAATGCAAACAAACACAAAAAGGGTCTGGCCAGACCCTGGTGTCTCCAAAAGGGATAAATGAGCAGATTTTCCATATAAGTTATGACCAGCAGAATGGAAATATGGCAACATTTTTCGAACATATTCCATATGCATCTGCCAGTTAACAGTCCTCTCAGCTCGGATATACTGCAGCACAATCATAACTTGCTCAAAATATTGGAGCCAAAGTTTGCATGTTCTGTTTGTTGTTCTTAGTCTGTTGATGTTACTTTTAAAGCCGCTATCCAGGTCGCGTACTACTTCCGAATCATGACACATATCCGGTGGCATGCTGTTTTCTATCAGTTTCTGATACGTTTCCATGACTTCAGCAGATTTCATTACAGATTTCAAATCTTCTGAATTGTCCATAATCAAATAATTTAATGATGATACCGTCAGTATATGTGCTCGCAAATCACACGAAAAAATAAGTCCTGTAAGCATGTGTTTGACTATTGCTTTGCCATAACCTGTTTCCCATAATTCTTCTAGTCCGCTTCCAAGATATGACATGAGTAGATGAAATCCTCCAAGGTGTACAATTATTCCAGATATATCACTGTTTTGCTACATTACCATTTCAATTGACTTCATAAAGAGTGGTTGATCAAAAGTAACTATGCACATCTGCCCATGTTTCTTGCTTTCGCAGGCTGCATAAATTATAAGCTGAGTACAACGTCGTCAAGTCACTTGCACTTAAATTGATGAACGGCACTGGTACTATTTGTGAAACTTCAAACAAACCTTGGGAAATTAAAAAAAGTTTCTTAAAATTAAAATAATTATGAGGATAAGTTAGGTTAGGTTGGAGTGGCTGCTTACGCACACTTAGACCGGTGACGGTTGATTGTGATACCACAGGATGTATCCCGTTTTATACCTATTGGAACCATTTCGAGCTACTTATGTAGCGTAAGACGTCCCGCACTTTACAGTTTTCGAGATCCGAGAGGCAGTCCATCCTGAACTTACCTAAGTGTTTGTGCCTTCTGAGAGCCAATGCTGGACACGAGCAAAGGAAGTGGACCAACGTCTCTTCCTCCTCTTCGTCCAAGCAGCTTCTGCAGAAGTCATTAGCCTCCAGACCCAGCCTTCTTGCATGTTCTCCAAAAAGGCAGTGTCCCGTGAGAATTCCTACGACCGTTCTTAATTCACATCTGCGTAAGGATATTAATGCCCTAGTGCGCCCCAAGTCCAGCTTTGGCCAAACTTGTCTTGTAACTCTACAGGTGAGGGTGTTAGACCACCTTTCCCCCGCTGAGGATAGCGCCTGCTTCCCAAGTGCTTGTCTCAGCGGTGGGATAGGTCTCCCTAGACTTGCCCTTTCCGGTTGCAGCGGGAGAGTCGTACCATGCCTAGCAAGTTCATCTGCCCTGCAGTTCCCCATGACGCCCGAGTGACCTGGGACCCAGATTACCTGGACATTGAAATGCTCACCCATCTCATTTAGAGATGAGTGACAACTCAACGCCACCCATGACGCCAAAGACACCGATTCTAACGACCGGATCGCCGCTTGACTGTCCACATAGATTGTGATATCGTCTGAGGATAACACATTATGCTTCAACCACGTCATGACCTCCTCAATCGCTACGACTTCAGCTTGGTACACGCTGCAGTAATCAGGAAGACGAATAGAAATGTTTACATTTAATTTGTCACAGAATACTCCAGCTCCTACTTTGCCGTCTAGCTTGGAGCCATCTGTAAAGAATTGCAACGCTTCGGTTTCCGATAACGCTCTATCCCTCCAGGATTCCCTTGAAGGGAAGGAGGTCCGAAATTGCTTCTCGAAGCGTAGGGTAGGTTTAATGTAGTCAAGATTCGCCAGCTCATCCTGCAACGATCTAACAATAGTAGAGTGTCCTATACTAAGACACTTCCACTGAGAGACGGCTGCAAGTCGTACAGCCGTATTTGCCGCCATCTGTTTGCCAAAAATGTCGACCGGAAGAAGGTGCAACATAACCTCTAAGGCACTTGCCGGTGTCGACCTCAATGCCCCGCTAACAAGCATACAGGCCGTTCTTTGCATTCTATCAATCTTACTTTTATAAATTACCTTGTCCAGAGCTGGCCACCAAACACCCACCCCGTACATGAGTACAGGTCTCACTACGGCGGTGTAGAGCCAGTGTACCAGCTCCGGCGTCATACCCCATCTATGACCAATGGCGTTCCTACAGGAGTACAAAGCAATAGTAGCTTTGTTTATTCTCTCCAACATGTTGGGCTTCCAACTAAGCTTACTGTCCAAGATAATGCCCAGATATCTAGCTCTATCAGTAAAAGCAAGTCTCGTGTCATTTAAGGTAGGAGGGACAACTAGCAGGATTTTGTATTTCTTAGTGAAGAGTACCAGCTCTGTCTTGGACGGGTTAATACCAAGTCCACATTTGCCAGCCCATTTCGTAACGATGGTAAGCGCATTCTGCATTACGTTTACAATCGTGCCCAGGAATTTCCCGGTAACAGCTAAAGCTACGTCATCTGCGTAAGCGATAACTTCAATACCCTCTCTCTCCAATTCAAGTAGTAACCCGTTTACCACTATTTTCCAGAGAAGAGGAGACAGAACCCCCCTGCTGGGTTCCCCTAGTTACTCGCCTCTTGAAGGTGGAGTCCCCCAACTTCGAGCTAACAATCCTGCTTCCCAGCATATAATTGATTAACCCTATCAGAGGAACGTCCACCTCCAAAAATGACAATCCCTCCTTGATTGCCTCCGCTTTCACATTATTAAAGGCGCCTTCTATATCCAGGAAGGCCACCAAACAGAATTCCTTCGAATTAATCGATTTCTCAATCGTACACACCAAGGCGTGCAGGGCAGTGTCCACAGATCTACCCTTTATGTACGCATTCTGAGACGATGCCCACTTCCTGGCACCTATTTTATCTCTGATGTATACATCCAGCAGCCTTTCCAAGGATATAAAAGTTTGCTACATATCTTTAACAACAATATACAAGAAGGCCATATTGGTATTAAGTAAATATTAATTGCAGAAATGTTAAAATTAAATTATTTCTAAAATAAATTTTTAGAAATTTCATTTTGAAAAATACATTAAAGTTGGCTCTGACAAATTAAAATAATACTTGCTAAATTTATCTTTAGTTTTACTAGTGTACGTAAGATGTCTAAAATGTTTACAGAAAAATACGAAAAAAAATTATTTAATCACAAAATTATCACACGTTCCTATATTTTGTGAATTTGTTTTGCTTTTCCTACAAATTTTGAACTTGAAATTTCCCCAGGTGGTAATTTTTGGTACGATTTTTACAAATTTTTACGGCCATCACTGCCATCTATGTAATGTATATTGACTTAATAACCAAACGAATCATAGTAAGCTTTTATTTCAATTTGACCAGAATGCTGTTGTTATGAATGTTTTTTTATATTTTGGTTTAAATAAATCAATTATTACAAGAAAATGAAAACGATTTACTTAAACGATATTCATATATGTTGAAATTCAAACATTTATGAAAGTATCTTAAAATTCATAATTAAGAATTTGTAATGTTTTCATTTAAAAATTTGTCTTAGGAAAAAAAGTGATTTCCCATATGTTTTTTGTGTTTTACTATGAAAAGTTTCATTTTTTCGTCATTTCTAATTCCCTTATAAAAGCTCAGATTTTTTGATTATGGCTCTATAAAATACAGGGTGCTCTGCTCAATACTCTAGAAGGCTCTGCTTTTATTCATGAAGCAAATAATACTACATAACAATAACTGGAAGGAATTAGACCAAATAGAATGAATCGCGAAGTTTTATTCTCATCCAAAGTGAATGAGAAGAATTCGGCTTTCTTCTCCTTTAACTTATTCTTCAGTAGGGTGTAATGGTTTGGATCGTGTACTAATACATTAGTTTCATTTCATATTTTGAAATTTTGAGCTCATTCATAATCACCCTAAATTCAGAAGATTTTAACTTTGAAATAACAGGAGGAAATTTCCGATTTGTTTGTCTATTTGCAATTTTATAATTCAAGTTATTGATGTTTTTATTACTCGCTTGTTAAACGCCTTCAAATTGATTGCTGGTAGGAATGCCATATGAAACAGGAAATGATGTGCCGTTGTTATTTGTATTAGTAGTAGACATTGAACATCTGACTTTTTTCACCGATTGATACCATAATACGGATTTTAATGGAATATAACATGTGCAATGGTATAATGTGATTTTAAAATGATTTTTAGATAAAGTTCTGGAATATGGCCAAGTAGGACGGAACTTTGCTATTCCTTAACCGAGTGTAATGAAATTCGAGATTGGAAATGAGGATTTAAAATAATATTTCTAATTCCGAAACTCTGCACTACAGTTATTAGCTTTAATACTGAGGCGCGTGTCCGCTACACCCTATATTTTTCTAAACAAGGCTAAACTTACCGCTCTGACAGCAAATATTCAGAAAACATAACCCAAAGTTTAAAGATGAAAGATAATCTTAAAGAAACCTCAACAGCTGCATGATTCACAGAAACCTAAATAGACAACAATATAGAAGCCATATTGACATATTTCTCACAATCTCGTCTAAAAATAATTTTTGGGTCACATTTCCTTCTATTCGTTGGAAACGTCAAAATTCATCATAATCGGTTAATATAGCTAAGTTATATTCTTATTGACCATGTTATAGAACTTTATCCTAAAATCAATTTAGAATCCGATTTCCAACGCACATGTCAATTTTCATCATAATGGTATGACGGTTGGATGGTATGATGATATCATGGCCTGATAATATGATGGTATGATTATATGATGGTATGATGGTACGATTTTATGATGATATAACGTATGATGGTATGAAGGTGTGATGGATTGATGATAAGATATACATTATGGTGATGACTGTTTAATGGTATAGTGTCATGATGGTATGATGGTATAATGGAATAATGGTATGATGGAATGTTTGTTTAACGTACGTATGCCGGTATGATGGTGAGTAGGTTTTGATTTAAAATTGAGTTGGATTTGAAAGAGAAGTTCGGTTAGGGATTAATTTAAGGTCGGGTTTAGGGTTTAGTGGGCGGTTAGATTAAGTTGAGTTCATACACGCATGAAGCTTTCGAATTGAGTTGATTTTGGGATTGGGTTGGAAAATAAGTGTAGAGTTGAGCAGAGAGTTGACATATAATTAGGATTTAGTTAGCTTGCATTGGGGTGTGAGTTGTTCGATAGTGGAATTATTTAAGGGTTGATTTGAAAATAGGTTAAGGCTTGATTTGGAGATTTAATTGATGGCTGGGTTGGCCGTTAATTTGGTGATTGCGTTTAGGATTGTGTTGCGACTGAGATAGAGGTTGAGTTGTAAATTAAGTTGTAAGTTAAGCTGAAGATTGACTTAAGACGTTCATTTCGGGATTGATTTGGGAGTTGAATTAATCATAACCGAAGTTCTGATCAACTTATGAGGTTTCAGCCCTTTATATTTTATTTATTTAAATTGTAATGATTGGAAAATCTAATTAACAGTGGTTTAATTAATAAGTTAAAGTGTGATTTTTGTATTTGATTTTTGATTAATTTAAAGTTTAACTGACATTTTCGAAAAATAATTCGTTGTGCAACAACCAATTTGTTGCAGTACACAAATTAAAATAATCTAGTTAATAACCACACAGAGACCGAGCAAACGGCGCAGTGGTTAAAGCTGCGGCGGTTGGATCGGGAGGTACCAACTTCGTAATGTTGATTCTCTTGGTAATGGATGATTATTTTTCCTTAATAATCTGTATGCTCGAGGACCAGCAGCGTATAGACCAATAGCTTTCACGATGTCATCGACTTCCCATTTGTACATCTTTTTTAACGGTTGATGAAGTTTTTTAATTTGCCCTGCAGTAAATATTTTTTCTATGCCTTTGTTTGGTCTCTGATTTCAGAAGACAATTTTCCTTCTTAAGCTGGAAAATTTCTTTGGTTTTCGCATTGTTATCTGCCTCTAAAACTTTGTTCATCTGTTGCATTTATCCCAATTCCTCCTTTAAATTTAGCAGCTCAAGTTTGAACGCCGATAATTCTGCAGTACAAACACCAAAAATTTAAATAAGAAATTATTATTTAATTCAAATCAAAATTAAAATTAAAATATTATGGATTTAGGCAGTCAGGTTCATCATCTATTGTAACTTCTGGAACAGGCAAATTGGGATCTACATTTTCATCTGTCGCTTGTTCACTGTAACAAAACAAATATATATGCAAGTCAAAAATTCGGATGACTATAAGATTATTTGCTTACATTAAATGCTTGACGATTGAATTTTCCTCTCTTGTAAGCTTCCTCGCCTGCCGGCTACTACATGGTTCTAGATTTTTGATTGTTTTGGTAAATTTAAACTCGGCATGGCGTCATCTTTCAATTTACAGGATGATGGTGGACTATATTCCAATAACTCGTGCTATAAATTTCTGGCATAATCCTCTGGCTTAAAATGTTTTTCACAAATTCGAACATTTTTGACATTAAAATCATCACTACGCTGGCATTTTAATTTCCACAATTGAGCCATTTCATTGTTATTGGGAAATCGGAAAAAACAAATTTTCAAAGCGTCACAGAGTTTTTGCAACCATAAACCGCACACGACACCATATTGTAACACTTATGTATATTTTCTTAACAATTTTTTATTTATAATTTCACAGCTAAATACACTTTGGTTTGATTGTTAACGAAACACTAACATTAACAAAATCACATTTTTGCTCCGGATTACGTCATTTTTTGAGTAAAAGAGATAGCAATACATGCGCTTCAGTATACCTCTTCAGTTTTGTTTATCGTGGTTTTAACCCCTAAAAAGTCTCACAGAGTACTACAACTTTGAAATAGAATATTTTTTATAATTTTTTGAATTTGTCAGTTCAAAACGTTTCCTTGTTAGATTAGACGTCTTTTCATCTTCGACCTTTAACAATTAGATCTAGTTATACATCTCTAGTATACTGTTGAAAATCCTTAAGAATTTAAATTACTTCGTTTGTGCCATTTCACAATATCCTGGCATCACTGTGGACCATTCGAGAATACAAAATAATAAAACACAAATAATGAAATTTCAGAATTAACGTTAATTATTTTGTGTCACCGAATCCCATCTCCTCGTCACATACCATTTCATTTTATATATCTCCCAGCGCCTTTCTCCTGAACTTGCTCCATCCGAATGGCGTGAAATTATTTTAAAGGCGTCGCATAATAATTTGATTTTTAGGTCTATATACGACCTTATACCACAGAATATATATTAGTAAACAGAACAATATCTTATATTGCGCTTTAATCCTAAGTTTGTGAACAAATAATTAAATTAAGATTTAGAAAAGATAGAAAAAAAATTTTGTATGGAATCAATGAAACAAAACAAAAATACAAAAATGTTTGTACACACCTCTTTGTTTTGATTAATAAAAATCAGTACAATTTTAAAAGAAAAGGGAAATCCTTACACTTTGTAATGTGTTTAAAAGAGATAGACGTTCATAAATAATTTTTGATTTTGATCTAGTTAGCTTTGCGAAACTTTAAAATCAAATCAAAAAATAAACAAAGGACCACTTATTGTTTTTGATGACGAGATAGGTCCTTTGTTTCGCAAAGCTAACTAGACCAAAATCAAAAATTATTTATGAACGTCTATCTCGTTTAAACACATTACAAAGTATAAAGATTTCCCTTTTCTTTACTGATTTTTACTGATCAAAACAAAGAGGTGCGTACAAACATTTTTGTAATTTTGTTTTGTTTCATTGATTCCATACAAAATTGTTTTTCTATCTTTTCTAAATCTTAATTTAAATATTTGTTCACAAACAGTGCTGTCGAAGTGAGTACAATCGGAGTATTTGTACTACTTTCGCCTAGTGGTTACTCCTGTACTCCGCTATTTCATTCTATACACTCCTTTTTTAATAACTGCTGTACTAATAATACATTTACACAATATCTTAACTTATCGGATTTATTTGCAATAATTATAATATTCTGGGAGATAGCTGGCTTTTTCATAAAACATTTTTTCAAAGCTAATTTAAAATGGTTTCTGTCATCCTCAGGCAAAAACCCATAAAACGGGTTTCTTGCATCCCTCAGCTAGTCACAAATATGTAAAATTTGTGCGAACTAAATTACTTCAACCTCACAATGGGTTTTTTCAGAATCTGAAGATTTGTTGGTAAAACTTATAAAAACATCAAGCCACTCTATATGCGGCACCAGATAAACTCAAACATGATTATTTTGAGATTACCTGATTTTAACAAAAATTTTTTATCTGCTTTGGCTAAATATTTAGATTAGGACCTACTGAATACAAAAATTACGCTGCAAGACAAATTATGCGGCCGTTTTTCTTTACCGCACAAAAACGATGTGTGGAAGTCTGGATTTACAATACTCTCAAATCCTTCCATAAGCTTTGAATAGGACCCTATTTTATAGGGATATAAAAATAATACTTTTCAGACTAGGTAGAAAGTTGTATGGAAGTTTTGGATTTAAGCAGTGTGATATGGGAAATTTCATTGGTCCAATACATGGTGTTATGCAATATTTCTTAAATTTGATCTTATTTTATTGATCAAATCCGACCCCAAATGAAGTGACCCGAGAAATTTTCAGGGTGTGAATAATTCTGTTTTATATTAGGAACTGCAGATAGAATCGGCTTTGTAACTCAGGCATAAAACTACACTAAAATCCATTGGCAAAGGTGCTCCATTTGGTGCTGGAACCTGGAAATTTAGAAAAGTCCTGCAGTGGTTATGAAAGTAAAACACAAATTTTTCTTTGGCAAATCTAATTTCCTTAAATTTTTTCTCATAACCAAAGTGGCATGATAGTGTTTTGCAATATTTGTTGAATTCTGGCCTTGTTTTATTTAAGAAACTCCATTGAAATTTATTGTCTGACTTAGCCAAAACATTTGATGATCAATGAATTAGTTATAGCACCACCAAATCAAGATTCAAGTTAGCAAGTTTAAAATTTTTTGTAAGAGATTTTACCAAGTGCATGTTTTGTGACCAGTCGTCGCCACCAAACCAATATTAACAACATATTTCGAGACTTAATAACTCCTGTTTTTTAAGTCTTCGTCCAGGATTAGCCATTTTTGACCTGGTCACCCCCTAGGCACCTGAATTTCGTGGATCGGTACTGTTCTCTACGAGAAAAATTTAAGAAACCCAAAACGATAATCTCTACTGTTGACTGACTCTGTTAAAACCCAGATAAACCCTCGAAAAAAGTGGAGCAAGCCCCTAACCTCAATCGAACTTTAAAACTGTAATTCTCCAATTCCACAAACCACACCATAATATTTATGTTTATCCGATTACTTACACAACATTTCAGTTCACACAAAACTATCACACAGACTGACTTAGTGAATTATAAACTATTTTCTTAAAATTTCGCCCGTGTCAATTTCTTTTTTTTTTAAATAAGACGGCAAATTGGCAACATAAGCAGGCTGAGACTTTATCCACTTGTGAATGTGATAGAGGAAATATTTAAATATTTTTATAAACAATTCTTAAATTTTTTTGCTCAAAATACGATTTTCTGTGAATACATAAGCAGATTAACGTACCCTAATTTACCGCTAACACGTCATTCCATGTGTATTTCACATTCAACCTTAAAATTGTCGGCATCTTTAATAAAAGTTCTTTATTTTTTTATTTAAAAGGTTTGTCTTCGAACTTCCCTCAAAAAAATTTGTTTGACCGTTTGACTATTCCGAGGCTGCCTAAGGTTTAAATGGTTGTATTTTATTCTTTTTTTGCGTTTTCCTAGTTAGTCAATTAAATTTGGCGATTGAATTTACGGTTTTTAAGATCAAAATAATTGACAATCTTGTCTGGTCACACTTACTTAAGGATCAATTACTTGCGGATTGAAGTTAAAACAAAGTGTGCAAGCTGAAGCGAAGCTTCTAATAGTAGTACCGGCTCCCGGAATTAGAAAAATCATATTAGAGCCCCATTTCCATCGCATGTGTTGAATTTCTTCATAATCGGTTAAGAATAGTCAAGTTCCATTTCAATCGCACAGAGTTGCGTTAAAATTAAGTATAAACCATACGCACGTTTCTTTGAAAATAAAACGAAAGTAGAATGTAAAGTGGAAACTTTGTTAGACAAAACAAAAACTTGAAAAACATGAAACTTCGAACAACTGTACTGTTTTTTTAAGGAAACTTTTTTAGATTTTGTCCAGGTTTCCAGTCTAGATACCTACTGTGGTATCGTCTGGCAACAACATTTCTTTAAATTGCACCAACATTTCTTCCAATTCCCCAAATTTTTGCTTTGTGAAAATGATGAACAGGTTCGCATATTTGACAAGTCCGTATTGGTATACATCTGCCAAAATTACGCTTTTGAAAATGAAAAGAGTTCGACACTAAAATTGCTTTAAAATAAATTTTCCACTAGCCACTTACAGTTTCGCTGACCGGTACTCTGCCCTACTAGAAAAACTTAAAAATCTCAAAACGATAATCAAAAAATATCTGTGATTTCGTGGAGAGTTGTGGCCACGTTTAAAACTATTTATCCCGAACAGCATATACAGGGCTTAACGCTTTAATAGTAAAATAGATAAAGAGCTCTAAACCAATAAATACAATTTTAGTGTAATTTGTTGGATCGTAATTTTTCTTAAACGCCAACAATTATTTATGTCTAAGGTCTAACGTACTGTACTCCCTTCCGACTTCAAATACTCCCCTGAAAATTTAAAACATACTCCGTTTAAAGTTTTCAGAGCGACAGCACTGTTCACAAACTTAGAACTAAAGCGCAATAGAAGATATTGTTCTGTTTATATATATTCTGTGCTTATACCAAGAGAATTTATTGCTCAGAAATAATACCTTTAAACGCGATTTTAATACAGAAATTCACAAATAATGTATCGATCAACATATCGTTGAAAATTCAATCATTAAAATGTCACAAAATGTCAATGTATCAACGTATTAAAGCATTGACCAGCGAGTCTTTAAGCATCCGTAACAAAACCTTACAGAATTTAACGAAAATATATTGTTAAGGAAATTTTGACAGATCGCCCAGCGAATCCGTAACACGATTTGACAACAAAAAACAAGGAATATTCGTAATTGTATTTTGCAATAATTGTTTTGTCACATTACACTACATAATATATTATGTACATATTTGAAATATATATAAAACATTATTTTAATTCCAAAAACATAAATAGGCCAGGTTTCACAGTTTGACGTTTCTTCCTTCAGTTTGGGCGGTAATTTTCGCTCTTGTTAAAGAATGTTAAATGACAATTCAAATTTAACGAAACTGAACGAAAAGTTCTTAAAGTTTCGCTGGCCAGTAGCATGCATGTTCCTATGGTCGCATTCTTACTTAAATTTCTTAAAGACTCGCTGGTCAATGCTTAAATCAAATTAGTTTTCGGTCACTTGGAAACTTTGAAGTCCAATAACTCGCAAACCTAAAAATGTTTCGGCCTGATGTTTGCAGCTAAACATTTTTCTAGAATTGCATAGGTTATACAGAATACAAATTCAAAAAATGTACGCTATATTTTACATAGTGAGAATACAAATTTTTTGAACTTTTTTATTTTTATTTTATATCTTTAAATCAATATGATAAAATATAATCAAAAAAAAATTCGTAAATACGTTAATTCCGTGACGCGCGTCATCACATTCAAATTTTGGTTTATCCCCCATATATAATGAAAACAAAGACGTAGTCCTACGTCAAAACTTCAAGGAAAAATTATCTAAAGGGATTTCCACATACTACGACAAGAAATTACACAGTCTTAGAACTATTCTTCCAATAAAGCCATTGTTTTAACAGCAGTCATGTTTTCCAAGTTCAACCCGTTACTTTTAGATAAAGTAGGAGCAGATACATTTGCTTTACTTGAAATATATATGGAAGTAGTAAATTATAGCTAGAAATTACACTAGTTCATTCTGTTTCCTAAATCGCATGAAAATCTTTGAAGTAAGCTGTGGCATAATGTCAGAATTTTATTTTTTTTTAAATGAATTCAAAATATGTAATATACCCTAAAATAGAAAATAAAGCTTAACAATAAATGCAATACCATAAAATGTATTGATAACAGACAGAACAATGAAATGGTATCTATGGCTTTTTATTATTTGCAATAATAATGAAGAATAATAAATCGCTGTTCTATTGTGTACAATTATTGTTAAATATTATTTATTTCAAAAGCGCTGCCCGCTCTCAGAGCTACTAAGTGAGCATGACTGATTTAGTTTAGAGCAACGAATGATACGTAGAAACGAAGTTGAAGAATAAATGGAAATAATTCAGCATAGATAATTGTTCGAGAACGAGGGCGTGCACTAAGAACGAATGAAGAAGGACAAAATTTGATGATGAGTGGGGAAACAAAAAGAGAGTCTAACGCAAAACAAGATAGTAAAACAAATACGCGACAAAGAAAGAACGACTACACCAATTACGAATTACGATCGTTCTCCGATAATCAATCATGCACACACACTCAATCATATCGACAATTTTGAAATAACAAAACAACGTAATAAAGAAAAATCGAGAACAGTAGCAAACTGTGGTTGTATATAAGCGCAACCGAATTGCAGAGTAGACAACAGTTTGATTTAAACAGTGAATCGGGTGAGATATTAAGCCTATTAGGTTACTTTAACCAAAACAAGTGTGATGATCAGTGAGAATGATTTAAGTGAAATAAAGTATAGCGGGTTCAAACACAATTGTTTCCGTTCCATTAGTTTTTTATATGTTCCCTAATAAATCGGCATTACAGCAATTAATATTTGAGTTACAAAAAAATTTATAAATTAGCACAAACAAAATGTCTTCATATCATAAAAAATATATTTGGATTAACGCAATAGAATTCTGCCTGTTTCAATTATTATACATAGAAATTGGCGAATAAAAGGCTATAGTAAACTTCTCGGGGGTACATGAATTAAATACATTTTTCAATAAGAAAAATTAAAAAATAATAAAAAAATAATAAAAAAAATAAAAAGAAAACAATAAAAAAATATTTAATATTTAAATTAAAAAATTATTATTTTTTTAATTTTTTTATTTTATTTTTTAATTTTCCTTAATGAAAAATTTACAGTCGAAATTCGATTATCCGGGATGCTCGGGACCGAACGTTTCCCGGATAATCAAAGATCCCGGTTGATCGAATTATTCAGTTTTATAAAAAAATACACAATTTACATATGTAGATATATGCTTAACACAGAAACAACACTGTTGCCAAAATTTAATGAAAAAAATAAAAATGAAAAATTCCGGTTAATCAATTGAAAATCTGGATAAACAAGTGACTCAAAAAAATCGACTGTGTAAAAAAAAATCACGGATAATTGAGGTTTACGGATAATCGGATCCCGGAAAATCGAGTTTCGACTGTATTTAATTTATGTACCCCCGAGAAGTTTACTATAGCCGAATAAAATTACAGTCGAAACTCGATTTTCCGGGATCCGATTATCCGTAAACCTCAATTATCCGTGATTTTTTTTTACACAGTCGATTTTTTTGAGTCACTTGTTTATCCAGATTTTCAATTGATTAACCGGAATTTTTCATTTTTATTTTTTTCATTAAATTTTGGCAACAGTGTTGTTTCTGTGTTAAGCATATATCTACATATGTAAATTGTGTATTTTTTTATAAAACTGAATAATTCGATCAACCGGGATCTTTGATTATCCGGGAAACGTTCGGTCCCGAGCATCCCGGATAATCGAATTTCGACTGTATTGAATTTGAGAGTTTGTCGTGATTTTTATTTTATTTTGTTTCGTAAAAAGTAAGTTTGTTCCAAAATATTATTTGTGTTGCTAGTGTTTGTCGAAAGCATTCAAATTTCTGTCTTTTATTGAATGAAAATTGAGATCAAATAAACTCGAAAATGGAACGGAACGGATGCCATTGTGTTTGAATCTTAATAAGTGAAATAGTGAAGTAACGTGTTGGAATTGTATTGAAATTAAAAGAGCATTATAAAAAAAAACGGGTTATTGTCCCGCGTAATTCCCAAGGCAAAAATTAGAGAATAAAATGTTCCATGTTTGTTATCATATTTGAGTTTGAAATTGTCTGACTGCTGATGAAGTCAAGGAAATAAATGTAGCTAATAAAAAGGGGGTTCACCTTATATTTTGTATGCATATTCGAATAATATTTGAAGCCGAATTTTGTTACCTTCTGTGTCATAAAACGCCAAAGTATTAGCCCGCAGTTTGAAATCAAATTAGCCGCAATATCGTTGATTTTTCTTTATTAATTTTGTTTAAACTGCGCGTAGAAATCAACGTTTGCTCAATTTATTTATGTGTCAAAGCAACACAAATAAATTCATTTCATTATCATTTTAGTATGCCTTTGTGCCTTGATGATTGGCTATGTTCAATTTTTGATTATAGATGTTAGGTTTTTAGGTGATATACAATATTACGCCATTTTTTGTTATTGTGCATCATTTTTATTTTTATTTTTTTTATGTTTCGTTTGCTATGGTCGGGATATTACTATCCACATATGACCTACACATTTGTCAAATACATATTTCTTAAACTTTTATAAAATAAAACTGTTATAAAACATTATAGAAAGAGAAAGTTTGTCTGTATTAATTAAATCAATAAGATTGTTTCGGCTTTTTATAGACAAAATATATTAAAACTAATGGCATTCACAACAATTTCGACTTGTTAATCAGAAAAAATGAAGAGGCCAATCATTTATATATATATATATATATATATATATATATATATATATATATATATATATATATATATATATATATATATATATATATATATATATATATATATATATATATATATATATATATATATATATATATATATATATATATATATATATATATATATATATATATATATATATATATATATATATATATATATATATATATATATATATATATATATATATATATATCTACCAGAAAAAGTAGAAATATCAAAATCCCACCCGTACTTTAACCCGAGGTCAATACAAAGTGTATCGACTCCAAAAAATGAAAACTTTCCTTGAGCTTTGTCTGTGGTAGTTTGGTTTCGTATACTGATAAGTTCGTACAAATAAAAAGTTCGGTCAACTTACTCATCAGGTAGCTACGACCAAACTACAAAAATAATTTTTTTTTTTTTTTAATTTAAATAAATTTTATTGCTAAATATAAATGTGATACATTGCTTTGTTTACATTATTCCTTAAAACTATTACTTAACAGAGGCTAGCCTCTTTACCTAAGTATAAACCTTATTTAATTTATTTATATTTGTATTTTATTTATTGTTTACTAATTTTCATTTTGTATTAACTACCCATGATGGCAGTTGGGTAGTTATGGGGAAGGGTTGAGGGTAGGGTTAGTTTGATTTTTTGTTTCTTTTCTTGACTTTTCTTTGTTTGTTTTATTGGTTCATATTATACACCTGATGTTGAGTACCTATTCTGAATGGTTTGTGATAAAGTAGTTTTGACTCATCAAATAGTTGATTATGATTATTAAGTCTTATGATGTTACAAGGTGGGGGGTAACGCTGAGTTTTCTCTTGGATGTTTGATTCTATATCAACACTATTGATCACCAAACCATTTTTACTGTGTTTTGAATGAGGAATTTTATGCAGCTATTAACCATAAATTTGTCAATTCTTATAACATTAGACTCTCTCTATATTTCATATTCATACAACTTCTTAAGATTTTTCTTTCGCTTATTCTCAGTTTTTCCATTTGGCTTGAAGATAAATAAGTCTGCCCATGAAGGAAATCCATAATTTAATATTGGCCGTACTATTTGTTTGTAACATATTATTTTAATTTTTTTTTTTTTTCAGTTTACTTTTATAATTTAATATTGTTCTTATGCTGTTGTAGGCCATAGTAGCTTTTCTTATTATGTATTTGACATGTTTATACGGCTTGAGATCTTCAGTCAGTATTAATCCCAAATATTTAACCTCTCGACTATATTTGATGACTTGTTGGTTTAATTTGAGTTAAATATTCTTACTGAAGTCCTTTTGGCATTTAGTTAAAACTTTAGATCCTTTGAAGCATATTGACTCGCATTTTTCTGGGTTAATTTTAATCTTCCATTTATTAAAGTACTCGTTTAGTCTCTCTAGATGATTATTAAGATCAGAAACAGCCCTCCGAAGATTTCTCCTTGACAGGTATATGATGATATCGTCCGCAAAAATTAAGGTCTTCACATCCAAAGAGAATGGCATTGGCATATCGGAAATATAAATAATGAATAACATTGGCCCCAATATAGATCCCTGAGGCACCCCCGAACTGGTTTCGAATATTCTCGAGATCACTTGATATGTTCTATTAGTCAAAAAATTATGTATGACCCGAATCAAAAATGGGCTAAATTTAAATCTAATCATCTTATAAACAATACCTATAATCCATACAGTTTCAAAAGCCTTTTCAATATCAAGTAGGCATGCTATCGTAGGTGTTTTTTGATTGAGTTTACAACTTATATCGTTTTTTAAAACTACTACTGCTTGAGTGGTTGAATGAGAGGCCCTGAATCCAAACTGACTATCAAGTAGTAGTCTATTAGTTTAACAGTAATCAACTACCTTATCATATAGAAATTTCTCATAAATTTTGCTGATATTTGGGAGTAGAGATATCGGTCTGTAACTAGAAGGAAGATCAGCTGGCCTCTCACGTTTATATACAGGTACCACTCTAGCCATCTTCCAAACATCAGGAAAGTAGCCAATATTATAAGAATGATTAATTAACAATGTTAGTTTCTCTACAAATTTTACCGAAAGCTTAAAATTCGATGCTATATCACTACAACCACTAAATTTAATATCGTCAATGCGATTCTGATTATTAAGCTCTACAATATTATTCTTACTCCTATTCATAAACCTCTCCACCTCCTTTCCTACCTCAGAAACAAACCAATCACTTCCCATAGAGTCATTTTGCTTGTGAATCGTCTTCCTGAATTATTGTTTCATTATTAGTGATATCTTTAAGCACTGGAATTTCCATAAATACTTTTCTTCCCGTTATTTTATTAATTTCCCTAAAAGTATTGTTATACTAATGTTTGCTAGTTTTGCATTCCAGTAATTAATATAATGAATATCAACTAATTTTTTAATCAAAGTATTCGCATTATTTATCTGAGCTTTTAAAACTCTAGCAGAAGGACTGTTTCTACTTCTATGGAATGATCTACGAAGTTGGTTTTTAAACTTTTAATAAATTTTATTAAATTTAGTGGCAGTGGGATCTGATTAGAGAAATTCAACGTGGTAGTTGGAACATATCTTATGACATTATTTTCGACAATCGTTTGTAATTTTAATAGCAAAAAATCAATTTCTCTCCTATCTAACATCCTATTTACTGGAATATCGATTTCCTCCAGTCTACGATTAAGAACATCATTGAAATGGGTCCAGTCCACCGCATTGTAATTTAATATTTTCTTAGGTGGTAAAGGTATCAAAGATGATTTCAACTATATTTTCAGTACCACAGCAGCATGGTCTGATTCAAATACAATTGCCTGTAAGTATGGGGATCTATGATGATCAAAATTAATCCTTAGACTATCAGATATAATAAACAAATCAAAATATGAGAACGCTCTGGTGGTATAATAAGTTGGCAAAACAGAGCTTAATAGCTTAAGACCCCAATTAAAGCAATTTAACGTAAACCAATCCAATAACTTATTTCCATTAATATTGGAATCAATATTACCCCAAAAGGGATGTCTCGCATTCAAATCTCCACCCAATATGAATGACGCAGCATTCTACAATAACCAATAATTTTTGATAAATCTTCCGTAACAAGATACCTATAATTTATACTTGGTGTAAAATATGCTGCTATTAGTATAATTTTTTCACTTGAGGACCCAATTTTAATTATCGTTGTTTCTAAAGCTTTGATTTCTTCAGAGACCTTCAATATCGTGAAATCTTTATTATTCTTTATAAGTATTCCTGTACCACCTCCCAAATTATTAATTCTATCATTTCTGATGAAATTAAAATTTTTAAAATTAACTTTATGGACTGGTTTTAGCTTTGTTTCTTCCAGTAATACAATGTGGGGATTCGTATTCTTCAGAAATAATTCTAATTCTTGTCTTTTATTTTTGCTAATTAATGAATTAACATTTAATTGTATAATTTTTAGGAAAGAGTGCTTGCTACTCATAAGGTACTAGTGATGTAATTGTAGTTTTATTTTTTAGGTTCACTTTGTATTTTTTCTCTGGGTTTTTGAAGTATACTCCAGCTGCCCCTTTGTTTTGAGTTAATGATCCATCAGTATATATTTCGGTGTAATCCTTGTGTTTGTTTAGTGTTTCTATACATTGTTTCATTATTTCGATTTGATTCGAATTGGCGTTAGGATTATTTTCCTTCAGATCCTCATTTATTATTAAATTAGGAGCAGTTTTTATTATTTTATTGTTTGGTTTAGCTACGAGGGTGAATCAAAATGTCTTGCAATATCATATAAAAAAAAAAGAGTGAGTGAGACAACTATATATTTTTTTAAAAAATTTTTTGTCGCGGTGAAACTTATAGAAACAAAATTCGATGTAAATTTTACAGTTCGTTTGTTTTCTTCAATTTAGTAGCCCGTGTTTTGAAAAAAATTCTAAAAAGAATGAAAGTGAATATCGTGCCGTTATTAAATTTTTCTGTAAAGATGGACGCAATGCAATTTATATATTCAATTACATATCAAAAGTTTACGGCGAATTTGCACCATCATATTCCACAGTAACAAGGTGGGTAAAATTGTTCAAAAGTGTTCGGGAGTCATTAGAAGACGACAACCGCCCGGGTCGTCCCGCAGATGCTATTAACCATGAAAACATACTTTGGGCAGAATCAATAGTATTAGAGGACCGCCGTATTTCTGTTTCGCGGTTAGAGTGGAGGCTTTCCCTTTCATATGGTACCACTTATACCATATTACATGACCACCTTCACATGTCAAAAGTAATTGCGCGATGGGTTCCTCGTTTGTTGACTGCACAACAAAAAAAATTCGTGTTCAAACTTCAAAAGGCGATTTTAGAAATGTATGAAGAAGATCCAGAAAACTTCTTGGATAACATAATAACAGGCGATGAAACATGGATTCATCATTGGGATCCGGAATCCAAACAAAAATCGATGCAATGGATTAAACGAGGTGAACCACCACCAAAGAAATTCAAAACTCAACCGTCTGCTGGTAAGGTTTTGGCAACAATTTTTTGAGATGCTGAAGGGATATTGATGATTGATTATATGCCACCGAAAACCACAATCACAGGCATCTATTACGCAGAGTTTTGCGAAAATTGAAAAAAGCGATCCGGGAAAAACGGCCAAAGAAAGTTAGAAAAAAAACCTTACTTCTTCACGACAATGCACCAGTGCACAAGGCTAAAGTTGCTCAAGCTGCATTAAAGGACTGCGGCTCCGTGGAAATTCCGCATCCACCATACAGTCCAGACTTGGCACCCAGTGACTACTTTCTGTTTCCCAATTTGAAAAAAAAAAAATGAAGGGGCCGGAAATTTTCCAGTGATTCTGAAGTACAGTCTGTTGTAAATGAATATTTTATGGAGCAAAAGAAAACTTTTGTTTTAGAGGGCTTAGACAAGTTAATTGATCGATGTAACAAATGTATACTATAAACCTTAAAGGAGAGCAAGACATTTTGATTCGCCCTCGTATTATCGTTAATTCACTGTATTTATCCGCCCATTCTTTATTGATTTCTAGGTTTATATTATTAATAGAGTCTGATAGTGTAGGTTCATTCTCTAAGTTATGTGTTGGTATAAATATCGCTTTTTTAGCTAGACTGTTCGCTATACTATTTCCCACAATAGCACAGTGACCTGGTATCCAGTGTATAATTAATTCTTTTGTGCAATTATGTCCTGCTGTATCAATAATTTGGTTCTCATAATACCTCTCTGTGTTTTGAATAAGAGCTGTTTGTATTGATTTGCTTGCTAATTGTGAATCTGTAAGTATGATTATAAGGTTATTTTTAATAAGTAGTGCAAGGGTTGTAGCTATTTTTATTCCAATAGTTTCTATTGTTTTTATATTAGTTGAATTGCATAATATTGCTTCTTATCCTCTACGTAGATTCCAATTCCTGATTTGTTTCCTATTACCGAACCATCTGTGTATATCTTAGTCTACCTATTATATTTTTCTATTTCATTCATTGTTAAAGTGAATAATTCTGAGCAGTTTTTTTCATTTTTATTTGTGATTCCCACTTTTATACATGGTATTATCTTTAAGTTTTCGGGAAATGTGGATTTTTTCTGGTAAGGCTTTATTTTTGATATAAACGGATATTTAATATATAGAGCATTAAGTTTTACAAGAGATTTTTGGTATTTGATATATCACTACCGATTTTAGTATTTTTTATGTAATTGCTTTATTATATACTAAATGTTTTCTTTCTAATGTCCATTTCTATTGTCGTTTCCATTGACTCTGATAGAATTGCCGGTATTGGAGTAGATTTGACAACACCTAAGCAAGTCCTTATGCTGGTCTTTTTGATTGTTTGACAAACCTTATTTTCCGTTTTGATATTGTCTTCCGAGATTAAGTATGTATATTGTAACTTTGACTTGACTATGGCTTTATAGATATTAATCATTGTTTCCGGGTGGGTCTCACCTTGTGTATGAGTAAGTGTTTTGAGTATGTTGATTGATTTTTGAATATTAGTTTTTATTTTGTTATAGTGTTTATTTAATGAGAGCCTATTATTTAGCGTCACCCCCAATATTTTAGTGATTTGTCTTTCTTCTATTTCTATATTGTTAATTTTTCGATTCATTATTTTCGATTTTTTTTTTATTTGTATACATCCTGAGGAAGTGCGACTTTTCCGGGTTTATTTGTAGTTTTAGTTCTTCTAATTTTTGTGTGAGTTTTACTAGGGTGGTGGTTGCTATTGTTTGAAGGTCATCATGACTATTTCCAGCTATTATGATACAAATGTCGTCTGCATATTGGAATATTTTAACATTTATGTTGTTGAGCTCATATATGTTTGTAGTATATACACTGTGCCAATTAAAAAACGGAACAGAAATTTTCTTCGAAGAAATACCCAGATTTGAACGCTTGTATCTTGGTGAAAAAACACCTTTAAAAAAAAAAATTTTGTTTCTAGTTGAAGGAAATTTTGTTTTCTTTTCGATACTGGAAACCGTTTTATTTTATTTTGTTTTTTTATGACTTTTTTGAGCAAAACAAAAGGTGTCTAAAAAAAAAAAAATTTGCTGCTGTTTGAAACTGTAAACGAACTTGCCCGATATTTCATTCAAAAATCCAAATCGGCCATTTTATAGAGAATTTAGAAACCTTGCAAAATGATACTAGGAAATTTCTGTGCGGCCACTCCTTGTCGAGTTATTCAAGTTTTAGAGAAAACGTATCAAATAGCGTATACACGTTAACAATGACATTTTTTTATCTTGTAAACTAAACACTCTACGATAAAATTTTGAGCCACATTTTGATATCAGGCGTAATTTTGGTGATCCAAAATCAAGGAGAAAATATGTTTTTACATTGAAAAATATGATTTATTTCATAAGGTATGTTGCAAACAAAATCCTTTTAAACTTTATTCAAACGTAATAAAAACTAAAATCTACGAACAAACTGGAATTTTCAATAACGCGTCTTACCTCCTCTAAGCCGCATTACTTCATAAATACGCCGTGGCATATTTAAAACATTGCGTATTTGTTGCATGGTGATTTGTTGCCATTCTTCTTGTAAAGCATCTGGAAGTTCCTACAAATTTGTTGGTTGCCTTGCCCATTTTCTTACACGCCGTTGTAACATATCCCAGACGTGTTCTATTGGGTTTAAATCTGGACTTCGCGGAGGATGGCTTATTAAATTAATGCGGTGCTGTTGCAGAAATTTTCGTGTGTTTAGAGCTGTGTGCGTCCGGGCATTATCATGCATAAAAAAAATCCGCGCCCAATTTACCTTTTACTCGAAAGCATATGAAGCCTTAAAATTTCTTCCACTTATCGTGCTGATATTAAAGCTGGATGTGGTATTACTACCAAATCGGTCTTGCAATTCTAAGAAATACTCGCCCAAACCATCAACGAACCTCCATGAAATGATACGACTGGCATCACGCAATTAGGGTGTAATCGTTACCCTAGTGAACGCCAAACTCTGGATCGGCCGTCTGATGTGTACAAATTGAACCGCAATTCATCCGAAAAAAGGACCTTACACCAGCCCGTCTGAGTCCAGTTGCCAGTTTTGATGTCTGGTTTTGTATAGGTACATTACTTCTTATTTCTTGAGCACTGAGTGCTTAGTTTACAAGATAAAAAAATGTCATTGTTAACGTGTATACGCTTTTTGATACGTTTTCTCTAAAACTTCAATAACAGAAATTTTCCTAGTATCATTTTGCAAGGTTTCTAAATTCTCTATAAAATGGCCGATTTGGATTTTTGAATGAAATATCGGGCAAGTTCGTTTACAGTTTCAAACAGCAGCAAATTTTTTTTTTTTTTAGACACCTTTTGTTTTGCTCAAAAAAGTCATAAAAAAACAAAATAAAATAAAACGGTTTCCAGTATCGAAAAGAAAACAAAATTTCCTTCAACTAGAAACAAAATTTTTTTTTTTTAAAGGTGTTTTTTCACCAAGATACAAGCGTTCAAATCTGGGTATTTCTTCGAAGAAAATTTCTGTTCCGTTTTTTAATTGGCGTAGTGTAGAATGAATAGAGTTGGGCTCAAGCAACTACTACCTTGCGGGATTCCTATGTTTGTATGCTGTATTAAATTTGTCTTTGGGTTTTTTATAATGATTGATCTGTTTGTAAGAAAGTGATATATCCAATTTATTATTTTATGTGGAAAATTGAACTTTGACATAGTTTCTATCATAATATGTTTATCAACATTGTCGAACGCTTTTGAGATGTCGGTACTAAACTGTCGGTTGTTTCTGATTTTTTATATGATTCGTTAATTCTATCAAATAGTCTACAATACCTGTATTCTTTCTAAATCCAAAGTTGTTATAACTTAAATTATTATTTGATTCTAGGTGATCAATTATCCTATTTAGAATTAATCTGTTGAATAATTTGGAAAATGCTGGAAAAAGGCAAATTGGACGATAATTCCTGATATCCCTGTCTTCTCTCTCTTTTTTATTGATCGCGATGGTTGTTGTAGTCTTCCATTTAATTGGGTAAGTTTCGTTATGCCAAATAGTGCATATAGTGTTGAAGTGATCTGTTATTAATTGTATCTTATTATGGTTTGTAGCTATTATTTGTTTAATTAGTTTATAAGAAATCTTGTCCATTCCGGGTGCAGTATTTTTGGTATTTTTTATTATTTCTGATATTTCCGTTTTATTAAATTCCTTAACATGTATTGCAGTAATTTGATTATAGAAAGGCACTTTAATATCTTCTATTGAGTTCGGTAAATTTATATTAAGGAATTCTTTTGCCTGTATCTTATTTTCCAGGATTCTGTAATATGATGCTTTTTATTTTTGATTTTATTTATGCTTTTCCACATCTCTGTGTTGTTGGTATGTATTATAATTTATGTTTGAAAGAAATATCGACCAATACCTCTTCTTATCTCTTTTAATTACCAATTTAAGTTTCTGAATACTTTTCTTTAACTCTACAGCTGTGAATAATGCTTTTTTATAACTATTATATTTTTGTTGTTTTTGTTTTTTGATATCCCAAAGCCGTTGTAAATATTCATTCCACCAAGATTTTGGTTTAAAAGAATGTTTCCTTCTTATTATTTTAATATTTTTCTGAATTATTCCTTCTAGACATTCTTCTATATTTTGTATTGGATTTTTGATTGCTATATTAAAATCATTTATTATTTTTGTCCAGTTTGTTATTTGTCTGTTTGTTTTGTGTATGGGAAAATGGTCACTGCCTATATTTTCCAATTCTACTTTCCAAAGCATTTTTTCTATTATATTTGTAGGACATAATGTGATATCCAACGCTGTAGTGTTATGTCTGTGTAAATATTGCCTTGTATGTGATCCATCATTTAGCAGGTAAATGTTATTTAAGGTATTATGTCTCCTAATTTGTTCCCTAATCTGTTATTTGTATGAGATAATTGATTATTCCACAGACTGTTGTGCACATTAATATCGCCTGCAATTATTGAATCCGTGTTTTCTAAGATTAATTTTTTTCATCGCAGGACATCTATTTGAATTATTATAGAAAGAAAGGATGTTGAAATTTAAATTTCTATATTTTATATTTACTTTGATAATTTCCAGCCGATTATAATTATTTATTTGGTC
Source organism: Tipula vernalis (assembly GCA_958295665.1). NCBI lineage: Eukaryota > Metazoa > Arthropoda > Insecta > Diptera > Tipulidae > Tipula > Tipula vernalis. Next base: position 131,666,685 of record OY282558.1, on the reverse strand, counting down.
AACTAATTTCCATGAAAATTTTTTTTTAATAAGGAACCCCACACCTCCATCTGATTTGTCTTGTGTGATTAAATTATAATTATTAAAAATAAGTCTATCTGTTGGATTTGTCCATGTTTCTGACAATATAACTACATATATCTATTTTATTTTTATACATGTATTGTTCTAGTAAAGTTTTATTAATTTTTAAGCTTCTAATATTGATTTGCACTAAATTCACCTGATCCATACAAAAATTAACGAAAACAAAAAAAATAACGAAAGTAAATTAAAAATAAAAGAAAATTTATTTGAAATAGCATTTTATTTTGTCTAGGTTAGCTGGATTTTGACTTAAATTTTCCGGATGCGACAATGTTGACTCTATGTCTTTATAGACTTCCTCTCTCGCCTTTATTTGGTATTTTAGTGTATTTACCAGATTTGTCAAAATTTGGATTTTTTTATCAGTTTGTTCCGTGTTAATGTTTTACCATCCCTGATTTTTATTTTTTAATTCATTGATAAAATGAGCCTGATTTGGTATCCTTTGTTTTCTTCCATATAGTTTTTCCTTTGCTTCTTTAACACTAGAGAGACTGAAACTTAGTATATACCTATATTGCCCAAAAGCAGTCAAAATGACTACATTGTGAAAGAAGAGCTAATCTGTAAAGAAATTTGTTTAAAATTAATTTTTACTATTTTTTATATTATTTACAGTTATATAACAAGTTATTAGTTAATATTAACAATAAAAAAAATTTACTTCACTTGGAAAAAATAAAATAATTTATGCATTATTATTTGTACATTTTATGCAACTAAAAGTGGAAATATTTTTATGTGTACATCTTCCACAAACATACTTTTGACATTTTTCACATATGTATATTATTTGTTTTGTTGTTGTCGCAAAGTGTACTTGACAAATTTTGCGTTTGTTAGAATGGGTTGCATTTGATGATGTTGCAGTTGATCTTTGTGGGTCTTCCTGTTCTGATCAATTTTTTTGTCTTGCAGCTCTGTATTCGGTGGAAAGCTGTTCTGCTAATTGAAACAAGAACTCTTTTCGTTGTATTTGTATTCCTGTCGTTTCTTTGTAAAAGCAAGCATTTATTGCAGCCAAATCTAAAATATTGAAAAATATTTGGAGGGGCCATCTACGAGAACTAGCTTTTACTGTATATTTTCTGGTCATTTGATCCGCCATATCAACTCCAAATTTTGTGCAGTTATAAAATTGAATAGATTCCGGTTACATTTTTTTATTACTTTTATCAATTTTCACAAATTTATGCTTAGAACTTAGAACAGCTACTCTTTTATTTGGTTTGCTTTTATATATTGTAAGAACACAATTATCTGATTTATATAGCAAAGTGGAAAAACGAGGCATGTTATCCTTCGTTTGTTTGGCTGCTTTGGGTAGTTCTCTTTTGTTTCCTCTAATAGTTCCAACTAGAGTTGTTTTTTTGGCCAACAATTTCGTCGCGAGTGACATGCTAGTGAAAAAGTGATCGGTCGTGATATTTCTTCCACAGCTTGTATATGGCTCGACAAGTTTCAGAACAACGTGTTCACTGAGAAGCATTGACGATGGTCGTTGTTCATCTTTCCCCAAATAAGGAAAACCATTCAAAACATATTTGCTACTAACATCTGATGCAAGCCAGAATTTGATGCCAAATCTGTTTGGTTTATTAGGCATATACTGTGTAAACCTGCACCTGGCTTTTGATGGAAATAATTGCTCGTCAACTGTTATATTTTGCCATGGTTGATAGCAAGCTTGACTATTTTCAGTGAACTTGTCCTATATTTCCGAAACCAAGGCAAATTTATTTGTTTGTAGGCGCCTACTTCTTTCGGTTCTTTTGCCAAAACGAATAAATCGTAGGATTTGCTTGAACTTTTCTCTGGGCATAGTTTTTCTAAAAAATTCGGCACCCTATTTTGTTGACCATAAATGACACAGTTTCAAATTTTTTGCCTCATAGGCTTCACGATCATATAAAATCCCAATAAATGCACGTATTTCCGGTAATGCTGTTGTCCAAGCGTTCCTCAAAATTTGGCGACCTTCTTCTTCGGCGCACTTTTTTATATGTTTGATAATATGGTTATCTATTATCAACGAGAAAGTACTGATAAGATTATCTACCATAATGTTCCTTTTTGCGTAGCCTGTTGGCCCGTTCACATCCTTGAAAATACAAGTAGATGGTAACCTTCCAGGAATACCACCTTCGTCAAATTTTGACCTCACAGTACCATCAGCAGTTGTTTCGGTCTCCTGAAAGGTGTTTTCAGTTTATCAGAGTCTGAACATCGTAGCACCCTACACCTTTTCTTCGGCATATTGATGACACTGACATTTTCGACTGATTCTATATCGGAGCACTCTTCATTTATGTTCGTTAGCTTTTCCAATAACTCACTTCTATTCGACATTTCTTTCAGTTCAGTTCTCTCTGACACTATGATACTATATGATATTTATTTTAATTGATCACCGAGTTTTTATAAGTTTTTTTTTATCCCTAGTACTAATTACAAAAAACCAAAAATGGACCAATAGAAGTTCTTCTTCTATATAATATAAAATATACCCTAACTAAAACTAATATAGATAAGATTAGTGAGGATAAGGTCTAAAAACTAATATAACTTTTGGGTTGATCGTAGAAAAGTTGAACGATCATAAAACAATACATTGAACCTTTTTATACATCTAATTACATTGTTTGGTTTCTTATATGTTATTGAGCAACTGCAACTTATCAAGTATACTTCCAAATCGACAATTTATCATGTACTTGTATGTTATCATGTAACGGTAATCGAAAAAAAATGAAAACTGTTATTTCAATACAGAGCCGAACTGGTTATATAAGACATTTACTTAATTCAATAATAAGGTGGGGGGTGAGTGGTAATGATAGAAAAGATGGCAACAACTTGACCAACGACGTCAAGCAACCGTGGCTCGGGTTAGTACAAATTGGGGTTAGGAACATTGAAAAAAGAAAACAGATTGTGATAAGAACCAACTTCCCCCCCCCCCCCCCCCTGGTGGTATCAGAATAGGTCACTACTGGCCTAAGTGTGCGGAAAGTAGCCACTGTAACATAACCTAACCTAACCTACGTATACATAATAAGAGTCATTTGATTATTTAAAATTGCCCAAGCAGTCAAAATGACTGCTTTTGGGCAATATAGGTATATAACACATACATATATATACCGGAAAAGAAGGAGGAAAGAGGTAACTACAATTATTAATAAACGCATTTATATGTTGTACAAAAAGTCACAAAATTCTAAGATATTTTGTCATTGTATACATAATTGTCTTTTCTAATTGAAATTAAAAAGCAGCCAAAATGACTTCCTTGAGCAATCTAGTGTTAAAACTTGCCTTATGAATTGTCATATATTCAGTGATCTGTCTTTGTCTGTATCTTTCCTGACAATCTCTATAATTTGTTATATGACCAACTCCGCATAATTTGCATCTTACATTTTTATCACAATCATGTTCCTGTTCCGCTGTTTTTGCACATATAACACAAAGTGGTTGTTTATCCGATCTACATCGTTTAGTATTGTGTCCATAATTTAAACATAGTTTACAGTGTAGCGGGGTTTGGGAATAAAATAATGAACCTTTGTTGTAATATTTCCATATATGACTCCATTATAAGGGATTGTATTAGCCTTAAAAGTAAGTTTCACTAACTCCATGTTGTTAGATACTTTTGTTTTATCATCCCATTTAGTCATACGCTCGATTTTTTCAATTTTAAGGTTTGATTTTATATTATTTTGAATGTCAGATATTGTTAATTCTAACGATACATTTTTGATAACGCCAATAGTGGTATTAAAATTATTTGGTATGAATGCATTACATCCATCGAATTTACTGAAAGCTTCTAATTGGATACAGTGATTCGCATTATCAAATTTTTTTAAAATAATTTTGGCCATATTTTTGCTCAATTTGCTTCGACAGATTCAATTTTTAGGAATTTATTAAATTGGATTGATTTCCCCAATTTTAGCATATTTAAATTATCTTTAGCTACGATAACTTTATATGGGCCTTCGTCTTGTTTTCTGTATAAATTCTTTGTAATTGTATTTGTGTCCTCCATTTTGTTAATTTTTTCTACTATATCCATATTACTAATTACTGTTATATCTGTATTTACACATGTTTTCTTTTTGTCTATGCTGTTCATTTTCCTTTTATATTCTGTAATTGCTACTACTATATTTTCACTGTATGAAATTATTTCATTATTATTGTCCGTAATTTTAATTCTTTTACTGGTAAATTCATCTGTTTCTGTGTCTGAGGTAGGTAATGTTACTGTAATTGGGTGGGTTAAGCAGCTATTGCCCCCCGCCACATTTTTACTATTTTGCGCCTTTATTTTTTTATATAGAGTACAAAACTATAATCACTGAGACTTACCCTAGCAAATATTAGTTTTCCACTTTTCAAAAAAGAACTATTTAAACTTTTTATTATTTCACTTGAAATTTTAATTTTAATTTTATATAATACTGAATCACAAAAAATCTCTTTTTGAAAACACGTTTTCACACAAAGAGTGCTCAGTCGAAAGTGTCCACTTCGGAGTTTAATTAATACAAGAAGTAATTAATGTGGTTTTCTTTTTGGCAAAAAAATCAAAAACACATCAAAAAGCAAACTATTTGCCACAAAAAATCACCATTTTTTTGCCGTTTTTTTTTATGCACATCAAAACAGAAAAATGGACATTTTTTCTTCAATTTGCACTAGAAACGTCGATTTTTGATTATAATAAAAACTATAGTGAACATTTTGTCTATAAAACAAATTGAAAATACATTTAGGTGAATTTATTATTCTCAGAAATAATTCCCTTATTAGAATAAACATTTTGTGCTGTGAGTGAAGACGTTAAACCAACCAAAAAATCTAAATTACATGATGGAGTTTGTCAATTTAGAAGATGACATTTTCTATACGTCAAATAGTACCGGTTTATTATCACCAATACAAACATAAAAATCGTCAATTTTGGTTGAAACGTCAATTTGTTCTTTTTGGATCAAAAAATTCCAGTAAATTTGAAATGGCAAAAAGAAATCGACATAAATTCGTTATGAAAAAGCGACAATTTCAAATTTTCACGGCATACTTGATTAGAATATTCAAAATGATGTAAAGCGTAAAATCAACGATTTTAATATGTTCCGAAGATTATAAGAGAATTCAATCCAGTTTCGAACTGATGAGCTTATGATTATGAAAAAATCAAACTTCTCATCAGGCCGCGGCGACTGGACTGATTATACCACAATTTACATTCTATATATACAGAATGTGCTGTGCGTTAAGTATTAGCGAATCATAACTAAAACAGATAAATTCTCTTACAATTTTTCTTCTTCACAATATTCACACAGCTCTATTTCTGTGTACGATAATTTTTACTTTATTACTTTTTTTTTTATTAATTAATATTCAACAAAAAAGTAATAAAGTAAAATCAACATTTAGGCCGTTACAGTAAATTTTCGTTTTAGTAAAATACACGTGGTGGACCAAATAGTAAGGAATATTGCCAATTATAAGCGTAATTTGTTGACTAAAATTTAATTCGAATTATTTTGGGTTTATTTTGTTCCAAGAAAATAGCCAATTTGATGTAATTGACAGTTAAAAAGCCATCCTTTCGAAATAAAATATAAATTTAATATGTATTATGACTCTGGTGGTAGGTATCATAACCAAGAATTAGAATTATGTTTAAATAAACCCAACTTTTTTTGGGTTAATGTTATTCTTGCGGGGATTTATCCTATGCAATTGTTGTTGTGAATTTGTCAAGGAAATACGCTTTATAATGGAATTTAGCTACTTTCTAACCGATTATGATGATATTCTACGTGTACCTATAATTTAAATGGGATTCTAAAATGATTTTTAGATGAAGTTTTGCTATATGGCCAAATAGGATGGTCGCGATTTTGATGAAATTAGACATGTATAATATAATGGAAATGAAATTCTAACATGATGTTTAGATGAAATTCTGGAATATTGCCAATTAGGGTGTAACTTGGCTATTTCTTAATCGATGTGATCTAAGTCTTTTTATTTAATCATAATATTCGTCAGATTATGGGTTCAGTACTCTAAACTTTTGAATAAAGATGGCAGAGGAATTTTGTATCAGATTTGATCAATGAAGTAGTTTCAAAAATTGGAAATAATGTATTAAGGTGTTGCTCAATCTTGATTCAGTATATTGCATTAGTCACTTAGAATATGTGAAGGGCAAAGATCGAGCAAAAGAAATCTTCGAATTTTGAATGGAAAAGCGTTGCTTGACAATTGTATTTGCGAAAGAATTTGATGACAATGAAGTACAATGAAAACGACGAGACATTGCCTGGTTCGTATTATTCATTGGTGACTGACTGCACAAGAAACAATGGAACATAAGAATTTAAATATCGATTTCATTAAAAGTCGGTTGTTGGATGGATTCAACAAGAGGAAGAATTATGAAAAAAACAAAAAAACGCAGAGGTGAAAGAACAGAATGGTTTAGCAATGAATGCATGGAAATTTCGCTTTAAGTGTTTCAAGTGTGAAAATGTCGGTCACTCACAAGAAATTGGAACCATTAATGTGAAAGCCAATAAGAATATAGAACACATTTCGTCTACTGCTGAGGATGATGAAATTTCATTTTGTGTGACAATCGTAGAGTAAATTAAAACTGACAGCTGTGGTGATCGCCAGTTGTTGTGTATGATTGACTCGAAGTGAAATTTCAGTACTAATGGTGTTATGTACAGCGCAAATATGACGGGCCACATACAATTATTAAATGGCGTATGGATTCAGGTGCAACCGAACATATGGTAAACGATGAAAGCTTTGTTTGAAGAAGATCGTGATTTGGGATGTGATTTAAATGACATTGAGGAATATGGTAATGAATTGGAAACAAACGTTGAATTGTCAAGATGTTCCAGAATTCGGAGGCAACCGGAACGGGTTCAACATTTTTATAGTCTTCAAATCAAAGTTTTGCCTTGAGTGCAGATATGTTGCAAATGATTCAAAAACATTGGAGGAGGCGAAGGCATGCAGCGATTGGCCCCAATGGTGAATTACCCAGTGATCGATATGCGATTCAATGCAATTGGATATTTAAAATAAAAACTTATGAATACGGTTGTTCTCGGGGAGGGGGGGGCGGGGGGGGGGGGTTCTCGATCGTGGAAACCGTAAGCAGATTGGACAAGGTGTTGTATGAACTTAAGTAAGCATTGAGTTTATCGGAACGAGCGATTCCATGATTTCATCATTCGATTGGGCGGTTTCGGTGCCCGAATCCATATTTGTAAAATCCTTCTTATTGTTGTTCGTGGATAATCTCATTCTGATATGTAACAGTTTAAAGGAAATCAATTTGGTGAAAGAGAAATTGTCGAATGAGTTTGAAATGACAGATATGAATGAAATTAAATATTTCCTGTGAGATTCAATGTTGAACGTGATAGGGAAAATGATATTATGAAATTGAGTCAAAGGCTATATCTGCTCAAGGTGCTAAGAAAGTTTAGCATCGACGAATGAACGCAAATTTCAACACCAATGGAAGTAAACCTCAAACTAACAAGGGACAGTGCTCAGTACACAATGAAGCCATACAGAGAATTGATTGGATGTCTAATTTATGTTGCAATGGCTTCGAAACCAGAGGCTTCCTTGAGATATTTTAGTCGATTTCAAAATTGTAACAACATTTCTTGTATTTGAAAAGAATCTTAAAATATAGCAAAAGGACAGTCGATATTAATCTGATTTATGAAAGTGCGCCGAATGCTGAAGTGCTTCATGGTTTTGCGGATTCTGATTGGGCAGGTGATAACCATGATCGAGCTCAAAGTTTTGGAATTGGGTTATAGAAACTTCGATCCGACCAGTACTCATAAATACTAATCTTGTGTAAAAATTCCTGAAGTGCCGACGAACCATAAGCGTATGAAACATATAGATGTGAAATATAATTTTATTCGAGAATTAATTCATATCGCATCAGTTTTAATTTTAAACAGTTCACACTAACTTAAGAAAAGAGCTAGGATTATTAGATTGAGGAGGGCTGAATATCTTGATTATTTTCAGACCAATTATGATGAAATTTGACGGTTACAGTGGAACTTCTGGAATATGGCCAAATAGGATGAAAGTTGGTTATTTTTAACCCGGTTATAATGGAACTGGAGAAGCGCTCCGAACTAAGCCGTTTAATCTCATTACTTACTCCTTTTTTTGTACTAAGTATATTGAGGGTTAGTTAATCAAAATTTTCAGAATGTTTGCTTGTTGTTCGGTGAACTAATTTCTAATACTTATGTCATTATATGAATATCAATAGTGTGACAATTGATTATCTTTAAACTTCTAAACTTTTACATTAAACTATTATTTGTATTGCAAATCTGTAATCAAATTTTCTTTGTTGACTGTCTCGCTCGCTACATCTATTTATATAATATGCTCTACAATACATATTACTCTTATCACTATGTAAACTTTAATTAATCGCTTTACATATAAATGAACGATTTTATAATAGACAACTTTAGTTTACCGTTCTATTCGTATCTTAAAACGTTGTTTCATTAATTTGTATTTAATTTTTGTCATTTTAGAAATGATGGCAAATAATGTTGTAGTGATTGATGGTGGTTTTGCCACCCAACTAAGTGTCCATGTTGGTGCACATGTTGATGGAGATCCATTGTGGTCGGCTCGTTTTAATGCGACTGATCCAGCGGCTGTTATTGAAACACATTTAGATTTTCTAAAAGATGGTGCTGATGCTATATTGACAAATACCTATCAAGCCAGTGTCGAAGGTTATATGGAATATTTAAATTTGGATGAACAAGGGTCCGTCGATTTAATCAAGAAAACAGTTAAATTAGCACATATCGCAAGGCAACGATATTTAAAAGAACATCAAGATTTGACAGTGAATCAAATTCCATGGATTGTGGGTTCGATTGGTCCGTATGGGGCCCATTTACATGATGGTTCCGAGTATACAGGTAGTTATGCGGAAACGGTATCGGCTGATACGCTTAAAAAATGGCATCGCACAAGAATCGATGCGGTTATCGAAGCGGGAGTTAATGCTCTTGCCCTTGAAACTATTCCGTGTCGTGTAAGTATTATACGAATATAAATCTGGTTCACATAATCTTAATATTTATAATTGTAGATTGAAGCCGAAGCTTTGCTTGATATCATGTACGATGAGTATCCAGACGTTAAATTTTGGATATCCTTCCAATGCAAGGTGGTATGATTTACTTTTTATTAACACCCCCCCATAATGTCAGATTCATTTAGAACAAACACATTCACGAAAATACACAGTGTTCGTGCTAAGCATGCAAGGAAACAGCTCAAACATATTTTTGGTATCATTACTTACTTGTCAATCTACACAAACATTTTATTATACACACAGGAATGCTATATTTGAGCCATTTGTGGTGTGATTCATGGAAAAATACTAAACCAAAAAAAAAACAATGAAATACCAAACTCTGCTACAATTAACCATTTCCAAGACTAATTGACATTTTTTTTTATTTAGGATGGTTCGAGCATTGCGTATGGTGATAGTTTCAGTGAAACGGTCAATTCCATTTGGGAGACAGTGAAAGAACGTAGAATGGATAATTTCTTAGCTGTTGGCGTAAATTGTTTACATCCCAAATATGTAACACCGCTTTTCAAATCGGTAAACGGAAGCCGTCCACAATCCGAACGCATTCCCCTAGTCGTATATCCAAATAGTGGTGAAGTGTACGAAGTCGAAAATGCAGGGTGCGTATTTACAAGTGAAACAGTTTGAATTTAATTTGTTTGATTTGGACTTTTTTTTTTGTTTTTGTTTTACAGATGGACTGGCAGCGAAAGTTGTATACCACTCGAATGTTATGTACCCGATTGGATTACATTGAATGCTAAAATTATTGGTGGATGCTGTAGAACGTACTCGCGCGATATTAGAAGGATTAAGAATGCTGTTACTGATTTGAAAGTGTAAGATTATGGGTGTCTTTCTTATTGATTTCATAGCTAATGTAAATAATTTTTTTTTATAAAATACAATCATAAGATAGTTTAATTCATTCTTTAACTTGCAAGGGTTTTACATTAAAATCCCCTGTTGAAATGAGTCGCGCCGGCACCACATGAAGCCAAATACCATTTGTCGCGTCGCCAACTACGAATTGGTATTCTCTTAGTCGATCTAAGTGCGATCTAAGTGATCTTTTACTACACCTAAATCCCAAACGCCACACGATACATCATAAAAAGGGGTACGAATTGGAAAGCACAACAACGAGCTAAACGGTACGTAGCCTTGGATGTTCAACTCTTATATTGGTGATTCGACTGAAATTTGTAGGCTTAATTAATAATTATGATGATGAAGCGAATACTTACCCAAACCACCCAAGTTGGCCAAACAGTCCAATTAGTCCGGTGGTACTATGGTTACGGCACCAAATCCACATAAAATTTGTATTCATAATGCAGTGCATTATGGCATTTTAGATTTAACACAAAATGAAGAAGGTCGACAATGTCATAGTCTCGAAATTATTACCATACATCCCGGATTTCAAATTGGTGAACGTCCTGAAAATTTTGCTTTTAATATTCCCATGGCACGTGTTGACGCAATAATTATGGAATCGTCGACCGTTCATCGAGTAGGATTTCCATGGGATTTTTGGCCACCAGAACCTTTCAACGTTGTCGCAATTGTATGGAGTGTTTTTCAAAATAATCCGGCACAACAGTCGAATCAATTGCGTGACAAGATGTAAATTTTTGTAATAACGTGGAGGCACTTGAAACATTGCCGACATTTAATACAGCCTCTGTCTGCTTGTTCTACTGGGTATCGATATTTACGATCGCATTACAGGGCTAACCAGTAAGGTTGAGCGAATTAGTAAGAATCCTTACAGAATTTGACGAAATTATTTCTAAGAAAAGTATGCTTTGAAAATGTTGATGTATTCTGACATATCCTTCAGTTTGTGCGTTAATTCACGCTCTGTTAAATGACATCTGAACTGAACGAAAAGTTCTTTAAGATTCGCTGGTTCCCTCAGTAGATGTTAAATTTATCGTAATTGGTTGACACATTCTCGGTTATGACGGTATGTGTCATCAAATCTCTAACATCATCTCTAACAAATATTCATCCAGTCTGATAACGTTGGCTAATTGCGTTGCCGAAATTGTTGCTGTACGTATACAATTCCATTCATATTCGCTGATCATCTGTGTTACATATATACCCTGCCATTCGAGTATGCCAGTTTATCAAAGGTTTGTGGACACTGTCAAATCAAATATTGCTCCACTTCTTCAGCCGGAGGATCGTCTATTTATTTTTGGAGATTTTAACATTCCGGATATTGTGTGGGAGTATGTTGATCACAATTTGACTCCTATTAACATGAACGATGAAATGGATAACTTCATCTCGGAAATATTTTCGTTGGGGTTAAAGCAATGTAACAGTGTTACGAATAATAGTGGTAATGTGTTGGATCTGGCTTTTGTACCATTTGATCATGAGGTGACCGTATCGACGTGTGAGGATTTGGCTGGATCGTCTAGTATTTTCCACTCTCCACTGAATATTTCAGTTATGTTTGAATGTTGCGAGTTAGTCGAAGAAAATGTTAATTCATGGACTTACAACTTTATAAAGGGCGATTACAATTCTTTAAATGCATTTCTGGATACGTATGATTGGTCGTTTTTTTATGCTTGTAATAGTATTGATGACATGTTAATCGAATTTTATAGAATTATTAATCTAGGTATTGTGAAATTTATCCCTAGACTGAAAGCTTTTAGCGTTAAGAAGGAACCGTGGTATAATAATGAGTTGATAAATCTAAAAAATAGAAAGGACAAGGCTCACAAGAAATATAAATTGCATCCTAATGTTGTTAATTACAACTCGTTTGATGTATTACGTAATAAGTATATATGTCTAAACCGATTTCTTTACAGCTGTTATATTCTGGAAATTGAATCATTAATTAAATCGAAGCCAAATAATTTTTGGCATTTTGTTAACTACAAAAGTAAGTCTAATGGTTACCCTTCTACGATGTATTTGAACGACCGTTCCTGTGATAACATACAGGATACTTGTAATTTATTTGCTGATTTCTTTCAGAGTGTATATAGTTCGAAATCAAATCTTGGTAATTTCAGTAATGTTGCAAGTAATTCTAAGTTTTCAATGTTTCGTCTGGAAGTGGATACTATTTTATCCGAATTGTCTAATATCGATATTAACCAAAGTGCTGGTTTCGATTCTATTCCACCCATTTTTCTAAAATTAACCGGTAAGGTAATTTCTTCCCATATCTCCGTACTATTTAATAAAAGTCTCGCTGAGGGTTGCTTTCCTATTGCATGGAAACGCTCACTTATTAAGCCGATTTTCAAATCCGGATCTCGAAGCGATGTCGAGAACTATAGAGGTATTTGTATTCTTTCAGTTTTACCAAAGCTTTTTGAGAAACTAGTTAAAGATCAATTATTCTTTCATGTTAAGACTTTCATTTCTTCCAAACAGCATGGATTTTTCTCTGGTAGGTCAACTATTACTAATTTAGTTTTGTTTACTAATTGTATTTCAAGGGCTCTATTAAATGGTAATATTGTGCAGGTCGTTTACACTGATTTTTGTAAGGCTTTTGACAAGATAGATCATGACTTGCTGTTGCGGAAACTTATTTCATTGAATTGTAACTACTTGCCAGTTGATTGGATTAGATCGTATCTAAAATCCAGAACTCAATTTGTGAAAATTGGCAGCTTCACTTCAAGAGTGATTGATGTTTCTTCAGGAGTCCCTCAAGGCAGCCATTTGGGTCCCATGCTCTTCATTCTTTTCGTAAACGATGTGGTCAACTGTCTAAGTCATTCCGACATTCTTATTTATGCGGACGATATAAAAATCTTCAAAACTATTTCTTGCGCCAATGATGCACTTGACTTTCAGTCTGACCTGACAAACTTCAATGCTTGGTGTACATCGCATAATTTGATTCTAAACATCTCCAAATGCAAAACAATGTGTTTCACCCGCGTAGTCTTACCCACTAGTTACGATTACTTCTTTGATGGTTGTAGTATTGAAACTGTTGATATTTTTAAAGATTTAGGTATAACCTTTACTTCGAATTTATCGTTCCATAAACATGTTGAAGGTTGCATTTCTAAAGCGAATTCTATGCTTGGATTTGTTAAAAGGTTTGCTAAGGATTTTCATGATCCTTACGTGATTAAAACTTTATATGTCTCTTTTGTTCGTTCATTGTTGGAATATGGTGTTGTAATATGGAATCCGTTTAATATTAACTATTCAGGTCGCATAGAGAGGGTTCAGAAGCGATTTTTAATGTACGCACTACGAAGGTTGCCTAGAGATGCGAATGTACCTGCTTTCATACTCCCAGCGTATCGAGGTAGATGTAAATTAATAAATATGGAGCCGCTATTTATTCGTAGAATTGAAATTAGCGCAATGTTTGTTCGAGATTTATTGGTGTCTAAAATCGATTGTTCGGAAATTTTGAGTTTGCTTGATATATATATACTCCATTACGTGTGCTGCGCGATAAAGATTTCCAAATTAAGTTGCCGTTTTGTAGGCAAAACTACGGAAAATATGAGCCGGTTTATCATTCTTCTCCTTCCTTTAATAAAGTACGGCCGGCTTTTGACTTTAATCTGTCTAGAAAGGCATTTAAGGAATTTATGTCGAAGCTTCTTTTGAATTATTGGTAATCTTTGCATTATATAATTTTATTAAATGATGTAACCAGTTATATATAAGTTGGTAATAAATAAATAAATAAACAAATAAACAGGCATTTTATGGGACATGATGGCATTCGCTGTCATTTAAATAAAGTTAATTTGGGGCATGCGGTCAATTTTTCAATGAACTGCAATAGAAACTTCTTTAAGTCCCAGAAAAACGTTTGACCTAGCAAAAATCTTTGACCTAGCAAATGTCCTAATAAACTTTTTTGTACGTATAAGAATAAAGAAATAGCGAAGATTATCCTCCTTGGCAATATTCCAGAACTTCATCTTAAAATTGTTTAGAATCCCATTTCCATGGTAATTGTTGAATTTCATCATAATCAGTTAGGAAATAGTCAACTTCCATCCTGCCAGGCCATATTCCAGAAGTTTATCTAAAAATCAATCTAGAATCACATTTCCCAAGTAACTGTCGAATACCATCATAATCGGATAAGAAATAACCAAGTTCCATTCTACTTGGCCATATTCCAGAACTTCATGTAAAAATCATTTTAAGATTCCTTTTCCATCGTAACTGTCGAGTTTTATCAAAATCGGTTAAGAAATAGCCATGATCCATCCTACTTTGCCATATTCCCGAACTTCATCTATAAAAATCATTTTAAGATCCCATTTCCATCGAAACTGTCGAACGGCATCATAATCGGTTAAGAAATAGCCAAGTTCCATACTTGGATAAAAATCATTTTAAGATCCCAATTAAATCGCAACTATCATCAAAATCGGTTAAGAAATTACCACTGGATCGACTACACGGCAAAGTTTACTTTAGAAGCCTCGATTTAACGAGTGGGTATTACCAAGTACCGGTAGCAGTAGGTTCGAGATGTAAAACTGCTTTCGTGACACCGGACGGGCATTACCAATTTAAGAGAATGCCTTGTTTCAAAGACTGATAAACAGTGTATTAGGGAATTTTCGATATACCACAGCCATGGCATATCTGGACGATGTCATAATCCCAACAACTACTATTGCCGAAGGAATGGAAAATTTGGAGACCATTCTAGGGTTGATTGCAAGCGCAGGTCTAACCCTGAATTTAAAGAAATGTATATTCTTGGCTAGAGGAAGTTGGCGAGCGTGGAGCATTTTCCTGTACCGACATGCGTAAGGGACGTACAAAGTTTCGTGGGGATATGTAGCTATTTTAGGCGATTCATCAGAGTATTCGCAACATTAGCCAGGCCTCTTACCGAGCTGTTAAAAGAGGATGTCAGGTTTATATGGGGCGAGGAACAAACTATAGCTTTCCAGAAAATTAAAGGACTCTTGCTAAATAAGCCCATTTTAGCCATACATAATCCAAAAGCAAAATGTGAGGTACATACGGATGCTAGTACAATTGGGTTGGGGGCAGTATTGTACCAGGAGCAAGAGGATCACACGTTAAGATCGGTGATGTACTACAGTCGAAAGACTTCCAATGATGAAGCTAAGTATTAAGCAATTGAGCAGGAGGCATTAGCTATAGTGATGGCGTCAGAAAAATTCCGCATTATCAGAGTTTGTCTTAACCGTTGAATGTATGCTCGGTAAATCTAATCAGGTGGCTGATGCGCTCAGTCGATACCCTGTACATGAGGAGAGTGATGGCGATGATGAAATATGTTTGGGGATTAATATTAATACCAATTGGGTGGCCGTCATGCAACGCACTGATTCGGGAATTCTAGAAATTCGAGATCAGTTAGAAAATGGAAATCAAGAAACGCATAAGAAGTTTTCTATGTATAATTGCCGAGTTTATAAGTGCACAAAATACAGATGGCCGACTCTATATGCCAGAGTGTCTAAAGTACGATGTCGTTAGAGATGCGCATGAGAGTGTAGCCCACTATGGAATTGATAAGACGTTCCAAAGATCAGAGAGTTTGTCGGTAAGTACATCAAGCGATGTATCAAATGCGTGTTTTACATAACACCAAGTGGCAAGAAACCAGGATTCTTACATCCATTGGAAAAAGGATCAGAACCATTCGTAACAGTACATCTTGACCATACAGGGCCATATGTAATGACGAAGTCAAAAAATCGTTATGTTGCCGTCTTTGTTGATGACTATAGTAAATACGTGGTGCTAGGAGTGCAGCCAGATGTTTCCACGGATGAAACGCTAGCAGTTTTTAAACTGTTTATTTCAAATTACGGCAAACCAAAGAAACTAGTTACTGACCAGGGAACTGCATTTCAATCCAAATCTTTTCAAGAGTTCTGCGAAAATCAATTCATTCGACATGTGATGGTGGCGAGTGGTTGTCCCCGAGCCAATGGTCAAGTGGAGAGAGTCAACCGGATAATAACGGAAAAATTAGCAATGGTGAGGACCGGAATCGAATGCGACGATTGGGATGAAAAGTTGTACGAAGTACAAATGGCCATCAATGGTAGTGTGCATAGAATAACCAAAAAGACACCGGCAGAACTTGTTTTTCGTCACTCCTTCAGAATGACAAATGACAATCCATTGACCGACGAAATCGAAGAGGTAAATAAGGAGTTACAAATTGAGAAGGAAGCTGTTGGGGAAGTATAAAGGGCCGTACGAGGTGGTGAAGTGTATCAGGAATGACCGATACTTAATCAGCGACGTATAGGGCGAGAAGCAGTCTCAACGGATCTATTGGGCGATCGTAGCGATAGATCGATTGAAACCAGTTAAACCAAACGCAACCAAGTGAAAGCATCACTTCCATGTTTAATTATTATTTAAGTTTTTTTTTGTTTGTTGTTTGTTGCAATTAATTCCATGTGTATGAATTGTTATGGAATTAACATTTTGAATTTGATGAGCGAGGACGTCATCTAGTATAGGATGGCCGAATTGTTGTAGTTTTGTTGGTTGCGTCTTGGCTACTTTTGCTAAGTTTTCATGTTCGTCGATAGATGGGGAAATGGCGCTAAGAAGAAATAGAGAAAAGGGTGTATAAAATAAAACACAGAAGAAGATGGATTGTTAAGGGTAGTCGAAAAATGAATATAAAGCAGCGTAGACGCATAAAAGACAAAATATATTTAGTTTAAAAATAAAAGTAAAAGATGTTTAAATATTGTTTTGAGTTTGTTTGAGATTCAACTGGAACACGAAAATCGTCAACATTTTTGTGTCTACACGAAATTAATTAATTATTTAAAAAATTGAGCCTCAGACATTTTTACAAAAGTAAAACACATGCCCTCTTTTAAGCAAAACGAAATATTTCTGCACTTAACAGAACCACTGTGCAGTAAATGTAGTACATATGCCCTAACAGAGATGTCACCATATCGACATATTATAGATACATTTGTTTTGATTGCATAAAACAAACAAATGTATATTAAATTGTATGTGATGAGATAGCCGAGGTAGTAAGGTGATGGAGTGGACTGAAGAAGGTCTGGAGTTCGAATCTAAGCAAAGCCAACGAAAAAGTTTGTTTTTAGATGAATAATTTTGAATTGGGGATAATCCGGGATAATCCGAGAAGATTAATCGGGATCAAGATCTCAAGATCGCTTTGTAAAATTCGTGGAAATAAAAAAAAATCAAATTTTTGCTTACAAAAAAAATAAATAAAGTCGGAAGTTTGAAGAATCGAACTTCACACCTTTCGCATAACACTCCTTCATCTTACCACCCAACCACTCTTTTTTTTTTATAAAACTTTTCTTTATTTAAGCTATTAATATTTTACAAATAATGATTGGTAAAGAATATTACAAAAAATCCAATGGTCGTTATCTTTGTTTGATACTACTGTTCCATAAGAAGCTCAAGTAATTTTGTTTAATATTAATTCTTCTTTTGTTTGACGCTTTAACATTTTTTTGTATTAAGTTTGTAACAACTTATTTAGAATTATGTATATATATAATGTAGGCAGAAAATAGCTTCATTATAAAACTGCCATTAATCAATTTGAAATGAAAAATTTACTACTTAAAACTAAATACCTAAGCTATATGGCTAACTTCCTTGCAACCACCAGTATTTGTTCATTTGTGCAATGAATTTATCTTCGCTTATTTTGTTGAACTCAGTGCTAAACCTCAAATGATCTAAGTTTACATTCCTGAATATTGTTGGCTCGAACCCTTTTTCGTTTGGCTGTCTTTTTATATGATATATTAACGGTAGCTGTTGCTCATCTTGGATGTACCCTATTTTGTCCAAATAGATGAACGCTTCTGGCCCCGGTATGTTGTGTGGCATTACACTCTTTTTTATTATACAGTCTTCCGTGTAATATTTTCCGTATGTAAGTGAATTTTCACAGTTTATTGTGGTTCTATTTATATGGTTTCTGATCAGTTTAATGATATGTAGATCTATTCGATCCGTTTTGAAATTCTTGTATTGCACTCGGTTGGAAATGTAGTGTTTGAAGGCTGTTTCAGCTTTACGATGTTGTCCCATACAATATCGAATACATTTTCTCTCAAAGAGTCGGATACGTTCCATGTAGCTGGCATTGCAGTTAAACTAAATGGGGCATCCGTACGTTATTATTGGCCTTATTAGTGTTTTATAACATATTCTTTTGACCTCTGGAACGATGAATTTTGAACAAAAAATTGCTTTGTTTAAGAAGAAAGCATTTCTCGCTTTATTGAGTTGTGTCGTTATGTGTTTGTTTAAATAACAGAATTGGTTAATATTAACTCCGAGATACTTCACTGCCGCTTTTTGTTCGATAGTTGTGTTGTTAATTTGTATCTTCAAATTGTTCTTGTTTTTCCGTGTGTCATTATTTGCTAACTTGTACGATCTTCTGAATAGTATCGTTTCACATTTTCCTTCGTTGATTCGGATCTTCCAAGTGTGTAGATAATTGACCGTGAAATCTATAGCCTTTTGCAGGTTTTCTTGGATGTTGCATATTTTCCGGTCTGAGCTAAACACTACAATATCATCTGCATAGGCAATCGTCTGGATGTTATGTGTGTTCATTTTTTCGTTGCTAATTAAATCTTTTGTATATAGATTGAACAGTATTGGCGCGGTAATGGATCCTTGTTGCAAGCCATTGTGTACCGTAAATAATTTTGTGGTAGAAATGCCTCCATTAGAGATGATGAATTCTCTGTTGTAAAGCATGTCCATAAGTATCAAGACTATGTCCTTGTTGAATTTCATTTTGTTCAATTTATATATTAGTCCGTCTAGCCACACCGATTCGAATGCTTTTTCCATGTCTAGTAGTGTCGCTCCCGTACATATGTTATAATTTAATTTGTGACACACATGTGATGTTAAATTAGCTATAGCGGGTGTGGTTGTGCAATTATTTCTGAATCCGAACTGGTTGTCCGGCATCAAACCATTTTCTATTGTATGCGTGTAAATCTTATTGTATATGATAATTTCATATATTTTGCCCAAGTTTGATTGTAAACTTATCGGTCTGTAGCTTAGCGGGTTGGAAGCATTTTTGTCTTTTTTTTTTATTGGAACTATTTTTGCCTGTTTCCAGCACTTGGGGAAAGTTCTGTTATTTAACAAATTATTGAATATGGTACATAGTTCTAGCATTATTTGCTCTGGTAGGTGTTTCAATATGATACTTGGTATATTGTCTGTACCGTATGATTTTTTATTGTTTGCACTGGCTAGAATGGTTTTTAATTCTTCTATTGTGATGAAATTGCACTGATTCCCCGTTTGTTGCTCGTTCGCTTTGTTGTTATTGTGAAAGCTACCTTTAGTGATGCCCTTAGCTTTGTCGTATGATTGTTGAAGCTTAATGCTCTGTATTGTTTGTGTAATAATTTCTTCATGCCTTTTCTTGCCTAGCGTTGCGTTACGATATGTGTTCTTTTCGACGTATTTTCCTAGAATGTTCAGATTATCATGGACGTTGTAGCTAAAATATTTTGATCCGTCTTTTGGCATTTTGTTCCAGTTAATATTTATATTTGTTAATGTGTTTGTTTCGGATTCGTCGATTTCTAGCCTGTGGATTTCTTTGTTGCTCTCTGCTTTTCTTCTAAGTGACTGGATGTCCTTAAACATTCGTGTTCCGGGTCTGACTGCTTCCATTTTTTTCCTCCAGTGTTTATTTATCTGAAGTGTTACATTTTGGGTTATGAGTTCATTTGTCCTTTTGATCTCAGTTTTTAATACGTTTATTTGACGATCACTGCTCCTTCCGCTTCTTTTCAAATTTTTGATGTGGGTTACTAATCGACTTTTATGTTTATATAGCATTTCGATTGTGCTGTTCGTGAAGCATTCCATGTTGTTTCTACGTCTTGTTTTGGGCATATTTAGTTTAATATTTTGCTGTATTAACTCTGTAATGTTTAATATACAGTTTTCTGTTTCTGTGTTCGTCAGGTTTCTATCGTTGGGTGTTATCTGTGTTTGGTTTATGCTTCGCAATTGCCTTTTGTATCTATTTGTCAGGCGCCTCTTCCAAGTATCCCAATCCACATTTTGGAAATTAAATAGATGCTGTTTTATAGTGAAATTTGTATTCTCTGGTTCGATTGCCCCAATTTCTATTTCGATTGCTTGATGATCACTATCGTAATGATGCGTTGGAATTTCTCCACTGTTGTTGGTGGTAATTGATAAGCGATAATCTACTACTGCTATGTCTAAATAGCTGTTAGCCGCTGGATACGTCGGTGCGTCGGTTTTATATATTTGTGCTCGATACAAAAGGCTGTTGTTGTCAAGCCATCGATTTAGTATTATTCCTTTATTATTGTTGGTAATGTTACCCCATGTTGTATGTCTCGCGTTTAAATCCCCGGCTATAATGTAGTAGTTATTTACATTTGCAAGATCCAGCTCTTCAAATATCTGCTTCCATTCTGTTTCAAATTGGCTGTCTTTTAATACTACATTAGATGCCGAACCGTACATTGATATGATGAATAAGTGTTGTTCTTTCTTTATGTACATTTTAATTATTGTTGTTTCTATTCCTATGCTATTTTGTAGTTTTTTAATTTTTATTTGTTTGTATTTAAAAATAGTTTTCAGCAAAATGGCTGTTCCTCCACCTTGTTTTATTTCAGGTCGATCTTGTCTAATGATGTCGTAATGTTTGAACTCCAGGTGGTGCTTTGCATTTAGTTTTGTTTCATTTATCATCAAGATATCTGGCTTGTGTTGGTTGAGGAAGTTTAATAAATTCATTCGTCTGGCAATGCTGACGATTGAGTTAACATTTAGCGCGATAATTTTTACTTTCCTCATAGTTTATTTAACATACTTAATAGTTGAGCTATTTGCTCACTTTGTTGTTGGATAACTGCTGCCATTTTGTCAACTCTAGTTGCTAGTTTTTGTATCGTCAATTGATCCCTATTTGTTTGTTTCAATACGTCAGCAAATGAACCTTGTTGTGCATTTACTTTTGTTGGTTCAAACGTGTTTGGTACTGTTACGTGATAGCGCCGTTCATTAATTTTACTTTTTAATCTTTCTAACGCATTTTGGTAAGTTGGGCAACCTTTGAATGAAGCAGGGTGTCCATTATTTTTGCAGTTTGCACAGTATATGTTGGTTTTTTCTGTGCTTTGTGGGATTTGACATTCACCTGGCTTGTGTTGTGTTGAACATTTTACACATCGATAATCTAATTGACAGTTTGCCGCTGCATGACCCAGCCTCTGGCATTTGCGGCATTGCATGATTTCATTGTTTTTTTTTTTAGGTTTTCCCAAGTCACTTTTTGGTAGTTAATTGTTTTTATTTCATATATTCGGGATATGTCCGTATCTGCCGTACACTGTACTATATACAATGGTAGTTTCGACTTGCTCTCAATTGATCGTCTGGTTTTAAGTTGCGATATTTTTAGTATTTTTACATTTTCATGCTTTTCTAAACATAGTTTGAGCTCGTCCGTATCCTCGTCTTCATTTAACCCTTTGAGAACGATTGTTTTTGGTTTCAATCCTTTTGGGATGAATGTGAAGTATTTGGTGTTGACTTCTTTAAATATGGATTGCATTTTATCATAATTTTCCATAGTATTAACGATAAGTGAATGTTTGTTGTTGTTCACTCTTCGAATTTCAAAATTGTCTATTTCTGCACCTTTTGCCAGATCTCTGGTGTCTTTGATTTTTTGGCTATGTATGTGTAATGGAGGTGGTTTGCCTTGTTTTGCATCCCTGGTTACGACGTTGTTGCCTTTGTTTTGAATGGGTTCATCTCTTTTCTCTGTGATGGTTTTATTACTTTTGATTGTTGTGTTTTTCCGTTTTATCGCTCTTTTAACTGTTTCAAATGGTGTTACATTTGAAGTATTGTCGTTGTCCGCTTCATCTATATCTATTTCAATTTCTTCATCAATGTCGACGAGTGTATTGAAACGATTATTTTGTATAGCTCGTTCTTCGTTATCTCTATTATTATTATTTTTGTATCTTAATAATTTTTCCATATTAGCGATACGTTCTCGTAATAGACCGTTTTCTATTTCCAGTTTTTTTACTTTGGTTAGTCTTTGTTCTGGAGTAATAACATTTTGATTTGTATTTATTATTATACTTGTATCCGACGACATTTTGAGTCTTTTTGCGTTCTCTTGTTCTTCTGATATGATGGTATCACTATGGGCCGCATGTGGCTGTGTTTCGGATGTTGTATTAATATTAGACGATGTCCCTAGCATGTCTCGACATGTTCCGTTATTTTCAATTTGACATGAATACCGTATTTTGACACTGTATCCAGAGTATCGTTTTTTACGTATTCTATTGTATTTTTTTTTTTTTTTTTTTGGTACCACCAGAGCACTAACTTTTTCTTTAATAATTAAAATCACTTAATGTTTGGATTTGTTTTATAATTCACCACTTTTAACTAAATTATAACTATTGTCTTTATAATTTTTAGCACAACACTCTCTGTTTTATTATCACATTTTTAATTTTTTATTAGAAACACTTTAATTAAATGAAAAAATGTTTAGCGTTTTAGTCAAGGATAGAACTCGATGTTTACACCATGAAGTTACAACTTTGACTCCTCGCCTTACTACCTCGTCTATCTTATCACATACCCACCCAACCACTCATCTCTATATCAATACTCATTTTTTCATGTAAAATACTGATAAATTCGTGGACTTGGTGAAAAATCGCATACAAATTTTTCTTATTTTACCAGGCGAACAGAATTTAAAAAACAACATAATTGTCAGCAACGTGGCATTATTTTGTAACAAAGCGTGTCACTTCAAGTTATGTGACACTTGAACATACAAAATAAAGTCATATTGCTTGCAATTCTACGTTCTTGTAATTTCTGTTCGCCTGTTAAAATGACAAAAATTTTTTGCGATTTTTGATGAAAAAGAAATTTTTTTTTTTTTTAAATTTCTGCTCACATGGTAAATAAAAATAAACTTTTTTTAATTAAAAAGGCAATCAATAACTCTAGCCAACCACCCACATAGAAAATTTGGAGATTTTTATTACAAAAAAAAAAATCCTTCAGCCGCGAGGATCGAACCCTTACAAGAGAGCAGATTAAAACCATAGAGATCTCGAGTTCGATCCCCGCACCTGAACGAATTTTTTTTTGTAATAAAAATCTCCAAATTTTCTATTTGGATGATTGCTAGAGTTTATTGATTGCCTTTTTTTATAAAAAAATTTTTTTCATCAAAAATCGCAAAAAAATTTTGTCATTTTAACAGGCGAACAGAAATTACAAGAAGGTAGAAATGTCAGCAATATAACTTTATTTTGTATGTTCAAGTGTCACATAACTTGAAATGGCACGCTTTGATACAAAATAATGTCACGTTGCTGACAATTATGTTGTTTTGTAAATTCTGTTCGCCTGGTAAAATAACAAAAATTTGTATGCGATTTTTCACCAAGTGCGATTTTATCAGAAACGAAAAAATGAGTAAAAATTGTATAGAGATGAGTGGTTGGGTGGTAAGATGAAGGAGTGGTGTGCGAAAGATTTGGAGTTCGATTCTTCAAACTTACTTTATTTGTTTTTTTAAAGCAAAAATTTGATTTTTTTTTTATTTCCACGAATTTTACCAAATTTTTTTTTGTAGCGGACTCTCCCGATCCCCATTAACCTTTTCGGATTATCCCCAATTCAAAATTTTTCATCTAAAAATCAAATTTGTTCGTTGGCTTTGCTTAGATTCGAACTCCAGACCTTCTTCACTCCACTCCATCACCTTACTACCTCCGCTATTTCATCATATACAATTTAATATCCATTTGTTTGTTTTATGCAATCAAAAAAAAAAAAAATGCACATTTAGTTGAAAAACAATCTACTTTTAAAAAATTGGCGCTGAATTTCATTTGGCGTCGAAAAGGTATAGTTAAGCCAAATTTTGTAACAGGCAAACAGAATTCACGGAAAGTATTTCAATGTATATAGTCGAGACACATAAAAGAACCTAACAAATTATAATTTGGCTTATAGTGGTTTGTTTACGGAATACGAGTACTATGTGTTCGAAAGTAGATGGCACTAGTATATTGTCCAAAGATACTTACCTTTTTCGTCTCAAATGCATGCATGGATCGGTAACCTTTATTCATTTCGGACTTAAAATAAAATTACATCGGTTTTTTTTTTTAATAAGCAAAAATATTGTTTTATTGCATAAATTGTAGTTTAGTAGTAAGTACTGTTATATATTTATTTATAAATGCATTATTTTATAAAGTACAAAAATATTTGTTTCGATTAAAATCAGAATTAAAATTAAAAACTAAAAAAATCAGAATAAATGAATTAACACGTAATAAAAAAAACATCGATTAATAGAAAATTAAGTCACTTAAATATTACAGTCAAACATTAATAATTATTTAATTTAAATTAATTCATATTCAAAACCTTCTTCTATCACATGATTTCTTTTTGTTTTTTTTTTTTTTTTTTTTCATTTTGTAAAATCTCGATCCTTTCGACAAATTTTCTTCATTCTATGACTATTTTAAAAAATAATTATAGGAACAAAAATTAAATAAAAAAAAAAAAGTTTAATTAAATTATAGATAAATAAAAAATAAAATTAATAAAAAAATTGTTTAAAAGCAACACTCTCGAACTATCGTCATCGACTTATTTCCATACTCTTTCTGACGATCGTGTTGTTCCTCGCTTTGATGATGTTGGTGTTGAAGATGTGGCGGCGGTTGCAGAAGATGATGGACTGAAATTATCATAATTCAGGAATAATATTTAGTATAAAATTGTTTATTACATTAGTACATAATTATCTTGTATTAAATATACTAATTCTAAGGTTAGAAAATTAAAATTCTAATATTTAATTTTTTGTTAAGCGCATATCAAAATGATTCATGTTTCAAAAGTATTCAAGCATTGGTAAAATGTCAACGTTTGATTGTGTATGTATGATAAATAATGTTTGTGTATGTTTAAAAGATTACGAGAAATGAAAATTAATTAATTATTTTGGTAATTAAATTAGTCTCATGTCACATGACACATCATCACGTTTCCATAATATAAAATATTATCAAGTCTACTTAAGTAGGTAGTTGTGTGTAATAAAAAAAAAAATTAATAATAGAGGTTTTAGTTTTGTTCTACTTTTATGTACGAATTCTAGTGGCTCTACAAAAATTCTAAACAAAATACGTTCTAATGACCGAGAATACGAGAAGTAAAATTTTAATTTTTTGGGTAGTTGTTGAGATGACGGCACATATTAAAGTTCTACAAACGAACAGAATTTTCTACGAAGGAACATGCATTTCATTAGATTCTATATAAATAGTAAAGTTAGGAAAAATGAAAATTATAGAAAATATCAAGAGACTAACTAAGTAATAATAGAGGGCATGTCCCTTTTTTTATTTAATAATCTATGTATGTAGAAAAAAAAAATCTAGATTCTCTACCTAAATCACACAAAATCAAGAAATTTTCGAATTTTTTTTTTTTAAATTTTCCTAGAAAAAATCAAACACAAAATACACAAAACAGTAAAAAAAAAAAATTCAAAATGTTTGTGCGCCGCCCGGCCTGTTTCATGAACAGAGACATGTTCCAATTGATTTTCTTCGTTTCATTTTCATTTCTCGTGTCTTTGCAATAAATGACGAATTCGAATTGTGTCGCTGTAAATTTTTTCGATTTTTTCGACGCTTGGGTCGCGGCGGTGGTACTAAACATGATTGTAATACATACGTTGTGGTCACAACCCCGGATTTTATACGATGCTTTTGCTGTTGTTCGATTAATATTGAGCCTATGTGAATTAGAAGTAAAAAATAATACAAATTAAGTAAAAATATTTCAAAATAATTTCTGCCCCCCTTCTTACTTACCCTTACTATCCTTAATTACAGGGCCACCATGATCATTGCGATGCGACGAGGATGTCGATCGATTTGTATTACGATGAGAGCTTAATGTTTTTTCAGCGCTACCACTTCGCATTGTTGACGATTTTGTTTCGCTCTTCTTGGCAATTTGTTGGCTGGATGAAAAAAAAAAAAAAAATGTTTACGGTTAATAAATCTGATAACATGATGGAATAAGTAGTCATGCATAAAATTCTAAATAACTTACCTTTCACTTTTATCTTTGGTCCGAATACGTCTCGGCCGTCTTGGAATTTCCATGCTACTTTGTAAATCCTCCGATGAACTAGCATTATTCGAATTTAATGTATCTCGGCTGCTCGTTCGATGCATACGATCACTTGCTTTTCGGCGCGTAATCGATTTAACTGAATTCATTGAACTGCCGCTACGTAAATCAGCGCTTTGCGACTCAAGTTGTTTATGACATAAACGTTTTGTTTTTTGGGTTGTTGTTGCGACCGCCGATGTTACTGTGGAAAATGAACCTCTCGGCAGACTTTCGTTCGATGATGCGGAAGAAACGCGAGAACGTTGAGGATGATGGTGATGATGATGATGATGCTGCTGCTGACTGTGATGTCGAGAATCAGGTGGAGTTTTACTTTTACGACGTAAACTCGTAGTCGTGCCAGTGAATGCGGGTGTTGAAACTTGTACCCCCTTTGAATGCATCGTTTTCTGGGAAATCGATTTATGCTCATCAATTGTATGCAGATTGGTCGCTTTTTTATGATTTGCTGAGATTTTTTTATTTTCTTCATTTGAATCATCATCGGTGTAACCCGAAATCGACTGTGAAAATGTAAAAAAGGCAATACATATTTAAATAAAATACACCTTATAAAGCATCAAAACTTGTAATACTTACACTTAAAATTTGATCCGCCGTTTTTGATAATTCATTCAAGATCATTTCATCCCGTTTTAAATCATGTTTTCGTTCATAGCTACGTATCTTGTGAATATTCTCGTACACGGGTTCATCGTTTAGCTTGGTCTTTTGCATTTTTTTATCATGATGATGATGACCCGTTTCGACCATTTTCGTATTCATCTTGACTAGTGACGATGAAGATGTGGTCGTCAATATCGATGACGTCGACGATGACGATTTAATATTTGAATAATCACCTGGACTATTGTTATTGGGACTATGACGCAATAAATCCGGTTTATCATGCGTTAGTTGCCATTTCTTTAAGAAATTATCATTGGAGCTACTGTTCGTATTATTTAATTTGGCCGTTGATAAATTTTTCGATCCAGACAATACGGCTGTGGCCGTGGTTAGTGATTTATGATTGATGAGTGTATTATTTGGTATTGTCGTTGGTTGCTGTTGCAACGATGAACTAGATCCAGATTTTGGTACACTTACACCAAAATATGATAATTCATGTTCGCGTAATTTTCGTGGGCCACCGCTTGCTAGTTTTAAACTATTGCGATCGCCATCTTTTTCATTCGGATTTAATTTTCGTACAACAGTTTGATGATGCTGTTGCTTGGTTGCCGGCGTTGGTGCAGCGACTGTTCCAATCATAGTTTTCGTTGTAATGGGAGCAACAACCGAACGAGGTTTTGCTATTGGAATCGGTGAAGTACTACGTTTTTGTGATGATGTCGGTGAATGCAATGCAATCGACATAACATTCGAATGAATAAGGTCCTTGTGTCCGTTAGAATATTTATATTCTGAAAAATAAAATGTTTTCAATTTTACAATTATGACAATCAATTTAATAATAACCCAAAGAAATTATTATAAACAAAAAACAAAATTATGCGCCGATTGAACTATCTAATCTTCCATACCTGACACCTTTCCACTTTCAATATTCTTAATTTCCTCCTTTTTCATCACGCTCCGTTTCGCCTTCACACGGCTCCAACTTCCGCTCAGCTCACTTGTTCGCTCCTCCATCGAGATCAAATTGCCCAAATAGTGTTTTACTTCTTCATCCGCTTTTGCGCTATCATCACTGTCCTGATCCGCCGCCTCATACAAGCGACGCAGCTGCGACAACTGTTGACTCAGCACATTGGCGGGACCAATTTTTTTCATACGTGGTGCAGCAATCGGTATTTTCGTCTCATCATCAACAAATTCATTGTGTGCCCCTCTGATGGCCGCCGACCCAAAATCATACTTTTCCGAGCAACTACTAAACGATGAATTGGAATAGTTCGAAATGATTTTATAGTTCTCTTCGATTTTATTTTGAAGCGAATGTTTACGGGCCACATACATTTTGGTCGACTCAGTACCATCAAGCTCTGAATCATAATCGCGATTATATTCACCGCCGTCCAGCGATGATGAATATTTTTTACCATATCCAAAACTATTTTGATCGTACAACGATAATTTTGACGTATCCTTCAACAAACTATTTGCACTATTCGATTTTGTAATCGCATTCATTTGTGAGATAAGCTTTAGAGCGGATTTTGGTTGTATGGGGGCGCCAACGTATTTTTTATTTTGGTCAGCAGCATCACCACCAATGCTGAGACGATTAAGTTTTTCGGTACCCTGCTCAAGATTTTTCATGAGTTCATCGAAATGGCCCGAAGATCGGATGGTTTGCATGATTAATGAGGTGGATTTTAAATCGGTCGTCGGTGACGATGATGATGATGTTGACATATCGATACAAAATTTTGTTGTTTCCTTATCGTCCTGCTTTGCTGATGATTTCTTCTCATTCCCGCGTAATTTTACGGTGATTTTTTGATTTTCATGTGGTTGCTCATCTAAATTTATAGAGGATTGAGAGTATGAGGATATGGATAAATTGCCAATTATTTCTAGTTACTATAATAATACAATTTTGGAAAGAGATTAGTGGTTTTAGTTAAAATGCTTTTTTGTTTCTAATACATATATATAGTTGGTTATGCAAAGATTTAGATAGTTCAATCAACAAAAAGAAATTCAATGCTACTTACACAAATTACACACAAATACATAGTTCTTAGACATAAATTACTTAAATGCTAGTTTCTATGATTTTAAATATTAGTCTAAATAAAGTTTAAGTGCTATGTTAGTTTAAATATAAAGCATGCAAAGCTAAAGCATAAATATTAAGTTTTTTGCAAGAGGAAGATTGCATTCTGCTCATTTTGCAAGTCTTTTGTCTCTTATCTGACTTTTTATTTGATTTAGTTTTTCATATGCTTAAGACACTTAGTTTAAAGGTTTGGTTTGTTATTCAAGCGTAAACCAAGCTTTTTTTTATTTATGCCACGATTAAGTAAAATTAAAAAACTAAGCCAAAAAGAACCAAGCTCGACAACTCGAGTTTCCCCCCATGGTGCGGGAAGTGTGAATATTGCAAGTACTACCTATTGCTTTCGGAAAATTGCAGCGGGAAAAAGGAAGTCAAGCATTCGAATGTAGTTAGCTGTGTAAATAGTCGCAAGACGTATTTTAAAAATGGTTTTGGAAAAATAAGAGCGAAGGCAAAACAGGTGTTAGCAAAAAGAGCGAAAACAATAATAGCGAAGTTCACTGAATTGAATAAAATATAAAATATAAAAAATTAACCAGGTCTTCTATTGTTTTAGCTCTATCTCTGTTAGCTGTATCTTTTAGCTGCTTGTTCAATTTTACGTTCATTAAGTTTCTGTTCATGCTTCAGAACATCGATAAACTTCCATATAGTTGGATGACTAGATCCTAGAAGTGATCTAAAGCCTTTACGCCATCCTTGCATAACACATCATCATCAATGTATTCTGATTGTAGAAGTTCCTGGAAACACTTTAAACATCTACCTCCGGAACGAAGGCAAGAGCTGCTAACTAATGTACTTATGTAGCGCAAATTCTACATCACTATTGTATTATGATTGTACACCAATACTTTGCATTTTACGCCATATGCACTGACAGTCATTTGGAAAAAACAGCCTCTTTGAATTGCTTCTGCAAACACTTCTTTGAACGCGTTCATTTCTGCTTTTTCAATGTCAGTCATTATAGTAATAGCTACCAATTTCGTATTTAAATATTTCAAGGAAGAAAATATCAACCGTTGTATTTAATTTATGTGCTATAAACCGCGAGTGACAAAAAACCAGATATTTACATCCATTGGAAAAGGGGGAATAGTCTTTTATAACTGTACACCTTGATAATAAAGGGCCGTAACTAGAAACTAAAGCGAGAAATCGATTAGTAGCAAGTATGTACGTAGTTTTAGGAGTTCAACGATATTACACTACTTTACACTACTGAAGCTACGTCAGTAAATCTTCAAGCTCTTCATAACAAATTCTGGTCGATTTGGAAACATAATTATACGACGTCTAAGTCAGAATTGTTCACAGAGTTTTGTAAAACTCATTTTATTTAGCATATTGTGGTGGTAAATGGTTGTCCGCGAGCGAATGGACAAGTTCGATTGGCGCAAATGTTAACAAAGAATACACCAGAGGAGCTTGAATTCCAAAACACCTACAGAAACTCAAACGATAGTTCGTTAACTAAAGAGATTGAAGAAGACAAAACAGAACTCGGAGAAGAGAAGAACGACGTTATGGATTTATACGATTTATTTTACGAAGCGGATTTATTGGACCAGAACCGTGAGATTCTGTAGCCGCGGTTTAATACCCATAGGTTAAAATCGAAGATTTTGCGTGAAAATATCGTGATGTTGCAGAGTGAAGCGGCAGCTTATGTAGATTCCAGAAAGATTTTAGTCTGTTAGAAACGACCGACATTTGATTATGGATATAGAAATATAGATTAAAATTCGTAAGATCTAAGATAGATTAAAATTGTCGGAATTGTTCACCAAAGCTTTATAAAGTTAAAACGAAAACTAGGGATAAATCTAAAAACTAAAGAATTAAAGGGCCAAGTCCGATGACTGATATAAAATTAAATTGAAATTATTACAACAATTATAGTTGCATAGAATAAATCCAAAAATGAATTAGCTATTACAAAATTATGTAGATTTAAACAATGCAGCTGTTTAAATCTCTTTTGTATTCACCCAGGAAATACAGCAATTGCGCGGAAATATTATCGAGTGATCGTTTTTAGTCATCATTTAGGGGTTAAAAGTGAATTTTGATGTTACGTTGCAGTAGGTGTATTCTAATATTTTTCTACAAACTTTGGGATGACAAGAACGTAATAAATATTGTAGGTTAGATATGAAGCAGCATATATTTTTTTTTTTTTTTTTTTTTTTTTTTAATAATTTTATTTATGATAACAATAAAATTTTTTTACAAAGTAACTAGTCATTTTTGACTAACAGCGTTTGACTCTGACAATATAATAATAAAGCACTCATATGTGTTCTTTACATAAAGTGTTGTTTTGGTTGATGTTGCATTGTGCGGACTATTCAGGCAACTCAAAAAGTTTTAGTCTTTTGAGTCTTCTTATTATACCCTCTTGATGAAGTAGTCTTGCAGCTTCGATGTTAGGGTGATGATGGAGCCTCTCCTGGTGTTTTTGAGCACATTTCTTTATTTCACTTGCGACTGTGTCTATTCCGAGATCTCTATGAAGGTCACTATTACGAGTGTACCAAGGGGCATTTACAATTCCTCTGAGGACTTTATTTTGAAATCGTTGAACTATCTGTTGATTGCTGATTTTGGTGCATCCCCATAGTTGGATACCATATGTCCAGACCGGCTTGAGTACTTGTTTATAAAGCATAAGTTTATTATGAATGGATAACTGAGAGTTTCTTCCAATTAACCAGTACATTTTTCTATATTTTAACTGAAGCTCTTCTGCTTTCTTTTTCACG
Organism: Tipula vernalis; assembly: GCA_958295665.1. NCBI lineage: Eukaryota > Metazoa > Arthropoda > Insecta > Diptera > Tipulidae > Tipula > Tipula vernalis. The sequence goes on along the minus strand of OY282558.1, from coordinate 131,634,614 downwards.
TGTACTTTCCACTTTAACTTTGCATCAAGGTTCATACCAAGGTATTTTGCTTGATTGGCATGTGGTACAGAGATATTATTGAGAGTCACAGGTAGTGGTTCTATTGATCTATTAGTGAAGTTAATGTGAGTAGACTTCGATTCATTCACTTTAATTCTCCACTTAGCTAGCCAATCTTGTATATTATTTACGGCTATTTGTAGTTTGAATGTGACTTCACCGATTGTGTCACCAACAGCTAGAATTGCAGTGTCATCTGCAAACGTGGCGATAGTTGTATTGCTCGTCTGCGGTATGTCGCTAGTAAACAGCACGAAAAGGAAAGGCCCTAAGACACTCCCCTGCGGGACTCCTGCTTTAGCTTCTTTAATACTGGAGTAAACTCCTTCCTGTTTAACTCTAAAATATCTCCTTTTCAGGTATGACTTTAGCAGTTCGCAATACTCAAATGGCAGAGTTTTCTCCAATTTAAATATTAAACCATCTAGCCAGACTTTGTCAAATGCCTGCGCTATGTCAAGAAATATGGCTGAACAAATCTTTTTTTCCTCTAAGGATTTTTCTATTATATCTGTTATTCTATGGACTTGGTCGATTGTGGAGTGTTCCTCTCTAAATCCAAACTGATGGGACGGAACAGCTCCTGATTTTACAACTTCTGGTTTAATTCGTTTTAATAACAATCTCTCAAATAGTTTTGACATAGTTGGAAGAAGTGATATTGGCCTGTACGAGGCCAGTTCACTTGGTGGCTTACCTGGCTTAGGTATCATTATCACTTCCGCAAATTTCCAAGATAGAGGGACATAACGGAGTCTGAAGGAAGCATTAATTATGTCCGATATTTTTTTAATAGCTTTATTAGGTAGTTGTTTTAGAATCTCTCCAGTTATCAGGTCATATCCTGGTGATTTTTTAAGTACTACATGGTTCTTTATTACTTGTTTTACTTCTTTAGCATTAGTTAATGGAATTTCCTGTCTCAGGATAGTTGTTTGGTTTTCGAACAATATATCCTGTTGGTTAAGTGTTGTTAAATTTGGCTGAAAGGTACGCTCGAGATGATCCGCGAATTTTTCTGCTTTTTCTTCTTTGCTTTTAGCCAGATGACCATTATTTGTTCTTATTGGTGGTATATGCATAACTGGCCTTTTCAAATATTTGGTTGCTTTCCACAATGAATAATCACTACTTTTATCATAGGTGAGAGATTGTAGGTATGAATTTATTGATTTATTTTTAAATTCCCTTATTTCTCTACGTATTCGTTGTGTTAAATTATTTAATCTATTTTTGACGGTTGGGTCTCGTGTACGTTGCCACTCCCTTCGGGTACTTCTCTTCTCTATAACTAGTGATTTAATTTCCATTGGATAGCATTTGCCAGCTATTTTTTTGTTTGTTGTGTTAGTACTTTTCCACGCCGCTACCTGTATGTCCTTGACGAGCTTCTCCACCTCCTGTTCTAATGTTTCTTCTGATGAAAGTTGTGTGTTTAAAATGATGCTATTGTTTAGTTCATTCCTGAACTTTTTCCAATCAGTATATTTATTTGTTAACAGTGGCTGTTTATCATTAGTAATTATTGTATCACTTATTATCATTAAAATAGAGGAGTGGTCAGATGTGGAGTCCAATCCTTCCTGCACTTGTATATAATCAACCGGGATTTTTCTTGTTATAAAGAAGTCAATTAGGTCTGGTATTTTATTTTGATCACTGGGCCAATAAGTTGGTTTTCCAGTAGAATGCCAGTTGCAGTTGTATTTAATTATTGCTTGATGAAGCTCTTTCCCTTTAGTTGTGGTTAGTCTTGATCCCCAGTCAGTATGTTTAGCGTTGAAGTCACCCCCGACTACAAATTTTTCACCGAGCTGCTTGAAGAACTGAGTATAAGCATTCTCTTTGATGTTATATCTAGGTGGGCAATATATTGCGGATACCACTAACTTGTGGTTGCGGGTATTAATGCTAACGCTAATTGCTTGTATTTCATCACTTTCAAGTTTTTGTTGCAGATGGTATTTAATATCTTTTTTTATAATCACGGCACTGCCCCCTCGTGCATTATTATTAGGATGAACTGCTGAGTGAACTTCGTAGCCGCGGATTTTTATATGACTTTGAGTAGTAAGGTGTGTTTCAGATAATAAACATATATCTATTTTTTCTAAATCAAGAAATAGTTGTATTTCATTTTGTCGTTGCAATATACCATTGCAGTTCCATGCAAGAATTTTTAAATTATTTGCCATGTTTTTCGAGTAGAGTGAGCCTTTGTAGGATTGATATAAGGGCTTTTTCTTGCTTTTCTTCTTGTGAACTAAGTCTATCAAGAATATCTTGTAGTATTTTATTAGTTTGGTTATTATTTGAATCATTTAATAAAAGAGAACTATGTTGTCTTCTCGAACTTCCAGTAGATAGTACATCAGCAAATGTTACATTTGGATTAGTTCTTGATGGCTGGATTAATGTTTGGTGTGGCCTTAAATTTGTAGGTATTCTTGTTGAGGCTGAGTTAATTTCTGGCCTGGAACTTATTGAAGTGTCCCTTGTTTTGTTGCGAATTTTTTGCAGCTCTTTTATAACAATCCAACCTCTGTAGTTGGCTGGGTGTGTCTCTCCACAGTTAACACATTTTGGTGGGGTGTCTTTTAGTTTCGTACATTCAGCCGTACGGTGTTTTCCTACACATTTCACGCATCTGGGCTCCTTATTACAAAAGTTTTGCGTGTGTCCGTAGACTTGGCACTTTTTGCACTGGGGGATCAGCTTAGATTTTTTAACTGCTTCTATTTGCACTTTCATATGGAGTATTTCGCTGATTGCGTAAATATTTTTAATGTCTTCTGTTCTTTCAAAAGACAACATATATAATGGAAGAGGTGTTTTGTCACCTCTGACTGCTGTCAAGCACTTTATTGTAGTTGTGGCTACGTTTACAATATGCGTTACATGGTTTTAGGGTAGATGTCGTGACATCCCCCTTTTTTCATTGTTTTTTTTTTTTTTTTTTTTCAAAATTATAATATAAAACTTAAATTTTACTACTAATTCATATGTACCAAACTGCTTAATTTAGAATCAATTTATAAGTCTAATTTAACTGGTTTCCTGAAGATTCTTCCAAGTCTCGTTTGAGTAGGTTGTATAATCCCTTCATTAACTGTTAATGATTGAGATGGATTTGACTCATTAAATTGTAGTAATGAATTATTTTTTGAAATGTTTATATCTTCGTTAGTTGGCTGAACTTTCGATGTTCTATCAGTATAATGATGATATGATAATTTCACTGGTACTGGTATGCTTGCCTTGGTCCTATTCAATTGTGAAGAATTTCTTCTGTACGTTTTTCCTTCGTTCGTTTTAACGATATGGGATCGTGGTGCTTCCAAGTTCTCTATAACTTCTTCGGAAACCCAATTTCTGTGCCCTGTTTGAATAGCTATTTGCTCCCCTTCTTCTAATTCTTCCTTAATTCTTGTGTGATTATCGGCGTAGTATTTTTGTTTTAATCGACTGTTCTGCAGGTTTGTTGATATGTTGTTTATCACCTTAGGTTGAAGTACTTCTTTTGATGTTGGTAATAAAGATTTTGTTATTCTGCTCATTATTCGTTGATTTGGGGATTGCAAATTTACGTTTCTTGCTGCGTTTCTGTAATTCAGCATTGCTAAATTTAAATCTGTGTCGTCTTTGCTGCGTTTTTTGAGAATCATCTTTGCTGTTTGTACAAAACTTTCTGATAGTCCGTTAGATCGTGGAAAATGTGGACTTGATGTCTGCTGAGTGAAACTCCACGACTTCGAGAACATTCTGAATTCCATTGAACTATATTGTGGCCGGTTATCTGTTTTGAGAATTTCCGGTATTCCAAATATACTGAACCATTTTTTCAGATGTTTTATGATTTCTTCTGACGTCTGATGTTCTATTTTGACAAAATCGTACCATCCAGAATAGCTGTCTTCTATTAACAAGTACGTATCTGCATTGAATTTGAATAAGTCCGATCCAACTATTTGGAATGGATATTGTGGAATCTCCTTTAGTATAGTTGGTTCTTTCGGCTGATTTCGCTGTGTTGATTGACAAACTTGGCATTTTTCAATTTGATTTATAATATCCTGGGCCAAATTTTTCCAGTATACCGACTGACGAGCTCTTCTTATTGAACTTTGTATACCAAGGTGACCTTGATGGTTTACTTTTAGTATATAGTTAATTAATGAATTGAGTATTATTATTTTGCTTCCTTTGAACAGAATTCCATCATAGTATGAGATTTCATCCTTGAAATTAGAGTAACGTTTTATGTTTTCCGGAACTTTTTTTTATCTTCAGGCCAACCATTAAATAGATAATATATGATTTTTTGTAATCCTTCGTCCCTTTGTATTTCTTGTCTCAAATTGTTGCTGAATTCTTTCGACATCGGTAGTATTAGATGTATTTCCAAGTTGTCTTCCTTGTTGTTATTTTCTTCGTTATTACTATCTCTGCTTAGTGTATCTGGAATGGGTATTTCGTTGCCTTTTTATAAACTACTATTGGCGCATATTTTTGAACATCAAATATTATTCTTTGAAGTCTGGGTGGTGCTCTCTGCAACGATTTTTTGAATATGGACTCTAGTGGTTTTTTTCCATATACTATATATACATATATTGGTGAAATTTCGAGCACGCGAATCGTATTGCAGCTGCTTCCTTTTCGATTTGGGGATAGCTTTCCTGTGCTTTTGTCATCGCTTTTGTGGCATATGCAATTGGATGTCCGTCTTGCATCAATACTGCTCCGAATGCTTTCGAGCTGGCGTCCACTGATAATAGAACTTCTTTATTGACGTCATAATATTTTAGTACTGGTGCTGTTGTTAACTTACCCTTAAGTTCTTTGAATGCGTTTTCTTGGTCACTTTAAATTTGCCTAAATACGTGACCATTCCTAGAAGCCTTTGTAGCTGTTTTTTATTTGTAGGTGCATTCAACTTGTCTATTACCTCGATTTTTTCCTCGTCTGGTTTGATTCCTTTTTCTGTCAATATATGCCCTACAAATTTCATTGTGCTTTTATTAAATATACACTTGCTTCTATTGAGCTTTAGGCCGGAGTCGCTGAGAATTTTTAATACTTGTTTTGTTGTCTCTTTTAAATTTGCTTCATCCGCGTCGTGTATTAAGATGTCATCTATCGATACTTCCACATTATCTAATCCGCCTAATAGACTTGACATTACTTCTTGGAATATTTCTGGAGCTGAGCATAATCCGAATGGTAGCCTAGTACAACATTACCTTCCCCAAGGAGTAGCGAAAGTGAGATATTTTTTCGTACTATCCGTTACTTTAACCTGCCAGAATCCTTTCATACAATCTAATTTTGTAAACTTCTTGGAATTCTTGATTCTTGTTGAAATTTCTTCTATTGTGAGAAGTGGAAAATGTCTGCGTAATATATAGTATTTTTGTTCAGATTACTTGGATCGATGCAAATCCTTAATTTGCCTTTTTGCTTCACAACTACCATTGGTGATACTACTGGTGTTGCTTCCTTCATTTTTTCAATTACACCAATATCCACCATTTTATCGAGTTCTCTTTTAACTTCGCTTTTTAACACAAATGGAATTTTTCTGCTGGTGTTATTTCCAATTTCGGATTATCTATTAAATCGATATCATATTGAAAATATTTCAAACAGCCTAATCCATTAAATATTTCGTCGTCAATCCAATCTATTGTTTTTGAATCGGGACGAATTAATAACTTGTATTTTTCGCAAGTTTTTAATCCTAGTATTGGTGATCTGATGAATCTTGATCGATTATTTTAAACTTTATTTTTGCTAGTTTATTTTGTATTCTGCATTCGATGCCGCTTTCTCCAATTACATTAATCTGGTCTCCACTATATGATAATACATTTTTTGTTTTTGATTTATCAATTTTCGCGTTTAACTTCGATGCAATTTTTAGAGGTAACACGTTGCACCAATCAAGTTTAACCTCGATTGTTTTGTTGTCAAACATCACTTTTTCTACCCAACTTCTATTGTATTTAATTATATCTACTTTTATTGTTTCGATATTCAGTTGTTCACTATTACTTTCTTCGGAGTGCTCTCCGCCGTCACTGTCATCGTTTTCTAGGTTAAGAACTTTTTTCTGAGATTTTTTGTTTTTATCTCTGTTTTCCTTTTCTTGTATTTTTGTTTCACACACACTTTCGAAATGTCCTTTTATTTTACACTTACATATTGCATATTTTGCCGTAAGCTGGGCAGTTTTTACGTAAATGTGTTGATCCACATCTCTTACAATAAAATACTTTCTTATTTTTAATTTCAATAGCGTTGATGTTTTGATTGTCACTTCTTTCTTGATTTAATGACTGCAATTGTGTCACTGTCTGTTCTGATATTTTACAGATTTCGACTGCCTTATCTAATGTTAACCCGGTTTCTGTCAATAATTTCTCTCTAACGTTATCTGATACAATTCCTACTACTATTTTGTCTTTGATTAATCTATTCATGAGTGTTTCATAGTTGCATTTTGATGCTTGCGTTTTTACTTTTGTTAAAAAATCTTCGAATGACGGTCCCGTTTCTTGATGAAGTTTATTAAACATATATCGTTCGTATGTTTCATTGCGTTTTGGGGTGAAATACTCTTCGAATTTGTTTTTTATTGTTTTAACGTCTACTTTTTGGTTATCATCAAGTTTGAATGTGTTGAAAATTCTTATTGTGTCTAATCCGATAGTTGACATAAATGTTGCTGTTTGTACTTCTCCACTTTTGTTTGTGAGGTTAGTTACAATTTCAAACCATTTATATTGTTGAAGCCATTCTTCCCAACTTTTTTGCCGCATGTTCATTTACTGTTAGCGCTTTTGGTGGCTTCATTAGAGACGCGTTATTATTTTCTTGAGCCATTTGATTTTTATTTTTTTATAGGAATTTTTGTAATTTTTAGTTTGCTTACTCTTATTATTTTTTGTTTTTATATTATATTATATTATCCATATTATTATTGTATAAATTATATTAATAATTATATTTAATTTTTTATTATTTTTTTTTTTTTTTAGATCACTTCTGACACCATGTGAGATCAGACACGCGAATTGGTATTGACTGCTGTCAAGCACTTTATTGTAGTTGTGGCTATGATTACAATATGCGTTACATGATTTTAGGGTAGATGTCGTGACACAGCATAAATCTCAAAATTTTTAAAAGTTAAAAATATAACTCACTGCTAGAAAAATAGAAGTTTCTTTCTGTAATTTTCAGTGAGTTGATTGGCTGAAATTATCAGGTTAAAAAGCCATTTGGAATCATATTTTTTAATCAGTTAACTTGTTTTTGATTTCAATAAATTCCAGTGGTGATTAGTCGCAAACAATTCAGTTGAAAGCGAAATAGGGCTAACCAATCCATTCAGGCCGAGAAGCAATGATGGGCGTGCCTAAAAACTATTGTTCAAATGTAACGAATTTTAAGCTACTAGGCTGCAACAAAAACTATTTTACGAATATTCTTTACGTTACAGAAAATGAGAATTTTAAAATTCTAATTTCTATGGAAGCTCACGCTGTGACTACCAGTTTTAACCCATAGAATCAAACCTAAGCAGTGGTTAGTTTTTTATATGCTGCAGTTGGTTTAATTTTCGCCTTACTATTGTTAGCCAGCGAGGATAAATCTATACTTGAATAGTCTATAAGTTTATTTATTGCTATTTAGCAAAATAATTGTATTCTCTTGCAATTAAAGGCAAAATTTCAAACTTAAAAATAAATCTTTGTTAAAACTAAGCTCTAAAGTCACCTGTAGTCTTTAGGCTATACCAATTAAAAAAATAAACCAACCTTAATTTTCGAACTAAGTTTACATTTTAATATTAAATTTTGATTAAGTCTTAAGTTTATAAATTCGATTGGGCAGTCATTTATCCTTGGAAGTGTCCTCTGAAGTTCGGACATGATCGAACGTACTACTTACTTACTTACTTAACTTGAGATCTAGGTACATACGTAGACTTAGATTAGTCTCGATTAATGCTTTTATTCAGTCATGAGCATTATTCAGATTTTTTAAGACAAAATTAACGCGCAAAGTAACGCGCAGAGTAATCCTCGCATACTTAAGCTCTCTTTTGTGACCAAGAGTTCAAAATCATGTTTTTTTTTAAGTTTTTGTTCCAACCCCACTTTGCTTTATTGGTTCTTTTTTTTGGAAATCTGAATTCGATCAACTTGATACTTGAGGGCACAATTTTTAATGTCTGTCACATTATTTCTTTACCCTCAAGGAAAAGTGACTTACTTCAAATTTTCTAATTTTTCAGGACAGTTAGTTTAATATTCTTTTAACAATGGGATAAAATTTACAAGAGATATCTCAATAATTTCATCTAGTTTGCACAATTTTATTAAAGATAGACACATCGGAGTCGGTTTAAGGTTCGGAGCTAAATAAATTCTTAATCAATTGATTAAAAATATACTAGCCAGAGAAAACAATGCGCGACTTTTACCTGTCTTTGGCTCTATATAATGTACATTACGTAAAAAAACCTTGAGCACTATGATGCAACTCAACTTAAAGCCATAACTAACAAGTCAACACTAATACGATATCCACTAATTTCGAACAATTTTCAGTATATCCAAATAAATTAAATTTGAAATAATCTCGAATGTGGATTCTTTGAGATTATTTCAAATTCATTAATTTCGATTAATCTGTAACATCATGCGATTAACATCAACGCGTTATCTTCCAACCATAATCTCGAAAGTATCGAATAATCTCGAAAACAAGCAGCCAAATGTCGTTCGAATTCGCAATTTAAATTTCGCAATTATTTCGATCTATAACATCCTACAAAACTTAGCTTAACTGTATCTGTATTTGGAACTCAACGTTATGCAAATCCTGGAAATCTTAAAAATAAAATTCTGGGTAAATCACTAACCCCTTGCAAATTTCAGTAAAACTTGGATAAACTTCAAATCATAATAAGAATCTGAAAAATTCATACTGTTTTTGCAAAACCTTAAATAATCTCTAAAATACAACAATGATGACAAGTTTGAATAACTTCGATAATAAGCTAAGATACACAATACTATTTAAATCAAGAAATCTAGATAAATATGTACAAAAATGTTGAATTTCGAGAATCTCTTCTCTGTAAGACAATTTAAAATAATTTAAGCTAAACTCTAATAATATGGAAAATCTCGAATAATATTGAAGACTACAAAATTCCAAATAATAAACTTAAAAACCTCAGAAAGTCCCAGAAAATAGAGCTTAAGCAAGGAAACTCGAATAGGCTCGAATAATTTCGAAAAGCTAGAATAAACTTAGATTCCTAGATCTGTGTTTTTTTTACAAGTCTCGATAAATCTCTATAAATTAACTCCGGACTTTCTTTATTTTTGTGGTTGAATTGCAATTAATTCAGTTTAATTTCATCTAGAAGGGCTTTCTATGCTACATTTTATCGTATTTAATTAATTTCCTTGAATTACACAACTTATTAGTTGTACATGTAAATCTGGCTTTTTATACAGATATTCTATCGATACTTACAGATTTCCCCTTTCATTAGTAGTTGACACAAATTTGTATTTTAGCAAGGAAACAAACCAATGTTAATTTTTAGTACAGCTGCCATTTTAATTTAGTACAATAGGAAACCAAGTAGTAGCTGATTCACATTTAATCTTTTGCTCTATTTTAAAAGACAGAGAAAACAGATTTCCTTCCACTTTGAAGAGGCCTATTCAAAATGTTTTATTTAATACTGTGACGGTGACACCTAGTGTGTAATAGAATAAGTAAAACTAATAGCTCAATGTTTTACTGTACTAAATGGAATTTTCCATGATAAAAATTGTTACGTAATGTTTCTACGCTATTCCAACTGGAAAAGTCGTGAACTTTCGAGAAGCTTGGTTTGTGTATATAAAAAGGCGAACAAGATCGAATTGGATTATTAGTATTTGGAACGCGATAGTGTAAAGTTGTAAGAATAAGTAATATTTGGAAAGCGATAGTATAAAGATTAAAAAGGAATTAAAAAGTGATTTAAAAAGTGTTTTTGTGCGAAATAAAAAGTAAAAGTGATTAGTAAAATTTGAGAATAATTTATATAAAGTGATTTTGTGAATTTTGATTGATAAACTGTGTTGTAATAAATTTTGTGAAATAAATAAATTCGTTGGTGATAAATTGAATTGAGTTTGTATTATTCACAATCCAGTGATACGAACCTTGATTGACAAGGCAAAAACGTAACAAATTGGTGACAGCGGTGGGATTGTGAATAAAAAGATAAAGAAAATGATTCTCAACGAATTAAAAGTGCCAGAATTAAAGAGGGAACTTGAGAAACGAGGTTTGGCTACTGATGGTGGTAAAGCAGCTTTACAAGCGCGACTACGTGACGCCATGGAGAAAGAAGGGCTGGACGCGGAACATCATGATTTTGGAGAGAAAGTAACGGATGCAGCAACCATAGAGCAGAAAGCAGAAGATAAACAACCGTTGGTCGAAAAGACACAAGAACATTCTGGAAGTTTCGATTTGTCGCAGTTAATAGCTGCTATGAACCAAATGACAGGACAGATGTGTCTAATGAAACAGCAAAACGAACGACAAATGGTGAAAATTGAGCAGTCAAACCAAGAAATTAAGAATGAAATGGAACAACAAAATCAGTCAAATCAAGAAATGAAACGACAAATGGTGAAAATTGAGCAGTCAAATGAGCGACAGTTGGAGACTATAAACCAGTCTAACCAAGAAATTAAAGACCAAATTGCAGATGGGCAAAAGAGAACGGACGAGAAAATTCTGGAATTGTCTACAAATGTACAAGGCGAAATAGAGAAACTGCAAACGAATTTTAAGACGGAGATTCAAAAGGTTGACGAAAAATTAGAAAGGAAGGTTCAACATGTTGAAGAGAAATTGCAAACGGAGATTCAACAAGTTGTGGAAAAATGTCAACGTCTCGAGAAAGATCTAACTGATGTCAAGGCAAGTGGAACAACGACGCAAGTGGTACAGACCGTTCAATCAGTTAAGTTAAAACCACCAAACTTCGACGGTACATCATCTTTCGGCATTTTCAAATTTCAATTTGAAACGGCAGCCAATCAAAACCGTTGGAATGATGAACATCTTGTCGCAGCGTTAATAGTGGCCCTTAAAGGTGAAGCAGCGGAGGCCTTACAAACAATTCCGGAAAAAGATCGCAACAGTTATCTCGAAATTATGAAGGCGCTGGATAGGAAGTACGGCAGTGACCACAAGCGTGAAATCTATCGAATGGAATTGAAAAGCCGCTACCAAAAGGGAGGAGAATCACTTCAGGAATTTTCATCGGCAATCGAGCGGCTAGTACATCTAGCACATACCAGTACATCGGCTGATTATATGGAAAGACTAAAAATTGACGCATTCATTGACGGCATTCGAGATCCAGAGACACGCAAAGCGGTAATGTTGTCACCTAAATCAACCTTTGCGGAAACTGTTGCGTTTGCGTTAACCATCGAGGCTGTGCAGAACTTCACCAGACCATCAGTATTTAGGCGTCAAATGAACTCAGACAAGAACGGCAGCATGGAGCGAATGGTACCGACAGTCGGAAGAGGCAGGCTTAGGTGTTGGAAATGTGACAAGTTGGGTCACATCTCAATGGACTGTCGGAAAGTAATACATGGAGAGAGAAGATTGCCACCTTTTATACGAGCAAACACGGAACGGTCGGGACAGAGGTCTAGAGGCAGCGAGCGAAGATGTTGGGTGTGTAACAGGATTGGCCACATCTCGCGAGATTGTTTGGAAGCAGGAGGAAAGCGGCACGGATTACCATCTTCCGTGGAAAGAGCACGAAGAGGAGAGCAGGGAACGGATGAACGGATGGCAACAGTCGGTAAAGTGGAAAGGTTAGAAGTCAGTTTGAAGGAACCGAAGCTGGCTTCACCGTCTGGTTGCCCCATAACATTCATCCCTGTTACGAGTGAAGCACGAGGCGGAAGCAGCGTCACAGTTAGGGGCGGTGTTGATGGGAGGAGGTGTATTATTACGCTGGATACCGGAGCAACCCACACAATTGTTCGGAAAGATTTGATCGCAGGAGCAGTGCAGCTGGTTGATGGGTTAAAATTAAGAATGGCAAATGGGGAGAGTGCAATGATTAAAGGGAAAAAGATCGTGAGCATAAGGATCGGCGAAACTCTTTTCCCACACGAAGTTCTGGTCGCAGACATTGTGGACGAGGTTATTTTGGGAACGGACTTCATGAGGATGAATGGCTTTGTGTTGGATTTTGGACGAGGAATATTGAGCAGCGATAACATCGAGCTGAATCTTAAATTTAACGGTACGGATGTGGCAGTAAGGCGAGTAACAATCAGTCATTGCGAGGAGCTGCCATCGAAATCTGAAACAATTGTTGAGGAAACCAAAGAACACCAGGTTAAGCAGACATTGGATAAGAAGGGCCGAGTTGTGCGAGGTAGAGTGCGAGTGTCGGGCGACTGGATGAGAACTCGATGTGCCATACGGGCAAATGGCCAGGGATTACACGAGGGGCAATTGGTGTGGCTTCACAACTCGCAACAAAAGAAGGGGGATTTATCGGCGAAAGTGCAGCCTTTATGGACGGCACCCTACAGGACAAGAAAAGGACAAGGAGGTAAACCAATGGCGGTACATTTAGAGAGGCTGGCCCTCTACCGAGGAGGTAATTTCGGTCCTGTTCGGGACGAACAGGCTTAGGTGAGGGGTAGTGTGACGGTGACACCTAGTGTGTAATAGAATAAGTAAAACTAATAGCTCAATGTTTTACTGTACTAAATGGAATTTTCCATGATAAAAATTGTTACGTAATGTTTCTACGCTATTCCAACTGGAAAAGTCGTGAACTTTCGAGAAGCTTGGTTTGTGTATATAAAAAGGCGAACAAGATCGAATTGGATTATTAGTATTTGGAACGCGATAGTGTAAAGTTGTAAGAATAAGTAATATTTGGAAAGCGATAGTATAAAGATTAAAAAGGAATTAAAAAGTGATTTAAAAAGTGTTTTTGTGCGAAATAAAAAGTAAAAGTGATTAGTAAAATTTGAGAATAATTTATATAAAGTGATTTTGTGAATTTTGATTGATAAACTGTGTTGTAATAAATTTTGTGAAATAAATAAATTCGTTGGTGATAAATTGAATTGAGTTTGTATTATTCACAATCCAGTGATACGAACCTTGATTGACAAGGCAAAAACGTAACAATACTATTTACAGTAATCCACAAGCTTTCTTGGCGAAAAAGAATGGAAAATCGATAAAGGCGAACCTGTTTTTTTTTTCGTGTTGCTTAAAATTTATAAAATCATAGTAACATTTTGAAAGCAAAAAATAAAAGTTCTAGTATGTCCGTCTCATTTTTATATATGGATAAAATGTATTCGCACTTTTCCTTTTGTTTTTGTACTTTTGGAATAGAATCTTTATTTGATTTTTCAATAACAACATTTTTCACTTGTCTAAATAACAAAACAATGACGTAGCGCTTTCAAATGATGCGTTTTTTTATTTGCTCCTGATAGATGCTATACGGAGTAGTCAATTTTCTATATCTAAATTTAAATTTGACGTGCTATTGATTGTAAATTACATTTATTTAACGTCAAACTATAATTTTTAATTTGATTCCCCGAGTCAAAACTTGATATATCAAAAATTTATCTTTACATATTAAGGAGGTTCGATAGCGGCTCCGGATAGCGAATAAAAAAACGCAGCTTAAATAAACACAATTCTTAGGGCTGCGAGCACCAGTATTTTTTGGATGATAGCTACAATTTCTCGATGTTTTTTTTTTTAAATATCTGAATGGATTTATTTAGATTCTAGAATTATAAAAAACATAGCTTAGAATGACAATTTTAAAACTAAGAAACTCAAAAGCAAGAAAAAACTTTCTCGCAAAAATAACTAGAATACGTCAAATAATCTGGAAAATGTTGATTAATGTTAATAATTTTGAATAAGATTACAAACAACTTACCGTTATTCAAACCCAGATATATAACTTAACGTTATATGTCAACACTTATATTCCAATCGAAATTAACTCGGACAATATCGAAATCTCGAAGAATCTCGAAAAATTCATCAAATCTTAAATCTGTAAGTTGGTAATATAACGGAACTTAACATCAAAATTCGAGTCAAATATTCCATATTAAGACCATTCTAACATAACAACAAATTATACTTTATTTAAAATACATAAAGCTGTAAAACCACTCAAATCCGGAAATCGAGACGCTTGGCGGTCAATTATGCAAGCATTACACGAGATTCGAGAATTGTTTTCAAAATTACTATACAAAAGGTGGTAAGACATTTTCAGTTCTCATAATGCTTATTTATGTATTAGCGTTTCCACGCAATTCAAAACTCGAAATATGAGAGAGCCATTAGTGCCTTCCACATGTTGGTTTAACTTTAAATTTGGCTCACTTCTTTTTCTGTCCAATTTGTATTATATACATTTCTCAGGTAAGGTGACTTCTTTAAATATATGTACTTAAATAACCAGTTCCGATTTGAGTACCGACCCAAGGTAGTAGTAGATACATCTACAAATTGTTTGGTCACACATTTTTTGACCGATCTGCCTATTTCGAAAGGTTATATGATTGAGTCAATGACAAAGTAGGCCTTCCTGAACTTCCTGAGTTTCGGGTGAACCGACCATGTTAATTAACATCATCCTCAACTATTGTCATAGGAAACATATTTTCGTAAGCGAAGACAGAACTTTCAAATGTCTCCATTATCCGGTCTCCGAGCTCCGGTATTATGTACCAATTTTATGTAACTTGGTTAGTTTTGTAATATTTTGACTAAGATCTAATAGTTATTAATGTCATAAATAAACAAGCGGTTATAATGACGCTGGTATTTGCTAACTGCCGCTTGGTATTTGCTATCTGCAAGCTCTCTTAGCGCTTGAGGTTAAAGCATTAAATTTAAGCTAAAAGAAGGTTGAGTTTTAAGCTTGTCCTTAATTAATAATTATTTAAGAAAATTCCATCCTTAATTTTAAGTTAGATACGAATTTTTCTTACGAAACTTAATTATTGATTTTGTTGACTTGGTTGTTCGAGTTAAGCTTATGTAGTTTCAAGATTTTGATTATAGTGATGTTCTACGCGCTATAAAGCTTTTAAATTTAATTAACTCAAGTGCCAGCCGATATTCAATATATGATACAAGCAACATATTTACTATAAACAAATCTATTTGATAATTTATATACTTACTACAGTTAAACAGAATAATTACGTATATGAATGTAATTCTAAATCTACGAGTATATAATTTATAGCTTAACACTAATTTAAATGTACAAAATATTGGTTCGACACACGCGTTACGTGTACGATTGCCGATTCGTTGTGTTTGCAAGTAATTTGAGCCGAAGATGTTCTTCGAGAAATAAAAATCTTGCATCTAAAAATAAAAAATTTAAAAAATTAATGAAATGTTGGGACACACACATGGCTGCTTTTGTTGTACGCGGCGGCCCTTCTCGTAAATTGTATTTTTGTTCGATACATTAAAAAAAATCGTAGGATTTAAAATTTACTCAGTGTCTTTTTAAAGTACATACAAATAAATTTGGTTTGACAAAAAAAAAACTGAAGGACAACATGTTCAATTGTTTTTGTGGTTTTTCTTTATAAACTTCTTATGACCGCACGAGAGATTATGACTTTAAGATTAACAAAAAAAAAAAAAAAAAAAAAATTATTTCATTTAGGATACAGTAGGTACGAACTCTTTAATCTGATTTAATTCATTAAACCATACGTACACTATATATGAAAAAAAAAATTTATATGAGATCAGCGATTTCGAATTTTGGTGTTTATACATATTTTAGGTGCAGACATTAATCAAAGTGTAATTTCGGTATTGTATTAAATTTTAAAATAAATATAAATGCGGGGCGCTGTGCGATGAGGAGATCCTTTTTTTTCACTCCAAAATTTTGCCCAATGTCAGCATAATTTTTTTGTTAAATATAAGGTGGAATAATATTCTTTGTTGTGATGATTTTTGATTTATTTTCTATTGTTTTTGTGATCTCTCTGGCCTTCGACGATACGTACACATATGCATACTTATTCATAATTTATTCGAAGAAATACAGAACCTTTATGTGATTCATCGGTTCTTTCTTCTTTGTATTATGTTGGTATGAAGGTTGATCACTGAATTTTATAATCCCCATCTAAAATATGTTAATGTGTTATTATGGGTATAAGAGAATTTGTATATACCTCCCATGTTGGCGACACATAATGAAAAAGTTTTATGATATTTTGATGTAGGTAAAAATGCATTTTTTGCAATCAAATAAAAGAATTTCGCTTCTACCTGTTTTGGAGGAAATTCCGCAAAAATATTTAAAATCGGTTGCTTGACATACAATATAAAATTAAATATTTGTTTACAAACAATTCAACAGGAAGTTATATCTTATAAATTATATTAACTTAGTAAAATATGTGCGGAATGGTAGAAACTATCTACTCTAAATTTCTAAAAAAGTTAAAAATATTTCCGGATTATAGGATTACATTAATAAACATTAAACACTTCTAATGCCGATATTACATTTCTTGAATACTGGAGCAAATCATATTCGATTCTAAAAAAACGTCTGACTCCCGGTTCCTGGTAAATTTCATTTTCCTCAATTTACGTTGTTACATTTTTTTGCTGTGGCGCTTTTATATGCTTGACACCACAAGAACCGCTATGAAAATATTGGCTTACGCTACTTAATGAAGATAATAAACGAAATTACGACGTGCGCAACTGAAATATGTAATATTAATAAACCTTCTTTGAATTCTTCCAAACTAACTGGTTTTCCCAAATTTTTAAATATATTTATTATAATTTCTAATTCTAAAATTCTGACTTCCTAAATCTTGAACATTTCAATACCAAATATTACTCATTTCTATCGCTTTTACAAATTTCCAAATTTCAAGTTTTTGCCAAAAACTCAAAATTCAAAATTCGAATAATTTCAAATTCTATAAATGCCTAAGTTTTAAAATTTTAATTTCCTTTTTATTCCTAATTTTCTTAATTTCTAAATTCCTAATTACCTAAATTTCAATATTGCTTATTACTAGGCTTAGGATTCTTAGGTAAAAAAAATTTTTTTTTGGGAAATCCAAACCAAAAATTTGTTAGCTATACATACTCGTATGTATAAATCACCACATATTTTATGTTTTACCACATATTTTATGATTTATTCCAAATATTTTTAATTTTTCTTCAAGAATAATGTAATTCAACTTTCATAACTTAAAATTTGATAAATCAAAAATATTTTATAAGCCAAACTTTAAATTTAGGCCACAAATATTTTTTCTAGAAGTTTTACTTTGGCCTAAACTTTGCTAAGTTAGATCAATAAATTAGGAACAAAATAAACGTCAAATTAAAATATTGCAATAGCTTATTGCACATTATTTGACGATCCAAAGTTCTTCTAGACAAGCAAATTTTGTGATTATTGTTTTTATTCGTTAACGTTGTGACATTTATCTGAGGGCAAAATATTGAAATGTGTATGTAAAAGAATTCATCGGAATTTAAATGAATCAAACAAGTGTTAAAATTCCTGAACTATAAAAACATAGCAAATGCAATTCTACCCCATTTATGCACTTGAGCAACTGTTTTAATGTTTTTGATTTTGATTATTCATATTCAAAATGGGCTCGAACGAAAACTAGTTTTTAATCCGAAAAGTTCCAAGTTATTATATATTTGTGGGAAATGTTGAATGCAAATTTGATTATCACGTGTGAATTACTAGCTGCATTATTTGACCAAAATGGTAGATTAGAAATCAATTTCGAAATGTGAGGGAAATCTAACGGTAACAAAATTAGCTTTAATTCTGAATTGGACGTAGTGTGTAAGTAGAATAATTATCCAAAATTTTAATTTAATTTAGAAAAGAAAAAATTCTGAATTCAAACAGGAATTTTAGTAAAATATTGAAGTGAATTTATCTTGTGTTTAATTTAAATCAAAAGCTAATCGTAGTTTTCAGCAGAAATGTAGTTATACCTACAGTTTGCATTCCAATCTTTGTATAAAAATTCCAACTAGGGCTTTACTAAATATTGAGTGGATTTAAAAAAAAAATCGGTTTTAAATCCATAAATTTTCAGTTTGAAATTAAACAGATACAATTTTAATTAAATTACAATTCGAACTACGACGACAACAACATTTTGAGTGAAATTTAAATAATAAAATATTTCTGGATTAAACTACAATTTGCATGGAATTTACATAGTACAAATTGTTGTACAGTGTTACTTGGGTTAAAAATTAATTTGGAAATTTAGATTAGAAATTGATCAGCACATTTTGCTTGGTTTTGAGCAGAGAGTGAAACCGAAATGTTTAACGTTCCGGTTTAGGGTTACCTTCCCAAATTTATTTTTTCGTTTCGGTTCTGTTCCGGGTTTCCCGTTTTTTTTTCTGGTTTGGTTTCGGTTCGGGTTCAAAACCGGTTTAAAACCGGTTCAACAAAAAAATTACTCGATAAAAAATTATTTCTAGCTTTTATTTATGTAAAAAAGTATTAATTAAAAGTAATAGAGATAGAATCTTTTGAAAATATGTGTGACTTAACAGTTTTCAAATCGTACGTACTAAATTTATTAACAAGAAAGTTATAGGAAAAATTCCTTTCAGTGAATTTTTATTCCGATTTTTTAAGTACCAAACCCACTAAAAAACCAAAACAAAATTGCGTTTGGTTTTCCGCAATTATTCCCAGTTCTTCGCATTGTTTTCGCTTAACCCCTCTGGAACTTAATTGTAAGCAGTGCTATTTTCATTTAAGCAGTTCAAGAAATGTTTTAATTGGATCAAAAATTTGAATTTTAACTTTTCTGTCAGAGAAAACTTTTAATTCAAATTAAATTAAAAATTAAAATATTATTATACATAGGATCAAGTTCCAGAATGTTTTATGTAAAATAATGGAACGGCGGTTGGAATAATTCCGAAAAAACGAAACGTAGATTTTTTTTTGGTTCTTACTCATGATAGAAGTATTTACAGAGGTATGTTCCAACCAATCGACTTGTCGCCATGTTCCCTTTTAGTGACGTCACTTCAAGTTATATATTTCGTAACATTGACTCCGTTCGGTTGAGATTTATATTTCTAACGTATACAGTCATCAAACTTATTTCTATTTCCAAAACCTAAAAATATTCTTATAAAACAAAACCAATTCGCAAAAAATATCCAAATTAACTCAGAATGACGTCACTCTCAACCTGCGTCTGTCAAACATTCCTTGTCATATTTATATCATGATTCATGGTTCTTACAGACAAAATTTTCGTGAAAAAATACTTAAACCGAACCGAAGAAGAACGAAATAAACCGAATGGAAATATTATTCCGGTTAAGGTTACGGTTCATCATTTTTTATTTACCTATTTCGTTTCGGTTCCGGTTTTCGATTCATAAAAAATTTAGGTTTTTATTGGTTTTCGGTTTACGGTTCGGTTCCGGTTTCACTCTCTGGTTTTGAGCAACAATTTGTGTGTAATTTCTTGTTCCAAACATAGATTTAAACATAAGCTTAATTGCAATTAGGTAAGAATTGAATTGCAATAAGGAGATTTGATCTCAAAAACCAACAAAATTCCTTTGAATTTAATTTAGAAATTTGAATCGGAAATTTTGAGTGATATTTGAATTAGGAATTTAAATTTTGAAAAATGGTTTTGGCATTCTAAACCAATAAATACATATGTATGTCAAGGGAAAACCAGAATACCGATTTTGAAACCAATTTGAATTGGATCAAAAAATTAGATTGGAAAAGAAAATAGTTTAAATGGATTCAAATAAAACCTTGGATCCATCCAGAATAAAATTAGATTACAATTTCATCTGGATTTGAATAAACTTTGAGTGACATTTTAATACGAAATTAAATTAAACTTCTAAACTATACTTGAATGTTGATTGTAATTTTGATGAATGAATCAATGTTGATTGAAATTGAAATAAAAACTTGAGTGAAATTTAAAGTTTTAACAAATATTTAGGTATTCTACTAATTAATTATTGTAATTTTTCTTTTAATATGTGAGTGGTATTCAGATTAGTAACTTAGTTTAAAACCAAAATGGATTCGAAAAAAATGAAGGTTTTTAGTCAGAAATTTAGTTCTAAGCTGTATTCGAAGTTGAACAAGATGATAAATGGAATTTTGAATATAAATCTAGTCTAAATTGGTCAACTGCATTCGACAAAGAGGAAAATGATTAAGATAACAAAATTTTAAAGAGAGAAAATTAGCTTGAATTCTAAACTCGATATAATGAGTTTGAGTGAAATTTTAAGTAGAACTTATCTTCTATATAGTTATGGTCATATAAAGGACTGAATCAACAGATTATAAATAACAACATTCCACATGCTGCGCGTGTAAGGTGTAGGGTTACTTAACTAGAATAATCAAACTGATGACTACACACAACGTGAGTTGTATAAGTTAGGTAGAAATAAGTAGAAATAAGTAAATTCCAATCTTTTGCTGATTTAGAACATTTCGGTGAGAATTTTAATCGTAAAGTTAAATTTTAGATTTTAACTTTTAGTTTTTAATCAAACTCTGTTATGGAAAGTAATAATTAATAAAAAGTTAAATAAATAAAGTTTTTTATTATGTTTGTTAAATTGTGAAACCTATAACTGGCGCAGCCGAACGGTGAAGTGTAGTTAAGTGAAGTGTAACAGTGCATAAAATTAGTGATTAAAAACTAATTATAACAGTGATTCCGTCAGAAATAATTTATTTTAATTATTTCAACTTATTTTTGTGCTAAAAAGTGGCATTTCCGGCTGAGGGTTTTTTTACCGCCGTGAAGAGTAGAGATTCCGCCGACTCACCTAGCTTACTACATCTTCGAACCAGCAACACGACAACAAAAATCGGTAAGAATTTTTTCTTTTTTCCTCAAATTTTACGATTTTTTTTTGTGTGAATTTTTGGCAGACGTGTGGAACTACTAGATAGACACAAACTTGTCAATAGCCACACACCGCTTCCTCGTGCACTACAAGTTAGACACGGGAAATAAACCAATAAATAATTAAGAAAAGTTAGTTCTGTGTATGAAGAAAAGGTCGACTGAAAGGTTTGATAATAACCGTCAATTAAATACGGACCTTATAGACGAAAATTCCTTTAAAATGGAACAACAAATCACAGAACAACTAAATGTTGTCCTAGAGCAGCTGAAACAAATGACTGCAAAGTCCGCTGAACATGAGGCAGCGCTAGCATATGTAGGACGAAAACTCGACGAACAACCAAAGGTTGAAGTTCGAGAGAATAAAATTGAAACGGATCTATTTCGCATACCTGATCCTATTAAATCCATCCCAAAATATGATGGAAATAAGAAACAACTTTCCGCTTGGCTTCAAACAGCCGAGGACACTTTAAAAGTGTTTTCCCCGTTGGTGACGGAAGCACAATTTTCACTATACTTGCAATGTGTTAGCAATAAAATTGAAGGGAAAGCCAAGGACATATTGTGCCTGGCTGAAAATCCCCAAACGTTTCCTGAAATCAAGGAAATACTTACAGAAGCGCTAGGCGATAGACAGGAACTGTCGTATTATAAAGCGCAGCTCTGGGCTACAAAACAGGGCGATAATATGTCTGTACATGCTTACTTTAAGATAACTAAGGAAATTGTACAGAATATCAAAACGCAAGCAAGGCAAAATGCGGTTTACAACCGATCATGGCCAGCAATAAGCGCATTTATTGAAGAAGATGCATTAGCCGCCTTCATAGCAGGCCTCCGAAAACCTTACTTCGGGTATGCGCAAGCGGCTAGACCACGAGATGTGGAAGAAGCTTACGCATTTTTGTGTAAATTTAGCTCAAATGAGCAAATATCAAACAATTCTCGAAAAACAGTAAATACCGTACAAAATACGCAATATAAATTTAACAGCGTACCACAAAAACCACAAAGATCTAAAGAATTCAATCCCATAAATCACAATAACAAACCAAGTTATTCGGTAAAGGAAGCAGCAACACCAATGGTGGTGGATCCTTCGTTTAGATCAAGAAATTCTTTTAATAGAAGAGTGATAAATAATCACGAAGTTTCAGATAGAACCGAGGAAGACAAGGGTGATTTAAACGACGAATATTCAGAAGAGAGCGATCAAGCGAACCCAGAGAATTTTCAGGTAGACCTGAGTTCGGATAGGGAAGATTAAATTTCCTTCCTTACTTGCAGTGTTATTGTAACGAGTCACATCAGACAATAACATTGTTAATAGACACTGGTGCTAACAAAAATGTTATCAAACCAGGCATTATCCAAAACAATCTCACACAATTAAAGCAAACAATGGTCAAAAATATTCTAGGAGTCCACAAACTCAAGAGGAAAGGTAAAATAAACTTTCTAGGACATAATCTACCAGACCAAATCTATTATGAATTAAATTTTCACAAATTCTTTGATGGGATTTTAGGATCCCAATCATTGGCAAAAATGGATGCTATAATCAACTATAAGTCAAATACGATATCTCTAAAGAACCAAACATTCAAATTTCTTCGCTACTACCCAGCGCAAAATTTTTATAACCATATTGTAACGTGTAACACGGAAAAAACGGCGACTGGCTGATGTCGGAACTCAAAAAATTGAACGACGACATATTAATCCAACCAGGTTTATACAAGGCCGATAATTTTAAGACTACAATGAAAGTCTTAACAAATAGCCCGATTCCACCTGATAATCTACCCAAATTAAAAATTAAAATAAATAATTTAGAAACCTTGAAACCAATTCCATATGAAAAGGAAATCATAGACAGAACAACTATAGAAAACTTGATCCGAACACAACATTTAAACGAGAAAGAAAAGAAAACTCTGGTAGAAACGATCTTCAAAAATCAAACAGTTCTGTTGAGACAGAAAGAAAAGCTGTCATCGACAACAATAATCAAACATCATATTGTCACAAAGGACGAAAAACCTGTATTCACCAAAACATATTGTTATCCACATCACTTCAAAACAGATGTTGAAGAGCAAATACAGGAAATGTTAGAAAGCGGCATAATCCGCCACTCTAAAAGTCCTTATTCCTCCCCAATTTGGGTTGTCCCAAAAAAGTCGGATGCCTCCGGAAAAAGGAAAGTCCGAGTCGTAATTGACTACCGTAAGTTGAATGAAAAAACGGTAAATGACGGTAACGGTAAATGAAGTATCCGATTCCGCAAATAGAGGAAATCCTGGACAACTTGGGAAAATCAGTGTACTTTTCAACCTTAGATTTAAAATCCGGTTTCCACCAGATCCCAATGGACGAAAAGTCGCAGGAGAAAACGGCATTCACAACTGGAAAAGGTCATTTCGAGTTCAACAGAATGCCTTTCGGCCTAAAAAACGGCCCTGCTACGTTCCAACGTGCCATGAACAATGTCTTACAAGATCTAATTGGAGATATATGTCACGTATATTTAGATAGTGGGACATAACTTGGATAACCACATACAGAATCTTAATAAGGTACTCAGGAGACTGTCACATTTCAATCTGAAAATCCAACTAGATAAATGTGAAGTTCTAAAATGGGAAACCGAGTTTCTCGGACACATAATAACACAGGAAGGCGTGAAGCCAAATACAGACAAAATACAAAAAAATTTTGGATTGGATGAAAAGTCGTGAAATTATAGAATTATTTGTTACAAGTCAGCAGCATTAACTTTAGAACTTGTAACAGCTACGCCGTTCCAACTTTATTGTCTGCAATCTGCATAATTTTTTTTTGCGTATATAGCGCCTAAATGCCGTTTGGTTAAGCAGTTGTATGTTTATTTATTTGTTTTGGTCGATAAAGAGGTGCATACCGATAATCCCTAAATAAATATTTATGTTGATAGATGCCGCGGTTGTTTGAGTTGATGCGATAATAAAAAATTTGCGCGCGAAAAGAAAATATTGGTGGGGGATTTGGTTATAAAACGGGCGTTTGAAGATTTCGCGAGGAGTCTAAGTCTAAGTCTGAGTCTGAATTAAACTAGTAAAAAAAAATAAAAATAAAATAATAATAATAGAAAATAAAAATAAGAAATAAGTGTATAGTTTTGAAAAATAGTGCCGAAGATTTTTTTTTTTAGTGGAGTTAAAAGTTGAGTCAGTTTATCGGAGTTGAAGTAATAATAATTTACTTTAAGATAAATCCGAAAAAAGAAAAAAAAATTTTGTTTTGGTGAGAAAATTTTTTTTTTTGGAAAATTCTAGAATAGTAAAAAACTATAAATTATCATTGTACAAACTTAATTTCATATATCAAGTAACTAGAATAATGGTGATTATATTATTTATAATGGACACTTTCGGCCATCATTTTTTTTTTTTTCTGTTTTAAATAAAATTACATTAAGTGATTAACAGAATAACTGGTTAAATTGTAGACTAATAGTTGTGCTGTGCCGGGTGTGAGAAGTGAAACATCGCTGAAGATAACAATAAAACATACCGAGCAAACGGCGCAGTGGTTAAAGCTGCGGCGTTTGGATCGGGAGGTACCGGGTTCGAATCCCGATAGGGGCGGGATGCAAAAGGGATTTTTCATCATCTGATTACGATCGGTGATGACGATGAACACAACTATGACCCCCTGTTGAGAGTGCAGAATCCATGGGCCGACCCACCTTTCATGTCAGCACTATAGGTTGGCATGAAGCAATGCAATGTGCAGGTGGTTTATACAAAGCGGGTCTATAGCCGTACGTCCTCGATTTGGCTAATACTGCGTAAAGTAGGACGGTAAAATTAACTGCGAAAGAGTTGGAAGTGCCTTGAGCCCCAGAAAAGATTGCATAGTTTAAAAAAAAAAAAAAAAAAAAAAACAATAAAACATACAAAACTGAAACTTAAAGTGCTGTGTAAGTGTTGTAACTTTGTGGCGTATTGGATTCCACTACATATAAAAAAAACTGAAACAAAAATAAATCAAATCGAAACAGAATCAAATCAATAAAAAAAAAAAAATAAAAAACAAGTATCATAATTAAAACTGTGCTGTGACTTTCGCCACATTAAATAAAAATATCTCTACGCAATGAATGAGCGCCTAAATGGCGATACAGTATTACAACAAGTATTTTTGCAATCAACAGGCTGCAACGATATACATATAGTTGTTTTTAATTTTTTTTTATTAGATTATAGTTTCTTTATATCATTATATTAACTACATAGTCTTATGGTTACTAGTTTTTTTTGTTTTGTTAATTAGCATTAATTTTCCGGTGTAGGGTAGTTTTAAGTTAGCTAGGTTAGGTAGTTTTTATGTAGTTTTAATTGTTTTAATTGAATTCCTTTGTTCACAAGAATTGTTCTTTTCTTGCCAAAATAAATTTTTTTTGATTTTTTTTCCGATTGTGGCATAAAAATTAAGATGAGTTTTTTTTTTGCTCAATAGAGTATAGCAAATAAGAATGAGTTGCTAATTATCAAACTGCGGATGAGTTAGGGTGAGTAGGTGTGTTGAACTTACAGGTAGGTATTCAGAACCATCCTTTCCCGCGGTTAAATCCGATCTACACATACTCTTAAATCCCCACGCCCATAACCCTGATGCATAGCCGGCAACAACCGCTCAAGAGTCCCTGTGTAGGTCCAATTCTGTTAGCACAATGCGTGTTTTGGAGGATAATTAGTTAATTCTTATCGTTCATAATTTTTTTTTAATTTTAATTTCAAATTTAGTTTTTGGGATATCCTCCAGAACAGGCAAAGTGTTACAAACTGCCAAGCTCGATTTCGGAAGACTTCACGATCTTCCCGATTTCTTATCCCAAATTGTCCCGAATTTAATCTTTGAATCATTGTTTATAATTCCTCGAGATTTACGAAATTATTCGAGTTTGAAATGAAGGTGAGTTGTACGATGTTAGAGAGCTAACGGTGATTTGAGATTTGAAAAATTGTTGATGATTTCAATATACCTAAAATAACTTTGTTGTCATATCAAAAGTCATCATACATTTTCAAAACAATACTTACATAATACAACTGTCCCTCGATTAACACGGTACTTGATTAACACGGATTTGATTTAACACGGTCAACGAATTGAGACAAAGTCTTGAATCGAGGGACAGGTGTATTAGTCGCGATTAACACGGTTTTGAGTTACACGGTAATTTGGCGGAACGTAATTACCGTGTTAATCGCGGGACAGGTGTACTAGTAAAAATTTAGCCCAATAAATATACAATCCGCCATTTTGACGGGTTGGTAGTTCAAGGATAAAGTATTGAAATTTAATTTCGAAAAAGAGTATTATACTACTATTTACTTACTGTATTTGAACATTTTAAATCAAAAATTACACAAAAACGTTACATTTATTCCGTTTTTAAATGTCATTGACCTTTTTCAGCATTAATAGCATTTAATAGTATTTCACCTTAATTTATTACCACAATGCCTCTAGTATCCGGGGTAAGGCCGTCTTTTCGCCTAGGCGTTCCGGACAGTAATTATGATATCATAATGGTCTGCGAAACCTGACTTAGGTTAGGTTAGGTTAGGATTGCTGTCCTAAGGACCGCACACAAAAGTATAGATAGAAAAATGGTCCATAGCCATACCACACAAAAATTTCTCAACTCTACTCATCGAACCATCCGGAGCTGACAACGAAGCGTTGAATACACCTGACGTCCATCACATTGAGATCCGCCAGGTCGCTGAGGAGAGGGGTAGATGGAGTATAGTTTTTCATTCTCTACATCTTCACAACTTCTATAGTAATCATTCGAGGGAACTTCTACTCTCCGCACAGTTCACCTATGAGACAGTGTTCTGTAATAACCAACCCAGACGACCTTACTAATATTTTGACGCTGAAGTGTTAACAGCTGCCCAGTTCTTACGTGATCTAGTTTTGGCCAAATCTGCCTAGTTCTCACACACGAGGTATCCATTGGACCATCTATAATTCGCTGCTCTCCTAGCTTCTTCCTGATGCAAGAGTTTGCATGTAGCGAGCGGAGTTTCTATATTAACCTTACTTGGTAAAGTGATGCATTTTGTACTCTGGCGAGCGAGCTCATCTGCCTTTCCATTCTCCGCAATACTGTAGTGCCTATGTTATCTTGTTAAGAGATGAGAGACAGCTGTGGGCTATCTTCAACGTAAGAAAATAAGCTCAGAAATTCAGCCTGGAAACCGCTGCAATAGTTGGGGATATGAAATGAGAGGTTTGCATTTAGTTTCTCACCGAAAACACCACAATCTACCGTAGCATCCATTTTTGAACGACTCGTGAAGAAGCTCAAAACTTTAAGGGTCAACGTCTCTTCACTCAGCCAGTCCACTCTGGAGGGAATATCAGTACGAAACCTTTCCTCAAAAGATGGTAATGGAATCATGCGTTAAATGGAAGAGTCTCCTGTATTGCTACAGGTCCACATAGAAATGGATTTCAGCCTTTTAGCTATTATATAGGTTGGCTTGAGGTTGAGGTTGATGGCTTCTTTACATTATTTTCCACTGAGTACTTTGCTAGCATCTCAACACTGAAAAAAATATCGTGCATTTTATTTACGAATGGCGTTCATTAACCATAATTCATACTATTAAAGTAAAAATTACTATATTTACGTAAAAAAAGCAAAATTTAGAAAAATTCATGAAAATTTGTGCGTTAATAGTATGAATCACATTTCATAAACTAAAAAATGGTTTAATTTATTGTACTATACGTATAATATATTCACATGTTGTTTGCATATTAGTGAAACTTGCATGATTTTATTTAAAAAAACATATTTATGAACAGTTCATAATATTTATGAATAAGACTATGATGAAAATTTATTTTAAATACATCATATGAGGCTCTATAGCACTTGAATATTACGAATAAATTCATATGCGTAACGATTCCATTACATTTTTATTTGTCCGAATATATCGTATTATTAATAATTTGTTGAATCTAATCTAGCATCTGCGAAAATTACGTAAAGTTGAATCTTGATTGGAACAACGAAAGTAAATAAATTACATACACTTTATTATTAACTAATATCGTGCGGCTTGAAAGGACGATTACAATAGTTTGAAAAAATGTGAGAAATTAAAATAATTTTTGTGTGTTGAAAATCAGGTAAATATGGTATTTTATGTCCGTGTTTTCATTTTAATAAGAACTTAAATAAAATCATCGCTTTTGTGACGATGATTAATTCTTATTCCGTGAAATTAAAACGAAAACACTTTTGTGTGAAAAACTCTAAAATTCATTGTATAAATAATGTGTAAATTTATAATTTATGTGATTTATTATTGTGTTACTAATACCTCTGCTTTGCATAAGAAAATGTTTACTATTCCAAATTTTGCCGATCCTACAAATCAAGATATTTCAGCAACACTTGGAGAAAATCATGAATTAAATTTGCTTTTGGACTACCTATTTGGATCATATCAGGTAACAAACATTAGCAACTAAAAGTACCTACATGTAATTGTAATTTAATTTATTGATTTTACAGAATAACAAATTACTGTCGAATTTCAAAACGGAAACGGGAAAAATCAACAATTTCGAATGTACCCTGTCAACATGGCGTTTATTAATTATATTTATTTTAAAATTAAAGTTTATTTTTATGAAATTAAATTGACTGCATTTTAAGAATAAATAGAAGAAACCAAAAAAATAAAGGAATTACAAACGAAATTTTAAGTTTTTTGTTTCTTTACAACTGTGCTGTACAGATTTTTGTGAATTTAGCCATCAAACAACACAAAAATTTGCATTCTTACTATGAATCACTACATATAAATATTATGTAATTTAGATTATCAATTATGAACCCGTTCCTGAATTTTATGAAAATAATCATCATATTTGTGAATTATTCATAAACACTGTGCACTCCCTTCTTCCTACATATGAATAATGAATTTCTAACTTAAATGTATGAATTTATTCGTTATTGTGATTTACCATTTCATTAGTATTATGAAAAATTTCATCTTATCTTCTTTTTCTTACTTTAATAATAAGAACCTATTCATCCACTAATGGTATTAGCTGCATTAAAATTATAACGTTTTTCGTATCTTATATGAATCGAATCATAAATACTACATCGTAAGTAGTTAAGATTAAAAAAACATTTTTATCTGTTTCACTATATTAACTTATGATTTTCGTTCTATTAACGAAGGGTCGTATCGGTTCAGTTTTAACGAATTTTTCTTACTATTAAGGCAGTTTTTGTCTACATTGATGCAGGATTTTTTCAGTGAAGGAAGCAGCTGAACAGCAACAATGAGAGGAAAACCCTAGACTTGTTATTTACTAATAAGGGATGCATTCCGAAGTTTCATCATGTCTAGATTTTACCGGCTGCCAGAGCATCTATCAAATACCGATTACGATAAATATATTTCATCTAAATTTTACAACTGATTCTTTTTCTAACAATTTTTATTTTAGAAATGCCGACTACGCTTCCTTAAACGAGTTCCTCATTAATTCCGATTGGGACTTTTTTCAACGTGGCGGAAATTTAAATGATATTTATAAGTGGTGGTTGTTTTATACTGATTTTGCAAAGTCTTTTGATGAGATTGACCACTCAATTATTATCACCAAATTAAAGAACATAAATTTTCAGTTCACCCTAATTGAATGGTTGCGTTTTTACCTTTCCAAATCCTTAGGATTTTTAATTCTTGTTCCCAGCTATTTCACGCGAGATAGTCATATTGGTTTATCAATATTTTCATTGTTTATCAACGATATTGTTGACTGCTTTGAGTTTGCCAGCTTCCTCCTGTTTGCCTTATGTTCGTTATATGAACATTTTCGGCCGGATTAATAGCGTGTCCGATTGTGTGAAGCTGCAAGATGATTTGGATAGATTTTGTAGTTCACCAATTAGTAATAGATTGGGCCTCAACATGAGTAAGTGTAAGTCTCTTTCATTCTTACGTATTCGGTCAAATCTTTACCATCAATATTATCTGATCGACAGGTTAAATCTACGTACTTTTAAATCTGTACGCTCCTGTACATCAGTGGCCTTTACTCATCGACCTGGTCGATACGGCATTTCGAAACCAGTTTGCGAGCATCGCGTTTGTTTAATTTTGTGGTTGGAGTTTTATTTAAATTTATGTAGTAAGAACTAAATAGTCGGCCGTGTTAAGCGATACACAATACTAAATACCTAAATAAATAAATGAAAAAAAGAATTCGCGAATTTGTAAAATTGGAGATTTTAACAAATTTAACCGACGTTGTGGAGCAATTGACAGTTCTCACCTATACGTTCACTTACGTTTCACTTACTATTCGAAAGGTCGAACGAAAACAAATTAATTACACACAGAGTACAAATTTAATTTGAATAAACAATGACTTTATCGGTGCTTGCAGTTTTTTTTTTCAACAATGACTTTTGAATTAAAATCAATTTATTGTATATATATCAGATCGACTTCCATTTGAAATTAGGCCGAGGCTAGATTTGACTTACTGATTCGATGACAAAAAAAAAACTACCGAAAACCTTCAATATATATGTATGTGTATATGCAGCAATGCAGTACGTTGTTAAAAATCTGCATTATTATACCCACGAGACACTCTATATTATTACGCCAAAACGCTTTTACTTTTGTTGTTAAATCAATATGTTCAAATCCTATAATCATAAGAACTTATCAAGGAAATTCTAAACATATTTGGATCACGACTTTATTATAATAAATCATGATCTTATTATAAAAATATCAAATTAACCTTAAATTAAAATTTTTAATTTAACCTTCTAAACAATAAATACTTTATATTAAACACCCGAAAAAATTCCACGGGTTTAATATGAGTACAATTGGGCGATGATCACAACAGATCGATCAATCAAATTCGTTGGCATGATACAAATTTATGTAGTTGTGTGCAGATTTTTCTAGCAGGATTTTAGTATCAAATTACCAAATTATTTACTGTTAAAAATGTAGTCCCAAAACACCATTACATCACTACACAGAAATGATTAAATTCATCTTAATACATTAAGACAACAACAATCTACAAGAATAAAATAAAATCAATCATCCTACCTTTATTGTTCCATGAAAATGATGAGGGATTTGATGATAGATTAACTTTTGTTGAATAACCTAAATTCATTGAGGTTGAATCATTTTGTTGATTTGTAATACTATTTGTTGTTTTATCACGATCGTTATTAATATTACTGTTACTATTACTATTATTACTACTATTACTACTACTACTACTTTTATTGTTATTAATATTTTGTTGTTTATTCAACGATGATGACGGTGGCGATGCCGACGTTGGCGGTGATGTTGAAATTTCATTTGTTTCATCGTTATTGCATATCGATGAACGCCAATTTGTAAAATCATTCGAGACAGGACGAAGGCGTACACCCCATAAACTTTCACTGCTCTCGATATTTTCGCCGAGATGATAGGGACGTGGTTTAATCGGTTTATTTTTTAAGATGCCACGAATCGATGTGCTCTCATCATCATGATCCGGTATTTCATCGTATTCTTTTGTTGCGGTTGCCGCCGCCGCCGCCGACATTATTGAACTAATTTCGGACACAGCTGTTGTAGTGGCGATATCGGTTGACGTTAATTTTGTTCCCCGTTCCGGAGTAGCTGGGCTACCAGTTTTCTCAGTATCACCAAAATGTGTGACAGGCACACCAGAATTGATTGCCTCCAAATATGAAGCACTAATGTTACTACTGCCCGAACTAATTCGCCGCCTACGACGAAAATTATTTGTTGGCGGTGGTTTACCATCTGTCTCGACAATATTTACACGACCCGATTCGGCCGCAAAATGTACCTCCGTCTTACAGAATTCAACACGTTTTGCATTTTTGCGACTATCCCGATTGTCGTCGGAATTATTCGCTTGCGATGACGAGTCATCTGAGTACATGCCATTTAGGTGTATTGACGTTTTCGATTCAAATACGCGTCGCAAATTGTCGCGCACATATTTTGCTTCATCGACCGCTATCGAATGGCGCTTAATTTCATCCTCGCAATTCCCATTCGACAGCAGATTCATCATTTGCCGTGAATTACTGTGCTTAATGTCGTGCGATCCATTAGTGAACGTGATCGACAAAGATGATGAGTTATTCTTTTTGGCCGAATTAATCTCATTTAACGCAACAATTGTTCCTTTGGCAGACGACTCGTTCGCCGACCAATTCGATATTTCACTGGAACGTCCGATACCACTGTCCGTTGATTCTAACATTTTTGACGATGAATCCGATTGGGGTAACATTTTTTCGAAACCATACGATTTTCGCCGTAAATACCAATCATTGGTTGACGACAAATTTTTATATTTACTTCGCGAACTCGATACACTACCACCACTTGTATTAATCATCATTTCACTATCTTGCTTAACAATCGGTTCGGCAACCTTGATCGCTGATCGATCAGCTAAATCACTTTTTCGGACATTAACTTTTGCTTCTTCGATACGCGACATATCGTCTTTGTACAATGATTCGTCACTTAATTTGCGCAATTTTCCGCGAATTTCTTTCAAAGATTCAGCCGTTATAAATGATACACGTTTATCGGTGGTCGTCGACGATGACGAACTAGACGATATCGATGGTGATGAAGATTTTGAATCACGTTTCAAACAATCACCGTTCAATATATTCTCTAATGCAACCAAATCAATATGATTATTTCGCATTACCGTACTAAGGCGTCGTCCATTTTCAAGTTCCTGTTTAATTCGTTGGACACTAACCGAATTGGCCGGCAGATCGGGTGGACGGAAATACGATGAATGTCTGCAAATAAAACAAAAACATAAAAATTCAATTAATAAGATTATCAGACTTTCTCACGTGCTTTACAACAACAAGATTGTGTAATTTAATGCGTCATAATAATTTAACGCTGTTCGAAAAAAATTTAAATATTTAATTTACGGTACAGTATAGAGTGAAAGTGTTGTGACCAAAATGGGAATTTAACCATTTATTAAAATTGTCGAGTACATTATACAGTAAGTTGGAACTTGTTACATACCAAATTTAGTGTGCGCTCATGCATTAAGAAATCGATCTTCATCGCCTGTGTAACTCGTTATTTGTTTATTGAAAATTTTTGTAAATCATTTTATGGCAATTTAATGTATAATTTATAGCATATGTGTACCATATCGCGCCTTGCTGTTAGCAGTCACCGTGCGCGAGATTATATAACCACGATTTTACACACAAGAGTAATTCAAATATAGAAAATTACAAAATTGTGCGGGTGGTATTGATTATCTTGGCTATGAATCTCGTTTTCTGGTCACACCTTAGTGTATTTTATTTACATTTTTGAAAATATTCTAGTTTTATGTATTACCTATATGTACGTGAAACAGCTAAGTGTCGATTTAAATTTAAAATTTAGATTGGAATCTCCCCTTATACAAACTATTTCCTATTGTGACTAGTTTTTTCTGTGTGACAAAAAGTGACTTATGTACATGCGTGTGCGTACTTATGGTTCTAGTTATGATTGCAATTTACAGTGGGTACAAAGAAATTAAAAGTTTGGGAAGATTGAAAAACAAAAACAAAAAAAAACTTTTTAACCACAGCGTGATCATAAAAGTTAAATTAAATTTTAATAGGTTTCTTCTTTTTGTAAGATAAAGATAGAAAATACAAAGAGGTACTAGATGTACAATAGCATTAAAAGAAAACGAAACAAGAGTAAAAGTAACTGTCATAAAATCATAATTCTCACATCTCATTTTACGACCAAAATCCGTGCTTCGGTTCAAAAGATTTAATACCGTTGAACTTATTTGACTTACTCGGTTTATTGTTTAAGTTTAATTTCTTCCTCAAGAATCAAAATCTCAAGTGTAAAATGTTGTGAAGAAAGCATGTATAACATTGGTTTCCATAATTCATGCCATTAAGGGGAATTTTATGTTAAAACTATATCAGGAGAAATATTTTTCATTTCTGGGGCCTTTTCGGGTCCTATTACGTTATTTATTTATTAAACCTGCAGTAAAGTACAATCGTTAATTAAGAATTATCAATATGAATCAATATGTTTTGTAAAGGAAAGACCAGAAGAGAAGATTGTAACCAAGTCAGACATGAACTCAACACTGTCAACCGCAGATAACCTTACATTTGGCCACATTCAACAACTGCAAAATGTATTCAAATCATTTTCTAATTTTATACCAACAGAAATTGTAGAAATCGGAGCGAATATTTTCATATCATCTGCTTAAAGAAGGAAAAGTGTAAATTCAAAACGCTCCACAACATCATTAATAAATAATGAGAACAGAAGTGGACCAATGAGACTACTTTGCGGTACTCCAAAAGTTACCCGAAACAAATGAGAAGCAGAATCATTAATTTTAACGTATTGTGATCGACAAGAAAGATAAGATCGCAACCATTTGATAGGGATGAATTCACAATTTAGTTTCTCTAGCTTATACCTATATAAGAATCGAATGATCAATTTTATTAAAAGCTTTTGAAAAATCAGTGCCAACTGCATCTACTTGTTGCCGGCCCTCGATCCTGCTGTATAAATGTCCACAGAACGAGACCAGATTGATAATTGTAGATCTTTCCGGATAAAACCCATGTTATACAGGCACAGTAAAAGCACCACGGCCTCGAAAAGTTTGGGTATGGCAGAAAGACTAGCAATTCCTCGATAATTGCTAATTTCACATCTTTTGTCAGATTTAAAAAACGGACGAATGATGTGAATCAGAGGAAGAGCTAAACTTTCAGGATAATTTTTAATAAGAATGGGTGGAATCCCCCCTTATTTACAACAAGAAGAGGCAAGCAGTCATAAACCTCCGTTTCAGTGAATTTTAATAAACTATAATCAGTACGATTACAAGCAAGTGATGGTTCATACACCGATTCAAAATATTTGGTGAACAGATTGCAGATATCAGAGGGCTGACTCACCAGTGAATTCTGATAAATCATCGGTGAAGGAAACCCAACTACTTTCCTTTTACCATTTAGGAAATTCCAGAATTTTCTTTGATTAGACGTCAAATCAACTTCAATCTGCAAAATGTTGTTATTATGTATAGGAACCAATTTAAAATATTAAATTCCTTTCGAGCTGCATCGAATTTATAGAATAAAACTTGGCACCATGTAGCCTCATTTGGATTATATGAGACGGACCCGATGAACGGATGATGGGCGTGAACTACGTTTAAGTGTCACTCGGCTACGCTATCAAACTTTACGAGCCAACGAACAAGATGAGCAACGTGCAGCACGTCGGCAAACTAATCGAGGGCAAACTGCACAATCACGATTCAGAGAAACAGCCGAACATCGGCAACAACGACGTGCAAGTGATCGTGGACGAGTTATTCAGAACAGAGAACAACAAATCGTTTCGTTTGAACGCATTGCATTTGGACCAATGAACAAAGTTTGTTCCTATTGCAAAGCAATGAAATACAACAACGAAACGCCTGGCATGTGCTGTTCGAACGGAAAAATTTCGTTGCCTCATTTCGAATTACCACCAGACTCATTAAAATCATTGCTAAAAGGTAATACAAACGACACACAGAATTTAGATGATTAATTACTTAAATAATTGTTTATTGTTTTACTACTTATAAAGGTGACACAGCCACATCAAAACATTTCACAGCCACATCAAAACAAATGACATCTTTTGGTGCTACCAATGTCATCAGAAACAATTACATATCAACGTATAAAGTGCAAGGGCAGGTTTATCATCGCGCTGGATCTCTATTGCCTGTTCCAAATCAACGCATTTCATTCAATAACGGCACAAGACGTGACATTGTCGCATCCCTACAAACATTCCTCCATAACAAACGAATTTATTCGACTGTTTAAGGTAGTCAAAGACATGATGATATCGGATGATCACACCATTGTAATTAAAGCCGACAGAATACCATTCGGACAACATTAAAGACGATTCAATGCACCAACCATCGATGAAGTGGCAATTGTGATTGTTGGTAAGGAATTTAACTTATGTGACATTATCCTCCATCGCCACAATGATGCATTACAATACCCAATTATCTACTGGGATGGACAAGATGCATATCACATTAATATTAAACAAAGAAATCAAATAACAAGTACTTCGACAACCAAAATAACAATCACAATAAAATAATTCACAGATGAGCCAACAAATAAAAAAGTGAGTGAGATGGATTTTTATGCATATCGCTTAATGATACGCCAAAATTCCGAAAGCTACATTTTGATGTGTCAGCAGTTATATCACCAATTCGTCGTGTATATATATATGCCAACATTGAATCAGAACGACTTTTATTTATACGATTGAATCAAGCTAAACTGCGATCAGATGACTATATTCATCTTCGTGATGCCATACAGAATGACGATAATGCCAATGATTTGGGAACGATGGTCATACTACCAGCCATATTTAAAGGCAGCCCTCGCCACATGCACGAACATGCGCAAAACGCCATGACGTAGTACGTACATATGGTCGCCCCGATCTGTTCATAACGTTCACAGTAATCCCACATGGGATGAGATTAAAAAACAATTATTAATTGGCCAATCATCTTCGGATCGACACGATCTCATCGCACGTGTATTTAAACAAAAGTTAAAATCACTGATGGATTTCATAGTAAAACATCGTGTACTCACCAAAAATATGATCCATCGACCATGCGGAATCATCAATCCAACGTCTCTGTTCATGGTAGATGAAAAATGCAGCAAAAAATACCCAAAGGAATTATTTAAAGAAACCATCACTGGCAACGATGATTATCCACTCTATCGACGTCGCTCAATTGACGATGGCGGACATTCGTTAATAATAAAAGTGCGAAACAACGACATCGACATCGATAATCGCTGGGTGGTACCGTCTTCGCCATTGCTCTCAATTTGGCGAATTTTGGCCTTCCCCATACACGAACGCCATCCAACAGTTGTTCATTTGGCTGTTCATCTGGAAAATGGACAGCGCGTGTATTTCACTACAGAAAATGCACGACATCGATCAGATACACCACCAGCTGCAACATTGACAGCGTTCTTCACATTAAACCAAGAAGATGAATTCGCTAGGACCTCGCTATACTCAGAGGTGCCAACATACTTCACATGGAATGCTACATCAAAAAAATTTCAAAGACGCAAACAAGGAAAAACTGTAGAAGGATACAACAATTTATATTCAACCGATGTATTGAGTAGATTGTATACCGTTCATCCCAACAATGCAGAATGCTTTTACTTGCGATTATTGTTAGTTAATGTACGCGGACACGCATCGTTTCAACAATTGAGAACAGTTGATGCACAATTATGGCAAACTTATCGTGAATCATGCCAGAAATTAAAATGACTGGAAAATGATACACATTGGGATACATCACTAGCGGACGCATCACTCACCAGCCAATCGCACCAGATTGAGTGAAGATGTTTTACATCAAGTGCGCCAAGCCAGCAATAATGCAAGCATACAATTCTCACCGGAAATATATAACGAAGCGCTAATAATGATTGAGGACAAATGTTTATCAATCGTCAACAAAACGCTGGTTGGTTCGAATCGATTAGCAGACGATGTATACGATCGAGATTGGCACAGAGAGCAACAATTCAATGTCAATGAGCTACAGAAATTAATTCAAACAAATCTGCCAAAACTGACGATACAACAACACAACGCATATAACCGTATTATGAATGCATTTCAAAACAAAATGGCGGTTTGTTTTTCCTCGATGCACCCGGTGGAACAGGCAAAACATTTCTCTTATCATTGATTTTGGCGACCATTCGTTCACAAAATAACATTGTATTGGCCGTCACATTTTCTGGCATTGCAGCAACTCTTTTGGATGGAGATAGGACAGCGGATTCAGTTTTGCAAATATGTAAACTAATAGTATGGGATGAATGCACAATGGCCCATAAAAAATCATTGGAAGCACTCAGTCGGACGCTACTGTATTTAAGAAGTAATACAGAGCCATTCGGAGGTGCACTTATTTTGTTGGCTGGTGATTTTCGTCAGACGCTACCAGTTATACCACGTTCCACGCCAACCGTTGAACTAAACGCATATCAAAAATCATCTGTTCTTTGGCATAATGTTCAGGAAATTATATTGAATACCAACATGCGTGTCCAACTGCAACAAGATGAATCCGCCGCTCGATTCGCCAAACAACTTTTAGATCTTGGAAACGGAAAGATGCCAATCGATGACACCACAAATTGCATTACCATTCCACCAGATTTTTGTAACTTTACACAGACAATTGACGAATTGATCAACAGCGTATTTCCAAATATCAATTGCAATTACAAAAATCATCAATGGCTAAGCGGTATAAGTCAGTTGATTGCATCATGTATCAAGACGAAGTCGTCAATTATCCGGTTGAATTCCTGAATTTACTTGATTTACCAGGATTGCCACCACACGAATTGATATTGAAAATTGGTACACCACATTATGCTTCGAAATATCGATCCGCCACGACTGTGCAACGGCACAAGGCTTGCAGTCAAAAAATTGATGAATAACACTATCGAAGCAACAATATTGAATGTCAATTTCAAAGGAGAACAAGTCTTATTACCGCGAATACCAATGATACCGTCCGATATGCCATTCGAATTTAAAAGATTGCAATTTCCAGTGTGACTCGCATTTGCAGTAACCATCAATAAAGCACAAGGACAGTCACTTCAAGTTTGTGGATTGAATCTACAAAATCTGTGCTTCTCACATGGGCAGCTATACGGGGCAATTTTCACCTGAGAAAAATGTGAAATTGGTCGGCTATTCATCAAATTCATCAGAAAATATCACTGATGAAACGAAAATCAAAATCTCTTAGAGATAAAAATAAAAACCTGCGAATGCCCCCAAGGATTACGTTGGTTTCAAAACGAATGAGAGTGGCAAACAGTTACAGAATATAATATTCAAATTCTAGATCCATTATCGCAAGTCTACGATTCGCAAATGTGGTGAGCTTACGAGCGATCGTCGAAAACCAATATTTAATTCTTTTTGGAATATGAGTTGGGAGCAAAAAAAAATGTAAATTCGAAATCACGTTAAACGGATTTCTAAAAATATTTCAACTGTGGTACACTACTAATTCTCGAAGACTAACAACCCTGATTTATACCCTGACCATTTAAATGTTAATTCTGCGTATATCGTTAATCTGCGTGTAAATTATCTTTCCGGATTATTCGTTCCTGGGTTCAAATTGAAGATGTCGAAATGCACTCTAGTTCAGAACTCAATAAATTTGAAAAACCTGCAGTATTAAGAGGTAGAACTGATAAGCGTAGTAATGTTTTGGACCAACTAAATAAGCTGACTAGCCACTATTGCAGAAAACAAACAAGTAAACTATATTTGAAACAAAATTTTACGAGTTATTTTGTTCAGTTGAATCTTTATCTCTTAAAAGCCGAGTCACAATGATGAACCAAATTAGACTAAACAATTTAGCCCAAAAAAAGATAGATGTGACGTTTGTGTACAATTTGAGGCAGGAAATTTTGGACAAGACCAATACAACATACATGTTCAAAATAAAGACAGGGCTCAACATGAAAAATCACTGGACAAAATGGAAGCTGAGGATGGAAAATGCATTGTTCTTTGCATGAACCTACAAGGTGTAAGGACATACCCTTAATATAGTGATAGCAGCTTTTATTTCAAAACCAAACTGTCATGCCACAATTTTACAATTTATAACGAAGCAACAAAACAAGCAACTTGTTACTGGTTCGAGGAGACTATCTGCGATCTACAATCATTCGTGTTTGCATCATTTTTTTGCATCCAACAGGATTATTTAAATAGAAAGGTAATGTATACATGAATGTTTTTATCTAATTACTAACACATTGTATTTATAATCTACTACAGGTTCTAGCAGTCGAAAAATATAAAGGATTGCCAATAACAATATAATCCGGTGGTTGTTGTTCCCAAAATATAAATTCTGTTTTGTCAAACGCCCTCCTCAACATTTGTATAGAACAAAAATTCTTAGTGAAAATGAACCCTGAAGAAAAAGAAGATTGAAGTACCAGAAGATTATTTATTTTATTCGCAGCGAGCTGGTAAGAAAACACCGTACGAAATAATTGAAGTGGATCAACGTATTTTTAAAAATCTTAAATCAAATTTAGTTTTCAATTCAATTAGACCTGGGAACAAGTCTCATGATCCAACCGTCTTTGATATTCGTGCTTTTAAAATACGGATTTCGACGAAAATTGGAAGACTTTGAAGAACTTTTTAAAGAACAAAGATCCATTGCCAAAGCCAAATTTCAAGATTTACAATCTATGAAGCCACAAATTAACAAAGTTCACTGGAAATTTTATGATGAACTTAAAACTAAATAGCAGGTTTGGCTTGGATGAGCTCCATATTTAAACAGCACATTAGATATTGTTTTGAAGTACCTACAATAAAGGCTTAAAGTTTTTAAAAATAAAACCATACTTTAGTTCTAACTTCGTTTCTGCAATATCTAAATCTATACAATCTCCTTAGACCATTTTTTTCTAAAATTACAACCTTTACAAGCCTAACTGCCACTCAATCAATCCTTTTGAAAAGCTTCGTTTAATTTAAATCATCATAAATTCTGTTTGTTTACATTTAACTCAAATAGCAAATTATGAAATGTTGAACCATACTTTGGTGGCCAGTAAGTCCAACGAACGATTTTACACAAAATAGTTTTTATTTCTTGTCGATGAATGTTGAATTTATTAAATTTTTGGTCAGCGGCGAAAATCGAACTCGAAACGGCAGATATTCATTTCATTATAACATAAATCGATTTTAATTATTGAATATTTTATGACTATACCAAATATTATGTGATACATAAATACAGCGCAATATAGTTATTACTATTGGTCACTTTCATCAAAATTGATCATGTACATCCAATTTTAAACGTTTTTTTTATTAATGAGAAACTCAATATTTTTAGATACGTAATTGCGAATTGACATCAACGATATGTATAGCTTCACAAATATTACCGATAAAATGTTAAGTCTGCCATGTCTAGCTTCAGTAGAATCAAATATTCCTTTCGAAATGCAGAATTTTCTAAAGAAGACACTAACTCCATAGTTGTTCTCTCTGTTTCTCAGTGCCAACGATAAAAACATTTTTTGGTTTCGAGGAAGATGAAATATTTTAAAATTAGCCGTTTCTTAAATCACATGTTTACAAAAAAAAAATAAAGGTTAAACAATCCCTAGGCTCTTAGAAGATGGCTATTTCGTATTCACCAGAATAACCCAATTAAGAACCGAAACACATCTACTACCGGTAATTATGCGGATTTTTTTCATTAAATGGAGTTACACATGTGTACGTCATTTTGTTTCAATGACAGCAACTTCTAAAACTTCATATGTTAAATTTTTGTAAGGTGTTCACATAACAGATATTTTCAAAAAAGCAGCATTTGCGGGAAGCTTTAATTCAATATTTCATTTTGAAGAAAAGTGCTGCTGAAAATTATCGTATTCTTCTCAAGATACTTGTGAACGCTGGTTTAAATGCTTCAAAAGAGATGATTATCAAGAGAAAGACAAAGAACGTCAAGGTCAACCGAAACAGATTGAAAACCAACAACTGCAAGCTTTATTGTAATACCTTAAAGGAAGGAAAATAGGTCATCAATTGAACGAAAGGCAAATGGAAAACCGAAGGTAACCTGTGAAATGTTGCTTCAACGTTATGAAAGAGAGTCTTTTTAGCATGCCGAGGTTGGTCCAGGTTAATCATTAGCAATAACTGGAAGGCCTAATCGTTTGGTGATATCAGGAAGGTGTGGCTTATTACAAGCTTCTGAAATCAGGTGAAACCGTTAATACCAATTGCTACCGTCAACAAATAATCAATTTGAACCACGCGACTTTTAAAACGACCAGAATTGGTATCAGACACTTCAAAACCAGTTAAAGACACGTTAAAGGTTCTTCGCTGGAAAGTATTAACCCACTCGCTCTATTCACCAGATCTTGCTCCACCAGATTATCACTTATTTCGATCGATGGTAAACGCACTTTCCGAGCACTACAAAACGTACGAAGAAGTGGAAAATGGGGTCTCTGATTGGTTTGCCTCAAAACGCAAAAAGTTCTATTGAAAGTCTGGAAAACTAGTATAAGGCCGTAAGATGCCGGTGGGATAGATTCGCACTGGACTACTGAACAAAACACCTTAATATTAGGATAAGTTAAGAAAATTCAGAATTTCTTCGTTTGAAGAAAAACTAACTTTTTATGTTTGTCATTGTCGACTTTCCTCATCAAATCCTTTTTAAAGTAATGCATTCCATCATACTACAACTTTTAAATACTAATTATATTAACCGACCAAATAGCACAGTAGCGGTAACAAAAGCTCCCATTAGACGCGAAGTGTAAAAGATTCTTCTTCCGTTTTTAGGGTTCTGCTCAAAATAATTGAACCCCTTCGAAAGTAAATGTAATTTAATAATTAAACGGTTTAAAACTCATAAAACGTCACTAAGTTCTATGCAGGAAGTCCTAACCTTTGTTTAATACCCATATACAATATATCTTAATCCAATCTAATATTAATTAAAGTTAGCTTTTCACACACTTCAATTCAATAAAATAAACGTAAGTAGGTTTCTGTTTATCTCTATAGCAGAAGGTAAATGCGATGAACTCATCGGACTTAATGCATTGAACAGTGTGTTAAATATCAGATAATGTTTCTCAGGGTTGCGAGACTAATTTCATTTATACACACGTTTTACGTTCTCGATGCATATTCTCGTGACAAATTGGATTAGGTTAGGTGCTCTTTCTTAAGTTATTCCATAATTCTAAAACTTTTTGAAATTTTTGGCAGAAATTGATAAAATAATGAGGCTAATTTAATCCAATTGCAACACAATCACGTGTTACGTACACACAAACTCATGAACAACACAAACATTTAACAATCCACCTACAAGAAGATCTCAACCATATAAAAAAATAAATAATCGCCACGCTAAACTCGTATTTTCTCACCAATTTGGACCGCCTATGCTAAATTCTAATAATTATATCGTTAACACAAAATAAGCCGTATCTTGTACATACATCTTGTTATAGTGGCACAAAGATCATAAACTAATAAACTATACACTATAATAAAGACAAAGATTAGTTTTTATTTCCAAACGATGATCAAAAA
Organism: Tipula vernalis; assembly: GCA_958295665.1. Lineage (NCBI taxonomy): Eukaryota > Metazoa > Arthropoda > Insecta > Diptera > Tipulidae > Tipula > Tipula vernalis. Next base: position 131,591,044 of record OY282558.1, on the reverse strand, counting down.
AGCAAAAAAACACGCCCACCAGCAACAATTCTTAACATACAGAAGAAAAACGATCACTTCTGTCTCTATATATCACTCTCACTGTAAAGTACAATATGGCAAAAGATCGTACATGATTATTATCTGTCAAATAACGCGATAAAAAAAAAATGAATGCACACACGAATGAGATGCATCACACTCGTAATGTCGACAAATTTTTGTATAGTTTTTAATAAAGTGAAATGGCAAATATTAGCTAAATTGTGCAAATCATTATTGTGGTAAAATGCTAATTAATTTGTTGACAGTTCAATGATTGATTCATTAAATGCCAGAGGATAGTTAAAGATGTAACTGATGCATATATACACATATGTTTATGTACAAGTTATGCGCAGTCATACTCAATTTGTCGGTGTTAAATGTCAAATTAGATATCTCAACAGACATTTGGTACGCCTTGTCTTATCCGTTTCATAATATTTTTACAGAACATTAAATTGAATAATGGAATCCCGTAAAATAAAAAATGAAAAATGTATTTTATGGGATAAGTCAGTGTAGCCTGAAAAAAAAACGTTTATTTTATAATCGTACAGCCCAATTTGCCTGCGTACTAAAACATAACTGAATTTGTATTACTCACCCGAATTTTGAGAATATTATAAAATTTGTCGAATTTCAAATAAACTAGTAAAATTTCAAGAACTTAAGAGTGTGTGCCTAGTCTGGCTAAACTAGAATAGTCTGTATTTAGTCTGACTAGCCACCCACCCTTCAAAGGAAAATCAAAACTAAAGTTAAAGTTATCCAATACTATAACATTGGCGTTTTTCCGTCTTCTATTGTTAATATATTTCTTAGAAAAAAAGGTAAATCAAAATATTTTTTTTGCAGATGATGAGAAACGCCAAATTCTTTGACGCTTAACAATAGTGTTGTGCTTTTCCTTTTCACTGCATCAGAATTCCTTTAAAAATGAAAATTGAGCAAAAATTCTTTTTGCTAGCAGAAAATTGAGCAATTCTAGCAAAATAATAAATTTGGCTGAGACTTACTAGTGTTCACTGAAATTGGTAAATCAATTTACTTTTTTTTTTGGGTATTGGGAATAATATATAAAAGCTCTGATTTTAGAATTGCTAATAAAAAACAACGGGCGAGTTCACGCTCAACTCGCAAAAGTATTATGTGAAAACCTTTATGTATAAGTATCCAAAAAATCACTGAGAAACCAATAATGCAGATAGACGGCAGTCGTTCGCTCATGAGTGTGAAGTTTGTCCGAAATTTACCCTAACTTTTCTCACTTGAGAATGTATTCGGTTAATAAAATTAAATCTCTCGTTATTATGAATTTTTTGTAAAATTTGATATTTTAGATATTACCTGAATAAATACCATATAAAAAATATTTTATTAGATAATCGGAAAAATAGAATTAGCGTTGGATTCGATGAAGTTTACTCTACGATTCTTGAGAGTTTCGATGATTCGCTGAGGTTTTCTTCTAGAGACCATAATTCGAGCTAGCGTAATGGAACATTTTCGAAACTCTCTCAAACCGTACAGAAAATTTCAACAAATCCAACGCTATGCAATAAAAATAATGGCATTTTTTCGAAACTTTCACTATCGGTCTTATCTAAGATAGGTAGGATGAGATAGAGCAGTTGATCTCTTTCTTAAATTGAGATGGTGAGTGTTTTTAATAAAGTACTGTGCTTTCGACTACTAATTAAAATATTTGTTAGCTTTTAACATTGAAAAATTACAATTTTCGATTTTTAAGGGTCGCACAATCAGTAGTCACGAAATATTAAAAAGCTTTACATTTTGCAAAAAATTCATAATAACGATATATTTTATTTATTTAACCAACACATTCTCAGACGTGAAAAAATAGAACAACTTTTGGACAAACTCCGCGCCCGTCGACAATTACTTGAAGTTTGTCCTAAGTTTGTTCCAAATTTTGTTTTTGTAATTTTAGGACAAAGTTTGGACAAACTTCACGTGAATGTTCGCTTAGTATTTAAATTGTGTTACATTTTTGGTTTAAAAAGTCAATAAGTTATTCTATATTGGGTTTGGAGAAACACACAAACGACAAAATTTCAGTATAGCCATTTATCGATGAGCTTGAGCAAAGCCATTACTCATACAGTAAGTACAGCAGTACACCATTCCTAATACACGGCAATCTTGTTGAGATTCCATATTTAGACTTTTGTGAATGGTCACGGCAAACCCGTTGAACAAAGCAAATTGGCCAGTTTTATAAACAAAGGCGCTATTTTGACTGTAAAATTATAATAGCTGGAAAGACGGTACCATGTCTTCCTGCGGCTTCTTCATAGCGTGCATCATTAGAAAATGCCATTCGAATCTGTTTACGACTTTTATAACGGGTGATCCATTATCTTTCGCAATTTAATTTGGCTCTAAATTCAAAGAGGAATGAATACTTTTCATAGCGGTTTGTTTTATTAAAAAGAGTATACATACATTGCCATTAAGTATGGAACACAATTTCATTCAAATGATTTCCACGGCTGGCTTTACAGTACCCAATTCTTTCAACCCAATTTTTCAGAACATTTCCGATTGTATGGGCTCCCATCTCATCAATGGCAACTTCGATTTGATCTTTCAAATCTTGGATAGTCTCTCAGTTTATTAGTCTCGGTTAATCCTAAATTGCCTTGTAGCCATTTCATTTCTACTGAATTTTCCACGTAAATTTCTTACATTTAGGGTAGAAGCCTCATCACTTTGAAAGTAAGTTTTCAATATTTCCCAATTTTGCACAACCCCTATTTCGTAAATGTCAAACATTAATATAATTTTCTATCATAACACGATTACGTAAATGTTGCCACACTCGAAATAACCTGTAGTTGAAATTGCAAGCGCTAGATGGACCACCCTTTAGTTTTTGTTTTCTATACTCCCCGCATAACCAAACTCAACAACAGCGTGAGCAATACTAAATAGCATACCCGATTAATTTCAAAATTTTATTTTGCAATAATAGATGCATTTTATCAATGTATAAGTGTTACGGATTCGCTGGGCGATCTGTCAAAATTTCCGTAACAATACAGTTTCATTAAATTCTATAAGGTTTCATTACGGATGCTTAAAGACAATGCTTTAGAATGAAAATTCGGTTAGAGAATCGAACGAAAAAAATGTCAAATTGAGGGTAATTGTCGCTTCAAATATTCATATACTGATTTTTTCGGTAGATTGAGAAGAGTGAACCTAATCATATAAATTAACTGCATCCATTAACTGAATCGATTCGCACCTCTTTAATTCAGTTAAAAAATTGTGCTACTAAATGATCTCATAACACCCAAAACTTCTTTATACGTTATTCGATTTAACACGGATTTTTTCTCGGATTATTTGATATGCGGTTGTGGGATTTAAGGAACATAATGTGGGATATTACTGCTTTGTGGATCCAATATTTTTTTACTTGGTTTTATTTTGAAACATTCTACATCGAAGGTCGCTTTTTGTTGTTTTATAAAAATTTTTAATCGATAAATCTTAAAAAAAACGTAATTTACCTGCACAAAACGAAATTTCAATAAACTGCACAAAATGTAGGCATAGTGCAACGCAGGTTAATTCTCTACTCTTTGGGTACTTTGAAGAATTCAGCATCTGCATAGATATTGCAATCATTATTGCAGTTGGTTGGTATAAGAAATCGCGATCGACATTGCATCAATTCAGGTGTTATATAAAGACTGCAGACATTTGATTTTCGGGCGTCAATGCTGCAACATCCTTGAAAGTACCCTATAAGTATTACGAAATATTTACTTACTGCACGAAAAAACGGAAGAAGGGAAAAAACAAAATTCCTTTACAGTGACAAAGCCAAAGAATTTTTTGACGTAGGACTACGTCTTTGTTTTCATTATATTTGGGGGGTAAACCATCCACCAGTTAACTTTTTGGTTTGAAAAGTTAACATATCCTGATTTTCCTTCATTCAGCTTGATTCGTCACTTTTTCGTCCAGTTGCTCACTGTGTTAGTGGCTATCTGAAGTTTTCTTGTCGCTTCTTCTATGGTGTTACCAATTGCAAGGATTGCAGTATCATCAGCGAATGTTGCAATGGTTGTTTCATCGGAAGATTTGGAAGATCTCGTATGTAGAGAAGATACAGTACTGGCCCTAGGACGCTGCCTTGCGGTATTCATGATGAGAATATTTTAGAATCTGATAAAACTGCTTTGGTAAATCTCGATGCAGTTTAAATTCTAGTCCTTGATGCTACGTCTGTAATTCTATGCACCTGTTCTACAGTGGAGTGATTTTCTCTAAATTCAAATTGATGTGGAGGAATTAGACTTCTTTGTTCTATTATGGGGTTTAACCCCTTCAGCAGTAGTCTTTCGACAATTTTTGAAATTATTGGAAGCAAAGAAATCGGTCGTATCGTAGTCTGAACATTGCGTTGATTATTTGGAGTAATTTTCTTAGTCCTATTTCAGGTAATACTTTAACTATTTGGCCTGTAATTAGATTATATCCAGATTATTTCTATCAGCTCTTGCAGTATAACTTTACGTATATATATATCAAGTTCATCCACTTTGTTTACTGGAGTTATATTTTCATCTGCTGATTGTCTAGACAGAGGTTGGAAGGTTTGTTCCAGGTATTCAGCAAACAGCGTGGTCTTTTGCTTGACGCTTCTGGCCCAGCTTCCATCATCACATTTAATTGATGGTACCTGCATTATTGGTCTCTTCAGAGATTTTGTAGCTTTCTAAAGCGAGTACTCAGTATCTTTTCTCCAGTTAGACTACTTAAGTATTTGTTAATTGTGCTGTTCTTAATTTCCTTGATTAGATTTTTCAGTTTATTACATAGATAATTGAGTATTTTTTTATTTTGCGGTGCACGATTCCTCTGCCAGGCTTTTCGTGCTTTCCGATTGTCTCGAACCAATTCTCTGACTTCCAGGGGATAGCTTCGAGCCTTATTCATAATCTTGTGGCTAGCAGGAGTACTCTTCCAACCTGCTTTTAGAATATTATCATTAAATAATTCTAGTTCCTCTTATATCTATGTCGGTGTTTTAATTAACAGTTGCAGTTCAATATTCAAATTAATAAGTTTCTGGAATAGGTCCCAATTAGTTTTATTATTTGTTAACCTGACCGGACTTTCTTTATTAACTACAGTTGAGCTGATAGTTTTGATAACGGGTGAATGATCAGAAGAGAGTTCCTCACGTTCTCAACACAGATGTAGTTCTCGCATTTTCCTTTTGTTACATAAAAGCCTATGAGGTCAGGTATATTATTCCTATCCACCGGCCAGTGCGTTGGCTTGTTTCCAGAATGAAACTCGCAATTAAGTGCTCTTCCTGCTTTGAAGAGCTCTTTTCCTTTAGTGGTTGTAAGTCTGGATCACCAATAGGTATTTTTCGCGTAGTCTTCCTCATTTAAGCTATATCGTGGAGGACAGTAAATTGAAGAGACACCATATACTTTATTATTGTTTATTTTTGTACTTTAATAGACATAACTTGCATAGTTGCGGTTTCGATATGTCCTAGTTCGTAATGCTTGATGTTACTTTGTTGCTCCCCTAGCATTTCCTACTGGGTGAATGGAGTATATTAACATGTGAAGTGTTGGTAAAATGGGTCTCGGATACTAGGCAAATATGTAATTTTTCTGTGTGTAGGAACATTTCTAACTGGAATGTGTTGCATTAGTCCATTTGCATTCCAGATGACTATTCTTAACGTTTTAGTCATTTTGTTTAATACATCATGGATGAGATTTCATCCATGACTTGGCGGTTATTTAACCGTTTATTGCTCGTTCTTGTTTAGCTAATCTCATATTTAAGGCTTCTGCATTAAGCAGTATTAGTTCGGGGACGCTATCAATAGCGCTTATTGCATATCTCTAATTTTCAATCTATGAACACTGATCTAAGTCTTCTGAGGTAATGGTGCCTTGCACATACTATGTTTCTAAGCAAAACAACTAAAGGTATGATTTATAAACTTAATAATGATGATGTTACTGATCCTGGTGTTATTTACCATGATTTGAATTATGATCCCAAAGCTTGTAACTGTTTTAAAGTTGAATTCATATCTAATTTTAAATACCTTGCTAGTTTGATTGAAGATACTTGTAAGCGTTGGCTTTCTCATATCGATTCCCTTCGTAATTATATGTGTATTCTTATTCAAAAATTTTGTATTTTGCGTTCAGTATATCCTTCCGTAGTCTTAAGAATGCTTGTTGGATCGAGGCAATCATATGGATTAGCGTGCTGGAAAGGGACTTATTATTCAAGAATTCATCTCCTTGTTATATCTCACAAACGTATTATTCGTATCATGCTAAACGCACAGAGGCTGTCTACTTCGTGGCCTTTGTTTGAGTTATCGGAGATTTTTTCTATTAGACATCTGTTTGTCTATAAAGTTTTAAAAGCATTTTTTAGTATATTCGGCTTGAATAATTTATAGCATCAAATTTCCAAAATTGGCATCAATAGCCGTTACCGGATGAATTAAAAAACTCACGTAAATTAAATCCATTTTAAGATTTTAAGATTTGTGTAAGAATCTCGATTTCCGAACTTGAATTGGTTGGCATCGAAGTTGTTCGAAATTATCGACATTATTTAATCAATATTTTCAAGACAATTCAAGTTTTTCTTTATTTGTTCGATATTTTTCGAGATTTTCGAGGTTTGTTTGAGTTACACATACCATTTAAGGTAAGTGACATTGACGTCGAGCTTTATCTAAGATGAGATGAGATTTGTCGAGAATTTGTTGAGATTATTCGATACGTATACTCGTTGAGAATGCGTGTGAAGTTTGTAACAAAAAGATAACAGGTGTCCATGTACAAAATTTGTCATATTTGTGGGTGTAAGTGATTACACTTGTTTAACCACATTTTTGTGAGAAAGATATGTACAATTAGAAAGAGATGATACTTGTTGTCTTGTTTTAATGTTATTTTTGTTTCTTTCTAATATTACGTCATTTGTGAAATGTATAACACAGAAAACGAGTGATTGCAAAACGAAAATGAAATTTAGATTCGAGCGTTCGCGACGATTTTACGTATAAAAACGTACTGTCATAGACTATAAAAACGTATCACTCACTCGTACTGCAATTGAAAAATCGTTTGTTTCATGCAAAACACTCTTTTCTGCCTTGTTTTAAACAAAAAAATCTTAGCTGAAAGCATCGATATGCAGATGTTCATTTAGTTTAAAAAATTGAAATTTGGGTTTCCTTTCGACCGTTGAGAAATGACCCATACACCATTTAATTTATGACACTTAATTACGTTATTGCCTTAAACAATAAGTTAAACAAGCAAGAAAAAATTGCTAACTGTAAATAAGGTTAAACGCTGTTCTCATTCTTGATTGCTAATTATTGATAAACTTAAGTCTCGTACCGTTCTGCACCCTACTTCACTTTAGCATATTTCACTGAAAATTCTTATTGGAATTGCAAAATATTAACAGTGTACTTTCTAGATTATTCAAAATTTGGTTTATCATGAGTACTGATGTATCGGGTATCCAACAATTTTCCAACAATTTTTGTCCCGAACCCGTAACCTAGAAACTACCCGGCACCAATTATGAGAAATTAAAAGAACTAAAGCTAATTTAATTTTCTTAAATACATAGAATAAAATAGTTTAAGGTTATAATGCAGAAATGATGTTGTTTAGCGTTATTGCCTGAAAGCAAAAGTTGTTCGCTATTATTCATGGGTTTTATAGGTAATTAAATGCACAATGTTTGTCACCAGTTGAATATTTTTGAAGAATTTTAGCATATTAAAATAAATCGTGGTCAACCGGTTGTTAATCAGATATATTTCTTGAAACATGGTCCATTTAATATTTTAAGCTAAATTTAATCAAAATCTGAACTTTCTAGTCTGAATTTAAAATTGTAAATTGCCGGTATCATCTCAATATTTTTTACGAAATTCTTTGTACAATAAATAATTTATCAAATGCATAGTAAACTTTTAAATTCAGACAATTATTTATGTATTCTGAATATGGTTGAGTGCAAATTTAAGTTTAAATTATGGTCAGAAAAAATTTCAAATTGCATTCAAACCCCCTTGGAATATCTCTCAAAGGTATATAATTATAATTAAAAGCTAAAATCCGAATCTAAAACTATTTCTGTGCATGTCGCTGCCCAAGGTAATTTTTATATTGGACTTAGGTGAACAGTTTGCAGCTCCCGTAAATAACCTCACTCAACATTTCGATTTAATACATGTTCTTTGACTTTAGGCAACTGAAACCTCAAAGGTGGATATATGCAACAGATATAAATCACCTTAAAGCTAAAAGTTAAAATGTTAAAAGTTTCTGTCATATTCTTTCCACTTTTAACCCAAGTCTTTTAATTTATAAATACAGAGGAGGCAAAATTTTCAACAAAACAATCGCTATATTACAAAAGATTTTATCAAAAAAATATGAAAAAAAAAAAAAAAAAACTTGTAGGTTCACCAGTCAGTCCTACGCAGAAATGAGCATTTTATGAAACTGAAATACATTAAAATCTCTCTTAATATATCACACCTTTCAAAAAATGCATTTAATTAAACCAAATTAAAATTAAAAAAAAAAAATCCGTCATCGATCGATCGTTCAATCGTGTACCATCATCCTCCATTTCAATAATTTTACACTCCAGTGTGCTTACACAAACATAAATTATTCATTTAAATTTAGAAGAAATTTAAAAATGTTTATCACGGTCCGCAAATTATAATTATTAATCATCCGTCAAATTTGACAAAAAACAAAATTAAAATTCATTTTGAAAATGTTTATCAATTTGCATAAAACTTTTTTTTTTTTTGCTGCTGTTGCTGCTGCTTTCAATTTTTAAATCGCTTAATTGCAACGTGAACATAAATCTGTGTGTGACTGTGTCCCAATTTTATTTTTTATTTTTAATTCTCTTGCATTTTCTTATTCATTATTCATGTCCAGTTCGTAAAACTACAAACTATAAAACTAGTGCATAAAAAAAAAAAAAACTGACTTACCTTAGATTTACAGATGTTGACGATTTTGGATATTGCAATGATCGGCGAAGTTTACTAACACGTTTCCATTCGATTGGTTCACCATTTTCATCTAAATTTATGTCCGGATTTTCAATTGTTAAATCCTCATTCGATACACTTTTACCGCGTGACAAACTACTGTAACGAAATCAAAATACACAAAATTTCACTTAAACCACACACTAAATCACTTATTATTTACTAACTAAAACTATACAAAACTATTATTATTATTATAAAACGACTTTATTTGTTGAATTTAAAATTAATACTAAAGTTATAAATAAATAAAATAAAAAAACGTGTGGTGGAGAGAGAGAAAAATTGTATTCCTCGATAGTTTTTAGTTTGGTAGTTTTCAGTTTTTTTTTTTTTTGTTTGCTGGTTACCTTACCACACACTCTCATCGATTGATTCATTCTAAAGTTGGCTTAAAGTTTACTCATATTATTACTACTATTGCTTTTTTTTTTTTCTTTTAATGCATACATGTTTGTATTTGATTGAATTCGTATAATTACATGTGTAAATAAAATACAGCGGGTAAATAATAAAATTGAGGTGACATATTTGTTGTTGTGCGGTCTAGACTTGGTCCGCATTATTGAGATAGTGCTAATTTGTCAACAAACAAATGAGGCTAAACTAAAAATTGAAAATCTATGGATCTTTGAAATTTTCAATACAAAGCAAGGAATCAAGAGTAGAAGTTTATCGGTTCCCATCATTTAAATCAACAACAAGATTATGCGGAACAAGCATAAATCACAAAAGCTAATCATTTTTTTTTTGAATTTATATTAACTAAATTCGATTAATAATATACCTATCGTAGTATCGAATGAAAAACGCAACTCAAATTTAAAGCCCAGTAAGTACATGACACGAAAAGAAAGTGTTCATGTAAAAATGAAACAAGTGAAATCGAAACTGCTGAATTTCACTTTGTAGTACACAGTTTAGTTAGTGAAAAATGAATTGTTCGTATTAAAACATAGATGTCTCTGTTTTCACCCCAATTCTCATAGTCGTGTCACGTTGCCATTCTCTTAATCGTTTGTTACGTCAAAAGTCACTTGAAACGACAGATGTCAGTAGATTTTTGCAAGTGACAGATGAATACCACAAAATGGAAGGACATTATTTTTCACCCTATTCCCTTATAGTCATGTCACTTCATTCGACGTGACAAGTCATTTTAAGTGACGTATTTGATTGTATGTACAAGTGACAAGTGACACGACTAAGGGAATAGGGATGAATTTTATATATTTTAAAATGATGTGTTTTCAATAATTTTATTGTTTTAAAACTATTTTATTTCTAATTTGCCTAATATATTTCAAGTTGCAGTCGTGTTACTTGGATTGCCTTCAAGAATTTCAATTTTCCAGTGATGTGACACAATTATACATCCCAATTACCGAAGTCGTGTTACTTTGGTCGTTCTGTTTGTTTTTCAATAATATTTTTGTATTTCAATATAAAAATGTTTTATTTATTATTTCGCACCTCACAAATAATAGTTTTACAACTCAAATTGTCATAGTTTAATTTTAATTGACCATGCTTTTCGTTTAATAGCAATTCAACTTCTCTCAAAATACCACTTCTGTATATTCAGTATAACTTCAGAGTTATGACAATTTTAAAATTATTTGTCATACTCTAATTTTCATGAAAATAAAGTTTCAATTTGTACTAAACTATGCCATATGAATTTGTCATAGTTTTCTATAAAAACAATTTTAAAAAAATTGACTTATCATAGTTTTATGAAATTTTATAAACAAACTCAAAATGTTGAATATGGTAAGTCAATTTGTCATACTTTAAAAAGGAAAATATAATTTGTTCGAATCAAATTGGTATTTTTGGTTTTGTATTTCATATTTTTCTGAGAAAATTGTTCAGTGTGTTTGTGCTTTGTGGTATTGGTCGCGAGCGGACATATTTATAAACCTATTAAAATGTCTTTCAGAGCGCGTTTAATGGTAGAAATGGCCGAAAAAAATGTTACAGCAAGGTAACTATGACATTTTTTTATTAATTTATAATTATAGAAATCAATTTATTCTTTTAATTAGTTTACTTTATAAGATCTTTTTACGACGTAAATTAATTTATACGTTTTTCGACGTCATTTGACTTATTTTTTAAAAACAGTTATAGATGAAATAAAACTTCTTGACATAACAAATTATATATTGTAGAAAGTGTAGAAAATTAAAATTTGAGTTAGAGGAATTCCCAGGTAAAAATTTCCGTATAATTATAAAAACTGTCATTAATTTCTAAATTAACGTTTTTATTTTTATTTAAGATTCCGAAAATAGCGCATCGGAATATGTTCCAGATAGCGATCCTACAGATTCGAGTTTTTAATCACCGATACGACCAAAACAGCTCATCAAGCTGAATTGAATTTTTTTTGTACAAATGAGACTCAGCAAATACCGAGAAATACCATCCGCTGACGAAGGCGAACTATTATCAACTGCCACAAATGAGACTCAGCTGACTAATAATTCAAATTGATAGGTTTAGAAAATCAAAACCAGGGCCTAATTAAATAAATAATTTGTTGGCAATTAGGGAAGCTCATAATAAAGGACTAGAAAACATGAATAGCCGTGGAAAATTGCTCCATTTTGTAGGTTAAATTGTCATAAGAACATTGAGCTGGAGTATAGGGAATATAATTTAAGAAAAATAAAATCAACTGCAAAACGAACCAACAAAATTATCAAAAAGTACGAACGAGTTGGAAATAACCTTTATTATCTATCGAAACCAGTCAGCTGTGAAGTCGAAAACAATATTCGAGTCTGTAAAATAATATTTATGGCCACACTTGGTAATCGTCAAGAAACTTAAAATTTATTTTTTATCTCAAATTTCTAGGCTACAATATTTTTAAAAATGGATAACGATAAGTTATTCCCTAACATGCCTAATATACCAGAAAGGTTACTTACGATCAATCTAAAAGAGTGAAATCTGTGAAAGATCATATTAACCACTTTCCAAGAATTTAGTCCCAATATTTAAATCCCAATAAACTCTCAAAGAGAATATTTGGTGGGTGACCTAAACCAACCAATCTAACGTTTCTTTTTTATTGTATCCAAAAAAAGATCGATGTAACGACGACGACAAAAGGACTGCATAGATAGCATTGGAAGAATTTTATCAATAGTTTTCGACTTTTAAAAAATATTAATATTAAATATGTCCACCATTAAAACATATAATTTTACCATTTACTACCTTAATGCGTTGCTAAACGAGGAGCCAGTGAGGTAGTAAGCTATCATCAAAAATTTATTGAAATCCAAGTGAAAAACAATAATCACCTTGAAGAAATAAGATTTTGGTCAGACAACTGTTACCATCAAAATAAGAATAAAATTCGTATATGTCTCTATTCTTAGACTGCAAAAAAATTCAAGATTAAAATCACCCAGAGATACTTAACAACAGTTCACTCAACCATCGAGAAAAGGAAAAAAATGTGGGAAGTAATGATTCCTTAGGAATGGTTTGAAATCATTAGATTTGCGAAAGCTACCGAACCATTCTACAAAGTTATTGAAATGACGCAAAAGGATTTTTATAATTTTAAGCCACCAAGTGAAATGGCAAATTTGGACAAATGTAACACAACAAATCCACTTACAATTTGCTACAAAAAGGACTGGAATTCACTACAAATTGCCAATAACTTCAGCAAAGTCGAAGGATCTAAATTCATTATGTGAATTACACCTCATCCATTAAAAGTAACACAGTTTTGAGAACAAAGACGATGAGGACGATTAATAATGTGGCACACATGAACTTAGAACAAGTCAATTTCACCAAATAAAGTATTTATAATCATAATTATTCAGAATTGAATAAATTGTGATCATAAAATTTTTTTTCTAGTGGTCGTCGCACCTGAACATCTATTGCAATTTTTAAATTCATTTTAAAGTATGATTTTATGAGACAACATATGATGACTTTTTAAACCATACAAATTAAACTATGATAAATTCAATTGTAATATGTGATAATTTAGAAAATTCCTTGTAAACTATGATGTTTTCAAATTTTAATGTAAATAATTGAATTATGATTTATTTTGTTTTGATTTTTAAAATGAACATTTGTACGAAATAAAAATACTTGTATCTAATATTTTTCTAAAGATAAATAAAGAAACCGTCTACTATAAAGTTGATGTTTTCAACTTGTCATAGTGTTATTTGGGAGGTGGAATTTATTAAAATTGAACCAAAATTGAATTAAATCGCGTGATTTTGAATTTAGATTTTCTGAAATCCCAATTTGACCCAAATATTTTCATTTTCCAACCAAAACCGAACGTAATATTCTGACTGAGGCTTTAAAAATAGAAAAGTTACTGAGCAATTTTAAGGGATCCGTACAAGACATGTAATAGTTAGGAGGCGCTATTTTTTTGGTATTGTTTGCTGTTTTCACTTTAATAACCAACTAACTTTAATAGTTCATCGTCCGGAAGAATATTAATTCCTTAATAAACAAACAAATTCAAATTTTGATAACGGTTTATGTCTGCTAACCATGTCACTGCAGCGCGAATTTCTCGGTACGGTAGAAATATTTCCAACTAGGAAATGGCTTCATATTTATTAAAGTGCTAATTTTTTAAACTAAAAAATGTAAAAACTAGCAACAACTAGATAAAAGGCCACTTTTCCAACAAAAAAAAAAAAAAAAAAAAAGATTGTGGTTGTTTTGTGAACTACGGCTAATGACATTACTACTTTTATAAGCATGTAATGCATTATTTTTCGTTTATTATGGAAATCGAAAATATTCTCAACATCTAAAATGATTTTTGGATGAAGTTTGGGCTATTTGATGGTGAAGGTGATATTGATATTGAATAAAAATATTTTTGCTGAAAAAGGAAAATTTATTTTTTGGAAAACAGCGATTTAATTTTAAAATTAGAATCAGCATCTCCATTTTCCAGCATATTTCAACATAAAATCTTCTTTTTCATATTTAGCATTAGCTTCACCATTATCATCACCATAACAATTGATTGATTGTTCATTCATTACCATGCGAATTGAGGCAAACAAAAATGGGATCACTGTCGGATATTGAATTGTCCCGATTCACGGTAAACATTCAAGATGACGATCGTCATCTTACCCGACCTGTTCATAAATTATTTTGATGGGCTTGTAAAATGTATTTGTAGTGTGACATGGGTAAAATATATGAAAGGAAAACAAATAGGCAGGGGTGGTCTCGTGAATCGATGATCGCTGCTATGAAACAAGTGAAAGAAGGTGCTCCAGTAAATGCAATGGCTAAAAAATATAATTTACCTGAAGCTATGGTGGCGTGTCACACCCTCATAAAAATAACTGATTTACAAATATAGACTTTACCGACCAGTGCTGGACGGTTCAAACCAACGTTCACTGAGGAACAGCTTATGAAGCTCAAACAGTATATTCACGATTTGGATAAAAGAGCTTTCGGTGTAACAAGTGAACAATTTTTGAGAATAGCATTTCATTACGCTGAGTCTCTAAATATACCTCACCATTTTAATAAGGAAAAAAAGAAAGTCGGTAAAGACTTCATTCATAGCTTTATGGCTAAATTTAAGTTTTCTTTTAGAAAGCCTTACTACCTCTGCGGCCAGACTATCGGCATTTAATAAGCCAAATGTTCAAGCTTTCTTTGATTTGTTTCAAGGTATTTTAGCCACTACAAATTACAAGCCCCATAGATATACAATGTGGATGAAACAGGCTGCTCCATTGTTCCCACGAAGACACCTACTGTGTTAAGTCCAACGGGACAGTCCCGAGTTATTAAACTATCGTCTGCCGAGAGAGGTACGAACGTCAGCGTAGCGTGTTATTTTAGTGCTGTTGGCAATTACGTTCCGCCTTTCTTCATTTTTCCTAGAGTGCGGATGCAGCCACATTTTTCTTCAGCACCTGGTTCTTCAGGTATGTGTAATGGATGAGGGTGGAAGAATGCAGACGCTTTCGTAAAATGGTTAGAATATTTCGTTAAAAATGTATGGCCTAGCCAGGAGAATCCAATACTTTTATTCATGGAAAACCATTCAACTCACGTGACATTAAATGCCATCAACCGCTGGTTAGATAATATACATAGCTGCAATAACAAATGCAGCACAAGGTTTCAGAGCTACCGGTTTTGTTCCAATTAACTCCCAAATTTTCAGCGACTTTGATTTTGAGCCGTCAATGACTACAGAAAATCCGCACAATGCCACCGAAATTTATGCCAACCACCCCAACGAGGCAGAACCACCGTTACTCACAAACAATATCGAGGTAGTTCAAATTAGTTCAGCACCTGAAGTCAACGTAGCTGGGTCATCTCATGAGCTAGCCCACGGTAATTCAGCTGACGTAAATCATGGTATAACTGGGCCATCTTATAAATCACCTTTTGGTCTACCTCCGTTACCCCGTGCTGCTCCTAAACAACGAAGGCAGAGTAAAAAGTTACTGTCTTTGCACATTACGTGTACGTGTCCCCCAGTCAAAAATGCTTTGGAAGTTAGACAAAAGGACAATGAAGCCAAAGAACAAAGGAAAATACAAAACCAAAAGAATAAAGCAGAAAACAAGATAAAAAAAAAAAGCGGAAAGGAGTGAGGTACGTAAAAGTCATAGACATAAGAGTATTTACGTTTCCAATAATGAGGAATCCTCAGATTCCTCAATATCAGTCAATTATATCGCATCACTGATGTTATCGTGGAACATGACCTTTGTCTGGTGTGCAATGATTCTGGCAAACGTGAGACCTGGTTCGAGTGTCCAATATTCCAGAAATGGGCTTTCTTGATTTTTGATTTTGGGCCTTTCCTGGTTTTCTTTGATTTCTTATTCATCGTCATCTTACCCACCTGGTGAAGTCATCTTACCCGCTTATGAGGAGAAGATGGCGAATTTGATATCAAGTTACAGAAGTTTAAAAAATTTGTAAACTGTTAAAGTTACGATACCTAGAAAATTTGTAGTGGAAAGTAAAACTACAACGAATAGCAATACTAACAAACTAAGGTATCAGCGCAAACACATGAAAAGAAAAAAACTAAAATGGCTTAATATCGTCATCTTGCCCCACCCTGCTACTCCAACATCTGATGCATTTATATATAAACATTTTGATGGCCTTTATGCCGCAAACACCAATACTAGTTTCAGTATTATGCAATATCGCAACAGAAGAACTTGACGGACATACAATTTTCTCATCTTTTGCTAATTTTCCCCCTTTTCTCATATAAAAAAAAAATATGACGATCGGATACAACTTCACTTGATACATTTTCTTTGAATGTAAATTTTTACATTAAAATTATGAAATATCTGAATAATTTAAAAAAAATTTAGATATATTTTTGCTTAAACTAAGATTTCTATTCGTTAAATCACCAAAAGAACAAGCATTTAATTTTGTCGCCCGTCGTCGCCGCTTGGTATTTTTTACCCTTTCAAGTAAATTTTTTTTTTTTTTTTTAATTTCGAGCTAGCAAATCAAATCTCTAATTATATGTAGAGCAATGTCTGCTAAAATGTATTCTTCAAATCAATTTAATTTTGAATTTTGAAAATTTTAGTTTGTCCTCAAAATTCATTTTGTTATATTACAAATTATAAATACAGAATTAAAAATTAAGTTAAAATTTAAAAATTTTATAGATCTTCAAATCTATGAAGTACCAAAGAGTTCAGAAATTTCGATTAAAAAATTTGAAAAACAAAAAAAAAAAAAATTGGGGTGGGCTGTGTCGTCTGCACGGCCGTAGGTGTTTTGCGTGATAACGTTTATACGCAGTGAGAGTATGATAGACTGAATATATTCGCTCCGATTAGATGAAGCGTTGCTTCGCTATCACAGTTGAAAAAATATTGCTTATGTAATGCAAATTTCATTAGATATACGTCCAGTGCAAGGCTGTATTACAAAATGATACAAAGCTTGCATTAAAAATTAGTTTGATATAATTTGCTTTGATTTGTAATATAGCAATTAGATTAAATTTTAGTGCAACATTCCATTACAATATAAAGCAAATTGTAGAAGAATCGTAAATCAACTGCATTCAAATTTATCAAAGACTGCATTAATAAAATATTTTAGAAGTATTAAATTTTAAAGCAAATTGCATTAAAAGCTCCGTAATTTTAGCGATTTTTTTTTTGTTTTTCCAGCGTTATTCTTTGTTTTTTGGTGCCTTGAGGTTGAGGGTCGAAATCTCAGAGAGAACTAGAGCAGTTTACTTAAAAAAATAAGAAAAACTTTTATGTTCATCCAATGCCACTACATAAATAGCCGTGACATCAGTCTAAAAAGTCAAACCACTAATATAAAGAGGGGAATAAAGATTTTTATTTTCCTATGAAACGTAAACAAAATACTATGGGATTTTCAAACACATTTTTTTATATCGTCTCTATTTTCAATTTAAATAAATATTTTTATTTACAAATATAAATAATTTGATATCAAATATATTGAAATGTAAATTGTGAACAATTTTGATTGAAATTAATAATCATTTATTAAGTAATTTTGCATTTTTATAAAAATATTTGTTTCGGCATGCTTCGTGTTCCTCTAATCTTAATAAATTTATTAAGATTAGAGGAACACGAAGCATGCCGAAACAAATATTTTTATAAAAATGCAAAATTACTTAATAAATGATTATTAATTTCAATCAAAATTGTTCACAATTTATATTTCAATATATTTGATATCAAATTATTTATATTTGTAAATAAAAATATTTATTTAAATTGAAAATAGAGACGATATAAAAAAATGTGTTTGAAAATCCCATAGTATTTTGTTTACGTTTCATAGGAAAATAAAAATCTTTATCCCCTTAACACATACTACCACACATTTTTGTGTCATGGCTTTTTATGTAGTGGCGTTGGTTCATCTCATCTTTTAATGGGCGGGCTAGCCTAGTTCACTTTATGGTCGTCCAAGGTAATAACTTATAAATTAAGAACTGAAAAGCTTAAGTTAAAACATAACAGATATTTTCGAATCCGGAAAACTAAATTATTAAAGATTTATTAAGCTGCTTATATGTCATGTAGTCGGTTTGATTTAGCGAATTTTATACCAGTAATGCAAAACTCGTGCTGATCTTATTATTCAAATCTACATTTAAGTCCGCTTGTTTTAGCGAATTTTATGTTGGTATAATTTTTCAATTTGAGCAGGTTGCTTTAAAATGTTTAATAGTTGTATTAAAAATACTTTTTAATGCAAATACTGCTTTAGAAATCCTCATAATTGCATTCGAATTCATTTTAACGCAATCATACATTACAATTTAATAATAACTTGCATTACAGAAGTCGTAATGTAAGGCTTGCATTAAAAATTAAAGTTATTTTTTCAACTGTATAGAGTGCTCTCAAGCATTGAAAACTGCTATTTTAATAGGTCTAGCCCGAATTTCAGAGAAAATGGAAGCGTTACGTTTTAAAACCAAATTACGAATGTTGTCTGGCCCACCACTCTTACTATTAACGAAGTAGAGTAGTGGATGACAAAAACATTGAATCAGAATTCGAACGTAATATATTGAATTTATAAATGTTTCTATCATTCTTAATAGCCTGGCCAAGTGAATCTACTATATTAACAAAATCTTCGTTGATTTGAAATTATTTCTGTTTAAAAACTGATCACATTTTTTCATAAGTTTTCTGAATCACATTGCTAAACATATTTTCATAATATCGTTTCTTCGTAAAATACTTCTCAGTTGTTATTTTCTTATAAAAAGTGTGAAGTTGATTTCGAATTTCGGTGTTAGTGATTAATTTGTAAAATTTTTAAAATTCGGTTCCCTTTCCCAATGAGATTCCATAAGTTAAACACTATCCAGTGGCAAGAATTATTCTTCAATTTTGCTACAACACTTTTAACTATTGCATTTCTCAATAATTGGCTTAATAGTAGCTTCTGGGTCAGCAGTATCAGAATTTGTTTTAGTCGGTAATTTTTCGTCCAAAAAAATCAGCTTAAAAATCAGAAAGCTTAAAAATGTTGCAATATCACACTTATAGATGATCTATTAAAGGCCTATAGCTTAGTAGAACTATAATCATGAAACTCAAGATATATGAAATGAAACGGAAACTGGCCATTGACGCATTTTGAAATATTAAACTTAATATCTGCGGCCACAAGTCATAATGTCATAAGTCGAGTTATGCCCTATTACATTTTCAAACTCGAAATCTCCGCAATCGATTTCATATCATCAATATTTTGTAAGATTTAAAAAAAAAACCGTAATGGTTGTTTGCAGTTGGCGGAATATTACAAAAAATTGATAAGATATGAAATCATAATTAAGGAGATTTCAAATTTGAAAACGTAAAAGGGCATAACTCGACTTGTGACATTATGACTTGTGGTCACAGATATTATTTGTTAGAAAAACGATTAAACTTCTCCTATTTCGGCCATCACAGGACACGAGAAAATTCCTTGTTGAAGTGAACTGATATTTTTACTCTGAACCCGCAAGTTTCACCAAGCCCATAACATAATAATCGTCTTTCTGTCTTTTACTAAATATATAGTAAGATCATCATCAAATGTCATCTTTGTTATTGATACTTCGCACATTGTATTAAAGAATATTTAATTTTTTTGATGTGCAATTATTTTGAAGTATCTTATTAAATTAACTCATAATTATATGACGTATTACATATTAGAAAATTTACTAATGATTTTCCAAAAATTATTAAATAAAACTAAGTTATCATGAACAAACACATCCATAACTTTGTTTAAAATTTCGAAATTGAATTGAACTGAATCATACCGCAATCGTTGCAGTTATACGGTTTTTAATTATTATCAACATCCAAAATGAAACTACAATCACAATTATATTCATAGAGTATTGAAAAAATAAAAAAAATAATAATTTAGTGAAGAGTATACTGTACGAATAATAAACATAAAATGATTGTGATCCTGACTAGACACAATTTCTGTATTTGTAAGGTTTTAGATTCTCCAGTATCAAAAAATTGAATTAATAAACTCAAGGTTCTGGATGAAACCAAAAAAAACAACATTGTAAACTACTTAGTCGGAAAGTAATCCCCAATTTCCAAACATTTCAAACCAACGTTAATTTAAACTATATACTATATTGCTCTGCACCAACGAGAGGCCTTTTCTTCAGATTGCAAACCAAGACAATTTTATTAATAACTGTCAATATAAAATATTAAGTCCGAAATTTATACACAAAAAATTTTGTTTATAACTTATAAAATGTATGGACGCAAACTTTATATTGATCATCTATCGATCAGAAAGCTTATATACTGCTTTTCATTCTCCTTATCTATTTGATGGATTTGTGTTTTATTTAAAGCTAACCATAATGAATGCTGTTTTTTATTGCGTCGAGCTACCTATAGTCAAATGAACGTTCCCGAAAAATTAAACAAACTATTTCAATAAATTTTAAGCTATAAATGAATCATTGACTATGTAAAGAAGAGCCATTTTATAATATGATCATTAGGTTCTTCCAAATATCAGTTTTTAGAATTATTTATGACTCGCTCCTATCGTGTAAAATTTATATAAAACTCAAAATAAAAAGGAAAAACCAACGAAAATTTTATTATCAATTCCA
The DNA here is from genome assembly GCA_958295665.1 of Tipula vernalis. Classification (NCBI taxonomy): domain Eukaryota; kingdom Metazoa; phylum Arthropoda; class Insecta; order Diptera; family Tipulidae; genus Tipula; species Tipula vernalis. The sequence goes on along the minus strand of OY282558.1, from coordinate 131,570,195 downwards.
GTTTTTTCAAATATACGTTACGCTGATTTTAAATGTTGGGATTTGTTCACTATAATTATATTTTCAAAGGGGGATCACCTCAATTCTCAATGAAAAACAAAAAATATCGAATAAAAATTCCCAAAAACTGATGACAAAAACCCGAAAATTTTATTGTCAGAAGGTCCATTCGATTTTTCTTAAATACGACCAATTACAATTTGATAATAAAAGTATGCTACATAATTCATATCATCCTCGCACCGAGAAAACCAATGCTAACAGGCTTTGAGGAGTTTTTTATTTTAGTATGCGAATAATTATTAAAAATTAAAATTTTTTCAAAAACGTTATAATTTCTATTAGTATTTAAATTTTAATAAATCGTCAAAGCGGGGTTCGGGAGCGGTAGCCCCATCCTCTAAGGTACATAAAACGAATTAATATAACCTTTAAAACAAAAATTTATAATTAAAAAACTTGATTTTTTTATGTCTCAAACCAAAAAATCCCCCCAAAAAATCAATCCCAAAAAAGTTTTTCAATTATAACAAATTTTTGAAAATTATTTGAATTCGTTGTATAGCTTAGAGGATGGGGGCTACCGCCGTCAAAGCCCCGTTTTCACGATTTATTAAAATTTCAATATAAATAGAAATTAGAACGTTTTTCAAAAATTTGTGTTTTTTATTTTAATAATTATTCCCATAGAAAAATAGCGAACTCCCCAAATCCTCTTAGCATTGGAGCCTTTGCGCACGACAGGAAAACGTGATAATTTTTCTTTAAAATATTGATATTGTTATTATTATTTCCTCACTCTGGCAATTAAATTTGTGTTTTTGGGATTTTTATTGTTGAGAATTCGAGGTGATCCCTTTCAAAGGATGTTCGTAATGTTCAAAAAATATTTTAACATTGAATTTATTGGTAAGTAAAAGAAGACAAAATCGGGGCAAAAAAACGAGGCAGAACATTTTCACAAATAATTGAGACAATTAATGTATAAACCTCCAACCACAAAAGGTGAGCATTGGAAATTTTCTTGAATTTGACAACTCGGAAAATTTTAAAAACTTAGAAACGATGGATGGTGAGGGTGATTCGAATGTAGAATTTTCCCGCTTATTATCATCCACTGATATGATTGATAACCAATTCGCAGCTGGACTATCTGGTGATCTAGCTGAAGTTTGTGTTTTTCAAGGTCCCATTTATGGCACCAATATGTCTGTTGGTTTACCAGGCTCGTGGAATGATACTCTTTATCCTCGAGTAAGATACTTTCCACAAGGCCACAATGAAAAGTGGGAGACGCCAGACTCAGAAATTTTAGCTGGAATTGATGGATTGTTCTTGTCTCAACAAATACAATCGTGGAATGAACGAATAGGACGCTTGCGTTTATCACAAATCATTGATATGTATTACAGTTCTAGAGGCATTCCCACAATTAACATCGAAAATATGAATCGAGGCACCACCAAAGATAATACAGGTCGCTGGAAAGTAATGCCAATTGGTGAATTATCGAAATTCGACAATTTAATTAGTTGGAATGATGGTATTAATCGCGCTTGTCATCGTGGTGATATATTAAATGCCATTGATGTTGTTCAATTGAAAAATGAAGTATTTCAGTTCAGCAAAGTGTTACAACTTGCAACGCCGAGTGTCCATGTAGCTGATGAAGTACTTCGAAGAAATTGTGATTTTGCCGTTGACAAATTCTTCGATAATGCTAGAATGCTTTTGGACACGCTAACCACATGTAGCCAAATTTTCAAGGAGCCTAAACAAATTTCAGTCGATTTAACCGTCGTAATTGACGGATCTCGACGAAGATATGAAAATCTACAGTTAATCAATCACATTGCGGAAATCAGCAGCGTATCTTTGTACAACTCAAAAATTTCAATAATAAATGGAGCAAGAGGGGACGTGATGGTCAACAAAACAAATAGTATTTCAACGGTATTTTCACATCTGCAAAATTATACCGAGGAATTTCCCCAGTCATTATCACTCTCAGCATCTCTTGCAACGATTGTTGGGCTGCTCCAAAATGAATCAGATCACGAAATGCAGAACCGCGTAATGGGATCAAATCCAAAAGTAGTTCTTATTATGTCCCAATCATCAGGAATCAACGAGCATGATTATGAAAGTGCTCGCCGCATGTTAATTAGTTCATTTTTGCAGTTTCCCGACGTTTATTTTGTGTTCGTAACGAATAGTGCTGATACATTTAAAGAACTAATCAATCAACTAAACGATGCACATAAAAATCAATTACACCGATATACAATTATAACTGCAAATTCTATTGATCCGAGTACTTTTAGTGGGGAACTAGTTGATTTGTTAAAAAAAATTCCACGTCGCATGATGTCACCATTTTGTGCCTATGGAACGGTTGTGGGATCAACAGAAATTACAAATCGAGATCAGTTTGAACAATATGTAAGTACCGATGTTGAAATGAATTACAGGGTTGCGCCATATTACTTACGCGGAGTATCAGAAGCAATATTTGAAGCCCATGGGTATGGTTATGGAGATTTTACCGTTTGCTTATCAAGGCAACCGGACTTTACTCCGCTCGAATGTAAAACGGTAGTAGACCTGGGTAGTGCTTATTTTAATATAACCCAACCGTGCCAAGCTATTAGTAACTGCGATGGATTGTATTTTTCAGTTGTGGTGGATAATAGCCGGCTTAGATGTACAGAAAATGATTGTCGTTATCCAGATGACATTCGATTTATATTCCGCCACTTTGGACTACGATGTGAAACTAATCGGAATTTTGCGAGTACCCCTAAATTACAAATGTCCATTACAATGATTTCAAAATTATATTTTATTTTTTTTTTTTAATTAAATAAAACAAGAACAGAGGATGAGAAATATTTATGAATGACGACACAATGCGAAAAGAAAGAGACAAAATATCTATAAATAAATTTTTGACTTGTTAAACGACAATTAAAAAAACAAACAAAAACAAAATAAATAAAAAACGGAACTAATCCGTACCATGACTATACTACCAATGAAAAGGAAGCTTACTTTGGCTTTCGTTTTGTTTTTTTTTTTGTTTTTATTTGTTACACATATGTATGTCATGAAAAAATTTCTATACGTTTTGGAACGGAAAAATAAATATCTAAAGGTTTGTATAGAACAATACCAAACTGATGGCCAAACTGATAATTGTCACCTAAATAGGACCTTATTTATGTAACATAGAACAACTAATTTTCTTCGGCTACCTTGGATAATTTGCTTCGGTACTAAATTTTCCGATTTCCGTTGTACAGTATTTTTCTCAATATTTGTTTAAAGTTTAAACATTAAGACACCCCATCACGGATAATTGCTATCTAATTGGAATGAGCAGTTTTTCTGATTTGGGCAACTTGTGGGGCAAATAGATACTTCCCGCCTAAATAACCAATAAGAATTTTATAAATAGTTATTAAGACTGGCCCGAAACCTGTGATTAATATTTTTTAGTAGACATTTTTGACATTTATTTGAAAAATATTCCCCTCCATTCACAAATTTTTATTATGCTTCCCGAATCGTATAATATATATTATTTCCCCACCTATCGTGTTTGTTCTTCCATTATATAGCAGTAATTTCCGAGAAATTGTGAGATTTTGAATAGAAATTATGATGAGAAATAAGAAGTAAACTTAATGGTTTTTTATCTTAGCTTGGAAGTGGCTTATAGGGAGTGACAATATTACGTCGATTGTTTATTCATTATGACAGCACTAATAAATGGAAGCGATAAGAGAATTATAACCATCTGAAGGTTAAAGAAAAATCTTCTTGATGTTTACATTGAATGAGGAAAATCTATTATTTTGAAATAAAACGCAAAGCGACTACGTCAACCACAATGAATTTATTTTGTATCTGTTAAAAATTATCATAGGAATTTACGGTGATAATTTGGGCATGTTTGGTTTTTTCAAATAAATTTTATCACAGGTTTCGGACACAGTCTTAGGCGCACCATCCTCCTAATAGTTTCAGAAAAATGTGAGCTCTTTTTCAAATTCTCTTTGGACGGTGTGGCGTGCGGATAGTTGTCGTCTAAATGTTGAATGTTTCACAAAACTTCATAGGATAAGTAAATTTTGAAAAAAATTATGAGTTCTGCACTATTCCACTTCATTTTTGAAGCTGTGAAAAATTCAGCTTCCTATTTTGATAAAGTATTTTCCACACTGCTAAATTTTGTAATGTGGTTCATCTCAGACGACTCGACTAGAACACAAAAATTGAAAGGTTCTCTCTTTTACTTGAAACTTGAAGCAAGTAAAATTAAATTGGATTTAAGCAAAATCACAAGTAGGTTCAAGTAACGTGGCTATTGAGAACGAGGATTTAGATTGGGTTCGAAACCTGGATAAATATTTTTTAGTACACGTTTTTGACATTTATTTGAAAAATATTCCCTAAGTGTAGGTTTCGACAGAAAATTTCGTTGTTATTTTAACAAAGGGAAATATTTTTTTGTTTGGTTGTGTGGGTGTTTCGTTTGGATATGTATTTCTGCTTTTTCATATTTGATACCATTTTGAGACGGTTGGAAATGAATGAAAAATTTACGGACGAATATGAAGAAGGAATATCAAGGTCGTGAATTCCGAACAAATCCATAATTTTTTAGATCAAGATTTATTAGATTATGTTTTTGTTTCTAGTAATAAGAATAAAAAAAATAACTTTGAGCCCCCTTGTTGGCGTATATGCCATTTTATAATATTTTGGCACACAATTTAGGGATTTATTTAATGATCACGAATCAATTTTTCATTATTATAGGTGGTCATTATCGCAAGACTCATTCGTAAAATTCTTCAAATCTATTCATAATGGACAAATAATAGTAGAAATTATAATCCACATGTCGAATTAATCAAAACAATTCTACAGGTGTCAAAAAATATATATGTATACTCTTACAATATAGGGTGGTTCAATAATTTTAAAGGGGAAATTTTATATTTTAGTACTAATGTAAAAATAACAATCAAAAAACATCTGGGCATTAGTACTTTTTGGTTAAAATTTTTAATGTTTTTTTTTTATTTGTGTGGGTTACAAATTTTGTTTGTATATGTATCCTATCCGTGTGAAGTGACATTGCAAAAATAACAACGAACTTTGCTGTCGAAACGTACACTTAGTGTACGTTTCTTTTGAATCGGTTGGAAATGAATAACAAATTTACGGACGAATATGAAGAAAGTTCATCAAGGTCGTGAATTACGAACATGTCCATAATTTTTTAATTCAAGCTTTATTAGATTATGTTTTTATATCTAGTAATAATAATAAAAAAATTAACTTTGAGCCGCCCTGTTGGCATATACGCCATTTTATAATATTTTCGCACACAATTTAGGGATTTATTCTGATAATGATCACGAATCACTTTTTCAGTATTATTGGTGGTCATTATGGCAAGCCCCATTCGTAAAATTCTTCAAACCTAGAAATGATAATCCGCATGTCGAATTAATCAAAACAATACTACAAATGTCAAAAAAATATGTATACAATATAGGGTGGTTCAATAATTTCAAAGAGGAAATTTTATATTTTAGTACTAATGTAAAAAATACAAAGGAAACAGTTCAAGGCATTAGTACATTTTTTTTATTTATACTATCCGTGTGAAATTCGTTGTAAAAAAACAACGAAGTTTTCTGTCGAAACGTACACTACATTGACAAAGTTTTATTGTGCAAAATCCGGGTCGTGTAATAATTTTTTGAAATATTCCCTTGTCTGTCATGTTGTTTTTCGATTTTAATAGCAAACATTCTATCATACGCGTAGAATTGGCTTTCCTTTTGCAGCGTAGGACATCGTATAACAGAATTTCTCATAAACATTTTGGGAAATACATTACGGTATGTTTACCTTTTTATACATGAAATGATACGAAATACTGACAAATCTTCTCGCTAGAAGACAAGTCGACAGGCAGCTGCAGTTGAAAATAAGAAATTACCCATAAAGGCGGCCGCATGTATGCAGATAATTTGCGGATAAATATTTATCCGCGTTTTCAACCAACCAAATCACTGAAAACGAAAGAAAATTTCCCCTCCCAAAATTTTATCTTTGTGCGGATAATATTGCTCAAAGATAACTTGGGAGGGAAAATTCTCTTTCGTTTTCAGTGATTTGTTTGGTTGAAAACGCGGATAAATATTTATCCGCAAATTATCTGCATACATGCGGCCGCCTTAAAAACTACGCTTTCCATATTATTTGTGTCACTGAAAAAGAAAACATCAGCATTGACTAGTCCAGTGCATGTCCAGTTAAACTTTTCATACTGCGGCCCTCGAATCGGAAAAAATAAAATCCAGCGCTTCCAAAAATTGAATAATAATGAATTTAAAGCTAAGCATTTTTAGCATTCTGTTTGTTCCGCCAATTTAGAAAAAATGTTCTACCAAGCCAAAATATTCTCTCAGCTTCATCCGATTTGAATTCCAGAAAATTGTTAAGCTTAATTTTGCAAAACATGTAAAGATTCTACATAAGGAACTATTAAAAATTAGATGTAGCTGTGTAAATGTTACGGAACTAAATATTCTAGGTAGACATATGTATGAGTGGAGCAGAACAGATAAGGAAATTACTAAACAAAGTTTAAAGCGAAACATTTTTGAGCTTACTATTCTAAATTTGTCAAAATTCAATTTTTACACGATTCTCTAATTCGACCGCAACCCGACCCGATTTTGATTCGTTTTTACTGTTTGTGTCAAATTATTTTTACTTAGGTATTTAAAACCAAATTTGGATTTAATATATTCTTCTGAATTATCGAACTAAGAAATTTCTGGAAGTACTTGAAACATTAAAAAAAAAACAATTGAATTTTTCCGTATAAAATTCAGAGTTATCTAAAGTTTTTTTTTAGATTTTTGCAACTACCAATTTCCAATGTAATCAACCAATTTGAAAGCTTTGACCCGCTTAGCAATTTTATATCCAAAATTTGAAATTTTGTTTATAACGAGTTCTTCCAAAAGAAAAAAAAAATCGAAACTCGCCATAGCATAGAAAATGATAGCTCAGTAGATGATAGTAGTTCAGTTCTTTTTAATTAAATCATGTTTTTGGTCCCAAAGGGGAGACGTGGGGGCGATCATTTTGACCTCATTATTCTCAGTCTTAAACAAAGTTTATCAATAGTTATGATTACACAAGCCACTAAGGCGAAATTTATATTATGTGCAAAACTACCCTACGGCCGAAAAAAGCACTTTCAATTCCAAGGAAGTTAGTTTTATAGTTAAAAAGCGTTGACAGGCTAACTAAAACCAATTCCTCGTAATTGTTTACTTTTAACAAAACTGCTACTCGTTTTATAATTATAGTCAAGTTTGTTGCGTTGAATAGTAAAGGGTTTCATTCCCCAAACCTGGTGCTCTTTAATTGCCAAATTTCATGATAAGTTAATCGAGATTTGGGTAGATTTGCAAATCAATGAAAAGGTAAAGGTTTCGATAAATTTATAAAACTTATTAATCATTTGTGTTCTATAGGAGTTTTGTCTGAAGATAATTACGGAAATGTTCGGTAAGTATTCGAAAAATTTACCAATATTTCGGTATTCAACCGGTAAATCGGTATAGGATTCCCTACAAAAAACTCGGCATTAGAACCCTAAAATTATAAATTTGGAGTTCTCAACACTAACCTGATATATAATTTAAACATACAATTTTTGAAATTTCAAATTAAATTAATGTACGAGTAACTTTTTAAAATTACAGTCTAAATACGTACATTTTGAATATCCAATTACGCCAATTTGCATAGACCAAAGTTCCAATAGTTTTTACTTTAAATTTAGCTCCTAAATTTTCGAGAATTTACTTCGGATATCGACCTCCGATTTAAAAATGTTGTTACTACCGCACAGAGCTGCGGCCCACAGTTTGAGAAACCCTGGACTAGTCGATATTTTATTTTTATGATACGAATTGCTAGGCAGCATTTCACTTCAAGAAGGGGAAAGGAAACAAATATCTTGAAATAATTAGTATGGATAATTATTTTAAGAAGGACAAAGCCCGCATAAGCCGGGCAATCGTCCTGAATGGAGAATATCTCGTCAGCTTATGACAGCCAATTGTAGTTTTGTTTTAAGTTTTTTTTTTTTTTTTTTTTTTTTGTAATGGGGTCCTCCTATTACTTAGCGATTGGATTAGATTAGACAGTATTAGAATACGCTTTAAGTACATCAAACTTTGGTAAAATTTAAAAAATTCAATAAGTCATTTGTTAGAATTTATTTGATAACATTTCTAAATTTAACAAAAAATCCACAAACTGTCTCAACCTCACTTTTGAGGAAATGTCGGATCTTGAAAAAAAAAATTAATTTTATTTAATTTATTTATATAAGAAAGCTTTGAGTAACATTTCTAACCATCAGTGATTTAGAAAAATTTGGGATTTTGTTATACCCAATATATGAGGTTTACTACAAAGTAATAAAGACCGTTAAACTTATATCTCCATCCATGATGTTCAAAATCCAAAGTTACGTTTATACCAAGAAGGCCCACTATATACACTGTTCAAGGTAATCTGCCAAATTTCCTTTAATCTTAAATTATTTTGAACCTTCAAATTCTTCTTGTCGATTAAACTTTACTACTTTATATTGGTAATTCCGGTAGCGCTTGCAACCTCATATAAAACAGTTGTATACACATTAAATAGTTATGACAAATGTTTATGACTAATCACCGCGGAAAACAATAATAGTAATAATTGATTGTGTCAACATAACAATAGAGCATAAATCAATTATAATCGAGAGTGTCTGTGTTTTTTTTTTATGATTGTACCGTTTTTGTCCAGTTTTGTACCCGCTGTATATTTTAGCACACTTATACTAAATATGGATAGAATATACAAATATACAAATATACAAATAAAAACTCACCTATGAGAACTATTATTGTTGTTGTTATTGTCATTACTATTATTACTATTATTTAATAAAATTTCTCTTTCATTTATCCCATGCAAATGATTTTGTGGTACCCTCGACAACGACAATGTTGTTGCTGGTTTTCTGCGAAAAACAACACCTACATTTGATATTGTTGAAATATCTGTAGGTCTTAATGTATGTTGTAGTTCTGTTGTATTCATTTTAACGTCATGAAGTTGCTGGCTTAATACATTATTCTGATCTTGAGTAGTTTCATGTTGTTGTTGTTGTTGAATTAGTGATGTGAAATTATTATTACTAGTACTATTGTTATTATTACTATGATTATTGTTACTAGCCATATGTGGGATTGTTGCAATATTCTGTAAAGAAACAAAAAGAAAACATTTTAAATTAAATAATTTTTTTGGTGCAATTTATGGTTGTACAGAGAAGACGACGACGACGACAACATTTTAAATACGTTTATTGAACCCGCATATAAGCGGCGAATTAGAGTTTAGACGACATGTTTTACTATAAAACACGTGATCCAGATTCGGAATCCTGATACACACATACGACTTCAGTACAAAAAATGTACCGAAAAATATTTAAATGCGGTTTGAATTTTAATTCTTGGATGAACAGTAGTAAAAATATTTACAATAAAATTTTGAAAGTAGTTTTAAATTGTGTATGACTCGAGGCGGCGATATTTAGTGTAGGATATACGAATTATTCTTGCGTGAATTAAAGGTCAATGTTTTGGTGGACATATTTTATAATAATTGTTCGTTTCGCATTTGTGGTTCATGAATTTGGATAATATGGCGGCGATTGCATAATTCGTTTTATGTATATAGTATGTGCATAAAAGCTTAAGAAATTATTTCCGTTCGCGAGATACAAAACAAATAAATTGTGTCAAGATGAAGGTAACTTTAATTATTTATGGACAATGTCCACACTCCGTATAAATACATCTTGTTAGATCACACAATGCGGAAGTTATCTATTTTTTGGCAACATGCCTCATTACCTTTTTCAACAATTGATCAACTAGAATTTTACATGCACAATTATTTCATTTAAAACTAAATATAAATAAATCACACTTTAATCAACTAAACACAATATGTACACTGTATTGATGAACGTTTAACTAAAAAACAAAAAACAAAAAAAATGTTCAACTGTTGTCACCTTATCAGTTATAAAACGGTACTAATTGTACTCAGAATTGATAGACAATCAATTTTGATGTGTGTTAGTTGTAATTTGGGGATTCTCGGTTTATTATTGTTATTATTTATCTATGCTTGGTTTTTTCATGCAGGATTATGCAACTTAATTGAAAGCCGGTAACCAAAAGTCTGCTCGTATAGTAAATACGATCATATCAATTGCCCTACTACCTAGCCCTGAAGAAAATTTTTAAATGTTGAAATCCTGTCAAAAATAACCAAAACTTTTGTTTGTTCAATGTTCGTCTGTCTGTGGGTTTATTTGGAATGATTTTTTCGCCAACCTGTTTCTATGGAAATGGCGGATCATTGAAAAGCGTTTGGAACCAGTACATCAAGAGGATCGGGTAACTACCATACGAAGTGACCCAAAACAAAGGTTGACTTGGGGATAGACAATTAGAGTTAGCTTGAGTATAGTTCATGTACACGTGTAGTTTTTAATACCAGACTCGGGTTGAGGTTGATTTGGGGTTGGGTTAGGCTGGAGTTTGGATTGAGTTGAGGTTGAGGCAGTGCTTTAGTTGAGATTTTTTTTGGTTTTGCATTGGGGGTCAAGTTGTTTTGTGTTGATTTTAGGTTTGAGTTGGGTGTTGAGTTTGAGGCTAATTGAGGTTTGAGTTGAGTTCTTGTAGGCAATCAGATTTCGGACCGGGGTTGAGTTGGAGTTCTGTTTGCGGTCAATTGATGGTTGAATTGGAAGTTAGCCAGGATTGAGTTCATGTACGCGTTCGTTGATTCAGCCGTTCAGCTGGGGATTTATTTGGGGTTGAGTTGAAAGATTGAGTTGTTGCGAGTTAAGGTTTCTACATATACGCAAATTTTTATTGTACAACACCTCGTTCCGCAAGGCCGTCCGAACGAGGAAAATTAAGCCAAACGATGACAAGACATTTATTGTTGTACTAAACCTAAGCTTATTGGTTAAAGGTGGCTTAATCGAAAGGTCCGCTATTGTTTTTGGAACTTAGCCTACAAATGAATTAATGTTTAATTTTGCTTGTGAGTATTTTCACATTTGTACCAATTTGACACAATGTTGGTTCCGCAAACATCTTCAATATTCAACAAAAGCAACCTGTGATTTCAAACTGGACTTACTTTTCACTTATATGTAGGTATCGATTGAAGAATCCAAGTTCCAAATAAGTTATAAATAATTATAAACTGTGTGAGAAGAATTAAAACTTCCCCAATATTTTATAAATCGTATCCACAACTTGAATAGAAGGTTGATATTGACCACGTCATGTAATATTTGCACCTTTGTAACGACCTAACAGTGAGTTCACTTTGAATACTCTTTATCGCAATGGTAATATGGAGTCTCATTCATAACAATTCAGAATTTAGGCTTACTGGTTATTATCAAAACTTATCATAGACTTATATAGAAAGAAACTTATAAAAATACTCCTACGAAGACGAGCAAACCCATGTTATTGAATTAGCGCGTTTTCATATATCGTCGACCTAACAGTGAATCAACGTATGTATCTGTCATTTTTTCGAAAGATCCTTTTTGATACCAAATGATTCGTCGTAAGAAACTCTGTCTGAATTTTCCCATCTAGGTTGGTTCACCGTAAGGAAGCCGTCCTAACAATCAACTAACGTGAGTGCGGCAATTCGAACGTAGCTTCTCAAGACGAACATTTTTGTGTCTGTTGTGTATAGCAAGTATTAATCACATATACCTTCTACGTTTGAGTTATACCCATTATTAATTCAACTTGTATGTTAACTCAAACAGAAAAATCAGTCTTGTTCTGATCTCGTCGAAATCGTTTACGTGAATATTAAAGTTTTGTGTATTAATTATTTCGCTCGAGTCGACCACAATATTGGCGCAGTTGATAGGATCTTTTTCTATCGAGCAAATTAAAACTAATTATCGTAGTTATCACGTAACAAAATAATATTAATTCGCGCTCATAATTTTAATTAATTGTTGGATGACCAACAAGGATGGAGAAAACCAAAATTGTAAAACGGAAAGTATAACACCACCTGTTTCACCTTAACTACCGCAAGTATTTTTGCAACAAGCACAATCGTCAGGTGCTACTCTAGTTAACGGGAATCCTGCAGTTGTACCGAAGGTAACAAAAAACAATGTCCATAACAACCAGTTGTATTGAACCGTTCGATATCGTTAAACCGGACAAATTAGCGAGTCATTCTGCACGTTTTGATTTATACTTGCATTGAGATCGAGGCAGAGTCACCGACCAAACCGAACGAATTATTCGCCTCGTATGTTGCTGAATTACGTCGATTAGCTGTGAATTGTAACTTTGGTACCTCATTGGATAAGATGTTGTGTAATCGACCGGTTTGTGGCCTTCGAGATGGAGGACTGCAATGAAATATCCTAGCCGAGGTAGGACTGAATCTGACCCAGGTTATCAATCGAGCTCAAACAGCTGAAACAGCAACAAAAAATCTTCATGATATTCGTCATCCGGAAAATGTTCAGCAAATTTCGAGACCGCCATTCCTACAAAAGCAACAGAATCAACCACAATCTACAATTCGACCTTGTAATGGATGTGGTGCATCACATGCTCGTTCGTCATGCCCGAATTTATATGCCGTATGCTATTCTTGCGGTAAAACCGATCACATCCAAAGTTTATGTCGATCTTCGTGTCGTACAATGGCCAAACCATCCAGAATCTGCCGATTGTCATTGTGGGAGGCACGCGATCCAATGTTTTGGGTTGTAACTGGTTTTCACCGTTAGGGATCAGTTTACTAGGAGTCAACCGTGTCGATGCCAACCAACCAGTAGAAGACGTTGTGAAAAAGTTCCAGCATCTATTCAGTAATATTTCTATTCGTCTCCCTGAATGTAAATATTTCTATTCGTCTCCCTGATTACTGCAGCGTGTACCAAGCTGAAGTCGTAGCGATTGAGGAGGTCATGACGTGGTTGAAGCATAATGTGTTATCCTCAGACGATATCACAATCTATGTGGACAGTCAAGCGGCGATCCGGTCGTTAGAATCGGTGTCTTTGGCGTCACGGGTGGCGTTGAGTTGTCACTCATCTCTAAATGAGATGGGTGAGCATTTCAACATCCAGGTAGTCTGGGTCCCAGGTCACTCGGGCGTCATGGGGAACTGCAGGGCAGATGAACTTGCTAGGCATGGTACGACTCTCCAGCTGCAACCGGAAAGGGCAAGTCTGGGGAGGCCTATCACAGCGCTGAGACAAGCACTTGGGAAGCAGGCGCTATCCTCAGCGGGGGAAAGGTGGTCTAACACCCTAACCTGTAGAGTTGCAAGACAAGTTTGGCCAAAGCTGGACTTGGGGCGCACTAGGGCATTAATATCCTTACGAAGACGTGAATTAAGAACGGTCGTAGGAATACTCACGGGACACTGCCTTTTTGGAGAACATGCAAGAAGGCTGGGTCTGGAGGCTAATGACTTCTGCAGAAGCTGCTTGGACGAAGAGGAGGAAGAGACGTTGGTCCACTTCCTTTGCTCGTGTCCAGCATTGGCTCTCAGAAGGCACAAACACTTAGGTAAGTTCAGGATGGACTGCCTCTCGGATCTCGAAAACATTAAAGTGCGGGACGTCTTACGCTACATAAGTAGCTCGAAATGGTTCCAATAGGGGTAAAAGGAGATACATCCTGTGGTATCACAATGGACCGTCACCGGTCTAAGTGTGCGTAAGCAGCCACTCCAACCTAACCTAACCTAACCTATTCAGTAATAAGCTGGGCTGTTATACTGGTCCACTAGTGTCTTTACAAATCGATACCACCATTCATCCAATTAGATTACCTCTGCGACGAATTCCAATCGCCAGGCACTTTTGAACCAGTAGAATACTCAGAATGAACCACACCCATCGTTCCAATACCGAAGAGCTATGGCACCATACGAATTTGTGGAGACTATAAATCAACGCTGAACAAGGCGTTTAAACCATACTGTTTCCAGATACCAGCAATTAGCACTTTATTGTCGCAAATCGACGGAGGAATAATTTTTGCTAAATTGGATTTAGCACAGGCGTATCAACAATTATCTGTAGACGATAGTGACCCACAAGGGAGGTTTCCTAGTTACCAAATTACAATTCGGAATCTCATCTGCTTCTGGGATATTCCAAAATTTCATCGAGGGATTGCTCAGAGGTATTGAAGGCGTTCTTCCGTACTTCGATACTAGGCTGAGCGATTAACCGAAATTTTATCCAGAATTGACAAGAATAGCCTTCGTCTTAAGCTAACAAAATGTAAATTTGGAGTGCCAACCATCAATTTTCTCGGTTACAAAATCGACGGACTTGGAATTCGTCCAACAACGGAAAATGTACACGCCATCACAAATACATCACCACCGATTGACAAGAAACAATTACAAGCATTCTTGGGCCTCCTGAATTTTTACCACACTTTTCTACCGCAAAAGGCAACCGTCGCCGAACCATTGCATTTTCTTCTAGATCAGAACCAAAAGTGAAGTGTCCGACCAAGTTTTGATACACTATAACGAGAAACTGCCTCTCTTGTTAGTGTGTGATGCCTCGCCGTATGGTCTGGGTGTCGTACTCTGCCACCGTATGACCGTCTGAGCTGAGAAACCGATATCGTTTTATTCGAAAATACTGTCAAAAGCACAGCGAAACTACGCACAGATCTATCGAGAATGTGTCGCCATCATAGAAGGAGTTAAAAAATTCCACGAATTTTTATTTGGTCGACATTTCACCATTGTCATCGATCACAGACCGCTCTTGGGAATATTTAATCCAGACAAACAAACTCTGAAAATCATCTCAACTACAATGCTACAACGTATAATATTTCTGAGTGCCTATGATTACAATATCATTCATCGCTCAGGCGCGAAAATGTGAAATGCTGCGAAACCGGTACTCGACGCCGAATCTACCAGAAGGTTCTCAGCTGGGCGTTAAGGGGGGGTGGCCGGAGAAGCTTCCTGCAGGCAAAGCAAATCTCAAACCATTCTTTAATTGCCGAAATGAAATCTCGTGCATCCGAGGATGTTTATTGTGGGGAAATCGTACAATTATTCCACCTGATGGCCAAGCGACAATTCTCAGCGCACTACAACCCGGACATCCTGGAATTGTTCGCATGAAAGTTTTGATTCGAAGCTATATTTGGTGGCCAAGCATTGACGCCGATTGCGAACAAAAAAGTCAGGGTATGTCAACCTTACCAGGAGAACCACCGGAGAATGAACAGGCAGTAGTTCATTATTGGGAAAACACATAACGACCGTGGTCCCGTCTTCACATAAATCATGCCGGGCCGACTCTTTCTCGAAATCGTTAGAAGTGTTCATACATAGCAGTCAGCACCTTCGATCACTTTTTGCCACTCACGGTTTGCCAGACAACATCGTATCGGATAATGGAACGGCATTCTCATCCGAAGAGTTCCGTGATTTTTGTGAATCGAATCTGATCCGCCACATTTGGGTAGCCCCATTCCACCCATCATCGAACGGACAAGCAGCAAGAATGGTGCAAACCGCTAAGAACTTCCTAAAAAAATTACCAAACGGTGCCGATGTCCAATTGAAGCTGTCGCAGTTCCTGATCAGCCAAAACATCACACCATCGCCTCCTACAGGACGATCTCCATCTGAGCTACTACATAAGCATCGTCAAAAAACGACAAACCACCGAGATTATTTAAAGAGAGTGACCGGGTCTGGTGCAGGAATTATGCAAGAGGGTCGAATTGGATCGCCGCCACCAGCTACCGGACCATTGTCATATAGAGTTCGGCTCGAGTCTGGTCAAATTGTGAAGCGCCACGTCGATCAACTGAGAGCTCGTCCCGCCGATCAACTTGATGTCAATTCACCGTTACGTGCTGCACCTCAAACAGAAAGATTACCAAACAATTGAACCGAATAGGCTACTTTACGCAAATGTAGCTCTCAGATTTGTTTAAACTTTTTGGCTCGTTTTCATAATTATTAGGTTGGCGTTCGGTTAGAAATGGATGAAATATTTTATTTAACAAAATACTCTCACCCCTATTATGATTCAAGAGTCGACAATCGACAACTTCCACATATTTACTAAATTATTCGAATATTTTTTCAGAATTTGGTACAAACTATGCGAATGAAGTTAATCTTAAATTAATAATAGATTTTACAACAACAACAAAATTGAATTTGTTTGTGTTTAAAAAAGCTTCGAGCGAATTTATTATATGCAGAAAGAAAAATTCATTAAAATCAAATATTTGAACTTAATACTGAATTAACAAAAATCCAAATACACAAAGCTAATCCCATTAAATTTAATACTGGATCAAGGAGGAATTATAAAGTTCGGAATTGGATTATGATGCGTGTGAAAGCGACTTATGTTGTTAAAAAATAAAAAATAAAGATGTAGAGAAGCGAAGTCAGGCGTAGAGCGCCGCTAATCTGTTTAGGATATAAGCTAAATCGATTGGAATGACTTAATTTACTTAATTCAATTAGTATCAAATAAGTCATGTTTGGAAACAGTCTCAATGTTATATCTTAGGCGTTTGCGGAAATAGATAGACAGAGCAATTCGATTTTATTCCGATTTACACAGCAGTAGAGAGTGATCTTTCATAGATTTGGTAGAAGCCGAATCGAAATCGTCATAAGTACACATAAGTATCGATTTCGAAAACAGCCTAATACCCCCGACAGATACAAACTAGCTAATCGAGAATTCGAGATTATGTAGTTTTTTTTTCAGTCTGTCATAACACGATTTTAAAGCTTTCAGGATTGCCGCGCTTCGTAGCTTGATCATCATAACCTAGTTGTACAAACTCGATAAACATGAAATACAAAAACAGAGACAGAAAGTGCAAGTGAGATAGAATTATTTTGTTTTGATCTCATTTCTAAATTGAAATTGAAATCGCGATCTGGTATAAGGCCATTTTTTGGAACCTAATTTATTCAATGTAGTTTCTTATGTAATAAGTAGAAATACGACCGTACCCAGCTACAGCGACACAATCCAATCAATCAGGTTGGAAATCATCGACCAAGGCTTCCCGGATGTCAAGCTGGGCATCACCCAGATCCTGGAAATCCAGGATGCCATTATGGAAACAATGTCAGATCTGCCGCTAGACGGAGTCAGCCCCAACTTCCTGGGCTGCCGTACTAGGAACGGATGGCTCACAGTAAACTGTGCGGACGAGGACACGGCGGCGTGGCTGAAGATATGGGAGAGGGTAACCATCAAAGTGGTCAGGGAGGACGAGCTTCCTCGCTCCAAGATCTTTTTCGTATACTTGCCACGCTGTGGCAAGAAGACGGATGAGAAGATACTTCGCCGGTTGGCGATTCAGAATAAGGAGTTGAGGGGAGCGGACTGGAAGGTTGTGGCGAGGAAGGAGCGTGAGGACGACCTCCTCCAGGTGACGATGTCCGTTTCCCACAAAACGGCGGAGATCCTTAAAGGCTCCAATTATAGGGTAAATTTGATGTTCGGTGCCGTACACTTTCGCCCTAAGAAGGAGAAAGCAAGGGATGGGTGTACCAAACGAGCGGTCGTGCGGAGGGGACCGGAACCACCAAAGATGGCGGCGGCGAAAGACGTGGAGCGCGTCAGAGCTACCTCTGAGCATGACAGGACGAATAGGCCTAGCACATCAGGTGAGGCCAAGACACAAGGCCAAGACCGATCCAGAGTAAGAAGGGAAAAAGCCACAGTTTCAGCCCAAGGGGCAGGGTGGCACAATCACAGCCCAAAAAGGGAGAACAAGGCGATTCAGAGCCCCCAGAAAAATCAAAGGTTTGCCGAGTAAAACAGGTAAGCTAATTTACAACACGGAAGTGGATAGGCCGAGGACAGCAATTCTTTGTCGCTCGACACTTAATATATTCTCCATTAAAGAATTTATTTCCAGGGACATATCAGCGATCTCGATAAAGACTGGAAAGACTTTATGATAACGTAACTAGTCTACAGACCAACATCAACTCTATTGAGGATCTCGATAGAGTTTCAAGCAATGTTACCGAGTCAATTATTGATGCCTACCACTCAAGCTCACCCCTGGTTCATATTAGGGGGACAAGGGACGTTCCTTGGTGGAACCACACCCTGGAAACCAAAAGACGAGAGGTTCGTAAACTTTTCAACAGGGCTAAGAGGACAAACGATTGGACAACCTATCGAATGTCTCTTACTCAGTATAACATCGCTCTTAGGAAAAGCAAGAGGTCGAGCTGGAGAGACTTCTGTGAAAAAATAGATAGGCTGCCTGCGGCTTGTCGACTCCAGAAGGCACTCTACTTCGACCACAGAAATCCGTTGGGATCTGTAAGGAAACCGAATGGAGAAACAGCTACATCCAGGGAGGAAACTCTCGAATGCCTGGTGAAAGGCCACTTCCCAGAGTGTACTGTCCTTGGAGGCCAGGAAGACCTCGATGTGGACAGCGTGCATTCCTACCTGATTCCAAGGGAAGCTTACAGGTTCTCAAGAGATATCTTTACTCCCGGAAAAATAAAATGGGCCGTCAATTTTTTGGTCCCTTTAAATCGCCGGGAGGGGATTTTATATATCCTGCATTTTTACAGCAAGGCATACAAATACTGTTGCCTTATTTGATTAGACTCTTTAGAGCCAGCTACAGCTTACAATATGTTCCAAGAAGCTGGAGGGAGGTGCGGGTGATTTTTATCCCGAAAACGGGAAGAAGATCCGCAGAGGACGCCGGGTCTTATAGACCCATTAGCCTCACATCATTTATTCTGAAAACCATGGAGAAGATACTGGGCCTATATATTAGATCCAATGCCCTCATAAGGCATCCTCTAGACCCCAGCCAACATGCATATCAGACTGGGAGATCGACAGAAACAGTGCTCCACGAGCTGACAACAAATATCGAAGATACACCTCGGAATAAAGAGGTTTTGTTATGCTCCTTCATCGACATTCAAGGGGCTTTTGACAATACCAAGTTCGAAATGATTCAAGAACAAGCACATGCAAGGAGAATAGACACCTTTACCATAGGGTGGATAATCAATATGCTTAGAAACAGGAGGATAACGGCCTCCTTAGGTGATAAAACCATCACGATTGCGGCTACCAGGGGTTGTCCCCAGCGAGGAGTTCTC
Organism: Tipula vernalis; assembly: GCA_958295665.1. Classification (NCBI taxonomy): domain Eukaryota; kingdom Metazoa; phylum Arthropoda; class Insecta; order Diptera; family Tipulidae; genus Tipula; species Tipula vernalis. Next base: position 131,550,842 of record OY282558.1, on the reverse strand, counting down.
TCACCCCTTTTGTGGCTACTCGTGATGGATGGACTACTTATAAGATTAAAAAACTCTCACTTCTCGAATATCACCTACGCGGACGATCTAGTCTTAATGGTCAGGGGGAAATTCGAGAGTACAATAGCGGAACGTATGCAATAAGCCCTCGAGTTGATAAGCGACTTGTGTATTGAGACGGGCCTTAGAGTAAACCCCAACCAAATTATTTGTACTTTCTTTACAAATCGGAGGAAAACAATTCTCCCACCTCTATCTCTAAATGGGGAAATTCTCCAAATGTCGACGGAGGTTAAGTACCTGGGAGTGATACTTGATCAGAAACTGACATGGAACCCGTTTTTAAAATATATCACAAACAAGGCAAATAGGGCGCATTTCACTTGCCAAGGAATGATTGGCAAAACGTAAGGTCTGAATCCCCAAATGGCACTTTGATTATACTCAACCATCGTAAGACCAATAATCTCTTATGCGGCGTTTGTGTGGTGGCCTAAGACAGAGCAAGGTGGTGCCTGCTCAATATTGGATAGAATCCAAAGGCTAGTTTGTTTGAGTGTAACGGGAGTAATGAAAACCTGCCCTACAGCTGCTCTTGAGAAGCTATTGGGGCTCTCACGGGGAACAAGTGGGGAGTATCATCTCCTCCTTACCCCGTCATGCCTCCATATGGTACAATGACTGTTCAAAATCAGGGGTGGGTACGGGTGCGGGTATAATCGGGCCGGGTCTCGAATTCTGTATTCCATTGGGTAAAACCCCCACAGCTTTCCAAGCAGAGATATTTGCGATCGAGGTATGTGTGCTTCGATGTCTCACAAAAAAATATAGAAAAACCGAGATTTACGTAATATCGGACAGCCAGGCGGCATTGCTTGGCTTAGGAGCATCTGTCTTCTATTCCAAAATAATCTGGAGCTGCTATCGCAACCTTCTAGAACTCGGCAGGAAGAATAAAGTAACCCTTTTGTGGTCCTCCGGCCATTCCGATATACAGGGAAACGAGACGGCAGACTGCTGTGCAAAAGAGGCAGCGGAGAGCGCTTTCCTTGGCCCCGAGCCTAGTTTGGTTACTCCACGAGCGTGGAGTAACCAAACATCATTCCATCTGGCAAATGGCATAAGGAAATGGGAACAAAAACCTACGAAAATATTCTGGGAGTCCTCCATTGGGATGAGACAGACCAAAAAACTATTAAGCTATGATATTAGACGTTTAGATCAGGCAATCAAGATGGATAGACAGTCTCTAAAATCCCTCATCTGGTACTTAAAAGGACATGGCTTTTTTAATAGATATCTGGAGAAAATGGGAAAGTCCCCTACAGACCGTTGTAGATTCTGCAACCTGGAAAGGAAAACATCCGAACATCTACTATTCACGTGTAATGCTATAATCCATAAAAGACTTAAATTCCTCCATACAAACACAATACAGTGGCCTAACGCCGGCTCTTTAAATAAGCATGAGCTGGTGGCGTTTATCAAGGACTTGAACTTCCACTTTACGTGAAACCTTCTGGGGATGCACAATAGACCTCAATGGTCGGGGTGCACAGGGCTAGTATAGCTCACCCCGTATAAAAAAAAATAAGTTAGGTTCCATAAATAAGTTTGAAATAAGTAAGTAATTAGAAAAGAGAAGGTCTATAGGGTAAATATACCATACGACAAAAAATTCGCCGTATACAAAATTGCACAACGTCCGATTTTTTACTTTTTGCCTTAAAGGTTTTCAAAATGGCCGTTTATTGACCAATCAGTGCGCTGTATTTTTTTACCTGAAAGGAATTTTTTTGCATGTATCTCTGCCTTTATTTTCTATCCCGTTCTTACAAAAAAATTCTAAATTGCTTGTCATTTTGCTTATGAATATTTTTCTAAGGTAGCGTGATACCGAAAAATTTAAAATTGGCTTTTGACGAACACAAACACTGAAGTAAAAAATGAATTCTTTCAGCTAATTAATTATTTAGAGGTCATAAAAATTCAATACTCTCATTGTTTTATCAAGCGTTAGTGTTATTAACGAATTATGTTGCGAATAGCAATGTCCTTAACTCAAAAAAATGGAAAACAAATAAATTTTTGTCGTTGATGTCAAAACAAGTAAATGAAATCAATTCGAATGGTTTTACTTACTTATTTAAGATGGCGTCGAATAAGTAAATAAGTATGAAATAAGTATCGGTTTCGAAAACAGCCTAAGTGTAGAATGCGTGTCGAGAAACCTGAAGTCTTTTGGCATGCGTCTACCTTAAGGCTTGTTGATGAAAATCGCCAATAAACAACAAAGAACAAACATAATTTTGTATTGTAAACGAGCCGCTTTGTTCAAAAGGGTAATACACAAATATACATACCTAATAAGTATGTACTTTTTTGCTATTCAATAATTTTTCCGCTGCGGTTCACACTAGCTTTGCGATTTGTAGTATGAACGCATACTATAAAAGTTTGTTGTTTTGACAGATAGATTTCTGTATTCAATTCAGTGTATTGTGAATTTCTTCTCAAACTCTATTCGATTTGTCGGTAAACTATTTGATTAACACTCGAAATTGTAGTTTAACAAAAAACGTAACAAATTTTTGTTTTGACAACAAATATACGAATGACATTGACTTAAAGTTATTAGTCAGGGTTCACATTACAACGTACTATATATATACTAATACTTTTTTGCTACATACTTTTATTCTACTATTGTAAACGTGGTATAAGGCTGTTTTCCAAACGAGATTTATTTACTGACTTATTTATGGAACCCAACTTATTCCATATTCCTTTAAATAGTTCCACAAATAAGTCAGTAAATAAGTATCGTTTGGAAAGCAGACTTAACTCCAGAATCAAATGCCGTCTTACTTTGGTCCCTGGAACAGTTATTGGAATAAAAATAAAAATGCAAATTACGCTCAAAATAAAAACCGAAAATCATTTTCTTTTTACTTTTATCAGTTGACATTAAAAATTAAATAAAAAAATTTAAAATTATTTCTCGAATAATTCTATACGAAAAAAGAAGTTGGTTTGAAACTATTCGTTCCGGAATGAAAATACACGGCATTGTTGTTGTAAAATTCCCAAAGTAAGACTACAAGTATGACAATTTCACAGCTAAAGGCTTTTGAATGTATGTTTAATTTAATCAACTTTAAAGAATAAAATTAATTGGATGCCTACCATTTGCCGAACAAAATGATTCAAATGATATATTCACTGTAAAAAAGAAATGAAAGTAGGAATTACTCCACTCTAAAAAATAAAGCAAACCTAAAATTTCGTAGCACATTTAGTAAAGTTTCATTTCAGAAACAAATTGAAGAAAGAGATTCGAAAATTTAAAATACCCAATTTGATATAACGCAAAACGAGGTCGTATTGCTTAATTTTTCCGAAAACCTCATAAAATTTTCTTTACAAAAAAAAAAAAAAAATTATATTCCCATAAATTTGCCCCATATATTAATTTGTTGGCAATAAATTAATTTTGATGATAATTTTTGTCCCCACTTTATTTTATTTGGTTCCTTAAAGAACATTTTTTGTATAGACATTTGGAATCAGCCAAATATTTTATTTGATACCTATTTATTATTTTTGTTTCTAATGGTTGACTCTCAAAACCTTTAATTCAATGGCCAAAATTAATTTTTTGTGTTCCCTTCCAATAGTGCCAAAAAATAATAAATGTTGCCAAATTATTATATTTTGTTACAAAAAATTAATTTTATGATGCCAAGAAATTTTTTTTTGTTGCTCATAAATTTGTACCGCTTTATTAATGTTTTGTATCTCAAATATTAATTATTTGTGTGCCGCTTTATTGCCAGCCTTATTAATTTAGGATAAACTTCATTCGCATGTAAAAACTCACATTCAGAGAATGGATTAAAGGTAAGAATTATGTTAAACTTGAAATACAATATTTAAATTTTGATATTACATGTTTTTAAAATTTCGTAAAACTTTAAGATTTAATACAATTGTTAAAATTTTAGTTTTCTTTTAATGTTTTATAGCAATTGTGCTAAATTCAGATTTTCCTTTCGAATTTATTTCAAAAATATGGGTTTCGCACAAATCTTCAATTGTGATTTTGGGTGAGTGCACAAATTTAATTTTTAAAAAAATACCTGGAAATTCAGCACTTACCCTCATATTTGGCAACATTTTAAATATTTCCATTAACTGAGATTTTTAATTAATATCAAATCAGTGAGATTTTAGTGTCACCAATTTAAAGTGGTCTCTGCCAGACACTTTGCTTAGGAAAAAAATGGCTAAAAAAATGATTTTTAATGCATTAAAAACTTTACTAAAGCACTTCAGAGGTTAAGAGACAATGTTTATTCAACTCACAAATTCTTTTCACACATAAATCGAGTTCAACTGAACCGGTGAGCTTTGATCATGATTGATGGGAAGGTCGTGAAGAAAGCATAATCTGTTAGTGGCTTGGCATTATATTATATTTAAGCCCGAATTCTAAAGTTTAACGGATCGAATTATTCGATCCGCAAATCTGCGCGGTTTGTGGTTTAAATACCGCATCCGAAAACCGTTAAAAAACTGACGGTTTTCGGATTTATACATAAATTAATTTATGTCGTTTTCGATTGATTTTTTACCCCTCTTTGAAAGTGTAACCTCAATTTCTTCGTCAATCGAACATAAACACCGAATTGTGTTCTGTCATCTGTCAAACCATATTAAAACGACAAGTCAAATCGAAAATGACAACACAATGACAGTACTGTTTAGTGCATTTGTAAAAAGAGGGGTAAAACTACCGAAAAAACTGGAGTAGTCGAAATTGCACTGGTGTAGCTGTCAGTGCAATTTATTTTGGTCAATCGAATATTTCCAGGGTAAAAAAATTACACTTTTTGCACTGAGTGCAATTCAATTTGGTCAATCGAAAACGACATTAGTTTAACATTTCGTATAATAAAATATACATATTCTTAAAATTTCAAAATATTTTTTACATTCACAAAATATTCGAATTCGAAAATAAAATAAACAAGAATCATTCACTGAAACAGAGTGAGATATATTCGAAATCGAAAATAAAATACTAGAATCCTCTTTAAAATCAAAATAAATGTATCAGTTGTCAAAGTTTTAGGTTAATATTTAAAAACATTTGCAAATTATTTTATCTTCTTTCGTCAATCTCATTAAAATTTTACTAATAATAATAAAATTCGAAAACGTTTTCCATGTTTAGGTTAGTATATACATTTAGGTGTGTTTAGGTTAGTATATCTACAGTTTTAGTAACAAAAGTTTACAGATAACGTAATACTATTTTTTAGCTTCAAATATATAAGATTCAAATATAAAAATGGCACCATTTGCACAGGTTTGGGAATATTTTACAAAAATTGTTTCTTCGACTAGTAAGGATAATAAAGCTAAGTGTACAAAATGCAACAAAATAGTTTATGAACGCTTATGGATCCACATCACCGTTGATAAATCATTTAAGAAATATCCATAAAATTGTATTGATTAAGGAAGTGTTGAATGAATTTTCCGGTGATACTGCAAATCAATCAACCAGTTCTGGGGTGCGATTCTGGTTCAGTGATAAATTGAAATGATAAAAAAGCTTTTCATTCCCATCTAGTCATCCGTTTTAATTCTTTTCATTGCACAAAACAAAATTATGCGTGCTTTATTGAACTAGGATGCGATTCGAACGTGACCAGGAGTTCGGAAAACTAATAGAGCATTCATGGCGGAGTATGAGACGCTTGGACACATGGAACAAGTGCAAGGCCATAATAAATTATCTATATACTACTTGCCGCATCATGGAGTTTTAAAGGCCAGCAGTACGACAACAAAATTGCGAGTAGTCTTTGACGCATCCACAAAATCGTCTACAGGGCTTTCGCTAAATGATGATTTAATGGTAGGTCCCACGGTACAGCCATCGCTCCTCAATATACTGCTAAGGTTTCGACAACACGAGTTCGTCTTTTGTGGAGATATTGAAAAAATGTATAGGCAGGTGTTATGGCGCCCGAGTCCACATCAGCAGCCAATCACATATCAATTGAAGACGCTTACGTATGGCACAGCCAGAGGCAGCACGATCTATATTAGAGGACATGTACGTAGACGATATAATGACCGGGGCCGAGTCCATACCACAGACCAGAAATTTATTGGAGCAGGTAACACACGCACTAGGCAGTCATGGTTTTAAGCTAAGAAAATTTCTTACCAATAATCAGAAGCTGCGGTCGTTCATACAAACCACCACGGAGAGCGCTATTAAAGAAATCGGAGAGCATGCAGAAACGCCAAAGGTGCTGGGTCTTCAATGGGATCCTTATGATGACGCATTTAAATTCGCGGTCCAATTACCTGAACGATGCAAACATACCAAGCGAACACTGTTGTCGGATGCCAGCCGAACTTTCGACCCGCTTGGTTGGTTGTCTCCGATAATAATTCAAATTAAGATTTTATTCCAAAATATGTGGATGCAGAATATAAGCTGGGATGAAGAGCTTCCTTGAAGCACACTGCAATCATGGTTGGAACTTAAAACTCAAATATGCGAAACAACCAGCATAAGAATTCCAAGATGGTTGCACTCCAAAAACTAAGTGAGTTTATTTGGATTTAGTGACGCAAGCGAGAAAGCGTATGCCGCAGTGGTATATGCTTTAGTGGATACAAATGAGGGTCTACAGGCCCACATAATCACCTCCAAATCCCGTGTAGCTCCAGTGAAACAATTAAGTCTGCCGAGGCTTGAATTAATGGGTGCCTTGCTGTTGGCTAATGTGATGAAACTGGTAGAGGAGTCGTTAACCGTAACCATAACTAAAACCGTATTATTCACTGACTCACAAATTGTATTGGATTGGTTGTCAGGTCATCCGCGGCGTTGGACCGCATTCGTGGCAAATAGAGTCAGCGAGATTATTCATTTGTACAAACGAGAATACTGGTGGCATGTCTCGTCCAAGGACAATCCTGCTGACATTGCATCACGAGGCATGAGCACGTTAGAGTTAGTGAACAACAAGATCTGGTGGAGTGGACCTGATAAAAGCAATTCAATCAAAGAACGTGCGGTCCCAGAAGATGACAAATGAAGAATTACGACCCTCAATGACCGATATATTCGTAGTCTCGACTAACATTTTAATTCAAAATTTATTTAATAGGTACTCCAGCTTTGCAAAGATGTCGAAAGTATTAGCTCTTGTCAGGCAATTTATCAACAAGCTGAGGTACAGAGAAGAAAAAGGAGATACGCTGACTACTAGAGAAGAAATAGATGCTGCAGAAATGATCTTAATCGCAGAGATTCAGAAAACGGAGTTTTCGGCGGAAATAGGAGCACTGCAGAATGATCAGGCATTACCTCGAAGCAGCAAATTAATCTGCTTGAATCCGTTCATAGACGAGAGAGGCATTATTCGAGTTGGAGGTCGGATTCAAAAATCGTTTGCACCTTACAGCGTCAAACATCCGATCATACTTCCATCGAATCAGCATGCAGTTAAATGCATAGTCAGGGACGCACATACGCTATATAATCATCCGGGAGTAAGTTTACTCACTAGTATCATACGGCGAAAATTTTGGATAATTAAAGGTAAAATACTGTCTAGAGCGATTGTGTACAAATGCGTTAAGTACGTAAGAAACAATCCGAAGAAACAGTGTCAGATGATGGGGAACCTCCCAGTAGAAAGGGTTCAATATGTACATCCTTTCCATCGGGTGGGTGTAGACTATTGCGGACCGTTTAAGGTACAACCAGTACAAATAAGAGATAAAATTCCAATGACAGCATATGTTTGCATATTTGTCTGCTTGAGCACCAAGGTGGTGCATATAGAAATAGTAGGTAGCCTCACGACAGAAAGTTTTATCGCAGTGCTAACAAGATTCATCGCAAGAAGAGGCAACTGCCATACGATATTCAGCGATAATGGCACAAATTTCGTAGGAGCAAATAATTACCTTAAACATCTGTTTCAGTTCCTGCAGGCCAAGGCATCCGATATATCTGCAGCGCTGTTGAGTCACAAAATAAATTGGAAGTTCATTCCACCGGGAGCACCAGACAGGGGCGGAACATGGGAAGCAGCTGCAAAACAAGCCAAAATACATCTGGGAAGAGTGTTTGGCGAATACATATTGACGCTTGAAGAGTTTGGAACGTTGCTGACCAAGATAGAAGCCGTTATGAATTCAAGGTCCATAGCTGTAACACAAGCCGAGGATATTGATTGTATCACACCAGCACAATTCGAGGTATCACAAATTCACAGTTTATTCGTCAATCTCTTTATGATAGAGGTTTCTGTTTGCCTCGTGGTGCTAATGGGGTGATGCGAAATACGAAAAAGCAAAATTGGAAGTCATTAAAAATTTAGATCTGGCAAGATGACATGAAGAGAGATTCAGCATAACTTTAGATGAATGGATTAGTATAAGGGGCCATCGTTTTATGAATGTAAATATTCATAATAAAGTTGGTAAAGTATTTAATTTGGGGCTTATACGGATTACCAGGAGTTGTTCGGCTTCAATAATTTTGTCAACCGTAACTGACCACTTGAATAATTTCAAAATGTGTATCATTCCAGAATGATATAGTTGCCACGACAAACGACGGGGCAAGTGTTATCAATCAAGTGAATGTCCAGCGGAATATCAAATTTACTTAAATCATGCTCTACATCTTACAGCGTGTGACACATTTTACCAAATAAAAATCAACAATAAAAGTAAAAGTAATGCAAATAAAAGCGAAAAAGACAATTCTGCTGAAGATACCGATGACGACGATGATTTAGACGAAAACGATCAACCGGATGAAGAATATATTGATGAGCTGATCCTTTTACAAAACCTAGATGGCGTTCGAACTGTGATTAAATATTTAAAAAAATCTACAGTAAGAAACGGAATACTTCAAAAAAAAAATTAAGGTTAATAGGGCATGATCTTCAACTACAATTAGACTTTAAACATCGATGGAATTTAATTGACCAATCGAAGAAACAGTTAAAACAATTTGTGGTGGTTCACGCATGTACACATGCGTGAACCGCCACAGGTCGTTATAAATTGAAACAAGCATTACGACCGGTATCGCTCACCGTAGAAGCTTTATCGAGAAAAGATGCAAATATGCTTACAGCAGAGGGGGCCTTAAATTTTCTGTTAAAGAAGTTGGAAGAAATCAGCTTTTTAATAATATTAAACTCCGCATTGAGCAAAGAGATAATTGTCAAATTAATAGATTGTTCAAATGCCTTAATAAACCTAACTATTCACCTACAAAAGACATTTTAAATTTTGCAACGTCTCTAATGGAAAGACTGTGTTAAAATCAAAAAGGTATTATTATTCACTATGAATAGTCCAAAGGCTAATGTTATCGAAGCTACGCTCGAGGATGAAATAAATTTCGAAATTGATAACGTTATAAATGACCCTCAGAAGAAGCAATTTTCTTCTTTAAAAGAAGAATTTTTGGTTTTTATAAAATCCGCCCAAAGAACGCAACGTTTAGAAAAACTATTCAATGCATTATGTACGATTAAGCTGTCATCAACAGAATCTGAGAGAGTTTCCTCAACTTCCTCTAATTTCTGTGCCAAACTCAGATCCCGACTTTCTGATTATTCGCTCAACTGTTTGGTGTTTTTAAAATACTTTTATATAAATGAGAATAAATAAATAAAAATACTTTTTAATATATTTGTAAACAAACATTATTATTTGTGATAAAATGAATTATCAAAACTGAAATATATTTTTTATTTTGTTTTTATAATTGGAGTTTTTCTGTCTGATTTTTTTTTTTTTTCAAATTAAGATATCCGAAAACCGCGGTTTCTTAAAAACGGATTGTTTGTAAACTCTATCCTCGTTGAGTTGCTGGAATAGGGTCATAAAAAGGATGTAACGACATCAGTGGTTTAACAAAACAAATTTCGTGATTCTCGGAAAAGTTACTAGCTACCACTAAGCTAAACCAGTACAGCATGATAAAATTGCAAACTCATTTGCCTTTTTTGTGTAAGAAAATCTATTTAAATGTCAAGTCTTACTAATATTTTACATCACTCTGACTCACCCATTATTACGGATAATCACTTTTTAACAACCAAAAAACTACACAAAACGTGAACTTGAAGTCATAAACAACAACAACATGTGCTTTTGTTGTTTGCTCGCGCTAAATACGTATCTAATTCAAAGATTCACGTAGTGATATACATTAAAATCGTTTATAATTTATAAGGCTATATACCAAATTATGCCTAATGAAAAACACAAAAAAAACACTTAACATTGTTGTTGTTGTTTAATGCATCTAAAAATAAATCTTGATCTAATAGTTTCGTAATACGGAAATCATAATGGCGTACCATATCAAAAAACGATCAATTTAAGATTTAAAACAAACACAAAATAGAAATCAATTTATGTACTTACATTCATGTAATTGTTGGGTGTACTGCTATTATTACTATTATCACTATTTTTATTATTATTGTTATTATTATTATTATCGCTGTAATATTCAATTGATTTAGTAGGACTTGGATGTAAAAAGCTTCCTGCTTTCGATCCAGACGAAGACCATCGTGACGATGAAGTTTGTACGGTTTGGGCGCGCACCACTTGCAACGACCCAGATGCTGTATGTGCTTTTAATATTTCTAATTGTTTACGTTGTGAATGCTGTATACCATTTGGTGTTGATATATTTTTTGAGTCAATAACCTGGAAAAAAAAAAAAAGTTAAAATTGTTGTATAGGTAAAATAAGTAAGAAAATAAAATAAGTAAGACAAACACATAAATGGTTTGATATAAATCTTAAGTAACGAAAAAACAAAAAAAAAGAGTGTATTGATTAATGTGTGTAGGCCAATTTCGAATAATTTTATGGTGTCGTTATGTCTGTCAATGGCTTTTAGTATTTTAATTGTGGTTTTATGATAGTTATACAACAACAAATAGTTAAATGTAATTACTTATATAATAATTATGTTGAAATAAGCTGCGGCTGACGTTGCAATTTGAATTTTACGTCTGTTATTTTTGGTGGGTTTCGGTGATTTAAATTTTTTTTTTCCGATATCTTGTGGTTGCCAACTTTTGTTTTTTTTTTTTGTATGCATTCAATGACGGACGCCTTATTCGTAATTCGTAAATAATTAACATATTTTTAATATTTAATTTGGTGGTTTGTCTTATCGAGACGAAAGATATTTAATCACCAGTCTATACCATTATTATGCATAGGCGGAATTGTGGTTTGTGCATTTTGACCTCGTGTCGACTGTTGTGGTTTTGTTCGTAAACATTTGAAATTACATCACATTTTACTAATTGAATCAGATTTGATTGGTCACGTTCCAACTATTATAGTGATTGATAGTGCGAAAATTTTAAAACGATTTGATAATTACGATATGTCTACCAAATTTTTCAGTAATTTAAATTAAATAATCGAAAAATAAGAGCCATAGCTGGAAGGTAAATTACGCTTAAGTAAGCGATTACGATTTAAGATTTTCATGCACCATGTGATAAACTATATAAAAAATAGAAATTGTTATTTCGAATAGGAGTAAAAGCTCCAGCTCTCCGGAATTACTTGAGGATCCAAGACAGTTATAGACTAATAAAGCCTTTTTGATAAAACTCTAGTCTCATCAAATGGCGTTATAATCTCTGAACTCTCGGAAATAAATATTTGCCGATACAATTCTTTGAAGAACGAGGTAATTAATTCATTTCAGCAGTATTTGGGTTCCTCTATTGTTTTAGGTTCCATTTTTGTGATTTTGCTAAATTTTTTGATTCTAACAAAATAATTTAATATTTCTAATTGGAAGATTTTGTATGTATCAAATGAGATTTGTATAGAGTGAGTTGTTTGAACGCCAATGAAAATTTGACATGAATGAAAACTATTTGCAAAATGTCCCCCTTTTTCACGATATTCAACCTTTTCCAAAATATTTTTAAAGAATTTATCGTCAAATAAACGTCTTTTTATAAATTGTTTTAGCATAGATTCAAACCAGTTTTTTAGCCAGAAAATTGAGTGATGAATTGTGCATCGCTTCTATCATATTTATCCAAGAGTAATTACTAAAAATAATTTGGTAGCCAATTTATTCGCAGTTCACTTACGCACTCAATCCCTTAATATTAAATCTTTATTTTACTTCTCTTACAGCAGTAAAACGATTATAGGCATACAATATTGTCGAATTAAGGCATCATCTTAAATTATCAAACCAAGTCGAACTGTATGTAGCACAAGTGGAGTTAATTAACGGCGTCATTTCTTTCCTGAAATGGCATTAAAGTGCAAGGTTTTTAATGCCTATTTGCTGCGAATTTTAATGCCAAAGAGGAAAAGCAATAACGCTCGATTTAGTAATAAAAGTCGGCTGCGGGCATAACAGAAAATAGTTTAAACTTTAAATTTAACTCCTTTGAAAAAGGAACTTCAGTCTAAAAAAAAAAGATTTTTCGGTCAGAACACAGTTTGACTGAAACACTTTTTGCTTTGATTACCTGTCTTTGACCTCCATGTAGCTCCTAAAGAAATTAGCCCTAACATGTTTTCCTGAAGGTTATGTTTGTTTTAAACGGAAAAAATGCCCAGAAAGAACTGGAATAATTTCAACTTAGAAAAGGGCCACAATTCCAAATTGGAAGAGACATTAACCGTTCAACACAGAAAATATAGAAAAGGCGAAGTTTAATTTTGAAATATTATGGAACTGAGAAACATAATTTTAAAATCAGGAATATTTGTCAGAAATTTTCCAGAATATTTTAATTAAATCCATTTCCCAAATAATTTTATACCCGCTAATTATCTTCAATTTCCAGAATATTTGAAAATAAAATCTTCATTTTCCAAAATTTTTGGAGAAAGGAAGATTTAATTTTAAAATTTGAAACCAAATCTCCATTTTCCAGAATAATGGGATAATAAATCTTTATTTTCCAGAATTACCACATATTAGCATTAATACCAATTCGAAAAGGTAACAAAGACCTGGGCCTTATTTCTTTTCTACTGTGGACTTACAATGAAATTTCATCAATTTTAATAACTATTTATAATCGTAAAGGTTCGAAATACATAGTTGTTAGAGTGTTTGGCCCCGATTATATTGAAAATATTTTAACGGAAACCGAACATGAAACCGCCCGCCATTAAGCAAAATATTTTCAGAATTTTAATTCGACTGTTAACCGATTAATAAAATAAATTAAAACCGAAATCATGATTACAACGATAAATATTTTCGTTTCATTTCTGAAGGGCGCAAAGCTTTGCCTAATAATAATCCGAAAAAAGAAAATTCTACAGTTATTTTGGCATATGTATTAAGATGAAATATGGCTCAAGCCATAATCAGGCAGATCTATGAGCGTGGTTTGGTTTGAACGAAATATTTCAGCATGAAGTTGGTTAAAAAAGCAGTAATGTCAAAATTATTTGAACGGAAATAAGATTTGGACCATATTTTAAAGTATCTACTTCAATTTATACATAATTTTTAATTTTTAATTTGTAATAAAGAAAAATTAAATTTAGTTTTGTTCAAATTTATTTGTGCATTTATTTTGTGGACAAACTTATATGTCCAATATAAAAAAACTTAAATTAGTAAATTAATTAAATTTGGAATAATGATTTACCCTCTCGTATTGTATGTTTGTTTGGTTAATTTTTGTTACCCATCTATCAATCTCATGCCTATAATTGTTTTATTAGAACCTCGAGAGATGTCACGAAGCGGTAAGAAATCAAGGGAACAAAATATACCAATTATTAAACCATTAGCTAAAAATAATTTGAAATTTAATTTACTAATTTTTTTGAATTTTTTTTATATTGTACAAATTATTTAGTCCACAACATGAATGCACAAATAAATTTGACCAAAAATAAAATTAATTTTTCTTTATTTACTAATTAAAAGTTTAAAAAAAATTAGGTTTTATTTACGAAATAAAAAAATGGAGGTGTGGCCAACACACGACTTTCTTTTACGAACAGCGAATTTTGAGAAATTTAATTTTTTTTTCTAATTTTTTAATTTTTAATTTTGTTTAATTTTTTGGAAATATTTTATATTAAGTAGTTTTTTGTAAACCTTATACTTTTTACAATTTATCAAAAAAGCTTAAATCTGAAGTTTCAGTTCGATTGGTTAAACCATCTGGGCTGTGCAGAGGTCACAGACTGACAGACAGACGCCATTTCGAAACCCAGGGGACCTCAAAACAGTTAAATCTCTAAAAATCTCAAGGTCAAAAATGTGCATGATTTATTACGTTATTACGTTCAGTTGTGACGAGAGACTATACTTTAATTTAGTTACATAAAAGAAAGTAAAATGCTCGCTTGGTTCAAATACTTTTGACAATGACTGTACATATGTAGTAGTTGTTAAATTTATAAACGACGAAAACTAAAGTTTTCCAAAACCGAAGCATAAAACAGGAACAAAAAATATTTCAGAACTGAATCCAAAACCGGCACGATGAAAATATCGGTTCGATTTTCTGCTAAAACTTCATATTCAATTCTGTTGAGAATTTGCAAACCAATCCGTGTCAACTCAGTAATTTGGAATTATTGGGCATTTCGGTTTTCAGTATAAAATACAATTGAATGAATGAATGAATGCCTATTTAAAATGCAAAACTTAAAGTTCGTTTAACAAAAATATTTGGAAACTTGTAAAGTTAGCAATCGCTCAAAAACCTCAAATTATTAGAACTGTAACTCTAAATTCTCACCGTTATTCAAAATAATGCTATAAAAATACAACGTTCATCTGGAAAAAGATCGACCGTTGGAGGAGACAGCTTGCCAAATGCGCCGAATGTCGTAGTGCTGAATGGAACGAATGGCTCAAAGTATCTTTGATGGAAGGATCAAAACGACGCGTTTAAAATGAAGCAAACTACAAAATGGCGTGAGGGTTAAAATGATGCTCAAAATGGCTTTTACCCCATTTTTTTGTTCAATATTTCATCTTAAAGCTAATCAAGTTTCACATGCGTAAACTACAAATTGACATACAAAGTTCAAAATAGGGGTCATTCATAAACTACGTCACACGCTCTTAAGGGGGGAGGGGCTATCGAACGATGTGACGATTTGTGATGATGGGACACGGCGGTCGTACTAGGCTTTAATTAAAATTAAAAAACAAATTTGTAGGTTTTTGAATAGTTCGGAGCAATTGAATTTGCGATATTACAAATTTTGACTTTACACAAATAATTTTGAACGAGTAGCTGTTTCCGAAGCCAATTCTTTCGTTCGTCAAAGAAAACAAACTAAAAATCAAAACCCAACACAAAACATTAATAATATTTTATTCTCTTTTCTCCTCTACGAAGTAAATGAATAAATATAAATATAAAGTATTTTTAACGGACATCTTGTGCATTTTAACTATAAATCCTTTGAAATTCAGGCAAAAGGATGGTTCATAATTTTATTTATAAAATTTAATCGTTATAACGATAAAAAATATTTAATTTCATTTTGGCACACCCTATTTTGAGCATAAGCTCATTCACAATAGGATGTGCAGTGATTTGTCAACGTACAATATTTAATATAAAATAAAAATTCGGTCCAAAGCCCAACAGCCAATTATTCCACCAGTTGTAAAAGAATTTACTAATTTAGCACCTACCGTGGTCAGTAAGCTAAAGAAACATCACGAATTGTAAATTCTGACTTGGTAGGTTTAGTAGAACGTCACAAGCGACGTCTTCTATCAGATGATCAGGAAAAGATTTAAATATGAAAAAGAAGCAAAAAATCGATTTAAAGAATCAGTTGAAAAAGAAAAAGGGGGAGCAGGAACGATCGAAGAGGTACATAGAAGAAAGGAAAAATAAACTTAATACAATTATGAAACAAAAAAAAAAAAAATACGTAAAGATTTAAAAATTAGGGAACATGGTGGTCGACCGAGAATTAAAGAGGATTAGCCACTGATACTACAAATTATTGTAAATTTGCCGAAAAATTTATAAATTTAATGAAAGGCGCCAAAGTGACGTATATCGTAGCGTGAAAACGCTTGATGAATTAGCGAAGATATAAAAAACTTAAAACCTCAGACTATTACCAAAACGTAGCTCATTTCATGAAGGTAAACGTCATGTAAAAACCGTTCCTTTTAAGTTAAAGTCCCCTCTTAATCCTCTTCGAATATAGGATGCAGTTACCTGATCACGACTGGGTTGTCACAGCCCAAGAAATTATTTCAGGTGCTCATGAGAAAGGTGAAAAGTTCATTTATTCTGGCCCAACATATATTGCCATAAGATCAGGTAAACATTCAACATCTACAGCTATGAGCCACGCATTGGATTTTGAAAAGATAGTCGATTTAGAGGAATTTGATACTATTACAGGGACATGGAACAGATCGATTGGTAAAACCTGTTCTTGTTTTTACCGTTGATGGTGGGTCGGATGAAAATCCGCGTTATCAAAAAGTGATCACAGTGGCGGTTCATTACTTTTTAAAACATAATACAGATGCGGTGTTTATTGCCACGAATGCACCTGGGCGCAGTGCATTCAACCGTGTTGAAAGAAGGATGGCACCTCTAAGAAATGATCTAAGTGGATTATTATTACCACATGATCATTATGGTACCCATCTAAATGACAAAGACGGAACCGTCGATAAAGAGTTAGAGAAGAAAAACTTTGCTTTTGCTGGCCAAACTTTGGCTGAAATTTGGACTGAAACAGTCATAGACGAATTTCCAACAGTGGCTGAATTTATTATCCCGGAAAAATCAGAATTAGGATTAGATCAACTAGTAGTGAAAGAACAGCAATCGTATGATATTCATCTTCGATCGAGTCAATATTTGACACAGGTTGTAAAATGTTCGAACATATATTGCTGTTCAAAGTCGCGAAGTTCCTATTTCAGCCTAATACAAGATAGATTTCTTCCTCCACCTATACCCCTCGCTCAAACAGAGAAAGGACTTCGAGCGAGAATTATAAAAGCGCGAATAAATAAAAGATATGAATGTACATTATACATTATGCCAATTATTTGACTTTTTTTTTTTGTGGAGGGAAGGGGTTCTGAATTTGTGACGTAGTTTCTTAGGCGATATGAAGCTTTATGATGATTTGTGAGAAGAGGGTGAGGGGGGGGGGGGGGTTAAAAATGGTCAAAAATAGCGTGACGTAGTTTATGGACGACCCCAAGACACTCCAAACTGCTTAATTTATCACTTCGTGTAATACTCCGATTTTCAGAAATATTTTCGGTTAATTCATTTGTTATTTTTTATGTCAATCCACCATCAACCAACCTTCTTTAAATTACGTCTAACTTTTATTTAGGAGTCGAAGATAAATATACCAGTTGATGGATGAATAGCTCCATGCGCAATATTAACAAATCAAACACGTAATCAACTAATACAGTATTATTTTGTCTATCTAACGGTAAATGCATTATCTCTCTCTCTTATGTATTTCAATCGCGTTCAGTTATGGCGTCAGTTTAAGCTGCATTCTTCCATTCTCATACTGGAAGGAAAAAACGTAGTTATAGTTATTGCGTCTCCAGATGGCCGATATTTTTCACGCAGAAACGAACCAAATTTTACCCTTTTGTAGTATGAATTTCTAATGATGTATTACACCCGAAATACCTATTACGCCAATTAATGTTATGCTCTTTCCACGTATTATAGGAACAATCAAATTTGCACTTGTTCCTATACGTGACCTAGCATCCCTTGGTTCGCCTGGGATGCAGAATGATGCCATGTTGGCATCACAGTGTCTTACAATTTTGAATGTATCATGTGCGTTCAGGTCTCAACTCGTTGCTTCCCCCCCCCCTTCCCAAAAAAAAAAATCAAATAATGTTTATATATCAAGTAATCACAAGTAATACCAAAGCAACCTTGATTGTACAAAGCTATAGTCTAAAAACAAGGGAAAAAACCAAACTTTTCATAGTAAAAAACATAAAACATAATATGGGGAATCACTTTTGTTTCTAAGGCAAATTTTTAAATGAAAACTTTACAAATTCTTAATTATGATTTCTGAAATAATTTCACAAATATTTGAATTTCAACATACTTATATACGAATGTCGTTTAAGTTTTCATTTTCTTGTAATAATTGATTTATTTAAACCAAAATTTATAAAATTTCCACAACAACAGCATTCTGGTCAAATTGAAATAAAAGCTTACTACAATTCGTTCGGTCATTAAGTCAATGTACATTAAATAGATGGCAGTGATAACCGTAAAAATTTGGTAAAATCGTACCAAAAATTACCACCTGGGGAAAATTCAAGTTCAAAAATGGTAGGAAAAGCAAAACAAATTAATCTTAAATCTGTGGCAATAAGACATAGTAGCTTATGTTGATATAAGCGAAAATTGAGTACTACTGTTAGTATTATTCATTTTTTGAAGAGTTATTTTTTCATCTGAGCCTCATTCTAAAGAAATGCTTAGAAACAAAGTTACAGCGCTTTTTGTAAACGCTTATGTTTTTATAGTCATACATGCTTCCGACAAAATAGCTTAAGTCCGGTAAGTTTCTTAAGTTTAAAAAAATTCAATCTAATATTTTAACAAAAACACTTATGTAGAAAAGTTTAACAACTCCCAGGAACAGGAAACACGCCAATAAATATTTGTTGGAGAACAACGGCGAAAGAGTTTCAGTATGCTAGAAATGTTTTAGGTATACCCTTTGTGAAAGTGAATAATTTATAAAAACTGTAGTTAAGCAAAAGCTGGAAAATCCAGGACCTTTTAATAACGGTGATAATCGTGGCAGACATCCGGGACCCAAAAAAATGTCGTCTGAAAAAGAACAAGAAATTACTAATTTTATCAACAGCTTCCCGTCTTATGAATAACATTATACCAGAAGGGACACATCAGAAAGATATTTGCAGTGTTATATAGATATAGATAAAAACATGGCCTCATTAGATTCATCAGTTAAGTTTTTTTTTTCGATCTTCAGCAGTGTTTGCCAACGCCATTCTTATGACCATCCGTGTCGTTTTACAAAATACCACTTTGGATCTTTAATCTAACAGTCCATGATTGTAACACCAGTCAACCAATTTGCTACATGTGACATAAAGCCATAGGTAATCGCGGAGGAAACGAAATTGCATCATGCGTATTTAATCATCTTCAAAATTTGCTACCTAATGCCAAACATATCATTTTTTACAGAGATTCATGTCCAGGGCAAAATAAAAATACTTACATCGCAACAATGTTTGAGGCATTTATGCAATTGGAAAATAACGTGCAGATAATTGACCATACATTTCTTGTACCTGGCCACAGAATTTGCTATAAGTCAAAATTGATTTTTCAAAAGCACTTAACTACTAAAACCATTTTTTTTTCTACTTAGTCGGGCTTAAATTTCTTGTACTTAATATGCTTAAAATTCCTTTTAAGCCCATGTAAATTTTAGATCAAATATTAAAAAAAAAAAAATCTAAATAAAACATTTTAGATAAAAATTAGAATTATGAAAAACTACAATTTCAAACATAAGCTGTTTTTTTTTTATTCGCTCCGGATAGCTGCTATCGAGTCATTTTTCTACGCCTAAATTTAAATCTATAATTTAATTTAAATCGATTTAAATCGCCGTCATTTTTCTACGCCTAAATTTAAATTTGACGCGCTATTTATTGGTAAACTAAACTTATTTAACATCAAACTATCATTTTTAATTCAATTGTTTAGCAAAAACTTCATATAAAAAATATTTGGCTCTACTTATTTATACGGAGCGCTATCGGGAGCCACCTTTTATATGACGGCTCTCGATGGAAGCTATCAAGAGCGAATAACAAAAACACAGCATATGTCTTATTGCCACAGAGATAATTTTTTCCCGTATTTTTCGGTAGGCATCTAAGACATCTGACGTACACTAGCAAAACTAAACATAAATTTAGCTAGTATTATTTTAATTCGTCAGAGCCAACTTTGATGTATTTTTCAAAATAAAAATTCGAAAAATATGTTTTAAAATTAATTTAATTTTAATATTTCTGCAATTAATATTTACTTAATACCAATATAGCCTTTTGTATATTGTTCTTAAAGATACGTAGAAAACTTTTATATAAACATTTTATAATATTTTTGCTTTTTTCATTGAAAAGCTTGAAGCTGAAAAACACCATTTTTACTATGGATTCTATGGAAATCAGTGAAAAGTTATGCCACTAAAAAAACTTCTGAAAAATACGTCATGATGATTATGGGTCTATAATCTAGAAGGCTCTGTTAATACACATCGAAGCAACATTATTTTCGAGGAATCATCGATTGACGAATGGAAAAGTTTAAAAAGCGCCTTAAGCGGACAAAAGTAAAATATGTGATAGACTGTAAAAAAAATTTGCTATATGAAGTTATATGGAAATAGTGTCTATTTAAATTACATTTTTATTTTTGAAAATTGTAATGATTGGAAAATTTAATTAATCCGATATGTAGCTTAAAGTGTGATTTTTGTATATCTGATTCATTTGGGACATCCTTATCATTTTAAATATCAGAAATGTGTACTTAAACATTGCAGAAATTTCTGAATAAGCTAGTGTTACTAAAAACATAAATGTTTTAAACATATTAAATTTTAGATTGTATTAATAAGTCAAATCGTAGCAACTGTGGTCTAATAAAGCTTCAAAAATGTTTAATGACCCACTTATATATTTATAGTGAGTTTAACATTAAATTTAATTATATAATGTCCCAAAGGAATCAGATATAGAAAAATCACACTTTAAACTATATATATTGGATTAATTCAGTTTTCTAATCATTACAATTTTCACAAACAAAAATGTAATTTAAATAGACACTATTTCCACATAACTTCATGTAGCAAATGTTTGTTACAGCCTACCACATATTTCACTATTGTCCGCTAGAGCGCACCGTTCCATTCGTCAATAGATTCAAAAAGAAATTTCAGAACAAATGAACGAACGAACAAAGTCATTCATATGAATTCGCCTTCAACGAATGGCTCGAAAATCAAGCTATAAATATTTGGAAAACGTCGTTGTTTAAGACTTAGTGCAGTTTGCTTATTTAGTGTTGGTTCAATATACGTATGATCTTCAGAATAGAATAAAACTGTTTTGATATAATCATAAATCATGGAACGTCTTTTGTAAGCCATTTCAAACAAAATATCGTAAGTACAATAACTTCGAGCTTACATTTTCGCTATCTCCTAGAGGTTCAACAATGGATAAATGCAAATATTGTTATGATTGCTCGGCCGAATGATCGTTTTATTGTCTTAAGCTAGTTTTCATATCTCATATCACAAATCTATGCAGCAGTAAAACGAATACTCGGTGTACTTTTTGCCATGAGTAGATCTAATTTGACTCCAGAGAACAACATCGTGCTATCATAACGCGTTTAAACACTTAAAACTCAACAGGTGGCAAAGGTCTAAATTCGGCCCTGTTGGAACGATTGCAGCTTATTCTATATATCGTAGAGAATTGTAACTTAATATTCGAACAAAATAATTTTAAACAATGTTTTCTTGTATTGCATTTGTAACAGGAATTTCCAGTATACACCAACATAAAAATTGAATGCTGTAATTGGTGGAACTTTTGACCCAAAACAATTGAATAAAACAATTTTATCATAAAATCTAAACATCTAACTTCATTAATCACTGTTTCATTACCAATTTAACAATTATTTAAAAAAAAACTGATTTTTTATTTTTTTGTTTTGAAACCAACCATCATCTATCTCGATGATGTCAATAATTTTGTAGATTACACTGCGATTTATAGTAGCTCCTGAGAACTGATTTTGACGATGATATACCATAAATCCTGAGAAGCTAAATGTATCCGGGAAAAACGTTATCAAAATTTATACTGCTACGCAACACAATTCGAAAGGTTAATGGCATTGTACCCATATATGGCCAAACCCCGTATATTAAACATTTATATATATATATAGAAATTTACAGATGGCAAAACAATAATTAAATAATTAATTAATTTAAAATGCAAATTACATACTTGTATTCCTAGTTTTTTTTTATTTTTTATATTCGCTGCCTGCATTTCACATAATATATAGATTTTGTGTGTGTTACATCATACCACATTACCTTCAACAAAACACAATTTGATTAATTACATAAATGGCACAAACTTTAAGACACAAAAAATTGTATCAACTAAAAACCACAACCAATAATCGTTTGGCAAAAATAAAAAAAAAACATTTATGCAAAATTGATACACACACACACACACACATTCAATAAAAGTTAAAAACTCGATTTAATAAATAAATATCCCGTTTATTTGTGTATTTTTACAGTACTCGTGTGTTTTGTGTTGACCAAATTTCACAAGAAGTGATTGTTTTATGTCTCAAGGCCAAGACAATCGATATCGAACGCAAAAACTAAAACAAAAAAATTCATATTTTTAGGATAATTACTTTTAATGGGTACACATTATGTGCATACTGGTACAATATATACCGACTATATGTAAATTTTACACTTACGAGCTTTATGCTTTTACTTACTTGTGTACAAGATACAATATGAGATTGACAATTTGAAATGACGTGAATGTTAAAGATAAAACGTTTTTTTTTATTGTTTTTTTATCGCGGTTGTCAAAAGCTACGTATGGGGTCTTACTATGTGATATGTGTAGTTTAATAAAAAAATTAATGTTATGATAATGCTTGTGAAATGGATATTAAATGTATAGCCTTCATTTACTGTATATTTCGTGTGTGTACAATGTTGCGTTTGCCATAATAAATTTGTAATACAAAAATCGTGAACTATTAATCAAGTTTGAGATTAGTAGAATATTGTCTCACTGGAGTAAGGCATATGTCATGGGGTTTTTAAAAGTTTGTATTTTATTGTGTTCTAAAGTTTTTTGAACTTATTACTTTTCTTAGAATCTTATCGCGTTTGGTTGTCGCTTTTTTTACACGTGGCACGAATATTACCATTATAGACTGACAATATTATGTTGTCATTACTCATTATTAGTATATTGACTTGAATAAATTATTCTTAGAAAATACTTTCGTTTTTCATTTCAGTATAAGTACTTATTTAACTCGGTCGCTACCAGGGTCTGGTGGGAAAACGTGCCTCACAGCCCGGATTTTTTTTTTCGGGATTACATGATACCAATTGTATTACAGTTAACGTTTGTATTTATGCATTTTAACATATCTTCATAAATTGACCCAAAATTGTCTGTCACATGTGTTACACTTCAACCATACACATACTATGCACGAACGATTTAAAAGTTCAGAATTAAAAAGTTTTTACCAATATGTGATCTCCTAAGGATATACGCACGTGAGTTTGATTTAAGCTTGAGGTAATTTTAATTGAGGGAACATTTTTTTGAACTGCTTTTTAAATTTTTCAAATCAATTTTACTTGTTTGTGTTGAAACCGGAATATGTTTATATTTTGAAGTTCATTAACTGCAATGTTTTGTTTAGATTTCGCGAAGATTTAAGCTTTAATCTTAACTTTGGAATTTTATGAAAAGGAAGTGAAAAGTTCAATGGTTGCAATTTACCTGGTTAACCCGGCGCTTGGGTAAACTATGGGTCAAAGTGGTGGATTTGTCTACTAAACGAAATGTTTTATATTTATATGTATTTGTGGGGTATCCATTACACGTTATATAATTGCGAATACTTGTTGTCGCTATTTCACGTTATCTTAACCGTTGGTTGAACGCACCAGTAAAATAAATTGTTTAAGTAATTACTGAGCCACAATTTCATATAATTAAAATATTTGTTATTGGTTAGTAAACCTGCTTCATCAAGAAAAAAACAAGTAAACAACTAAATTTCCTCAATGAAACTAACTCGCAGAATACAATGAGTAATAAGGAGTTTTTTAAAGAAGCTACCGGTTACCGCTTTTCTGCCGACCATTGTTATTAAGAAAAAAATGGATTGGAAATCTTCGAAAATTTACGAAAATAATAAAAACGGCTAAACTTTCCTTCAACATCTTAGAAACGTCACTAGGCTTCGCCTGTAAAGGGGAAAGTCACATTTTCCGTAACAATTTTTGTTATTAAAATAAAAAGTGTTCGTCATATTCGACAAAATTTTGAAAATTGTGAACACGGCTAAACATGTTAAAATTGCCGCTACACTGTTGCCATTTCCCATAATCTTAGATATGTTACCAGTTGTAGGTCTGTACTTTAACACGTTCGCCACTCAACCAATTTTTATGGTGTTCAGAAAAAACTCACGTATTAAAATATTAATGTGAAAATCTTTCTAACGGATAAGCTTCCAGTGAAACTACTCGACACAAATAAGTGATAGATACTCCTAGAAAATCATCCATATAGCAAATAATCGTAACAAGAACTACTGCAATGTTATCCTAAATAAATTTCATATAATTTGTGTCACAAATGTGTGACATGAGTTTCTGGTAAAACTAGTATGTCACATATATGTGACACTGAGTTGCGAATGTGTTAAATGAGTTGGTTTTGGCAATTACATTTTCATAAAGAGGGCATGCCCAACTAGACAGATTCTTTCTTAAATAAACGCTTACACCTACTTACATCTCTGAGATTATGTTAAACCGCCTTATTGTAGCAACAGTTTTGAACAATTTTCAAAACAATTTTGAACTTGACCTAACCCTTGTTGTATCTTAATAACAAAACCCTTTCGGAAAGCGTGACCTGTTCACTTTATGAAAATTTAGGTAAATACTTGGTTCTTTTAGTTGTTAACATTTTTTATGTATGATAACACTTTTTCAATTAATAAACCAATACTATTCGTTAATTTGTATAGCTACACTTTGTGTGAAATACTTTCCCACCGGTCAATAAAGTTCATTTCAAATATTTGCAAATTTTACAGAATAAAGCACTAAACTCGGTATAAAAAAAATCGTTATCTACCCGACTTTTCCCGAAAAGCGTGTGTTACAGATCACCAAAACCAATCACCTACATTTTACAAAAAATTTCCGTTATTTTGAGGAAGGTCCTTATATCAGTTATATCAGAATTGGTTACATTAGAATTGAGGCTTGTTATTAAACAGTAATCAAAATTTCATTCGAAATTTTTTATCTGCGAAGATATTCCACCTCCTTGTCTCACATCATTTCATTTTCTATTGCTCCTACCGCCCTTAGCCTCCTCCACCCTACTAGCGTGGTATTATTTTACGAGCGTCCCATTGTAATTTGCTATTACGATTTACATACGACCTTTAATACCAAGAGATTTTATTTCTCAGAAGTAATACCTTTAAAGGCGATTTTACTAAAGCAATTCACCAATAATGTATCAACAGTTGTTGAAATTTTAATCGATAAAATGTCATGAAATGACAATAAAAGTCACAGAAAGTATCTGTATTTAAAAGCTTACCATATATATTTTATTTTTAAATTGTTAACGGTATTATTTGCCACCAGCAAAGTATTTTAGAAAAATTCAGTAATTTAAATTCCTAATCATTTTGTCTTAAAAACACCACGGAAAACAAATCAGCAAATTTTTTTACTGCTCTCTTCTAGACTCGAATGGGCCAAAATGTTAGCACAAACTGCTTATTACTAAAATCTATCTTTGTAAAAAATTTCGACCAAAACTGTCAGTAGTTTTAAGAATGTGAGGCAAAACAAAAACTATAAAAATATATGACTGGAAGGATAGAAGGACCAACTGCAAAACGACCACTGCAAGTAATCCTACTGAACCTACTGAAAAAATTGCTCCTTTTTCAATGCTTGTTGAATATCAAATCAGGCCACTATTTGTCCTTTTGCCAAATTATTTAAGTTTTATTTTGCAACCACACTTCCTCTGTACCTGAAAAGCTTTATGATACTCTTTATGGTACTCTCATCTTTATCCCCTTTAAATACTTCTTAACCGCTCATTTATGTCCGAAGGACATCATGCAAAAAGTTATACATTCTGACTTCTCCACACATATTGAAGATACACTTGAAAGATTGACGATTCGATTTCCTGTTGAAACTGACTATTCGCGGTTCCGTAAAATTTAATAGCCCCTTTATGATCACATTCCATCCCAACTTACTTTACTAATGCCCAGTTTCACAAAAAAAATAATCGCCAAACTCCAGTTAAATAACATTTCCTCTCTTTCTTCTTTTATGAAATTGTGTTTTGTTCTTAATACAACACTGAAAAAAATTTACTGCATTTTATTTACGAATGGCATTCGTTAACCACAATTCATAATATTAATGTACAAATTGTTATTTTTACGTAAAAAAACGAAATTTAGAACAAAATCATAAAAATGTGTGCATTAATAGTAAGAATCATAGTTCGTAAACTAAAAAAATTGTTTAGTTTATTGTACTAAACATCAAATACAATTCATAATATTTATGAATAAGATTATGTAAGAAAATATATGTTAAATACTTATTTTTCGTCGTATTAACGAATCTGGCACTAAAATACGTGCGTTGAGTGCGTATGTTTTAGAAATTTGCTTTTGTCATCTCCGTCTCCAATTAGGATTTTTCATCACCGTAAATCAAATGTTAAAGTTATAGGCAGAAGGGCTTACTGAAACGTGTCTTACGAACATCTGTTTATTTTGTTTAATTTGTGATGTATAAGAACATTTTCTTCAAATTAATAAAATAAATTTTAATGAAATTATAAATTTTTGTGTGTTGAAATTCAGGTAAATATTATATTTCATATTAGTGTTGTACGTACACATAAGTGTTTTCGTTTTAACCGCGACTTTATCGGAATTCTCATTCCGTTAAATTAAAATGAGAACAGTTTGGTGCGGAAAACACTATTTCATAATATAAATAATGTATACATTTATAAGTTAAGTGATATACGGGACTAAACATTTATTGTGTTAATAATATTTTTAATTATTATTTACTTTTTGATTGTTGCTTGCAAAAAAATCAAAGATGAGCAAGGAAGACAACACGAGCCACCATCCACCTTATAAATTTTGCTCAGCCTGTTAGTATAGCACATGGAGAAGGCCAGGCATTAAAACCGCTTTTGGGGTATTGCGAACATAAGGTAACAAAAATAAGCAAATAAAAGTAAATGTGAGTGTAATTTAATTTATTGAATTTACAGAACAGAACATCACTATCATAGTTTTAAAAATATTGAAAGTTCTTACACAAAAAAGACGTTCTCAAGAATACCAAAATGGGAGAAGTTTTGGAAATCGATTATCAACATGGCGTTTACTGCTCCTATTGTACTTTTTATCTGATTATTTTTAAGTTCTAGTTTATTAAAAGCATTAGAATTAAAAGCCTAACATTTTATCAAATTCTATTTAAATTAAATAAATTAAGCAATATTATAAAAGGAAATTTTATGTTTTTTATACTGCGCTGTATAAATTTTACGAATTTATTCATAAAACCACCCAGAAATACGTTCCTATTACGAACTCTACATAAATCTTATGTAATTTTGTTTATCAATTATGAACTAGTTCCTACATATATAATATTCAATATATTTATGAAAATAATCATCATATTTATGTATTATTCTTAACTACTGAGTATGCCGTTCTTCCTATATACGAATAATTTCGTTAATATGACGTAACATTTCATTAGAGTTACGAAAAATTTCATGTTATCTTTACTTTCTTACGTTAACAATAAGAATTTGTTCATCCACAAATGCTTTTAACTGCATTAAAATTATAACATTTTTCGTATCTTATATGAATCAATTCATAAATATTACAACGTAAGTAGTCAAAGTTAAAATAAATTTTTTTATGTGTTTCACCATATTAACGTATGACTTTCGTACTATTAAAGAAGGGTCGCATTGGCTCAGTTTTAACGAATTTTTCTTACTATTAATGCAGTTTTTGTCTGCATTGATGTAGAATTTTTTTCAGTGAAATGCAACGCAAGCTAATTTTATTTCTTTTTTACATGAACTTCTAGCTTTAGAACTAAATATTTAGCTGCATGTTAAATATTCCGATTTCTGAACCTCAGAAAATTAAAATGGCATTCCTCTAATAAACGAACCAACTAATCCAATCCAGAAATTCGGAATTCAACTTCGAAAATTCCGGAGTACATCAGATGATTATGATGATGTACAGTTTTGGAAAGTTTGTCTTCGCCCATTTTTAATCACTTGTCAGTATTAATTTAATATATTTTGTTTCATTACACGCTTAAACTTGGTTTGACTGTAGTCGGGAAATTCAAAAAGTTGCTCAAACATTTGTTTCATGATTCTTAACATCTGTGAAGGTGGAAAGAAGCTTTTCGAAAAATAAAGCATTTAAAAGCAGCAATTTAAAAACAATTTGTTCGTTCACTGCAATACGTACTCGTGGATGTCGTATCCAGGCGCCGAATCAATTTTATTCGGATTGAGAAAAAATAAAGAATTTATAAAATTTATAGAAACTACGAAATTCATAGAATTTATCGAATTGGTTGAATTGTATTTGTTGAATTAAAGAATTATGAAATTATGGCATTTTTAGAATAAGTTAAATTTGAGTTCGTAGAATTTCTAAAACTGACAGAATTGAAACAATTTTTAGAAATATTCTGGAAGTTGGAGATTTAGTTTAAATGTAGTATAAATTTAAAAATTAAATGTTCATTGCACAGAGTATGAAGATAAAGCCAATGGATAAAGCAATTTTATTACTTTAACTAAAGATATTGGTGATTATTTATAATTCTTGCGGGAAAATAATGGCTAGACCGCAATGTGTAAGATTTGTGAAAAATGATAAATTCTTCAGGACGATCGACCAGCCTTATCCACACTGAAATAATTTCAATTCACATTCTCAATATTTTGAAAAGAAATTCGAATGATATCTTCGAAACTTGCGAAATTTTTATCGTGTAATCGCTTCTACGATCAATAAACACCTTTTACAATTAACAGCATTAGACTATTTTAAGGAGTTTTCAACAGAGATTGAAGTGACCTAAATAGTTGGCGTAAAATTAAATGAAATCAGTAACGATCAATTAAAATATGAGAACCTAAGAGGAAAGCGGTATGTAAAATCATATTTCGTGAAAAATCGGGTTAACCGAATTATTCTCCTGTTTTTCGCTACATTCAGTTTAAATTGTTTTTAATGAGCTCAACTAACAACAATTACTTTGTATTGACTCTCTAAAACTCGTGGAAGTCCTGCGTTAAACAAATGAAGCCGTTTAAGATTCCACTTTGGAGGACAGCGTAAGCCAGTCAAACGTAGTTATTTCTGTAAAAAAAATATTTATTTTGAATAATTGAAGTGGGGACACTTTTGGTCTGGTTAAACATTAATTGCCTGAAAAATACAAAGTTAAAAGCAAAGATGTAAAAACAGAATGAATTTGCATGATTGTGCTTTAATTCTGGCTGTAAATTTTTTTACATTTATTATTGTGTTAATCCCTCCTTATTGTGTTTATTGAAGAAATCCTCGCTACTTTACATTATATTTTGATATCTTAACAAATCGTCCCAAAAATAAGTCATAAAGCCTTGTTTACACGAGGCGAGCTGGCTGGCTATTGGATGGGCCCAGTAACAGTTCCTTAACTACTGAGTAACCCAAGTTAAGCACCGTTTTATGCCCCGTACTCATACGCTTGGTATCTCGTGAGACAGTAAAATGTCTGCTAACTCAGTTTACACAGGAGCAACGATTAAGTAACTTTGTCAAACGTAAGTTCTTGATTTTAGGTATTTTTCTGTGAAATCTGGTAAACTGAATTTAATTTTCCGTTCAACATGTTACGAAAATAAAACAAAACATATTCAATTACCGATTGGTTGGTAAGAGCAAGGCGAGTGGCCAATAAAACAAAAAACTTTAAAGTAGCTCGCACGACGATGACCTGTTTACATCAGGCCGGTAACTAGTATATAATAACTGGTCGCTTTAACTTGTGCCGCAACTGGTCTCATATAAATGAAACCCTGTGCTTCGTTACAAGAAGCGAATAGCTTGAAATAGGTGGCAAGATGCTGCATGCATTGTTTATTCTGTAGACAGTTCTTCAAGCGATCAAAATTTCAACATTGTTTTGAACTAGTGAACGCTAGATTTCCAATTTAACGTCGAAATTTAACTTAGACTCATTTTAGGTGGACACGGACACAAGCACCTAACGAGGAATTGAAGTTAAACAGTAAACGTCACATAGGCATATGGTAATGGTCAGATTTGTGTAAATTAAACATAATAGCTTTCTAACTTCGTAGCCTTTGGCGGAACAGGGGGACGATCGATTCTTACTGACTTATCGATTGATAAAATAATTAATTTTTTTATTGTTCAACCAGGTTTGGAGCTTATAAACAAAAGAAATTAATGAATCTTAAGAAATTAAAAATTTGAATCGTTTTCAAAAAAAATTATAAGCTTCGGGAATGTCATGAAATTAAAGAAGGTCTCGAAATATCAGAAATTAGTTTAACAATTTCAATTTTAAGAAATTAAAGGATTTTCAGAAAATTAGAAATTTCAATCTTTTTCAAATAACTTTATAAATTTCAGAAGTGCCACCAAAATAAAGAAATTATGATTTTTTAATTAAATTAAAAATTTCAGTTTTTTAAGAAATTTAAGAATTTAAAGAAATTAAAGAATTTTAAGAATATTAGAAATTTAAATATTTTCAAAGATTTTTACAAAATCTCAGAAGTGTCAAGAAATTAAGGAAATTATAATTCTTGTAATTAAGAATTTCAATTTTTCAAGAGATCTAAAAATTTCACGAAACTAAAGAACCTTAAGAAATCAAAATTTGGAATCGTTTTGAAAAAACTTTAGAAACTTCAGGAATATCACGAAATTAAGGAAGGTCTCAAAATTACAAAAATTAATTAATTAGAGAATTTCAGTTTTTCAAGAAATTTAAGAATTTTAAGAAGAAAAGGATTTTCAGAAAATCAGAAATTTTAATCTTTTTCAAAGAATTTTGAAATTTCAGGAATGTCACGAAATTAAAGAAATTATGACTCTTTTAATTAAATTAAGAATTTAAATTTTTCAAGAAATTAAGGAAATTATGATTCTTGTACTTACGAATTTCAATTTTTTAGAGAGATCTAAGAATTTCAAGAAATTAAAGAATCTTAAGAAATTAAAAATTTGAATCGTTTTCAAGAAACTTTATAAACTTCAGGAATGTCACGAAATTAAAGAAGGTTTCAAAATTACAGAAATTAATTAATTAAAGGATTTCAGTTTTTCAAGAGACTTAAGAATTTTAAGAAGAAAAGGATTTTCAGAAAATCAGAAATTTCAATTTTTTCAAAGCACTTTGAAATTTCAGGAATGCCACGAAATTAATTAAATTATCGTTCTTTTTAAATAATTTATGAATTTCAATTTCTCAAGAGATTTAAGAATTAAAAGAAATCACAAATTTCAATCTACTTCAAAGAACTCTATAAATTTCAGAAAGTCACGGAATTAAAGAAATTATGACCCTTTTAATTAAATTAAGAATTTAAATTTTTCAAGAAATACAGGAAATTATGATTCTTTACGAATTTCACTTTTTTCAAGAGATCTAAGAATTTCCAGAAATTAAAGAATCTTAGGAAATTAAAAATTTGAATCATTTTCAAAAACCTTTATAAACTTCAGGAATGTCACGAAATTAAAGGTCTCAAAATTAAAGAAATTAATTAATTAAAGAATTTTAGTTTTGCAAGAGACTTAAGAATTTTAATAAGAAAAGGATTTTCAGAAAATCAGAAATTTCAATTTTTTCAAAGAACTTTGAAATTTCAGGAATGCCACGAAATTAAAGAAATTATCGTTCTTTTTAATTAATTTATGAAATTCAATTTCTCAAGAGAATTAAGAATTTTACGAGACTACAAATTTCAATCTACTTCAAAGAACTCTATAAATTTCAGAAAGTCACGAAATTATGACTATTTTAATTAAATTAAGAATTTAAATTTTTCAAGAAATTAGGAAATTATAATTCTTGTAAATAAGAATTTCAATTTTTCTAGAGATCTAAGAATTTCAAGAAATTAAAAAATCTTAAGAAATTAAAAATTTGAATTGTTTTCAAGAAACTTTATAAACTTCAGGAATGTCACGAAATTAAAGAAGGTTTCAAAATTTCAGAAATTAATTAATTAAAGGATTTCAGTTTTTCAAGAGATTTAAGAATTTTAAGAAGAAAAGGATTTAATAAAGTCACGAAATTAAAGAAATTATGACTCTTTTAATTAAATTAAGAATTTAAATTTTTTCAAGAGATATAAGAATTTCAAGAAATTAAAGAATCTTAAGAAATTAAAAATTTGAATCATTTTCAAAAAACTTTATAAACTTCAGGAATGTCACGAAATTAAAGACGGTCTCAAAATTTCAGAAATTAATTAATTAAAGAATTTCAGTTTTTCAAGAGATTTAAGAATTTTAAGAAGAAAAGGATTTTCAGAAAATCAGAAATTTCCATCTTTTTCAAAAAACTTTGAAATTTCAGGAATGCCACGAAATTAAAGAAATTATCTTTCGTTTTAATTAATTTATGAAATTCAATTTCTCAAGAGATTTAAGAATTTAAAGAAACTACAAATTTCAATCTACTTCAAAGAACTCTACAAATTTCAGAAAGTCACGAAATTAAAGAAATTATGACTCTTTTAATTAAATTAAGAATTTAAATTTTTCAAGAAATTAAGGAAAATATTTATGATTCTTTACGAATTTCACTTTTTTCAAGAGATCTAAGAATTTCAAGAAATTAAAGAATCTTAAGAAATTAAAAATTTGAATCGTTTTCAAAATACTTTATAAACTTCAGGAATGTCACGAAATTAAGGAAGGGCTCGAAATTACAGAAATTAATTAATTAAATAATTTCAGTTTTTCAAGAGATTTAAGAATTTTAAGAAACCACAAATTTCAATCTACTTCAAAGAGCTCTATAAATTTCAGAAAGTCACAAAATTAAAGAAATTATGACTCTTTTAATTAAATTAAGAATTTAAATTTTTCAAGAGATCTAAGAATTTTAAGAAATAAAAGGATTTTCAGAAAATTTGAAATTTCAATCTTTTTCAAAGAAAGAACTTTATAAATTTCAGGAATGTCAGGAAATTAAAGAAATTATAATTCTTGATTGTGTTTGTGTGTGTTACCAGTCCTTCAATGGACATTAAATCTACTGGAACAGTAGCAATAAAAGAAGACTAAACAGATAAAATTTCAAGAACAAGCTTAATGGGATTTGAAATCGATCTTAAGCAAACAGCATACCAAATTTCACTTATTAAACAGAATAATAAAAGTAACTAATAACTTCAGACATGTAGAGATAGGATATTCAGTTAGAATTGCTCCAATCTGCTGAAGAAATCTTGCCTCTCACCATTACAATTCTTCTCAGCGCCTTTCTAAGTTAAAATAGAAAGAACTGGAATCCTAGGTGGGGACCGTTAGTCTACTGTGATTACGATTATCTCTTAAAATCGCATAATAGATTCAGTTTCCGGACAGTTCTCGTGGACATTATCACAAATTTTATTATTCTGGGTATTATGTCCCTTTAAAAAATTCAAATGTCTTATTAATATTATTTTATTCGTTTTATTCCTTAGGCTTCCGCTTTCAAACCCCCGCGATTTGACGATTTATTGAAATTCCAACAAATATAGGAATTTGAACATTTTCAAAAATTCGTGTTTTTTAAAAAAAATAATACAGAGAACTTTCCAAAGGTGCTTAGCATTGGAAGATAATTGGTTGGCTAAATCAATTTTGTCTTAATAACAGCGACAAATTTATTGGAGCGGATTGCAAATTTGAGCTAAATTTGTAAATTCTTCGTCAACCTTGCAGCCACAGATCAAAGGAATTGCACTCATATCATTCATATCGCTTTTATACTAATGGTTGAATTAGAAATGTGTGAAGTTGTTTATTGGTTGACTAAATCCAATGTGTTAGGATAGAATCGCCGAATGTAGTAGGGTGTAATGCAAATTTGCTATGCAAAACGAAGATTAAATTGTAAAAATAGAATGGAAATCCCCATTTTCCAGATATTTAACAAATAAATCTTCATTTTCCAGAATTACAACATATATGTATGGGCCTAAGTGCCAATCTGAAAAGGCAATAATGACAGAGGGCAGAAAAGAAATAACGCCCACTTAACCTAAAAATAAGAATTAAAGCCATCGGGGGTAAAATACGGAATTTTACGGAACAAATACAAGAATGTTATTCTTTCAACCATTCAAATCGTTAATTAATTTCTTGTGTCGTAATAATCGTTAAGGTTAGACTATTAAATACATTTTGTGGAGTCTCAAATTCAATCTGAAGTAAAACTTAATGAATTGTCAAAACTTAAATTTTAGAAATTGAGTCGATTTTTACCAGATCTAAAAATTTTCAAAACTAAAAACTGAAATTGGCTTTTTAAATTTAAGAATCTAAGGTTAGACTACTAAATTATTTAACGAAAAAGGATTTCATCTCATTATCTGACAGGCTTAACATTTGAAAGCGTTCGCCATGTGATTTCGCCCTATATTTCTGTTTTTGAAACCTCAAATATTAACTATCCAAAATGTCATAAATACGGCATAAATAAAACAAATTACTAAATCATAGTCTGTCATATACCATATAATTAGAAATATATATAAGCCTTTGAAAGCCTTAAGTAGAACAAATTTAAATAATCTGTAAACGTTATTTACTTAAATACAAACGGCATGCCGACAAAACTAATTAAATTTTGACACCTATAGTACATCGCGGATATTAAATGTCAGATCCATATCAAATCAATACGAATACACAATCTAAACTTGAGTGAAAACGACATAAGTACAAAATTCACTTAATAAATCATTTCTAAAAAAAAGATAACAAACCAGATTCAACACTTTATAACAGTGCGCGCAACCGATCACAATTGGGATAAGAAATCTCATTTTTAATGTAAAAGAGCGAAATTATTTTCTTTTAAAAGTGTGAACTGTAGCGAAACATCTGTAAAATGTATTATTTAAATACATTTGTTTTAATATATATAATTAATAAATAATGAAATATTATTCAAATTAGATGAAAGTTCGCGTTCAAATAATTAATCAAACATCTTTATCAACAGACTATATGTAAATTAAAATTTAATATGCACATACGGTGAGATTTATTTTCAATGCATGAGATCATTTACGTGTGTATTATTGACCGATAATAGATGTTAATCAGGATAAATGTAACATCATGTTGTTTCATATTTAATCATCCCACCAATCCCCTTGGTTATCTTATATTTATATAGAGAAATTCCATTATGCTAAAAATTCATTGACCGCGCGCGCCCCAATACATAAATTCTTCCCATCACTAAACAAAATCACATAAAAATTAATTACAAATTCTAAAAACCGAAACTAATTAGATTGTTTGCCAACACAAACTGTGTACATATATATAAAATAATTTAAGATTATATAAGCAAACTAAAACCAAAACAAAACAAAAACGTTTTCAATTTATAACCCACCATACACAATCTTATGAGAGCAATCGCATCTTAACAAACAGAAATTTATAAATTGAATCAATCATGCTGCTGCCTGCTACTTACACATACACATACATATATCCAGTGCTTTTAAATTATGATTTATCTACCATACCGTAAAATATGTATCACAATCCCATAATTAGTGTTTAGTAAATTCTAAAGAATTCTAAATATCGTACCTTCATGAGATATTTTGTATGCACATTAATAATTTACAGTGTCACAATCATAACGAATTATCTTCAGTTAATTGCGTACAACTTTGAAAATTCTAAATCGATGATGTTTTGACATAAATAATGTAATAATTGCTTGAACACTTTCAAGTAGGTGGTGTTACATTGATATTTCTTTGATCAATTTCAAGAAACTTAATATTTAAGAATTTATATCGAGTTTTATATACTTCGTTACATATGTATGTACGTAATCAAATCAAACGAGAAGATGACAAGTAGGTGTGGAAACATGGATTTGTATATTTGAAATGTTTTCTTCGTACTTTACACACTCAATAAAAACTATATACAAACAAAGATGTTAATTAATTAATTTTTGTGACTGATGTCGTGGTTGTTTTTGTTAATAAATTAGATAAATTAAGATACATTTAATGTTTTGTATTTTAGACGTGATGTTTAAAGTATTGAGTGTTGTCACATTTCATTTGTAATGTGAAATGAGTTCCTATGTATATACTATACCGTATAAGCATAATATAGAAAGTGTTAAGAAATGCAGGATGTTATACAAAATGAATAGAATGGTGTCTTAGGTTGTGAGATAGAAATAATTTGTTATTCTTTATATTTAAGATTGCGGTGGTGACATCAAATTTAGAGATCACGTATTATAAAATTTCGAAATTAACAGAAAATAAAAGATTTCGTTTATACAAAATGAATGATACCTTGCAGGCTTTTAATTAATAGTTTAATTAATAAGCTCACACTAAAATGTTTTATTTAAATTTAAGACAAGACACACTTGTTGAGAAATGTTGAAGGTTTTTACCAAAAAAAAAAAAAAAAATTGGTTCTGGAAAAGGAAACTTGGTACCTTGAGTTTCTATTAAGAAAACGCGGGGCTTCGCCGATCTGTAAACCAAACAAACCATAATTCAACATTTCACTTGAGAAATAGTTGATAATAATAGAATAGATGCCTTGCCCTTTCATTACGCTAGGCCACAAAACCATCCCTGAAAGCACGTGTAATGCGCCGCGAAAAACTAAATTTCTTACTGCTAAATTTAACGAGACTGAAGCTGAAATTAATTTCGTTAATTTCGTTTCGTAATATCAAGTCAAAGAAATCGTAAAGGTATTTTCATCAAATTGTTGAAATCCATATTGGCAAAATAAGTTTTAAATGTAGATTTTACCAAAGACGATTTAGAAACCAATTCTAGATCATTGGCACCTAGAGCAAAGCTATAAACCGACGAAACCGCATCAGGGAAAGCGCGAAAAAAATCATGGACTGGGCACAAGGGGAAGGGTGGCATAGAAGCAACCTATAAAAATCTTACCTGAACAGCAGGACAAGGTTCTTATTCAGAGCCTAAGAAATCATAAATTGCTGCGCACCACACAAAACCATATCTTCTTGAGATATGTGCAGATTAATTTTCATCGAACGAAGGTGGTCACCTATAATCTAAGTTATAGTAAAAAAGTAAAGTAATATCTGACCTCTGCTTCGAGTAAGATGAACCAAGGACGTTTTGGAAAGCAAGAGATGATAGGTTTTTGAATTGTTTAAGGTTAAGGGAGCAAAACAAACAATTAGACAATCTATCGAAATTTTCTCACCCTATACAACGCAGCTATAAGGAAGCTAAAGATTAGGTTCTATTAGGTTAGATGGCGGTTCAAAGGAGTCCGGCATAGATTGACGTTCCTCCTACTGTGGTCCGTCAGGTCATTTCGAAGGAATGCCCCTAGAAACTTTAGCCTGCTTTGGGCCAGACGAGGACAAGCACAAAGAAGATGAGATAATGAGAGAAATCCCAATTAAGGGAGGAATCTCTAGAATGTTTAGTGAAAGGTCACTTTGTACTAAATAATATTTGTACTAAAAGTATTAAAATAATTCTATTCTAGTAGATGTATCTCAAAAGACTGAATAGATGTATTATTCCGTTTTGTTCCAGCTGGACTAGAAATGATGTCAGGCCGTTAAATAAATCTAGATTAGTATGAAAAGAATTAGGATATATTAGAACACGATTTTTTTAGTACTCAAATAAAAGTTACATTTTAAGAACAATTATAAATTTGATACTTAAAAAATAACTTTTGTTCGTGTACTAAATATTACAAGTACTAAATAGCCGGTAAGCCAATACATACTAATTTTAAATATATGAATCAACATTTTTCATGGCCCCTCACGGGTGACTTTTTTGATCGAATTATCGAATTTCAAGAATATGGGCCCTGAGAGCTCTTTCTCGTATATATGTACTTATATAGATGCTATAATACGGAACAATACATTCTTCAATATTTTGAGCCAGTTCTGCTAGAAATAGCTTTGATTGCACAAAAAAAAGGAAGGAAGCTTACAAGTTGCCGAGGAACATTTTCATTCACGGACAAATAAGCGGGTGTTCAAATCATTTGGCCTCTTTAAATTTTCTGGAGGTGATCTTAAATATCCTGCAATTTTACAGCAAGCTTTTATCCTAAAAGACATTTTTCGTTTCTAACTTCAATTTGGTAAAATCCTATGATTATTTCATTCGAAATCGGTCTGAGTACTACATTCGATATTTTCGAGGCTTTCCTTAGATACTTTTTGAGCTTACTCATAGTTTCTTAGGGCTGTTTTAAATTGCGTGATGTGTTTATGTGTGATGTGTTCTCTTAGAGATTATTGAAGTTTATTTTCTGTTAGAGGTTATTCAAAATTATATTGGCATTGAGCTTGGTATTACAGTTACAGATTTACAGGTAATTCAGAAAATTTAAAAATTCGATTGTAGAAGTCGATTAGATGTAGAAATATAATTCTTGGAGCAACCATATGTAAATCTTTTCGAGATATTTGAGTATTTTAGAGCTAATAAAAACTGCACCGAAAAGAATTTCTTAAGCTGGAGTAGCTTTGAGTTACTTGGCGCCTACTCTTCAGAATTTGCCAGATTATTCAATATTTTTTCAAATTTTATTCTAAATTTCTCGATCGAGCGTTGAGTTGCTAGGCCTCGTTACAGTTATTGCAATTCGAGGTTTTCAAGGCTTTGAGATTATCCTCAAAGGAATCGAGGTTTTAGTGATTTTTCGAGAGAGATTTTCATGATAATCATGTGAAGAAATTGTCGTATTTTACAATTCACCATCGCCGTCTTGTTTTTGTGAGACCACAGTTCAGCCAGAGGTTTCAAGTTCTGCATTTTTTAATGATAATTATATATGGTATGTTATATACAAAAATCTTAAGTAGCCTTTACAAATAATAAAGTATACAATTTGCTTTGAAATTGGCATGAAAATGTTTATCATTTTGTATCGCATTGTAACATAAGCCATGTCATATTCGTCTTGGGCGATTACATCTTCTTGGGAAATGCTGCTACACTGACGACGAAAATTTCTTCAGAATTTTCATCCAATATTACAAGTGCCGAAGAACAATTTTTTATTGATTTCATGTGATCTTTTAACTTGCATAAAATTTGTAATAATAGTGATAGATTGTTATCTTTAATGATCCTAATTGAGTGGATCGTTTACAAAGTTATTGAAGCCATTTGTTCCTGATAGACTACACCACGTTAATTGGATATCAACTTGGATTGCTAGAAATTATTTTGTAAATAAAACAGCAACATTGACAACCGAAGTTGGATTATAGTTTCAATAAGCCTGATATTACTGGACGACGGCTGTTGCCGACCTAATTTGTAGTTTGTAATTTTAGTAAAGGGTCAAATTTGATAGGATACAATTTTATATATTCTGAATTATACACTAATAATTGAAACCTACCTTATCTTCAAAATTAAAATTATCGTTTCAAACATTGATAATTGTCGGTTTCTAATTTTCAAGAGATGAATTTAATCCAAAAAATTTAAAATTTTGAAAAAACGGTAAAACATTGAAATTCCGTAGTCAAAATTGAGATTTTAAAAATAAAATTTGAAATCTAAGTTTGTTAAAAATTTTGTATTAAAATATTGCTTGCAAAATTTTCCGTTGTTGTGTAAGTTTTGGACCTAAATCGAAATTGAAACAAGAGTGGATTTTTGAGAAAAAAAAATGAAATTGCAAGACAATATCGGCAAACTTTCAGGCAAAACGCATCTGCCGTTACATACTAGAAGAGGAAAACGACTGCGTTTTTAGGTGTATTGAGTGCATGATGGATACAATTTGAGAAAAAAAAGCGCCAAAAGTGCTTAAAAATGACCTGGAGACCAGCTCGGATACCCAAAATTTTGACCTCTTCAAGACCATAGTAATGTCGATAACCAAACCTGCCTTAAAGTTCCGACTTACCGCCTTCTGCCTTTTTCGTGCTTGCGCACACATCATTTCAAATCATGTTTTCATGTTGTGCGCGAACTTAGGGTGTTTAACCTTTAAGTTTAGTTTTTATTAAGAATTTACGAATATATCTAACAATGTTAAGCCGTTATTAGAAACGGTTTATCCAACAAATTAAAAATAACAGAAATTTAACAATTCACAGCAGACCATGATTATTAAAAATAAATTTAGAATCTGCCGTGATTAGGCAATTTAAAATAATTTATTAAATAACATTTTTTCTAAATAGACTCAACATTTTGTCAATATCATTAAATTTTTAATCCAAGTTAAGCATAAGACAGTTGATAAAAAATATTAATAATTAACAATAGCCAAAATTCATTGCAAAACGGTTCACTATAGGTTTGGCGTATTTGCCAAAGCTTCAAAACAAACACATCAACATTCCATCTATTATAAGATAACAGCTTAATGTTGTTTGATGAACCAAATATTTGTTCTGTGTGACCAAATCATCATAATGCAATAAACATAATAGAATTAAAAAAATTGTATGCAATTTATTAACCATTTGGTTCGACACACACACACACACACACACATGACAACAACAATTTTATAACAGTTCATGTATTATACTATAAAATAGACGTGTTTCTTAATTTCTCCTAAAAAATTATTTACTCACATAATTAATATTATAATTTTTATGTAAATTCAAAATACACAAATCCGTGGCTAAAAATAAATCGCAAAGTCGTTTAAGCATATAAACCTACACACCACATTTTCAAGAATATTGACTTAACAAAATAAAAATATTTTGTTTTCTTCTTTTATTCTTGCGCAGATAAATATCGACAACCAAAAAAAAAAAAAATCAATTTTATTATTAAACTGGACTGCTGACGTCAAAATACGTATACAGTCACTGTACAAAATTTTCGTACACCTAAATATATTAATCAAAATTTACATGAAATTTGTTTAATCAAACATGTAGTTATTAATTCGTGTACTATGTCTAATATGCCGGTCCAATAAAACACGTTGAAATGATCTATTAAAAGTTGCTCAAAATAAATTCGCGAGCATATCCGAATTTCGAATTGAGGTCTCACAAACATTATTAAAAAATTTTATTTACCAACAATTATTGCTCAATTTATTTATGCTTACAATTGCTACAGTACTACAATGTTCATTTTTACCAATCACACAACTATTTAGCTCAAATTATACCAAATATAATTGTTGCTCAAAATTGTATTCTTTTCAATATTTGGTTTTGTCTATTCTAAAACAAACCATTTCTGACGATCAACACACTCTCACTTGACTATCCTACTTAGTGAGAATGTTGAAAGTTTTATAGGTTAAAAGTTGCTCAATTTGACAATTTGTCTTTTGAAACTGGATAAATGGCGAAATTTGGGTTTTTGGTTTAATGGCTAACTCAATAGTTAAAAAAATGAAATAAAACCAATGGTACACGCATATTTTAGTTTTTAAAAATTGAGCAACAAAATTTAAATTTGGAAACTCGCCTTATATTATATTAACGAACATACACTCTGGCTTAACAACAATAATAAAACATGTTTCTAAGACTGCAAATACAAATTAGTCAAAACGTTAAACTCTTTAGTAAAGCACTCAACAGACAAAACAGTTAGTAGAAGAATAAAGCATCAGAAAGTTAGTAAATAACAAAAAATAAAATCTTAAATTTTGTAACGAACTTCAACAACTTGATCGCTGACATTTGTCCAAGCTAAACAAAAATTGGCGATTGGTTTCTTTATATTGATAATGGCATCGGTTTTTCTACACCAAAAAACGTGTTACACAACATTTTGTGTTTTCGCCAAGAGTGCGAAAACCAGTTAGAAACAAATTTCTCTAGTCGACTTGATAACCGAATAATAAAAAGACTGCAAAAAATTGTGGAAGAGAACCCATCCTCCACTTTCGTGTGATGGTATCAATATTTAATGTAAAATATACCCAAACTCCCCATCCATATCATCGATTTACTTAGATAATAAGAAAAATGTTAAGAAAATATCGGCCGCATACCTGCGTCACACGGCTACCGTTTCAGTTACAATGGCTTTTGGAAGAAATCGTAACAATCCGCTAGCCTTGTCAACCAATTCACAATATTATCATTTGCTTACGTTATGAATCCATGCTCACACGGATATTTGCAATATAGCACAAAATTAACATTTCCGCGCACCCTGGTTTCCGTTAGCAGCGTTTCTGGGTTCAGCTGCTCCATTCGGCCATTATAAAAAAAAAAAATTGCCGAATCCTCGGTGTAATATTGTAACGCACATTTGGCATAACAATTTCCCGTATTCTACCGTGCTTAGCCAAATTCGACGGTTTATCCGTAAGCTCACCGTGGGTCGCCACTCGCACACAAATAAACAGTGTCAGGCAAGGGACGTCCTTAAAATTAAATTAAGCTTGGTATAGGTATAAAATGTT
This sequence comes from Tipula vernalis, assembly GCA_958295665.1. Classification (NCBI taxonomy): domain Eukaryota; kingdom Metazoa; phylum Arthropoda; class Insecta; order Diptera; family Tipulidae; genus Tipula; species Tipula vernalis. The sequence goes on along the minus strand of OY282558.1, from coordinate 131,508,087 downwards.
ACATAGCGTAGTGCGTGTAAAACTGGTGTATAGTATGTAACATACATCAAAATCATTGTAGAGTTTAATTTTTTCCTAAATAATCGTTTTCGCAAGGAAAATCAACCCCAAACAAATTTGGAAATAGCCCAATCCATTAAATAAAATCTAGTGCAAAACTCAAATAATATCAATAGAACCTCGAATAATTTTGAATAATTCGGAGTATCCCCGAAAATCCCCGAAAAATTATAGAATAATCTCTGATAATTTCTTAAATTTAGAATAATCTTCAGTGAATTTGTATGTCAAATAACCTCGAAAATTTGCAAAACTCAAATTATATCGTACCACGAATACAATTTTTAAACATAATCTGTCATGTTACGAATAATCGCGCATCTGTCACTGGCATCCATATCTGTCACTGTTACAGAAATGACCGCGTTCAAATAAAAACTCTGAATGCAACTAAAACTAGATTTTAGCCATTGATGATAAGAAGCGCTAATGCGGTTGTGATGAAGCGGAGAAAGACCGACAGTACCATAGAACACTGTTGAGAACTGATCCAGCAAAACCAATGAATGTGCATATTGGGTTGGTGACAAAATTCCGAAAATTGTTTGAAATATTATTTTAATTTGTTTTATACCTTAGAAGATGGGGCCTGCCGCATCCAAACCCCCGCGCTTTGACGATTTTTAAAAATGCTAACATTCATAGAAATTGGAGCATTTTTGAACAATTTAGGTTTTTCAATAATTATTCACGTACTCAAATAGAGAACTCCCCAAAGCCGCTTGGCATTGGTTCTTTCCGCGCAAAGATAATATGAAATTATGTAGATTCCTTTTGTTTTCATATTGTAGTGGAGTCTTCCTTTTCAATGGGGCAAGTTACTTTGTATTTTTCGGTATTTTGTTTTTTGGGATTTTTTCGTTCGGGAATATGATGGTATCCCATATTTGAAACCGTTACATGCAGTGGAATCGGGTTTACCACAATATCCGGAAAAACCAAATACAGAAAACGAAATTCTCGAAAATAAAATCTCGAAAAATAAATCTCGAATTATTGTGAGTTGCGCGGATTGCTACCTTTGTCCCAAAAACAGTATTTCGAGATTTATGTAATTTCTTCAAGATATTAGATTATTCAAATTGAAGCTGCAATAATATTTGCCATACATCTCTGCCTTATAGTAAGCCCAAGACATAACACAAAACATAACAATTTCTACAGGCACAGAATGCGAAGCGCTTTGTTAAGAAAATCACAAATCGAACTAATCAAAATAGCCAAATGAAATAGGTAGTTTATTCGTGGCAGTGATAAGAAGAGACCAAAAATTTTGATAGATGATGACCGAAAAGTAGAAAGCACGAACATAAAATTATCGTTTTAAAAATCTCGAAAAACAGTTAACTCGAAAAAAATATCTCGACTTGCAAATACCGAAATTAAAAATGATCGAGTTTTGATCTGATTTGATCTATTCTCGGGCCATTTGTAAAAATTCGAATTCACATTGCATTGCTTCATGCCAGAGCCTGTAGTACTAACATGAAACGTGGATCGGCCCATCGATTCTGCACTCTCCACGGGGGTGATAGTTATGTTTTCATCGTCAGTATGTAGTAATCAGATGATGAAAAATCACTTTTGTATCTCCGGCCGTATGGCGATTCGAACCCGGTTCCTTCCGATCCAAACGCCGTAGCTTTAACCACTGTGCCGTTTTGTCGGTGTTTGAGATAATTATTTTCGATATTTTCAAACCCCGATTTTTTTTTTTTTATATTACTTTTAGAGATTTTTTTCCTAATTCACACGAACTATTCCCACTTCTTCTTCTGAATAAATAGGTATAAAATATTTTATTATTATAACATTAAAAACAACATTTTATAAAATCACGAAATAATATTTAATGTATTGAGATTATGCCTTTCGAGATATGTTATTTTCGAGACGAAGAAAAATTTGTAAGAGAATTCATCTGTATTAGTTATGATTCGCTAATACTTAACGCACAGCACATTCTGTATATAGAGAATGTAAATTGTGGTATAATCAGTCCAGTCGCCGCGTCCTGATGAGAAGATTGATTTTTTCATAATCATCAGTTCGAAACTGGATTGAATTCTCTTACAATTTTCGGAACATATTAAAATCATATTTTCGAGACGTTTCCATTTCGAGATTTTTTTCTTTCGAGATTTTGTCCAAAACCTATTTTATTTGTTTTCAGCTCATTTTTGTACAGACTTGTTTGAATTTAATGTAGTAGGACCACGTCTATCAAACATTGGTTAGTTGTTTAAATAAGCGGTCATAACAACTATCGGATCCATCTAAGCTGTCACCAAAAACCACTATTAACCAACAATTTGAAATAAGACGCTTAGACAACTGGAATGGGATGTGAAGGGAAGGCTACTTACTGGTCGAACTAAAACTAAAGTGGATGAAATTCAAGGCGATGAACTTGACGAATTCGAGGACATAAAATTACCAAGATGAATAAGAACAATTCTAAGATGGTTGTGTTGCACGGTTTTTTGGATGCACCTGCACATTTAGTCTTATTCAACGCTTTAAAATATTTGTGGCCAATGTTAGCAATAAAATTTATATTTTGTAAAATTTGAGTCGATGTTCATATTGAACTGCGTGTGTTTGGTTAGAACAAGAGGCGTAATAAAAAGGATTATCAGGCCGTGATAACAAAGCAAAGGATAACCCCAGGACTTAAACGCATAGGTTAGGTGGATTAGATACTAATAGGTAATTCTCTAAGAGGAAATGGCACGTAATATTGGACCTCTGAATTAACTAACTTCAGCAAACTTTATGAGCGCGAATTGGCAATGCAACAAACATAAACAATTTTTATATAGTTGCGACATTAAAACACTTATATACAAAACGTTTGTCTGTTTATAAGAACATTATTACGATGTTTTCATTCAAATTAAATTATGAAGCCAAATTATAGTATTTCAAAATTAGAGACAAACGAAATTCGAACGTAAAATGCCATATTACATTCTAATTTCGATTTTCTCTAATTTTGAAATTATTGTCAGGCTTAATTAAATTTAATTTAATTGAAAACGTCATGTTTTTATGCCGTAAGTATTTTTATGTCATAATTATATCAAAATTGATTACGCGCATTCGCTATTCACGCTTGATGTGCGTGCATTGTAAAATTATACCAGTAGTAAAAATTATAAGATATACTGCATGAAAACTAATGCCACAGGAAGTAAATATCAAACCTAGGGATAGTGATCCACGTTTACTTGAAGGCGAAGACCAAGTACGAAGATAACAAGCATACGGCCAAGCAAAACGCTGAAGGAGTATGTGGGAAAAATTACTTCTGATCAAAGACTCCTTCTTCCCTACGATGCAAGTAAGGTCTGCGGGCATAGTAAACCAAGGCAAGCAAAGTTTAGTTCAAAACCAACACACACAACAGAAAGAGTAAAATATTTTTCTCAACAAATAAAAAATGGATACCTAAACCTCAATCATTACAACTTAAGGCTTGTTTAGATCCACTGACGTTTGCCACTTGTAAAATAAATGAAATACAACATCATGTGTATATTTCAGCCTAAAGAGAAAAACAGAAAAAACCTCATCTGCTATGTTAATCTCTGTTGGGCATCTGAATTAGACGAAGCAAGGAAATCCTTAAATCGACTCGCATGACGAACTTATTTTGGCTGCATGCACAACGTTTAAATAGGTCTGCTGTGTACATTATAAAATTAAGTTTAGTAATCATGAAAATTTTGGACCTTAAAATTTTTGAGGATTTATTCGTTATAGAGCTCCGAAAAATTGGGATCTCAAAAAATACAAGGTTTATAGAAAAACTGTTAAATACAAAATGTACAAAAAAAAGTTAAAAAGAAAATTCAATTTGTAAGAAATTTGCTTCAAGCTTCTCAAAATTTACCGTTCGTAAAAGAAAATCATGTATTGGCCAGACCTCAATTTTTTTTTGTCGCCGTTATTTGAAGTGCTAAGTTTATTGTGTGAACTTGAAATTTTTTAAATGATCGACTACTGGGCGTAAAAAATCGACAAATGACTCCCAAGTAGCAAACCTTAAAATCGGTTTTTTCTCTTCAAGATGTCCAGACGTCAGAGGGAGGGTTCCTTAAAATTACCGGAACCATCAAATATCTCGGCGAAATTGATTTTTTTTTATAAAAATGGGATGTGTAAAAGCTATATGGTTAAAACAAATTAAATTATGATATTGAATTGACCTTGGGGTTGACCCTTAAAGACCTCATCAAAGTTACATAACTCCTCTTTTCAATTACAGGATCGTTTAGGTAAAGTCAAGACCTTTTCAGGCATATTTTTTCCATTTTCATGATCATTTATTTTTAATCATCCTCCAGTGCCGGCTCTAGACCTATTATCCGCCCTTTTAAGTCGCCTGCCCATTTTAGTCGCCGTTTATTAACCTCAGTTTTTATTAACCATGTTTTATCGCATAGATTCTGAATCTGGACCATTTGTGTAAATATTTCTGAACTTAGGTGTACAAACTACCAGGAGAGGTACAATTACAAAACAACGATTTTAATTTGCTGCTTACATTGAATTTCATGATTTCAGCAATATTTGAGTACTACTTCCGAATCATGATTTTATCCATATCATATACTAAGAGTCTTCAATTTGATACAGAACTGACCAGATATTAGAAATGTTTACCTTCTAACGTGTGTTTCGGCGTATTTTATCTCAGCTAATTTCACTTTAATAAAATACCCAACTTTTTTTTTTCGTGACATTTAAACGTCAAAATCACATTTTTTATTATTTATCAAAACCTGTGTTTTCGACACTTTTTGACAAAACTTTTTGATAGTCAAAAAATTTGAAAAATCTACAAATTAAACCAATAAGAATATTTTGTTTCCTCTTTTTTACAATTTGCTTTTCGTATTTGACAGTTTTTGAGCATAATTTAAGGTTTTTCACCTATTTTCGACAAAATTGTCGAAAAGTCAGATTTTTTGCTGTTTTAGATCCATGTCTTTTAAAAATATACCATCTTTTGGGTGCGCTCGTTTTATAACTGAAAAAAAAACCCGGATATTTTAATCCCGGTGTCATCAGTCCTATGTAGCCATAGTATTTACTGATGACCAACGGCTAAAAATATCCGGATATTTTTTGAGAGAGAAAACGATCGTCATATTTTAAAGGCGGCTGCACGAGTCCGTCTCGTGCGCGTCGCATTTTGCGACGCGCTTTTTAAACCAATCAAAGCACCCTAATCTAAAAAAAAATTCCCCTCCTGAGTTGAAAAATGTTTAATTTTAAAGCGCGTCGCAAAATGCGACGCGCACGAGACGGACTCGTGCAGCCGCCTTAACTCTACTTTCCTTTGGATCTGTTCGGAGTTTTTTTGACAGTTTTTTTTTTGCGATTTTGTTCCGAATTGAGAAATATAAATTAAAATATCATATAACGGAGGGGAAAAAAGCGGAAAGAATATTACAAACTGTTTATTTTGACGTTGCATGGTGACTTTAGGTAAATTTTCTTCTTGTAAAGACTTCGTCGACTGGATTATATTTTTTTCCGCTTCAAATTTTTCAGCAGAAAATTTACGTTAAGTCACCTTGCAAAGAAATATTTCATTTTTTAATTGTAACAACTTTTACAAATAGTCTCGAAGCAGGTAAATCGTTTTTTGCCCTTTAAAACTGATTTATTCCGAATCGAAAAATTATTTTTACTTGAAGGAATTGTTTATTACAAATAGTTTGACAAACGGAAACAGATGAATTATATGTTTTGTGAAACGGACGGAGCACTATGTTTGAACCTTTAATGATAGTTGCTCAATGTATATGGACATTGTCCAAAAACTGGGCTCAATATGCTGGGTGCTTACATATACATATTTGATTAATCTAACATTTGACTCATCAAATTAGGTTGACAAACCTTTGGTTCAGTACAAAAACAGATAAGTTGGGAGCGTCTAATACATTTGAAGTTAGCACCTAAAATTAAGTGTCCTGCGGGCTTTTAAAATATGAATTAATATCAATTAAATCGAAATGTTTCAAGAATGCCTTCTCTGATATATTTTACATATAATCTCGAAAACTCAATAGAAATCGGGCCACTTCAAAGCATATGCGGCACGAAAATACTCTGCTTTCAATCTGCTAATATTAATCAAAATATTGGTCAACGTTTAGCAAATCTAAACTCATTGATAAGCAACGTGTCTATTGCGATATGCACAGACGGAAGGTAAAACGAAATTAGATAAAAAAAATATTTCTGAAAGGTTCAGCTAAACGATTCTCTAATCAAATTACAGGTTCTTTATTTATTTAAAATACTTGTAACATTTTTAACAAAATTTCAATATTATCGATATTTAACGGTGTCCCTGAACCAAGTTTAAATGGACCAAAAAACCACTCTCGATTTCCCTTCGGCCATTGAAAGTTTCACCTTCGAGAAGTTCAAAAACGCAAAAATCAGCCAAATCCCCGGAGCCGTTTTCAAAATAACACAATTTTAAGATTTTTTGTGCCAAAAATAAGAAAATTCGAATTTTTTTTTTTTTTGAATTTTCAATTTTTCTCCATATGGCTTTTTTTGCAAGAATGCGAACAAAAACTTCTAGGAATACAAAAAAGCACTCAGCTTGAACTAAATTTCAATAAAAATCAAGTTTTTTTTTCGTGATCGATATTGGAATGAATGCCTTGAATAGTTTGTAAAACGCCATCTACTGGAATACTAATAAGTGTTTGCCTTTTGGAAAAATTAAAAAGTCATATGATAAGCTTGTAAAAAATGAATTTTTATTCACAAATCGATGAAACTTCATTATGAAATCTATTACAAAAATGACCATTGAATAGAAAAATATATCGATGGTGAGGAAAGATTTATATCGAAATCAAATGACGAAATTTATTTGAAGTTTTTTTGTTTGAATTACCCAAAAATTGGGAAAAAATCATTCTTTAAACATGACGGGATTTGTATTCCCGTACAGCTCTCAGTAGTTTAGTATTATAATCTGGATGTGTGCGATTTACTTTGTAATTCATCCATGTATTTTTGAAGTCGTGATGAACGGACTCCATCGCTTGTTCGCTATAGTAACCGAGTCCACAGTCCATTTTGCGGCAAAAATATGGCACGTGAAAAAAAACGGCATGAACTTTCGGAGTGGTTGAGATTCCCAGTTCTAGATAACTTGTTTTGAATTGCGAAACATAAACCTCAAATTTTTCGTCAAAAAAAGTTGAAAAACACGAATTCATGACATTTGAAAAGTCACTAAAACATTTGACATACTTCAAACAATGGATGGTACATTTTGCCCGAAGAATATCTATTCTGTTTAACAAAGTTTTGCAGGTATTTCCAGCAAAAGCGGAAGCCCCATGTACGAAATTTTTGGACACATTGCAGGACTTAGCCCATTCTTCGGCATCGTGCTGGAATTATTTCAGCATGTGGTTATACAGGGTGTTTACAATTCCCAACATCAGATGAAGTTCAGGTGGAGGGATTATTTCGATGATCAGCGTATCTGGGTTTCCTGTAAATATAGGCTCGTGGATGTTACTGTGGAAATTCTTGGAATTAGTTTTTTTACTGCCGGTATTTTTGAAGGCCTCTGAATTTTCGCGGCAGGTACCGATGGTTCTGTAATTTCCGCACATATTTAAATTGTCTTTCGATGCGGTACACCACGTACATGGAAAATGGCAAGAATGCGCCATAACACCAGTCATGATATTGGCAAGTTTCAGATCCGTAGCAATGATTGTGTTAATGCATTGCAAATTCAGACAAGACCAGAGAGTACGAACATTCATGTAGTTTTCTTGCGTATCAGAAATAATTCCAAGAATGATCAATTTCCTCACACCCGAATCCTTAAATTTCCTGGCTTATACTCCATCTTGATATTGCTGTCTCGCTTTCTTGGTATCCGAAGTACCATTAGCTTCATCAAATTTGAATTGAATAGATAAACAAATTTTCAAAAATTCGTCGCCACCGTCAAGACCGAATTTCAAATCCACTTCCTGCAATGCTCTTTTTTCTTTAATATAGTCAACCTGGCACATCATTGCAATACACAAAACATTTAGATCTTTTTATCGCCCGGGAATTTTTGGTATTCACCACTTCGCAAAATCGAGACTCGAAAAAGGAATCAAGACGATGATTTAACAAAAACAAGTCCTGTCTTAAGTTGGGTTGGAATATTTTCCTCTTCCCAGCACCAACTCGCAATGCAGCAGTCAGCGAATTTGTTTTTCTTGTCGACAGATCTAAATCTGTACTGATTTTTAAAATATCGGTTGCTGCGAGTGATTATGTTCCCAAACTGCTGGCAACATTGTTTGTATTCACTAACACTGGTAGTTTTTTCCCTCTTTTCTGTGATAAACACAACTGTCCTTGTTTTGTTGAGTTTTCTGGTGCAACTAAAATGTCTTTCAATATTGACGATGTCAATTGTTCCTTTTCTTTTAACGATAAATTATTTTTAATTAGGTCGGTCAGAGTTGAAACGCATTTTGAAGAAGTGCAGAAATTCTTGGTATCCAGTTCTCCTCCGCATTTCTTACATTTCCTATGAACCACTTTATTTTTCATCATTTTCCCGAGAATCATGTTCCGTGGTTGAGCTCGCACAAGTTTACACAAATTGCACTCACAAAGTATGTTATCCTGAGATCTGATTGCACATGGATGTGCCGGGAAATCAGAATAGTCCGGCAAAGACAACGTGGGTTGATCTCCGAAACCTTGTTTACTGGATTTGTAAAGAACGATTTTGTAAGTACTACAAACAGCGGATGGATATCGACTATCGTCAACATTATTGTTGACCACATTTTGTATTCCACTCTTCAATATGCCTACAATATTCCACATCTTGTCCTTTTTCTTTAAACAGAACAAACAGATTACGGATCGGTTCTCTTCATGAGTTCGCGCATGGTCTTTTGATTTTCGCGGCATTTTGAATTTTTTCACACAAGCAACAAATTAATGTACACTACACAAAGAATTTAGCTCGGACAACACTCCGTACCTGAACTTTATTAGTAAACGATTCGCAGCTAATGTTTTATTTTGAAATTGACTGGTCGACTACTGCCTGACACCCCCTCTAGGTTCCTGTGTATTTTTGAAACAATGATTTGAAAATACGCGCTTTACGCACACAGACGCACCTTTTTTGTGTGATCAAGCAACCAATGATTTCATTCGATTATACATGCAAAATTTTAGGCGCGATTTCAAATGTATTTTGAACTTTGGAGAAAACTTCAAAGGAATTAGGGACACGTAGATTAAGGGATTCCAAAGAAAAAAACGGATTTTTCGAATTTTCTCATTTTTGGCGCAAAAAATCTTAAAATTGTGTGTTTTGAAAACGGCTCCGGGGATTTGACTGATTTTTGCGTTTTTGAACTTCTCGAAGGTGAAACTTTCAATGACTGAAGGGAAATCGAGAGTGGTTTTTTGGCCCATTTAAACTTGGTTCAGGGACACCGTGTCCGGTAATTTTGCGTAACCATACAATAATCTGAATCTGTTCAAATCTGTCACAATATTTGTTTATATACATATGTACATATGTATGTATGAATACAAAAATTTTATGTTAAATACCACCCTCATGCTTCCACTCTCGGTTTTGAGAATTATGCTCATTCACAACCGATTGTGGCGAATGAAGTGGCTTAACATTATAAAAAGTAAAAAAATAAAAACTGCAAGATTTTACATCGGACCACATCACGGCTGTTCAAATGATTCACATCAATCGTTTAGATTTTTATATTTTTCCATGTGCCACTTGAAATCCTGCAATTTTACGTTGAGCGGCGTCACCAAGAGATTCGTGTGATGATGGCATTCTGCCTTTGTGCTCGATTCGCCAGTCCTAAATTTTTTTTGGTTTGAACTTTGAATTAATTTACGAAAAAATATAAAAATAAAATCAACTAACTGACCCGAAAGTTAAAGCCTATTCCATTATACTGCAATAGAACCAAGTTGCGTGATTTTTTTTTTGTTTTGTGTACGAAAACTTTTTTTACAAACTGTTAAATACGTACGAGTATGTATGCAATAAAGAGATATAATTTAAGATACATTAACTTCCTGATACAGATTTTTATTTATATGAAATATATAAATGACATCCGGTATGTTAACATCCTCTGGCTATTTTTTTTTTTATTCAATCTTCAAGGTTTAGTTAACAATTAATTATTCATCAAGTTTAAGGATTTGCCATTTCGTGAGATTTTTTATTTTTTTTGCTTTTCGTAATATACACATAAGTAGACGCGTTAATGAGCGCGCGAAATATAAACACAATTATGGTTCTTCATAAGTACGATTTATTAATTTGTTTTTTTTTAATTAAAGCAGAAATATTTTATCTAACTTCTGTTCGTGTGTAAAGTGTTTGATTTGCTATTATAGAATTTGTTCTTGATTTCTTGTGTGTGTGGTTAAAACAAACATTTACTTGTCCTTCAAGATGCATTAAGTTCAATTTTTGTGCGATACTAAATCAATTTAAAAACTTTTTAGCAAATACATATATACTTGGTTTGTTTAACCAAACTCACTTTGGATGGAATTATTTCTGTTTCATAATTGTTGCATTCAACAGAAAATGTCAACATTTTATTTAACCATCGATATTAAAGTTACCTAGAATTGTGTTTAAATGTTATGTAAATATTAATTTATCACAAGATCAATTATATTGGAGTAAATGATTCGTGCTTATGCGTTATTTCGCTTGGCCATCGTAAACTAGATCTTAATAACAGAAATCTGCCCTACAAAATCTTCGACTTTTCTACTATTTATTATGCATCATCAAAGCGACCATGATTAAGGTCAACAACACACACACTGGAAAACAATTAAATTTCTTCTAATCTTTAATACCAATCAAAGACGATTATTATTGTTTATTTTAAAATGCACCGCGGCATGTACATATTTATATAGAAATTAATTAATTCACTTTATCAATATTTATTCTGTTTATAAAATACGGCGATATTCATTTTGAATTATTTATAGATTTCTGACTCGAAACTATAACATGTGTAGATAAACGATGGTAAATATCATGTTTTAATTAAATGATTATCGAGGTTTATAAATTTAACTCTGATTAGTTTTATCTCATTAATTAATGGATAATTAGTCTAGAATTACTTTAAGTAATCCGATTCAAATCTTACGTATTAAATATTATTTATTTTATAATATTGTACTTTAAGTTATTCACGGAAACTTCATTATCCTTTATGTTGTGGTTGGCGCTAAAGGCGCTTAAATCGTGTACAACCACCAGGTTCCGGTTTATTTTATATAGTTAGCTGATATCACGATTCCAGGAAAGTGCAATATTTACGTTTTAAAAGTTAACACTTCAAACAGCCGAAAGGGTGGAGGGAGATAGGGGGAAATAGAGATTTTAAGATTTTGTTTGATGTAAATTATGGTCTGGTGGTGTGATCAGTCCATTTATTTTCAAAACGACGTCGGCAATCACGCAACCCTTAATTGGACATCGATACTATGGAATGATATTTTTACAAGATCCTTACTTGGACGCCCTATGATTTCAGCAAGATGGTACTTCTTTTATGCATTAAGTGCATCACCTGAGACAGAGGCTTGTTGCACCAAAAGTTTCCCAATTTCCTTTACTCCATTGACAGGAACGCCTTTAATCCAATATTCCATATTCCTGATGATCTCTATATTATGGAACTATCAATTTGGTTTTGAAAGTTTGAAAACGGCGGCATCATACCAACAAATTTTTAGAAACAATCTTTAAATAATTTCTCAGCATTTTGGACCGATTCCTTAGTTTTAACGGCCTCATAGTGGAAATGTCGATTTCCGAAGATAAGATTAAGAAGTTTAGCATAAGGCCTAACATAAAATGAGGAACAGGATATTGTAGCATAATTCCTGTCATAATGTAGTTTTTAACTTAAATTTAAAATTTAAAGACATGGATGGCTCGTAAACCTACTGCGTGAAATAAATTACTTCAATAACTTTTGCCAAAACATTTGTATAATGCTAATGTTAAATCCTTCCGGCATACAATTTTGCTTGATGATCAATATCGCTTTCAGAACAGTAAATTTCTTTCGAACAAAAAACCTTAGTCTCATTTTATTGCTCAGTTTAGCTCAATTTCATAAAGTCTACAAACAAAATGTCGCTCTTGGTGGTACGGCGAATAGAATGATGGCTTTATCATTTGGGGTTCTGAGTTCGATTCCCGATGATGACAAGTAAAAATGTCACAACAAACCTAAATGTTTCTATTTATATTTTTCACCAATACAAAAAATGAGCAAGAATGCTCTTTTCGTAGAAAGTTGAAAGATTGTGACATAAGTATTTATAAAAGTAGCTAACCAAACTCTAAAGTTTTTCACCTACAATTTAAAACAGCTCTTAAGACAATGAACAGCTTACAACAAAGTCAGCTCGGTGTACCTAATCGTTTTATTTGGAATTCAAACATCGGTGAAAGAAGAATCGAAGTGATGATCTTCGAAAATTTCGACCCCTTCAGTCACCGAGAAGAAGATGATATACATATTTGAAAAAATGTGAACTGATATATGTCGCCAAATAACGAAACGAAATACAAAGATAATAAATCCACACTAACGTAACGATGAAAACCAATGACGAGTTTCTGAGAAATAAATACAATATCAACGGCAGCCAAACATTCGATTGAAGTTTTAAAATGAAACTCCAAATGACCTATATCTTCCTTAAAACAAAAAGTTTTCAGCCTTTTTCCAATATGTCGCAGTTTAAGGAGGTAAACAATAAATATGAACGCCACCCCCAGAATAAATAAATGGTCATAATCAAAATTTCATCCCACTCCTTGGTGAGAATGATACAATACCTATCCAGCTGCTTCAATAAAATTTAATAGAATTCATTCCTGTTTAAAGTGGTTATCGTGTCTGATTTTAATGACCACAATGGCAATTGATTGGGGTTTTCACAAACGCATCTTCTATTTGTTTGTTATTTCATAGCAACATTTATTGTAAAATCACCATCCCCCTGCCCTCCCAGAGAGGCCAATGTTTTAGCCTGACACGTTGCTTCTGGGGAATTTGTTAAAAACCTTGATACAAACAGTCACCTGTAAATCTTGCCAAGCAAAAATGGTTTACCTTTTTTCTATTTTGCACCATGAAACGACGATACAGATAAGGCCAAAAATTCCAACAACAAAAAAAGTCGGTGCCACAGAATTTGCTCCGCGGCAGCTATCATTATTACTAACTACATTGAATTGTGACATTTTAATCTACTAATTTAATGGTTAAAGGTAATTTTTAAATTTTGTAACTCCAGGATCGCCCCGATAAAAGTAATCCTCACTAATCGTAAACTTATGGTTATATAGAAAGCTTGTATTTAGTACGCGGATTGAGTACGCCTGATATTTTTGTTCAAATTTAAAAAAAAAAATGTTTCTTGTAATGTTTAATAGATGGCACGCATAGTTTTGGTACTACCAAAGAATACCCAGAAGCGACATAACGCGGATTTTATATGGAGAAATTTGGACTCATTTTTTTGACCTTGGTTTGGCGAAGGTAAGATTTTCAGTGTTAAGTTGTAGTTCAGTAGCTGAAAATTCAAAATTAACATGTAAAATATAAGGTAAGAGCAAAAATTTCTTGATCCACGTAATCTCCCTTCTGGTTGTATATTATTCTGTGCTACTACCTACAATATCAACGAATACCAAATATACAATAAGCGTATTTGCATGAGAAAAATTGAATTTGAATTATTTTGAATTTTATTATTTCCCAAGGAATTAGCCAAGTTAGATTCAGTTCATTTTGAAAAACATCTAGTGACCGGTATTTTTACAAATAATTCTTGTCAAAAAATTTGAGGTTATGTTAGTCAAAAATATCTGTAGATTCATGTAATATTACATTTTCGGTTAAAATGACCTTAAATGTTGTTTAATCAATTGTTATATGAGAGCGGACAGGAATACAGTTTTTCGATTTCCAGCCATTCCGAAAGCATGCTTAAAATATTTAAAACTTGCTGAAGAGAGGCAAGAGGAGTATTTCGAAAAAATTTCGAAGTCTCATCACTGAAGTAAATTACAGACTATCGACCCATTTACTCTTTTTTAAAACCCAGTTGGATTCTATCACACTTAAATTAGAGCTGTTTAAAAGTTTTCCACAATTGAGGGTGTAATACTGGTGTATACTGATAATACTACGATTTAGAATGTACTAATAACTGACAATGTATGACTTGATTTAATACTGAGAGTGTAGGTGGTGGAGATAACGGGGGTAGACGATAGTGAGTATTGTTGTACGGTGGTCTGTGGCCATTAAATAAATTACAATTATTATAATTAAATAAATCTTTCAATTGTTAATTGTAATCTTTCAATTGTTTGTTTTGTAATTAGCGACGAGTATAAATAAAAAAAATTATATAGGTGTATAATTTAATAAATTGTGCGTGTTTAGAAAACAAATGCAATATTGATAGTTGCAGGATTACTATGCGAGAAAACTCTGGTAAATCAGAGGAAATAATTGAAACACCGCCGGAAAGAAAAGAAGCTATTAAGGTGAGCGGTGGTTATAATTGTACATGTTTGTGCAAAAACTTCAGTATACGGTACATAAATGTTTTGTTTCTGTGGTTTCAAATTTTGTTTTACGACAATTTTAACGGGATCAGCCCGTGGCGTACTGCAGCTATCGAGGGGTCACAGGTGGTGGATAGTGGACGGCCTATCGAAAGGTAGGTTAGCGGTGAATTAAATAAGCCGCCCCCAACCGCAGAGCCCTCTGGATACCTGGCGACCTCCAGTCGTAATTAGCCTTACCTGCGTATATGGATCTCTGCGCAGGCGGACCTCTATTTCTCCGATACTCGTGGGAATCAAAATGGAAGGATCTAACAACAAAAAAACCAAGGGGACCGGCTCTCCACAAAAGCCGGTATCAGCGAAGGGAGGTACCTCGAACCAGACGGGTGGGGCCTCTAAGGTTGCAAAGGTAGTTGACCTTAAGGCACCAGTCCCGGGAGTTAGCGGTACCAACGCAGCGCAGGGGAGTGGGACGAGAGACATTCCTCCGGCGAAAAGGTGATACAGAAATCGCCGCTCGGCATTCCGAATTCTCGAGAAGTGGGCTGCCACTCCCGAGGGGCAGCTCACGGAAGAGCAAAGAACATCAGTAGGTTGGGCAAGGAGCACTGCCATGTGTGCTGGACCATGTGTCGAAAAGACAGCGGTCCCAGGACGAGGTGGAAGCAGTCAACAGCAAGCGGGCCAAGTTGCTGACTGACAAGAATCCGAGCTCCAACTCAGAGAAAAAGCTGTTCAGCGATGTCCTGAGGGAGCATGTGTTGATGCTAGCCGTTATTGACGAAAGTCAAGAAGATGGGAGCATCATGGCGGAAAAATGGAGGTTGGTATATAATGCACTCAACCTCGTCTTTCTAAAGGTCCTGTGAGAAAATCCGGGATCACCCCCATCCTGCAGAGATGCGGGATGGTATCAAGGGCGTGTGAAGAAGACTGCATGCTCGGACTCTAGATTTGTGAATCTTTATAAAAAGGCTATAGCCAAAGTAGGGGAGGTGTGGCCAGGCGCCAAGCTTGCGGCAGTTAGCCGGGAGGAAATTCCCAGCAGGCCGAGGGCACGTGTCTGGCTGCCATCCGAACCGGCTAGCCCTGATGAGGCTTTGAAAATCATTCAGGCCAGTAACCCGAATCTTCCGACCGGAAATTGGAAGATCGTCTAGCAGGAGGAGGTGAAGAGGGGCTCGAAATTATCAATTATGGTAATAAATAAGAAGTCCCTTTCCCTCCTTCACAAAACAAAGGGAGTAATTGACTTCGGTTTCGGGTCAATTACTATCAACGTTTATAAAAAGGATGGGGCGGAAGCGCGTACGGGAGGCCAACCGGAGGATGGTGGCAACCCGCCCAGGCCTGAAGGGGGTACCAGCAGCATGGGGAGGAGAAGCTGACGGTAGGGGGAAGAGTGAATCCGGCAACCTCGGTCTGACAAGGATTCACTTGGAGCTGGTGTACCGATGGAGGAGGATGTCAGCAGCCCGGCCAGACGGGGGGCACTGACAAGTCCTCTACAGAGGATATGAGGGTTGGCGAGACGGGCGAATCCGGCGCATCCCAAAATACCGGGCAATAATATTCCTGCGGTAGCAGGAATATACCATAGAGGTAGGTAGAGGTTAAATGGTTATGATTAAGATAATACAAATTAACCTTCACCATTCTAAGGCTGCTTCGGCAGCTCTACTCCTCAGGCTGACTAGTTCGGGTGAGGATGTGATACTAATCCAAGAACCTTGGATTAATAACAACAGGATCTGTGGCCTCAGAACCAAGGGGTACAAAATTATATCCTCTAGTAAGTCTGGGAAGATCAGATCTTGTATTCTTGGGAAAAATAATATTAATCTTTTCTTTCTCTTTCATCAGGAATCACTGTCAGTA
Organism: Tipula vernalis; assembly: GCA_958295665.1. Lineage (NCBI taxonomy): Eukaryota > Metazoa > Arthropoda > Insecta > Diptera > Tipulidae > Tipula > Tipula vernalis. The sequence goes on along the minus strand of OY282558.1, from coordinate 131,491,457 downwards.
TTCACAGAGGATATCGTAACCAGGAAACGGATCTTATGGGCACTGAGGGGTTTTAACCATTTAGATCGGCTGGTCCGGATCAAATTATACCAGCGGAACTTCAAAACAACTCAGTAATTATTCTTCCCCACCTGGAAGCTATATTCAAAGGGTGTTTGAAGCTGGGCTATATTCCTAGGTACTGGACGGAGGTCAATGTGGTGTTCATACCGAAAGCGGGGAAAAGCTCACATGTCTATCCTAAGGACCTAAGACCAATAACTCTATCATCCTTTCTTTTGAAAACCTTGGAAAGGCTGCTGGATATATACATCAGAGATAAAATAGGTGCCAGGAGTGGGCATCGTCTCAGAATGCGTACACAAAGGGTAGATCTGTGGACAGTGCTCTGCACGCCGTGATATGTACGACTGAGAAATCGATTAATTCGAAGGAATTCTGTTTGGTGGCCTTCCTGGATATAGAGGGCGCCTTTAATAATGTGAAAGCGGAGGCAATCAAGGAGGGATTGTCATTTTTGGAGGTGGACGTTCCTCTGATAGGGTTATCCAATTATATGCTGGGAAGCAGGATTATTAGCTCGAAGTTGGGGGACTCCACCATCAAAAGGCGAGTAACTAGGGGAACCCCGCAGGGGGGGGGTCTGTCCCTTATTCTCTGGAATATAGTGGTAAACGGGTTACTACTTGAATTGGAGAGAGAGGGTATTGAAGTTATCGCTTACGCAGATGACGTAGCTTTAGCTGTTACCGGGAAATTCCTGGGCACGATTGTAGACGTATTGCAGAATGCGCTTACCATCGTTGCGAAATGGGCTGGCAAATGTGGACTTGGTATTAACCCGTCCAAGACAGAGCTGGTACTCTTCACTAAGAAATACAAAATCCTGGTAGTTGTCCCTCCTACCTTAAATGGCACGAGACTTGCTTTTACTGATAGAGCTAGATATCTGGGCTTTATCTAGGACAGTTAGCTTAGTTGGAAGCCCAACATGTTGGAGAGAATAAACAAAGCTACTACAGCTTTGTACTCCTGTAGGAACGCCATTGGTCATAGATGAGGTCTGAAGCCGGAGCTGGTACACTGGCTTTACACCGCTATAGTGAGACCTGTACTCATGTACGGGATGGGTGTTTGGTGGCCAGCTCTGAACAAGGTAACCTAAAAAAGTAAGATTGAGAGAGTGCAAAGAACGGCCTGTATGCTTGTTAGCGGGGCATTGAGGTCGACACCGACAAGTGCCTTAGAGGTTATGTTGCACCTTCTTCCGGTCGACGTTTTTGGCAAACAGATGGCGGCAAATACGGCTGTACGACTTGCAGCCGTCTCTCAGTGGAGGTGTCTTAGTATAGGACACTCTACTATTGTTAGATCGTTGAAGGATGAGCTGGCGAATCTTGACTACGTTAAACCTACTCTACGCTTCGAGAAGCGATTTCGGATCTCCTTCCCTTCAACAGAATCCTGGAGGGATAGACCGTTATCGGAAACCGAAGCGTTGCAATTCTTCACAGATGGCTCCAAGCTAAACGGCAAAGTGGGAGCTGGAGTATTCTGTGATAAATTAAATGTAAACATTTCTATTCGTCTCCCTGATTACTGCAGCGTGTACCAAGCGGAAGTCGTAGCGATTGAGGAAGTCATGACGTGGTTGAAGCATAATGTATTAGTAGACGATATCACAATCTATGTGGACAGTCAAGCGGCGATCCGGTCGTTAGAATCGGTGTCTTTGGCGTCACGGGTGGCGTTGAGTTGTCACTCATCTCTAAATGAGATGAGTGAGCATTTCAATATCCAGGTAATCTGGGTCCCAGGTCACTCGGGCGTCATGGGGAACTGCAGGGCGGACGAACTTGCTAGTCATGGTACGACTCTCCAGCTGCAAAAGTAAAGGGCAAATCTGGGAGGGCCTATCACAGCGCTGAGACAAGAACTTGGGAAGCAGGCGCTATCCTCAGCGGGGGAAAGGTGGTCTAACACCCTCAGCTGTAGAGTTGCAAGATAAGTTTGGCCAAAGCTGGACTTGGGGCGCACTAGGGCATTAATATCCCTACGCAGACGTGAATTAAGAAAGGTCGTTTCGGGTTCAATAGATGTTTTATTAGGCGCTGAGGTATTTTAGGTAAGGTTCTAGTAGATGGAAGTTTAAAATTGGCACAAAATTTGCCAATGTTGCATGCCACGATTTTCGGATGGATGATTGGTGGCAAATACGAAAATAGAAATCCTAATCTCAAAACACAGTACGTTGACTTCATGCGAGAATACGAGCATTTAGGTCATATGAGCGTTAGCCAAATAAATAATAAGCATTCATTAGAATATTTCTTACGGCACCACGCCGTGTTTAAATTGGATAGTTCTACCACCAAAATGAGAGTGGTTTTCGATGCTTCGGCGAAAACATCGACCAATTTGTCTCTCAACGATGTACTTTTGGTAGGTTCTGTCGTTCAAAAGGATTTATTTTCCATTATATTAGGATTTCGAAAATTTGTCTACGCGTATACAACGGACATTGAAAAAATGTACAGACAAATTAATGTTTGTGAAAAGCACACACCATTGCAGAAGATATTGTGGCGCGAGGTTTCAAAGGACCAAATAAAGGAATTTGAATTGCAGACTGTGACGTATGGTATGTCGGCTGCACCTTATTTGGCAACTAAAACACTTGTTCAATTGGCCATTGCAGAGAAGGACCAGTATCCATGGGCATCCAGGGCAAGCTTAGATCATTTTTATGTCGATGATTTTTTAGGTGGTAGTAATGATTGCGCAGGTATGAATTTAAGGAAATGGTCTTCTACCGAACCAAATTTATTAAAAAATATCCCAATCGAAAATAGGGAACATTTACTTGATTCAAACGAAACTATTAAAGCGTTAGGTTTGATTTGGAATTCTACAACCAAGACGTTCAAATTTAACGTTGGTAAGGTTCACGTTACAAAATTAGTTACAAAAAGGTTTGTGTTATCAAACATAGCAAAGTTGTTTGATCCGTTAGGGCTAATAGCTCCGGTTATAGTCACTGCCAAGATTTTCATGCACCAGATTTGGCTCAGTAAAGTCGGATGGGATGAAATGATTCCAAGTAGCTTGCAAAATATATGGGGACGGTTTCACAGTAGCTTGGATACGTTAGATACAATTGAAATAAAAAGATGTGTTGTCCTGAAAGACACAGTTCGAACTGAGATACATGGGTTCGCTGATGCTTCACAGAAGGCGTATGGTGCGTGTGTTTATTTGAGATGCACAAATTCTGATGATGAGGTTACTGTGAATCTCCTATGTAGTAAATCCAGTAGAAGTCACTGCGGCATTGCTCCTAGCTAATCTGGTAGCATGGTTAAAGTTGACTCCATATCAGTTGAATTCAAATGTGGCTAATCGTGTATGTCAAATTCTAGAGTTGAGAGTAAGAATGTCATGGAGGTGTGTAGACAGCAAAAACAATGCTGCTGATATTTTATCTAGAGGCGTTATGCCAGCGGAATTGAAAGGAAATTTAAAATGGTTCAGAGGATCAGCATTTTTGTTGGAACCGGAAACAGCTTGGCCAAGTAAGTTTGTAAAGTTGAATATGGATTTACCTGATTTACCCTGAAATACCTAGTATTTTTGGACATGTTGTATAAAGATATTTTTTTAATTGAAAATTATAGTCGATTACCAAGGTTGGTTCGTGTTGTTGCATATTGCAAACGTTTTATACACAATTCAAGGGAGGAAAACAAATTCAGGAGAAACCTCGGGTCATTAGAACCATCTGAGTTGTCTGATGCGATGAAAGTATTGATTAAAGTCGTACAGCACTCAGTGTTCAATAAAGAAATCGAATATCTAAAGTCTAAACGGGATCTGCCAGGCAATAGTAATATACTTAGTTTGTCGCCATTCGTCGATGCAGAAGGTATATTAAGAGTGGGTGGGAGAATTCACAAAAGTTCTTTGGATTATGATCAAAGGCATCAAGTATCGTTGCCAAGGCACCATTTCTCAACCATATTATCAAGAGAAGAACATATAAAAAACTTGCATGGTGGTGTTCAATCTATCGAATTTTAGAATAAAACCAAGGCGTTTGGAACAACTAATGGGTGATTTACCGCCAACCCGTATAGATATGGTGACACCATTTTACAATACAGGATTAGATTTCTGCGGGCCTTTGTCGGTTCGCTACAAAAATCAAAGGAAGGATACCTATAATAAGGTTTATGTATGCATTTTTGTTTGCTTCTGCACTAAGGCTGTCCATTTTGAGGTAGTTGAAGATGCAACAGCAGATGCTTTCGTTGCATGCCTCAAACGGTTTTTCAGTCGAAGAGGTAAGAGTGCCCAAATTTGGAGCGAAAACGGTACGAACTTCGTAGGGGCCCATAATAAATTGCTACATCTACAAAAGTTATTTTCTGAAGGGGAACGTAGTATTGTTGAGTTTTGTACAGGAGAAGGTGTCAAATGGAATTTCATTCCTCCTCGAACTCCACATTTCGGTGGGTTATGGGAATCTGGGGTGAAAGTTTTTAAATCACACATGAGAAAGGTGGTCGGAGCGAAAATTATGACATTGGAGTTTTTATATACATTTGTCGTAGAAGTGGAAGGTATTATGAATTCAAGGCCTATTTCTGAGATGTCTTCCGATCCAAATGACCTTGAACCTCTTACTCTAGGTCATTTTTTGACTGGTAAAGCTATAAACTCCATCGTTGAACCTGACATTTGCAAAGTACCTGAAAATAGACTATCGCAGTGGAAACAACTTACCAGATTGGTACAACTTTTTTGGAAACGATTTAGTTTGGAATATGTTCATAATTTGCAAATTCGTAACAAATGGAAGACGTCAAGTCCAGTGTTAAAGACAAACGAATTGGTCGTCGTAATAGATGAACTTATGCCGAGTACTCATTGGTTGATGGGGCGAGTCGAACAAGTTATAGAAGGATCCGATGGTTCATTCGAAATAAAACCGGACGGCTATCATTCGAACTAAAACCGGACAAATTAAGCAAGGCATCACCAAACTATCACGGCTCCCAATGGATTAATTTTAGTCTTATGATTATAATTTAAGTTCATATGTATATTATATTATTATTTACACATTTATTTCCTATTAATTAGAATTTAAGGAATACCATATATATTAAGGTTTTGTTATAATTTAATTTAATTTAATAATTTGTATTGTAAAGTTTTAAGTTGAAAAAAATAAGACATGTAATATACTGATAATACTATGATTTAGAATGTACTAATAACTGACAATATATGACTTGATTTAATACTGAGAGTGTTGGTGGTGAAGAGTAGACAACGGGGGTAGACAATAGTGAGTATTGTTGTACGGTGGTCTGTGGCCATTAAATAAATTACAATTATTATAATTAAATAAATCTTTCAATTGTTACAGAAGGAGCTTTAAAAAAACCGATTGGTGACGATGTCGTTTAAAAATGATAAATCTCAACTAGGACCAATCTCCCTTAAAAATAATTTAATTTAATTGAAATTACAAAATTCCAGGGTAAAGATGCACGTGGTGCGGGGTAATTGAAGTCCTAAATCAGAAGATTTTAATAATCACGAATTGACGATTGGGGCCTATTTCTAAAAGAAGTAATGAAAATATGTAGTTCGACTATATGGTTAAAATATCGTGTGCAGTGTTTAGTTTAAACCCATCCATATTAGGAATTCGTAAAAAAAATTTAACGAGTTTCTTAAAAGGCATAAAGAGTGTAATAACATTTCCTGTGTGAATTTGGATAGTCTTAGCACTCCAGAGCTTACCAATTCAGAGTGTTCGTCACAGTGGATTAAGAATATGGAAATAAGAAACCATATATCACAATTAAAAATTTACCAAATAAAGGCTATAGAAAGTAGAGTAGGGCCCTTATATTGTATGTCGACCAGCTACTAAATTTAACGATTTCCAATCTCATATCAAAAGAAAGAAATAAAATATGCTTATCCGCTGGTTGTAATCAAATTGTACAGTATTGATTTATAAAAGGTACACACAAACACACACACGTACTATACTCACTTTCGCCTTATAAAAATTTCACAACTTAAACTTAAACCTATTGTCATCAGACATTTATAATCACAAAATCCGATTAAAATTTTAAATTGCCAGTAGAGACTAAAAGACACGTTTTACCACATAAAATATCGCGCACAAATACAAAAATACCTCACATTATTTATGTGCCATTCTTATCAACATAAATAAAAATTATAAAAATTACAAATTATTCACTTTAACGCGATTACCATTAAACAACAACAAAAAACTTTACACTTTATGGGAATTTTAAATTGTACGTACGTAAGTACATTTCATTTTTTAAATAAGTAAATTTTCGTATCCAATTCATCACTTTCACTGTAAAATTAAAAATTTTAATCGTTCGAAAATTGTATTGCATAAAACCGCAAAACAAATCAATCAACGAAACACTATGAATATTATCGTACCACCAAATTGTATACTTTCAACAGTATCAATTATCTGCAATTATAGCCTTTGAGATACGCTCAAAGCACCCGCCGGTTATAATCTTTTGGTTTATGGAAATAACTTTTTGTTTTTATGCAATCAAAAGACCAAGGATTTTTTAGAGGGTTAAGTACATAATACACACTTTTACAGGGGTACGTGAAAGGTCTTCTCAAAATCTGTTATCAATTCAAATAAGCATGTACATAAACGTGCCATATGAAACATTTCGAAATATAGCCACGAGTCTAATAAATTATATACGTATATGTAATTGAAAGGTCAAGAGTACATCATTTCCGAAATGAATACTGTAATGAATCACTTGAATGAACAGTAAAGTACTAAGCTAGTGAAAAATAAATAACGTACAAAACAAAAAACAAAAAATTACAACATAATCCCGCATGGTTGAGCATATATTATGATGCGTCGCGGTTTTATTAAATACGATGATGATGATGATTTCTTAATGAATTCATTAATTTTTATTTATAGACTTCGTTTTATTTGTGTTATGGCCAAAGTCAAGTTTGAGATAATAAATAAATATATTTTACATGTTTTATAACTTACTTTGCCATATTTATTTAATGGACCATCAATCCATCGATCCGCTTCAATACGGCCACTTAATAATGCGCCCGTATTTGGATCAACATGTTGCCATTCGTGCACCTCCCGTTGGAATGGTCCACTTGTACTACCAATTGCTACCTCCATAGTTCGACAAATTTGCGTTTGTTATCCAATTATCTGTAAATACAAAAAATAAAAATAAAAATTGTAAATTAATTCTAAACACCAATCAGTAGCTTGAATATTTTCTATTAATCTGATTATTTATCGAACCTGGTTTGGAAGTAAATTACCAATTTTTTTGCTAAGTAAATATAACATTATTTGTTGAGATTATTATATTACATTAGATATAAATATTCATGGTGCCCACACGTTGTGACATAAGCCATATGTGTGTTTATTATTATGTATGAGTGACACCTACCACATGACGAGAGTTACAATAATCGACTATCGCGTAATAATATTTTAATCTGCACCTAATGTAACCAAAACAAATAAAAAATCAAAAAATTACAATTCGATTGTGAAATAAAATTTGATTCAATGCGAGCTTTTTTGGTGCACACGCATTGTTAGTAATAGAGAAACGGCGACTGATTGGAATAATTGTCTTAATAAACAGATTAGAGATTAGTATATAACAAACAAATAAATGGTTCACACCTTCCAAAATTTTTATTGCGTAATTCTAAAATAATTTAGTTGTTTTGTTATATGTACATTTAAATAGCCAAAGGCTGATTTGTTTCAGTAAGCCAAGTTCAACATGCTTCACAATCACCATCATATTAATATATATAAAGGAGACAGTTCAAGGTAAATCAAAGATTTTAGAATGTTTATTGTATTGTAGCTTTTTCGCAAAATTGACAATCGAATTGTATAGGTAAGGTAATATTAGAATTAGGGAAATCATTATCGACCCTTCAATTGACTGAAGGCCAATTCGGTCTACTGTAGTTAAAACACTGATAGCTAACGCTGGATCAGTTCTAAAACATTTTTGTCCAAGTGTATCTCCGCTACGAGACTCTTTCAATAGCAACATGACAAATATTCTGATCTTCCATGGTCTAAAAATTTGTCCTTGATTTTTTAAAGCTCGGAAAGAAGACACAATTATTTATGTTGCAAAGTTAGCCAATAAACTGGCAAACTGTTTGTAGGATTGGCCCAGAATAGTTAGGATGGCTTGAAAATGATTACATGAGTAAAAGTGGAATGCGGCCAATTTTGGATTCGGCAAGTGGTAGGCGATCTTTTTGGGCATTCGCTTTTAACTTTCTACTTACCTTTAAAAGATGGAATAAGTATTTGTACATCAGTGCAGGGAAATGCCGACTTCCTTGCCACAAAGTTTGACGCAAATTTTAACCACCCAGACCCTTCGTTAACACCTACTTTTGAATTGTTACAGAAGTTCTTGCAGACCTTGATGCCAATAAATCAACCAGTCCTGATGGAATTCTCCCAATTGTTCTCAAAAACTAATGCAAATCTTTGGCTAAACCCTTATATGTTCTGTTCCATCGATCTTTAACTCTATCTGAAAAATAAGGGCAGTAGAACTGAACCTTCAAATTACCGAGCTGTAGCTATTGTCTCAGTGCTCTGTAAGGTTCTAGAAGCAATAGACCTAGATATATTGTACATCATCTGATTTCTCACACTTTAATGCTGGCATCCCTGAGGGATCCGTTCTATCCCCTATACTTTTTTTTATTTTCGAGAGCCGAGAGACCTCGGTGTGAGCGTGATCCCATTGCGACTCTCAAATGAGATGAGACAAACAGGGTGGAATTTAACCCGAAGAAGTTTCAATCGTGTATTTTAACCGGTAGAAATGATAAATACACACCATCTTGTGAGGATCCACCTGGCTGTACCCGATCGAGTTTAGAACCGAGCATGTCATATGATTACAGACTCTAACATCTCCTTTACCCTTAATACTTTTTCCCACAGACGGAATGTGGGAGCCTTATGTGTGATCTATAAATATTTTCATGGCAACTATTCGAAGGAACTCTACGAACTTATGCTTGGTATGTCCAGGAAAACAGGTACATTAATAAAATCAGTTTACAGATATAACCTGGTACTAAACTTTGCAAAGACCAACAAGTTTCAAAACTCTTTCTTCCTTCGGAGAACGGATTTGTGGAACGGGCTGAACAATGGAGCTTTCCTTGTGGCATATAATTTACAGAAATTCAAACTCAATATCAAAAGTAAAATTCTTGAAGACTGGAAGCAATTCCTCAATACTACTTTAATATAAAAAAATGGAATATTTATAAAGTCTCTTACCCCGAAATGACAAATGAATACATCTCAGGTAGTCTTGGCCAGAAGATCCAGATTGATTTACAGTTCAAAACTTGGGGGCCGAACCTTTTCGAAAGACTGACCACTACAAACGAAATTAATAAAGCTGTCGCCCTCTTTTATGCAGTCTTCGCTTATAACATCTTCAGCCATTCTCAATCGATAGAGATGATCTTTTAACGACCATGGCTTGTCAGATTTTGTACCAAGATTCTTAACTGTTCCTGTGTTAAAGACTAGTGCCTTGCCTTATGCTAATCAGATGAAACTCGCCACCTTACCCTTATATCTTTTAGAGCGAAGTTTTTCATAGGTTGCTTATACCATTGTTAAGAGATCTTAGTCAGTGATCTCATTACCTTCAATTTCCTAATGTGTTGGCACCCACCCACTAGAGCGTAACTCTATTATTGGAACTGTAGTTGCCTCTGCAGTTTTTGAACGAAACTACAAGAAAGAGAAGAAGGATCTGATACCAATAATTGCAAGAATTGACAGAAATTGGCAAATTATGATTTTACGATGGAACATCGACCACGGGTATCTGCAGACGGGTATCTTTGGCAAATAATTAATACCTTAAAGTAGGGTGACCATACGTTACACATTGCCAACTGTACCCAATTTTGTCCCACAGTTGAATTCAATGTACCAAATGTACCACTTTTCATTCATAAAATTTCCATAGAATTTATATTTAATTTCTTAACATTCTCTTATACTAATTGTATTGCTATAAATCATAGGTTTCGGGAGATTTCCGGAAATCGCTTTATGGAAGGTGTGAAGTCGGTGGCATGAATTAGCATCCTTGGTATTAACGCCCTCAGACTTTATTTCCTTTTCCTTAGGAATTAAGGTCGATAGGTTTTATTTCCTTTCTGAAATGATCCACATCGGTTTTTCATGTTTACACTTTCTTAACCACGTTCTACCGAAACCGCGTTTTAGAAGTACCGTGTTGTAGGCGGTTTACCAATATAGAAATTAGCTAGTGTGCCCATATTACACACAATGGAATTTAAACTGCTGCTGTTTGTCAATAATAATAATTAGCTTTTATGGTTATTTTTACGGATTTGTTAGTCTTCAAAAATTTGAATACAAATAATATTTGGATTCCTGCAAAACTCGTTGGCTGTCGCTAATGCCGATGGTTCAAGGATTCTTAAAACTTTACTAACCCTTGAAAAAAAAATTTTTATCGTTAAAAATATAAACAAAGTTAGTCGACATTTTTTCCGGTTTTGTTTTATAAATTGCATTCATGCCACAAATAAGAACCGCGCGATCCGAATTAGGTAACCTTAGGAATCTTTTTTGTACCTAATGAAGATCTTATGCAGCTAAAAAGTATTCTAAATTTTTATGATTTTAATATGTTCCGAAGATTGTAAGAGGATTCAATCCAGTTTCGAACTGATGAGCTTATGATTATGAAAAAATCAATCTTCTCATCAGGCCGCGGCGACTGGATTGATTATACTACAATTTACATTCTATATATACAAAATGTACTGTGCGTTATGTACTAGCGAATCATACTAATACAGATAAATTCTCCTACAATTTTTTCTTCTTCACGACATTCACATAGCTCTATTTCTGTGTAAGCTAATTTTACTCCAGTGGCCTGATGAGAAGATTGATTTTTTCATAATCATAAGCTCATCAGTTCGAAACTGGATTGAATCCTCTTACAATCTTCGGAACATATTAAAATCATAAAAATTAAAAATTAAATAAATAGAATTCTGTCTAATAGTCGGTTTCGTTGAATGATCGTTCGTAAATACTAATATACTTCTACGTGTTAATAAAAACACATTTAAAATGGTATAATCACCGGTAGCATGTTAGAACTTACATGAATTAATTAACATTCAAAAAAATTGAAAAACAATGCTCTAAACGTTGTGAAGTATGATTGCGACTATTTACACGGCCAGTAAAATATTTGAAGTGCCTAAAACTGCATTATATACTTATACTTAACCATTTAAAAAAAAAACAGCTGAATGCTGATAAGACGAGGAGCATCAGGTATTTTGCCAACAGGAAGTTTTTTATTAGGTGGGGACCAAAAGGCAACAATTGCAACATTCAATATAAATTCTACAAAATTGTAAAAATCTATCACGTGCGTCAACAATGGCGGATTGGCACAAAGGCGAGAAGCGAGTTTAAGTTTTCTTTCCAAGAATAAATTTTTACAACGTTTCACTCATTTGTTGTCGCTTTTTCTATAGCTCCATTTTGACAATGTATATTAGTTGGTAAGAGATACAGTCGATTGATAATTGAAATAGAATGTCATTTACTTGAAGACTTGAATTTATTCTTGGAGAAAAAATATAAATTCGCCTTTCGCCTTTCGTCAGATTTGGTTAAAATTGCTCAAACAGATTCAGTTCTTCTCTTCAGTTTTCTGTGATTCAGTTTCAATCAATTATTGATTCCTTACCAAATTGCGTAAGACCACCTTTGCAAGGAACCTCCATTTTATGCAATTCACTTGACACTGCTGAATCAATTTCGACTAAGCAAAGGTAACATTCGGTTTCTGCTGAACCTGACTACGACCCGTAAAAATAATCATAATAAATTTAGGTAGGGCATATTTACAATTGGGAAGGTCTGCAAAATGATCTTAAAAAAAGGTATAAGGATAAGTCAGCAAGAGTATTGTGAAATCCAATTAGCAGTCTGACGAAGTGAATTTTTTTTGAGTAGTACGGAAAGTAAAGTCCATTGCTGCCCAGTGGACCATTAGTGGAGAACAGGTGGCCGACTGAAGTTCTAAAAGCGAAGAATAAGTGAATAATGAGCGCGATTTGCACAACTAATTTAAAAAACTTTGGTAAACTGAAATCCGGAACTGGGATGGAAACCTCTTCGGTACTCTTCTGTTGGTTTCAAAGCCAATTAGCCTTTGCTTCATGGAGAAGGCGCCACAGCATATAACCACTGCTTTTAAGCAGACTTCGAACGGCGGACATATCGAAATTAGATCTACAATATATGATCTACTCCGGTAAATACCTTTGGATCCATTTATTAACCCTTTTTTTACTAAACTACTTTCCTCATAAAAATATTAATTTTTTTGCAAACAAGGGCAAATCTTTGATGAGATCCGCATTAGGGACGGCAAACGATCCGCTTTAGGAAATGGAATTTTTAAAGCGATCCACAATAAGGACATTCTGATTAATTCACTTATTTATCAAAAAATGGGTCTTATAAGTTAAAATTATACTTTTTTATGAATTAAATTAAGAAAAAATTACGCAAAATTAGATAAAAGCAAAACCAACTAAAAATCAGATGACCGACAGATAAATTATGATTATTTCGATAAGGAGCAGCTTTCTCGTAGACTGACGAAGGACGTAAATGGGTTCTACCTACAATGATCAAATGGCGAATAGCCAAGCTTAAGCTTGACGATATGGGACATTGTCGGATCGAGAATATATACAGCGGGAGTCCGATAGCGGGATCCAATTCGTTTAGCGGGATCCGACTCGTATTAAAAATTATTTGTATTATTGAATCCGACGGGAAACTGCGTTATCAATTCGCAGGGGCACTGAAGTTTCACTAGCTGTCAAAATATTGACATTGAAATTTATAATTTTTATTCCATTATTCTCATTCATATATGTAACAAAAATTTAGCAAGAATAAAATATTAAAGTATTTTAAATTAAATTATGGACTCAGTAAGCCATTTTATACATTTATGCGCACATAACAGAAAAGAAACAAGAAAAGCAATAAGAAATATGCCCAAAGACATATTCCAATTATCAAACGCACAGTTAAGCCTGTATTTCATGAGAAAAATTGACTGACAGTCAAAAAAAACGAAAAGAGAAAAACAATCGGATGCCTCTTATAAGAGACAAAGGCAACGTTTTTTTATTTTATAGAAAACCAATTTTGCTGTAAAATATAAAATAAAATAAAAAACGTTGTCCTTGTCTCTTATAAAGGCATCAGATTGTTTTTCTCTTTTCGTTTTTTTTGACTGTCAGTCAATTTTTCTCATGGGATACAGGCTTCAGTCTTAATTTTTATTTTTTAAATTCCAGAGCCTACTGAAATTATTGCTTGATAAAACAAAATATATTCGCGATTTCAAACCAAATGTAAGGTTATCTTTTGGTGTAAATTCTTTAGCCTAACTTCTTTTCTGCCATTAAGTTCATTATAAAATATCGTCCAGATCTTATTTCCGAAGCAGTTCTAAATGAAAAAAAATTTCGTTTGGTACAAATAATTTTAAACATGACCTTACTATTTTAATTTACACAATTAATTTATTCATTATTTTTTTAAATTTATATCAATTAATTATTATTTATTGATTTTCTTTTTTACATTCGAATTTAATTTGTTTTATTATTGCGTTGAAGTTTTGGACGAGCCTAACAAAATCACGTCGATTATAGGATCCGTGGTAGCGAATCAATCGTGGATCGAAAACTGCATATAAAAAAAAAATAGGAAACAATTGCTGCAAATCAAAGTATCCTGGCAAAATTCTTTTGACTCCCTGTACAAACGCAATAGTTTTGTAGCGTTTCTGAAATTATTTTTTGTTGACGAATTTTAAAAAGCCTTAGACAGACGTGTCACATTTTTTTTGTGTTTTTTTTCAATCATAGGAAAAAAAATTAAAATAAATCGGATTTTGGGGCATAAATTGGGGCTCAACGGTTAAGTATTGTTCCTTTGTTTACGTTAACTTGGCATTTATTACTTTGGTTGGTTTTTTGTTTCTTTTCGTTTTAGATTTCCAGTAATCCGGTTCGTTTTGGATTAAGCGTTCCTTATCTTTATTTGTAAGTATTGCGCATCCATCATGTCGCTTCGTGTTTACACTTGAGTGTAATGTCTTTTAACAACCCCAATGTAGTTTTAAAATCTATGTTAGTCGATAGGTCTTTGTTAAATGTAGCTAGTTTCAACATGCAAAGTTTAGTCCCAAACATTGACGAGATTCGTCACATTTTTAATGGTGCTTCAGTGGACATTCTTTGTTTCTCTGAGACATTTTTAAATCCGAATATCCCTAATTCAGCTTTGGCCATCAAAGGTTATAATATATTTAGGAAAGATAGAGCGGTACCTCTCCTTAATTATGGTGGTTTCAGTATGTTTGTAGGTGATCACATTAAGGCTAGATTAGTTACCATACCTTCTTCCATTTCAGAATTGTTAGTATCGGATTTGGAGTTTTTATTTGTCAATGTTTTCATTAATGGTCGTAAAATCTTATTCGGTACCGTCTATAACCCACCAAAAACTAGTAAGAGGTCGTATGCTCAATTTAATAAATCACTTGTAGACTTAGAAAGTTTATTTAGTTATTTCTCTTGTAGATTCGATGAAATGTATATATTTGGTGACTTTAATTTCGATATACTCCAAAATTCCGGCTTCCCTCGGGATTATTTGAATCTTTTAAATAGTCTTAATTTATCCGTACACAACACTGTGGCGCCAACATTTTCTTCTCCAACCGCTAGCGGGGCCTCTTGTTCCCTTATTGATCATATAATCTCTTTTACCAATAACTTTATTTGTTTTTTCAATCAGTTGTCTCTCGGTATGGGATCCCATCATGATCTTTTAGTTTTTTCTGTAAACTCTTACTCTCCACCTTTACCTAAGAGTTTTAGCTTTAGAGATTTTTCTAGTATAGACAATTCCCGCCTTTACTTAGTTTGTAACTCAGTTCCTTGGGAGGATATTTTTTGCCTTAGTTCTGCAACTAGCCAAATAGAATTTTTCAACTCGTCTCAGGAAATTTCGAATGCCATAAATATTAGAGTTAGTAAATATCGTGTAAGGAAAAGGTGTTCTAACAGTCAGTCTCATTTAGATTATGTACAAGCAGGCTCGTAACAGAGTTGTAGGGTTAATTCGAATTGCTAAACGTAGTTTTTTCAAGGACAAGTTAGACTCCTCTCTTCCTCCCAAGGTTTTCTGGCGTAATGTTCGTACTTTAAGCCTAGGCAGATGCAAGATTTGTTCAAGTGGAGATTTCAAACCCAATGAAATTAACCGAAGTGAAGTTCTTAGCAAATATCAAAAAATGTAGTAGTGTGAGTAATGCAAATAGTATAAATTTAGGCGATGTTTGTGTCATCGAACAAACTATTGAAGTGACTAAATTTATTCATCAAAAATCAAAAGTCTCAAGGTCAAATGATTTTTCACGAATGTTCGTATGCACTTGATGACAAAATTATCAAATGGTCGGTCCCTGGGGTCGGCCATATAAATAACAAGCAATATTTGCATCAAATATTGTACGATATTCCGCCGACGAAAATTGTTCAACAAAAAACAAAAGTCCCAAAGTCAAATGATTTTTCTCGAATATTCATGGTATGAACTTGATGTAAAAATTATCAAACGGTCGGTCCCTGGGGTCGGCCATATAAATAACAAGCAATATTTGCATCAAATGTTGTACGATATTCCGCCGACGAAAATTGTTCAACAAAAATCAAAAGCCCCAAACTCAAATGATTTTTCTCGAATGTTCGTAGTATTCACTTGATGTAAAAATTATCAAATGGTCGGTCCCTGGGGCCGGCCATATAAATAACACGCAATATTCCGCCGACGAAAATTGTTCAACAAAAATCAAAAGTCCCAAAGTCAAATAATTTTTCTCGAATGTTCGTGGTATGCACTTGATGTAAAAATTATCAAATGGTCGGTCCCTGGGGCCGGCCATATAAATAACAAGCAATATTTGCATCAAATGTTGTACGATATTCCGCCGACGAAAATTGTTCAACAAAAATCAAAAGCCCCAAACTCAAATGATTTTTCTTGAATGTTCGTAGTATTCACTTGATGTAAAAATTATCAAATGATCGGTCCCTGGGGCCGGCCATATAAATAACACGCAATATTTCGCCGACGAAAATTGTTCAACAAAAATCAAAAGTCCCAAAGTCAAATAATTTTTCTCGAATGTTCGTAGTATTCACTTGATGTAAAAATTATCAAATGGTCGGTCCCTGGGGCCGGCCATATAAATAACAAGCAATATTTGCATCAAATGTTGTACGATATTCCGCCGACGAAAATTGTTCAACAAAAATCAAAAGCCCCAAACTCAAATGATTTTTCTCGAATGTTCGTAGTATTCACTTGATGTAAAAATTATCAAATGGTCGGTCCCTGGGGTCAGCCATATAAATAACAAGCAATATTTGCATCAAATGTTGTACGATATTCCGCCGACGAAATTTGTTCCAATTCGAAATGCATACTAAGGACAAGTCTTATTTGGTTTCTTTATTGAACAAAATTGAATTATAATGTTGTTATTTCTTTCTTAATCCACATTCAGGCGTATAATTTGTATTACCACTACATATAAATACGTATACGTATACGACAAATTTGTTATTTTTTTTGCTAAGTTCTTCACAGGCATTGAAATTAATAGTTATTTTTGCTCTAGTCTGAACTCGGGCAGTAGTTCCGTCGATTTGTTCTCTAACGCGTCCTCTAATTCGTTTTCGTTTTCAAATATTTCTCTCGAGGATTTACAATATGCTATTTGGAAGGTTAAATCGGAATCTCCTGGTCTGGATAACGTCAATTTAAAATTCGTTAGGGTAGTTTTCCCTTTCACCTCAAAATACTTGTTACATGTCTTCAATTTTATTCTCTTTTCTTATCCAGATCAGTGGAAGATAAGTAAAATAATCCCGATCCCAAAGATCAGTAATCCTTTAGAGCTATTCCATTTTCGGCCAATTAGCATTTTAAGTTCTCTCTCTAATGCTTTCGAGATAGTTGTTAAAAATCAAATTCAATCGCATTTACATAACAATAGTTTAATTACTTTCTTCCAATCTGGGTTTAGAAAATTTCATAGCACTTCTACTGCGTTATTAAATTTATGTGATGACATTAGGCGTAATATGAATAATAGGGAATTATAACTTCTTTAACTTTGTTAGATTTTTCTAAGGCCTTTGATTCTATTAATCACAGAATTCTCTTTAATAAACTCTTATCTCAGTTTAGATTTTCGCTTTCTGCTGCCAAATTGATTTTTAACTATCTTTCTAATCGTTCTCAGGCAGTTTTTTTCGACAATTTCTTGTCTGATTTCCTTCCTGTAATTTCCGGCATGCCTCAGGGTTCAGTACTGGGTCCTCTATTATTTTCTATCTACATAAATAACATAGAATCCTCCATTCAACATTGTTCATTTCATATTTTCGCTGATGACGTTCAAATGTATAGAAATAGGCGTTTAGATTAAGATTCTATTGTTAGGAATATTTATCTGATAAATGAAGATTTAAGTAATATCGTTAGTTGGTCGGTATCTACCAGGCTCGTTTTAAACGCAAATAAATCTCAGTCGATTATAATTTATAAAAAATCGTTAGATACCTTGTCCTTTCCTGGTATTTTTCTGCAGGGTTCGCTAATTGAATATTCAAATACTGTTAGGGATTTAGGCTTAGTTATTAATAAAACTCTTACTTGGAGTGACGATTTAGTTACTATTAGTAAGAGGGTCTTTGGCATGCTTAGTTGTTTATATAAATTAGTTGAATTTTCTGATAGTCAGTTAAGGAAAAATTTGTTTTTGTCTTATCTTCTTCTTCATTTTATTTACGATGACATAGTTTTATTCGGTATGTTGCAGGAAAATATGAATATTCTCCAAAGATGTTTCAATGCTTGTATCAGGTTTATTTTTGGTATTAGGAAGTTGTTTTCGAATGTAGTTTATCTATTTTTTTACGAATTTCGCGTTTGTCTTTTTATTTTTAAACTTCTCAAAGCTAAGGAGCCTTGTTTTCTATATAGGAAATTAATGTTTAGTAGGTTTCATTCCTCTAACTTCCGCCTAATTCCGAATAAAAATTGTTGTAGGTCGTTAAACACGACATTTTATGTTAGGGGAGTTTCCCTTTGGAATTCAATTCCATTGGAAACTAAGAGATTAGGATCGGCCAAATTATTTAGGTCAATATTTTTGGAGTGGCATGATTGATGGGCAATACGTAGTTTTTTAATTTATTTTTAGTAACTTTGTTATTTTTGTTAATTTTTAATATTATTTCACCTCGTGCTGTACATTTTGTTGTAAATGAGCTACTGCTCAAAATAGAATGGGTAAGCATGAGGTGGAAATTGTTTGAAAAAATTTAAGAGGTTTATTTTTATGCCTAATGGAAGCAACTTCATTATTTCTTTCACAAGAAAATCACGGGCGAATTTTTTTTAATCGAATTTCAAGAATGCGGGCCCAGAGCCCAGAATAGCGGCCCTGGGATGCTATTCTTGAAATTCGATCAAAAAAAGTCGCCCGTGATTTTCTAGCGAATTACGTCATTTTAGTCGACAATTTAAATTGTTTCGTATCAATGTCACCGGCAACTTTTTTCGGTGAATTTCAAGAATACGGTCCCTGAATATTTCATTTTATTTTGTTTTGTATATGTAGGTAAATCGGTGTATCGATTGTTCAAGAAATATATGGTATGATAAGACATAGCCAATGCACAGTGAACTGGTAAGTGTACGGATAAATAACACAAGAAATATATTACACGAGTAATTGAATATATTTGGCAAATTGTAGATTGTATGTGAATATGTGTATTGTATTGGTGGTGATTGGGAGAACCGCTACAAGATTTTACCAAATTATGTAACAAAATATACAAACAAAGGGATTAAAGAATTTTTTGTGACAAAGATTTTAAGAAATGCTTCTAAATTTTGAGTAGAATTTGCAAAAATAAATAACAATTTACGTTTAAAGGTACATAAGAATGACTGAACCGATATCATTTATCTTCATCTTCTCTTTCATCAGCGATCCATTTTAATTGCTCATTTTAGCATTTAGGACAAACATGATATCGAACTGTTTACTTCGACCGATTGCAATCGCTGTTGCAATAACTACATAAAACTCAGTAAGACAAATAACAGATCACGCAATTGTCGCAATGAATTTGTACTTTTGAGTCACAGTGTTACGTAAACCAGCTTTAAATAATTCGGAGCCTTGTTTGGATAATTACTACCTCTACAGGCTCTCTAAATTTTGCCTTTATCAGTTCAAACAACATTGTCATTCTCAAACAGTCAAAAGTGTTTTATGTTTGGAAAATCTTTCAAAATAAATAGCTGCTACAGTTAGCTAAAGGTAATTAGAAATTACTAAAAATTGAAATTTACAAAATTTTAATTTTGGAAAGTTTCCAAAAGTAAATTCTCCTCCATACATTTTTAAATACGCGACGAACAAAATGTTTCAATCTGATAAAGATATTTGGGAAATGACCCTCATCAATTTTTGGTGGGAAAGGGGCAATGAGAAGAATAGCTGAATGTTATTTTTTTTTTTTTCATTACAATAAAGGTATTTGCCCAACTTATAATCATTTCCTTCACATTTCAATGAATTAAGAAGACGAGTTAATTTTAAAATTTTAATAAATGTTTATTATTTAATTTTGCAAACCTACAAGCTATACAACTACCTCGTCTCAAACAAAAATTATGTATCTTCCACGCATGACAATGAAAGAATATTGTAACAACCTAGCTCCAAATATGCCAAGTTAATCATCTTCGTGACCTTCTGCATATAACAATTGATTGATTATCTGAAATTACTTCAATCAAAAAATGATTTAATAATATCGCGTGTGTGTATGTGTATAAATATATGTATGTACATATACTAAATTATAATCCATTTTAAATGACTGATAATTACAATTAATTCATAAAGAACATCGTCTTGAATATATAATTATTAAATATCAATTCTTTAGGTGGTTTTTTCAATTTATGTAGTACACACGCAAATATGTACATGTACACATACAAAAAAGGTGAGGCAGACAGTATAAGCAGTGTAAGTGGCAATCAAAAGTGTGCGGATACATAAAAAAAGCTATTTGTGCTTTTCTTATACATACTATATGAATAAAAGCACCAAGATCTCGATATAATCGTATTATTCCATCATCGTTTATGACTTAACTAGTTTATTTATATTTTTTTTATTATTCATAATTAAATTACTTTTAACATCTTGAATATATGTATATATATATATATATATAGACGTACTCGTACATACATAATGTTCAAGTTCGTTGAAATGTATAAGTAAAAGACAGGATGGCAGCAGCAACACATCTCGCTTAAACCTTTGCTGATAATTGATTTTATTTTTTTTTATTTTTATGTCTGATTGGAAATATTAAACGTAATTGAAGGATTTTAATTATAGGATTTTGTAATGGATTTATTATTGCGATGAAATTAATTAATAGATAATTAGCGATATTATTAATCTCAATTATAATAAAATAATTATCCAAAGGGATTTAGTTTTGTGTTGAATTGGTGTCAATAAACGCGATACACACGAGTTATTTGTACATCGAATTAATTGCAATAAAACAACAACAAAAAATTGCATTTAACACGATTGAACTATCGATGGCCCTGAGCTAAATCACCAATAAATTGTAAGCTCACGCGTGCGCGCGCAATTTTTTGATTTAAAACTAAAATTAAAAATCGATTAATCCTTTCACTAATTGACAATCTTGCAACCACAAAAAAAAAAAAAAAAAAAAAACATTCACACTTTCGTTAATTTTCTATTAATTTTGTGGTGGACGCGCGCGATGATGCGAGACAATTTGTATAAAAAAAAAAAAAGCGAACGTAATCCACCGGATATGGTAATTAAGCAGCCGTAATGCACATTTTACGATCGTTAATGTTTGTGTTAAGGGGCAATAAAAAAGTAGAGAAAGCACTTTACAAGCTTTTTATCGCTCGCTTAATCCGTACCGTTCATTCATTTAAGTATTGCAATTAATTTCAGTGCGCGATTCGTTTTATTTGCCAAGTAAATATTAATTAAAACTACTGGAAAATTAAAAAAAAAAAAAAGCTACCAATCTGATTGTTTTAAAGAATTATCCGTTTTCTTACATCTATACTGCATACTTTTGATTTAATGTTTATTACTTTTATAACGTATCAACGTTTTTTTTTTTTAAATATGTGTGCGAGAATGAAATGGCTTACATACAAGATGTTACAACATATTAAAATTATTAAGTCAAACAAACTCAAGACAAAAAAAAATTCTTTTGTGCAAAGTAGTTTTTTCCAATTTCGGAAACCAAATATTGCATTTCACTGCGGGATTTTTTTGTATGTAAACATTCGCACTCGCGCGCCTACCAAAAAATTTTGTATTAGAGTAATTTCGTAAAAAGTACGAACAGAAATGACGTATTTCCTTGTTATACTACATTGCTAGTGCATCATTGTCGTGGAAGCAGTATTCTTGCGGCGGTTTAAATGAAAGCGAAAGATCATAGTTTCGATTTAGCAAGATCAAACATTTTTAGTTACGTGCTAATTAAACCATGAGGAATAAGCTCCCAGGCGATTTTATCAACCAAATTTTGAACCACTTGCAAGAGATGTCTTAGAGAAAAATAAATTTTAATTTCAATGCACTCCAGATATTTGTCTCCAGAATACAAATTTAAAGAGATTTTTGTAACGTTGTAATGAACATTTAGTCTGCACAAATAATTTTGACTAACATAGTACCAATAAATAGATGATATACTATATAATTCATTTTATGGCCCAACTACTGTGAACTATGTTGTTTGTTAAATTATTTGTCTCATTCACTTTACTGTCAAAAATGAAAATTTCACTAAATTTTTTTTAAGCCCCAGCGAAAATCACATCAGAATGATATGCGTGACAGTCTATGAACAGGAATTGTAAACATTTTGTTAAAACTAGCCTGAGTTGACGTCATGCCCACCAAACTATATTAGAATAAAATAATTTAAGTTAAGCGTAAAGTTTACTACTAGTGACACCTAGGTTATGATAGTTAATTGTTCTAAACAGAAATTTTTCATGCTAAACATGATCTACATTGTACTAGACTAATCTTACTGGACTGTTTGAGAACTTTGGTTTGGGTACATAAAATGTGTGATTTTAAAAATGATAAAGTGCGATAAAAAAAGTTATAAGTGTTAGTAAATTAGTGCGAGGTAGGGTGCTTTATTCCCAATCCAGTGATTTGAACATTGACCGACAAGGCGAAAAGTTACTGAAACTATCAAAGCATTATAGATAGGTTCACACGATGACCCATATCTATTCAATGTCTGGTGGGAATTTGGATATGCTTACGACAACTTTGTCAGATTCAACAGCGTACAAAGCCATTTGAAGTCATCCAAAGGAAAGGCAAATATTTCGTGGTTTGTTGGTGCCAAAAATTCAAAATCGTTACACTTTTCCCGAATGACGAAACAATAGAGTATCCGGAACTAACCCTATTTCTCTTATACCCTTACTGTCTCTTATATCCACTGGTGTTCTTACACCCCCTCTTTCTCTAATATCCGCTATTTTTTTTGTATCCAGTGGCGTCTTCTGACTTAAATTTCCCAGATGCTATAAATCGACTTTTTTCTGGGCAATTTTAAATTATTTACAAATTGACCTGGTTACTCTAAAACACTCTAAAGCAAAACCATATTCAAACAAATTAAATTATTTAAAAATGTGAATTAGCTTCCTTAGGCCCACAGCTTAATTAATTTATTATTTAATTTATTTATTGACTTATTAATTTTTACCTTATGACATACACTATGTTGAGCATGAGCTCATTCGCAATAGCGTTGTGTGAAAAGTCATAAAAATACAATAAAAATTATGTTTCATGCCAAAATCAGAGCTCCGGTATTCAATTATTTTCTTCTTCTGGCTCACCATCCCGCCAAACCGCATGTTCACCTTGGATTTCCATTCCGTTGAAAACTTTAACGTCCGATTCATTCTTGCTTACCGAAAAATCTACACAAAGTTGCCTATGTGTGTGGTATTATGTTCTAACATGATAATAAATAATGAATTAATTATAATCCTACCGGCTTGCGGTTTTTATGAGCACGAATATGAAAAAGAATTTACAACACAAATTAGAAATAGAATTAAACACACTACAACTTTTAAATACATTTATTGTTAACCAATTATAATAATTTTAGTAGCGTATTCCTCAACTTTCAGACATCTTGTGTCTTTGTTTTATTCCTCTTCTTTTAACATCTCTTAGTATACTTTCACAAATGTAATTACGTACACTTTGATTAAATTAATTGCGCTCATGCCATGTACTATATTATGTTCATAAATATAAAAGAGTTATGCTCTTCAATATACTACTTTGAATATGCCTCAATGTGAGAAGACAGGTTCCTCTAAATGCAATCCTACGGAACTAAATGTCCTTGAGGCGTATTTATCGTCATTGTATGCGTTTAAGAATGAAGGGTATGAAAACTGTTTCTTTTTCAGTCATAATCTCTTTTCGACTTTTTTGCTCTAATTCCATGAACAACAACTAGTAACGTTTGCCTAAAATTACCACCTAATAGTAAAGAACATTCCCACCAAAAGGAAAATCATTTGACATAACTTCACGCAATAATTATACATCTATGCTAGTGTCTTAGGTGCTACATCAATGCTGATTAATTTTAAACTGCAAAGTATTGGGCTTCAACGGATGTTATTCGAATAGCAGATAGTAAAGTTTCTAAAATTGGCGTAGGTAATTTAAAACCACGGTGGACCGTTTTGCCGCCATACAATAAAATCGCAACTAAAAAAATGTTCGATGGCCTCTTCAGCTTCAGCAAAGCACTGATATTTAAATTAATATTTTGCTGCGGTAAACGTGGATCGGAAAAATTAAATGATGCATAGTTCAATCGATGAGCCATCAATATGATATATACCTCCAGTAAAACTTCCATTTGATGCTGAAGGCGGAGAAAATTGTCTGGGTTGGCTGCATTTGGAAAGCCAAGATATCGACCATAATATCATTTGTACGAGTAATGTTTCAAAATATGTCTTGCCTTTCAGTCATATTTCTTGCAGTGTGTCTATTTCTTTCAGTATTCCGCAATATTTCTTGAATTTTAGCCATGGTTTAATTAAAAAATCCAGCCCCAGGTGATATGGCCAAAGGAATCCTCTACAGCTGGAATTAATCAATTTTATATAAGGAATTACTTAAAGAATCGACTTCACATGTCAAATCTCATGTTGCAGTCTAAGGCTTTTCAACTGGCTTTTAGAAATTCCTATAATCCAATCATTAATGCCAGTCGTCTTACTCAGCAATGGGTGGCAGATTCATATTTGCAAGTTGAGGCAAATAATTTGAATTTCATTCGTTTCCGCCAGAAAACATTCCAAACAGAATTATACCAAGGGCTTGCAGATCATGTGGCTAACGAAAGTGCAAATTTGTAACTTCATTCCGGCATTCAGAGATTCTGCCATCGTCATGTGAAGGTTCACCAAGAACATGACAGAAAAGTGCAATGTTACAATGTCAACCTTTGTATAAATCGCGTTCTTTTCGTTAAAGTTATGTCAAATCTGAAATGGTATGAAATTTTTAAAAACCTCCAGAAGGAGAAACCACATCAGATCGTCCAGATTTAGTTGTTCAAGTGTTTAAGTTGCAATTAAAGGTCATCATTGAATACTTGAACAAGCACGGAGTGCTTGGAAGGTCCATGGCATATGTATACTCAACTGAGGCCTAAAAGCGAGAAATTCTACATGCCCACCTATCAATTATTGCAAAAGATAAATTTAAAACTTCTGAAGCCATAGATCGTATCGTACTGCCGAAGTTCCAGATATTTAAATCGAGCCAAGAGTGCATGAGATCGCCTCCCATTATATGATGCATGAACCATACGATCCCGACAATGTATGGTATATAGTATGCTCCATGCATACAAAATAATAAATGCAAGAAAATCTTCCTTAAGGAATTCCAGAATACCCGGAGATTTTATTGTACCAACGTGCTAACAACAATGCTAAATTCATGATAAAATTGCCAATTACATCGATTGTAGATATGTATGTGAATGTACCAGAAGCAATATGATGTTTGCTAGAGATCCCAACAATGCACGACCGATCGTTTGCAATAATAAGACCGTAAGTTCATCCTCCATTAACAGCGGAGTATAATTTTTGAAGAAGGTCGGGAAAATGAAGCTTTAAATGACGCTCAAAATGGAATCACTAGACTTACAATTAATTTCCAGTATACAAAAATCCCTTATCACACCGTAATGTACACAGTTAGAGCAAATGATTCGTTTTTGTTTGCGATTGATTCTTCTTCACGTTCCTGGAGCGATATCATTTGAGTAGCTATACGAACTGTCAATTATTTTGAATATTCAAACTTCAAGGAAGCAGTGTTTCATCGCAATTCGTTGGACTCAGAAGAAGAATGGGAGAAATATTTAGATGAAGCATTAGTTTTACAAATGTCATACCAAATGAGGCAAGCTTTTGCATTCACTTGCGTTTTCTGCAATCCTATCAATGCTGTGGTTCTTTGGGATAAAATCTAGTTAGATTTGGCTTTAAGTTTTTTGCGAGATTATAACAGTGAAGCTGGTGCTGAGGGTGCTAAGTTTGGTCCACCTCAACCAACGGGAACTTGAAATATTCCTAAATAATTCAAAGTACGTGAGAAAGAAGAGAAACCAGAACCTCTCATTTGAAATTTAAATCCGCAGCTGTTGACAGCATTCACAAATATTATTTTCGCTGTACGTAGATTTCGAGGATAATCAGGGGGCTGTTTCTTCTTAGGTGGCCTAGGAGGATCCAGTATGATAAACCTTTACAATATGTTGATAGATTTTAATAAAGTGGTAATACGATTCGCCACAACAGGAATAGCACCAAATTTGCTAAAAGGTGGCCATAAGAAAATTTGGGATTTTATTTTGGGAAGTATGACACAGGCATTAAAATTTTATATTTTATTTTAGTAAATGCAGAATATTGTAGCTATCGTTAATTAAAAACTTTGTTTTAACTGTTTTAACAATTTTCTTGCTTAGTTTGATGAAAAACGAAATATTTATTCCTGATGGTTCTCAATGTGCACCAAGGCTTACATAAAACAAGTGCGCAGAGGTTCATGAGAAGTTCCTGATGTTCGGATAGTTCTCTAAAATGGCTGCGAGAAACCTACAATAAGATACCAGCTAAACGCATATGGTACCAGATCAATGCATAAAATATCCGATCAACTCATACACGCTATATGATTCAACGACTGATCTCTGCAACATACAGTAGGTATATATAGTTGGGATCTATAATCGATTCTTGGTTGAGGTTTAAGTAATATTAATGATATGATATAATCGAGGTCACACCTTTGAATGTACAATCGACCAATTTTCAGATGTATTGAATTAATACCGAATACCGTGAAACCGACAACTTTTGACCATTCAACATTATTCATAGTTTGAATTATAAAATGTAAAGTATATAAATCTAAAAAAGAAATTTTTGTTTGATTATGTAATGTATTTAAAAATAATCAAGACCATGTGAATAAAGCTAATGTATCCTCCAACCTTGGTAAATCCATTAAATTTTGATAATTTGCTCATTCTCAAAATGTTTGCCATTTTATTCAAAATTACTAAATGATTTTATTAAGTTTAAATAAATTTAACAACTTTGTGGGCGGCAGTTTAATGGAAAGTCTTAATATTTGGTGAATAATTCCTGAAAATTCATAGTTTGTCGTGTTTAAAAACATTCCTACTGGTTGTAGAAAATTATCCGCCTGAATTTCGTGAGCTGCTGCAATGGCTTATGACAAAAACTGTAAACATTTTAGGAATTTTATTCGGCAATATAATACCGCTAACGCATTTGCCTCATTTGGTGCTAACCAACAAAATATACCGGGATACGGCCCCTATTGTTTTAAAATATCAGGTGAAATATACCATCAAGCTACCACGTCATTAACAACTAATGATTCCAGTCAAATTCCATCTTGCGCGCAATTGTATATTTTCGATTCGGATATACCAGTCGAAACTCGAAGGCAAAATGCAGCTAATAAGAATTGAGTTAGAGATATCATCTTATTTATTGATTCGGGTTTACATCATGTAAGTCCATACGCACGTACCGGGCTACCTATTCGTGATGTCCGCTTGCTATCTACACGATGGAACAGTGATGATCCACGTAGGTATAACACTCCTCCCACGGCTGAAGAAGTTGCATGCGTTTTCGTTGCCGATAGAGACGGCAGCATTCCAGGGAATATTGATATTGCAGTATATCCAAAAAGTGAACAAACTTGCCGAAGAATATTTTTTCGAATTCCACCGTTGGAAATCTGTATATTCTTCCATCGACATTTGTAGGTGGGCCTCGTTTTATGAATAAATTGTACCAAGATTCAATGGCAATAGTGAAACAATTTGGGCGCCCAGATCTCTTTGTAACCTTTACGTGCAATTCGAAATGGAAAGAGATTACGCGTGAACTGTATCCTTGGCAAAATGGGTTAGATAGGCCTGATGTAGGAGCAAAAGTATTTCAACTAAAGGTTGAAGAATTTTTGCGTGATGTTATTGATAGAGAAATCTTCAGAAAAGTCATTGTATACGTGTATACTACAGAAGAACAAAAACGTGGCCTTCATCATTTACATTGCTCTTTACTCTTAAAGAAGATGATAAGCTCTGCACAGCTGAGAAAATCAATTCTGTAGTTAGTGCGAAAATTCTGGATCTTGAAACTAATCCTGAGCTAAACTTATTATATGCAAAAACAATATTCATGGGCCATGCGGTAGTCTTAATCCCAATAGTATTTGTATGGTTAATGGGCGTTGCTCTGAAAACTTTCCTAAACCTTTTAGAGAAAAAACAAACTCTGATGGAGTCAATGGATATCCTCTATATAAATGATCTGATAACAGTTCAAAAAACTATTTTGTCCGAGAATTACCTATAAATAACACTTTTATTGTTCCGTATAACGCATATCTAAGTTCAAAATTCAATGGCCATATTAATGTGGAAATATGTACGTCAGTTGCTGCAGTTAAATATTTACCTAAGTATTTAACAAAAGATCATGATTGTGCGCGTGTCGAAATAGTTCAGAATGAAACAACAACTGTAGATACAAATGGAACTTTTGTTCAGCACGATGAAATCAAAAACTTTTTAAATTATCGATACGTTAGCCCACCAGAAGCTGCTTGGAGGTTGTTTGAAAATCCTATTCATGGGCAAACAGACATCATCTATGCATTATCTGTACATTTGCCAGATGGCCAAATGATATTCTTTAATGAAGGACAAGAAGAAGAAGCTGTAAGAAGAGCAGCCACGCAAGATACTACATTCACAGCTTGGTTTGAATTAAATCGTACAGATTTCGGAGCCCGTGATATTCTATATCAAAACATTCCAAATTTGTACAGCTTTTCCAACAAAAAATGGCAGCTGCGAAAAACCGGAGGGAATAAAATTATTGGAAGAATTGTTGCTATTTCACCACGACACAAAGAACTTTATCACCTTCGTCTCTTACTATTAAACGTTAAAGGTGCGACGCGTTTTGAGAATTTGCTGACAATTAATAATGTGGAATTCCCTACATATTTTGATGCTGCAAGAGAACTTGGCCTTATTGAAGACAATCTGGAGTGGAAGCGTTGTATGACTGAAGGTTCATTGTATATGATGCCCAATGCATTGCGCGCGTCTATTTGTTATGTTACTCATTGATTGTTTTCCGAGTCTTCATTTGAAGACTATGTACATCAAGGTTTTAATGAGCAAACTGCAATTTTAGTTGCTCTTAGAGATATTAATACCACGCTGGAAAATGAAAACTCATCGTCTACCGAACCTGGCTTACCTGAACCACCATTAATAAATCATGATATTGCAAGTACTGTGAATTTTGCTGAGGAGAATTTAGAAGGCGAACAAATGTTACGATTGCTAAATGAGGAACAGTTTAATGCAGCCGAAACTATATTAACAGCAGCTTTACCCGGTGATACCAATAAATTGTTGTTTCTTTATGACCACACAGGTGGTGCAGGAAAAACGTATTTATGTAAGGCTATTATACATATACTTCGTGGCAGAGAATAGAATGTGTTAAGTGTTCCATGGACAGGTATTGCGGCTACTCTGCTACCCGTAGGTGTAATCTGCCACTATACATTCAATTTTCCTTTACATATGGTAAACAATAAATCTTGCCTTTATCATTAAAAAACAAAAATATTCTCACAGCAACTGATGTAATTATTTGGGATGAAGCTCCTGTGGTTCCTGCAGAAGCTCTTGAAATGGTTGGATCATGCATTGCGGGATTTGATGGCAAATGAACACCCATTTGGTGGAAAAATTATAGTTATTGGGGGAATTTTCGACATGACCTACCAGTTGTTCGGAATGGGTCCTTTAAACACTATTAATCTGCTTATTAACCTGGCCTACCTTTACATGAGATGGAATTAAATGTTTAATTAAGTAACTTGAGCAACTGTGTATTTCGGTACCATTGGTGCCACAGACACCTAATTATTGTATAAATTTCGATTTCTTAAACTCGTGAATACGTAAAATCTTAAATTTTCTTCATGCGTATTTGGGAGGTTTAGATTTGTTGAATTTTGATGCGGTCGATTGACTAAATTCAAATTTTTAATTTTGCTTTTTTCACAATAATTTGAAAAAACATTCTTTACTTGTTCATAACTTTTTTGTAAACTTCCAGGCTTCTAGACTTTTAAAAATTCATGTTACGACGTTGAGAACAACAAATTCGGCAGTTGAGCAACCGACATTTTCCTGGACACCATTCAGTTATTGACAGTTGAAATCGATTAATGACCTTTGGCACAATAATCTTTTTGGAAGCTTGTCATATGTCAATGTCCATTTTTACTTCTGAGTGGGGGTAACCATAAACCATTTTCGTATCCATTTCCCAAAACTTGAAATATTTATACACACATATGCAAGTCGTTTATTGCTTTAGCACGAAATATTTCAAATAAATTTTAGTATTGTTCAATGAATGGTTGATAAACAGAGGCCTTTCTCAAAAGGCGCGAGGAAGTTTTACACTTGCAGAATTACGGGAAGTTTTAGAAGGGACACTTACAGTTTAATGTAATTAAATGACACCTGCCCTCTTAAGGAGTTTCATCAAACTTTGCTCCTCTTGTTTATTGGATTTGAGAAAGGGTTGATTAAACGGAGCATGGATAAATTCAGGAAAGTCCTTGAGACCAACTTCAAATATCAATATTCGTATTCAATTGAAAATGAGGACAGCCTCAAATATGTTCCTCTAAATAGTCCAGTCTGGGATCGAAACACGATATCAAGTGAATTTAGGATATTTTCAAACATATTTTTGGATGCCCGGTGCTGTAAGTGACTCCGAAAGTTGTTAACGCATTTGTCCGGTTGGTTATCACTTCGTTGATCCCACGGCCTTGCCAATTTCAACTGAACGAAAAATTCCTTCAGGAATTCAAAAGACTTGATTTGAAACACATGCATTTATGCTGCGCTAAAAATTGAGGCAATGTATGGTATTTTCCAAAGATGTAGGTTGAAATGTTTTTGAGCAATTGTGTTTCCGAAGGTCACCAGGAATTGATCCGCCAACCACAAGCATAACCTTCATATTTAGTCCTTACATAGCTTAATAGATTGTAAGACAATTTATAACGTTGCTTGAATATAAGCCACCTTAGTAAAGGTCTTAGATATGTTAACAATGCTAATCCGCGGTGCTTAGATCAGTTTAACTAATCTTTCATTTTTTACGAATTAGGCAGAGGCGAGTTGTCTTTAGCACTTCTAAGATTTCCTCGCTGCAAGCCAAAGTTTTGATTCGACCTCAAACATGTGATGCCACCAGTTCTTAGCGCCGCATTATAGATACCTTATTCACCAAAGGTGTCTTATTATTTTTCATCTATGTTATCATGTGGTGACTGTCGTCCGCAAAGAAGAGTCACCTTCTGGCTTTCTAAATAATTAACGAAACACGAAACAATTTAACTGAAGATTACGATTAGAACTACGGTTAATTTTTTAATTAGAAGTGTTTAACCTTGTTGAACGCATAAAGCTAATAAAGGTTGATCCAACATAAAATACATGGTTGTAGTTTAGTATTATCTGACATATTATACGTTGGGCAAGGAAATATTTTTTGACACGGGGTGACTGATTTTAACTAATTCACGAATTTTTTCTCTAAAAGTAGAAGAGATATATACAATAACTTTGTTTGGTTGGCGGAGAAGCTGAATTTAATATATTTTGTTTCTTCAATGCTGGATAATGGACTAAATCTTTTAATTGAAAAATGGGTCAAGTGTCATATAAGTTATATATTCCTATTTGCCTCTCTGTACACGATGAACTTATACCAAGAGAATTCAACAAATCAATGACATGGCCATAATCTATACTTTACGATGAAGATAAACTGAAAAGACAAGTTCTTAGATGATTACTGCTGCTGCGGTAACAATTCTTATGTGCTCCTCTTTCATTGAATTGAGGCCCAGTTTTTTCATCTTATGTGCTCCTCTTTCATTTGTTTGAGGCCCAGTTTTGAATTAGCTATGCGGTGAGTAGCGTGTCATCAAAAATAAAATTATTGTTTTGCCAAATATGTTAATAGCTGTCAAATTTGACGTAGAGTTTCCTGAAATCTATCTGAATTTGCAATAGCATATGGCATTAAGGATATGGCAGAAAGCGATTGAACCATCGATTTGTGTACAGCTCCATGCATCATTATGTTTACAACTACATTAACAATACCTACTTGCTTTTACCTGCTGATATTCTTCGTGCTAATATGCTCAATTTACTCGATTTATTATACTCGATGTTAAATTTTCTGCTGCTGGAAATAATCGACGCATTGTCTACATTGTCTATGCTAATTCTTGAATTGTCTACATAAATTATCTGCAAGAGTAGGCAATTATTTAATTACTTCATGAAGCCTACACAGCACAACACTGATCTGGAGTTTAGATCAGTGTTTTTACAATTGAAATAAATTTTGCCGGATTCTCCTATTCTTCAAATCTTTAGACAGAATATTCCGACAGAGTTGCATAGGTATGCATGAAAGATTTTCCGGCTATACTTATTCACAAAGCTGAACTACGTACATCCGGTGTATTATGTATATGAACCGAAAAACATCACCAAGCGACGAAAAAAGGCATAGCTGCCATTTAGGAGAGAAGGCCGTTGATATGCATCATTAATAAAATTTCGAATTGACCTACTAAGCATTAATTTTAAGCAGCTGACAGATTGTCGAGCGTAATGAAGCAAAATGAATTGAGCGGTTTGAAGAATTTCACACAAAGTGTAGCTACACAAATTAACGAAAAGTGTAAATACCCAGTAGAACGATATTTTCATAAAGTTGACAGGTCATGCTTTCCGAAATATTTTTTGTCATTTAAATAAAAAATCCTGGGCATATTCGATAAATTTTTGAAAATCGTGAATAAGGATAGGCCTGTTGAAATTGCTGCTCCACTATGCCTATTTTCCAAAATTTCAGAGATGTTACCAGGTGTCGGCTCATATTTCCATAAAGTGGGCCTGTCAAGCTTTCCGAAACAATTTTGTTATTAACACAAATAGGGTTGGACACGTTCGACCCAATTTCGAAAATTGTGAAAATCACTTAAAATGTTCAAACCTGATGGCCATTTTCCAAAATTTCAAAGATGTTACGAGATGTGGGCTTATACATATTTTCATAAATTGGAAAAATCAGGGTATCCGGAACCATTTTTGTTATTAAGTTAAAAACGGTTGGGCATGTTCGACCCTATTTTGAAAATTGTGAAAATCACTTAAAATGTTCAAACCTGATGATACACTATGGCCATTTTCCAAAATTTCAAAGATGTTACGAGATGTGGGCTTATACATATTTTCATAAATTGAACAGTTCAGGCTATCCGAAACCATTTTTGTTATTAAGTTAAAAATGGTTGAGCATGGTCGACGTTATTTTGAAAATTGTGAAAATCACTTAAAATGTTCAAGCCTGATGCACGTTTTCCAAAATTTAAGAGATGTTACCAAGTGTCGGCTTATATTTCCATAAAGTGGGCAGGTCAAGCTATCCGAAAGAATTTTGCTATAAAGACAAATAGGGTTGTACACGTTCGACGCTATTTGGAAAATTGTGAAAATAACTTAAAATGTTGAAACCTGACAAATGTTCAACCTGAGACTTGGGCCTTTTTATTTAAATGACAAAATTTTTTTCGGAAAGCTGGATCTGTCCGCTTTTTGAAAATATCGCCCCATACTGGTTATTTACACTTTTTTATGTAGGCCTACACTTTTTCAGTCAGTATACGTACACTTTTCGTTAATTTGGGTAGCTACACTTTGTGTGTGAAATACTTCAGACCGGTAATGACTTGATGATTCTGTGTAATGAATCAAAATGGCTTGAAGATGGGTATTCTAAGAACACAGAAAACTAAAATGCCTCATGTTGTCTCCCTCAGCAGATGTTTCACGATTTTTCCGATCCACGGTAATACGTTAGCATGTATTCCAAAGATACAACGTGAAGGCCAATGGTTGGAAACAATAAGGAAAATTCTAAGATACAAGAATTTTATTATAAAAGTCGATGTAACTTCCGACTTCCAAACTTAAAATGTCGGTGTTCCCGAATTCCCATTCTACTCTTAATTTAGG
Source organism: Tipula vernalis (assembly GCA_958295665.1). NCBI lineage: Eukaryota > Metazoa > Arthropoda > Insecta > Diptera > Tipulidae > Tipula > Tipula vernalis. The sequence continues at coordinate 131,457,257 of OY282558.1, read as the reverse complement.
TCATTCGTATGCAAATAAACATATTTCTTAACCTTCCAGGTGATAGCCGAAAGGACCGCCTCCCAAATCGTGCCAATAACTTCATTGTGGAAAAGCCAACATGGTATGCAGAGTTCAATGCATCAACATTTCATTGCTACAGGCTTAGCTCTTGATTCCAGACTCCCGATGGTCCAATGTGATTACCTTAAGGCACGCCAGATGGCACATGAAATAATTGGGAGTAAGAACCCAAGATCCTAACGGAATGCCAACGATCAGTGAGGTAGGAACGCAACCATTTAATAGGAATAAACTGACAATTTAGACTCTCTAACTTACTAAGAAGAATAGAGTGGTCAATCATATCAAAAGCCTTGGCAAAATCTGTATAAACAACGTTAAGCTGATGTCTGGAATTTAAAGTATCAAATAAGTCGCCACAAAACGGCCTACCGGGATAAAATCCATGTTGTACAGGTGAAATGAAGTTTTTAGTGTGGAAGAACAAGATTCTATGAACTATAGACTAAAACAACTTGGGTAAGACAGAAATAATGGCGATCCCACGATAATTACTCACATCACTTCTTCTAACGGCCTTGAAGATTGGATGAATACAAGAAATTTTCCAAGGATTGGGAAAAAAACGCGGCGAAGGCTTTCAATAAATATGAAGGTAATAGGAAGGGTGAAACTCTCAGCACAACACCTAAACAGAATCGGCGGGAAGCCATCATAACCAGCTCCTTTTCGGACCTCGAGCTAGAGCAAGCAATCCCGAACTTATTCCTCGGTAAACTTGAAAATATTAAATTGATCGAAGGTGGGCAAAGCTGAAGATACGATAGCGGACGACAGAACAGGTTTACAAACCGACGCAAAAAAATTGGCAAACACATTACAGATATCCAAGGGCTGACTAGCGACGGAGCTCTGGTAAGACATAGAGGAAGCGACATATAATTTAGAAGAATTCTCACTTCTAACCTAATAAAAGCATTATATTTTAAACAATGGTAAACCCAATTTCACAAAATTTCGATTCCAAATCTCCCTTGCTTCCTCTCCTCCTCTCTGACGCTGTAAGAAAACAGTGATCTTAGGCGATTCTTTAGGCTCGAGGGAGAGTTTCAATGGCAGACATGAAAAAAATCAAAGATACTAGCTAGGTAAAAAGTGAAACTTGGAAGCCAGAAAGAAAAACGCTGAATATTGGACGATCCAATGTTTGAACAAATCAACTAGGTTTTTAAGAAAGTGATAAAATGAATCTAACTGTCATTCTTGCAAAAAACTTAATGACTTCATGACATTGACTTTACTGCTATACTTAGTTACATCATTTCAAAACAACGTTGCAATGTATGATAACAATAAACGTTTAATTGAATAACAAACTATAATTTGGAACCATAAAAATCCAACCAACATCATTTAAGTGCGAGGCGTGCGATTCACGCAATTAACCAAAAATTAAAGTTACCAACTTGTCATAAATATTTTACGATGAGTTAACTAAACACGGAAGTTAATATAAATTAAATAGTTTATTGTTCTTATAAAATGTTATAAGAAAATATTCTACGTAAATACATAATTCGTAACCGCCCAGCCTATCTACACAAACAATGTGTAAAGTATAAAATTTGTGTAGAACAAAATTATTATTGGTGGTTTACTTGTTACACGCAAAAAAAAAAAACTCGTTAAAATCGTGACAAGATTTTTTAACACACCACAATGTGTACAATGTATCTTGGATGCCATTAGAATTAAGATCGTTTACGATCATTTACTTTAAAAATTGATTTTTTATTGGTTTTGACATTTCAAGATCGAAGAATAAAAAGTGAAAAAAATGGTTTTGATGGGAAAATGTTGACTTGTTATTGTGAATGACAGCCAATCATGTATGGACTAAATATTTTCCTGTAGTCGTCAGGTTTTATACTGTACGTGTATAGTTGTAATTATTCAATCTACCCAATTAGTTGTACCATAATTGAATAGTGTACTTATATTCATAATCCCATCGGTCAACAAACAATTTTTTATTTATTTTTTTTTATTTTAGTTTTGTCTGTAGGCATAACACTTTATACTTACTATGTACATTGTTGTTGTTTTAACCACGCACATATCTACATTCTACAAAACTTCATTATTATGGCTATGATAAATCACGAACATTTACAATTAATATTATGACATTTAATCGTACACAGTACATACAAATTTAATAATAATCTTATTACAGGTAATAAAGCTAAACACTGACTTTTGTGTTTTTTTTTTGTTTGTTCTTGGTGTTGCGGTGGTAAAAGCCATGGATACAATTAAAGCGACAAAAAAATTACGACAAGATATCCCTTTCACAAAATTCGCAATCTGCAAAAATAATCACATTGACATTTTAATTTTTCAACCAATTTCAACCAACATTGTTGAGAAGAGAGATTAAGTGAATCAAAAGAATTAAAAGAAAAAAAAAACAGTCTTGGGTCGAGTCGACGATGCGATAATGCGTCTCTATAGTTGTTGGTGTTTGGGATAATTAAAATGGCATTAATACTGATCATGAACAATTACGCTAAGTTTATTGAATGTCTCAATTTTATGTGCGTTTCATAATCTTGATGACTTTTATAAGCTTTATAATTATTTAACAACCTAACGAAAATAAACAGAAAAAGCTCTTTTAATTCGCTCCCAACCATGAACAATAACGAGGCCATTCGCATTTCGTATATACAATTAGATGAATTATATTTAACACACCACTCATCATACCATTATAACGTGTTTGTACGTAAACAATGACTGAATTTTGTCGCGTATTTATTCTTAATCCAAATATTATGATGATGAATGGTTTAGAGCGCGTGTGTAGATGCGCGACGCATGATAAATGATTTTGTATATAACATTATCTTGTACTGTGGTAACGAACATGTTAAATTTTTTAATCCATGACAATAAAAATGAAATCATCAACAACAGCATCTTTATATACTCGTACTATCTGCTATAATATTTATTAGTACTCATCTCATACAATTCAGAAGAATCTTCAAATTTGCTTTCTATATGTTGATTTAACACTAATAGTTATAATTGTACGATTGTGACAATATTTTATGTAAATTACTCTTCAGCTTCATTCAAACATCATCAGCAGCAAATACAACAGATGATATTGAAAGTTGTTGGCTGATTTTTTTTTTTTTTTTGCATAATTTTTAGCGTCTTTCTCGATTTGTCTTTATAGAAAATAAAAGTAAGTAGGTTTGATTTTTATATGTATAGTCGTCTCTATTAAAATAACGATTAGTAATAGAGAAATGTTTGTGGGTAGTTTAGAAATACTGGGAAATTTATGGTTTAATTATAATTTTTTCTTTCTTCTATTAATATAATCGAAATGTCAATGGATATAGACAAAATATTGCGGTTTGTGTAATAAATCTGTTGACGCTAATATGATTAGTGTAGCGTGATTTTTCTCCTTTTTGAAGATAACGTCACCACCACCATCGTAGTATTAAAATTGGTCTATCCAATCGTACGAAAACAGCTTTAATATTTAACTGACCAGAAGACGTTATACTAACTAATATTCGTTGTTATTCTGGAAAATGTTAAATAAAATTTTAATATAAATTTTTTTGCAATGAATAGCAAAAAAAATTTCTGAACCCGAGGTCTGACATGTCAGTTCTTATATATTTGGTGCGCTGAATCCGAGGTCCGTTTTGCTCCATCACCAACCAGTTTTCCACAAAACCCCAATTTTGGGTTAAAATTGTTCAAGAAAATACCAAAGTCTATTTTTGTACCGTTACTCCAGTTAAAAAAAAGGATTCCGCAAAAAAGGATTCCGTAGTTCAAATTTACTTCTGACTCTTCATTATCCCAAAAAAAACACGTCTCAACAGCAAATTAACGGAGTTGTCACACTGTGGGCTAAGTCCCTAGGTTACGGCTTTCATACGGTCATGGCAACCACCAAAGTAACAATTTGGAATTGTCAAAACGTTGTGCCATCTAAAATTCACAGCAATTTAGTTATAATAACTTCTTAAAAAATAACCAAAAATGTCAGTTTGTTGGTTTGTCGACGTAATAGCAGCAAAAATGGTAATCGTAGTTTACTTGCCGATATGTTATACCAACGTCAAACAGCAAACTCGTAATAAATGGTAAATTAATTTTGAGACAGCAGTTTGATTTATTTAATAATATAGGTTCCCAAATATCAAAAAAAATTATATTTTCAGTTTCGCTGTGCTTCACGCAAAATAGTTACATAAGAACAATTAATGTTATAGCAGCAAATACGTAGTTAAGGGAATCGGTTTCAAAATAGCAAAACAGTCAGAAATAACTAAGGAGATATTATTTTGGAAATTATTGTAACAATAACAATTTGTTGTTAAATGATTGGTAAAAACCTATTTCTATAATTGACTCTACAATTTTAATGATGTCATTTTAATTATATTGAAATGTCATAAATATTTTATGAAATATTGACAAGGAAATATGACTTTGCTTGTGATTTTTAATCGTAAAAATGCACGGGAAACAAATTTCATCGACCAGTTTGAAAAAGTAGGTCAGCGACTTAAAAATATTTGATATTAATAATAAAATTAAAATCAAAAATTTTTACGAAAAATTTATTTTTCCTGAAAAATAAATCCAAATCTGTAAGCTCCTGGTCATCAACCAAAAGATGAAGATTGGCGTTTTTTTAATATTTTCATGCGTGATAAAGTTGCTTTTGTCGAACTTTTTTAACCAGATAAATGATGCAGCCATTTTTATGAGAATAAAAACTAAATTAAAAGATGGCTTTAACAGCTACGAGTAAATATCATAATAGATAACTATTTGTTCTAAATTAAATTTTATGAACCTTCGAAAAAGTAACCAAAATATATTAAATGTTTTAAGTAACTAATTAGCTTTTGAATGAGAAAATCACTGATCATAAAGCATTATTGTTTTGTGTTAAGCGTTTTAGCTGTTGAACTTTGCATGGCGTATTATTTACTTTAACCCACTAGCAGGCAATTTTTTCTGACTGGGAAAATAATGGTAGGGTAATTTTAATTAAGAATTTAATTTGTCTGTCTGTAATCAGTTGATTTTTCGGCATTTTTTATAGACAAATATATTAATTGTTCATGGCAAACCCAATATTTTCGATTTGGTAAATCAGAAAAATACAGAGGCCAATCGTTCATAACATATCTACTGAAAAAAAGGTAGAAATATTTTCCCCCTTCCTCGTAATTTTAGCCCAAGGGCCAAGAGCTATACCAATGTATTACTCTGCAAAAATGAGATCCCTCCATGAGTTCTTTATGTTGGTAGTTTGGTTTCGTACTGAAAAGTTGGTCTACTCATCAGGTAGCTACGACCAAACTACAAAAAATTCCACTCTAGCCACTTACATTAAGTATCTGGCCAGAACGTACTGACATAGCGAATTATTATTCACTATTATCAAATATCAAAAACCAATGGAGAAACCTCATTTGTATGTGTATTTTGCCCACACGAATATTTATTAAGAATTTAATTTGTCTGTCTGTAATCAGACGATTTTTCGGCATTTTTTATAGACAAATAAATTAATTGTTCATGGCAATCCCAATATTTTCAATTTAACAATTAATATATTTGTCTATAAAAAATGCCGAGAAATCAACTGGTAATTTTAATGTGAAAAAATCGAAAATTAGGTCTAAAATGGTCTCTGGTTAAAATTACTAACATATTACTACATTAACAAAAATTAAATAATACAAAAACATCGCTAATTGAAATTCTAATTACCGGTTGAACTGTAAAAGCACCAACCGCCAGTCTAATAATATTTGGTTTCACGAATGCATACTAATATTTCAGAAACACAAGGGTCCATTGCGGCTTTCAGTAAATCTAAGCTATTCGATGTGAGATAATTTTGTTTATACATATCTCTCAATTGCAAACGAAGCCTTTTAAAATTTACTAGCACACTTGCGTTAAATCAAGTGAGATACGTTTTCCTGTTTTGAGCCATTTTCTATTTATTATTCATATTTTCTGTGCTCCGTTTAAAAGCGGAAATTCCTGCTAGAGGGTTAACAACATTTTTTTAGTTATAAATTTACATATAGTACACATATAGATTCTACGGTGCGTTAAGCAGTTTTGCTGTGTGTTAAACAATTTTGCTTTGAGTTAAGCAGTTTTCCTTTCTTATCCACGTTTAGTTTACTCATATAAATTTCGTTGTGTGTTAAGCAGTTTCGTTGTTAGATAAGTAATTTTGCTTTGAGTTAAGCAGCTTTTCCTTTTCCAAACCAATTGGCATATCAAGTTGGATAAGATTAACGCGGTAATTACTGAAACAGTACATTTTATCTTTAATAATGGTAAGTGTTTGCTATGAAATCATTTTTTCTAGTGATTTTAATTTTATTTAATATTATAAGAGTATTATTTACTAGGTTTGTTATGATTATTAGGTTTTCTGTTTTCTCGAAACTGTAAGCAAGAAGGAATTATTTGTGTGTCCGGCGTGCTTGTTTGAAGGAGACGAAAATAATGGTATCGTTCATTATCCACCGGACACCAAAAAGATCCTCAAATATCAAGGGTTAGGTTACAGAGCAAAAAGCCGATAATTCATAGTGCTCAGAACTGGCACGCGAAGAACGAGCCAAAAAAAAATTATTTTTTTAAATTAAGATATATCAAATATTCCTTCAGTGCAAGATGTAGTCGATAATCGCAAAAAAACAATGGTAAAACCACCAAATCTTACTGTTACGTTACACCCGTCCGCATCAACTAGTACTAGTCAATTGCAAGATGGATCTTCAAACAGAGCATTTGGCAAGACTCATTTGCAAGATAACACATTACCATTTACAATTATTATAAATAATAAATTAATAAATAAATAAAATTATAAATAATTATGTATATAAATATTTGTTCGCCATTATATTCGACTTATTTGATTTTATGTCATAAAGCGCAAAACTAAACCGCACAGCATATTGAATTTTTGTATCCGTAAATTATCATAGCCGAAAAAATCCTTTTCCACCCCCAAAATTACTTATAAATTTCTTTAAGACTTGTTTTCTAACTATTTTGTTATTTTAACAGTAATTTTGATTAAATATTACACAAAAAAATAAATAAAGTATTATAGCTGTCATATTTGTTTAGTTGACTGCCACAGCAAAATTGCTTTTCTTCAGACTGTTTTGCTTTATGCCGTATAACAAAATCCTTGCTGGAATGTCTTATATACCCACTTAAGCTAATTAGCTTTTTTTTCACAGCCACAACGTTTTAAAAACTTATTGAATAACTATTTAACATTTATAAATAATTTGTGTCATTTTTCTGATTTCACGACGTTGCAACAGTTTTGTTTTTGCTGTCTAGGACAATTTACATATCAAATTGTTACTTGGGCACGCATAAAAATGTTACGATTCAGGGGAGGGATACCCCAGTATCTTCGGCTGGTTATGGTGGGATGCCCGGGCCCGCTGGCGTCGTCGTCATGGGACCGTAGCTCCTCAAGGGTGGGCAACTTGGCCTTTGAGGAGTAGACGGCTACAAGACGACAGTAGCCTGGTTTTGTGAAGTACCCTGGTTTTAAATGTCTCTGGAATAGTAGAGACCGAGAAAACCATTACGTTAAAAAACAGTGGCCGTTAAGACATTGTCTTCAGCCAGGAAAACGTATAATGTAATTGAAGAACCTTTATTAGATCCCTCGAAAATTCTCTTACTCCACTACACATAAAACTTGGCCTGATGAGCCAATGTTTCCAATACATAGCACAACAATTTCCAAAACTGACAGAAGCTAAAAATAAAGAAGATATTTTTAACGGACCGCAAATACGAAAACTATTTTAAGACAAAAATTTCGTTAAAACCATACAAAAAAATAAGAAAGCTGACTGGCTCAGTTTTAGAGAAGTTTGTGAAAACTTCTTAGGACACACCAGAAGTGAGCATTACAAAGACATTGTTACAAAGTTGATAGAAAATTACACAATTGGGATGTCTTATGAACTTAAAACTCCATTTTTTGGATTCCCATCTAAATCACTTTCTTGACAACTTAGGCGACTATAGTAAAGACCAAGAGGAGCACTTTCACCAGGATGTAAGGAAAATGGAAAGGAGATATCAGGGAAGGTGAGATGTTAATATGTTAGCGGACTATTGTTGGATGCTCAATAGAGATGAAGAAACAAATCTGAGAAAAAGACGTAGAAATTCACTTCATAGGTCATTCGACGACAAGAGAATACGTTATAAACGCACGAAATCACATCAATAAAACTTTACTAGAACGCTCGTGATAGGTTAATGAACAAAACTTTGACTTTGGTATTTTCTTGGGAAATTTTGAACCAAAATTGAGGTTTTGTGACAAAATACATAAGAATTGACATGTCAGACCTCGGGTTCAAAATTTTTTTTTTTGTGTGCCGCTGTTATTAAAACTACAAGTAAATATTTTTCTGATAAACGTTGAAACTCGTGTTAAACCTTAATTACTTATAAACATTTTCTGTGGGCGTAGAACGGGTTTGTAAAAGCAAGAATTATCAGGTGATCAGAACATAGGTCCGGAAAATTACGTGCATACGTAAACTCATCTCAACTCAACACATTCTAACCTCAAACTCAACTCCCCAATCATTCTCTAACTGAACCCCTTAATCACTTACTAACTCTAACCTCCAACTCAATCACTAATTCAACCCCAAATCAACTTTCAATTTAACCCTTAACTCAACCTCAAACTCGATGCCTAACTCAATTCCCAAATCAACACTGTCCGAAAAACTCAATTCCTCCTTAACTTCTGCTCCGATTCATCCCACAAGTAAATCCAGTACAAAACCTCTCACTTAACTGAAATTTATCCCGAAACTGAATGACCAAATTAACCCCCAAATAAGCACAAGCCGAGAAACTAGATACGAACATGAACTCTACTTAGTCTAACTCGCCCCCTCTCGGCACTAATGTAAATTCCGAACTAAACTCCTCACTCAACTTTAACTTAACCGCAGTTCAAACCCATCTTAACCCTCGACTCAATCCAAAACACAACGCCTAATTCAATCCGCAAATCAACACGATTCGAAAAATGATAGGCGTTCTTGAACTCACCTTAAATCGAATCAACTAACCTCCGATTCAAACCGCAAAAAAATCCCCATTTGAATCCCGCACTTAGGGCAAATCAACCATAACTGGATCCAATTCTTAACCCTTTAATCAACTCAATCTAACATTTAACTCAACCCCTAAATAACTCCGCAGTAGAATCTTCTACTCAACTCCAATTCATACTAACTCAAATTCAACTCAACACCAGATCGAGCAAGATTTCAAGCCTCTACTCAACTTCAGACCGAACGGCCAACTCAATGCCGAAATCTACTCAAATCGAACAACTATATTCGTATATGAACTCAACTCATCTCATCCAACTAAATCCTCAAATAGATCCCAAATTTAATCCTCAACTGAACCAACAATTTTCACTCAACATGATCTGACATATACTCGTATGTATGCCTAAATGAACTCAACTAAAGATAACTTCCATCTTCAAAACAAATAAATCCTTAAAAGAACTCCTCACTCAACCCCAATCCAAAACCAACGCTCAGCTCGATCCCTAAATCAACACAGTCCCTCAGCTCAACCTCCAACTCGACCCCAAACCCAACCCTGAACTTAACCCCAAATTTATCGCCCAACACAATTTTCAAAACAAGACGGTTCGAAGAACTACATGCGTACATGAACTTATCTCAAAACACATCAAGCTAACTTCCACTTCAACCCTCAACACAACCCCAAATAAATTCAATACGATAAATGGATTCCTATCGGATTTCACCCTTATCGATTTAGAAACGATCAAGTTCCATTCTGTTTGGCCATATTCCAAAACTTTATCTAAAAATCATTTTAAAATTCCATTTACAACGCACATGTCAAATTTTACATAATTTGTTAAGGAATAGTCAAGTTCCTTCCTACTTGGCCATACATATAATTTGCTAAAAGTTCAATTTGAAGTGTAAAAGATTAAATTTGAAGTGTAAAACCTCCACCACGTATTAATAAGCACGTGGTTTTAGGTGAATTATTATGACCGGTACCCGATCTTCTTCACGTATACAGTTTCCCAAAGCTTTGCAATTGTCAGCCAAGACCACAGAAATAGAAATGGCGAAAAAAAATCAAGTCGTTCATACTCAGGAACCTTCAAAACGAAGAGAAAATTGGTTTTGGACAAACACAATTTTTGGTCGTTTTTGGTAGAATTTCAATAACTTTGGTCATTACGGACCAAAGATAATTAAATTTAGAGTGTGTTTCTGGTTTACAAAGCGAGAATTCACTCACCTCGTTAACAACGCTTAAAATCCCCTACAAACAGCTTTAGAAACCGTATCTAAACTATTTATGGGTTACGGAACTTTTAAAAAATTCAGAATTCATTCCTGAAATAATTATGGTATCTGATCGAAGATACGTTGATTGGTTACTTCTCTGTGATTTGATTTACCGATCGACTCAGAAGTATTCCACTCATCAGCTCAACTCTTGGTATGCTGACTTGTTTTAAAGAGGTCACCTTAGTTTTGGCACATATTCCAGTTTTGGCTCATTTTGGCACATCCCAACCAATCTTTTTCAACCATAAGCTCTAGAACAATTAATGCTTATCCTATTTCCGGATAAGAGTTTCAAAGTATCGCAAATTTTGCTGGCTTCTGGATCTTCTGAAATTATTTTGACATGATTGAAGCCTGGCTGATTTAATAAGCTTCGTATGTGTTGATTATTTGAAGACAGCTGCTTAATATCTTCAGTAAATCGTTGTTTAGCTTAATCCAATCAGGTGTAGTGGGGACCCTAGTCATCAAATCATCGACATAAATATCATGTTCGATGGCTCGGCTTGCTTTTGGATTCTTTTGTTCGTGTAATTGGGCTAGTTCCTTTAAATATCTGGTGGCCATGAATGAGGCAGATGCCAAGCCATATGTGGCGGTTTTTAGTGTGTATAGGCGGATTATTTGCTTTTTATCTCGCCACAGTATAAATTATACCACCTATCCAAACTTAACGATACATCTTTTCTATATGGCCTACCAAATTTTAGTTCTTTGAGACACGCCTATGTGGTTGAATTTGTACATGATGCAAAAAGTACGCGCAATTTCGTTGTACTGCTTCAAGGCTCCATGATGTGACAGAATATATGATTTCTGTAGTTCTACGTGGTTTACTTCGAAAGTTTCCGTGTGACTTATGCCTTGGTATTCTTTTAGGAAACTTTCGTACATCTGACGGAATTGATCATTCACCTTGAAACGTTTCTCCGTTCCTAATAATCTGAATATTGCTTGCTGATAAGTTGATCAGCTCGCCGTGTGATCGTCCTGAAACTTTCATCATAATCTTGTTCTTCCTGTGTAACAATGATTGTGAATGACTATTTAGTTTCTGTTGTATGCGTGGTAGGCCTAATGTCTTCGTTCTTCAACTGTTAATGCTTTAAGTCTATCGCAATCAATTAATCGGTGTTGTTGTACATTCGATACAATTGGGGTAATCAGTAGAGGTATTAAAAGTATGCTTACGTCTAATTGAAGTTGTTGCTGTTGTTGATCGCGATAGCCCTTTTTATTAGAAAATCGAAGAGCTCTTTTATGGTCGGTAAATTCATTATTTGTATTGTCTTCTGCCTATAAAGTATATGAGCCAAGGATCTCTACCTCCTCGGATGTCTCTAATAATTTTCTCATATTTAAAATGCTCGTTAAGTATACGTTCTCTCTAAATTAATTTAGATATTATTGCGTAATAAGCTTCTTCGCAGCGGTATCCATATTCTTCAGGACCTCCATGGCACGACTCGCCTTTAGTCCCTCCCATTTTGGGACTTAATGACACCAAATATCAAGGATTCCACATGGCAAGTATTTGATAAGGGGTGCAGTTGGTTTTGTACTTATCTGTGATTTCTCGTGTAAGAACAAATATGTGCGGCTGCTAGGAGCTCAGCAACCATTATTCAGTATAAGAATTTATCACGATTCTTATACAGAGTGTTCTACGGAAATGTGTACTGCTTTAACAGGCAACCATTTTGGTTTAGGTTAGTTTTGAAAGATTTTATCAAACATTTTATTTGACAGTGGTTAAATCAGTTTGAAAATGATAAGCCTGATATAAACCAAACTGTCGGTTTTCGGCAAATGAAAATGTGTCAGTATGGTACGCTATTTGGTCGGAGAAGTCATTGGGCCGTATTTTTACGAATCTAGAAATGGAGTTACTGTTACTGAAAAGCAAGACACTAGAACGCCTTAAACTTATTTATAAATCTCGATGCTTGACTCCATTCTTTAACAAATATTCGGTCGCTGTCAATAAAGCGACAGCCTAAGATTCTTCAAGAATCTCTTATCGCATTGTTGTTCAAAGAAATTTTGACATAACATTGTTTTCCTCATTTTCTCAAAATACATATACGGGACAAACCAGATGAAAATTCCATGAAACTTCCAGCAATTATACCTTTACCGTGGAATTTACGTTGATCATTATGAATGGAACTAGAACATTTGCTTAGAGCACAAGATTCAAGAGCGTCACACTTTTTGGTAAGAAAACTCAGGAGTTCCTTGACACTCAGACAATAAATATTGTTTTAACCAATATCCTGGAGTTTCTCGTTTCTATGTGGTATAAGTTCTTTAACAAAAAATAGGGCTCGTTTTTCTATGAAATGACATGGGTCTTGAAGTGAGGACGGGTATAATGTTCAAAGTCTGACTAGGTGTGTTCGATTTTAAACTTTGAAAACCAAACTGATGAAAATTAATATTTGACTCCTTTAACTTTTCGAATCCGTCTAGAATTTCATAGACCAGCCAATGTTCAATTTTTACAAGAATGCAAATTCAACAATTAACCGTATAATAGTCCTTCAAAATTAACTAAACCAAAATTGTTGTGATTTGAGCTCAACTAGTACTATTTTACTCAGCTTAGCATACTTCAGTTTATAAAACAACTATCTGTAACGTGTCTTAGTTTTAATCTAATAAATACAACTAATAAAAACCATAACAAAACTACAATAAATAATAGTGGTAAACAAAATTCATAAGCATATATATATGAATTAATTAAATAATTCAGTTCTGGTCTGGTAACAACAAATTCTTATAAATATGCGATATTAACTCCTATGCACGTTATTTCTTTATACACCATACATCTAATTACATCTAATAGCGTTATTAAGTATGTATATCCTAAGTAAATTGCTTTTCACGTAATACATAAAGGTATAATATGTAATAAATAAAATTTGCTATAAGCATTGTAAATGATTTACGTACTCAATCCGCGTAACTCGTATAAAACCGTTAAAATCGTCAGTCCCATTTAATATTTCCATGTAAAAATCTGTCTCGAAATCTACTGTGATTTTGATTTTAAGCATTTATCTTATAACGAAGAAATTAAATTCAATACAAGCAATAATATTGTGTGTATAGCTTACAAAAATGCTGTCTTACCATTTTTGGATTAAATAAAGGTTTTTTTATGTTTTTGCTGCTCTGTGTACGAGTTTGTAGAGATACTTTTTGTAAATAAAAAAAAAACGAAATAATTAAACGATCGGAATGAGATTATTTTGGTGAGATAATTATTCCCAGAAGTAGATTGTCACGAAACTGTATACATGTATAAAATACTTTTCAATTTACAATAAAATGTGTGCAGATTTAACGGAATATCCATATGGCTCGTAAATTAAATTTTATTTACTTACTGATCTCTGTTAGCTAAACCAAGCAGACTGCTTTAGTTCCAATTTGTTCTTATATTCAAACAATTATGAATAACTTGACTTACCTGTAATTAAAAAAGAGAAAATTATTAGTATTAATTATGATTCACTAAGTTTTAAAAAATTTAATAAACGGGACAGATTCTAAGGCCTCTGTATTCTGCCTCCTCATATATTTGGTTAAATCATGCCAATTATATCAAAATTACTGCGGTTGAATACGGGTATCGGTAGGGCGATAATCTCTTTGAAATCAAACTAAAAGTTCAATTTCAAATTTTATGTCGCCTCTGAAAGTCTAAAGGATTTACTCTCAATGATGATTGTATTGTATACGCTTAGTGTTCTATGTTTCAACCTACTGCGGTTCAAGAGGTATTCACATTTGAAAACCTCTTGTGTCAAAATGTTTCTGAAAAGGTAAAAAATGTAACCACTTATGCTAATCTTCAATGCCACATTGTGGTTTGATATTTGATGTTTTGATTGGGTTTTGGGGTAAATTTTTTTTTTTCGATCGGTTGTGTACCTTTTGTTAACGTCAATATCAAAATTTGTTTGTTAAAATTCGTTCTTGTGATTTTTCATACAAAAATTAACAACGCTCTGATCATTCAGTTGAAGTTGATGACGGCTAAATCAAAGCAATAATTAATGCGGATCATATTTCTGAGAAACTCGGTATAGCGCATTTCCATATTGCACAAATAATATTAAGAACAAATTTGTTTATTTTGGCAAAAACAAAATTAAGAGTATATTCTCCTAGACTACTAAAATTTAAAAAAAAAAATTGATAGAAATGTAAAGCAGGGTAATTAAATTTATTGAATTAAAATTAATGTTTTCAAAAAGTTTATTATTTATATTATTTTTAAAGTTGTTTGCGTTACGTTGCATCAAAAATTTAGCAGGTACAAATAATTTTGGTTCGGACTGTAGGTGTCTGCAACCGGGTAAAGTATATAGTTTTAACATACCTTTCCTATCCTGCCGCTATATATGTAATAAGGATTCACGGAGGGCCCGGTGCCTTCCTAGAGGCTTTTTCCTCCCTAATAAGTTGCCTGCCCTTGTAATTTTTCTCGAGTCGCCAGCCAATTTTTAGCTGACAGTCAATATCATTGCTCATAAACTTGTACCTGTGGTTTAATTTGTCACTTGACCATTTAAACAGTTGTGTAATTTTTTAGGCATCTCAAATTTGCAAAATAAAGCATAAATGGTAGGTTTGCAAAGACATTGGCTGAAATGCATAAAAATAAGTAAATGATTTTACTAATAAAACTTCTTGTTCATAACAAGTACTTGCGAGAATTTTGCAGTAAAGAAAGCAAAAATGAATGCATTCCTAGCATTGACCTGACATGATTTTAGTGATAAATTTTATATTAACCTCACTTTGTAATTGTTCAACTTAAATTATTTCAATTAACCTAAGGTATTCTACCCTAGCTTCTCGGAAAACATTTACTAAATAAATTTTTTATTTAAATTATTGTGTATAAACATGCAACTGGTGTGAAACACTCGAAGTAGAAAAACCTTCCTGTAGGAGAATTTTCATTTGGCACGAAAGCTTACCACCAGTTAATGTGCGATGGATTTAATATAAAATAAAATTAAGATTAGCCCGTTACAACTAATTAAATCGAAAGAAGTCCGTGTTTGCTCTACTTTTAATCCCTATCCCCAATTGTATCATTAAAATAATTGAACAAAGAAATCTTTTATCTATAGGATTTAATGTGGAAACAGAGCATCCTTTCATCTTGCTTCCGTAGTTTTCTGGATTTTTTAAATATTTAGGCATAAGGATTAGACTTCGGCTGAGTTTTCTGCTAAGAACCGACTTGGATGTCTTTGTTCGTGATAAGAGTCAATTTTACACTTAATTATTTAATAAATTTAAAATTTTGGAAGTACTACATCGAAACTAAAAAACGAGCGGGATTTATTTACGTAAAAAAACAAAAATGTCAGATTTCCTAAGCCTACTTCAAAAAAAAAATAAAATTGTTGAGCTATTTATTTAGTAATAAAACTACTTTCACAGTAAAAAAAATGGCAAGTGAACCAAAAAGAGGACAAAGTCGCGTATTCGTTTATTTATTTTGTTGGATTTAATCAACTGTAACGGACTGTAATTAATTTCATGGTTGCTTCATAAAAATCATTAATTTCTTTTATAATTTAGACCAAGCAAAAGATGTCAAAATGCAATTGTTTTTGTATGTATTTTACTTAATTTATTTAAATATTTCTAATGTTTAACATTTTAGTTTTTATATCTGATCTGTCCTGCTCCCTGCGTCACATACTCGAAGTAGAAAAAAATTTCCTATAAATACTTTTCGAGACCTTTCTATTTTTTCCCCTCATAATTTCAAAATTTTCAATGGTCAAGTATTAATCACAAGGTATCTGCGGTTATTTTATGTGTATACAAATAGCGTACTGCTTAAGGGTGTTTTTAGATCATCTACTATGTGTGATATTTGAATTGCAACTGAATTTGGATTTTATTCAAAAAATTATTGTTAGCTTAGGGCTTGCATGGTTGGTTTGCTATACATGCGTGTAAACTAAATTTCATCGATTACGAAATAACAAAAACTATTTTCCCCTTTGGCTGAAGTAAATATAATTTTGGCCCCCTTATATTTCACGTAATTAATTGGTCTGTGTACATTAAACAACCAACAATCTATTATCTAATCATATTCATTCGATTGATAAAATCTTTATTATATAACCACTTAATTTTAAGGTGACAATAATTGTTTGGAAAATACATGAAAAACACACATAACAAACGATAAACTAAAATTTTATATCTACTTATTTTCCATATCTTACATATATATCGCGGTTAATTAAAATTAACGAATAAAAACTTGTAGATGTTGTACATATAGACAAAAAATAATTACCTGGATAATTCAAATGCATATTGTAAGTAGCTGTGTACATGCTTGCTCTCTAAGCAAAACGATAAAATGAACAACAACAATTGTGTTTAGAGTAGTTAAGATTAGATCGTTTGGTTGGTTTATAATAATATAAAACAACATCACAAAACATGAAACCGAAGAAACATGACCCCATTTCTAATAACTATGATTTTCTGGTCGTTGATTTTTTTGTTGTTGTTTTAATTTTACGTGTTATGCTGCTGTATAACCGACTTATCATATTTTTGTGGTACTACACACAAATACAACATATTGCGTTACCATAATGTTGTGTGTCAATCGATATCGTCGATATATGTAATTGCTATTGTTTTCTATATTGTATGGACTATGTGGTTTGTGACTGATTACCAAATTAATCTTTACTGACTCGATAATATTATTTTGTTCTCTGTTTAGTAATGTGCGGCATTAGAATTTTTAAATACGACAAGAATATACATTGCTAAATGCTAGTAGTGCTTTGTATATACTTTTGTGCTCAAGGTGTTGATTTGTTTATTTCATATTGAAATGTGGTTTTGTTAAATAAGAAAATTCCCATTGTATTGATATTTAAATTAGATTGATTAGAAATGTTATATACCTAACTTGAATTTGTATGACAAAGC
Source organism: Tipula vernalis (assembly GCA_958295665.1). Classification (NCBI taxonomy): domain Eukaryota; kingdom Metazoa; phylum Arthropoda; class Insecta; order Diptera; family Tipulidae; genus Tipula; species Tipula vernalis. The sequence goes on along the minus strand of OY282558.1, from coordinate 131,439,759 downwards.
TGTCATAATATTGCAAACTATATATGGACATTTTTAATTAGCATATAAGCAAGGTGTAGCCTCAATAGATATGTGGATGTGATCATCAAACTGAACTTGATATACGATAATTTTGTGTAGAATCTGATGAGGAAATTATTGGACGTTATATAGGTTAGTGGACAGAGAATAATTGAAAATGTGTATCAGCCAAAATTAGAACATTTTTTTGCACGAGTTTATGTGTAAATAAGAGTATCATATCTATTCTTTGAATCTGTATAATACGGAATTTACTATAATTTTTAACGTATCTTCAAAATTTGTTTTTATGAATAAAAATAACTTGAATAAAACGTAATACAACGAAAATGATTTAGCCTTAATAATTAGCAAGAGATGTCTTTGACCTATATTTACGGATCGACCAAAATAAAGCAAATTATGGATAGGTACATACACCGCAACGAATGCATCGGACCGATACCAAATTACTCAGTACCACAAATTACTATGTACACGAAAATACAAAACCGAAACCGAAAAATGTGTTTAATGATTGGAAAAATATTAAATGTTATGGTGGTGTGTTTACTGTTTACTGATCCGCAGGTTAACCCATTATTGATTTCCAAATTTCGACCTCTTTACGCGCATAATATTCGTGCAAAAAAGGTATAACACCACGTCACAGAAAACATGTCCAATTTGATTTACTAAATCCATTCATTATACATTTTATTTGTAAGTGCTTATACAGACACTACCACTGTAGTACAAACGTATTATTGAATTGATGATTTTTTTTTCACCAGCCAAAGCTTCTTAATGCCATTTTTCTATCGAATATTCTTTGTAATCCTCAAAATTCTTCTGAAGCACATTTCTGTACAGCCTCAGCAAGTTCGGTGATTTTTTATTTACCGACTTGGGTATGAGGTACGTAAAAAGCATTAGAAAAACATTGTTCGGTAATTTTGTTATAAAGCAACGTTTTAGACAAAGGTTTTTGAGCTTGAGTCTAGAGCCCTTAACTTTTATGGTTGCTAAATTATATTGGGCGAACAAATATTTTGCGCCTTTTTTAATGTACAGAAAATCGACCAACAGCTACGGTAGGTTTTTAATAATTAATGAATTTTAAAACATGAAGAGTTTTTGTAGTTTCAATTTTTTCAAGAAATTGGAAAATTTAAAGAATTTCGACAAATTTTAAACAAATTCAAGAAATTGTCTTGATTTTTTAAAGGATATCCAGATAAGCGGAATCTCGCAATAATAACTATTTTAGGAATATCAAATACAAGCCGGTTATTACGTTATCCGATATTTCCCGGGGAAAATATTAGTATTCGTGAAACCATTATAGCATCAGAGAATGATGTATGCAGACAAATATTCGTTGTAGTTGTAATTCGTTGTATGGACTGTAATACGTTTATTGTAATGCATTTTACATTAGAACTGTATCTAAAAATCATTTTAGAACCCTACATCCATAGTACCTGCCGAGTTACGTCATAACCGATTAAGAAATAGTCAAGTTCCGTCCTAATTAGCCATGTTCCAGGACATCATATAGAAATCATTTTGGAACCCATTTTTATCGTATACATACATATAGTATGTCAAATTTCATTTAAATCGGTTAAGAAATGGCCAAGTTCCATCCTAATTTATCATTTTCCACTTCTTCCTAGTACCTCTTGAATTTCATCAATATAATTGGCCTTATACCTGAACTTGATCTAAAAATCAATTTTTAATTCCGTTTCCATCGTACATGTTAAATTTCATCAAAATCGGTTATAAAATAGCCAAATTCAAACGAATTTCATCATAGTCGGTTATCAAATGGCCAACTTCCATCCTAATTGGACAATCTTTTTAGAAAGAGAGATCAAGAAGAGAGTTCTTTTTAGAAGAGATCAATTCGTAATTTGGAAGAATTTTCTTTTAGCTACTGAGTTATTTCCCAATCGAATTGTTTTAAGCCGAATTTAGTAACTTTCTCCACCGTAAAACTCGAAGTAGTATTGCGCACTTTGAAATAAAGTTAACTGAATAATGTTGATTTAATCTTTATTAAATTGGTATAAATTGAGCAACCAACTCAAAATAAACATTTGCTCCTTGATAAAAGTATAAATAGGTGTGTTCTAATAAGATGCTGTCGGCTGTCGCCGTGTTTTTTTTTTTGCTTCTTGGCCTTATTGATTGAACTGAAAACATCTCATTTCATGTTCCAGAACATGTTTCGCTGATTGGACTTTTGCACGTTTCGTGACCCTGCAGAAGGGTTCTGGTCCAAGCAATGAAACAGAGACAGAACCCTCACGGGTAAGGCCGTCATCGACCTCATTTCGCTCGATTCCAGTGTGACCTGGCATCCACAAAAGTGTTAACTTTTTTGAGCTTGCCAGATGTTTAATTTCCTTCAACTAGGCTCATACCCGTACGTAAGATGTCTAAAATGTTTACAGAAAAATACGAAAACAAATTGTTCAATTGACGAATGGAACGGTGTGCTCTAGCGGACAATAGTGAAATATGTGATAGGCTGTAACAAAAATTTGCTACATGAAGTATGGAAATAGTGTATTTCAATTACATTTTTATTTATGAAAATAGTAATGATTGCACAGTTGAATTAATCCAATATGTAGTTTGAAGTGTGATTTTTCTATATCTGATTCCTTTGTAACATTCTTATCATTTTAAATATCAAAACATGGTTAAACTCACTATAAATATATATGTGGGTCACTAAACGATTTTGGAGCTTTATTAGACCACAGTTGCCACGCTTTGATTTATCTAAAATTTAAAACATTTATGTTTTTAGTAACACTACCTTATTTTGAAATTTCTGCAATATTTAAGTACACACGTTTCTAATATTTAAAATGAAAAGAATATTCCAAATAAATTAGATATACAAAAATCACACTTCAAACTACATATTGGATTACTTCAATTTTCCAATTATTACAATTTTCACAAATGAAAATGTAATTGAAATAGACACTATTTCTTCTTTCTATTACTTCATATAGCAAATTTTTGTTACAGCCTATCACATATTTTACTTTTGTCCGCTTAAGGCGCTTTTTAAACTTTTCCATTCGTCAATTATTTAATCACCAAATTATCACACGTTCCTATATTTTGTGAATTTGTTTTGCTTTTCCTACAATTTTTGAACTTGAAATTTTCCCAGGTGGTAATTTTTGATATGATTTTACCAAATTTTTACGGCCGTCACTGCCATCTGTGTAATGTACATTGACCTAATGACTAAACGAATTGTTGTGAGCTTTCATTTCAATTTGACCAGAATGCTGTTGTTATGAAATTTTTTTTTATATTTTGATTTATTTAAATTAATTATTACAAAAAAATGAAAACGATTTACTTAAATGACATTCATATATGTTGAAAATATTTCAGAAATCATAATTAAGAATTTGTAAAGTTTACATTAAAAAATTTGTCTTAGGGAAAAACGTGATTTCCCATATGTTTTGTGTGTTTTACTATGAAAAGTTTGGGAATTTTCTCGTTTCTAATTCCCTTATAAAAGCTTCGTTTTTTAGACTATGGCTTTGTATAATCAAGGTTGCTTTGGTATTATGCAGCAAGAAGCTTTGATGAAATCTTACCTGTCAAAGTAAAACTCGTTTATTATTCTACAAAGCGCAAAATCATCGAATCATCAAATTATTTCCATTTTTGGTATGTTCACTAGATTTAGAACTAGTACTAAAAATAAATCCCGCAAAGAGAACTAGAATACAAATTTGTGGAACGAAATTAATCAGCGAGAAAATGAAATGTGAGAAAAATAAAAATTCCGTTCCAATCCAATTCATTTTGCAAAACTGGAATCTACATATGTCGCCTCCGAAAATTTTCCAAAGTTTTCCTTATTTCGTCGTCCTTTGTTGATAACGTTTAAATCTATAAACTTTTCAAGTATCGACGGTTACAGTTTGTATAACTTTCATATTTTAGTCAGATTTGAGTTTTCTATCGACCACGTCTTGAGAACGTTTTTGTTTCCCGTTAAGTTTCCAACCAAAACAATTTTTATTTGTCTATTGAATATTGTTATAATCAGTAAGTCTGTAAGTTGTTAGGTACTTAGATTGAACATAACATATGAACCTTTAGATTTCATATTTTGAGAATTATTTGAAACAAAAATTAATTTCCCTAAAACCTAAACAATTTTGGTTAAAAATCTTATTTTTTGCCAAAGGTTTAAAATTTAAATATTATTTCTTTGTTTTTGGATTATCATTTTCAGATTAAGTATTTCCATGGCAAATAATATTTCAGAGCCTTTCTAAACAACTGTATCGGATTTAATTGCTTTTGAAAGTCTAATTTTAATTGCATATTATATTAAATAGACAGACAGACAAGCAATATACAGTTGCAATATGAAGCAATAACATTGTTTTAATAACCCAAAAATATCACCGTCTTACATACTTTTAAATGAGTTAATAAATTTAATCGATCGCCTTTTAAATACTGTACACATCTAATTCATGTACACATATTATGTAAATTAGATGTACTTACATATATAAATTATTTTACATAATTTATTTTATGTTATTGTCCATTTAGTAACACAATTTAAGTACACCTTAGCTCAAAACATGAAAAACCTTCAAAATTATGTATATGTACAATCGTTAATAGATTCAATGTTTTCAATACACTAATTTTGTTTTATTTTTCTTAATTCTAAGACACACAGTATTTAATTTATGTATCGTATAAGCTCAATGAGTTAAGATTTATATTTATTGATTTTACTTCAAGTTTGAATAAATAAAAAGTTGTTAAAAGAAGAATTTTTTTTTTTTTGTATTTATAAATTATTTGTGCTGTACGTACGTACAGTAGAAGTTTTTTATGAAACTTTACGACTATTATTATTATCCATGACAGTTAATTTATTATCCACTGATGAAGGAAGGATATTGTAAATTACTATATAGAGAGAGGCTATTGTTGCTTTTACTATATACTAAAGTCGAAGACTATATGATCGTATTACACATATACATAAAACACTTTGTACTGTACACACAAAGAGGAGACACATTTTATAATATCGTTGATTAAAAAAACCAATTTCATAAATTAAGATGATTCGCTCATAAGATCGATCGCAACGCAAGCCTAGCAAAAAAAAAAAAATTTATTGACCTTCAAATTAAATGGCTTTTCAATTTTTGTTTTGTATTTTTACTTTCGTTTCGTTTCAATTAAGAAAATTTACAAGCGTATGTTATGGAAGAGAGGTATATATGTATGACTTTTAACCAAGACGTGTAATTAATGAGATTAATCAGATTGCAATAATGATTGTAATAAAAATAAATATTTACTTAAGTCATAAATCTTGTCAGTTTGATGTGGACTGAAAGTTTATACAAAACTTTAAAATGTAATGCGAGGGCACGCTAATGAGGTATTGTTGTAAAATATGAAGAATTTTATAATGTTAAATTAATTTGTCTCATAATAAGAAGATAAAAAAAAATTATTAAATATTTTAAACGATATATGTTACTGATTTTTTGATGAATATAGCAAATAAAAATTGAACTTTGTTATATGCTCAATAAATACAATAAATTGAGAAATCCCGTCTACATTTAGGTTAGAAAATTGTAGTATGTAAACGGAGGTTTTATAACATTATCGGGGTTTAAATCAGCTAAAACTAAAACTTCTTTTACATAGTTGTTTTAACAAAAAAAAACTTTCAATCTCGATCTATAAGCAACGCTTGCTCATATATCACACAGAATTGTTCTTCGGATTGAGGTCTGACGAATAAGGCGCCAAATTTCACTTCCCTACTTGGTAGTAAAATGTTGACATACTTATTTCGCAATTTTTGATATTGCGATAAGTCAGTAAATGATTTGTAATATGTTTCGAAGATTGTAAGAGAATTCAATCCAGTTTCGAACTGATGAGCTTATGATTATGAAAAAATCAATCTTCTCATCGGGCCGCGGCGACTAGACTGATTATACCACAATTTACATTCTATATATACAGAATGTGCTGTGCTTTAAGTACTAGCGAATCGTACTAAAACAGATGAATTCTCTTACAATTTTTTTCTTCTTCACGATATTCACACTGCTCTGTGTGTACGCTAATTTTTACTTTTTTATTAATTTTTTTGTTGAATGTTAATTAATTCATGTAATTTCTAATATGCCACCGGTGGTTAGACCATTTTAATTGTGTTTCGATTAACACGAGAAGTATATTAGTATTTACGAACAGTAATTCAACGAAACCGACTAATAGACATAATTCTATTTATTTAATTAAATGATTTTTAATATGTTTCGAAGATTGTAAGAGAATTCAATCCAGTTTCGAACTGATGAGCTTATGATTATGAAAAAATCAATCTTCGTGTTAATCGAAACACAATTAAAATGGTCTAACCACCGGTGGCATATTAGAAATTACATGAATTAATTAACATTCAACAAAAAAAAAATTGATTATCGTTTGAATATTCGTATCAAGCAGATCGTGCATAAAATAATAAACCCATAAAACTGTGATTTAAAAATAATTTTTATTTATTATTAGTTGTAAATAAACAAAATATTGGTAGTAAAGTGAATAACAAAAGAGGGCTGAGCCCTTCAAAATATGACTCATTTGATAATATTAATAAAATATTAAAAGTGAATATAAAACTAATTTACAAAATAATGCTATGATGCATAATAGTAATATAGAAACCCGTAATACCTTTCATGGATTACAACCAGATAAAGATCTAAATGATAAAAATGAAGAAGAAATAATAATAAATGTAAACAAAAAAATAATAATACCACCACTTGTTATTTACTAATAAAGAAATCAATGTAATAAAAAAATTGTTAGCGGATAACTCAATTTCAAAATATAAAATAAAATTTCAATCAATAGGAGTTAAACTGCTATTTGAAAACATCAAGGACTATCATATGATTTTAAATATATTAGAAAAAATACCTGAATACAAATACTTCACGTTTGCAGAACCAAATAATAAACCGATTAAAATTACTTTAACGGGGCTACCGAAGATTGACATTGATCAATTAAAAACATTATTTGCAGAAGAAAACATACCTGTTCCTATGCAATTAAAAATACTTAACATTAAAAAACCACGCTATGATCATCAAACAATATATTTGCTGTATTATAAAAAAGGTGAAACAACATTAAACGAATTAAAAAAGTTTAAATCTGTAAGTAACATTATAGTACCGTGGGGCTATTACCGAACCCAAAACCGGGGTCCCACTCAATGTAGAAAATTTCAGTTATTTGGGCATGGTACAGATAATTGTCATATGGACGTTAAATGTCGACTGTGTGGTGGAAATCACTTAGTAAATGACTGTCCCATCAGTGAGATGGAGCCTGAACAACAAACGGTTGGATTGAAATGTGCCAATTGTATGAATAATCACACTGCTAATGATCCCAGTTGCCCAAAGAAATCGGAATATATTAGTATGAAGAAGAAATTACAAAGCCAATACAACAAATCGCAGCCTACACGTAATATGAGGCCACCACCACCACCACCAGCGCCAGATATCAACAATTTCCCAACATTATCTGCTCTTAGACAGCAGAACTGGTGGAAGAATTCAGATCCTGTTGAAACAAATTATAAATCTGCGTATTCTATGCATCCCAAACATGATGAACTATTTTCGATCTCGGAGATATCGAAGATTGTAGAAGAAGTCATCGGTCGTTTCCAACAATACCAATCAAAAAGTCAACAACTTCAAGTGATCTTTGAAATTTCGGCTAAGTATTGCTATGGAGGTAATAAATAATATAAAAATTTGTTTTTGGAATGCCCATAGTATAAGAAATAAAATAACTGAAACAATAGATTTTATAAACAATAATGAAATCGATGTTTTGATTTTGACCGAAACTTGGTTACAAGTCTCGGATAAAATTAACGCATCCAATTACAAATGTTACAGGCTAGATAGAACAAATCGTGGAGGGGGGGGGGGGCATTGCCGTTTTGATTAGTCGGAAGATGCAGCATTCTATTCTCCCGTTTTACGAAACTAAGGTATTGAATGCCTAGGATTTAATATAATTACGGAATCTAGAAATTTTAATTTAATAGCGGTTTATTTTCCCGGTAGCTTACTTACGAAACAAAAACTATGTAGTTTTAAGTCGGACCTTAATTTGATATGTAATACACGAGAAAGTTTATTCGTGTGTGGGGATTTGAACGTCCGGTACAGGTTGTGGGGTTGTACAAGAGCTAATAAAGCTGGCAACATAGTTCATGACATAATTTCTAATCGGGGTCTAAGTGTTTACTATCCGAGTACTCCTACGTACATCCCTTATTCTTCAAGGTGTCAAACCTTCTGTTTTAGATATAATTATATCTAACAACATTAACACTATTACACAGCCATACACCTCTTCTCAACTATGTTCTGACCACCGTGCTGTTATATTTCAAATTAACACAAGAATTTGTCATAGTGCGCCCCCTATGAAATTTTGTTTTAGTAAAGCTAATTGGAACTTATACAGTAAAAAATTACAAAATTCTATCAAACTTGATAATTTTACACCAACATCGTTTAACTCTACTAATGATATTGATGAGAAATTACAAAACGTAATATCTCAAATACACAATGCACGCGATGTTGCTGTACCTAAAGCACTCGCACTTAAAAATATGGATCTTGCGCTACCCGATTCGGTGAAAATGTTAATCAAAATTAAAAATTGTCGAAGGCGTCAGTGGTAACGAGCTAGGGATCCATACATTAAAGGGGTTTATCTCCAAATGAAAGCTGTGATAGATTTTCAAATCACCCAGCTACGCAATACGAGATGGGATTTGCTCCTCAGCGAATTTAGGACTGGTTCGAAACCTTTCTGGAAAATTACAAAGGTCTTAAAGAATAAAAATAGACTTTTACCACCCTTCAAACACGATAATCGGACGCTCATTACAGACAGTGAAAAAGCAAATGCCTTAGCATCTATCTTTAGTCGCACTTCTATAATCCATAACGACTCTGTAATTACAAATACGATAAGATCGTCTAGTAATTATCTCAATGGAATATCTCATGACATCATAGAGTACACCAAACCAGCTGAAGTAAAATCGATCATCAAGTTGTTGAAAACTACAAAAAGTCCCGGTATTGATAATATTAACAATTTACTACTAAAAAATGGTTCTCGAAATTTAGTTATTATGCTGTCATATTTATTTAATGTTTGTTTTAACCTAAGCTACTTCCCACAAGCATGGAAACATGCTTTAGTAATTCCTGTACCCAAGCCGAACAAAGATAACAGCAATCCAATGAATTACAGACCGATAAGCCTCCTCTGCTCAATATCGAAAATATTTGAACGGATAATTTTATCAAGATTACATAATCATCTTATAAATCAGTCAATATTGCCTAACGAACAATTTGGGTTTAGACAATTTCATTCGACTAATCATCGAGCCAAACGGCTGGTGCATATTATTCAAGATAGTCTCCGAAATAAGATATCTTCCGGAGTTGTCCTGCTAGATTTGGAAAAAGCCTTTGATAGTGTATGGCATGATGCTCTAATACATAAACTCATAATGTTAAATACACCTATTTACATTAATAAATTGATACAGGATTACTTGAACAATAGAACACTTTCGGTCAAATTAATGAGTACAATTTCCGATAAAGTGGTAATAAGTGCAGGTGTTCCACAAGGGGCTGTATTAAGCCCAACTTTATTTAATATTTTTATTTCCGATATTCCAACCCCGCAAGATTGTGCCCTACTACTACATGCCGACGACTCAGCTTTTATCACTAGCTCCATACATCCGAATCAAATTATCTTAAATCTAGAAAATGGTCTTAATACGCTCAATGCTTATTTCACCAAATGGAAGATTAAACTAAACGTTGAGAAAACTCAAGTCTGTTTTTTCACTAGGCGCCGCAATTCTGTATTTCATCCTAATAGGAATTTACAAATTGATAGCAAATCAATTTCTTGGGATGATAATGTAAAGTACCTAGGGATTACCCTAGATAAAACCCTTACATTTAGCAAACATATTATGTATTCAATATCTAAAGTAAACAAACTTATTCAAATACTGTATCCTTTAATTAATCGCAAATCAAAATTATCAGCAAAAAATAAAATAATTATGTTTAAGACCATTTTTCGTGCAATACTTACTTATGGTGCACCTGTATGGGGAACCTGTGCGAATACTTACTACACAAAATTACAAATAACTCAAAATAAAGTTCTTAAATTTATTTATGACTTACCGAGAGATTACTCCACTCGGGATCTTCACAAGTTGGATAACATAAAGTTAATTAAAGAGTATATAAATGATATTTGTCAAAGATTCCAAGAGAATGCTGCAATTTCCGATAATCCCCTAATACGTAGGTTAGTAGCTTAATTAATTTGTAAATTATTTTTAATTATACTCATTTCAATTCTTGCTAAGTATATTTAATAGGTTAAGTTAGTTTATTTAGGTTTAAGAGATATGAGGTTTTTACGAAATTTTCCTCAACTTTATATATAAAAAACAAAAATTTTTTAAACAAAACATACAGTTAACTGTGCAGTAAAATAAATTGTTATAACAAAAAAATAGTAAAGTAGTTGAAGGCAAATTGTGAACACTTAAAAATAGAATAAATAAATAAAAAAACAAAAAAAAAATTAATAAAAAAGTAAAAATAAGTCAGTAGTTAGTTAACCTCAAGATGAGGTTTATTGAAGAGTGCTATTGAAATTTTAAAAAAAAAATGATTTAAATCATTCCCACCCTGATTCCAGCCTTCTCAGCCTTCCAGTCTTCTTTATCTTATTTGTTTTTTAGAATCTTAAATCGATCAGCATAAGCTAAAAAAATAGAACTAAAAGAAATCAACTTACGTCAGAATCCAAATTTCATCTCAAAAATTAAATATCTGCACTCTGCTTTAGATACATTTTACTCAAAGTTTATCTTTATCCTAAGTGTAAAGTGTTTTGCCTACCTATGTTGAAAACTGCTCTTTCCAAGACTAAAAGTTCTAAAAAAAGTTTTCTTTCAGAACTCAAATTTTAAAGTCGCCTTTTGTAAAAAGCAATATGGCGAACCCAATATGACGCCTCATAGAAAGAGATCACGAAAAAATGTTTTAATTTTTTAGTTTTGGAGATGAAAAAGTAATCCGACGAAATCTTTGTTCTGCTCAAATTGTAGGCATTCCAGCTTTTAATGTACATATATACTTTTCTGAAGATGAACGTGGTGTTTCGAACATGGTGGCTTAATCGTCGAAACAGAAATTGTACGCTAAATTGTTACGACGTAATCCTTGTTATTCTCAAATTGTAGGCGTTCCAGCCTACTTTTGATGTAAATAAAGACTTTATTGAAAATAACCATGGCGGGTCTACTATGAATTAGAAATATGGTGGTAAATATTCAAAAATCAAAATGGCGGAAACAACATGGTGGATTCCAAGGTTGGACTTTTACGAATTACATTTTACTTACGAAATACTTTTACGAATTACAGCAAACTCAGTAATTAAAATACAAATTACAATTACTTTACATTTGTAAATTAATAAATTTGATTTGATAAAATACAAATTGCAATTACTTAGAATTTAAGTAATTAAAATACAAGATACTGCTACTTGGAAAATGTGTAATTAAAATACAAATTACAAATTGTAATGTGTATTTTAATTACATAATTCAGATATATGTAATTCGTTACTGCCCAGCCTTGGTGGATTCACAAAATATCACAACGCATTATCATTTTATTTTCATGTCGACAATTCAATTGTCGACTTCACATTGTTTTGCCCATCGCTGGGGAATAGTGATTGATATTTTCTTGTGCTTGCCAATTAATTTCATGGTAATATTACTATGATTTCTAACGATAAGCACAACAAAATATTTCAAAAAAATTATTTTACAATACAAACGTATTGAAAATATGCTTTTAAAACTATTTTTAAAATAAATAATCGAATCAAAAATTTTCTTTGGCGATACTGAGCTATGCAGTCGTATGCAAACCAGAATTTCTTCTTATTGAAATTCGTGATAAACTATATAAATTTTTCTTGCTAAATTTAAAGTTATTATAAATATTAATTTTAACGATTAGAAAATTGATTGACACTGATAATTTATCTACTTTGGAAGCATTAAGCTTTCCTAATTGAACTTCCTGTTTTCCCCACAACCAATAAATTCAAAAACCTTTTAGGAACATGGTTTTATTCAGTCTAATTCTAAGACCCCCGGGGTAGTAGAATTTCATTTTTAAAATTTCGTAAAATTGTTATTGTGGGAGTTAGTGTATTTAACTGTTAAAATTTTAAAATTGAATGAGACCAACCTCCCTCCCCACCCGATCCGGGTAGGCCATCACTTCATAATTTTAATAGAAAGTGATGTCAAAGGCGATATACATCTTGTGCAAAGTTCAAATAAAAACAAGTTTTAGAAAGTGGGTGAAATTGAAACGTCAAAATCTTGTAAAGAAAAAATGTGTTTTTGCAGTCAGTCGAAGAAATAAATTATCAAGATATACAGCCGAATTATTTATTTATGATAGGAGAATTTTCACTTCCTTTTGTGTGTGGAATTACTGCTATAGCAACATTAATGCTTTGCGTTTTAATTATTTGGTGTGGTAGAATATCTATGTGATAATTAGCGATAACCAACATTTCTATTCTTGTAATCGTTGGGAACGCCATTCGTATAAATACTGCTATATCAGGCCAGAAATAAATTGTATTATCAATAAATTAAAGTGAGTTGTCGAAACATTGGTCCTTCCCATTAAGAGTTTTCGAAACATTGGTTCTTCCCAAGAATGTTTCGGCGGCCATTTTGAAAAATAAGAAATTAAAGATGGCACCATTTTTATGGTTATTTTATAATCCATATTCATTTATCTTTAAAATGAGCCCAATTTTATAATTTTCGGATAACTACTTTTTATAGCAATAAATTCAACACCAAGTACATCAAATTTTTTAAGTATTTGACAACCTGGGGGCCTATTCTCGAATTCCACATACATTTTCCACATGTGGACATCTGTCAAAACTCATAAAAATTGAATTTTTTCGGTACTAAGGGAATATTTCCGAATGGGTATAAGCATGTGGAAAAATTCCCCATATAGGAAAATGTCAATGCCGCATGTGTTTTATATACGAATTACAATTTTCGAACCATTTTTTGACAAGTTTGACAGATGTCCACATGTGGAAAATGGATGTGAAATTCGAGAATAGGCCCCCAGTATCTTAAAAAACAACAACAAATTTTGTTTTCCATAAATATTTTGTTAAACTAGTGCTACACATCCAAAACATAAAAATGATAAAATTCAAACATGACTTCCGGGCCAATATAAAGAATAGTCAATTAAAAGATCTCTTGAATTCATAAACCAGTTCATCATTCCAACTAAAGAATTTTCCGAAGACGCAACAATCCCGAGGTTACAGTTGAAGAAGCGGAAGTCAGACGTCATCGCGACCATGAATTGTTACATAAGCAACGTGGCCTGGAAGACAAAATGTTTGCGTTAAAGATAGACGAGCCGTTCAAAATTCATGAAGTAGAAACTCTATATTATAAGCTGTACAATCTAAAAACGAGGTCATCGATTTCATTTGATACAGCCGGTTTATCGACGTTTAGTCCATCAAATAATCTTACCCAAATCAATGGTACAAAGGAAGCTCAACGTTCATCGAATCTGTCCAACAGTAATATCAAATCACCAAGGATGGGCTTGCCTGAGTTCTCAGGACGCTATTCTGAGTGGTATCATGGATTTGTTTGAAAAGCAAATTAATAACAGATAAATGTCGGATGCTGACAAATTATATTATCTTATGGTAAGTGCTGCCTTAAGGGTGATACCGCACTTCTAACCAAACATATGCCAATTACCAATTCAAACTATAAAGAAGCCATAAACCAATTACGTAAAAGGTTCGACCGGAAAAGATTTTCATTCAACGCGTTCCTTCGGTAATTACTCGATCCGCTATCAGTTTCATAACTCAAGGCACACAGTATCCGCCAGCTATATATGTGCAATGGCTAAAAAAGCAAATAAGATGGATCACTGGCTGATCCACATATTTGTTAATAAGTTGGATAGTGAATAACGAGTAGTAAGCTTGTGCCATCAAAACTACAAATTCTATATATACACAACTTATATGATTGCAAAATTTTTATTAGCCAAAGGAAAAGACCAGTAATGCCGATAGCATCGATCGCAGATGATAACACACAATGATGATCTAGTGCAATTTCGAGCTTTATTGGATTCGACATCAGAAGCGTGCTTCATTACTGAAAGGTGCGCCCAAATGTTACATATCATGTATAATTGGGCCATATCATAGACAAATGCTGGCATATGTTGTACCAGTTGAGTCAACCACCGCTAACGGTGGATATTTTGCTTGCAGTAAACGAGTTTTTTTGATATTTTGGAAAATCGATGGAAAGATCGAATTTATGAACTCGTGCGGGTTTAATACGATACTTGGATGGATTGTCACTTGCAAAGGCAATATTGGTAGTACAAGTGAAGCTTATCTTATTGTACCACAATTTTAAATATTGATCGAACATTATGAATGTTTTGGGAAGTGGAGAATATTCCTGCATCTAATAAACGCACAATGCAAGAGCAAGAATGTGAAGATTTATTCAAACAAACAATACTAACGTTAAATTTTAGTGTCGCATATACTCAGTTCAGAACGTTATATGTACCACATATTTATGAGCTAGTATCTAGCTTTAAATTACATGAAGTATATTGGCGAAGCAATGCGAAATCTTAAAAGGATTTTAATCAAGGGAGATTGTACAGTCGGAGCAACTCGAACGATATCATTCAATGATAACCCGGTACTATCCTTTGATGAAGCGTCAAATATATCCCTTAACTTATTTGTAGTGCAATCTTTAAGGACGTCTTTGAGAAAACGTACCGAATGCTATGGGTTGATGCAGATCATACCAAATGTCAAAAAAAAAAATGGAGAACGGATTCAAAATCATCACCAAAGGCATTTATATTGCAAACGGTTACATACGGAACTGCACCAGGAGCATTTTCAGCCAACCGAGCTATTGTTGGAAGTGTCTAATAAAACGGAAAATAAAAATCGTCGCTAAAATTTTCGTGAAAATATTTATGTCGATGATCTGATTAAAATTCGCGAAGTTATTATTAATAATTTGAAGGATTACTGGTTTAATCTTCGCAAATTAAAATCAAACCGCCCAGACGTCGTAGTATCAGGATTTATAGATGACGCAAACAAAATTTCAGAAGATAATGAAAATATTAAAGTGCGAAATTGATTTAATTCACATTCCAATCAAATTTGCCGCAAAAATTGCTTATAAATACAAAACGGACACTTTGTCGGAAGGAACGAAGGTTTATGATCCGCTTGATTGGTTATCACCGTTAATCATCAAAATCAAAAGCATTTTTCACAAATAATGGCTCAAATTATTAAACTGGGATGACGAATTGCCCCTTGATATCAAAAAAAGTTGGCTCAAAATTCGAAGCAGTTTCGAAAATATCAACAAAATAAAAACTAGCAGACAGATTAATACAATGGACTCAATAGTTTTGCGTGGCTTCGCTGATGCCAGCGAGTAAGCTTGTGGTGCTGCGATATATGCAGTAATAAATGGATCTTCAAAGCTAATGGTAGGCAAAACAAAGATTGCTCCATTAAATCGAATCTCCTTGCCATGTTTAGAGCTACAAGCTGCAATATTGTTGAGCAATCTAATGTCACTCGTCCAACACTCGTTGAACATTAAAATCGAAGAAATAATAATACGGTTCGACTCAAAAATTACCCTAGACTGGTTATCATCGAGTCCGTCAAGATGGAAGACGTTCGTCGCAAACAGAACCCTGAAGTAACTGAAAGTAACCCTGCAGATTGCGCGTCTCGGACAGGGTATAATTGGTTGCAGTTAAATCATGAAAATTGGCCGTTTGTTGAATATATTCTACGTAATGATTCCGTTCCATATTACTTACTAAGGTATCGTAATTTTCATCGTACTTGTTTAATATGGTTGTTGGTGGAAAAATGCGGTTTATTGTGGAAATGTAAATCTATAGGAAATTTAAGCGAGTTTCCCCTAGTGAAATTAGAAAACAAGGTGATCAATTTTGTTAACAACAAGTATTTTATCGAAACGAATACAAGATTCTAAAACAATACGCTCAACTATCCAAATCAAGTGAGCTGCAAACATTACTCTCATTTATGAATGGAGACGGTATTTTTCACGTGAGAGGCTGAACAAATGAGGCTTTAGCAACATTTGAGATAAAGCTTTCTATCATGTTGCCTCGAGGCTCTCCGGTATCAAAGATGATTGTGTACGATTATCATCAAAAGTATTATCGTACATGTGATGGCAAAATAAGCATCTCGATCAGCCTATATCTCGGGCCAGACTTATTTTCGACGATGACCGAGCGTAGATATATTATTTTTTCAACTACCGTTGCCGATTTCAATTCTCTTTTACCAGCTTGCAAACGCACTTGTTCGCCAATTTCCAATGGTTTGAATCGACTTGATATTTTATCAGCATATGTACGTCTTTTGCTGGAAGCGTATACGTGCAAGTTCTCACCTAACGTTGTTGATGATTTTTGGCTTCAATTATTCGGCTCAATAGACGAAGACTATAAGAACCAAGTTCATTACTTCTGGGTGTGTTTCGAAGCAATTAGTGCCTCATAAATATCCGTGTTATCATGCCAACATTTTTTCAACATATTTTTCAACCTTTGTACATTCCGCTCGTCAAATTCGTTTTCATTTGATCTTACCTTTGGACAATAAACCTTCGTCCCATGTGATTTCTTCCTTGAAATTGTGGTATTTACGTACAGCTAGTGGTTATTTCCTTTCGTCCTCTGGCCGTCCGTTCATAATAACTTATTTTAATAATTTAAATTCCTCATCGTTTTTGGTTAATTCAACAAAATGTTGCTTCGTGAGTAAACACTACAAACACTTTGTACTCCGACTCTTCTTCTTTTGATTGATCGGTTTTATCAGTTGGTGAATCACAATCGCGACTCAAAGCGTCTGCAATTGGTATTTGTCTGTTTATATTATAGACTGTAATTGGTGAGTACAGGAGCCTTTATTAATGTTTTTTTTTTTTTTCAAAAATTGTTTCCAATGGCTTATGATCTGTTTCTATTAGCAGCTTTTTACCATACACATATTCGTTGAATTTTTTGCACGCGAACCGTATAGCTGTTACTTCCTTCTCAATTTGTGGATAGTTCTGCTCAGCCCTTGTAAGTGCACTTGTTGCATTTTTGTATTATACAGGCTTGCAATAAAACTCGTATTGGTTCCGTAATATCCGATAGTGTAATTCCTGCTGTTTCCAGTCTATTCAGAACTTTCTTCGTAATTTCCCGCACACCTTCTTTCGTTTTAGCACGTTTAGATTTCACAATTTTTAATGCCTTCTAATGTTTTATTGGTGACTGGCGAAAACACTTTTTAAGTTCTTTTATTGGCTCAATTACTTTCATTTCGACCATTTTATCCAATTCTTCTTTAGCAAAATTTTCAAACGCATGTAGAATTCTTCTGGATGTTATAACTTTAAAAATATAAAGGGCTGAAACCTCAAGAGGTGATCAGAACTTCGGTCTGTATTACGTGCATTCATGAGATTATATCACGTCAACTCAAACTAACTTCCGAATCAATCAATCCCTAATTAAACTCCTTAATCCCTTACAATCTAACCTCAAAATCCAACTCAATCTCCAAACCAACCTCCAATTCAATCCCAGCGTAATCTCCAACGAATTCACAAAATCAACTCCTAACCCTACCCTCAATTTAGTCACCAATTCAACTCCAAATTAACTTTTAACTCAATACAATTTCCTACTTAGCTCCAAATTTGCTCCTCAACTTAACCCTAATTATATGTCCAGAAACAGAAGTAGGCTAGTTCCATCATACTTGGCGATATTCCAGAACTTCACCCAAAAATCATTTTAGAACCCCTTTTAAAATGCACAAGCCGAATTTCATAATAATCGGTTAAGAAATAGGCTTTGACCATAGAAACAGATTGGAAAAAAAAAATTCTAAATCGAACAAGCCGTTCTCGAGATACCATGGGTACAGACATTCAGATATCCAGACTCAGGGACTTTTGATTTTTTAGACTTAAGACCTTCACAACGTCGAGAAAAGTGGTTTTGGACTAACCAAATTGTTCATCATTTTTGACAGGATTTCAATAATTTGGTCTTTTTAGACCGAAGTAATTTGGACTGTCAATAAAGTCGATGTCATATTCATATTATTGCAACGTCCAATTTGTTGAATTTGTTGTACACAAATAATTAACACCAATTTTTCTCAAATGTCTCAACCTAAGATGGTCATTTTACAATAGCTGGTGCTTTGGATGATTTACAAGTTGTTTTGACTTCACCGAGGACAGGTATTGCATCATTATTGTAGGTTAAGATACGTTTGGTTTTTGAATGCTTTTACTCCAATTTCAGTCATTTCGCTGCTTTGGATAACGTCACATTGCATTCTGTACCCGTATCAATGTTAACCGTGTCCTTTTTATCACCAATTTGTAGTTTTTCTGTCCATTTATCGTCGGATGTTAACTTCATCATTCATCAGGATTTATCTTCTTCCGTTGAATCAGAATCTGTGTCTGACTCTTCGACTATTTTTTTAGATTTTTTTTTTTTTGTTGATTTCCGCGACACTTTATTTTGAAGTGAGCCTTTATACCACATTTTTTACATTTGTTATTGAATGCTGGGCATTGTTTTCTTCCGTGTATTTAATTCAGTGATTTCCTGCTGGATTTCTTTTTCAGCTCTCTCTCGGCTGCTCTGCATATTTTCTTTGCTCTTTCTATGTCGAAACTATGTTTGACCCAGAGGTTTTGGCGAGTTTGTTCTGATTTGATTCCATCTACTATTTGATCCGTTGCGAATTCATCAGCGTCCTCAACTCTATAACCGGAACGTTTCACTTGGCGTTGAAGTCTTTGTAAAAAATCTTCAAACCTTTCTGTTTGTTGTTGCTTGATGCGATGAAATTGACATCTTTCATACGGTTTGTGACCTTTCATGACGACATTGTGTGATTGCTTTCTGAAGGCTTTACTATCTTGTTTTACAACTTTACTGTTGATTTTAATTGATGAATTTTGATTTAACTAATGTGATGGCATAATAACCATCTAATAAAAGAGAGCGGTGTGTACGGCTCGAATTCTATTTATTAACCGTTTTGACTGTTCAAGCTAGTGTTACTAGGTGTCTTTATATGAAAGTGTTAGCCTGACAATTTAGTGCAATTTATGATTGCCAATCGAATAACCTGCTCATGCATACGTATAAATACTGCTTATTGCGCTAAATTTGGTTATCAATAATTTAAAGTAAGTTGTCGAAACAACCTGGATTCCCGATTTTCTTTAATATTCCAATTATTTTAATAGAGCCTTGATAGTGTCAAAGCCAAATAGCTTAATAACCTCAGACGCTTAAGTACGAACAATAGATTGAATGAGATTATAAATTATGAAATAAATTGGAGTCACATAAAAAAAAACACAAAAAATCAAGGAAGGCAAATACCCTTTTTAATGCTCTGATGTTCGTCTAAATTTATCTTGCTTAATAATCATTTCGTCAAAATATATTCAGTTGAAGCAAGACAAGTTGGCTTAATAAAATAAATTATGAGTACATAAATATTTCAGACTTCCTCTTCAAATTCGATTAAATTAAGATATTATAAAACCATCCATTTAAAACATTTCAAACCCTGACATTGACATCTATAACCCAAAAGAAATAACACAATCTTCCTTTTGATAAATGAGTGTGTGACCGTCCGACCAATCCCATTTATTGTATACAGAAATAAAAATGTTCCAAATTAAAAATATAAAATCTGATTCATTCACAACACAGAGGAGAATGATAAAATTAAAAAACAAAAAACATAAAATTTGGATTAAAAATTCCGAGATCATTGCTTTTTATAATGAGATTACATCAAATTTTATAGATCAATTTGAAATTATAACAAAATAAAAATATAAGAAGACATCAGCCTTATAAATAATCGGCTAAGAAGAGGTGTAGCATTTTAAATTTAAATTTTAATGAAATTTTAATTATATACGTTTCATTGCAAAAGTGGTAAATCTGTATCAGAATATTATTGTATAAGCGGCAAGTGAATAAACTGTGTACAGTCTCTAATGTAATGTCACCCATCCATATAATATATTATATAAGTATAGATACAACAATCATAAGAAAATAAAATTTTATTATGCCATTAACATAACAATAGTGATACAAACACACAACAAACGTATCACGCGGATGATCTAATAACAATTTCACGTAAACATAAAATTAACTCAAATTACTTTGAAAGGTACAAAACAAAAAGTTGAAAATTTCGAAAATAATAGAACCAATTTTCACACCAACCAAAAGTAAAATAAAAATCCGTTAAAATAAAATTAGTCTGCAATTTGTTTTCAATTAATCAAACAATTGAAGCCGCTTGCTTTTCAACATTATCTGAGAATTTTCAAATTAATTAAATTAAATCAAAATATAAATGTTTTAATTTTGTATAAAGAAAGTTTTTTATTTTCCTTTCCAATTTCAATGTACATACGTACATACATTGTTTTCTCTTGCAGATAGTTCTGTGTGAGTATGTATGTTTATATGTTTGTACTCGGGGGAAAGAAAATAATCTTGGCAAATTTTTTTAACACTTTGAATTTCATTTAAATATTTTTATTTTCATTCTCCGAACATGTAAACTTTGTACTCAACATTTCATTAATTATACTTACATTAGTACCAAGTACGTGACTTTAGTGAAAAAGTATTGAAATAGTAGAATGTTATAATATGGGTCTCTCCAATGGTTAGATGAAATAAAAAGAAAAATAATGAAAATTTGTCCGCGAACCAAAACAACCATGATAATGTTCTACACGAATAATTTGTTTTTTTTTTTTTTTTTGTGTACAAGAGTACATCGAATTATTTTTATTGTTACGTCTTACATGGTAAGTACAAGACAAAAGATGTTATAAACAATGTTTTGTTTTAATTTCCTGGAATTTTAGTGATGACATACATAAATGGAAAATCCAAGGTTAGGTTTATATTCGCGCATGCATACATACATACATATATCACTTTATACGTATCCACAATATCATTTCATCGCGGTTTGGTGTGACTTAATGTACGCATTGAAAAAATTACTTTGTATTATTTTATTAACTATTAGTATTGCTTTAACCTTCTTCAATTTGCATTTGTGTTGGCCTTGTGTTTCTATGTTAAAATAAACCGCTAAATGTTTGGTTGTAATTATTGATTTTGGGAGCCTAGTGTACACGCGGTTGCACAAAAAAGAGACGTTCACTTAACAAAAATGGTACAATACAAAAAAATATTTATTAACTATTATTGTCGATGTTGACATGTGTCGATGAAAATGTATTTTTTCGAAATTTTCTTTGTTTTTCCGTTTGCTTTTCGAGTTTATTAAAATTTTGGAAACATTACTTAAAAAAAAAATCCGTCAACAATTATGGTTAACGTTGACGTCGCACATCACTGCAAAAGAATACAAAGTGACACCTATAAAGACTCTAAACTTTAAAGTGCTTTCCAATAAAGTTTCAATTTGAAGATAGATTACAATACAACAGAAGATAGATTACAATACAAATATTCACCGATTGATACGATTAGTAAGGAAACAAAACGTATAATTTTTGTCGGAAGTGTCACGACTATTCGACCCAACAGTATTGGTCTCACCCGTGGGTGGTAGTTAGGTTTAAAATTTTATTGCAAGCCTGTCCTAAAATTTTTTTAACAATATGGATCGAAATCAAAAATCAATAACGACGATAATTCAACAATTCAACTAGTCTTATTAAAGGTAACGTCAATAGCTCACCTCGAATTAAATGCTGCAGTTCTACCTGGTTGGTTACTCATATCCTACACCGTTTTGTCACGGCTAGTTCATGAACCTGTCAAGTTAAAACCTTATGTCGCTAACCGAAGTGGAGATATATTTTGGTTATGATTTGTTTGCAAATATCAAAAAATTATGAATTTTTAATGATGTATGTGGTAAATTGTCACCGAATAATAAATTAATCAAATTCATTACAGCTTGGGATCGACTGACCAAGAATCTAAAACAAAAGGATACATTGGGCGCTTTCAGGTCCGCCAACTGTTGGCAACATGTTGTATAAGATCAACATGTTGAGTTCTGAATGCAATTGATAGATCAACTTTTTTATGGCAACACTGATGGGTTAAATGCCATTTTTTCCATCATTATTTTTTTGTGATACATTCGGCCATCGCCATTTTAGCTATTGCATATATCAAGTTTAAAAATAATTTTTTAAACAATAAAATATCTGGTGTAAATTAAACGTTATAAGTAATTAACTAAAATAAATATAAAAATGGAGGTGTGGCCAACACACGACTTTCTTTTACGAACAGAGAATTTTGAGAAATTTAATTTTTTTTTTTTAATTTTTAAATTTTTTTTTTTAATTTTTTATTTTTTATTTTTATTTGTTTTTAAATTTTGGAAACATTTTGTATTAAGTAGTTTTTTGTAAACCTTATACTATTTAAGATATTTGCATAATAAATTTTCTGGACCAAGGGAGCGGCCACTTCCGGTTAGCCGATTTGGAGTAAAATTCACTGGGACCTCCCAATTTATCAAAAAAGCTTAAATCTGAAGTTTCAGTGCGATTGGTTAAACTATTTGTGCTGTAGAGAGGACACAGACTGACAGACAGACTGACAGACTGATAGATGACAGACTGACAGACTGATAGACTGACAGACTGACAGACTGACAGACTGACTCACAGACTGACAGACTGACAGACTGACAGACTGACAGACTGACAGACTGACAGACTGACAGACTGACAGACTGACAGACTGACAGACTGACAGACTGACAGACCGACACCATTTCGAAACCCACTTTTTCGAACTCGGTGAGGTCCCCTCAAACAGATAAATCTCTAAAAATCTCAAGTTCCGAAATTTGCATGATTACTATACTTTATTTTACTAGAGTAAAATAAAGTAAAACGAATAAATGGAAGGTAAATAATGTAAAGTTATATTACACAAATTTAGAGATCCAAAAATAAAATAAACAGATATATGGGTCGAAATAAAAAGTAAGTTCGAGAAAAGAGGTTACAATATTACAGTAGATTTACTGGATAGAAAATTCCGTAATCTAAAAAAAATCTTTACAGATATAATGGATAAACATAGTCATACGGCGAATGGGTGGATTGTTTGAGAACACTATGACGCATTCAATGAGATTTTTGGCATTGAAGAACTATCGCCAACAACATTTGGATATTGAAAGGTCAAAACTGGCGAAGATGAACCAACTGCTGAATGATATTGAGAAAAATACACGCGTTCACGAACAGGGGAACAATTTGCTTCAACAGGTTATAGATCTTGGCAGTTCTTCATCGATGGGTCGAGCTGGATATTTGATTTATAACTGAATGATATTATAATAACTGATTTTAGTGATTTTTTAGGTACCTGAATTCTATTGGAATAAGTTTGAATTTTTGATTGGATTTTTTGTACTCACAAAATGAAAATAAATGTGATTTATTGGAAGTCTTTCAGTTTACAATTACATTAACGTGTAAATTTAATTACTAAATAAACCTAATCACTCGTTCCTTTTATTATTCGAGGATGCGGTTGAACATCAAAACCACTTATTTCATGACCGCTTTCATCTTCGTCCATTTCGAGATATTCGATGAATTCATATAGCCTGCGTTGTTTTCGTTTTTGCAAAATAAAGTTGTGTAACACACAAGCGCGCTGTTATTGTCTCGTTTATTCTGTGGTGATTCGACATATCAAGGTTTATTAATTTTTTGTACACGGTGCTTTTCTTAAAAACGCGTGCATCATGCATTCGACCTGGACTGCCGACTTATATGTCGGTAAATTGTAAGTTGTGTTCGCATATACCTTAAATTAACAAAACCGATAAACAAAAATTATAAATAAAAACCTTGTAGAATAACTGAGTGGAAAGATTTTCTGTTGTAAAAATCTACAGCATTTCCGATTGGCTGCTTTATTTGGATATGTGATCGGTCAATAGCTCCAACGATCGCTGGAATACCCGATTGTGACTTAAATTCATATAATACAGAACGCCCATATTTGTTATACATATTAGTCCCTTTGAGGTTCTATTTAACTTAGATTGAAGATTTCAAGTTGTCGATCAGCGGAGGGAAACTTAATATATGTCGATTTTAAATTCGATATTTCCGTAATTATTTGGATGAATATTAAGTGAGCCGTGCTCAAAGCTAACACAAACCTGTCACCGGTAAAAACCACAATGTAAATAAATGTTTTTTTTTTCAAAGGCACTTTGCCGTTGTGTCCTAACTGTTCTCTTATAATATCGTGAAGTTTCTAAAATATAAAAAATCTTGTAAAAAAAATATGTCACAAAAGAGAATATGTATAGCATATTACCTCAAATGATGATCTTGACATACGAAAATGGTCATAGAAATCATCAAGACTATACTGAGCTATTATAACCTCAAAATAATTTTTATTGCGCAAGGGGGGTAAACTGGCTTCTTACTTGGGTTAACCCGACATAACGCACTTTCAATCACATTTGAAACCGAACTCATGCATATCGTATTAGTGTCACATTCGCTGAATTTTAAGAACGTATACAATAACTTTTTGTTCAAATTCATGTTGAACTACTTTAATAAAAAAAAACAAATGAAATTTGAAATATATCTAATCAGTTGCATTCAGGTCACAACTGTGATGGCAACATGTATCATTAAAACATGCTACCGATTAGTATACACAACATTTTGGCGGACCTGAAAGCGCCCATTTGCGCGTATATTTTACTGCTCCGGAATTGATTGGAGCGGGAAAATTTGGTATTAAGAGATGTTAGACCAGAAGCTGTATTGTTCCTTAACGTGAACGTTTCTTTTTTGTCAAATTCCTATTCCGTTAAAAAAAACGTTCACGAACATCGAAAAAGAAACATAGAATACTGGAAAACAGAAAAATGGTCTGTCAAATTATGCCATTTGACAACGATTTTAATAGTATACAAGTCTGTTTGCGAATATAGAAGCAATAAAATGTATGTTTTGGTAAAAAGGCGACAACGAGGAAGCCACCGAACTGAAATGTTTATTAATTTTTCATTATACGCATATGCACTATGTATAATATAGTAATGCTTCCAGTGGATTGACAATATATAACATCAATATATTCATAATAATTAATAACATTGTCGGATTGGCCAAACCGTGTTCGAATTTCTTGTGAATCTTTTAAATGAAATCTAACTGAAGGTTAGTTAATTAACAAAAATTAAAATAAAAATATTTAGTAATAAGATATGACTGGTAGTTTTGTTTACTTCAAGTCATCTTAGCATATCCTCTATCCCGCTTTTTGCGTGTCGCTGGAGTGTTTCGCTTATTATCTTGCATGTCCTGTGTACTGAATTATTATTATTATTAAGCTCTAACACTTAACGCTAACCAAATTATTTTAGTTTTAATAATTATTACAAAAAACGAAAAACGTTTCAAAAACCCAACCAAAAAACGTGGGTTTTTTAACGTCGGAAACGTGCACGTTTTTCTGCAATCAGAATAGGAAATAACGTTAATTTTGCGATTCATGTTTTTAACTGTCAAAAAAACGTAAATCACCTAGTTACGTTTTTTCAGAATACAGCTGCTGGTCACTTCATTAATTCTGAAGAATTAACTTGCACGCTGTACCTAATATGTTGTTAATGTCCATCATCAGATGCAAATTTTGGATTGTTCATTGTCGGGCTGTAGCAAAACTGATTGCTAACCGATGTCTAATATGTTTTAAATACAAACAAAAAACGGCACAGCAACTAATGTTAGATGATGCAGATCCATTAAATTTAAAAATGTGTAGAGGGAGAAGCAAGATCACATGCAAGCCGTACATCGTAGTTTATATTTGTTCAGTTAAGAAGGGTCTAACAATAGATTTGTTAATCGATCTAGCTTTAGAAGCCTTTATCGCGGATCTTTTCATTCATTTCACGTAGAGGAATCCTACTTCACTTGCACAGAGACAACTCCACTACATTTGTTGGAGGTAATAAACAATTAGGACAAATGTTTAAGTCGTCACAGTCATTTGACTCCAAATTGCTGTACAATCCACCTATTGGTGGAATATGGGAAGCTAGCGTGTGATCAATGAAGTTTCATTTTAAAAGAGGCATAATACCATTGTGCCGAGTAAGTCAGCGGAGCCAAAAGAATTTGAGGTGTTAATTCCGGCACACTTTTTAATCGGCGAAATATTTACGAACGAGATAATTCTCGTAATTGAGAAACAAGATGGTGTACCTCCAGTTGTTTGAATAATCGCCCAAGTGGCAAAATGTTATCCAGGAGAAGATAACAACGTCAGAGATGTGTAAAGGGTTTTCCAATAGGAATGATACAATTTAAAATGGTTATAATGGCAACACTGCGTATTATTTTTTGACATTTCTTATATCATTTGTGTTCAGTAGGTTATGCCATTTAATCATGGAAAGATACACGCTTCAACAACGTTCAGAAATTGTTAAATTGTTTTATCAAAATCAGTGCTCATTTGTGATACTGAGAGAAATAAATTTAAGAATTCATGGACGACATTATTCAGTTAATCGACTCACTATTCGTCGTATTGTAGACAAATTTGATAGTGAATTTTATTTACACGATACAATAGTACCAGTACGACAAAGAAATGCACGCACACAAGATAATATTGATTTGGTAGCAGCAAGTGTAAGAGAAAATCCAAATTTATCGGTTCCACGTCGTTCTCAACAATTAAATCTTTTTCAAACAACAACATGGAGAATTTTAAGAAAAGATTTGGGTTTACATCCTTACAAAATTCAACTGGTTCAATAACTGAAGCGATTAGACCACCATAAACGTCGTTTATGGTCGTTTAACAACTTGAAAATGTTGAACCTTTTTATCGAAAACTTTTATTCAGTGATGAAGCTCATTTTTGATTAAATGGTTATGTAAACAAACAGAATTGCAGAATTTGGAGTGATGAAAATCCACACGAAACTGTTCAGATATCATTACATCCCGATAAACTCACTCTGTGGTGTGCAATTCATGCTGGTGGAGTGATTGGTCCGTATTTCTTTGAAGAAAATGGTCGAAGATTAACAGTCAATGGTGAACGATATAGAACAATGTTAAATGATTTTTTTTTCCTGCTGTTGTTGAGAATAATCTGGAAGATATGTGGTTACAACAAGACGGTACCACCTGCCACACAGCCACCTTAACAATCGATTTATTGAAAATAAAATTTGGTGATGAAATTATGTCAAGATTTGGTCCAGTTAATTATCCTCCCAGGTCGTGTGATTTAACACCTTGTGATTTCTTTCTTTGGGGATATGTTAAGTCACAAGTTTATGCTGATAGTCCACCAACAATTGAACAATTAAAAATCAACATTGAACGTGCTATTGATGAAATACAGCCAAATTTATGTGGAAAATTAATGATAAATTGGGCTGACAGAATATAGTACGTACGGAAAAGTCGTCACGGTCATTTGAATGATGTTATTTTCCATACATAATGGCATAATATAACCTTTCAAATAAAAAAAAAATTTGGTCTCACTTTACATTGTATCATTCCTATTGGAAAACCCTTTATATTAAAACTTCTAAAGGAACATACAAACGATCCATTTCCAAATTGAGATCCTTAATGAAGGGGAGAATGTTCAACCAGCTGAAAGAAAAGGATATTTTCTGAAAATATAAAAACTTAACTTTGTTCGGCTATTTCATAATACAAATTCAATGCAAGCTAATTTTATTTTTTTTACTTTCTTTTACTCTAGTAAAATAAAGTACAGTAATCATGAAAATTTTGGACCTTGAGATTTTTAGAGATTCATTTGTTTTGAGGTCCCCTGAGTCCGAAAAAGTGGGTTTCGAAATGGCGTCTGTCTGTCTGTCAGTCTGTCCATCTGTCCGTCTGTCAGTATGTCAGTCTGTCAGTCTGTCAGTCTGTCTGTGTCCTCTCTACAGCCCAGATGGTCTAACCAATCGAACTGAAACTTCAGATTTAAGCTTTTTTGATAAATTGGGAGGTCCCAGTGAATTTTACTCCAAATCGGCCAACCGGAAGTGGCCGCTCTCCTGGTCCAGAAAATTTATTTTGCAAATATCTTAAAAAGTATAAGGTTTACAAAAAACTACTTAATACAAAATGTTTCCAAAAATTAAAAACAAATAAAAATACAAAATAAAAAATTTAAAAAAAAAATTTAAAAATTTAAAAATTAAAAAAAAAAAATTTAAAAAAAAAGTTATAAAAAAAAATAAAATTTCTCAAAATTCTCTGTTCGTAAAAGAAAGTCGTGTGTTGGCCACACCTCCATATTTTTACATGAACATTGTAACGAGAGAATTAAATATTTGACTGAAGTATAAATATTAATCTGTATTACGAAATAAACCGCAAAGAAAGAGAGAAAATATTATTTAACTAGCGGTTAGCTGGTTTTTGTGCAATCAAGGGCTTTTCTAAAAATTGACTGAAAAAGTTTACATGTCTAATAATTACTTAGATACAGTTGTTTTTTTTTTTGAATCCCTAAGCCGATAAGAGCGAAGCAACCTCCTGCGTGCCCTCAAGAGTTATTGAAACCGTTAGTCCCTACAATTCTAAATTTTCGTCTCTTCTGTAATAATGAATTCAGAAGAATATTTTGCACCCGACTATATCGTTTATATAGAAAGGGCAATACAAATTTGACACCAGTTTTAAAGATGGTGGTGTGTTTATTGCGCTGAAGAATGCCAATCCTAGTGAATTGGTTGCTCGTTACCCTATTAAGGATGTAAAAACAGTGCGCGACAATTTGTCTATTGTGAATCGACTAATCTGTGATGCAACTAGTATACGTACCAATGAATATCACTTGATTGTTAGTGACTTTAATTTCCTTGATGTATCCTGGCTTGTTGTCGATGGTACCTTCAGGATTTCAAGCCTTCATTGACGGATGAAAACGAAAAAAATATGATCGGTTACTTCGCAAGTATTTCAACTACTCTATTGAATGAAATTAGTAATAGCCGAATAAAGTTTCTAGAACTGTTATTTTCTGACGAAGCTTTGTATTCCGAGGTCTAATCTCGTAAGGATTACACCGGAAATACGAGCATTTATTAAACCCAAATTATAATAAATATTTTTTTTATCTGAATTTCTGAACACAGAGATTGAGGTTTTCTTCAACGTGGTTGAAAATTGCAGTGGGTGGTTGGGAGAATCGATAAGATTAGATGAACGTCTAAAAACTGCACAAAAGGCAAATCAAACTAGGAAAGATTTGAATAAAATTATGAGCATAGAAATTGATATATCCAACAAAACTGGTACTTCATTCTATGCTGGGCTTTCTCTTCTTCTGTTGTGAGCATTTATTAATTTAAACAATTAAACAAAGTTGCATACAAATTTGTTTTAAAATTTTCAATATTTTTATACATGGGGATCGGTACGTAATTCTATTTAAAAAATTCTGTTTTTACAAAATTCTGTTTTGCAAAATTCTGTATTTTTAAACATATTAGTGGTCACTAATTTATTCATCAATTATCTACTCAGATAAAATATTTACTGTTCGTTGCTGAGTCCATTGTTATAGAATATTTTGTATAATGGTGGGCTTAGATTTCACTTAAGTGAGGAAAAGCTGGGGGTGTTGCGGTTAAGTTGGTTGCCAAATTTAAGGCCGAAGCAGAAAATATTTTTAACGAGGCCATAGACTTTATCCAACAGTGGTTATGTAAGAGAGGACTGATGTTAGCCGAACATTAGACGGAGGTGGTATTAATCTCAAGCAGGAAAAGGCGGGAAAATATTGCCATCCATGTGGATAATTCTAAGATCAGGTTTAAGAGAAATGTGGATGCAGCATACCGACGGGTTTTTATAATTCTTCAAAAAATTAATTCTGCAATTAATTTTTTTGCGGCGAAAAAATTAATTGCAGAGTTAATTTCTTGCAGAATTATGTAAACTAGAATTTTGTAAAACCGAATTTTGTAAAACAGAATTTTGTAAAACGGAATTATGTATATAAAACAGAATTTCATACCCAACCCTTATAAATGTTATCTAATACCGTTATTAATCCCGGGTTTGTCGTTATTTAATACCGAAGTATCGATATTCATATTTTAGAAACGTATTGGATGCCTGTTGGTGAAAAATAAATCTTGCTTTTGCGAGTCATGATATAATAACATCGAAAAGCGCCGCAATAAACTTCATACCTTGTGTAATATACACGATAGTAGTAATTTAGAGGTTTGTCAATAACAAAAGAAAAATATCTGGGTTTCCATGACTTATCAGGTCTGCACTTCTAGCTCCTGACCAGGGTTTCAATCAAGAACTGAACCGGAACATTAAACCATAATTAACCGAATTAAAACCCGAATTGTAACCGATTTTAAAATTAAAATTTATTTGATGAACAAAAAGGAGGAGCGCAAAACTTTGTCTAACAACAATGTTGGTCTAGCTCGAGCCCTAAACTCTAGTGAGAATTTGTTATTTCAATTATACCTATTTAGTATAATGTGGGGAGAAAGAAAGTAATTCTCAAAATAGGGTGTGCCGAAAACGATGTAAATTAAATGTGCACAGTAAATAAATACATAAATAAAAATAAAAATTCTACCGATGTTTTGGAATATTGGAATAAAATTAGAATGCGCAAGCCCAAGAATTTGGCTAAAGTTATTTTATCCGTATCTACATCTTATCGTGGATAAATGAAGCGACGTAGAAACGACGTAAATTAAACTGTTTATTCTTAACCAGGTAAAAACCGGTTTAGTTCCGGAATTAAACCGGCATGAAAAATAATTTTCAAATCATAACACAAAATAGTTTGGCTCTAAATTCAAAATCTGCCCCTAACTTATTTGATCGGTTGCTAACTTTTAACGTCCGTTTATGTTATTAGCTCAGAATTTAGCCATAAAAAGTTAACAGATGAGAGGGTTCGTCCCCATTCGGAGATCTTTCCTCCCTGACCCCTGGTAGATATCCTTCATCCACGTGATTTTCAAGTGATTTTGCTATTCTAACTGACATACCTAAGCTATTCACATGCATCATTAACAGTTGCAAAGATAGACCAGCTTAAGAACAATTCGACGGCCGATTTTAATATTATTAATGACATACTTTAATAGCCCCATGAGATTTTCTTGAAAAAAATTGTAGAGCATCGCGTTTGTAATATGGTAAATGCTTAAATTATTAAACCAAATCACCTGAATGTTTTCTTTTCAGCAATACTAACACGTAGCACAACAAGGGGCTCCAAGAAAAATGGTGAAATTCATCTCTCAACTTACGTGACTTTAAGAGTAAATGTAATGCACCACACCGTGTAATTTGAAATTTCTGTTTTCTTTTATTGGAAATTTCTAACCAAAATTACATCAATCATATGTATAAAAAAAAACTTACAGAAGTTTGGAAAACAAATCAAATTTTACGATCATTTGTATTAAAGCGGATATGAATAAGAAAAAAATAAAGTGAAGACCGAAAGATTTTGGAACCCCATTACCTCCAGACAAAAAACAAATCGCCATTCATTCAAGAAATACCATTAAAAATGAAAAACTCTCACAGGAATGAAATGGACAATGCAAATATAAAAAGCCGAAGTCATAAATCAAATAAATATTAAAAATTCCAAAGTCATATAATTTACAAAAAAAAAAAAAAAAAAAATCCGCGAAGTCATGCAATCACACAGAGAGAAAGTAAAATCTGGAATTGTTTGGATTGTAATTTATTTAGAACGAATTAGACAAAATTAAACTTGTGTATACGTATGTACATATATGTGTAAACTTATGTGATGATCAAAAAGTCAGTGAACCAGGCCGAATTTATTCTTAATACCCTCTATGTATGACATCATGCATAAATCAGCGAATTGTAAATTGTATGTATATTACATAAATTCCCGGAATGTCAGTGAACCGCCTAAGATAATTACCACCGCGCGCATTTACATTTTGTTAAAGGAAATAACAATTTAATTAAATTAAACATTCGTGAGCATTTTTGATTTTGTTAGTAAAATAAATTATAAACAAAATATAATTAATTAAATTTAATTTTTAATTTTTATGATAATTTTCACTTTTCATTTTACAAATTACATAGGTACAAAATAATAATATTATGTTCGTTCATTCGAACCGAGTGAAATGAAAGGAAGGAGTTATTATGTTTAGCAAAATTTCAATCGGAAGTTGAAATTTTATCCGGATGATATTTTAAGAATTGGGGTCAATAATTTTTATTTTGCGGCACGTTTGGCATAAATTTAATTTTCAGGAAGTTTAGTTAATTACGGTTTTTTTTTTTTTTGTTTATTACCGTTTTATATGGACAATGTACAATAAAATCTTGGATATATAAGTAGATTGATAAAAACAAAAAATAGCGCGATATACGCAAGCATAATAAATTCGTTTTTTGACCATGACTAATAGCCAAATATGGTGCTTGAAAGCTGTAATATATGTATGTAAGTATGTATATGTGTTATACCTTTTCTTTGAATTTCGTGGTTCCGTAATTTTATTAACGATTTTTCTTTTTTTTCTTTTTTTTTGTTGTCTTTTGTATATCAAAAAATAAAATAATTGTTCGGTTTGGCCTGCGTGTACACATTGTCATTGGGGAACAACTACATAAGATAATGTTGTGAAATTGAATTTTCGGTGGTACAGTACAAAAAAAAAAAACTAAAAAACTGCATTTCTTCTGTGCCAAAATGAGATAAAATAAAACCAAAATCCCAATTTTATTTCTTTTTTGTTAATTAAATTTAATTTGCAATGGCATATACGTTTTGGTGATTTTATATACTTATATAAAATTGACAAAGCATTGTATGATGAAACTAATTCATGAATTATGTCTTGTTGTTAGTTTGCATTTTGCATCATTCATCCAATTCGTTTGGCGCGGTATGCCATAAAAAGCTTAATTAATTGTGATTTTCAACGCGCATACAATAATTTTGTATTTATAAGAAGAGATAGATAATTGCAAACCCAGATCAACTCAATTTGACAGAAAGGTTTAATTTTTATGTCTACAAAAGCCTTCACAGCATGGCAAACGTCCGTCATTCAAAGGAAAATAACCCATTTATTCTTGCCAATGTGATTAGTGAAAGTTTATAGATCGACTTTAATTTGGTGTAAAAATTTAATTCAAAACAAAACGTACTCAAAATTTGAAATTAAGCTGAAGTCTTGTTGAAACGTTTTATTTATGATTTCGTTAAACATTTTATTAAGAAACTTACATAAGCTCAAAAAAATAATTGTCTAATAATTTGTTTTACCCTTATGCCAAAAACTCAATTTTCAGTAGTTAAGTTGATTTTAAAAAATCTAAGGGAGCCTGAATTTTGGTCGTAAAATGGGAGTGGTGGTGTAATTGTTGTCTCTTTGCTTTAGCGTTCTCACGAACAACGCACTGAAACAAAGAAAAACGTTGTAACCTACAAAAATAAAATTTAATATTGCCTAGGTACAACTTATTAAGAAACTCTCATTTCTCAAATCCTATTTTATGACCAAAATTCGAGTATCGATTGAAGTCGATTTAAGGAATTATATCACTCAGGAAAAACATTTTTATCGTTCTTTTTTCGCCGGTTTCATCGCCCGCTGTTGTTTACCGAAATACCGGTGTTTTTTTGTTTAACTTACGATTTACTTTCCATTAAATCACTACCGAAATAGTTTCTACTAAAAATAAAAGTAACCTTTAATTACGAGCCCCTAAAAGGATTTCTTAACCGGGATTCTGGTCTCAATAATGTTATCGAGACATCCCGAAATTTCTTGATTTTCGATTTATTTATTTAATATTCTGCTTTAACTCAATAAATGCATAGGAATAAATTATTACAGTAAGACCTCGGTTTAAGAGTATAACTGGGGATTGACCTGTCTCTCATTGTAGAGTGTTCCTTAGATCCAAACGTAGAAAACTTGAACATGTTGTAAAAAATGTATCCACATGAACCATTTTCAAGTCAAATTCAGTCCAATTAATTTCATCATAATCGGTTAAGAAATAATCAAGTTCCTTCCTAATTGGCCTGAATTTGACTTGAAAATGCTACATATGGCTAAACTTGAATCTGAGATATTCGGATCTAAAGGGCCATCGGAATTAAGAGACAGACCAATCTCCGATTAGTCTCTTAAACCGAAGCTTTACTGTACTATACATATATTATTCCTAAGCAATTGAGTTAAAATAAGCAAATAAAATAAATAAATCAAAAACCGGGAAATCCTGAGATTTCCGGGTGACACTTTCCAGACAGAAAAAGACCAGAGATAAAAAGCGCAGCATAGCTACGCTATTATTTGGGCTACAGCAAACATTAATATCCCAGTTAAAATCACAAGAGGGGAATTTGTCATCGCAGAACCAGGTTGAAAAATCATCGCGTTAGAGGACGATGTCGACAAGAAATTGCATGTTCAAGATACGGTTATGATCGACATGGAAGAAAAACTTGAAAAACTTCAAACTGAAGTAATGGAGCAAAAAAAAGGAAAGGATGGCCCTCTTGTGCATTGTAGAGAAGGTATCGTACAATCGAGCTCATCAGATCACCACCGAAACGGCAGCACCAGTCACATGAAACCGCCAGTATTCGATGGTAGGTCTTCTTGGCCAAATTTCAAAGTGCAATTCACGGCAGCAGCCAAAACTAATAAATGGGACGCGGAACAGTTACCAAGTGGGTTAATTTTGACACCCGATACCATCCATAGTGTGCCGAAATCCCAAAAGGACTACGAGCAGCTGATGAACGCTTTGGAGTTATGATACGGAGACTCCCATATGCAGGAGCTTCACAAGATACAAGTACAAAACCGCAGGCAAGCCAAAGGTGAAAGTCTACAACAAATGGAAGCAGAAATCACATATAGCTAGGTATTCAAGAGTATTATTATTATTATTGGAGGGCCATGCGGGCGATCAGCCACCTCGCACTGCTACCTAAAAGATCTATTGTGCTGGACCCCGCTTAATTATCCGCCCAGTCAATATTCAGGTTCTTAACGAACTACTGCCTCCCGGTACGTGATACATATTATCTGGGCTTATTGCTCTCCCACCTAGATGTTTACTACAGCATATAGTTCCGCTAGAAAGACGGTAGCATTGGAGTCCAAGGACTTCGAGAGGGTTGTCCCACGCCTGTATATTCCTACTCCTGCCCCGTATTCCGTTTGATTTTACTCTTACGAGTTCAAGAGTAAAACCGGCGGTTTTTTCCATTCAAGAGTAAAACCGGCAGATCAAAATCCTCGTCCATCATACCAGTCGAGCAAGGAAGGCTTGATGGATATTTTAACCAAGAAAAAGCACAACATATTTGGAGAATCTCACTGTTGGATGTACTACATCCGTACTTCATCGAGTTGCAATAAAGAGGAATACCACAGGCTGGATATCTCATATATCCCATTACGACGACATTGACGATGCATGGACAAGAAATTAAAGTAGGCAACGATTGGGTAGCACCAAAGTACTGTAATTCAATGTAATGCATTAAATAAATTTGCAAATATGTGAGGCCAACGATTTGACCGTGTTTGGGTTGGTACATACAAACAGACATGACGAGGTCGCAATTACATATCATATCAAATTATATCAATTTTAAACTTCCACATCCATGAACGCCAACCAACGGTTGTCCACCTAAGAGGACCCTTGGAAAATGGCCGGAGACTTCACTTCAAATGCAGCACAAAGAGTTGCCGCTACACTACCAAACACACCGTTAACGGCTTTTTCGTTTGCGAGGACTTTGACGTACCCGGAAGTTCCGAAGTATTACACCCGGAACATATCAAGAACAGTTTTTTGCGGGTTTTTTTCGGTTCTTCCTAGACAAGATGTTGTAGCAAGCGATGCATTAGGCCGGCTGTAAGTCGTCTATCCCAACAATACAAAGCATACATGATGATAAGGCGAGAGGCACAATCGGTTGGTCTGTTGAAGATGATCAATTGGCACATATTCGTATGGCAGATACAGCAAAGAAAACATGGGATGCGTTGAAAAATTACCATGAGAAGAGTACGCTTGCTAACAAGGCTTACTTGGTGCGATCAATTTGTGCATTGAAACTCGAAGAAGGTGGTGGTGGTGATACGAAAGCACACATAAATCGAATGCAAGATCTATTCACGAAATTGAGCGACCTTGGTGAAGGAACATTGGCAACTTTGTTTGCGAAAATATTTTTACTCGGTAGTTTGCCAGAAAGTTACGATACAATGATTTCTGGACTTGGAGCGCGTGATGAAACAGAGGTCACACTTGATGTGGTGAAACAGCATGTGATTGCTGAATACGAGAGGCGTGCACAAAGAGATGGAACTTCAAGTGATTCAGTTATGAAGACTGTAGCAAAGGTTGGTGTTTATTTTTTCTGCAAGAAACCCAATCATCAAAAGAAAAATTGCCCAAAGTACAAGGAATGGCTTGGAAAAAAGAATAGTGGTAATACAGGTAAAAAGAGCACTGATGGCAAATCGACTGATAAGTTGAATAGGATTCAAGATTCGGATTTTTTGTTTTTGATTGGTAACAAATAAAAAAAGGGATGGATCATCGACTCAGGCGCAACGAAACACGTTGTCAGCAATAGAGATTTCTTCACTGAATTTGATGAATCATATAAAAGTTCAGTCGAGCTGGCAAATGGTGAATCAATGAGCATTCATGGAATTGGTAGTGGCAATTTAAGATTTTTAGACGAGAGTGGATGCATTCGTAAAGCAAAAGCAACCAATGTTTTGTATGCATCAAAATTGGTTGGGAATGTACTTTCTGTACGACGGTTGGTGAAAAATGGTCTTAAAGTCGAATTCAACGATCGAATTTGCGAAATCAGGTACAATGGTCCCGCGACTCCCAGTGGAAAACGTTACTTGGTCACCTTCATTGACGATTACTCATGTTTTACATTCGTTGTTTTGTTGGCACACAAATCGGAGGTTGAAGACACTATGAAGCAGTTTGTCGTATTGTGTGAAAACAAGTTCGATCGAAAACCAAAAATAATACGATCGGATTGGGTTGGTGAGTACACTTCAAAGGAGAATACACAAACTATTTAAAGTTAAAGACCATTCAGATCCAGTTAACGGCAGCCGACTGTCCACAACAAAATGGTAAAGCTGAACGAAATAATCGCACTTTGATCGAAATGGCTCGTTGCTTGCTCATAGACGCGAAGTTACCAAACAGTTTTTGGGGTGAGGCGATTGCAACGGCAAATTTCATTCAGAATCGTGTGATAACAAGAACAACGAACATGACACCATATGAACGGTGGAACGGCATAAAACCAGATACAGACAATTTTCACATATTTGGTTCTAAATGTTTTGCCCATGTATCATCAGCAAAAAGAGGAAAATTGAACTATGTGGCAGACGAAATGATTTTTCTTGGACATGACGAGCATTCAAAAGCTTATCGTTGCTACAATCCTTCAACGAAGAAAGTAGTAGTGGAAGACAAAAACATGACGTTGATCAAGTCGATGGCTTATCGGTTCAGAAGGAGCAACCAAATGTTGACAATGAAGTAAACATTGATGACAGTATCAGTGAATAGGTAAACGCTGAGGAGGAGGTAGATTCAACAGAAACACAAGTAAATAAACAACAAAATGATCAAGTTCAACCAACGGTACGTGTTTCACAAAGAATAACAAAGGGCGTGCCACCAAAGCTTTTGATTAATCGTAAAAGTGACGATAAAGTGCAATGGCTTACTGCGATGCAGGAAGAAATTGAGGCGCATGAATATAACGGTACATGGGAACTTGTAGATTTGCCGCCAGGTAAAACAGCAATTGGAAGTAAATGGGTGTTCAAGGTAAAAATCAGTGCAGATGGTGAAATGCAAAGATACAAAGCCAGATTCGTGGCACAAGGATTTTCACAGAGGTACGGCGAGGATTATGACGAGGTGTTTGCGCCAGTGGTGCTTCATACAACATTCAGAACGTTGTTATCAGTAAGTGCAAAAAGGAAGATGCTTGTGCATCACTTTGATGCTACGACGGCATTTCTTAATGAAAAGTTAAAAGAAACCATCTAAATAAAGCAGCCACGCGGCTTTGATGATGATAGTTTGAAGGTATGTCTGCTTAAGCGAAGCATTTATGGTCTGAAACAGGCTGCCAGATCTTGGAATTCCATACTTCACAAAGTAATCATCGGAGCGGGATTTCAACAGAGCTATAACGATTCATGCTTGTATTCGAAGAAAATTGGCAATGAGTTTTGCTATGTAATTATCTATGTGGATGACTTGATTGTGGCATGTTCGACAAATAAGCAAATTACGGATATCGAATGCATTTTCAAGCCACATTTTATGATGCAAGATTTGGGATCGATCAATTACTATTTGGACAACCATTTCATACATATATTCGATATAAGTATTATATGAGATTACGTCGAACATGGTTGTCCTAAATACCCTAATCCTCTGCTTTTCTCAAAAGTGAAGTATTTTTCGAATAGATAAGACCCTGTGACAACTTAGAATATACGACATTTTCGTGGCCGCTTCCTAGGATTTTCACAAGAAAATTCGTAAACGAGAGTTTTCTGAAAGTTCCTCAGTTTTTAGAAAATGATCTGATTTTATACATTCACTATCAGAATAGACCGCGCCATAGAAAAAATTTAAATTTGTTTTGTAAGAGTTGGACAACTTAAGGTAAATTATGACAAATTTCACGTACGTATTGAATTATGGTATAACCTGGGCGAAGCCGAGTACTTCAGCTACTATTGTAAATTAAACCAAAAAGGTTTTTTCTAAATTCCATAAATTGAAAATGAGAGTGAATTTCTTTATACCGTTATACTGAAATTCCGTATAGAGGCTTCAGTATAGCGAGGCTTAAGTAAATCACTTCAGCAAAACCATCACAATGGTGAATTTCAGTAAAAAAGGATTTCAAAGGATTTCAGCCTGAACAAACTTTTTCTTGGGATAAATAATCGCCTGGGCCGTAACGCGATTAAAAAAATCGTTTTTTCGACATTTTATATTTGATTTTATTTGGACCGCCAAATAATTTAAATAAATCTATCGAGTCAAAAAGCTCGAGCTGGCTCATAGTTTTTGCTTCAAATTTAACTCGGGTTTTTTTCTTAAACAGCTCGAGCCTCGAGCATAATAATAATACTTAAAACGATTTATGTCGCAATTTTTTAATTTTCTCTGCGATGTGATTCTAGTACGATAATAATTTACTTTATTCACTTCTCGAACGCACTCTTCCTCCACACCATTGAACGCACTCTTTTAATTCTAGTACTACAGTATGTGTATGATTTGAAATGCGTAGTACCGTTATAAATTTTGACATAAACCAAAACAATGAAGAAAATAGATTTTTAAATTCTTTTTTTATTTGTGTGAAATAACTATCGGGTAAACGATAAAATTTTTAGATATATTAACCCACAATAATATGGAATCTGAAGTTTGGAAACATTTTTCAAGGTGTACGAAAGAGGCAATGGCTACATGCAAAATATGTCATGCAAAAAATCAACAACTTCTAGTTTAATATGGCATTTAGAGAGTACGCACCAATTGAACACAAAAAATCGTAAATAAGATTTTAACGACCCAACTAATGAGCAAGTGCAATTGGCCGGAACTTCTTCGCAGCAGAAAAAAACATTAACAATTGACAAACATTTGACAAATCAATCTTTGGAATATATAGTAGCAAAACTCGCGGCGTTGGATGGTTTTACTATTCCCGCCATCACAAACAGCGGTTTTATTCGTGATTCTTTAAACAGACGAAATCTATATTTACCCAAATATCCAGCGGAAGTAATGAAATTAGTTCACAAGTATTACGATGTCGCAAAAAAACAGTTGATATCTAAAATTAAAATGCAGACCCAAGACAAAAACAAATTTACCCTTACTCTTGAGTTCTTAACGAGTGCACCAGTAAGCGCAATCGACGCTACTTGAATGTTAACATTCATGATTCGAATGGCGGGATTTTTAATTTAGGATTAACAAGAATCTTGGGTAGTTGTCCCGCGGAAACAGCACTAGAACTTCTAACCAATAAACTTAAAAGTTTTGATTTAAGGTTTACGGATTTAATTGGATGTACTTTTGATGGAGCGGCAGTAATGGTAAAATTAGGTCTCATGCTGCCAACATCAACAACTCATTAACTGTGTTATTCCCACGCTATTAATTTAGCGGTTGTTGATTCAATTTATACCACTACAATTGTTAGGACTAAATGTAATATAAGTTCGGAATCAGAGAGCGAAAAAGGGAAACGGAAACAATGCAAGTTATAGTAAACTGCCACAACTGCGAGAAAACTTCAGCGATACACTGGCACGAATTGGAAAAATTATCAAATTGTTTAAAGGGTCCCCTGTGAAGAATAATATACTACAGAACTACATTAAAACTAATCTTGGCAACGAGATGGAGTTCGCTATATGTACCATGATTGAACGCTTTCTTGTAGTTAATAGTAGCGTACAAAACGGCGCTTGTTGATTTAAGTCTCCAGCATTTATTCATTGGAGACGATTTGAGATAAATTTCCTTAAACCAATTAAACTGGCTGTTGAAGCATTAAGCTGCCGAGAAGCGAACTTACTAACAAGCGAAGGAGTTTTAATGTTTTTATTTAAAACTCTCGAGAAAGAAAACTCTCATTTTGCTAAGGCAATGTTAACCGCTCTTAAACACCGTATCAGTCAGCGTCGAAATAATGATATAATTTCTGTAATGAAGTTTCTGCAAAACCCACAATCATTAAAAGAAAAAAATTATGATTTTTTAAAATGGAATCAAAGCAAAAAATCTCAAAATTGATAAAATTGTATTCAATGTTGCTTTCAACAAAGAATTCTTCGCCAATAGTTTCAGATCCTGAGTCTGTTGCTGAATTGTTTACAGTGACTGATACAGATGAGACAACGGCACCTGAAAAGTGGGATGATCTATCAGTAATTTTTAACAGTTGTAACGGAATTCTTATATCTAAAGAGAAATTCCATTACTAACCTAGCCCAGCAAAAATTTAATTTAGTGATCAGCATGACATTGAAGATTACATCTTCACCTAAATCTCGTTAATATATAGGTCATGCTGAATTTTCTGTTTACATTTTTTTTTTCTTATACACTTATTTAATTGAAGGTCAGCGTTTGATCAATCTTTCGCGATGGGCTGGTTGCCCAATTCACTATTTAAGGGTCCGATGCCCTCACTTTATCCCCAAATTAGTTTTTTTTACCTTAGGCGGTAACCTAGGCCACTATTCTTACATCCCCATCCCCACGACTAATTTAACCTCACCGCTGGAGCTAGCTGGGTAATGCCGCCTGTGGGGTGTGTAAAAGGATAGAGGCAACCGGGCAACCCATGTAACTGGGTTTGCTCTATAGACCATAGAGGCATATCCAGCTTTACAAATGACGCCCAAATACGAGGCCTAAATTCGCCTCTAAATTAAATAGAAGTTTTGGCACCATTATTACAAATGGCGCCCAAAACACAAAAGGCTTAATTAAATTACATCAGGTCCAATATAAATTAAATTATTTACTAGATAGCCACCACATTTCATATGGTGGTGAAGCGAGGACCAAAAATTGGCCCAAATAACTGGTATAATGTACCACAGATATTCCAAAATTTTGAAGAAAATTGGGGATTTCCAAGAGGTGTAGTCCTTACCAATTCAAATATGAAATTCTACCGGTTATGAGTATGGCTGCGGTCATGCCGAAAGGCTTGCCTGACCGGATGCATCGGTGGGTCATACACATATCAGTAAGAAATATGAACTTTTAAGTGGCAATACCGGATCCCCGAATGAACGATTTATCTGTGGCAAGTCCCAACCCGCACTCCGGGGGGTAAATCAATATTCGTGGTAGTATTTGGGATTTAGAAGTGTATTTGGAATTGTCGAAGAATGTAGACATGCATTGGTATCCACTTTTTGTCTTAAGTTGTACGGTTTTCATTACCAGGTACAACAAACAATTTGGCAAACTGTTACTGGCAAGGGTGAATGGTGCGATCCCTTAAGTAATATCTCTTTCCTGCCAAGCGACGATCTTGGGTGGTATAAAGGGCTGCTCATTCTAAGGCTAATTGACTCATCATTCCGCATCCCAGTCGGAATTGTAAAATTGAACCTTTCTCAACTTATCCTCAGTTTCGGTGACAATTTAGCTTGTGGCTAGAATTAACCACAAGTTAAAATTTTGCCACAACCAAAAATTATTTTTGGAAAAAAAAGGAATTTCCAATTTATCACTTTATATTTAAATGTTCGCGTACCTTTCACTTCTGTTTTCAAAAATATTAAACCATCATCCTTAGGGATGGGAATCGCAAGTCTACTCGTTTTAGTTATTATTGCATCCAGGGTACAACAGGACTGATTGGTCACACTTAGGAGTCTGCAAGTGGATGTGCATCGAATACAAGTTGGCCATAAATCAGTCAAGTTGTTATCGTAAAGTGATGGAAATTCGCAACAGCAGCGGGCGAGTTGTTGTTCCTAGTTGAATGAACGTTTCAGCCTGCCACTCACACAGTCAGGTCTTCTTACAAGGTGTAATCGAATGATGACTGTGAGATAAGAGGGCAAGAGGATTGTCTCACTCATTTAGGTAATTTAATGAAATATGAAACGATTTCACCTATGCAATGTGTCTCACTTCAATTATAGTTGGAGTTACGAATGCCATTGCTATCGAGGTTGTCATTTTGAATTTCATCCAAATCAATCTCAAATCCTTTCCTTTCCTAGTTTTGACCCAAGTAGTGAGTATTTGGCTATCATTCCATGGCGGACGGGGTTAAATGACTCCGTGGTTGTATGTAGTTTTGAAAGATAGAAAAATTAGTTGACTTATAATTAGTTTAATGTGTTCAATTTAAATTAGGTACACGATGATTTTTATATATTTGTGAAGAATGGATGCGGAGTTGCTGGGAGAGGATGAGCTCCTGGTAGAATTGGAGGTGCGTGGGTTAATAGACCCACGGAGGGGCGTGGTTACCCTCAAAATTAAAAAGATTCTGGCCGAAAGGCTCAGAGTTGAACAGGTGGATTGGTGGGATGCACCTATACAACCGCATGAAGCGGCAGTACTGCCGGAGATTAACACCTGCCGGAAGAAGTTATGGTTGGCGCAGCAGTCCTTGTTGGGACAAATTCATGCCGGTAACTCGGTGGCAGAAATATATCCGAAGCTGAAGACCCACCTAATGCACATTGAGAGAAGGCTTGGTCGCAGGGTAGAATGCCCAACACTCAGAGCACAGGGTACGAGTGCGCATATAATAGCGAGCATGATCCGTCGCATGGTCCTTGATTTGAAGAGAGGCTTAAGCTCACCAAGTGATGTGGCTGCTAAGCTATCCAGAGTAGTGATAAAAATCGAAGAGCCCATGAACCAAGCAGTGGTGGGGGAAGGAGGTGATAGGTCTGCAAGGTGTAGTTGAGAAGCCGGAAGAACAGAAGGTAGACGATGAAGATGAAGGATTAGTACCCAATAATGTAGAAATTAGTGAAGTCAAAATTGAGGAAGAGAAGTGGGAGCCAGAGAGCATAGATGGGGGAGTAAGTAGAGCAAAGGCAGAAGCTGAAGAAGTGCAGAAAGAAGATCATGCACAGAGGAATGTAGATATTCAAGTGGATGAGCAGACTCTTAATGACAACCTTGAGCAATCCACTGAAATTGAACCCAACATCAGTTCCATCAACACAGGTATAATGAAGAGTTCCGACCAAGATCCTGGGACACAGATGGATCATTCACTATCTGAAGCATCAGATGGGCTATGCCCTTCTGTAGCTGAAGATTGTGTTGGGTTATGCGAATTGCCCACTAAGATCAAAGGTAAGATCAGGGGCAACACCAGAGGCAAGAGCAGAGGTAAGTTCAGGGGCGTTCCCAGAATTCGCGCGCGCAAATCACGGTTACAGTGCAAATCAAAAGCGCGAGCTCGTCGGAGGAGACATCGCGGCGCCGTTCGC
The DNA here is from genome assembly GCA_958295665.1 of Tipula vernalis. Classification (NCBI taxonomy): domain Eukaryota; kingdom Metazoa; phylum Arthropoda; class Insecta; order Diptera; family Tipulidae; genus Tipula; species Tipula vernalis. The sequence goes on along the minus strand of OY282558.1, from coordinate 131,395,140 downwards.
GTAATGGTGCTTTTTCAAAATTGGGTTGAGGTGTGCGCAACGCGAAGCAAAACATGGGTAGATCATCTTCCAGGAGTTTTGGATTTGCGTTTAGAGGATGAGGTGCTTACCAGGTCGAACCGGCGATTGGTAGTTTTCCCGCGTTTACCATTTTCCCTTTACAATACCTACATATTTGTAAATGGGTAATGTAAAGGTAAGATGAAGACTGATAGATGTTTGGTTTATCGAAGTAAGCCAATAAACAGCAGTAACTAGTTTAGATGATTAGTTAAGTTAGAGAGGAGAAGCAGAAGACGAGAAGAAAGAGAAATGAAAACGAAGGAAGTGACGGTTGGTAGTAGCGGGAACAATAAGGAATTCGTTATCGCGGACCATTCTGTCGTTACACCACCTACGCAGTACTAGATGCCTGAATAGATGATGTAATGACAGGGTGAAGACTGGTACTGCGGGTACCAGTGTTAATTAAGTAGTTAAGATCTGGTAGAAATTTGAAAATAGGGTATAGGGTAAACTTAGGGAACAATTTGTTATAGATAGTTTAGAGTTTAGGATTAGGTAAACAATTTAATCTGGGTATAAAATATCATTTGTAGTATTACGTTTTCTCTATCCATAAAGAACATACACGATATCATGGAGTGGATCAGCGTATTGCTTTACATTAGTTTGCTTAGCCGGGCGTCAGCAGCGGGAACTAGCCTCGAGCCATTCGTACACCAACCCGGTATATTTCTTGAGCAAGTAGGGCAGGCCTATTTGACCCATGAGAACTGGAAGCTGATATTGCATTACAACCTCACGAATTGCTGGCATGAATGGAATCCATTAGCGCCACGGTTTCGCAATTGGCTAGATGGTGCACTGAGAGTGACTGGAGACAGAGCAGTAGGAACCCAAACAGCACCACCCAAGGTTGCGGGATACTGATAGGATCGATCGAACATGTGATGGATGAGATGGAAGATCGCAATCGGTTATTAAGAGATCCTAGCCGGAAGAAACGTGCCCCATTCGAGTTCATGGGGACGTTAATGGCGGAACTGTTCGAGTAAAGGACCAAAGAGACGCTGAGAAGTACGCAAAACTAATTGATGAGTTGCAGGCGGGATCATTGCAAATGAGGGACCTGATCAGCAAACAAACACACGTGTTGGATGTAACATCAAACATTATCCGCAAACAACACGAACAAATAACGAGCCAGTATCAGGCAACACAGCAGGATATCTTGGCACTCTACCAGCACAGTGACTTCATCGATGCAGCACTACAGTTAACGATAAATATAAATATTTTTAAAGAAGTGCAGGAAGCCTTGATAGATGTAATGACCGATCTGCACCAGGGACATATTAATACGCAACTAATAACACCACCACAGCTCAAAGAACAACTGGAGAGGTTGCGTCTGTGGGTGTTTGAGGATGTACGAGTGCCAGACTATGAGCACCACTGGGTGCAGCTATACCGAGTGTTGCGCGTAAAATCACGCCTGATCAATGACCAAATAATTTTCGAGCTCAACATACCATTGCTGGGGCTACCGCCCACAAAGATCGCATGGTATACGTCCAACCATCATTTGCAATGTTTCTAGTCGATCTTCAGAGAATCTGGTACTACCCTATCACACCCGAAGAGTTGAGGCACTGCCAGCAATGGATGCCATCGCAAGTGATATGCTTGCAACAAAACGCTATATATACGGTTAAGGGAGACCAGCAACCCTGCGAACTCCGGTTACTACAACATCAGGAGAAAGCTTCGGATAACTGCCAAGTACGGACAACGCTGCCGAGCACAGTAATTACCCCACTGAGCACCATCAACCAGTTGATAGTGTCTGTACCAAACAAAGAGGTGTACAACGTAATATGCAAAACTACGGTAGAACCAGTCACTATCTATGGAAGCGGCATTCTGCGGTTGTCTCCAGATTGCGAAATCAAAAGCACGAATTATTTGCTTCGAAGTCAGAAGAGCCATGAGACAAAGCGGAGTGTGTTGTTCCTACCGTCTTTCAACCTGACGCAGGAGGTTAACGCTGAGAAGATGCCAATGGTAATCAATGGGCTGGACGATGATACGGAGATTGTCGACGGCGGTAAAGGACCTTCATTCCCAATGGACCACGATAAACTTACATGACATTCCGCACTATGCCACGTCTACAATAGTGTAGGTGTTAGTAGTAATCGTTTGGCTGATTTGGTGGAGGCGTCGCAGACTGAGCAAACTAATATATCAGCTGAGGGGAAACCAACAATCAACACTAGATGAACAGCTAGCAAGAAGGCCAGTTTCGAGGAGGAGAATTAGTTGTTAAGAACCTATTTGACTGGTGTATTTCTTTTTTTGGTGATGTAATAAATAAATAAAATAAAAAAAATATGTATCTAGTAATAAGGGTATAGTAGCTAGATAGTAAGATAAGTAGATAGTTAAGAGATATTTTTAGCTTTAGTTAACTATAGAAACCGCCTGGCTGGCTCAGTGAATAGAGTTTTGAACTTGTCAGGGTGTGGGGCGTCCTCACGTTGGGCGATTAAGAGACAAACTTACAAAACCATGTCCCTTTCTAATAGAGCATAAGTCTCTTTTCATCTCAGGGATTAGGTTTTCCCCACGCTGTAACGGAATTTTTATCTAAAGAGAAATTCCATTACTAACCTAGCCCAGCAAAAATTTAATTTAGTGATCAGCATGACATTGAAGATTAGATCTTCACCTAAATCTCGTTAATATATATGTCATGCTGAATTTTCTGTTTACATTTTTTTTCTTATACACTTATTTAATTGAAGGTCAGCGTTTGATCAATCTTTCGCGATGGGCTGGTTGCCCAATTCACTATTTAAGGGTCCGATGCCCTCACTTGATCCCCAAATTAGTTTTTTTTTACTTTAGGCGGTAATCTAGGCCACTATTCTTACATCCCCATCCCCACGACTAATTTAACCTCACCGCTGGAGCTAGCTGGGTAATGCCGCCTGTGGGATGTGTAAAAGAATAGAGGCAACAAATTAAATGTAACTGGGTTTGCCCTATAGACCATAGAGGCATATCCAACATTACACAGTAGCATAGAAAAGTGTTTGAAACCAATGGAAATTCGGAATCATTAGATGGATCATCGCTTGTAAATAAAATAAACGCATATACAATGTCAGAATGTATTGAATTATTTAAAGACAATACAACCGACCTCAACCGAAAGTGCACGCATTTTCTCTTTGGCTGGTAATGTGGTTTGTCTTAAAAGACATAATTTGTCTGATAAGAGTATTGACATTATCTGTTTTTTGAAGAGTTATTTCTTAAACCAATGAATTAATAAATTGTTTTACTATATGACTAATATATAGTTGTTTCATTTTTATTTGGATATTTTTAAGAGACATTTTTAATTTTAGCAAAAGCTCGGGTAGCTCGAGCTCGGGTTCCTCATCAAAAAGCTCGCGGGCTCGAGCTAACGAAAAATGTCGAGTTGCATAAACACTATTGGTCATCATCTTAAAATTTCCAGCTTATCCTTAAAAAACAGGTTTATATGATAATCCGTTTGTTATTCGATTTCGGCATTAACAAATTTTTCACATAATTTGCAAAATTCGTAAAAATTATGATATTTTATCGTTGAATTTATTGAATTTTGTAATTTATAAAATTTAAGTCGTAGATATTAAACGTTTTTATGAAATCGAGTGATCGCTAAAATTTTAATAAAAGCCTGAAAATTAGAATATTTTAAACTCACACAAGTAAACAGTATTAAAACAACAGTAGTTTTACAAAATGTGTATAGCAATGCAAGTAGCTAAATAGCAAACGATTAATTTATCACAAACAATTAACACTGTTTGTAATCTATCAAATTTCCGCAACCAGTTTTCCATTTTCAAATCAAATACGTAATTAAAATAATAAATGTATCAATTATTATCAAGAATAAATCAGCTCAGGTATATTAAGTATAGACAAGATATTAAAAAAAAACAAGTTTAAAAAGAAACAAATAAAAATCCGGTCAATTTCACCATCCTCAAGAAAATTGTCTAGAGTACACATAATCATATCCAGTTTCACTTTGTATATACGATAAAGAAATAAAGTTTCATTACGTTAGACAAAAAAAAAAAAAAATACCTGACAACAACAAAGCCAATAAATTTCCTATTTCTACCTCTAATATATTTTATATTGTATATATACGAGTAAATATTATATTTTTGTCTAATTTCAAATAAATCATTTGAGTCTTTGGTTTAATAATGGTTAGAATATAAAAATGAATTGTAATTGAGTTCATAGAGAGATTGCAATATCTGATTCATTGATTTTAACTTTCTAAACGTAATACGCTTGTGCTTAAGTAATTATAAGTTTTGTTACAATTTATTAATTGGAAATTAATTAGAGTTAATTTAAATTTAACTATATAATATTAATCGTGTACTTGATGTAATATATCGTATTACTTAATTGACAATATCTTATACGCGGTGCGGTTATGGTTTTAACCGTAAAACAAACAGAATTTTAAATGTATGCGCTCGCGTAGGCTTTAAGATGGAATAAATAATTATCGCGCATTTTATAAGTGGCGTGTGATTAAATTTGGAATTGATGAATCATCATTATCCGGCAAAATTTTTTTGGTACATATCATAATATCGTAACCTACTTTTTTTTTTTTTTTTTGGTTTTTTGTCATACAACTTCCCGCCAGTATTATTTTTTATAATATTCAATTTCATCATAAATTGAACGTAATCAATCATTTTGTTGTAAAAGAAAATTTCATTCCAAATAAATGCATTTCGTAATAAACGATTATACGTTGTATGGTATACCTATGAAGTTATAGCGAGATAGTAATCTTGACGCAAAATTTACCAACCATAACACCCAAATCAAAATAAAGCGCATAAACAATTTATTTAACAAATTGAACCAAAAAAAAATTTCGATTTTGTCGGTTTCGTACCATATTATTTCAGTCATGGTTACACTCGACAAAAACCAAAAAAAAACCTAAAATCTTCATTAAATTAATATTTAATATATAAATTAATTTTGCAAAAACAAATTTACCAAAAAAACTTTAATTATTCAAAATAGAAAAAAAAAAAAAACAATTAAATTCAAGGTTTTTTGATTTATGCGGTCTCTTGACCGCTATTTCGCGCGCATCTCATATTTTTTTGTACAACACACAAAATTTTTTTTTTTTTTTGCTTTATAATATACACGTAAAGAGGAAATAATTAGCTCAATATTGTAATGTAGAAGACGAAAAAAAAAATCCTTTTGTTCTGAATTTCAAATAAGATCATCAAAAATATACACAATGCATGACCTTCGCGCATAGACCGAATATCAATTAATTATATGTGCGGTATTTGAAACGTTTCAGTGAACAAAATAAATTTTGTCTGTTTTTGGTGTATGCTGCTGCGAGATGAGATATTTCCTTGCGCACGAGGAGGTACAATAGAAAAGTGGGTGGTACAATTTTTGTCAGTTTACTGAAATATGTCTGAATAATATGTGCGTGGTTTTGAAATTCAAACCAACAAAATATAAGTGTTACCTTGTTTATATTGAACTTAATGCCATGAACTTACCTGAAATTAGAAAAATTAAAATATTTCATTAATTAAAGTTTTAGGTGCAGAGTTAAAGTAATAAAATAAAAATACGAAACATAAGGCTTGTAGATTGCTAACATTTACAAGAGGCTAATTAGTTTTGATTTATAATCACACTCTGTCTTTAGCTTGTTAGTTAGATAATTTTTATTGGCTGTCACATGTTGTTTTTTATTTTTTTTTTAAATTAAGTCTGCAAAGTTTACTGTAAATCATTTTGAAATTAGTTTTTGCTACTTTTGCCATTTTATTTATTCATTTATTTCTTACTGTTTAGAAAACTTGTTAATAACTTTACAATAATTATTTTTAGTTGTAAGAGCCACAAGCATAACGTCTTTTGTAGTAAAGCACCTCGAATTCTCAACAAGAAAACTCCCCCAAAAAAAAAAAAAATCTCGAGCTATTAAAAAGCATAAATTTTTGAAATACTTTCTAATTTCTATTACTATTGATGATACAATTTTGTGAAAAAGTTTAGTTAGTGTGATCTCCAACAGCCGCTGCCACAATAAACATTTGACCATTTGAAATTTTTTTATTCGTTATTTCTTAGTCGAGTAAAAGTAGCTCGAGCTCTTAAACCAAAGAGTAAGGGATTACACAAAACCTTACAGACCGACAAACAGGCAGAGTAGTCTAGGTTTTTATTACAAAAAAAAAAAAAAAAAATCAAAAGTTGAGCAGAGTCGAACCTCAGACCCTAGCCGCTCTACTACTAACGTACAGGGATGAAAAAGTTGATCCTTTAAGTACTTTTTTCGGTCCTTTCGAAAATAAAAAGTACTTCGATACTTTTGATCCACATTTCAGTTCTTTTGAAAATTATTTATATTCAATTTTTTCTGTAAACGTTAGGCAGCACTTTCGAAGATCGAATCATTTTTCGTTGGATATTCTTCGAATTTTCACTAAATTCAACTCTAAATTTCTAACCGCCGAGACGACCGAATATCGACGACAAACAAACGTAATAACGCTTTTTCCTTGTAATTTTGATGGCCAAGGAGTGTGGTCTTGTTGTTGTAATTATAACTTGTGACGGTATTCCGTTCCGAGGGAGGGAAATATAGTATCTATTACATTTCTAATAAATAACTAAAATGGATACGTAAATAATTTTTGGTTTAGTTAATGAAGTTTATCCTTTATTTAAACTTTAATCACAACACCAAGCGCGAATTCTAACTGCGAGTCAATTTTTTTTATAAAATTATGATACACATAACACGTTTGCATACAATTTTTGTCAATTTATAATGTTATAATGTTAGTACGATGTTTTCAGTCAAATTAAATTTAATTAAGTCGGAAAATTACTTCAATGTTAGTTAGAGCAAATCGACATTCAAATGTAAAATGCAAGAGAATACTGGAGAATTTGGTTTTCTCTAATTTTGAAGTAATTTTCTGATTTAATTCAATTTAAGTTGATTGAAAACATCAAACTAACATTATAAATAGGCCAAAGTTGTAAATGTAGCTGTTAGCTGTTTAATAAAAAAAATTTACTCGCTTTCGCAATTCGTGCTTGATGTGAATACCAAAAATTGGACATAGACAACAATAATTCTAAGACGACGATATTTCAATAACTGACGACTTTTCACTTTTATTTATGTCACCAAAAGTAACAAAAAGATATTTAAACTTTTTATCTTTGTAGGATGGTTCAGTTAAAAGGTTAAATGCTGATTTTGTGAAGCATTAGATACAGGTATTATGTTGCTAAATTAACCAGAATTTAGAAGTCGGCACAGATAATTTGGTTAGAACTAGGGTAAATTTGAGTTATATATCTGTGGTTACAAAACAAAGGGGCACAAGTCGAGTTGTGCTGTTTTATAAATTATTTAAAATTCGAATTCATCATATCGACCGTAGTATAATTTTTTGTAATATTCCGGCAACTACAAATAACCATAATTACTGTTTACAAACACTAAAATTCAAAAAACTCATAAGATTTTCAATGATTCTTAGTTTTAAAAACGATTTCCTGAAAAATGTAAATTTTCGAGTTGTACTCTTTGTTTTAGGAGCACAGATATGTAGCTAGGGTAACACGACCATAAGGAATCCAAATTTTCCATCAAAATTCAGCTAACTCCAATCGTTTCCGAGATTTGTTTTTTAAAAATTTGTCTATTTCAACAAATGTTTACTACAATATTGTTTAAATTTTGCTATATCCTTGGGATCCGATCTTTTGTCTACCTCCAAAGCAAAGTAAAAAAATGTTGGTTTAATTTTGTTAGATGTGGTTTTATCTATGTATATCGGTGCGATTTGGTCTATATCTGCTAATTTTTTCTTCAGTTCTATTTCATGAACCAGGAAAGGTTCATGTTGAAAAAGAAGTTTTAAATGCAATTTTGTACGTATTAATATTATAGGGTAAACATTTCACATCTTTCACATTTTTTAGGTATGAATCTATTTGTGCGCTAGAAAAATATATTAATTCTCATCCGGAAGTACAAACCATTATTTTTTGGTTAGATAGGCGTGTGCTGCAAAACAGGAATTGTATTATGTCCTTTGCTATAAAGCAATTTTTAAATACAGACTCATCGCCTACACAGAACTGGATTGAACAAAAATTTTCGGAAGAGGGCCACAGCAATATACAAGATATTGACTCATAAAAGAGTCTTAAATTTTGTCAGTTAATTTAACAATAATTTTTAATCATGAAATTATTACACGAATTAATTAATTAATTCAAATTAAGGTTAGAAAAAATTGTAACTTAACTGTAATGTGATTGTATTTTCGGTATTAAAATGGTCTATTCACCGGTAGCATATTAGAAATTCAACAAAAAATTAATAAAGTAAAATTATCGTACACAGAAATAGAGCTGTGTGAATATCGTGAAGAAGAAAAATTGTAAGAGAATTCATCTGTATTAGTATGATTCGCTAGTACTTAACGCAAAGCACATTCTGTATATATAGAATGTAAATTGTGGTATAATCAGTCCAGTCGCCGCGGCCTGATGAGAAGATTGATTTTTTCATAATCATAAGCTCATCAGTTCGAAACTGGATTGAGTTCTCTTACAATCTTCGGAACATATTAAAATCATAGAATTTGTGATGTTTGGTGTCAAATGGATTTTAGAATTTTGTTTTATATTATTATTTTAATAAACATTGCTTAATATATGCAAAAAAAGGAGTATTTCCAAAAATCGAAGATATAGGCAAAATATCATGGACATATATGTACAAGCTTTTTAAGAAAAGTTGGTCCAAAATTGAACATAGAGAAAACTATTAAATTTGAAACTAAATACTTCGTAATTAAGCTAAAGCGTATGATCTATTTGGAAACCAGAATTTAGTAAAGAAATCGCTCAGGAACATCTTCAAATTTCCAGCTAAACTTCAAATACCGTTTTCTCCAATATAGGCAAAAACCATGTAAGGACAAGGATAATTCTGAGCCGACGATATGTAAACACACCAAAAAATAAAATTACTTTAAAGCCCAATTTAATCCTCTGTTGCTCAACATTTTAGTACTTTGGAATTTACGTCAATTTCATCCCTGCTAACTTACATCCAACGCAACAAACTTGATATAAATTGCATTGTTATTTTTTAACCACAGCATGCCTTGATACTTACTTATGCCCGATTTAGATGAAGAAAAATGTTTGCTTTGCAAAAAATGTTTGCCTTGCATAGAGCTGCATGCAATAAAAAAATATACATTAGTTAAAATGAGAAAGGACTATCTAAACCAAAATGGCGATGCTATAATTTTTTGGCGTTATAAGCCGCGTAATTGGATGTTATATTTTTTGACATTTGTCAGTAGTGTGACAAAAATAAAATTTATATCAATAAATAAAATTGTTAGTGATAAAAATAAAACTTAATAAATAAAATTTGGAAAACTGCTTTTGGTTTGTTTTTTTCTGCTATAACATTTGACTTCTGGTCATCGTATAGGTTTTCATAATATACTTTTATTGTGTTTGTGTTTGTTTGTTACTATAAAATATCAAAAAATATAGTCGGGTCTAGTATATTTTATAGTATCATATTCATTTTTAATGTTTTTATAGTAACAATTGGTAAAAAAAAACAAAAAAAAACGCAAACATAATTTTGCATGTTTATGTTTTGTTCTTGTCATTCAAGCGAATATTGTAATATAGTATACTAATCTCTTCTTTTTTTTGCAAGGCAAACATTTTTCTTCATCTAAATCGGGCATAATTCTATGCATTGTAAGATAGGAAAAAAATGTTTTACCGGAAAATTTTCATGGCTTACTACAACTCACAACATAAGAATTTTTACAATTTCTACAAGCCCTATCTGCATGGCTTCCTTCAAATCGTGCCTTGATCTGACATCTATTGCGTATATAAATCACGTTATCCTCTAAAAATATTTTATAACATGTACATAGGTAAATCCTTCAAGACTTCAATTATTTTTCCCTTCAAACCAAAATGATTTGAGGTCCTTTTTAAAATAGATTATCTGACCTTCATTCGAATCTGGCAATGTTGTCAACACAACAACTAATTTTGGTTTCAATTTATCTGAAAGCACAGGAAGTAGTGTTCTCAATCTCCTAGATATTAAAAGCTCTGCAGGTGAATACAAATCATTTTTAGGTGTAGTTCGAAAATGTAATAAGCATGTATGGATCACCTTCATCCGCGAATTTAAATAAAATATTATTTATGGTTTTTACCGAGTTTTCAACTAACCCATTCGATTTAGAATATTTATTGGAGTCAAAGTACGATAATGTAGTTACAGCAGCTGTGTCTCGTTTAAGATTATCAAATGATTCTTGATAATTTTCATCCCAAATGAAGTCTGTGTGTTTCGTTAATAATTAGCGTAACTCCTCCGTTTTGTCTGACAAATTATTGGTAAATGTTCCTAAATAGTTAGCCATACCTAAACATTTTCGTATTTCTTTCTTGTTTTTCGGACCAGCGATTTTAATATTACCTCAATCTTTGAAGGATCAGCTGACATTCCTTTACAATTAAATATATGTCCTACGTATGAAATTTCTGACTGACCTATTATTATTGTAGTGTTCTCTATAACCCTTGCCAAATACCAAAATATCATCTAGATCTCCAAATATTTCACACATAATTCTATGAAACGTTTCTGGTGCTGAACAAATACCATAAGGAAGTTTTAAAACTCTGGCACCATCCAAAATCTTGAGAAGACATTTAATGATGGAAATACTTTAGCCCCGTTCATTTTTTTTTTTTTTTTTTTTAAAAACATCTTTATTGATATGGCTACTACAATCTTAAACATTATTAATTCATTAGTAAGGTTGATATTAGTACTTATGAGATAAGCATAAACTTGTGTGGGTCTGCTGGACCAGTATCCAGTTCCCTTAAGATATAATATTCATACGGTTAGCTCATGTGGTTTGATTCGTTTGAGCCGCCTTATTTCGTTTGTACTGTCCAGTAGTTGTACGGCCTCAACGTTGGTGTGGTTAAGAAGCCTCTTCTCATGTTTAATGGCACATTCGCGGATGACGTCGTCTATCAATTGCATTTTTAGATCATTGTGTATTTCTCTGTTAGTCACAAATCGGTAAGCGTTGGTGACCATTCGAAGAAATTTATTTTGGCTACGTTGTATAATGTCTCTATTGGATTTATGAGTACAACCCCATAGCTGCGCACCATACATCCATATTGGTTTGAAGATAGTCTGGTAGACTAGTCTTTTGCAATACAGGTTCATTTTGGAATGATGCCCAATTAACCAGTACATTTGACGTTGTTTTAATCGTATCTGTTCAGCTTTTTGTCTCACATGATGTTTCCAGTTGAGCCTTGAATCTAAATGCAGACCAAGGTATCTAGCCGATTCAGCCTGCGGCACTTGCACCCCATTGAGGTATATGTGTAGACTGTTATTTTTGTGTCGGAGCGTAAATGTCACATGGGTTGATTTGAGCTCATTAAGCACTATTTTCCAGTCAATTGTCCATTTAGTAACGTCGTTCATTGCTCGTTGAAGATTTTCCACTGCCCTTGGTTGTGATTCGTCTACTGACATAATTACAGTGTCGTCAGCGAACGTGCCGATGAACGTTTTATTCGTTGTAGGTATGTCCGCAGTGTAGATAAGGTAGAGGAGGGGTCCCAATACGCTTCCCTGCGGAACTCCCGCTAGAGTTGGATAAAAGTCAGAACATGTTTCTTCATGGATGACTCTGAATTGGCGATCAGAGAGGTATGATTCAAGCAGCTGGCAATAGTTTTGTGGTAGCATTTTGCTCATCTTGAATGTCAATCCCTCGTGCCAAACCCTATCAAAGGCCTGAGATACATCCAGAAATACGGCGGGGCAATATTTCTTTTCTTCTAACGCTTGCTCTATTACCGTAGTTATTCGATGGACTTGATCTATTGTGGAGTGGTTATTCCTGAATCCAAATTGAAAATCAGGAACGTTTACCATTGGCTTTAGACGTTTTAGTAGTAGTTTTTCAAACAGCTTTGATAAGGTCGGAAGCAGTGAAATTGGTCTGTATGATGTTACTTCTTCATCTGGTTTACCTGGTTTCTTCAACATAATTATTTGAGCCGTTTTGAAGCATTTGGGTATATACTTCAATCTCATACAGGCATTAAATAAGTATGTGATCATGATGATTGCTTTGCGTGGAAGTTCCTTGAATAGACCCGGTGATATTTCATCAATTCCTGGTGCCTTTTTTTGACTAAGACTTTTGTCGATTTCTTCAGCAATTTCCATTGGCGTGACCCTTTTAAAATCCTGATTTGGTTGATAGACAGGTGTTACGTCAATGTTGGATTGAATGTCATGGGGTTGAAACACTGTTGCTAGGTGTTGAGGAAAGAGTTCCGCTTTTTCTTTGTCATGTCGAACCCAATTGCCTTGAGCATTTCTTATAGGTGGTACTCGAACTACAGGTCGTTTAAATTTTCTGGTTGCTTTCCATAACGAGTAGTCCTTATCCATTTCTGGACCTAGCCCGCTTAAGTAGTTGTCGAAGCAATCCTGTTTGAAGCTTTTGATTAGCCTATTGACTTTGTTACTTATTCGATTGAAGGTGGTTTTGTCAGCGGGATTTCTGGTGAGATGCCATATTCTCCTTGCCTTTCTCCTTTCCTTGATTTGTTCCCTGATTTCAGCCGGGTATTTGACTTCAATCTCCGCTTTGTCCTTTAATTCTGGAGTAGCTAGACTGGCGGCCATACGAGTGTATTCAATGAAATTGTTTGTTTGTTGTTCCAATTCTTCATTACTTTTAATACTAACTTTTAATTCAACTAGCTCTTCCAGTTTTTCTCTGAAGAGGTCCCAATCCGTGAATCTATTAGTAAGGGTTTGCTTCTTTTTTTTCTTGATGACTATAGCGCTTACTGACAACAGTACAGGAATGTGATCAGATGTTAAGTCGTTAATTCCTTCGACTATAGTGTAATTGGATGAAATACCTTTTATGATGAAGAAATCAAGCAAATCTGGTATTTTTCCTGCATCCGTTGGCCAATACGTTGGCCTCCTTGGAGACAGATATTCACATTTGTTTTAATGAATGGCATTGAACAAAGCATTTCCTTTCCCAGGAGAAATTAGCCTGGAACCCCAAGCTGTATGTTTTATATTATAGTCCCCTCCAATAATAAATCTTGGACCGAGCTTATTAAAGACGTTATTAAATTGTAACTTCGTTGGTGTATGCCGTGGAGGACAGTATGCTGCCGCAATATTTAGATCTGCGCCATTATATTGGATTGAGATAACAGTTGCTTGCATGTAGCTTTCTCGAATATCCTCTTGTTGATTATGTTTGATATTATTTTTAATTAGTACAGCTGAACCACCTATGGCTCTTTCACTAGGATGGGTTGTCCAGTAGGAATTAAATCCCTTTATTCTAAAAAAGCTTTTGTTGGAGAAGTGCGTTTCTGAAATAAGTGCAATATCTATGTTGTTTGTATGGAGAAATATTTCCAGTTCTTGGGCTCGTTGGTTGAGCCCATTAGCGTTCCAAGTTACAATGCGTAGGAACGAGTTAATCATTTGTGTGTATGCTGACTTTTTTTGCTAGGCGGATAGAAATTAATTTCTAGTTTTGCCACCCTTTCTGTTAAGTGACCAAGTGTCTGTTGAATTTGACTAAGCTTTTTAATAATTTCAAAGTTATTAGACTCTTCTATATGTTTGTTGTTTTGGTTTGATTCATCAGCAGATAACTTGGTGATTTGCGCATAGGATAATCCAACTGTGGATGGTGTGATTGTTGTTTGTGGTTTAGCAGCTTTGGTTTGTAATCGCTGTACTACTCTTGTTCTATTATTCTGTTGACTTTTAATTTTGTTCTGATATACACAGCATCCTTTATAATTTGCAGTATGTCCTTGTTGTTGACAAAGAGCACATGAAGGCGCGATATCTGGTTGTTTTTTGCATTTTGTCGTGTGATGATCTCCAGCACATTTAACGCATTTGGTTTGACGATAGCAAAAACTCTTGGTATGTCCAAGTTGTTGACAATTCGTACATTGTGGAATGTCCCTTGTCTTGTTAGGTGGCTCAATTTTAACTATACAGTACGCAAGTTTCTTGATGTTGTATACTTCTTTATTGTTGTCTTTTTGTTTTAAGTCGATGTAAAACAATGGAAAGTGTTTCTTGTCTTTTACACCATTAGTTGTGACCATTTTGTATATGTTAGTAATACCTGCGACTTCATTTCCCATTTTTTCTGTCTGCTTTAATTACATCGTGACTAATGGAAGATGGTAAGCCTCTGATAACTACTCTATAAGCCTTTTCGCTCTTCAGCTGATAGGTGTGATATTCTATATTTTCGGATTGGTTGCTGGGTTCTTTTTTTAATTCTTCCAGTAATTTTTTGACATTTCTGTAATCATTTTCATTTTGAAATGTAATTTTAATGTCACTATTTGAAAGCGCCTTAAAATTAGTTGATTCACTAGTGGTTTTTATTACTTTTTGTCGAAAATGTTCGAAATTTTTGATATTGCTCACGTTAATGGGTGGAGGCAGTGGTATTTTTGGGGTTTTCTGTTCAGTGTTATTGATCACAATTTGTGTAGTATTTTTTGGAGGAGTTTTCGTTTTTGTACGCCTGCGTTTCCTAGCATTTCTGTTATCAGCACCGGAAACTTCTTTTTCCAGTTCTTCCTCATCTGTGCAATAATCCTCTTGACTCAGAGCACTGAATCTATTATTCTGTTGAAAAACTGGAAATTGCCGCAGCAACCAGTTGGAATTATTTGAATGTTCATGTTGACTGGCTGATGGCTGAATATGGTTTGAAGAAAGATTGTTAACTCGTGCTGAATCCTTAGCTATGCTATTTTTAACCTTTTCTTTTAGTGTAGAGTTTTCTCTCTTAAGTTCAGCAACTTCATTGCTCAGCTGCGCGATTAGTTTCTCCATTTTTTGAAATTTATTTAACAGCTCCTCGCTATTTATAATATTTGTTGATGCACTCGGCATTTGTTCTGATAATGAAGTTACTTTTTCAGTGGAGATTGCGTTGTTTGCAAATATTTTTTTTATTGGTGATCTGATTGTAATGGAGCCCTTTCGGAATGAAAGTTCTTCCTCGTTACTCTTTTGAGCGTTGATATCGCTTAGCTTATTTTTGGTATCATTTGAATTAAGTAGCAATGTTTGGTCCCCCCTAGAATCCATGGGACCGACCTCCGGAGAGAGTGGATTTTCCTGAACATCAGGTCTGCCACCTAGGGTATTAGTTTCCTTGTTTGTTTTATCCATTGCTTTTGTTTTTATAGTGTTATTACACTCGCCTCTAGAAGTTCAGCCGTTGTGATACATTAAAAATGCAAAACAAACGTTGCCCAGGTGCTACCGCGTGGAGGTAAACTAGAGACAGTTGATGGTTTCTACATAGTTGCAACGTTGGAGTATAAACCAATTTATAATTGGCTATAAACGGTCAACGCCTACCCTATTGAATCCCACCCAGCACCCCCGTTCAATTGACTACGTATTGTTTCAATGTCTGGTATTGGATCTAAACAAATTCTAACTTTGTTGTTAGGCTTACTTACTATAACAATAGAATTTACCCATTTAGTTGGTTCTGAAACCTTTATTATTACTTTGTTCTTACACGCTTCACTTTGTTCACAGGCAAAATACCAAGACCCTCAAATAAATTTTTGTTACTGAACACCAAGATATCTAGATCCAAATATAGATCAACTGGCTGAACATATGTGTTCTGGTTTGTTACTTTACTTTCTTTAATCAATAATAAGCGTATTTTGTTGACCAAAATTTAATTTGAATTATTTTGGGTTTATTTGTTTTCCAAGAAAATAGCCAATTTGATTTAATTGACAAAAGCCAACCTTTCGAAATAAAATATAAATTTACTATGTATTATGACTCTGGTGGCAGGTATCATAACCAAGAATTAGAATTATGTTTAATTAAACCCAATTTTTTTTTGGGTTAATGTTATTCTTGCGGGGATTTCGCCTATGCAATTGTTGTTGTAAATTTGTCAAGGAAATACGCTAAATGTTGTCGCGATTAAACCCAAATCAACTCTATCTTTGAGACGTAATATAGTCTGACATTTTGTACTAACTATCACAAATTTAATTTTATTAGCACGATTCTGAACGAATCAATTCAGATAACACTCTTCTATTATAGATCAATATTTTCATTTGTAAATATTGAAAGACAATTTTAATCCGTTCAAAACATTTAATGATATTATGCTAACCTGTGCACCTGTATCAATCTGTCCCGGAATATCTATGTTATTAATTACTATATTCTTACTTATTATTATAGGCTTATTAGTAATGCCATCTATTATCAAACATTAATACTATATAATAATACTAATTATGTAACATTTACGATCTATTATTTTGTGTAATTACTGTAGTAACTACAAAGAGCAATATTTATAAAGTCCGGGGTTTCCTTAAGTTTATTATTATTATTATATATTCCAATCACTTCAGACAAATCTTTAAGCACTTAAAAAATTCAAATAAATTATGTCTAGTTTCATTTTTATTCGATGGCAAAAAAATGTTAAAACACCATAATTGTCTTATGCTCCCATCTATGTTAGGCTGTATTAGACTAAATATTGATTACCCGTTGTATATAATATTTTAATATTTTTTATATTTATTGCTTATATACAATAGAAAATTTTATATTTTTCAATTCGTTATGCCGCAATGAAATGCCAAAATAAATAAATAATGCAAAACGTCCTTGGTGAGAATCGTGTACCCGAAAGTATATTTGAAATGATTGAATATCGAATTAAATAATTTGCTGTACCAGCCTAAATGTTGATTACCAGTTTTACAATAGTATATTGTGTAACACGTGAAGAAAACGATTCATTTCAATACGAAAGAGAAATTTGCAGCCTGAGCGATAGCGAGTGCTGCAATCACTTGAGTATTGCGATTACACGTTTTCACACGCATTATACACGCTATTTTTTCTATGATATAATAGTCTCGCAAAATTTATACCGAACTGAAAAATGAGATTTGGATTACGATTTCACATGTTTTTGAATTTACTTTAAAAGTGAAATCACGAGGTAGGCTTTTTACCCTAAGTACTTATTTCAGTGCTCTTAACCATTGAATCACTAAAACAACCAACTTTCTTCTCCAACACACAACTTTCTTTTAAGAAGGGCAAATTTCTCGCAAATTTAACAATTTTTTTTTTGGACATTTTCTGTTTAAATTTTTTATATTCGATGTAAATTCCATATAATTTCGATATGATTTCCACGGAAATTGCTACTTTCAGGTTGATACTTTCGGGTGGCCGATTTTCACTAAAATTGATCATGAAGAAAACTAAATATGTATTTTCTGTTCGATTGGTTCAACCGTGCGCACAGACAGACCGAGCAATAGACACCATTTCGAAACCTAATTTTTCGGACTCAAGGGCCCTTAAACGGATGAACCTTGAAAAATCTTAAGGTCAACAATTTTCATGTTTCCTCAACTTTATTTTACTAAAGTATAAGAAAGCAAAAAGGTTATTTGATTTTAATTTAGGTTTCAATTGTGCATTTTGGAAAGTCATCTTCCTTGCAAGTAAGGCTTGCCTCCCGGGAATTCCCGGGATGGGATCCCGGTAATTAAAGAAATTAAAATATTTCCCGTTTCGCGGGAACGCAAAATCCAATTTGAAGGTTCCACCATGCTATTTTTAACTTCATAGAATTAATCAGAAAGTCGCCGATGGTGGGTACAACGCTATAAAACGAGACTCGTTATAGAATTAGATAGAGTGTAAATAACTGAATATTATGTTAGATAGCCAGATCCGCTGGAGTAGTTTAAAAAGTAAGTTGGAACGATTCCTTAGTAAAAATAGCACTTCGCGAACTGAAACGAAGTAATGCCGTCGAGCTAAAAAATGTTCTTAAACCATTAAATATAACTTTGAATACCCAAAGCTGTAGCGCCTTCAGCATTATTGTTAACAAATTTAAAAAAACAGGCAACTATTATTGACCATAGACATTAAAACTTCTAAAAGAAAAGAAAAATCGTTAATAAAATTCGTCCAAGATCCAAAGTTGGAGACAAAGGAAATCATAAGCTCAAAATCCGAAATGGCCTGTTTATGGAAGGACCATTGGAAGCAAACAAAGAAATAAAATTCAGTCAAAATAAGAGCTGAATGTACATCTGCAGAATTAAACCAAACTATCACACTATGTATGAAGAATTTTTAGTTTCAAAAATTGAGCTACTTTGATTTAATACCCCATTAAAAATCGGTGTTCGGATCAGTCAGCAAGATAATAAAAGCACAATACCACCGCACTACCTAGTCAAGATTTTTTAGAATAATGGAAATTTGAAAGCCCGTAGGCTAGCGGTCAAATAAGCCGTTTAATAGAAATATTAATTTTGAGCAAAATTAATTAAACTAAGTTTACATTGAAAATATTTTGTTTACAAATGTAGCTTAGGCGTAACGACCATTTCTTGTTCATCGTTATCATGTTCTAAATTATACTTTTTATTAGTTCGGGTGTCAAAAATCATAAAATTGAGCAACACGCATCAAGTCTTAAGGCTACCATTCTTAGCAAAACCTGTTGTGTTATTCTTAAATGATGTTATTTTTTGGTGTTTTATCGGTCCAGCTAAGCATAAAAAAAATCTTTGATGTCTTGCATTTTTAGTTTACGAAATTGAGCTACTGTTGTTATTGTTGTTTTAGATAATTTAAAAAACTCTTAACAGTATTATGTACTTCGAACATTGCAGATTTTCGTTTAAGCTACTTATAAAAAAATTGTAGTAACTGTGAAACATTTTACATACGACGTCCTTCATTATTTTGAGCAACATCATAAATTTGGATACCATTCAATAAAATGAGTTATTTTCGATGGTGCATGGTTTAATTTTAATACATAACCTAAAAATTGATCAGTACAATTAACTTTGTGTTCAACTTTGATTCAAGCAAAACAAATTAAGTTAAAGATTGCATAATTTTTTTTTTAGCAATTTTGGAAACTGAGCAATTAATTTTAACCTCTATAATTAGGATGCTAAATAGGTAATTATAGTTGTTAACCAAATTCAAGTCAAATGTCGTTTAATCTCAATATCTGTTTCACACAACATAATTGAGCATCCCACGAAAGTAAATTTCTGATAATAAGTAGAGCTTGTTTTACTTCTCCTGACCTACATAATTATACTTAGTACAATATATATTTAAAAAAATTCAGCTACTTTGAATTAATAATTCCCTACCATTTAGAACGAATTTTCCACTAACTCGGGTATTGCTTAAGCCGTGAGCAATACTAATAAAGCTACAGCAGTTTGAAAAAATTAGCTGAAAAATACGGTACTAAACGGACAGTTTAATTTTTTTTTTTTAATAATTATTTTTATTTAAAGTAATTGCATTTTCACTATGGAGTTGTGGTAAATAATTGAGCAACTATTTTTCTTCATGTTACCAATTTAAATGTAATAATATTTAAATGGTAAGAATATTATAACTTTAAACTCCCGTTCAAACAATCTAAAGGTAATCAGCATTAGTTCAAGTTGTTTCTAATTAACCAATATAATTAAGCAAGGAAGGCTCGGAGTCGCATCGTTTCTAAATAAAATACAAATATCTGTTGAAGATCCAAAACTAATTTAATCTCAACACCTATTGATTTTAAGGTACCCAGAATTTCAATTCTGGCTCCTTGACAAATGAAAATAAGAAAGGACTCGATTTTTATTTTGGCTATTTGACGAAGCAGACTTGGCACAACGAAAAATAAAATGCTAAGTTTAAGCCAAAAATGGAAAAACCACCAAATTTAAAAACAACCCACTATACTATCAAGCTGACATACACCGAAAATAAGAGGAATTTACTCTTGGAGGTTGGGTTTCTAACGAAAATTAAATCGTTGTTAGGCGCACTCAGATCCGCCAATCGTTGGCAATGTGTTGAGTAAAATCAACGCTGATAATTTTAGTTAACGCTGAGAGAACGGAATCATTTCTTCAATCATTGTTTTCCTCCATTTGTTTCCCTCCATTTCCATTTCTTATGCTTTCGGCCTGCGCGCAATTTCAATTTGAGAAAACTGCTCTAAGGTATTAGTCGAATTAAAATATTAGAATTACAATATTTTACCAACCAAACAAGTTGTTAAATTCGGCTTAAGCAAATTGAATTAGTTGAAGAATTAGTTTGCTCCTCTTGCTTCAAATGATTTTTTTTTTAATTTTAAAGACGTTATTTTTTAGAACTCTTAAGTTGAAACGAAAACACCTACATCGAAAATTGTATTCCAATTTTAAGAGAAACCAGAACCTATTTCTAAAATTGTGAATAAACGTTGTTTGCTAAATAAATTTGCGCATTAATTGAACGTCTTAAAAGAAATTATCTGAAATTAGTTTCCTTACCGCAGGGTCCGAGTTGCACGTAAACGATTTACCCAACTCTCGTCATTACAATTAACCTTCATTATCTTTTGTTTTTATATGTAGAGTAATCTTAAGAATTAATGAAATGTAGCTCGTAACAAAGGTTGTCAATCTTATTTAATTAACTTAAAAATGCTTAATTAATTTGATAACTAAACTTTTAACATTTACCGCCACATAAATAAAAGATTTCCACTAAAACTTATTGAAGCTTGAAAATACAAATTGACGTTAAAGGTTACGAAAGTTAATTACAATTTAAATACGATTTAGTTATAGGCTTTCTAATTTAATTATTTTGTTAAAATTGAGAATATAATTGGAATTTAGTCAATCAGATTTGAACCTAATTTTAAAATAATCAAAAAGTGCAATGCCAAAATGTTTATGCAAAATTTGAAAAATTTTGAAAATCTGTTGGATATGTTGGACCTCCAAATAAAAAAAAAAATCATTAAGTTTAATTAATTTTAATAAATTAAGATAACGTTAAAATTGTTATTTTATTAGCAAACCGAATCAGACCAGAAGCTTTCTAAACAAAACCAAAATTATAAATTATTTACATAAATTATTGCGCGCGAAAGTACAGTAGGTTTATATTATAATTTATTTACGACAATCACAAATTCCCTTATATATTAAACAGTACATAAACAATAAGATTAGAGCGCCCCAATCTTAACCAACTTTCTATATCCATAATAATTTATAATGAAAGATAATTCAAACATAATTTAATTTTTTTTCTTCTATTATTTACTTAATAAAATTCAACTAAAAATTTAAAATCGTGATTATTTAAATTAATTAAATTTCGATTTCATGGGAAATGATCTTGAAAATGTACTCTTCTTCATTTTTCTGTTGATCTACGTACAGCATCATTGCACTGTTGTACTAGTATATTTCAATGTTACTAAGATGTAACGATAAATTTATTTATTTTATTTGATTTTGAGCTTTTTATATATTGTTGTTGTTATTGTTTTTCAAATTATATTAATAGAATAAATTTTATCACGATTTAGATTTATCAGCAACAAAGCTATATAATTCTTATAATAAAGGTTCAGAGACCCTAAGAAAAATATTTCTGTCAATCATTTTATAGAGAAGAGATCATAAATCAAAATTAATTCAAAAATACATATCGAGCAACGTCAAAAACTCAAATCAATCAATAAGTGGTTTGATTTGTTTTTTTTTTTGTTGTGCTTCTAATTTTGGTAATTTGGTTTAACTAGTTAAGGACAAGAACAAGAAATAACAATTTAAGTTTTTTTTTTTCTTCACAGGTAGGTATGTATATATGACCATACCTTTAATAGCGCTAGATAAAATAATTAAATCACAGAGAAACAAATTTAATTAATAATTAACAAACACTCGTGTAAATAATTTTTTTGTACTATGAATATGTGTGAGTGCCTCCAACGCAAAACACATTTGTTTTTTAGCCACAATCTCAATTAATTGTTAAAAATACGAAACAATTTTTTGGCTATGACCTTAATTGTCAAAGTCTATGAAATAAGAAATAATAATTTTAAGCTTATACGCGAGTGTGCGATTATAACAAAAAAGAGGTGTGTTGGCTACACATGAGGAGGGATAATCAGTGTTAAAAAATCTATCACTGTGTGCGCAAATTTCAATGGCACGGTTTATATAGATAGACGCTCCTACTGCTGCTGTTGCTGCTGTTGCTGCGCTACTCTAATCAAGGTGCCGAATTTTTACCAATTTTGGGATGATCTTGAAATATTTATGGATATAATGAACTCTCAAAGTTCAATGCTAATTGGTGTTATCGAAATTATAAATACGCGACTAAATATTATCGATGGCTACACGTAAAAAAAAAAAAAAAACTTTTAAAACAAACACCAGGCAATTATAACTGATCACTTCGATGTAGCTATTCATCTTGTTCTTGTAGAGTAGAAAATATGTAAGAAATTATAAATTCGATTTAATTTTTTATTTTTGTATTTTATAGAAAAGAACATAAATAAGAAATTTCATAAGGAGTCAATGTACTTGAGCAGAATACAAGACACAAAAAAAAAGCAACAGTATTCTGCATATAGATAGATTCTCGACGTATTTAATAATATGTATTATACAAAAGACACGGCAATTTTTTTTTTTTTTGCGTTTTGTGTTCTATAAGAATTCACAAAACAATTGAAAATCATTAGTTCCATGACTTAATCTTTCGAGAGTATGTTTATAATATAAAAATGGTATAAGCGAGACGCGATAAAAATCGTGATGGTGATGCTTATGGTATATAATGTATCTGTATAGCTATAGAAGAAAACAATTGTAAATATCGTGTATTGTGGATACATAGGGTTGTGGTTTATTATTTGCAAGTTCAAACTAAACGTTGTGCGGTCAAGGATTTTACTGGTTCGCCTATAACAATACAAAAACGTTTTTTTTTACTTAATACTTACCAATTAACGTATTAATTAACAAATGTTAACAATATACCAGACGGTGCTTATTATCAATGTCGATTATAACAACAAAAAGAATAAAAAACTAAATTTACTCTTCATTTACCATAATAACAGCATATCATCCAACTGTTATTATTATCTGTAATCGCCAAACCAATCGTTTATATTGGTAAGCGGTAATTGAATAAAAAAAAAAAAAAAAGAATTGTTGTGTTCCAGTGGTGGACAAACTCAATGCGAAAGGGGTGCGAGAAATGTTCATAATCTTTAGTACGCATTTACTGGGCATCGAGTACCCGGGTACACGGATAATTTTGTCGTTTCTCGAATACTCAACTAAAACTTTCGAATACTGAACGCAGGAGAACAAGGGGCGGACTAATATTTCTAAAGTGCTATAGAATAATACGTAAATACGTATTTGTAATAAATTGAATTAAATCAATAGCTATCGCAGGAAAAAATTTCAGTACAAGTTTCCCGTGGGAAATCTCGGAAAATTCAAAAAAGTTTCCAGCCGAAAGTAAGAAATCGATTAAAAAAATCCGCCTCTAGATTGTTATATCTGGAGATGGATTGCATTGATGTGACTTGTCAATAGCTATCGCAGGAAAAAAATTCAGTTCAAGTTTCCCGTGGGAAATCTCGGAAAATTTTCCGAGATTTCCCACGGGAAACTTGAACTGAATTTTTTTCCTGCGATAGCTATTGACAAATCACATCAATGCAATCCATCTCCAGACATAACACTCTAGAGGCTGATTTTATATAAATTTTTTAATAATTTTTGGAAAATCGAATTTTCCGAGATTTCCCACGGGAAACTTGAACTGAATTTTTTCCCTCCCACATCAATGCAATCCATCTCCAGATATAACACTTTAGAGGCCGATTTTATATAAATTTTCTAATAATTTTTGGAAAATCGAATTTTCCGAGATTTCCCACGGGAAACTTGAACTGAATTTTTTCCCTGCGACAGCTATTGACAAATCACATCAATGCAATCCATCTCCAGACATAACACTCTAGAGGCTGATTTTATTCATCCATTTCTTACTTTCGGCTAGAAACTTTCTTGAATTTTCCGAGATTTCCCACGGGAAACTTGAACTGAATTTTTTTCCTGCGATAGTTATTGACAAATCACATCAATGCAATCCATCTCCAGACATAACACTCTAGAGGCTGATTTTATATAAATTTTCTAATAATTTTTGGAAAATCGAATTTTCCGAGATTTCCCACGGGAAACTTGAACGGAATTTTTTTCCTGCGATAGCTATTGACAAGTCACATCAATGCAATCCATCTCCAGACATAATACTGTAGAGGCTGATTTATTTTCGGCTGGAATGTAAATAACATAATCTGCATTATCGACTTTTCACTTTCGGCTGGAAACTTTCGGCTAACTTTAACAGGGTATTGTAACTCACTATCAATTCCACGACGAGAAATGTTGACGTTTAAATCCATAAAATTCAAAATAATTCGACCCAGAATCTACCTGTAGGGCACGAATTAACTCCGCGGGAATTAATTCGACCGAAAATTTTTGTGTGGCGAAATTAATTCCATTTTCAATATGAATTAAATCCGCCGTATCCAATTTTTTTATCAACAAATAATTTGGCGAGGATTAATTTCAGTAGATTAGCGGATTTAATTCATTTTACAGTTGAACTACTTTAACTTTCGTAGTTATTTCTTTAGGTAACTTTTGAAGTTTAACTTTTTTTATATTTAAACGAATTCAACCTTCCAAATTTAACTTTTTGAGAATCAAATGCATTTATGACAAATCACGCGCGCAATTTACCACCCTAAATGCGTTTAATTTTCAAAAATTTAAAAAGTGCAAGTCGAATTGTGTAAGTGGAATTGTGTGCAGTAGAATTGTGTGCAGTGAAATTGTGTCTAGTGGAATTATGCCAGTTGAATATGCCTAGAATCGAGATAAAGCTAAGTAGTGGCGTATGCGGCTAGTAACCCCATACTAGTACCCAGACACCCTGAGCACCATTCTCATTTTCATATCATGGGGATAAAATACTTGTTTTGCAATTTCTCTCCGGCAGTTTCATTCATGTACGTCTTATGGTGAAGTTTTTTGAATTTTATGGGGCCAATACTAGAGATACAGCTAACTAGTGGTTTTACAAAATTAGAGAAAAAAGTATTTTATCGCCATGAAATGAAAATGAAGTGCTCAGACTATCTTGGTACTAGTGTCGTCTAACTGGCCACATACGCCACTACTTAGCTTTATCTCTAGTATTGACTCCTTATATGTTAAAACTGTTTTTTCTAGATAGCTACATTTTAGTCAAAAAACGAACCTAAATTTAGGACTGAGATTTCGGGCTAACTTCACTGAGTTGGTGAACCCAGGTATTAAAATAAAAATAGCCGACTATCCGAGTACTTTAAAACTCGAGAAATTTGACTACGCCACTCCCAATTCTTTTGAGCCATAACGCCCGATTACTCGATTTTGTCTAAAAAAAGTCCATACAGTTCGTCCAAATACTCGCGACGGGTCATTAGTGGTAAAAGTTCAAGCTGTTTTAACCCTACAGGATATGGGAGCTTTACTAATGATAATTTACGCTGAATTTGTTCTATTCTATCAACATAAGAGGACTCCAAACTTACGAACAATATTCCATTATACTTCTGACTAAAGCAACATTGTAGTGTAATAATTATTGGGTGGTCGGTAAGCTCTTAACATCTTCTAAAAATAATACCAGTGAGTAAACAGTGACTCAATTTGAATATCAAATCTAAGCTGGCTATCAAAGATTACCCCCAAATCAGAAATTTCTGAAATTCTGTCCAGTTTGTTACAATTTATATTGTCAAAGGTGATTGGGTTTTTTTTCTGGAGCAAGTAATAACTTTACATTTAGAAATATTCAAATGAAGATCATTGTTAGTGCACCAGTTATTGATTATGTCCAAGTCGGTTTGAATTTCATGAAAACTAACTTGTAGTTTTAGGTTGTGATTTTAACTACTGTTACTGACTATTTGAAATACAACAACAGAACCACATCAAACACTTTGCTATGAAACCCAAAGAGTTTCAGTTTGTTCAATAAAATTTTAAAATTTACCTTATTAAATGCTATAGCAAAGTCTAGTGATATGCTATCGACTTGAATGTTTTGGTCAACAAAATTGTTCAATAATTCTACGTACCCCAAACGATTGGAAATTGTAGACTTACATTTAATGAATCCATGTTGTTGAGAACTTTAAATAAGTATTTATGGATGGATTTTTCAAGTCTATACTTTATAATTTCGTTAGCTGAGCCGAATTTAAACATTGGACAAATAATTCCTTCTTTCCATCTAATTGGGAAACAACAAGATGGTAAAGATAAATTAAAGATATAATGTAAAGGTTCAATTAAAACATCTTTTAAAATAATAATTAAAATATTGGGTATACCATCTGAACATCCTTCCTTAGCCATGTCAAAAGTTTGGAAAGAAGTTAGGAGAAGTTAGGTTAGTACCTAAAAATATTTTCTCCTATTCGTAGTCTATGTGATTCAGTTAAATTACAAATGGATATAGACGGGGTAAGCTCTTGGTGTAAGACTAATATATTACATTTGAATGTAGCTAAATGCAAAATGGTGACGTTTACACGTTCATCTTCGCATTTTATTTATAATTACAACATTGCAAATAACACTTTGAATCGTGTTAACGAAATAAGGGATCTTGGAATTATATTAACTTCTACATTATCATTTAAGCCAATTCTATGTTGGGATTTTTAAAAAGTAGTATGAAAGAGTTTAATAATCCTAGAGTTTTTGTTTGCATGTATCAATCTCTTGTACGCTCACAGCTCGAATATGCATCAAACGTATGTTCTCCACGTTACAATGATTACATAAGCAGAATTGAATCAATACAATAATCTTTTCTCATTTTTTATGCATATAAAACTGGGGAGTTTGACCGTCGATTACCTTGGTGGGAAAATGTTAGGAATCTACCTTCATATGTAGATAGATGTAAATCTTTGAAAATTGAGCCACTTGAACTTCGTCGTCAGCATGCTGGAGCTATTTTTATTTCCGATTTTCTTAACGGTAATATTTTGAGTGCGTACTTGTTAATGAACCTAAAATTGTATGCTCCTATTAAAAACCTTCGTACTCGCACACTCTTGAAAATTGATTTTCACCGAACGAATTATGAAAGCGACGAGCCTTTGAGTTCTATGTCGAAACTTTATAACGAACTTTGCATATTTTGCTACTTTAACATGACGAAAGTGGAAATCAGACAATCATTGAAAAAACAATATTTCAGTTGAATAATTTATTTGTGCAATAATTTAATTTTTTTGAGAAAATTGTTTTTTTTGTTATTATTAGTCAAAATTGTACTGGAGCTTGTGGTTCCGAATAAGTTTTTCTTTAAAAAAAAAATAAAAAATAAAAAAAAAACTTAGCGTTTATAAATATCAGTTTCATATCTGTTGACAGTCTCTAATTGACTGATCTGCAAATTTCATATAACTATAATCTAATTTGTGATATTTAAGTCAGACAAAAATAGCTCTTTAGGATATAATGTAGCAAGGGGTCGAAAGTTCAGTTGATGTCTCCAGACTTCTTTTACTTTTTGTTTTTTTTGAAGCGTTGAATATGTAAAAATAGGTTTCCCAACTAGGATTAGGGAGCTGCAAACCTAAAAATGTAAAAAAAAACCTATTTGGGGGTTTATCGCCCCTCAAGTAGTGCGTCCAAACTTAATTTGTATATTTCATAAGACCCTAAGGGGCTAAGGGCCTTTTAGTTGTTAATTGTAAGAATAATCAGCACCCAAAATTTAAAAAAAAATTACATTTATAAGGTGAAAACTACCCCCCCCCCCATCCCCCAATGGAGGGTGAAAATTTAATAATATTAATAAAAACCGAGTTTTTTGTATTATAAGCCAAAATTAGGGTAAAATTTGAAATAATTCTAGGGGGTTGGGCTTGATATCTCCAAAAACGAAATCCCCAAGCACATAATCCCCAAATCATAAGCCCCAAATTAAAAAAACCCAAATTCAAAAGCCCAAGCACAAAATCCCCAAACACAAAATCCCCAAAATCCCCAAAATTTCCCCAAATTTTGTTAAATAAGCTTGGGTTAGATTAAAAATCGCCGCGATTTTTAATCTAACCCAAGCTTATTTAACAAAATTTGGGGAAATTTTGGGAGTTTTTAAAAACCTATGTATTAGCAAAATAATTTTAGTACTGATTTATATTTATTAAAAAGTTTAAAACCACAGGTATAATTAATGTATCATTTATTACACAGTGTAATGTTATATGCAATAGATTTCAAAAAATCCACTTTGCCCATATTTTCGCGGTTGTTGATCACGTTTCTTATCTTTTTATACCGGCCCAGAGTGGTATTCGTAGGAGTTATAGTTTCGCCAGATTGAATTTTTTGCAAATTAGTCTGGACAACAATCATTTCATGTGAGAGTTCTTTAATGATTTCAAATAAGCCACAATTTTTTTTCCCAACTACAACTTTAAGTCTACGATGCCAAGCTTCTATAGAATTTTGTGTGCGAGGAAAATTTTCTTCAATAGAATCTACGACGCACCAAAATTCCGGCTTATATTTAGGAACATTTTTTGGACTTCTCCCACAAATATAGTTTTGTTTAAACCATAAGCATATTTTTTGAAAATCTTTACATCCGCAGTTTGTGATTAACTCATTATAATAAATTAAAATATGTTCAGTAGGAACGAAAGCCAAGCTTTTAAGCATTCGGACTTGAATGTTAAACTGTTCACAATTGCCATATTTTTGGGCCAGACCTTCCTTCTGCACACGCCTCCAAATAATTTGCCCGAAATGGAACAAGCATCCTTTGTAATTTGCATCCGGAAAATATTGTTTGGCGGCAGTCGAAATAGTTTTCTCAAAATCACTGATAATCCTACTGGGATTGAGATTTATATTCCTTTCGAGCGCCAATTGGAAAAGTTGATAAAAAAATTCATTGTA
This sequence comes from Tipula vernalis, assembly GCA_958295665.1. NCBI lineage: Eukaryota > Metazoa > Arthropoda > Insecta > Diptera > Tipulidae > Tipula > Tipula vernalis. Next base: position 131,365,941 of record OY282558.1, on the reverse strand, counting down.
CGCCTCCATTGTTTTTTTGCTCATCAGGCAAAAAATCAATGGCACAAATTGCCCGGCAATAAGGCCTTGAATAGTAAATAGTTGTCGGAAAATGGTTGGAACAACATAAAATGTTCCATCCATTACCCAGCACTTGCAACTACCCAATGTTTTTAATGAGGCCGAAGTCCCCAATATAATATTTTTATTGTCGTTGAAAGTAGTCTCTTTTAAGACAAAAAGGTCGCCTTCTAAATATTTTAACATTTCCGGAATAATTATGTCTGACAAACTTTCCGGCTCATTTATGGCCTCGTTGGATTTCCTTATTCGTGAAATTTTCAGCTTTTGGGCTCGTTTTGAAGGAATATACACGCGGCAATCTGGTTGGCAGTCAACAATGGATTTGCGGATGATTTGTGATGGTTTAAGCCCAGATGTACTTCCCATTTCCTTGAGACTGTTATTGCATTTTGATATAGGCAACAAATGCGCTATTGGGTCGTGGTTATGACATACCGGCGACTTTTTAATGTGATGTCGGTCATCAATTATTGTTGTAGTCACAACACTTTTGCACAACAGTTGCTTCCTTTGTGCACAAGACCAGCGATAATCATTTCTTTTATTTTTAGAATGCAAATGATATGCATATCCATCCACGAATAATTTTTCGTTCCCTTTATTCGATTTTTGAAGCACTAATTCCATACAAATTATTTATTTTACACAGCGACGATTTACAATCAATGTTAAATATGATTAAACAAAATCAAGAATAATCAAAACGCAAAAAAAATTAAAACAATCACAATTCTAAGATATAATGATCAGCGTAGGAAATAGGAATACTGTGCAAGATAAAACAATTTTACATACTATTATTATTAACGGGTTGAGCTTAAAATCCCCCAAAAACAATAATTTTAAATAAAAATAATTTTTTGCTTGGGGATTTTGAACTTGGGGATTTAGTGTTTGGGAATTTTTAATTTGGGGATTTCTCAAAACCTTGGGGATTTTGTGCTTGGGTATTTTATTAATGGATATTTTATGCCTCTCCCAATTCTAGGTTGTAAAAATATTTTCTGGTTAAAGACGAACCCCCAGGGGGGTGAAATTAGAAAAAATATAATCGGAGTTTTTCTTCCCTACAACAGAAAAACCCCGATTTGTATTATTATTTTTAAATTTTCAACCTCCTTAGGGGGTAGTTTTCACCTTAAAAGTATAGATGTCATTTTTTCCTGTATGGGTGATAAATGATGATTATTCTTTCAAATAACAAAAAGGTCCTTAGCAAAAAAAAAAAATATATTTATTTTACAATTTTGAGCTATTTAGTAGTAATTTCCACCGCCCCCCCCCCAACATTAATAATTACGACTTTTTTTTGGCTGGAATGTAAATTTACTGAATTTTTGAATAAAAAGTATACAAATTACGTTTGGATACACTTCTTTAAAGATATGCAGCTCCCAACCCCTAGTCATCTATTTTTTGTATTCTACGCCCCAGAAACATAAAGTAAAAGAAGTTGTACTATTTTTTTCAATTATTATGGTTATGTGTGAATTAAAATGGCGTGTTGCTTGCCATCCTTATATTTTAGAAGCTCTCGAGATATGCTCTCGCAAATTAAGTAAAAACTTTACTTGAATTTAAGATTTTTGCTTGACAACTCAATGAATGCCTTCAATGATTTATTTGTTGGATAAGAAAACATCTGAAAGCTAAAATAAAGAAGAAGAAGAACTAACTCGTCTACATGAAATGTAAGTAAAAGCATTTACTTTGGAAAGAATAAAACCAAATAGGTGATTTTATTTCTGATTTTTCAAGTATGTAAAACTTAATCGAATGGGTATTTAAAATTTAAGTAACTATTTTCTTTATAAGCAAACACTTAAAAATTTCTTAATATCTGCTTAAAAAACTGTGCGTAAAAAAAGGAAATTCTTTTACTTCTTCCTTATACACTTGATGATTTACAAGGATATGTACAAGGAGAGTTAATGCTTATTCGAAAAACGAATAATTTAGTTGGGCCACAAGAAATAGATCCAACCAAAAATTGAGCATTAATACTAAAAACGTCAAGATTCGATTCTTATCAAAAAATGGTTATTTTTTACGCTACTTAAGTGAGGTTAGATAAACCAATCAAATGTTGAAGCTATAGAAAGTGACTTAGTTAAAAAAAGTGCCTTAGCACAAAACGAATTTTACAGAATTACCAATTTAAGCCGAATTGATTTCAAATCGTTAACGAATGATTTCTGTAATTCTGTGTAGGACTCTGTTGATTCTGAAGTGGAACAAGTGTCGTTAATAATCCGCATAGTAATTTAACCAATCGGAGCTCTTGTACAGACGCTTCGTGTTACGTCCTTCGTTGCCAGCGACTCAGGCAAGGAGGAATGTTAACATAAATAGTGGTTTTCAGTTCCCAAATATGTCGAGTGGCTTGTGTCAGAATGAAATATACAGAACCCCCAGAAACGCCAAAAAGTGATGAATGAACGAAAAGCTGGTCTTGCTTAGGCTAAATATTATTAACGTGGTGGAACGTTGTAAGTTAGAATAGTTAGAACTGAACTTTGAAAACAGTGAACATACGTGGATTAAATAGTTCGTTATCGAATAATATTAGAACCTGTAAATGAGTTTGATGTAGATAGTTCCATTATTTAAGGAAAATAGGTTGAATTGTAAGTTAAAGGAGTACATCGAAAAGAAGAATCTTAAAATATATTTTGCATGTGTTTGAGATGAGATGAAGATTAATTTGACTACTCCTACCAGTTTTTATTCTTCACCAACATGTTTTTCATATAAAAAAATCGGGAGGTAATTCACAAAGTTGATAGTTCATAAGGTATTTAAATAAGGTTACGTTATAGCCCCCCTATTCTTCTTATTAAGTGCCAAAGTAGGTATTATAAGGAGCTGCACCCCCACTATTGCCATGTGCTAGTCATTAATGAATTTTCGAATAATTTCCTAAGAATGTTCATCAGATTTCAAAATGTGTAGCCCTGTTAGCAATTTTAGGAAGTTCATTCCTAATTTTAGTGTTATTGCTAAGATTTGTTGAGGAAGGATATCGTTTTTAAGTTCTATGATTTGGAATTTCCAAAAATTGATTCCTAAAAAAGAAATTAAGAGTTGAGGAGAAGGTAAAGAAGATCGGAAAAGAAGGTTTCATTAAATTCACAAAGTTTTACCCAACTAAATCTTCAGGTCATAAATTCTGGATGATTTATGACCTCACTCGTGAGATCATGGGGCTTGCTCCACTTCGAAAGATTTAAGAGCTTTATGGAATAGTCAATAAGTTTTGACGGCAGTCGTCAAGCGGAGAAGTAAAATCGAACCGCAGTTTCCATTATCGGTAAACTAGTCAATTTAAATAATAGTTGTGATTGGGGTAGTGTAATACAGGATGCATTTAAAAGAATTTAAAATAAAGGAATGAACTTCTTCATCCGATCAACATAAATTTTTTATTCAAATTAAAAAATTGGAAACGCCGTCTATTGAATTGAAGTGCCCGTATAAAAAAGTCAACGGAAATAAAGTCACTAAAATTATTTAAAGTGAATCGTCCATTATTTAAGCTTCAAATTAATTGCTGGTATATTGACTAGCTCCTTTTAAAAGAACAGAAAAAATTCTGGAATAGAGAGATTTAATTTTAAAATTAGAATGAAAATATTTGTGGCCAAACACCCCCTTGAAGTTATGCCAAACTTTCCTTCCATTCTTTTTAATTTGTTATAAGATATTTTTCTCGTGGTTAAAAATGAAAAACAAAAAAAAAATCTGCTCAGGGTTACCTTGCAAATTTATTATATCGGCTTAGTAAAGGGTCCTATTCGCTGCCTCTTGGCCAATTTTAAACGCAGTTCGCTTGTTAGAATTATTGATTTATCAATAAATGTGGGCCACCATAATCTTGAGCAAAAGAATTTTTTAAATTTTTTTTTATTCATTTTCAACTATGGGAAGGCAACACATTTATTGATGTACCAAAATTCTAACAAGCGAACCGCGTTTAGAATTGCCCAAGAGGTAGCCAATAGGACTCTCTACTAAATGGACATAACAAATTTGCAGGGCCACAATAAGAATTTGAGCATAAGAATTTGTTTTATTCATTTGTAACTATGGGAAGGCAACATATTAGCAAAAATTCTAACAAGCGAGCTGTGTTCAGAATTAGCCAAGAGGTAGCCAATAGGGCGCGCTCATAAACTGACATAACAAATTTGCAGGGCCACCATAATTCTTAGCAGAAGAATTTTAAGATTTTTTTTTTTTGTTCGTCTAAGGCAATACGTTTATTGATGTAACAAAAATTCTAACAAGCAGAAATATCTTATAATAAATTAAAATCCTGGTATGGATTTTTTCGCTCGAGTAAAAAGTTTGGGATGGATTTTAAAGTTCGTACACTTTAAATAGCGTAGAAAAAAAGTCTGGGATGAATTTTTACGCTCGTGTTGTCAGAGGTAATTTCAAATTTTCCTGGGGCTAAAGTCTGGGATAACATCCAGGGGGTGGCAAAAAGGTCATTTAGAGTGGTAAAACCGCGTGCCTGGCTATAAATGACAATAATGTTCTTTGAATAGCCGCTCAAAATCAACACGTGCGTTAAAGTATTCAAATTATTAGAATAAAACTCCACCTCCGATAATCTAAAAAAAAATTTCCGCCTTCCATCTTCGCTACATATGTCAAGAAAAGCTAGAAACCCTTCATTTTCAATTTAATAAGGAATTTTAATAATCAGACAAAATAATCAAAATCATTCTACGAACAAGTAGCCACTGACTGGTGAGCCCAGTGGAGAGCCAAAAATCTTGTTTAAAACATCTTCCTGTAAATCTAAATTACTGTTGTAACCACACCTACTGTTAAACCACTTTAAAAGTTATGCTTTTCATTTAATCAAAGTATAATACAACATAAAATTTAGGATTTTTTTGAGAACGTGCGTAATCATAAGATTTTCCATATTTATCACCAACGTGTATACTAAGGCTACAAGCTAAGCCTTTCAGATGGTCAAATTGCCATATTTGTAAACTTACTGTTTAGGATTTTCTTAAGAAAGTTCGCATGCACCATGTGAAAGGCATTAGCTTTTCATATGGTTTGGCATGCTTAAATTCTAAATATAGCCCTATCAAATATTCATAAAGACGTTAGTGATAAATATGAAAAATCTTTAGATACGAACTTTCTTAAGAAAATCCGAAACAGTAAGTTTACAAATATGGCAATTTGACCATCTGAAAGGCTTAGCTTTTTCAATGGCTTGGCATGCTTGTAGTTTTAGTATAGACCTGTCAAAAAATTATAGTGAGATTTGTGATAAATTTCCAAAATCTTAGCTCATGTATCTTTTACATTTTGGCTGATTATATTTTTGATAAATAAGATAATTGTTTTGATAAGCATAAGTATTTATGTCCAATATGTATTTCGTGTTTTGTATATTGTCGATTATTTATCGTTATTATATACGAATATTCGTTTTTTTTTTGTATCTTAGATCAATAATGAATAAAACAGTTAATCGGGAATGTTTTACTAGTGAAGACGCTTATTGCCTTTTAGAGGAAATCCCGTCCGATCAATCAGAAATATCCTCCTCGTAGAATGATGACGAATTGGAGATGAATACCAATTTGGACGCAGACAGCACTAGTGATTTGGAATGTGATAGTGATGATGATCTTCCGTTATCAATATTTTTACATAAAAAGATCGAATGGACAAAAGATACTAAATACAGTACTGTTAAACACCCTTTTGAACAACAAGTTGGATTAAATATTCCAGATAATTTAGAATTTTGCAATAACTTAGAGTATCCAGTGGATATGTTTCTCCTGTTATTCCCTCAAAGTTTATTTGAAAAAATAGTATTTGAAACTAATTTATTTGCAATGCAGAAGTATGGCACCATCACATTGCCAACTACAGTAGATGAATTAAAATCTTTTTTAGCTAAAAATTTATATATATTATATATATTATCATAAGTAGCATGCGACAATATATGCCCATGAAACCTATCAAACGAGGTTACAAAGTTTGGGTGCGAGCGGATGAGAACGGATTTGTGTCACAGTTCCAGATTTACACAGGAAAAACACAAGACATCAAAGAAAAAAATTTAGGAGCAAGAATTATAAAAGATTTAACTCGTGATTTAGTTGGGAAGTACCATGAAATATACTTCGATAACTACTTCAACTCGCTTCAATTATAACGCGATGTGTTAGGTGAAGGAATATATACATGCGGAACTGCAAGGCAAGGCCGAAAAGATATTCCAACAGATTTTAAGGTTGATCAAACCAGTCCGAGAGGCGAATATGACTGGAGGTTAAGTCGGTATATTGACAGTAAAGTGGATGGATAAAAAACCTATATTGTTTTTGAGCAATTTTCACAGCCCGGCAGACGAGGAAACTGTTCAGCAAAAACAAAAGGATGGAAGCAAGACAAATGTGACATGCCTAAAGATCGTTAAGGATTACAATTAGCACATGGGCTACGTAGACCTCTCTGATATGCTAAAATCGTGTTACGAACTAGATAGGAAATCAAAAAAAATGGTGGCATAGAATATTTTTTTCATTTTGAAGATTTGACAGCGGTAAATGCGTTCATTTTATATAAAACCAGAACCGACGGTACATGATTGTCATTGAAGCAATTTAGATTAGCTGTCACAGATGGGTTGTTAGGTGCTGAACCTACAGTGTCAAAAAAGATAAGAAGGATTAGCAATGATAAGCCAATGAATAGATTTAAATTGTATGTTCCGTTAGAAAAAAGAACAGACAAGGCGGCACACCTACCTGAACATGGCACTAAAGTGAGATGTGCCAGTTGTAGCACGAAAGTCAAACCTCATCGGTCAAGATGGCATTGCAAGACTTGCAATGTAGGATTATGCCTTACTGCAGAAAGAAATTGTTTTTTTTAAATTTCATCAGAAATAATGTTTTTAAAAGTTTTAAATTTTTTATAATTATATTTTAACGCCTAGTGGTCCCATACGGAACCACTTATTTTTGAATTAACCGTTACAGATAAAATAAATTTGAATTAAGATTTTTTATTTCCTATTCGTAGTTTATTATCTCACCCCAAAACTCATGTTTTTTTAAAACAAAAAATTATTCAGTCCACAAAGGGTTAAGAAATGTTCGCCTAAATGTCATTAATTATGTTTATTTACTAATACATATGTATATGTATATGCTTATGATGTTTTTGTTGGTTTAATTCTAATTTAGGTTAAAATTTATACGAGTACTATAACGTCTAAAATTTGTGCTTAATTAACTGTCTAACTTCACTTGCATATGCAACATTAACATTTTTGATGGATTTGATTTCACTATTTCGTCGGTGAAGTGAATAAAAAAAGTAAATGCTTTTACTTGAATTTTTCGAGATTGTTACTTGTTAATTAATCAATGTCTTTAAGTATTTACTTGTTGGATATGTAAATGTTTAAAGGTCAAGATAGTGATTAGTGATAAACTTGATTTAATTCCTCTACTAACAAGAAAGTTATTGAAAAAATTTAAGTAAAAGCTTTTACTTTTTTTTTCACTTCACCCTTTCTATGTCGTAAGGCGAATATTTCCCTGAAACCAAATGATCGTGATACAAAGGTTACTAAGGTACTAGGTACCATGTAAATTACTGTTTAAAAGATACTATTTACCCGATGTAGAACTGCAAGGCCTCTTAAATACGGTTAAGGCGGGCCTCTGCTTTCTTTGGACTGTACCTGAAGAAGTATATTCTTGAGCGTGTACCTCTCGGTAGGAATGAGAAAATAAATTAAATCCGGATAGCATTAAAAATTCAGATCACCTTCGGAATAATTTTTCAGCCGAAAGATGCATTTAATATTGGAGTAGCAGGTTCTGTAAACGAATGAATATTGTGAAGAAGGTCTGACATTATTATATGCTATGATAAAAATTTGATCCCAAAAGCAATCACACTTAACTATTGTGAAGCATAAAAATATCAAATATTGACAGCAATATTCATCATCTCATAATGAAAAGTAGTTAATTGAATTTTGAATTTTTTGATAGTTAAGACTCTTGCGAACCTTTGGAGTTTGGGTTTGGGCGTGACATAATGCGACATATGTCCCAAAAGAATAAAATAAAAACTGATTGGTGGAGCGCTTAGAAAACTCCTGCATACTCTAAAAACTCATTTATTATGAACGACAACAAACATAGACGCGTTGAAACCGCATTTTCGAGTTGGTTCAAGTTCAAATAACTCTGAATATAAAATTGGGATTTTGGCAAAAAATGGCCCTGACCCTTATAAACGCAATTATTATTAACATTTTGTGTATTATTGAACTTTTGAAATTTTGATTCGAGTATTTTAATTTTAAACCTTTTGAATGTTGAAAAATACGCGAACGATTATTTTCGAGTTTTAGTTAGTTTACAAAATGTTCACAAGTTTTGTAATATTTTGTAAATGTGTTTTCCTTTTTTACAGTTTTCGATCATAGTTAAGAATTGATTGAGTTTGCATTTAAAAGTTTGCCTTAAAATTGTCCTAAGCTTCCTCGTTTCTAATTTCTTTGTAACAGATCAGTTTTTTGCATTATGGCTTCTAACTGCATAAACACCTAGTTTTAGTGATTTATCGATTTAAGCCAATTAAAGAGATAGTTGACCCCTAATATAGAGCAGCAAGTTTCTTATCGCTAATGATAATATGTCTTAATTTTTAAACCTTTCAAAATTCTCTTTAAGTGAAAATTAAAGTGACAAAATGCTAATGAAATTATGCAAAATGAGCACAAAAATGAAAGGGCCCGCTATCATACATCTAAGTAAAGTTTTAAAATTTGTTAGACTTAATACTAATTAAAGACTAAACAGTTACGAATAAAATTTTAAACGTGACTATATGTATTAACAAATAAACAAGGTCACCGCATTATATTAAAACAATGATAAGGTCAATAATTCAAAATAAATATTTATGAAAGTTTGGCCTTCTCTTACACCGTACATATACGAACAAATAAAATAGTGGGCCGAAGGCGCCTTTGAGATTTAAAATCCGCATGAGTTCGCATAAATAAGATTTTATTAACATGATTGTAACAAATTATAAATACAGTACTTAGACAAAAAGTAATGAAAATTATGTATCCGCGACTAGTTATTCATCCACTGATATATTCGTATGTGTATTATTCGACGAGCATTTCAAAACAGGAAAAATCAAATTACATCTTCCTTTTGTGATTAAGAAGAAAATTGCGCTTACACAATACAATATATAGTAATATAATGTTAATGTGTATAAAATAATAAATACGCGTTTAAAACCAGTTCAATTGATATTCTTAAAAAGTAGCATCATTACTCAACGTATAAAATAACCGCGTACCTTGATTTGTGTCTTATAAATGTTTTGACGAAATTAAATAGTTTTTAATTGCAGTTTACGTTTCTGTTTTACCATAAAACACGTTAACGGCAAAAGACTGGAACAACAGAAGAAAAAGCACAACAACACAAAACAGTTGACTTCACATAACCCTTTTTCTTCTTAAGCATATTATACATAATGTATATTTACGTACATAATATTCCACTCAAGTTTTTGTTTGTATTCCAAAAAAAAAAAAACTGGAATTCTCCATATGTCTTAAGAAATCTATAATTTCAACTTTTTTTTTTATTATTTTCTTCTTATGTTTTAACCGTTTCTCTGTTAATGTTTGGTTCAAAATGATAAATATAAAAATAAGAAAAATGTACAGTAAGTTACATTTTATATTATTTATATTTACACTTTGATTTATATTATAACATTAAAAACTGTTAATTGATTTCAATGATAGTGCAAGACTTGCACAAAACAAAACCAGCCATAAAGTCTTACCTGTGTTACGATTAAGACTTAATAACACAAACGAATTTCGTCATAAACTAAAACAAATCAACCATAAGAAGACCGGTCATTTTCGTATTTGCTTAAAAAATTTTGTTTTATTGCTCATAATTTATGAGTCACAAAGACCAATATGATTTTAAATAAAATATTGACTTACATTGAAAGATTTATCTCCTCTGATACAAAACAACAAAAAATCGCACACAAATCAATTAAAAATTCAAACACAAAAACACTTAACAGTTTAATAGTAAAATTTTTGTTGTCAAATATTTTTCGATACAATTTTTACACAAAAAATAACAAAAAATTTTCATTTGTATGTAATACATAAATTTTCTTTATTTAAGCGCACTGTATCTACATATGCTATACATAACACTCGTGAAAAATACAATTTTCGTAAAAATCGTAAAAATTAACAAAACTTTATTTTAAAATAAAAACTTTTCTTTTAATTTCCACCTATAATAATTGTCTTTTCATTTACAAACTTTACTTTTTTTTTCTTTTTCTTTGAACTTATTTTCTTTGCTTCAAAAAATTTGTTTTTCCTTTAAAATCTCTAAGCAAAACTAAAAAAACGTAAAAAAAAAAAAAAAAAATTTTTTTTTGTATAAATAAATAAAACAACCGTTTGGGCTGCCCACCAACGCGAAACTAAAAAGAAGTTTTAAAAATAAAAAAAATGTTAACAACAAACCAAAACAGAATAACAAAAAAAAAAAAAAAAAAAGTAAAACAAAAAAATAGCAAAGTTGTGTTTAAAAAGAAAAAGAAAAATTTCTTTTTGTCTCAAAGATCTTTTATAAATAATGAACAGAAGCTTTTGCTGCCAGTATAAAGATAAAAGCTCACAATTCGATACACCAATATTCTAAAATTAAATTAGAGCTGAATACGTATAAAGGATCGACGAAAAATTGGGCCGGCCATCAAACTTATTTTATGGTGTACGAAAAAATTTTCTGACCCTTTATGCTTTTTATGATGACCGAAATGTTTATTGGCACGAGATTGAAATTTGCTAAGCCAAAGTGTTGTCTCGCTTAGTTTTTGTTGTTATTATTCCGTTGTTTCTTAAAGTTATATTTTTTGTTTTAAGTGTTTGCTGCTTTTTTTTTTTTTAGTTGTACAAGAAGAATAAGATTTAATGACGCAATATTTTACTTGAGTGCAGAGTATTAGAGGTAGGAATAACACCGGCGAAGTTAATTTATATCGAGACCGTTAAAAATGATGGAAAAATGTTGACAGTTTAGTACGTTATCTTGGTAAGCCGCCGTCTACACTATGCAAAATCACTGATATTATCTATCAGCAATTGTATGGTTGTATATGATATTTTTCAATGTATTGACAAATATTTGACTATCATAATAATTATAGCGTTTTTTTATTCGCTCCGGATAGCTGCTATCGAGAGCCGTCATATAAAAAATGGCTCCCGATAGCGCTCCGTATAAATAGGTAGAGCTAAATATCTTTTATTTTGAAATTTTTGGTAAACAATTGAATTAAAAATGATAGTTTGATATTAAATAAGTTTAGTTTACCAATAAATAGCGCGTCAAATTTAAATTTAGGCGTATAAAAATGACGGCTCTCGATAGCAGCTATCCGGAGCGAATAAAAAAACGCGCTTAATATCTTCAAATGACAAACAAAATTGTTTTAATGCTATGAAAAAATTAGTTGTTTTTAACATTTGCCAGTTGTGGTTAGGTTAAAAATAATTTGTCCAAGAAATTTTTTCAGAAAATTGTACAATATGGAGAACCACCACCTCGTCCAAAAACTTCATTTCATCGTACAAAAACAAAGTTTTTTTATCGTCAGCACCAGCGCTTCAAGATTTTTTTTTACTCGGTTTTAATTTTTTATTTTGTACATTTCGAAGATTCCTTTTTTTTCCTAACGTTTTCAATATTTATGATCATTTCGTCCGCTATTTTTTGTAAACAGAATTTTTTATGTCGACCCGTCTGTAATTTTTATGGGTTATCTTCCATAAAATTTCATTTTCGCGGTACAAGTCGATTAATCGCACTGTACTGCACTGTTGATAAAATTTATATCATGATAGAAAATATCAGTGGATTTGCATAGTGTAGACAGCGGGTAAATACCACAAATTCTGAAGGCTATATTAATGGTAGTTCATTTTTCTAGCAAAATAGTGACACATTTCGATCTACAACAAAAAATGTGTTTCTCTTCAAATCTCCGTAAACTTGTTACAATGATATCAATTTACATAGAATTTTCTTAAACCTTGCTTAAAGTATTAGCACAGAATATCCGCTTTAATGCTAAGTTTGTGAACAAATATTTAGATTAAGATTTAGAAAAGATAGAAAAACCATTTTGTATGGAATCAATGAAACAAAACAAAAATACAAAAATATTTGTACCCACCTCTTTGTTTTGATCAATAAAAATCAGTACAATTTTAAAAGGAAAGGGAAATCTTTACACTTTGTAATGTGTTTAAAAGAGATAGACAGACGTTCATAAATAATTTTTGATTTTGGTCTAGTTAGCTTTGCGAAACTTTAAAGTCAAATCAAAAAATAAACAAAGGACCACTTATTGTTTTCTATTGACGATTGTAAAAGTAGAGAAAGCGCCTCTCGAGGAAAAAAGTTAAAATGAGGCAACAGCCAAAATGACATTTCTCATAAATGCGACGAAAGAAATTTTTGCAATCCGGTAATTAAAAATGGTTTTTATAATCCAAAATTGGAATTATTTACAATTATTATCAATCTGGTAGGTAAAAATTGTGTTTACAGTTCAAAATTGGAATTGTTTACAACAACTTCGAACGTCAAATTAGCAGCTAACTCAGTTTAAAAATTTTCCTCTAGGTGGAATCTGTGATGCTCCAATAACGGTATTGACAAATTCCAGCCTATCCTCTATCAGAAATATTTTGAACTACCAGACTTCTATTAAGTTTGAGAGCTGAATCATATACTACATAAATTTGTTCGTAAGTGAAACTACAGTGTCCTAATAATTATTTATTTTATAAAATTAGTCAAATTTTAAATTGTTTACTTAAATTTAGTGCTTTTAAAACCCAAACGGATCCAATTAAATTCAGAAGAACCAATATCGGTCGTCTTGTGTGCAGTGTTCCGCAGTGTAACATGTACGACAATGAAGTTGGAATATCCATGTATGTATATAAACCCAAAATGGATCGTCGAATCTAAACATGAAAAATTGAAGTGGAAAATTGATCTGAAAATGGGGAAGGTTTTCCAAAACAATTTTTAATTTGCAGGTAACATTTTAAAGATTCTCACTTCATGGTGTCAATGCATAGACTTTCTAAAACTGAAAAAAAATTATCGAATGCTGCATTTCCTTGTTTAAATCTATCAATTTCCAGCATTCAAAGTCACAAAAAAACCAAAGTGACCAAAAATAGCAATAAGAAATGGGAAGCTGTGGATAACAATTCACCTAAATGGTAAGAGTTACAATAATTTGGCTTTTTTATCGTTAAATAAATATGACATATTTATTTTTTAGTGTTGAACTTATAAGTTATTTCGATTGTGGTACATTAAATGAACAAAAATGTACCATATAAACCTCCGGTGAAGAAGCTGATAAAAATCATCTTGATGAGGATAGTCATTGTGACTGACAAGTATAAACAGACAATTGCTTAATGAGTACTAAGAACAGAATATTACTAACAATGTTTCGTATGGAATCGAATTTGAATAATACGCAAATTGCAATATTGTTTCAAATCAACGGAAAAACGGTGAAAAAATATTTTATTGAAACCATTCAAACATTAAGTTCCATATTAAAAGATTTTATATTTTGCCAGACTCGAGAGTAAAATCAAAAACATTTATCAAGATGTGTTTGGGAGTTTCCTAATACCACGACGGTCCTTGGTTGCACGGAAATAAAAACAGCAATATTTAAATGCTTGACCTGTAGAACCTGTTTATTCTCCCATTATAAAGGTTGTCATACAGTAAAATATTGATTGGTGTGGCGCCGTCCGGCCTAATTAATTTGGTGAGCACAGCGACTTCAGGTAGGGCTTCGGATAAAGCCATTTTTAACTCCACGGATTTATTAACAAACCTTCAAAAGGGTGACACAATAATGGTAGACAAGGGCTTCATGATTGCTGACAAGCTCTTAAATGCTGGATCTGAGATAATATGTATATAATAGATATATGTATATACAGTGACTCACAATATTGTTCACGGGTTTATCAATTTTTAAAACCTTAAAAAAAATATTGGAATTTTAATAAATAGGATTTTACTGTTTAGTCATAATTATTGTTGTACTATCGATAAACATTTTGCTCCCTCTTTTATGCGATCTTTACACACATGTGCGTTATAAACATTTCATTGTATGAGTAGCAGCAAGCAGTATAAATACATATAGTACTTCCATGCAAGCTTCATCGGTGAAGTGTTAGATGGAGATACTGATATCGTTTTCGATTTTTGAAAATATTTTTGTATATAAATCCGCCCAAATATATGTTCGAATTAATACGCCCAAATGTCATCATATTTTTCTAACCGTTCATTGAATAGTTAAGTGTGTAAATATAGACATATTCATAGATATTTGTTTATTTCGTTTCGGTTCAACCAACACTAAAACAATATTATTTATAAAAATTTTTATTTATGCACTGGTGGTAAATTTTAATGTTGATGAAAATTCTTGGCAGTGCTATTTGATTAAATATGTACAATATCAAATTACCCATAAAAACCATATACAAAACATAATTTTGTTTTTTTTTTTTAATTTCTATTTGTATGAAAAATCCTAATAAAACCATGAATATCAACTCTACACAATAATATTTGTAAACAAAATCAGCTGATGTTAGATTTTTCGTGTTAGTTCATCTTTAGAGAGAACAAGGGACCAAAGCATTTATTTCCCTTATGATGGAAAGAGAAAAACATTTGATGTGAAAACTAGTTTTTATAGACGGTTTGTAAAAAAACTTGTGCGGGGGCCTTATTCTCGAATTCCACATCCATTTTCCACATGCGGACATCTGTCAAAATTCATCAAAACGTTCTGAAATTTTAATTCGGCTATAAAACACATGGGGCATGAACATATTCTTTTTGGAGAATTTCTTCCACCTGCTTATACCCATTCGGAAATATTCCCTTAGTACCAAAAAAATTCAATTTTTATGAATTTTGACAGATGTCCACATGTGGAAAATGGATGTGGAATTCGAGAATAGGGCCCCAGGTTTTGACCTACTTAGCTCTTGTTTCAGTATTGGTATAAAAAGTAAAACTAAAAATCAAAATCAAAAATGTCTAGTATTGTTTTAATATTCTTACCTAGGCCGTGCCCGAATACTGTGATAATACCGTAATAAATATTAATTTGTGACATTTACTTGAGAAATTTTCCCCTTCGCAGACATTTGATATTTTTACTGCCCGAATTTAATAATAAGGCTGTGTTTCAAACGAATAAAAATCCGCATAAAAAGTTAAAAAGCTAAATTTTTGACAATTTATTCACGGACCAGTTAAAAATTTCTAGCTTGTATTTTACTTTTCTTCGAATTTTAACCAGTTCCATTTAAAACACCAAAGCGATTAAAAAGTAAGGAAAATTTAATATTTTTCACCACAGTTAACAAATGTAACTTTTTATCCGATTGAAACACAGCCTAATTTGTACGTGATAATTTTCTCGCCTACTTTTTTTAATAAAATCAAATTGAAAATAATAATAAAAAATACGACTACATTATACTCCGCGGTTCCACAACCCGATTATTGGTGAAATATTATCCTGTAATGATGAGGAAACGAATAAATACGTAAGGATTTCTGGGGATTCGTTTCACGAAATCACAGATTTTTTACCACGCAAAACGCATGGATGGCAAAGTTAGTTACAACTCATGGCTTTTTGTGGCTTGCAAGTGGGACAAGGCATAGAATGGTGGGAGCTGTTAATATCAAATTATATTATTGTTAATACCCAAATTATATTTTATTTAATATTGTAAAAAATAATATGTTCTCGCTCTTGTTGATTGCTGTTGCTAATAAAATATTCAAATCACATTCAGTAATAAAATATTTCACATGGATCTATCAAAATGTATCATTGGGAACGACTGTAATAATTTGGATGAGTATAATATTTAACAAGGTATTCAGGCACGGCCTAAATTAATGTTCGTGTAAAACAAACCAAAACAAGTTGTTGCTATAGTTTGAAGTATTTCTATAAAGGTATTTTGAAACTAGTTTCGTATGTATAAATTTTATTTACATTTTTAAATTATTAATATTAAAATAGTGTGTGTTTATAAAACTTATTTAAACAAAAACGGCACCAATGCCACAAGAACATTTTTTATTGTGCCACAGGGCAATCGCTGTAAAGTTTGGTTGAAGCATGGTTGTGTGTGGGATAAACTCCAAGAGTGTTCAAAATACTATATATTACATTTTGTGAAAAACACTTCTGTGTCAGTGAGATTAAAATAACTGGGTATACAAAAGTTTTGAAAAGAACGGCGCTTAATAAAATATTTAATAGTTTTGTTTGTAAATGTAAAGACAATTAAATCGACGTTGCTTGTCAAAAATTAATAAATCTAAAACTTTATACAACTCCTATTTCAAAAAAACCTTTGCCGCCAACCATTACTTTTAACACAGAGTATTCTGAGGTTGAGCCAGTACTCTGAGTAGGGCTGACTCGCCACCACTCAAACTAAAATATGAAGCAGGGCCCCCAAAAACGTATCTAAGGAATTATCATATTCCACAAGTCTTTAGCGTGTCCTATATCGCCCTCTCAGTTCCTCAGTCCACATCACCGAAGGAGGACCGAAACCAATCAAGAAAATAAGCAACTGAAAAAAATGTCGAGGTTCCTTTTAAACACTCCGCCTAAAAAGAAGCTCGCATCCGTGGATATTGTGGTAAAAGATTTTATTAGCAACTTACTTGAAGAACGGCCAGAAGTGAAAACGTTTGTGTTTAAACAAATATTCCACAAAAAAAATTCGACATGGACACAAACAGAGCAAAAGTAATTTCTTGGATTTTATTTTAAATCACCTGCTTTTTTAAGAATAAGGATTTGTATACCAAATTTTAAAAATATGATTTGTAATATTTCACATAAGTAGCTATTTTATTTTATTAATTTAAAATTAATTTTTTATTTTTATTTAAATAGCTGTGCAACCAGATAGGAAATACTTCATTTTGTGTAACGAGTGGGATATTGCTCGCTTCGCTTATTTCGAAAATCACACAAGTTACACAAAATGATTATTCATAACGTTTCGTTACAAAGATTTTTTCTAATTTTTGTAAAAAAAACAGTAAATTATTGAATTTTGGCAAAAAAGTCTTAAAGTCGTAAAATTCCAAATTAATTTAATTATTGTTTTTTTTTTGTTTTAAATCAAATAGACACAAACTGGTGAATATTTCATCACCAGTTGTGAAATAAGGCAGTGATACGTGCAACGTGTTTCCATGCTGATTTGTTGAAATAGCTGTTACTTTTTTAAGATCATGTATTTTGCGTGAAAGGCAAAAAAACGTTCTGTGTACAAAATTGAACAATGTTCAATTTTTGCCTTAATGCCGCATACTTGAAATCTACCAACGGTAACTTGGTAATTTCAAAGCAAAAGAACTTGACAAAAACGTCACGACAAAAAATTATAAACTTAAGAATTTTAGTGGAACCATTATTTTTCGATATTTGTTTTCAAACCAAACTTTCTTTACTTCTAATAAAATAAACTTGAATATTTTAAACTATTTTACTGTAGCATAAAATAAAAAACTATTAAACTACAAATTGTTATTGTTTATGTGCAAAGCAAAATGGGGCTACATAATTCGCCAATCACAAAATGTTGACATTTTTTACCTTTTAGGAAAAAATACACTAGACAAATTTTTTCAAATTAACAAATAAATTGATGCCTCCGTTAAGCCTAGAGAAATAAAATTTAAATAAATAAATAAAATTAAAAATCCATTTACATATTCCTTAAGTTTGGATGCAAAATTACGAAGCTTCGTTAAATTTGTTAAGTGACATTAATTTTTCGCTGGGCGAGAATACAGAAATGCTATCTACTCCATTTTTAAGTTTTGTTAATTCTTAATTTTTAAGTTTATTAAGTGGTAACCAGCGAAAAATTATAAACTAATTAAGAATTAACAAAACTTAAAAATGCGGTAGATAGCATTTCTGTATTCTCGCCTAGCGAAAAATTGACGTCACTTAAGAAATTTAACAAAGCTTCGTTAAATTAGATCTGTCAATTAAGAAAAATTAAGAATGAGCGATTTTGTGTCCAAATGTAAGAAATAAATAAAAAAAAAAATACATTTTTGATGCGGTAGATGCAAAGATTTTTATTTCATGCGATTTTATTTATATTCAATTCATGAATTTCATCAATTTAAATTTTACTTTTATAGGTTTTATTGTGGTATTACACTGTATATATTCTTCATTTCTTATCTAGTTATGAAAAATCTGCCGTTTCGCAACCTACTACAGTAACCATACGTTATATTAAAATGAAAACCAAATTATAGTATACTTAATACTCAGTCATATATTTTTTTTACTTAGGAATATCGACTATTTTGCGTTGGCATTCGCTAAAAAGATTTGAAAGTGGAGTATCCAAGAATATAATTAGTCTTTTAAAAAATAAATGTGACGGCATGATTGAAATAGACCAACGTTGCATTCTGTGATGGATAAAATATCAATAAAAAAAGAATTGGAATATAATACAGCAGATGACCTAATCCATGGATACCAGGACCTTGGTGGACTTGGAAGGGGCAATTTGATTTCCGACAAAGCATTTGTATTTATGCTACGTGCACTCAACCGCAATTGGAAACAAGTAGTCGGTTATTACATGGGTTCACCAAAAGGCGACCAACGGAACAGAAACAGTTGTCAACAAAGTTCACAAAACCGGTTTGCAAATAGTTGGTATCAAATATGGTCAAGGTAGTACAAACAGAAAAGCATTTTCAAGTTTAGAGAGCCATGGGCGAGGTTTGGTCCACGAAAAATATTTTGTTTTTACGACATCCCTCACCTTTTTAAAAGTGTTCAGAATTGTTTATATTCTGATAGCATATTAACCAACGACTGCGAAAAGACAATATTGTGGCAGATACTACAAACACTTTATTCTATGGAGCATGGATCAGTGAGAGTTTTACATGACCTCACTCGTAAGCACATTTGCCCCGATATTTTTGAAAAACTTAAATTAATTTAAATAAGTCGCGTTTTTTTATTCGCTCCGGATAGCTGCTATCGAGAGATATCATATAAAAATTGGCTCCCGATAGCGCTCCGTATAAATAGGTAGAGCCAAATATTTTTTATTTGAAGATTTTGGTAAACAATTGAATTAAAAATGATAGTTTGATGTTAAATAAGTTTAGTTTACCAATAAATAGCGCGTCAAATTTAAATTTAGGCGTATAAAAATGACGGCTCTCGATAGCAGCTATCCGGAGCGAATAAAAAAACACTACAATAGTTATATAAGGAATATAATACAAGAAAAGGTACAAAAAAATGTATGCAACAGCTAAAGGAAGCTAACATATGTTTTGTTCCTAGATGTTAAATTATTATCAGTACTGCAAGTTGACAATGTAGATCTGCTCTCTAGTATATTTAACAGGGTTTTTCAGTAACAAAGTTACTAAACAGTTTAATTGTAACAATTGGTCAATATTTGCGGTTATATACATATACAATATGTATATACAAATAATTAAGAACGAGAAAATTACGCTCTTTAAAAATAAAGACCCATGTAACTGAAAATACGAAATCAGCTGCATTCATATGGAAATTTGTGTCCTCCGTCGAATTCGAAGAATTCATCGAAAACATATTAAATACATTTAAAAAAAATATTTAAAATATGGGTTGCGAAGAAAATATTCTTGACAAACTTTTTACGAAGTTTATTCACGGGAAATATCCACATCGATTAAGTGATGCGGACACTGCTCGTATTACCAAATATATAATTGCTGAATTTATACGTCTTAGCTTAAAGCAAAAAAAATGATGAACTCAAGCAACCGAAAAGGCATCAAAATAAAAATTTTCAATTTAGAAGAAAACGAAAACTAAAATTCTACTAATATTTAACTTTTTTTTTGTTATTTTGAAATGGATTTCATTGTATTTACTTAAAATGTTTATGCTACCAAAACAAAATACAAAAGGTCAATGACCGTGTGAACCGCAAAAATAAAAATTATCTTTTCTCATTCCTAAACAATTTTTTGCTCAATAGAAATTACATATCTACATATTCAATTATTTATTAAAATATAAAAATAAAAATAATTAGTGAAAATTTTAAATAAAAAAAAAAATTGAGTTGAAATTAAAAAATGACAAATTGATTTTTATTGCCATTTTGGTCAGTTTTAGGCAATGACCTTCAGTATTTAAAAAAAAAAAAAATTATGTTTGAGTAGTACGTACAACAAAAATACACAATTAAAATGTGTATTTAAAAGGATGTGTAGTCGGCTATGAACATATGTTTATTCGTTACTAAGTGTTAGAGTAGGATAAAACTACACGTGAACAATTCGAATTTCTGTTGTATGTTCAATTAACCATACAAACATTTAGGCGATGGCCAAAGTTTGTATATTAACTTTATATGCGATCGACGCGACATCTGGAATTTCACCGATTAAATATTTTTTTTCTATGATGGTAGTACTATATGTATTTATACTATGCAGCAAGTGAACGATTTTGTGTATTGTAATTTATTACGCCACAGCAAGTGAACAATATTTTGTATCGTATAAATTTGCAAAATCATTAATTTGTTTATTAATTTTTATTAGTAAAGTTATAAATAAGTGTAAATAATAATAAATAACTGTAAAAATAATTTAAAATAGGGTGAAACACCCATTAGTGGGCCCCATCCCAATAGCGAGCACATGACATAACTTTTATTAAATAGATAAGAAAATACGAAATGGTATGGTTTCACAATATGCTTCTCTCTTTTAACGATTTCATTTTCAATTGTTTTGTCAAAATGAGTTTTGTTCTTACTTTTCGTTTTTCAGTCAAAAATTGGATGTGAAACGATGCGCATCGCTATTTGTCGCTAGATTTGTAAAGTGTTGTGATTTTGTTAAGCAAACAGGTAAGCAGATTTGCATTTTTACACTATTTTAATTTTTTTAAATCATTTAATATTTACTTTGAATGCATTAAAATATATTAAATAGAAGATTAATACTTAAGTTTTACACGTAAAATATAAATTTGTTTTAATTTTTGTGGTGCCCACTATTGGAATGATAAAACTTAAATTTCCTTTAACAAGCAGCATGCTTGAATTAGGCATATTTGTCGGTTAAAATTTTTACCAATAATAAGCATAGTGCTCGTTATTAAATTTATCAGATTTTTGCTACCATATAGGGGGCATGTTTAGTTCAATTTTGATTTTGTATCGTCGGTTATTTTGAAGTTATCTATTTTCCAATTTTTAAACTTTAATTCAATTAAATGTAGGTACAAATTTGCAAGTAGGTATCTGTTCCTTTATTTTTGAAATTAGTTAAAAACCAATTTGGCACAGTTTGCCTTATTCATTACCATCCATTGTTCAAACTTTTCTCATCCATCGAAAAACTCTGTTTACTTAAAGGTTTTGTTTTCAACTAGGAATGCCTAAAATTAAGAAGCCCTACAAAAATATTAAAAACTACACAGAATGCATGCTCCAAAATGCTTTGACGGCTGTTAGGCTGGGTATGCCTAAAAAGGAAGCTGCGAGAAAGTATAAGGTACCACGGCAAACTATACAAGGTCGCATATCAGGTAGAGTTAAAAAAAAACGAAAAGGGCCTGAAACGGTGCTTACTACAACGGCGGAAAATGAAATTGTGAATTGGATTATTCAAAGCCATAGAAAAGGATTTCCGCGGCGCAAAATCAATGTCCAAAATGCCGTTAAAGAATTTTTGGATAAAGCTGAACGACCGAATCCGTTTAAAGGAAATATACCGGGAGAAAAATGGTACAAATCATTTCTAAGCCGCCATCCAATTGTTACCGAACGAGTTCCGGAAGCGGTGACGGCAGCATCCGCACGAGTGTCCGAAACTGATGTCAAAAATTGGTTCGACAATGTTTTTAAGGAATTACAATCCGACGGTTACGACTCCATTTTAAATGATCCAACCAGAATTTACAATGGAGACGAAACAAATTTTTTATTGTGTCCGAAAACTGGAAAGGTCTTAGCACCAAAGGGAACCAAAAATGTTTTTGAAATTGACAAAGGACAGGCAAAAGAAAACCTGACCGTAATGTTTACGTTTGCTGCTTCGGGAGAAATAACACCGCCAATGATTGTCTATCCTTATAAAAGAATTCCGGCGAATGTTGTTAAACACATTCCTAAAGATTGGGGCTTCGCTTTATCTGAAAGTGGCTGGATGAAAACAGACATTTTTATTAATTACATTAAAAATGTGCTACATCCTCATTTGCTGTCTAAGAACGTGAGGTTTCCGATAATTTTATTTGTCGACGGGCATAAGTCGCACTTGAGCATAGGATTATCGGAAGTATGTGCGCATTTGAACATTGTTCTAGTATGCCTTTATCCAAATGCGACAAGGATCTTGCAACCTGCGGATGTAGCAGCATTTAAGCCTTTGAAAGACGGTTGGAAAAAAGCAATTCTAGAGTTTAGGACAAACAATCCAGATGTCGACGTTACTAAAGCTCACGTAGCACCTATTCTTCAGAAAGCTGTTACTAGCCATTTGAGTTCTACAACAATCAAAAACGGATTTAAAGCTTGCGGCTTATATCCCTTCAATAAAAATGCAATCGATTTTTCTCGATGTTTGGGCAAAGATAACGTAGCCAGAAATAATGTGTTGGCCCAAAGTAACAATAACCCAAACAGAATCACTTTTCAAAATTTCAAAGACATAATCGGGACACAGAAATTAAAAGACTTGGAGAATTTTTCAAATTCACAGGCAACTTACTCTGAAGATTTTTTATTACTTCACGAAATTCATTTAAAATTAACAGAAGTATCTCAACTGGAATCGACGACAATAGACGATGGTGAAGAAATTAATTTGGAAATTGAGTTTGATGATGATGAAGATTTAAACTTTAATCCAATAAATGAAATGACTGCATTAATGAGCAACACAAATTCTATTGCAGCAGGAAATATAGAGGATGAACTAACTTTTGTTGCTGAAATTGCAGAGGAGGCATCAATTCTTAATTTAACGGACGAGCCAAATTTCCGGATCGAAGATCTTCCAATGGTATTTTTAAATACGGAAAATAGCCAAAGCGAAACTTTGGAGATTAAGGATTATTTTGTGCAAAATAAAACTCCCGAAAAAAAAATGACTAGACCTAAGCACAATTCATTTGTAATTACTTCAAAACTTTGGCAGGAAAACGAATACAAAAAGAAACAAACAAAAGACGAAGCAGAAAAGGCAAAAGAAGCACGAAAAATAAATAGGCTACAAAAGAAACAAATAAAAGAAAATTTAAAAAAGAGTATGAAAAGACCAAGCAAACCAGCAGATCCGAAACTAGGCAAACTAGAACAAAAGAAAGTGATACAGAAAAAACACTTAACTGCTAACAGGTTAAATGCAGTAGCGGCTAAAGATCAAACTTTAGAAGTGCCATCAAAAAGGGAGCTAATGGATCTTTCTGGTGGCATAAATAACATGCAAACAAAATTTTTGAACAGCGAAGTGAAAGTTGGGCTTTGTTTTAAATGCGCCGGTACAATTAAGAATAATGGCTTGGAGTGTAGTACCTGTACCAGGAGTTTTCATGTTAAGTGTATAGAAGAGATTCAAGATACTTCTAGCGAAAACGTGTTCACATGTAAAGCATGTGCAAAAATTATTTTAAATTGACTGTATAAAATAAGACTGATCATGTGATACTGAACCAACTAAAAATTGAATTTTTTTTTATTTTTAATATTATTTACAATGAATTTTTATTGATTTGATTTATGTCTATTGACTATTTATTTTGATAATAATTAACTTATTAATTAAGAATTTTAGTTATTTTTTAAACTGATTTTATGTTTAATATTGCGGATCCATTGCGATTAAATTGTGAAATGAAATTAATGTGATTTAACTCTTAATTAACAATATATTCACCTATCTATTTATATAAATGTACTTTTTATTTTTATTATATAAAAATATGTAAAATGTGAATTTAAATACAGAAAATATAATTTTAGTAGCTACTAGGTACTTATGAGCTTGATGTTTTTTAATAAACCAAAGAATTTTTGTATCAAATGTTTTACTAGGTATTTAAAATTGATTAATAATTGCATCTGTCTAATTAACAAATTTCCAAAAAAAAGGTGCCCACTTTGGGAAACAATAGGTGCTTGTTATTAGTTTTTCAGTGCCCGTTACTGGAAAATGGACCGTGCTGTGAATTATGATCAAAAACCGATTTATTATTTATTTTTAAACCCTAGATTGTTACTTGATTTAACACTTGGATGTTCCACAGTTAATCTTATCACAAACATATAGGAGTTAGAATATTAGTTGCTTAGTTATGAGCACAGAAAGCTGTGTCTCTTCTTAAGGGTGCTTGCTATTGGGTGTTTTACCCTATTGTTGTTAGTATGGGGGCAACTAAGAAAGCATTAACACAGTCGAAAATTCGAGAAGTTGAGAATTTCATAAGGAATGGTATTACATATCGAGAAATTTCTAAAACCTTAATGTTATCAATTGGTGTGATTTCAAAAATTCGAAAAAATATGAACTTAAATATCACAAAAAATAAACCCGGAAGAAAAAAATTGCTAAGTGACACAACGAAACGCGCTATTCTTCGGGATATAAGAAGTGGAAAAGTTGACACTGCAGTAGAGATGTCACGTTGTCTAGCTCGAGATAAAAATATAAAAGTTGAAAGGTAGAACAAAAATTAAAAAACCTTTATTAACCCAACGGCATCGTTTACTTCGACTAAATTTTGCCAAAAAATACAGATATTGGTCTCTTGCGGATTGGTGTAAAGTTATTTGGTCGGACGAGACCAAAATCAACTGCTTTAGCTCAGATGAAAGGAAGTGAGTATGGAGATGCCCAGGAGAGCCAATTAATGAGCGTCACGTTCAACCAACTATAAAATAAGGTGGCGGATCACTAATGATATGGGGATGCATGATGGCCCACGGTGTTGGTGTGGTTCACAAAATAGATGGTAAGATGACCGCTTTATCCTATATAAAGATTTTAGATGAAAATCTTGAAGCCAGTTTAAGAAAATGGCGGTATCATAAGCGGGACATTATCTTTCAACAAGATAATAATCCCAAACATACTGCTAGTGCTACTAAAACTTGGTTACAAAAAAAAAAAGACAGATATTGGATTGGCCACCCCAATCGGCGGATCTCAATTCAATTGAAATGCTTTGGGGGGTTCAAAAACGTGATTTGGCAGATTTTTCAACTTCGACGGGAAATTTAAATGAATAAAGAACAGAAGCAAGATGGAATTCGATTAATTCAGAAACGTGCCAAAATTTAATTACCAGCATGCCCAAACGAATTGAGGCGGTTATTAAAGCCAAAGGAGGCTACCCAAAATATTAAAAATTTATTTGTTGCTATTTTATTCAACACAAAGAATTGTTCATTTGTATTTGAAGCATTTTAAATTTTTTAGTAATATTTGACAAATATATTAAAATTTTATTTACTGTTTAAAAACGTGAATTATATATTAATAAATGAAACAGACACTATTTTCAATAAAATGTTTTTCATTCAGGAATAGAGGGTTAATAATTAGAGATTTATCAACCTCGTGAACAAAATTGTGAGTCACTGTATGTATAAACAAAATTAATTATAAATAAAAATATGAAAACTCATAATCAAAATATTTTATTTATTGTACACAAAACTACCAAACTTCAATCACTTTACTAACTCAAAATTTTTTATTTTACTATGACATATTACACTATGTATGTTATGTATATGTTTTATAATGTATAAATAATAAGAAAACTAATTAAATTTTGTAATTTGAATATAAATTTATTAAAGTTACCTAGAACTATTTTGCTTTTGTTTGCACTATTTTGCACTGTTTAAAATGTCAATCTATTTTGTTATTAGAAGTCTGCTGGTTCATAATATTTCCGCAAGATGACTCAATGGAAACTTTGGCAGTCGTCAATTGACGATTGGAAATAGAGAGAAAGCACTACCTATCGGAATAAAATAAAGCTGTAACACCGTACAAAAATTAGCAACAGCGCTCGCAGAACGACTGAAATATGTTATAGTGGAAATTTTTTGAAGTTGTGAAGCCGACAAATGGATCCGTGATTTTAGACAAAATATTTGTCGGCATCACGACTTCAAAAAATGTCCACAATACCATATTTCAGTCGTTCTGCGAGCGCTTTATTTTATTCCGATAGGTAGTGCTTTCTCTCTATTTCCAATCGTCAAACCTGTTATAGGGCTAGCATTGGTTTTAGCTGTCTCAGTCAAAGTGGCGCCATTTATTTCTTGGTGTGGAAATATTAATAACTAAAAATCGCTGTTTATTTAATTAAAAAAACATTAAATCTTCCTTTTCCAAAATTTGCAAACATAATACACAATTTAATAAACATTAGTAAATTTTATTTCATTCCTATTTTAATTTAAAAACAAATTAAAGCTTCCTTTTCCAAAATTTGCCACCGTCGACTGTCAAGTGAGACAGCTAAAACCAATCCGTGCCAAACAATAAGTGGTCCTTTGTTTATTTTTTGATTTGATTTTAAAGTTTCGCAAAGCTAACTAGACCAAAATCAAAAATTATTTATGAACGTCTGCCTGTCTCTTTTAAATACATTACAAAGTGTAAAGGTTTCCCTTTCCTTTTAAAATTGTACTGATTTTTATTGATCAAAACAGAGAGGTGGGTACAAACATTTTTGTATTTTTGTTTTGTTTCATTGATTCCATACAAAATTGTTTTTCTATCTTTTCTAAATCTTAATTTAAATATTTGTTCACAAACTTAGGATTAAAGCGCAATAGAAGATATTGTTCTGTTTATATATATTCTGTGGTATTAGAACGGTTTTCAATAGTGAAATTCCCATTCTAAAATAACGTGTTATATCCTTGGGTTTTCCCATAGTACGCGGCAACGTTTAGCTTTTTTAAGCACTATGATTTCTTGAACCAGCGACGAACTAGGTGTTACAAGTATTATTCCTGTTGGCATTCAAATATCTGTTTTCGAAAACAAATTGACGATTTTTCTATGATTCTCTCCGAAAGCAAAATGACTGAAATCTAGAAAATGCATCGTACGAAGATTCGTAAGATGCTCTAGGAAAATATTCCATAAAATGTTCCATACAAAAGATCAGTCCAAACAAAAAGTTTTCTTTTTCAGTCAAAAAACTAAATGACTGACTATGGTGTCTAATTTTAGCAGCTTCGATTTTGAGGAAGAAATTCGTGAGCAGATCCTCCGCAGACATCAGAGTAACAAGGAGACCTTTTCTGATTTTGCGTTGAGTGTAAAAAAATTAAATGCTAGGCTTCCAAATAGATTATCCGAGAGAGAAGTAATTTACCGGTTATGTCAAAACATGTTGCCTGCGTTACGAAACGTAACATTACCAGCACAAAACTTGATTAGGACAGTGGATGAACTTAGAGTCTTATATCAAAGATATGAGCGTATGTGGGATCAGACCGGATATGATTCTAGACGGTTCACTGATATTCCGTTGCGTCGAAGACAAATAAATGAATTGTGCCATGAACTTGAACGTACTAATATTGGATCACCAAACCGCGACTATCAACAGGATAACAGGTTCGGCTTTAACAATGAATCAGATGATCAATCGCTAAGTTATGAACAATCTCACCCAGTAGAAGCATTCCAAAAATATAATAATGCAAGCAAACCAAAACAGCAATCAGGGCTACTTGTCTGCTGGAACTGCCAGGATTTAGGTCATCGCTACCAAGACTGCAAACAGGATTTTCTAAAAATATTTTGTTTTGGGTGCAGAGCGGCAAACGTGCGTAAGCCAAACTGTACAAACTGTTTACGATTTTTAACGGAAAACGTTCGCCTGGGTGGGAATGTATCGAGGCTAGCACACTCGGGAAGAGAGACGAGTCCTCAGATAAAATCCAGAGAAAACAGCAATCGGAACAGTTTCGAATAAACCCAATAGATGACGTATTTTCAACAAATTCCAATTTGAATTCGAACAAACTCCAACAAAATGGAAAATCTAGCCTACGTGTAAATAAACAGCATAACCGAATCGTGATTTATTTTAAGCAAAAACGTAAATTTATTAAACATTTTATCTCGGCTGTATGTAGTAACAATTTATTTAAAAATGATCCTCGGCCTTACGCGCAAATTATAATTGCATCTAAATCTACATCAGCGTTACTAGATAGCGGAGCTAGTGTAAGCGTTTTGGGTAATGGGTCAATACAATTCCTTAACGATAACGACATCAAATATTATAAATTAAACTCTTTCGTCAAAACAGCTGATGGAACCCGCAATAAGATAGAGGGATTTGTGTAGTTACCAGTTACATTTGGAGGTAAAACCGAAAAAATTAAATTTTGTATAGTACCAACTCTGGAGTCTTTTGTGTATTTAGGTATCGATTTTTGGCAAAAATTTCATATTTTCCCACAAATCAATATCGATTCAATTGTTGATGAAAATTCCGGAGATAATAATGCACACAAACTGAATAAGAAGGAGCAGAGGAATTAAATCGAGTGATCACGTTGTTCCCTTCATTTATCAAAGAGGGGCTCGGAAAAACTAACCTATCCGAGCACGAAATAACGATAATTAAAGACACAAAACCGATCAAACAGCGATATTATCCAATTTCACCTGCTGTTCAAAAACAGTTATACGCCGAATTAGATAGAATGTTAAGCCTGGGAGTAATAGAGGTCAGTAAGAGCGCATGGAGCTCACCAGTAACTTTAGTACCTCAACCTAACGGAAAGACCAGACTTTGTTTAGACGCACGTAAACTGAACGCTGTGACAGAAAAGGACGCTTATCCTCTCCCAAATATAGACGGACTACTAAATAGACTGACGGAGACAAAATACATAACAGGACTAGACTTAAAGGACGCCTTTTGGCAGATTCCGCTTGCGAAATTATCGCGGGACAAACCTGCTTTCACTGTATCAGGGCGACCACTATACCAATTCAGAGTGATGCCATTTGGGCTGTGTAATGCAGCCTAATCAATGTGTCGGTTGATGCATCAGGTGTATATGTCGCAAAAGTTAAATAAAGCTCAGGAACATTACTCAGTAACGGAGCTAGAGTGTTTAGCGGCAATTCTATCGATAAAAAAATTTCGACCATATGTGAAACGCCATGAATTCACCTCAATAGACCACGCGAGTCTCAAATGGCTTATGGGACAACGCGACCTAAGCGGGAGTGTAGCACGATGGAGTCTGAGTTTGCAGGGGTACAATTTTTCGATTAAACACCAAAAGGGCAGTGAAAATATAGTTGCTGATATACTTTTACGTATTTATTGTGACTCCAAAGAAGAACACGTAGCAAGTATGGAAAAATTATCCGCACAAATTAATTTGAAATCTGATGTTTTCGACGAGAAAGAGTATGTTGAATTACGTTCCAAAATCAAGGCGGATCCTAACAATTTTCCAGCATTTCGAGTTGATAGTGACAGAATTTTTATACGGCTCGAGCCAAAGACCAATCAAGAATTAACCGACATACCTGTTTGGAAGTTGTGCATACCGGTTAAGGCTCAAGCAGTGAAAAGGCATTTCAGTCAAAAAATATTTTAATTGAGCTACCTGTTAATTACCTTTACCGTTTGACGAAACTCCTTTCATTTTTTAACTGACCTGTTTTTGACTAGGGCGCCAGAACAGGTCTAAAAAGGCAATCCAGTCGAAAATGTTTTCACTAAAGTACGTTTCAAGAAGCTTTCTTAGTCCAAAATCTCAAAAGCCTTTCGTTTCTTCACTGAAATGATTTTGACTGGTATTCCATGAGCCTCTTACGAACCTTGGTACGACGAATTTTCCAAACCTCAGTCATCATACTTTCGGAGAAAATTAAAGAAAAACCATCAATAGCCCGTTAGTCTGCTGCACCCACCGTCGAAAGCAGCTTCCTTAGTCAAGGTGGAGAATTGGAAAGCTTTTAAATCTGTATGTCAAGAAGATCGGATAACCATACGAACCACATGGTTTTAACACGTGGAATTACCACGTGGTTTTCGATCTACGTTGACCAATATTTTATATATTATCGGCCAGAAATTATGTAAGTCCAAAAACAATTATTTTCAGGAGGCAATGAAAACTATCTAACTCTCCTTAAGAGTGTCCTTTACTTACATTTCGTTTTCAACCTACAGCCTTGCCCGTAAAAAACGCCTAGACGTTGTATTCGAAAGAGGCAAGAATTTTCTTATTTTAGAAATCTCAAAAAAAACATGTGTTTAAAGCACCAATTCGAATAAAATACCTACCACAAGCAAGCAATTCACTTAGCAGATTATGGACCAGCGGTCCGACGCGGTTGTTGTAGACGGCTAGGCTTTAGTAGGCGTCATGGGGAATAAAAAGGTCAGACTTGGCCAATGCTTAAATAAACCGCATGTAAAGAGGACCTGAGGTCATACATGCACATAAGGGATTGGGCCGGGATAGGCAATTAAGATAAAATTTGGAAGAGTAAGGATGATAGTAAACACACCCACCAAGACAAATCTAGTTTCCTGACTAAGCCCTACTAAATGTACAGTCACCCATAAAGAGCCCAGCTTCCCGAATGATGGGCTCTTACTCTAGTGTGACCTCGGTAAATCATCAGGACGGGCCTTCTACCCCCCCCCCCCCGGTCGTGCCAGGGATATCTCTGTTCGACAGAATGGATGATTGCCCTGTATTATTACAAGTCCACATATATATGGGTTTGAACCTTATAGCTGTACTCACTGCCATTTGAATGCCCAGAATATAGTATCTAGTGAAATGAGATGAAAAAGAACCTCCAATGCCTGAGTGTGTGTGCTTCTGAGTACACCATTAATACACAAGGTGGAAGTTTTCCGAAATTTCATCTGCGACTTTTGATTGGTCATACTGTTAAGGCCGGTCACCAAACAGAAATCTCTTATTATAGTGAAGGCATTATCACTGATCTGGCTCTACAGAATACAATGTGAGGTTCCAAATAGCGTATTTCGCTTTATCAGCAAAGATCGAGCTAATACCATTTAAAATGAGCCCTTTAGGCCCTTTTAGAAAGAATATCAAGCGCGCTTGATCATAGACACCAATACCAACGTCATCCGCAGTCATCCTAACGGCATGCTCGTCTATAGGTTCAGTAGGAGGTCATTAATGAACAAGTTCCAAAGAAGGCGGAAAAAGACCCCGCCTTGTGGTGTGCCCATACCTAAAAATCTGCTAATGGAAGACCCTTTAAGCTTAGCCGTCATGATCCTGCCTCTTAGAATTTGATATATCTAGCCACCGAACGATTCATCCACATCCAGACTCGATAGTGGCCGAGTTATCGCCAACGATAAAATTCCAAAATTCAATCCGCAAATTAGGGAGAGAGTTTTTCACAGATCTCCCTTTTCGGTATGTGTGTAGAGATTTCAGCCACCTAACCGGCTCTATTGAGCTCTAATATGACCTTCTATTTGTCTTTGCAGGGTTTTTAATAGAAAATATCATAAGCTTAAAGGTCTAAGGTCTTTGGAATAGCAAAGCGACATATTACGTTTACCTCAGTCCATTTCCTGGGAATGTGGAAAAGTTTCAGGACCCCTCTGAAAATAACTTCCTGCCAGCGTAGAGCCAAGTCAATAGTTTGCTGAACATCCGCAAGAATAATGCCATCAGGTTCAGCCGACTTGTACGGATTAAATGGTCGCTGGAGATGACTAGGGCTGATAGGACCTAAATCCAGTAGTTTACGTAGCCTCGCAGCCTCCGAGAACTAAGTGTTCTGAGGACTTCCTTACAACAGGCCCAATCCACAGTAATTCTTGTTCTCTTAGCTTTTTAAAAAACCGATTGCATTTTTGGCGAGAGCTTTGGAGCTGTTTCGACCACCAATTTGGTCTAAGTTTCCCCAAAGGTCTAACAAGAGGAGATGTTGCCCAATGTAGTTACCAGTCGATTTTTCTCCTGTTTCTAAAAATAGCTTTATTTGTGGTTTCTAAAATAGCAGTGATAAGAAAAGAGATGGTCGTGAGACCCTTTCCAATTCACCAAACTATCCTTAGTAAAATCTGAGAGAAGTCTGATATCCAGTACCTCTTGTTTGTTCCTAGTTGTGAAAGAAGGCTTATACCTAAAGTTACATGTTTGTAGGTTAGTGCTAAGAATATAATCAAGGAGTAATAACTCACCTCTCAGAGTATTGAAATAACCTGATGATGAGCGGTTTATATGCTCGAAACTAGTAGTTTTATAGTTATTATAAATAAATAAAGATTTACAGTAAAAAGAAAGTAATAAATTTTAAAAACTTTTGTTTTTATAAAAGATTGAGGAAATTTGGAAATTTATTTCACCTCTCCCGTTTGTATCCGTACTTCCTAATATTATGAGGTGTGAGTTTACATCACTACCCAGGATGACACGAACTTTTCACTTTTGAGCATCCATTCAAGCACCTCTAAAAAATGGTACGGCATCTTCTCCATATGGTAGATATGCTGATATAAGCCAGAGATTGAAACTGTAGGTTGTGGCATTTTGATATTAAAAATCTGCGGTATTGGTATTGTGTTACTAACTGTAGACGGGTCAATTTGGACGACAGCTTGGACGAACAGGTTACCCCCCCCCCTCCCCCCCACCTAATTTTTTTCTGGTCGTAACGCTGGTTTATTCTTTTTCTTTTTTCTAACATTATTGCCATATGCAGAATAAATAATAAATTGAAAGACTCAGTCAATCGGGCTTGTGTATCGGGAGGCATTGATAGAATTAATTAAAAAACATAAATAATACGATTCCAGTAGTAGTATAAAACAAATTACATAAGGTTCGTGGCTTGAACAATACACGACCGGCATTAAAATCTTTCTTAGATACGTATACTAAACCTATATACAATGTTGCATTATAACATCCCGCATCTACCAGCTTACCTAAATCTCAAATACATAGAAAAGTCAATAATATTATTTCATTTTGATTTTTGTTGTACAAAAAATAATAATAACACAAATATATAAATCTTACATCTAAATAAGAAGAAAAAAGAACCGAAGACATACACATATACATAACGCGTGATGTGTAGAAAACAACAACACAAAACGTTTGGGTTTAAAAACCTTGTACATATGTATATACATACATTTATTTATAGCAAAACGAATTAATTTTGTTCTACATATTTTGTTATTAATGTCTCTCCGGTAATTTTATTTGTTTCTTATCATTTTATAAAGATAATTAATTTCTTGAGATGTATACTTAAGTCGCGATTATATGTATTTATTGTACGTACAGGTATATATGCAATTCCGCGGCATTTATTCCCAACGTAAATTAATTATGTTCCTTGCGTTTCGCGCATTTACTTATATATATTTATGGAGAGGAATGCGATAAGACAATTTAGATTACTTTTATCGATAGCTTCATCGAAATTCGCTTTTTGTAATTTTATTCAATAATTTTGTCTGTATAGAGAAATACTTATAATATGCAAATTGAGAACCGCACAAAACAATAAATTGTGTACAACTCGTATAGAAAACCGAGTTAATATACGACATAAGACAAAAATCTTTTATTTAAGTTTTTGCTTTAAGACAAAACAACTTTACACATATGGTAATAGACAAGGTATGAGTAGTTTTGGGATAAATTTATTGTTTGGTCTTTCAAGAATTTTTTTTTTTTGTGTAAGTACTTTCCATATACGTATAAATGCGTACAAAAGACACAATTCTGGGAATGAGTGAATCAACGGTTTTCTTATCTAAAAACTACAATGATGCGTTATTCTATATATACAAAGAAGATTCCCGAAAACTGCATATTCAAATTTAAAAGATTAGATATCCGCACCCAACTAAAATAATTATATACCGACAATCAAAATGTAGAAATGGCTGATTATGGTAAACGCGCGCGCCTTTGGGGGTATGTCACAAAAACATGATTAAACGATAGCAAATACACGACACACTTGAATGACTTTGAAATTGAAAGTTAAACTGTTTGTTGTATATTTTATTTGGATTTGATAACGAAAATTACATAATTATTGTTGTCTGTGTCTATATAAAAATTGGTTCCGCTAATAAAAATTATTGCAAATAATGTCAAGTTTTTAATCGATAAAAACTGTCGCCACGATTTTATTTCTTTGTTTGTCCTTCTGATCTGACTCATATTTGAGTAGAAATGCATACACAACTTGGTTGTACCTGCGCTAGTGATATACATAACTTGCGGCATTATTAATCATGAGCCTCATTGAGTATGTTTTATCGAGTTGCGGCTACTCGTGATAACGCAGAGTCCCAATTTTTTTTAATACCATTAACGATAGTTTATCGATTAATACAAATCTCACTTTACTTTGTGTTGTGAACTTGTGGTAAACGATTTGTTATTTTTTCATTCGACAAAAATTGAACAAGTTTCGAAAGGTCTAAATTCCTTTTATTTCAGTTCTTCGACGTTTTGACATAATCTAATATAGTCTAACTAATAGATCCATAATTACCGCGACTTCACTCTTTCGAACTGTACTTGAATGAATTATTTTACACATAGCTATGTATGAGTATATCCTTTTTTATGTCCAACGACGCTGATGTATCTTTTCAATGCCCTAGGTGGAATGGCGAGCTGGAAAAATTAAGGGAAATATATGACTCCTCCAGAGGGTAGGCTGGAGTTACACTGAGAACCGGAAAGAAACAATTGGGTCTCTATAGTGACAGAATATCAGAAAGGCTCTAACAATGACCAGTGCGGTAGTTTACGCACCACACGACAGGGTCTAAAGTCTTTCTGGAAGGAGGTTTGCTTACGCTTTACTCCCATTAAAGTGAGATGGGTCATTGGTTATTTTAAACCGTTCAAATCTGCCAAAGTAGTGGCAATTTTTACAGCAGGAGAAGGTATTTTCTGCAGAAAGCTATTGAGGAAATTCTCTCCAGCCTGCCTCCAAATCTTTTGATGAGAGTGGTGTGGTCTTTGGGAAAAAAGTATTCCACCTCCCACAATTAAGTGGATCCTTTCCATTCCAATATTAGAGCTAAACTAGATAGTGAATCAGTATCCGTTTCGGTCGTAAAGGGTCTCACTAAGAAGGCTTTTTGTCTCCGTTATTATGGTCATTGGTTATTGATAAACTATTGATTCTTCCTTGACACTTCTCTTCCTGACAATCGTAATCAGAGGGAAATTTGATAAAATCATCTAAAATCTCAAGCAGGATGCACTCAATATAATATGGAATTGCAAAAATTTATTGATTTATTGAATAAAGTTCAGCCCACCTACTGCGATGAGGCACTTAGACAGCGTAAATATAGCCTTGAAGATGCAGGTAGAGAGCAATACCTTCCGACTGTATGCCAACTAAACTGAACTTCCACAGACCCTTGTGTATCGTTATGCTAGATAGGGACATGTGGGGCTTGGTTGGGCCGCCCTTTAAAATAGGGTCGAAAGTGTTTTTATTAGGAGATGTTTCTAGGTTTGCTAGAAGCCTGAATATCGACTGGACGGTTAACGAAGTAGGGTTCACCGCACAAAAAAACTTTACAGATCGCAGTGCTAGTTGTATTTAACACCCGCATGGCCCAGCCATAATACTAATATCTGACGATGTGATGGTATGATGGAATGATGGTATGATGATATAATGGTTTAACGGTATGATGTTATAATGGTATAAAGGTATGATGGTGAGCTATAACGATGCTATGATGGTGTGATTGCCTAATGGTCTGTTGGAATGATGGTGTGATGGTTTTGATGGCTTGATGGTATGATGGTGAAGGTACCATGGTAAGATGGTACAATGGCGTGATGATATGTTGGTATGATATTATTCTTGTACGATGGTATGATGTTATTCCTGTATGATGGTATGATGGTGTGATAATATCATGGTGTAATGGTATGATGGTGTGATAATATCATGGTGTAATGGTATGCTGGTATGACGTTAGGGCGGTATTATAGTTTGGTAGTATGATGGTATGACCTTATTATGGTATGGTGGTATGGTCGTCTGATGTTATTATGGTATAATGGTATGACGGTACGGTTGTATGATAGTATGAAAGTACTGATGTTATAGTTGTACGATTAATATTTATAACGGTATAATTCGTAAAATCAGCATTTTGAAGCATGACAAATAAATTTCAATGACAACACCTGAGTTAATTTTGCAAATGTACACCTCATTGAAAGAGTTTTTACGCCAACTTCTTCCACAATGTAAACCAAGAAGGTAAAGACAATGAAGAAATTTAGGGAAACATTTTTATAAACATAGAACCGAATTATCTGAATTAATAGGGTCCCATAGCATGGCAATTCTGTCTCTTATGCTCATATTCAACATTTACTTCCTGGAGACACAACTCACTGGGGCCACTTTCTTTAAGGGTTCAAACTTGGAACTAATGCTGCCGAAACGGCATTTAAAAGCAACACTGCGTTCGACCAAGTATCGGTCACGGATTGCACCATTCGACATTGCTCCGAAAAGTTTCGTAAAGGAGATGAAGCTCTCGAAGAACAGGAAGATAGAGGTCGGAAACAGTCTCTTAACGACGCAGTTCTGAAGAGTATGGTGGAACGTGATCGCCATGTAAAGGTAGAAGAGCTTGCGGAAGAATTGTCTGTTGGCATCGCAACCGTCTCCCGTCATCTAAACGAGATTGGAAATATCAAGAAGATGGACAGATTGGTTCTGCACGAACCAATGTTTTGTACCATATCGCGTTTTGTACCATATTGCACTTTATACCATATCGCATGTTGAAATATCGCGTTTTGAAATACTTTTTGTACTTTATCTCGTTTCTTCATACCGCGTTTTGAAATATCGCATTTCGAGCGGATCCCATTTCACATAAACTTGATTAATTAAAACTGATTAGCAATCTAAAACAAAGATTTATTTGAATAAATCGGCAAATAATAAAGAGCACACTAGACAGCTGCTCAAGAATTGTAGGTGATTCAATTTAGAATTTGGATAAAAAATAAAAATTCTGGCGAAAGAACACTTCAAAAAAATTGACTTCATGTTGTAATGATGGAACCTCCTAAGTTTGACTTTAGTTTTTCTGTACACGAAACAAACGTTATCACCTCGAATGTGTCCATCATTTGTTCAAGCTGGGCGTAAAAAAAACAAAACACGGTATAAGAATTTAGGTGGTGGGTGGTCCATCGTGTAAAAACAAGCGGTTTGAAGCAGTTAATAGTAAACATGTTCAGTTATGACATATTGCCACTCTTGATTTTTATCGTTACAGTTTTTCCAATAAAAAGGTTCAAAGTGGAAAAATAGTGGGACATTTTCCAATATTTTTTGGTTTTTGTTGAAAAAACCATTACAAATATTTTAGTGTGTGGCTTCAATCTTGGTTGTTATATTTTTGAATTTATTTTGTATACTTATTTCTGATATCTTCAACCTGTACAAGTGTTCGTACTTCGGAAATTTTGTTGAGGTTTAAATAATAAATAAATTTGGCTGAAACAAATTTGGACACAGTTATTGAAACAGACAACCAAAGTTATTTTTGATGTCAAATAAAAACTACTAGAAAAAATTTGGCTATGACTTTTTTGACTATCAAGAATTCAGCCACTGCGCAGTTGAACGGACGGTAAAAGAAATAGCAATCAATATTGCATTATTGCAGGCGGTATAAAAAGACTGGGAACATGCATTTTGGCTGCACTCGTAAATTTGATTTTTAAACATCAAATTGCGAGTGTTGTACTGCAGAAATTATATTTGAATGCAATTCTGCAAAATCTGCGCAGCCTACTGAATTCTTGAAGGTATGCTATGTTATATACACTTTTACCATATAATATCGCTCCAAGAGCGATCAATGACCAATTACGGTGATGATCTCTTATACCTCACCGTAATGATTTCAATTCCAATTCCCAGGTCAAATAAAATACGACTAAAACATATGTGACAATATAGATATACATACTGTTACGTTTTCGCCTTGTCAATCATGGTTCGTATCACTGGATTGTGAATAAAATACTTTAGTTTAACACAAACGAACTTATTTATTTCACACAAAAATCAATATAACACAATTTATTAACAATAATTCCACAGTAACTTGTTATAATATATATACAAATTTTATTGATCACTTTTACTTTTTATATCTCACTAATTAACTTTTAAAATCTCTTTTAATTCACCTTTTAATCCTTATAGTTTCGCTTACCAAAAACTAATAATCCAAACCGATTTCGTTCACGTTTTTATACACAAACCAAACTTTTAGAAAGTTCATGACTTTTCGAGTAAGAATAGTAGAGAAACATTTAGAACAGTTTTATTATGGAAAATTTCATTTTAGTACAGTAAAACTTCAAGCTATTAATTTAACTTATTCTATCGCACCTTAGATGGCACAGTAATAATACTGTTACGTTTTTGCCTTGTCAATTAAGGTTCGTATCACTGGATTGTGAATAATACAAAATCAATTTAATTTATCACCAACGAATTTATTAGTTTATACAAGAATTATTACAACACAGTTTATTAATAAAAATTCACAAAATCACTTTATATTAATTATTCTCAAATTTTACTGTACACTTATAATTTTTATTTCGTACAATTTTACTATTCACTTTTACTTTTTATTTCCACAAAAACAATTTTTAAATCACTTTTTAATTCCTTTTTAATCTTCACACTATCGCTTACCAAAAACTACTAATCCAATTCGACTTCGTTCGCCTTTTTATATACACAAACCAAACTTCTAGAAAGCTCATGATTTTCTAGTTAGAATAGCGTAGAAACATTTAGAACCATTTTATGATGGAAAATTCCATTTTAGTACAGTTAAACATTGAGCTATTAATGTAACTTCTTCTATTACACACTAGGTGTCACCGTCATAATACTGTGACGGTGACACCTAGTGTGTAATAGAATAAGTAAAACTAATAGCTCAATGTTTTACTGTACCAAATGGAATTTTCCATGATAAAAATTGTTACGTAATGTTTCTACGCTACTCCAACTGGAAAAGTCGTGAACTTTCGAGAAGCTTGGTTTGTGTATATAAAAAAGCGAACAAGATCGAATTGGATTATTTGTATTTGGAACGCGATAGAGTAAACTTATAAGATTATAAGTAGTATTTGGAAAGCGACAGTGTGAAGATTAAAAAGTAGTTAAAAAGTGATTTAAAAAGTGTTGTAGTGCGAAATAAACATTATAAGTGAATAGTAAAATTGTGTAAAAATTATTTAAAGAGATTTTGTGAATTTTTATTGATAAACTGTGTTGTAATAATTCTTGTGTGAAATAAATAAATTCGTTGGAGATAAATTAAATTGATTTTGTATTATTCACAATCTAGTGATACGTTCCTTGAGTGACAAGGCAAAACGTAACAATACATAATGTAACGGTGACACCTAGTGTGTAATAGAATAACTTAAATTAATAGCTCAATGTTTAACTGTACTAAAATGGAATTTTCCATGATAAAATTGTTCTAAATGTTTCTACGCTATTCTAACTGGAAAAATCATGAGCTTTCTTGAAGTTTGGTTTGTATATATGTATAAAAAGGCGAACGAAGTCGAGTTGGATTATTAGTATTTGGTAAGCGATAGTGTAAAGATTGAAAAGGAATTAAAAAGTGATTTAGAAAGTGTTTTTGTGCCAAATCAAAAATAAAAGTGATCAGAAGAACTGTGCGAACAATTTATATATGGTGATTTTGTGAATTATCATTAATAAATTGTATTGTAATAATTTTTGTGCTAAATAATTAAATCCGTTGCTGATAAATTAAATTGATTTTGTTTTATTCATAATCCAGTGATACGAACATTGATTGACAAGGCAAAAACGTAACAATAATATTGTGATGGTGACACCTAGGGTGTGATAGAATAAGTTAAATTAATAGCTCAATGTTTTACTATACTAAAATGGAATTTTCCGTGATAAAACAGTTCTAAATGTTTCTACACTAACTGGAAAAGTCATGAGCTTTCTAGAAGTTTGGTTTGTGTATATAAAAAGGAGAACGAAGTCGAATTGGATTAGTAGTATTTGGTAAGCGACAGTGTGAAGATTAAAAAGGGATTAAAAAGTGATTTAAAAAGTGTTGAAGTGCGAAATAAAAATTATAAGCGTACAATAAAATTTGAGAATAATTAGTATAAAGTGATTTTTTGAATTTTTATTAATAAATTGTATTGAAATTGTATTGAAATAATTCTTGTGCTAAATAAATAAATTCGTTGGTGATAAATTGAATTGATTTTGTATCATTCACAATCCAGTGATACGAACCTTGATTGACAAGGCAAAAACGTAATTTGATGGTGACACCTAGCGTGTGATAGAATAAGTTAAACTAATAGCTCAATGTTGTACTGTAGTAAAATGGAATTTTCCATAATAAAACAGTTCTAAATATTTCTACACTATTAGAACTGGAAAAGTCATGAGCTTTCTAGATGTTTGGTTTGTGTATATAAAAAGGCGAACGAAATCAAATTAGATTATTAGTATTTGGAATGCGATAGTGTAAACTTGTAAGATTATTAGTAGTATTTGGAAAGCGACAGTGCGAAAATTAAAAAGTAATTAAAAAGTGATTTAAAAAGTGTTGTAGTATGAAATAAAAATTATAAGTGAACAGTAAAATTGTGTGAAAATTATTTAAAGTGATTTTGTGAATTATCGTTAATAAACAGTGTTTTTATAATTTTTGTGTAACATAAATAAATTCGTTGGGGATAAATTGAATTGATTTTGTTTTATTCACAATCCAGTGATACGAACCTTAATTGACAAGGCAAAAGCGTAACAGTAACAATATTATTACGATGACACCTAGGGTGTAATAGAATAAGTTAAATTAATAGCCCAAAGTTTTACTGTACTAAAATGGAATTTTCCATGATAAAACTGTTCTAAATGTTTCTACACTATTCTTACTCGAAAAGTGATGAACTTTTTAGAAGTTTGGTTTCTGTATATAAACAGGCGAATGAGATCGAATTGGATTCATTAATTTTTGGTAAGCGAAAGTACGAGTATAAGGATTAAAAAGTGAATTAGTGAGATATAAAAGTAAAAATGATCAATAAAATTTGTGCACTATTTTTGACTTAATTAATTATTAATAAAAAGTTCCATAATAGGATGTTTAATTGTTTATATTAAAAATGTTTTATTTTAGTACGAGACACTTTTTTATAATCTTATCCTTTATATCTCAAACTGTTTGGACGCTTTAAAAAATTCCTCTGATCCTCTGATTCCCTTTTATAATAAATTAAATACTCATTATCAATAGTCATCATTTCACTGCATTTAATTAAAAAGCTTTCACAACTATTGCATTTATGGTATTTACTACATCTATAAAATAAATATCCAATAAAATATTTTAAGGATACATCATCATCTTCGTTTTGAAGATAATTAACTTCATCCTCCAAAACTATGTTTTCTAGACAAGCGATGTCATCGGATTCAGGCATACAACTGTATTCCCAATTTTCCCCTATATATCTTGAGCTTTATAACCAGAAGAATCGACACTCGATAACAATTGTAATACTACAATTCGATAAATTTGTGTTTTTTAGTAACTTCATACACGATATTTGTGCGAAAATCCTGCTAAATTCTAATACTGATGGATTTCTGCAGTATCCTCCTTTACCTCTGGTAACTAAAAAAGTGTTTTCCAGAGCGTCTTGATCTAACCGTTTGGTGAAAATATAACTAAATGAAGCTAAATCTAAAATACAGTTCAAGGTCATTATCAAACCATCAATAGAAAAATGTTTTGTTTTTGTATTGAATTTCATTTATTTCATGTAATTTGCCATTATTTTAATATTTTGGTACAATTGATTATTCTTCGTTAGAGACTGCTTTGTCACGCCGCCTGGTAGCGTCGTCACAACGCGTTGGATTTGTTCCTTATTATGGACATGACGGTTTTTTTGTTTGGAGGGGGGGTAACGCGACTGGTGGTAAGTCCGAAAACCTGAGGAATGAGAGAGAGAGAGAGAGTGGAGGGAAGAAAAGAGAAAGCGAAAAAAAAACCGACGCGTTAATTGTTTGGTGAATTTTTGTTTTTTTTTGAGGAGAAAAAGTTGAGTCTCGCCAGAGTTAAGACGTATGATAGGTACATTATTTTGATTGTGGTCAAAAGAAAATTTAGTTTATATAAGTTGATTCTTGAGTTGTACATTGATAATTTCGGTGAAAAAAAGCAAAAAAAAAACGGAAAAGTGAGCAAATGGGATGCCCAATAAAATGTGTGCAAGTGTATTTGGGACGCCATGTGCTCTGGTATAAAAAATTAGGTGTGCAAAGTTAATAAAAAAATTCAGATGATATGTGTAAATTATTACGTTAAGGATTGCCCATCATTTTTCTTGTACATGACAAAAAATAAAAAATACAAAAACCAGTTTTTTCTATTAAAAAAAATGGAGGTGTGGCCAACACACCACTTTCTTTTACGAACAGAGAATTTTGAGAAATTTTATTTTTTTATTTTTTTTTATTTTTTGGAAACATTTTGTATTTAGTAGCTTTTTGTAAACCTTATACTTTTTAAGATATTTGCAAAACAAATTTTCTGGACCAAGGGAGTAGCCACTTCCGGTTAGCCGATTTGGATTAAAATTCACTGGGACCGCCCAATTTATCAAAAAAGCTTAA
The DNA here is from genome assembly GCA_958295665.1 of Tipula vernalis. Taxonomy (NCBI): domain Eukaryota; kingdom Metazoa; phylum Arthropoda; class Insecta; order Diptera; family Tipulidae; genus Tipula; species Tipula vernalis. The sequence goes on along the minus strand of OY282558.1, from coordinate 131,322,802 downwards.
ATTTGAAGTTTCAGTTCGATTGGTTAATCTGGGCTGTAGAGAGAATACAGACTGACAGACAGGCAACAATTTGAAACCCAATTTTTCGGACTCAGTGGACCTCAAAACAGATAAATCTTTATTTTACTTTACTTACCTAAAAGAAAGTAATAAAGAATCTACATAAACTGATTTGAAAGTTGTTGGTTGAAATTTTGGTCGTAGCTGTTTACGAGGTAATATTGTATGTGAAGTTGTTTACGGTACTATTATTAAAACTTTTGTTGGAAGCTGTTCACAGTTCTATGAATTTAAATTGTGGTGAAAGTTGCTTACGGTTTTATTAATTGGAATTTTGCTGAAAGAAGTTTACGGGAGTAAAATTGTATTCGGAGCGGTTTACGATTACGAAGTTTATGAGTACACCAGTGGCTGAACTGATTTTGTGAGCGGGACGAGAGACTCATGTTTGGAGGTAATTTTTTTTTATATTACTATGGTCATTTTCTTTATTTACATTATACATATGTATATACAATTGTACCCACTATTCTGTAATTATTGATTTTTTTATGTGTTTGCACACGGATGCGGCCACGTTGTATGACTTTCTTTTCTTGGCGAAATTCGTTTGTTCACAGTATTATACTTTCCTTTTTTTTTCTTAGAATATACTGAAATTAGTGCAGCCATATAACATTTGAGGGAAGGGGGGGGGGCGAATAGATTCACGGTTTTGTTTTGATTCTTCGGCCCTCTCTCTCTCTCTCTCTCGTCGTTCGGCATATTCGGATTTATATTTTTTTTGTTTAATTTTTTTGATCCCCTTCGATATTTGAAGCGTTGGATCATATTGACTTGTTAGTTTTGGTTATGCTATTACATTATTTTTTTTTGTTGTTTATCTGATGCATAGATAGGAATAAAAAGCAAGGTTGAGATGATCCTGGATCAACCTTGTTCGTGCTGGTGACCCTATCTCAATTTTTAACATGACTCTTACAGAAACCTTACACCCTTCGCTTTTCCTTCGTTTTCCCCTTTAAGCGGTCTTCCAAGCACCAATTACGTCTGGCCCTCTTACCTCGACCGAAGATACTTATCACGAGCTTAGCCGGCAACTTTGACCGCGCCAGACCTCTGATTGGTGATTCTGATGGCGAGGGATGAGACTCCGGTATCGTCTCTCGTTACAGCTTGTGTGGTTTTTTTTTTTGGCTAAAGTTCAGAACTGTTGAGATTATCCCAGAGATTGTAAATTTTTAAAAGTAAAATTGCGGTTGGTATCACCAACGATTGAACGTGGTTTGAGAATTTGGCAAGTGAATGGTTTGTCCAAAAGCGTGTTTCCAGGAAAGAATGAAAACCTAATTTCGTAAATTTCAAAAAAGTTCTGTCGGTGCCACCAGAACAAAGATGTGCGATATTATGACGAGTATGATATGCACAAGGACATAATGCATGTCTACGTCGATTTAGGCAGTCGTAGAGAATCTAAAGTATCTGCACATGTGCTAACATTTAAGGTTCACGGAATATTTTCTAAATACAAATATCCAATATCGGGTGCTACTATGAATGGGATATCTGAAAATGATTTAGTAAAACCAATTGAGGATAATATAGAAACGGTACACAAAATGCAGTTTGGTTCAAGAGTCACGATATGTGATCAAGAATCGAATAACCGAAAGGCATACAAATTTTTTTTTTAACAAAAACTTTACCTAAAAAATCCATATTACAAGCAGCCTCTAAAGAAGAACAATCAAGTACAGCAAAATATTAAAATAATGGCAAATTACTTCAAACAAATGAAATTCAATACAAAACAAAAGATTTTTGAATCGAGGGTTCGATAATGACCTTGAACGGTATTTTGAATTTAGCTGATAGAGAATAGTTTAAAAGTTGACAAAGAGCCCGAAACTATAGTCCTTAGAGATTAATAAAAAGTTATCACCTTAATAAAATGATGCACAATAATGGAAAATTTCCAAAATAACGTAAATTCGTGTTGACTACCTTTCTCTAGTAGCAATGGTGGCGCCTCTTGCGGCACATTTCTCAAGAACTTTTGAGGGAGGAGGGTCTCAAACTTAAGTTTGTTTAGAAGTGGGAGTCTCATATTACTTCCTGAGGGCTCGGAAACAGGCTTGCCTAGGACCAGCATTTTCCTTAATCCGCCACTGATTTCATGTAATAAAGTAATTGGAAATAAAGTCAAGAGGCTTTATTTCCTGGTACTGTGAAAGAAAAGACATTGTGGAAAAGGAAAATTTGATTTTAAAATATTCCATTAAAGCGATGAGAGCGATAAAAACTCATTGACGGTATTTAATTTGAAATTTAAATACTGTACGACTAACTATAAATTGGAAATTATGTCAGTGAGTTTTTTCCAATTATTTTTTGATTTTATTTTCATTTGAAAAAGAAATGAAGGTAATTAACTTTATTTCCGGTGACTTTATTCTGCGGCAACTTTATTTAGATTAGGTGAATCAAGAAGTGAAGTTATTTCTTACAGAATCAGGATTTGGAAATAATAAAGGCATTGGTTCAGGCGAATTATCAACAACATCAGTTCAAGCTCGTTAGTACGATTTTTGTTTGTTCCCGCCCGACCTACGTTACTTTTCTGTATTAGTATCACTTATCAACGGCGACAATGTACTTATGCTTTCATTCACAACTCATACTCAGTTCATTTTCATTATTTTAATCACTTGCAGACGACGCATTTATGACTTCCTTCAAAATTTCATCGGTCTGTGTTTATTTTTAGTAAATTTTATTTTCACATGATTTTAATAATTTTTGTTGTTGATGCAAATTTTTCATTGGTTTTAGTGAAGAATTATAACGATTCCGCGACTGTTTGATGACAACAAAAAAAAAAAAAACTTCCATTGATTGGATTAAAATTTTTTACCACAGCCTATCAAATAACCTTTATTTGCATCTAAAATGCAGCCGCAATAAAAATGGAAAGTAACGCGAAATGAGGATGAATAATATTAACATATTTGCCTTACTCATAAATATTATGTTAATTTCTTAAACAGCATTTTCTGGTGGGTGCGATATAATCTATGCATTTAATGGATGATAACTAGCAATTTTCATTATTTCTTCATTTGCATATGAGAAACACAAACTAACATCGTCTCTCTTCTTTTTTCATATAATACCCAATTAAGATAACTAGGTTATAAAAATATTCAGCAACATACATTGTATTCTCGATTGTGTACGTCTTATACGTAGATACATATGTATATGTATGTATTTTAAAAAAACCTCTAATTATAAATGTTGCAATGACTTTCAAATCGATTACAAACAAAATACGTGTGTACCAAAAACAAAAAAAATCGTAATTACATATCATTTGCGCGCGATAAAATGTTGTAAACACGAAAATTTACAAATTAAACCTCATTAACATTAAGTTAAAAATCTTCAATGGCATATACACAAAACTTATAAATTTGGTCGATCTTTTAGAGTCGTCATAAGTAAATGTTTTTTATTTTTATGTAATTACAAATAACATACGTTTATTTTTAGCACCTATTTATGATAAATTTTTTGGTCTTTTACCTAGCAGATTAACAAGATAGGCATTAAAATAGCATAGCTATATGTAATTACATAATAATTTCCTTTCTAGCCATTCATGGTCTTCACGCGCGCTAAGATGAATTTTTTTACTCTCGCGTTATAAACAAAAATTGTAAATTGCGTTGACTTCGTCGTGGTATTAAATAATAATTTATTGTATTAAATGGTAAATTGTTTATAACGAAAATTTATTTTCATTTTCGATTGAAAGAAAACAATTTAAATAATTTACCTTCATCGTATGCCGTAAAAGGATTAACCGTATACGAAGTATGCGCATGCCACTTTTCGTTTATGTAACGTTATGTAAACAAATTGGACATTGATTGATTTTTTTTTATAAATAATTGTTATAAACAAAAACTACTTTTAACGATATTGATTTTAGTTATTTGTGTGAAATTTCCGGAAATATTCAAAGTGATTGTGTTTTTCGCGTCTTAATTTTTTTTCTTTTTTAATTATTTTGTATTTATATTTATGAGTAATAGCTAATTATTTGGTTTTCGTCGAAGTTTAAAACGTTTGCTTGATTGATCTGTTGTTGTATGTAATTCGCCGTGGTATTCACAACAATTATAAATATTTTAATCCTATTTTTGGTAAGGTTCGAGGGTAATTAACATGAAGTGTACATGATTCAAACGCAGTAATTTGACCATGTCCTTAGCGAATTTTTTTTCTGATTGTAATGTTATTTACCTGTGCACACTTTAAATTGACCTCTAAAATCTATAAGTTTACACAATCTGATACAACAAAAGGTGTTCTTGGTTCAAGTGCAATTTATCAAGTTGTATATCAATATTTTCTTGAGATGTTCAAGTTGTGTCTGTAGTCTATGTTTATTTGTAATGTACAATATATCGCGAATACTGTCTTATTGGAGATAAACCCAAGGTAGGAGTTTAATTGCAGTTGGCCATATATAGTTATGATTTGATAAATTATATTTTATCATATCCAAATAGAAAAACCAATATTTTAAAATCTCAATAAAGACGCCATCGAATACCAATATTTAAATCAGTTTCCAACGATTAATCGTTGGATTTACTCAGTTTTTACTAGCTTTACTTTAAGTTTTTGGGGCAGTGATTATCAGAAAGTAGATCTCTCAAACCTTAGAGGTTATCGTAAAATCGGATTTACAAAATCGCACCAATGATTTGAATTGCTGTTAATTTTTAATGTTTTTTCTGGATGCACTGTTCGAATTGGTAGAACTCAACATTAGCCAAAGTGCTGGCCCAGATTCTGTACCGACTCTGGTACTAAAGATGAATGCTAGTGTAACTGCGCAATCTACCAGCGATCTTTTTAATAAAAGCTTCGCTGATGGTTACTTTCTAGGTTTGTGGAAATCTTAATCTATTAAACCCATTTCGGCATTGAAAATTATAGGGGAATAAAACAGCATGAATTCTTTTCGGTTAGTTCCACAGTCACGAATCTGTTACTATCAACTAACTACGTTTCTTCTGCTCCATCAAATGATAATAATGTTGAAGTTGTTTATATACCGATTTTAGTAAACCTTCGATAAAATTGCTCATAATTTATGGCATCTTTGTGAAAACATAAAATTATAAACATTATAAACGGTTGACAAAATAAAATATATGGGTACGTTCGATTTTCAAAGTGGCGTCGCAGCGAAAATACAAGTATTTGGAGGAATTTCTCTATAATCGCGTATACTCGTAATTTTGGAAAAGGGTTGTATAATTGCTGAGTGGCCCGAATGATATTTTTTTTTATGTGAAAACATCTTTAGGGTGAATCAAAAATTGCATGTAAAACAAGCAGAGTTTAAATGTTTCGTTCTTTTAGAGCTCTTTATAAAAATTTTCGCTCTTGCTCCCAATAAAATTTTTTTCAGTTTGCTTTTACGCTCTTACCCTCTAATGATAAACGCAAAAAAAATTATTTCGCTCTTTCAAAGTGGTTTAAATTTTTATTTTTCATTTTGCTCTTAAAACAGGGAGCGTAAAAGTTAAAAATATCGCTCCAAACCCATTCTACAGAGCGATTGAAGAAAATACATTAAGGAGCGATATTTTTTATAACAGACAAATTGCTCTTTGAATATCACAAAATAAAGAAAGTTCGATAAACGATATTTAGATAAATTTCTGGAATACGGCCAACTAGGATGGAACTTGGCTATACCTTAACCAATTTTAGTGAAATTTGAAATGTGGGTTCAAAATGGGATTCTAAAATGATTTTTGGATCAAGTTCTGGAATATTGCCAATTGTGATGGAACTTGGCTATTTCTTAACAGATTTTGGAGAAATTTGACATGCGCGATAGAAATGGGATTCTAAAATGATTTTTAGATGAAGTTCTGGAATATGGCCAATAAGGATGGAACTTGGCTATTTCTTAACCGATTGTGATGCAATTTGACATGTTCGTTGGAAATCAAATTCGAAAATGATTTTCCTAATTCCCGCACCCTACACTAATATTAGCTTGCTGTCACCCATTTTTTATTATTTTCCTTTGATTGCGATTAAATTTCCCGGCAGATGTTTAATAAATATATCAATATGAGTAACCTCAAAAGCTATTGTATGTGGCAGTTTCCGTAACCCATGCAGCTGTCGAACTTTTTCTGTTGTGAGGCAGATCGAAAATCAGTAGAGAAATAATCTGTAATTTCCATACTATTTGGCCATATGCCAAAAATGTATCTAAAAACTATTTTAGAATACTACTTCCGACGCATATATTGAATTGCATCACAATCGGTTAAGGAATAGCTAAGTTCCATCCTATTTCGCCGTATTCTAGAACTTTATTCAAAAATCACTTTATAATCCCATTTTGATCGCACATGTCCAACAATTTCACTAAAATCGGTTAAGGAATAGCCAAATTCTATCCTAGATGGCCATATTTCAGAACTTCATCTAAAAATCATTGTAGAATCTTATTTCCAATGCACTTGTCAAATTGCATCACAATCGGTTAAGGAATACCCAAGTTCCATCCTAATTGGCCATATTCCAGAACTTCACCTAAAAATCATTGTAGAATCCCTTTTCCAACGCGCTTGTCAAATTTCACTAAAATCAGCTAATAAATAGCCAAGTTCCAGTCAAATTGGCCATATTCCAGAACTTCACTGTAAAACCCGCGCATGTCAAATTTCTCTAAAATCGGTTAAGGAATACCCAAGTTCCATCCTAATTGGCCATATTCCAGAACTTCATCTAAAAATCATTATGGAATCTCGTTTCCATCGCGCACATCAAATTTCCCTAAAATCCGTTAAGGAATAGCCAAGGTCCAACCTAATTGACCATCTTCCAGAACTTCATCATTAAAAATGATTCGAAAAAACTTGAAAAATCATTTTTGAATCCCATTTCCAACAGACCTGTTAAATCTCACTAAAACTGGTTAAGGAATAGCCAAGTTCCATCATAATTGGCCGTATTCCAGAACTTCATCTAAAAACCATTTTAGAATTCAATTTCCATTGCGCATTTTAAATTTCACTCAAATCAGTTACAGAATAGCCAAGTTCCATCCTAGTTAGCTATATTCCAGAACTTCATCTAAAAATCATTTTAGAATCCCATTTCCATTGCGCATTTTAAATTTCACTCAAATCGGTTAAAGAATAGCCAAGTTCCATCCTAACTGTCCATATTCCAGAACTTCACCTAAAAATCATTTTAGAATCACATTTCCAACACACATTTCGAATTGCACCACAATTGGTTAAGGAATAGCTAAGTTCCATCCTAATTGGTCATATTCCAGAACTTCATCTAAAAATCATTGTAGAATCCCATTTCCAATGCACATGTCGAATTGCATCACAATCGCTTAAGGAATAGCCAAGTTCCATCCTAATTGGCCATATTCCAGAACTTCACCTAAAAATCAATTTAGAATCCCCTTTCTATCGCACATGTCAAATTTCACTAAAATCGGTTAAGGAATAGCCAACTTCACCTAAAAATCATTTTAGAATCCTATTTCCATCGCGCGTGTCAAATTTCACTAAAATCACTACTTGGCCATATTCCAGAACTTTATTCAAACTTTGTTCGCTAACAAAACAATCAGGCTTTCTAAAGAGAGAATTTTACAAGGTTTTGAATGTAACCGTTTGCCGTAATAATAAGAGCAAGAGCAATATAATAATGACGTTTTTATTTATCAGAGCAGAGCGTATTTATTTTCTCAATATAGCTCAGTAACAAAGAGCGAAAATATGATAACACAAACGCAATAGTGGAAGGGAAGAGTATTATAATAAACATAATGCTCCTGTACAATATAGCTCTTTATAGAGAGCTTTATAATAGTTTTTATTATCGCTCTTGAAAAAAAATGAAGAGCGAAGAGCGAAATCAAATCCCATTTGAAACTCTGAAAAAAAGGAATGGAAAATCCGGTACGAACGAAATTGCAAATTATATATTGTACATACGAGAAAAACGAACACAAAATCAAAACCAACAAAAATGTCTATACAAGCCAAACAGCACTAACACTTAAGATATAAAAATGTTCACCATATTTGTATATAAATATATCCGAACAAATCTGTTTTTGTTGTTGTTTAATTATTATATGAAAAAACCAATAATATAGTGTATATTTTCTTGATAGGATCTGTGTAAAGAGCGAACGAGACGGCTTGTATAAACATTTTTGTTGGTTTTGACAAAATACACCAAACAACTTGCACTAGGGTGTGGTCAAGAATTCAGCCGCTGCGCAATCTGTGCAAATCTTAATTTTTGTTCGACTTGCAGCAAAAACTGCGCAGCGTCTGAATTCTTGACTGCACCCATAGTGTAAGTGATTCAAAAAAGTGAAATGGAAATATATTAGAAACAAACAGAATTACACGCATACTTTAAGTATTAAATATTATGCATCTTAGCCGGCTGTGAAAATTACACTTATACATTGATAGATAATAAAATAATAATTTTGAAATTGATTAATTGGTATATTTAGTATTGCTCATGCTGTTGCTGAGTTTGGTTTTACGGGGAGTACAGGAAACAAAAACTATAAGAGTAGTAAACAGATTCGAATGACATTCTCTAAAGATGCACGCAAGGAAGCCGCAGGAAGACCTGCTATCGTCTTTCCAACTGCTATGATTTTTCAGTCAAAATGACGTCTACGTCTAAAAAAACCGCCTTGTCAACATATAAATTATAAATTTCAATTTTCAATTAAACAATTAATGTTGGCAAGGTTCATCCTCCAAACCCAATATAGAACAATTTAGTGACTTTTTAAACCAAAAATGGAACGCAATTTAAAAACTGAGCGAACGGCAGCCTTTTATCTGCATTGGTTTCTCAGGCCCATCGAAGAGGTTTGAAATGATTCAATGGATACTTACTTATACATAAAGGTTTTCACATAATAATTTTGCGAGTTGAGTGTGAACTCGCCCGTTGTTTTTGTGTTGCTCGGTTTGACATTTTTAATTATTTATTTGTATGTGTTTTAATGATCATTGTATAATTAAATGATTTGGTGCTCTGAAATTTAAGTATATTTCCTCGACGATAATTTTGATTTCAGTTGGCGTTATTCTCGCATGAGTAAGAACTAAGAACCGTAATAAATTGAATTCTAGTGTCATTTCACGGTATAATACTAGATGAGATCGTCGTGTAAATTTAGCGATAGTTCTATTCATTTAGTTTCGGATAGCGGCACAGTTAGTAGTAATTTAGTTTCGGTTAGCAGATAATTTTGCTAAGTGTTCTAATAGATTTAATGGGGAAAAATCAAATAGTGTTGAAGCGTTTATCGACGCAATTTTAGTTTATAAAAATTGTTCTAACATTTCAGAATAAAATAGTCTCAAGGGTCTCCCTATGCGTCTGGAAGGATTAGCAGCTACTTGGTGGAAAGGTATCAAGTCTTCTATTAATAATTTCAAAGAAGCTACAGATTTTTTAATTTCGGTTTTTGGTCAAAAACGACCACCGTATAAAATATTTCAGGATATATTCAACAAATTCGATCATTTTTTGCACAATTACCTGTCGGCTCAGCAGTTTCAGAAACCGTTCAATTTGACATGGTTTATGGTAATCTTAACAGGGTTATACGGTAAAAATTAAAAATAGATAATATAAAATCTTTCGATGAGTTAATTAAATTCGCTCGACAGGTGGAGGATTTTTATGAGGAGGTTCCCTCGAAAAAACCGATATTCCGAATAATTTTCGATGTCGTACGCCCGGACATCGATTTGAAGATTGTAGAAAATGTATCAATAAGCAAACGGACAAAGTTTCCACAGTCCACAGTCCACAGATATAAAATGTTCTAGATGTGCAATCCCAAACTATCCAAGTCCAAGTAGTCGCCAGACAAAACTAGCGCTTCATGTGTGGACATCACTAACCCATTATCTGCCGAATTTGGTTTAGTTGATACAGAAATTCACATGGAATCAATTTCTTTACTAGTATCATTAAACCCAAAACCAAGACCAACGTTAGGTATTCGAATCCTCGGGTCATACGGTACAGCTATTGTGGATACCCCAGCAAAGCTCAGTATTACATCTAATTCTTTATATAAGCTGTTATTAAAGAAAGATCTAAAATTCAATTCAACAAAGATGGCAATTAAGTTAGCTGATGGATCTCAAAATGTAGAATCCGTTTGGTGCACAACGGTTGAAGTGACCGTTAAGGAAATCAGAGTTAATACAACATTTTTGTTTTTAAAAATTCAAATTCTAATAGCACTTTATTAGGTATCGATTTTATAACCGCACCGAAAATGAGTTTAGACTTTTCAAATCATACAGTACGTGAATAGTATGCCCCAAAAGCCAGTCCACACTTATAAAATATCTCCATTAAAACGGGATATTTTGAAACAAGAAATAGACGCAATGTTAAAAGAAGACCTAATCGAGGAATGTGAAAGTCCGTGGTCATCTCCGGTGGTTATGGTGAAAAAGCCAAATGGATCATTCCGAATTTGTATTGATTATAGGCGTGTCAATTCCATCACTGTTTCAGACAAGTATCCTATGCCTCGTCTCGATGAATTGCTTCATGTTGCAAAGAAGACCTAGTTTATGAGTACATGCAGGATATTGGCAAGTTCAAATATTTGAGACAAAACATATTATATTTGTCCATTTTGACTATTCCGATTTAAACGTATGAGCTTCGGTTTGAAAAATGCACCCGCTACATTTCAGCGAGATTGATCGCATAAAATCGTCTCATGTCTGAGACATTTGAACAGCATTTGAATGACCCTATAAATATCTTTAACCGTCTTTTTCGGCAGAATATTAAGTTCTTGGGTCATATAATTGATGATCACGGCATTCGCAAAAATCCGGAAAAGGTTCCGGCTATTTCTGAACGACCTGATCCGTGTAACACAAAAGAGGTAAAATCGTTTTTACAAACATGCAGTTGGTTTCGTAAATTCATCTCTACCTTTTCCGAAATACCGCGACCACTCAGCAATTTAACAAAAAAAAATATCAAGTTCACTTGGGATGAAAGTCATCAAAGGGCATTCAATCAATTGAAACACTTACTATAATAAACTCTCCAATCCTCCAACAAGCAGATAAAACGAAGCCATATAATTTGAGAGTGGATGCAAGCAATTACGGGCTAGGTGCAGTTTTGCTCCATGGGGAAGGCGAAGAAGAACGACCAGTAGAATATGCTAGCCGGTTGTTAGTTCCGGCTGAGCCAAATTACAATACAACGGAACGTGAAGCCCTTGCAGTTGTATGGGCTATAAATAAAATCAGAGGATATTTAGAAGGTGTTGTAGTTGTATTTGGCACAGATCACCAGCCACTCAAATGGTTAATGTCGTTGAAAACACCATCTGGACGTCTGGCCCGATGGGCTCTACTGATCCAAGGATTCAACCTACAAATAACATATACACATGGTAAAGCCAACGTCGTCGCTGATACATTGTCCAGACCTCGAATGCCTGAAGATGTATAATGTGCCGTGTTATCATATCAATTGGATTTCCCAACGATTGACTTTGGAGAAATACGAAATTCATAACTTCAAGATCCGGAAATAGAAAATATCATAAAATGCTTCGAAGAACTTGACCATCCAGACCTCGCTAACTATACTGGAATTTTATATACATAGGTTCCTGATCAGGATTCTGAAGAAGCTCAACTTTTAGTACCTGTTATCCAACGCGAATTTATACTGCGAAGGTACCATTTCGAACCAACAGCTGCTCATTATGTAAGAGAAAAAAAATATCACAAAAATTCGATCTCGTTATTTTTTGCCAGGCATGCGCAAAACAATAGCTAAATTTATTAGCACATGTACTGAGTGCCAACATTACAAAATATCAAATTTAAAATCATTATCGAATGTTTTAGTTGAAATATCCAACCTGTCCATCGAGGAAGTATGTGTTAAAATTGCAATCAACAAAAAAACAATTTTCATATATGGTGCATATGTTCCGGCTGGCTCACCGAACTCATCTTACACTGCCTGCTGCGACACAATAATGAAAATCAGTAATGCTGCTAATCCATCTGACACCCTCTTAATCATGGTGATTGTAATTTTCCAACTATTAGCTGGTCATTTAACGAAGAAATGGACAAAATTTTATCTTTAAACGTGAGTTCTGAAACAGACTGTCTGTTTAACGATTTTGTTTTTGACATAAATCTAAGCCAAATTTCCGAAATTCAAAACAGTCTAGACGGAATTTTAGCCCTGATGTTTACAAATGAACAAATTCTATTAAAAGTAAATGGATCACCATCACCACCACCTTAGAAATAATTTTTGGAAACAACGGCAATAAGTTAATATCATTAATAATCATCAAAACTGCAAGCAGTATTACAACTTCAAAAAAGCCGACACAATGAACCTTCATCTTTATCTTGAAGGGATTATCTGTGAAAACGAACTTATCAGCAGCAACATAGAAATTCTATGAAATCATGCAGGCATAGAGTTATTTGTTCCTACTGCTGTGACCAAACCAAACCAATATCCTACATGGTACGATCACAAACTTATCAATCTAAAGAACAAGAAAGACAAGGTTTACAAGCAAAACATAAATTCACTGTGTGTAACCAAAATTTCGAAAAATACTTTGAGATAAAGTATAACAGCTAGATTAGCCATATTAAGAGAATAATAAGAAAGGATCCAAGACATTTTTGGAGATTTTTTAAGAAAAACCTGAAATTAATGGTTACCCAGCGTGATTAAACATATGTTTGCGGGGTTTTTTCAATCGGTATATATAGTATGGAAATCCAAACAATGGTAGTTAAAACCGAGGATATTCATCGAGCTTCAAGACATCGACAATCTAGCGAAATGGTGTGAGTCTAACCTTCTCAGTCTCAACATTAATAAGTTTAAGGGTTTATCGTTCTATCGAAAAGTTAACCCTGTTATACAGCAATATCAAATTAATGGCATACTTTTACAAAAAGTATTCGAGATTATAAAGACCTATAGGGCATACTTTCATTGAAACCATATGCTTTATTAAGCACGGACGAGAGATATTTATGATCTCGAGACAATTAAGATCCTGTATTACGCCTATGTCAGATCTCAACTTGAATATGCTATCAATATCTGTTGTCCTTTTTACGATGAACATATCCAAAATATTGAGAGTGGAAAAATGAATGGGATTATGATCAAAATTCACCGTATCAGGTGACAACATTGGAAAATAGACAAGAGCTTTTAAAGTGTTCGATTGTTGGACCAAATCGATGCACCATCTATACTGGAATCAATTAAAATAAAGGAACCGAGTAGAAATCTAAGATGTCAGGAGTTCCTTCATCTGTATAAACACAGAACAAACTATGGTGACAATGAACCAGTAAACATGATGTCCAAGAGTTTTAATATAATTGACCATCTCTTCGACTTTTACTTAAGCAAAGCTAGCTTTAAACGTATTTTTATTGTTTTTTTAAATTTTTGTTTGTTTAATTTTAAATATTACTCTTATTTATATCTACCACGTCAAGTCAATTTTAACACTTTTTCTCTGAAACTAAATAAATAACAAGCGCTCTTATAGATTTGGGCAAGGTTCAGATGTAAAGGGCCAATATTCCTATTTAAGGGGAACATTATCCATTCCCAACCAAAGTAAATTGGAATCATCCAGAAGAAGTTCATCACCACAACAAACCGTCTCAAAGGTTTCAACAAAGTTCAGCTGTATAGGACAAACTGAAGAATTTTTTTCCAAAAGGAGGATTTGAAATGTTGTTACCGGTACTTTCTCACAAAGGATTTTTAGATTTTTTCTTGGTGTCTTATTAGCTTGCACTTTTACTTGTAACTGTTATGAACATTTCAATTTATGGGCAACATAATCCAAAAGAAATTTTTCCAAAGGGAGAATTTGAAATGTGGTTAATGACACCTTCCCACAAATGATTTGAAGTATTTTTCGTTTTCGCTCTCTCAGAAATCTCTCTTTGGGTAAAGTTTGGCGTTATTGGATGAATATGCCCTATTAAGACGAATGCACCAATTATGCGAAATTAAAGCCATTTTAAGCTCTCTTCCGCTAACACCACTTGCGATCGCTTCAAATAATCTGGGTAATTTTTGTACGTTAGGTTGATGGTAGAATATTGAAATGCGAGTCCAGGTTTATTAGTGACTATTTTCTGTCAAATACCTTCATAAGTTGCAGTAGAGGAAAAAATGGAATCTATGTATTAGGTGTGCAAATAGAAATTCAGCTTTTTTGGCCAAATTCAACTTTATTGAAAATATACTTCTTAATCGAAATATTCGATAATGTCAATTATTTGCAGCCTAACTCCATCGAAAGCAGGACAGCTGCACACGAAGTGAATGCAGTTATGATCGCCTTCGAGACAATCCTAGCATAAAACTTTCTGAGTCAGCCAGACGCACTGAAGGTATACCTTAAAATATCAGTGATTAGTAAGAGTCGCGAGCAAGACTCCCAACTGATTCCTGACGAGAGATAAAGCAAACCTAGTGGCCCTAAAGTTAGGTCCACCAAATAAAAAGGTTCGCAATGCGGCAGTAAAAGTGGCCAACCACTGTTGTTTTAATTCACTTAAAGCAAAGTTTTTGTCGCCTTATCAACTTAGTTAAATGGTAATGAATCAACTAGTCCGGGACTAACAAATGTTAACGCAGCCTCAGCTTTTGCTAAAGAATCAGCAATGCACCCTCAATGTCACAATGTTAAGGAACCCAAATGATATACTAATAGTAAGTAATTTTTAAATAAATTTTTTATAAATATCATAATGTATTTGCAATGAATAATTTAACAGAATTTTGGTTTCCATTTTTGACCAATTTTTTTGTAAGACAGGGATATAAAGATACTTATTTAAACTTATTTAAATAAGTATGTCTACATAAACAAAGACGCATTTAAAAATATTTAATTCAGATATACATATTAAATCAGAACAATAACCAACTATTTTTCCGATTGAAAATTGAGCAACGATGCAATAAATCGATGACATTAAATCGTACAGAAGTATAATTTTGCTTAAAGCGATGAAGCCAATTTTCCGCATTGACGGTTCTCATCGGGGTAAGATATGGCACAAATCGCATCAATCCTTTTAATTTTGGAAAAGAGCTTTTTAAAACTCATCGCTACATTGAGTACGTTTATGCTTAGGGTTCAACCTGGTTTGAACCTAGGTTATCTCTTACTATAAACGGAGTAGAGTCATCTTGTAGTTAACTTAACTCGATCTAAAAAATTTCAAGGGTCGAGTCGAGGTTATTCTAAAAACATCCACTATAAACGGAGTCGAGTCGAAAAAAAAAACAACAAAAAATAATAATAAAAAGACGCCATTTTGATTTCTTAATTCGTGTGCGCATCTCCGATTTTTGTTCTTACGACGTTTCTCAACCGGTTTCAACCTAGCTTCGACTCGTCTACAATTTGACTTTGCAGTATAAACGCTAAAAAAGATAACTACAAGATGATCCAAAGTTAACTAAAAGATAACTCGACGCTGAGCATAAACGTACTCATTGCAGCAATCGCGCTGCGCTGTACTGAACTCGCTCAATATGATTCTGTTTTTTAACAACCTACTGCACTAAAATAAAGTTCAAATTTCCTAAAAGTTTCCTAAATAACTAGCTATGCTTTTGCTTTAACATGCGCATTACATACTCCTAAATAAAATTCAGAAATATTAAATTCAAATAAAAACCATTGCCATATGGATGCATGTGACACGCAACATGACATTTTACATACCTTTTTGTTTTTTGTCCCAAATTTTTCAACAGTATACCACATAATTATTTAATACTACTTACTCGTATTTATGTCTTATACTACTATATACTTATTTGACACTACTTTTCTAAGAAAAATGTATATAATAAATCAAAAATATCAATCATCTTATAGTTCACAAAGGCCGTAAAGTAAACTTGTAAAACAGATAAAATAAAAATGCATACAAAACACCAATTATAATAATTTTTACTTCATAACACTATTAAACTACTATTAAATATATAATTAATATTATTAAAACAATATTAATCAATTAAAAATAAATAACTTAATTAAATGAGTGTGTACAAATTAGAAATAACAACACATAATACAACGACGCTCGACACGAGATAATAACTGCGCAGCTGTCAATTTATAATGCAAATTTTATTTTTAGTTGTGGGATTCTGATGTTCATATTTTTTTAAAATTCGAATCGTTCGTTTTGATTTAATATGAAAATTAATTTAATGCATAAAATAATTTATACAATAAAACTGTTGTAAAACAGGGTGTCCTATTCAAAATGCAATTCATTTTTAATTTAATTTTTTATTTATCAAAGATGATTTTCCTTTTTAATGAGTTTTATAAGAAGATATTTATGAGTAATAAAATTACGCCCAGTAAAACTTTGTACAACACCCAAACGGAGATTATATCTTGAAGGATATCTGGTTTAGTGATGGAGCACACTTCTATCTCATAAGTCACCTGAACACCCTCAAAAGGTAACCGTTTTATGTGCTTTATCGGCTAAAGTTATTTTAATGGTGTTTGTACGAGGAAATGTTACTTCAGGAAGTTATTTGGAGCTGTTTGATGATTACTTTATTCCAACACTAATAGGAATGAGAGAAAATGAAATTAACTATGCATGGTTTATGTAAGATGGTATCGTCGTTTTGGATTAGTTGCACGATTTTGTTTATAGAGTCCGTGACCGATTTAATGGAGGTTTCCAATGACCACCGTATTCACCGGACTTAAACGCTTGTAAGTTTTTTCTACGGGGCTGTTTAAAAGATCGGGTGTACGTTGTTAATCGTTGTGAGTGAATTGGAAACGCGATTCGAATAAACGTAAGTGAAATTACGACCGATCTTCTCATCCAAGTTATTAATTACATAACTAAAAGGCTAGAAAGACGTATCGTATTGAGAAATCGAGAAATTTGTTTACCGACGAATTTAATTTCTCAAAAATTTAAGAGTTTTCAATTTTTTTCTCGAGTATTCTCGTAAATTCTCGAGAATTTTTCTATTTTTTAAATTATTGTACTAAAATTTTATCAAAAAAATAATTTTATTATAATGATTTATTTGAACTTGCTAACGAAAAAATATTTCTTTCCATTTGAGCTGAAGTATAGGCCGAAGAGGTCTCATGTGACAAGTCAAGAAAAAACATGGTGGCGGACCTAGAAGCGGTTCGTGAAATGATCATTTAATATTTGAGTTTTTGGTAACCGTCGGAATAACTGCGATTAAAAATCAGGGGTAGGATCATGAAATACGTTTGGTAAAAATACTGAGCAAATTTTCGTTCAGTGTATATTTTTCAAAGTTGCTGTATATTTTGCTAGGGAGTTGTCAAAATAATAACTAAAAATAACAAACTGGTGTTTCTTTATGATTGCCTTGGGTTAATTTGGTTTTTTTTTAATAGATAAACATTTTCAACATAACTTTTGTCATTGAGTAATTTTTGGTTTCAAAATTTTGAGTTCTCTTAAATAAAAAATTGGTATCCGTCAACTAATATCTACCGTGTTCATTATACTGTTTTTTGTAAAACCGGACAGTTTCCGTCAGAAATCCACCGGTACCGGATTTCATGATACCGCCCCAGCTTTGTGAAATTACTGTGATATCTTCATAATTGGTTTCAAAATGAATGAATCACAAAAAATTATTGTACTTAGGCTGTTTCCCAAACCGATACTTATTTCGTACTTATTGACTTATTTGCGGCCATCTTAAATAAGTAAATAAAACCGTTCCAATTGATTTGAGTTACTTATTTTGACAGCGACGTCATAACAACAGAAATTAATAAAATATTTGTTTGGTGTTAAAACAATTATTTATTTAAAAATATATATTCAGAAATTAGCTTAATAAAAAATACTTTATATCGCGTATTATATTGTTTCCTTTTTATTATTTTTAAATAATTACAATAGTTTTAATTTTTATTAAAGTGTTATTCACAACTTTAAAATAAACACAAATCAAAAGTTTGACAATGTTGACATATTCAATTTAGATTTTCTTGCTAGAAAAGGACAGAAAATAAATTACCTCGCCAGCTTACTTATTTGAATAAGTTAGGTTCCACAAATAAGTATCAGGTTGGGAAACAGCCTAAGGCCTGTTGATGAAGAAGGCCGGCTGGCTCTATATTCTTTATATAGAATTATGGTAATAGTGTACTTCATTTTTTCATTATTTCGACTTTGATGAATAATTTTAAGTATATCGGTCAAATTTAGTATCAACTAAACATGAATTTAAAAGAAAAAGTATTTCTTAATCCAATGATATTAGATGATTTAATGTAATGTTTATTTATTTAGTTGTTTATAAAAAAAATAATTCTTATTTTATTAAAATATGGGTGCGTAACGAGAACGAATTTCAAAAAACCGAATAAGGTACTATTTTTCATTCAGGGGTGCTTTCATGAAATCGGAACTGTAGTGTCTGCCGATTATCGTTTTTCGTCAACTATAAATCGTTTTATATTGGCTGACAATTCGTGAAAACGTTGTTTCTAAGAATGGTATCGTAGAGAGAGAACATAGAAAGTAGCGCCAAGATATTGAAGATTGAAAGGATCCAAAGATGGAACCAACAAGAATAAAAACCCGAACCCGTAAACGCATTAAAAATAACATTCAGAACAAAGATGTTACCAAACCAAATCAGTATTTATAATGTGAACAGAAGGGTGACATACTTCATACCCAAACCAATATGTTGCAAAAAATGTCTAATATACGGACATACACAAAAATATTGCAACGGCAAAGAAAAATGTTCTAATTGTGCGGAAAAGAACCATACCAAAGAAAATTGTAAAAACCCAACCAAATGCTATTATTGCGGTGGAAATCACATTAGCTGTAGCAACATATGCAACGAGTTTAGAAATCAAAAACAGATTAAATACTTGATGATTACGAAAAAAATGCAATATAGAGAAGCTATCGAGATAGTTAAACCAAATAGGAGGAATTTCAATATACACAACGAGAACTTCCCGGAATTGATGGGAGGCGCAAAAAATAAATATAGATATGACAATGAAGAAGGAGCAAACGAAATAGATAAATTAAGAAAAGAATTGAAGACATTGGTAGAAAGAAATCAAGAAGAATAACAGAGGCAGGCCAAAGAAATGGAACAGTTCAAGGCAACGATATTGGAAATAATGATAGCAAACAGAAAAATCCAAACAATAGCGCAAGGATATTTGAATACCGACCCCAAAGACCCAGGAACTGATGTCACATTAATAGAGATACTACAACAATTAGTGGACATGGACCATTAGTGGAAATGCTAGATAACCAAAGCAATTCTAATAAAGACAAAATAACCATTCTACAGCTGAACATCAGAAGCATAAAGCTAAACAAGGACGAACTGGAGAATTACATCAACAGAAACAATATAAAAATAGTACTACTTGGCAAAACCTGGACTAAGAAGAGCGATAAAATAAACATCAATAATTACAACGTGCATCTAAAAAGTAGAGAAGACAACTACGGAGGAGTAGGAATATTGATACATAAACAGATAAATGCTAAACGCATAATAATTGACGATTACACACCTATAGAGACCATCGCAGTGAGATTGGAAGATGAAAAAAAAAAGATATAACATCATTAATATATACATACCACCTAATAGCAGTAACCAAATTATAGGGGAGAAATTCCAAAAATTTATTGACGCTCAGAACGGCAGACCAAACACGTTAATAATGGGAGATATGAATGCGCACCATACGCTGTGGGAATACAACAATAAAATAGATAATAGAGGTAAAACCTTAGCAAACATTATAAACAAATCTAGCTTCATTGTATTGAATGACGGAAGCCATACTCGAATGGGAAATCAAGAAAAAACATCAGCGATAGACATAGCGTTAGCATCATCGGACGTCACGCCGGACATAACTTGGAAGGTAGAGTTGAGTAAAATTGGAAACTCGGATCAGCTCCCCATAATAATAGACCTAAAAAACATAATAATTAATAATATAATAAATAAAAAAATTAATACGAAGTTAGTAATTAATAAAATAAGTGAGCTCAACCCAAACCATTTTTTTGACATGATAGAATATGAAAAAGAACTGCACTAGATAATAGAAAATAACACTATAACAATTAAAGACAATAAATACATCCCCAAGATATGGTGGAATAAAAAAATTGAATTATTGTGGAAAATTAAGAAGGGTAAATTGAGATTATTCAACAGAAATAACAAAACCAAATATGCGGAACTCGAGCTGAAAAGGGCAACGGCAAGGTTGAAGAAAGAGATCAGGATAGAAAAAAAGAGAACATGGAACAACTTCTTAGAAGATATCAACCCAAATGCAACTAATAAGGAGTTATGGTATAAGATAAACATATTCAACAAAAAGTTTAAAATCAAAACGCACATATTTAAAGACGTTAGCATGATGAAGAACTTCATGAAACATAACATTGAAGAGTCTGTAACACCAGAGGACAAAGAAATAAAGTTACCCAAAACAAGAACCACACAACAAGAATTCGACACGGAGGAGATAAAGGAGATTATCAAAAACAACAAAAACTCAGCGCCAGGGATAAAAAAAATTTCGTACAAAATCTTAAAAAATCTACCTGAAAATCATATAGAATTCATAACCAATAAGCTAAACAAAATATGGGAAGTAACAAAATATGCAAGAGTACCCAAAAGAATGGAAGAAAATAAAACTTATACCTATTCCGAAGCCCAAAAAAGATCACGAATGCTATGAAAATTACAGGGGAATCCACCTTTATCCAACGACTGCCAAAATTATGAACAAACTGGTCAAAAACAGATTAAACAAACATATAGATAAACACAAGACTCTACCGGACAACTCTTTCGGCTTTCGGAGAGGAATCTCTACAACCGACTATTTTAACAAGCTAATAAAAATCCTAGAGTACAATAAAGAGAAAAAATTGGAAACGATAGTGGTATCAACGGATATTTCCAAAGCATTCGACAAGGTAGACACAAACACTCTAATTGCTATACTACAAAAACAGGGATTTAAGAGTCAATATATCAGATGGATCTACAAGGCATTGACAAAAAGGGAAATTATATTTAGTTATGAAAATAATGAAACCAAGACAATCACAAGCAACGGAATACCTCAAGGGGACCCTTTAAGCCCGGACCTGTTTAACCTATATACCGCGGAGATACATAAAATAGAAAGGGAGAATGAAAACATAAGAATACTACAGTATGCAGATGACTTCGTATTAATAATAGCCGATAAAAATATAAATAACCTAACAGTAAAAGCTAATAATTATTTGAATATATTTAATAATAAATTAAAAGAACTAAAGTTAAACATAAATGAAAATAAAACTACATTCATGCAAGTCACTAATAGGAATATAAATTCGAACATTATAATCAAAATAAATGACATACGCATACAGGAATCAAATTGCATAAAAATTCTAGGCTTCTACCTAGATAAGAAAATGAACTTTAACAAGCACTGGGAATATATAAAAAAACAATGCTCGGATGATATCAATGTAATGAAGATATTAGCAAGAAAAAAGGGGGGGGGCACATCCGTCTACCCTAATGAGAATATACAAAGGCCTGATAGAATCTAAGATTAGGTATAGCACATGCGTAAGTTATAAAAAGAGACATATAAAAAACAAGCAAATAACTATGAACAACGCCCTAAGAT
Source organism: Tipula vernalis (assembly GCA_958295665.1). NCBI lineage: Eukaryota > Metazoa > Arthropoda > Insecta > Diptera > Tipulidae > Tipula > Tipula vernalis. The sequence goes on along the minus strand of OY282558.1, from coordinate 131,300,874 downwards.
TGTGTTTGGGGATGACCACGAGCACACCTAAAACAGCCATAATAGCAGAAGCAGGAGAGCTGCCGATGGACAAAAAGATAGAATTCAACCAAATCAGCTACATAGCCAAGCAAATAAATAGAAATTTGAAGATAGGACAAGACATTACAAAAGGGAACGGGAATGAGATTCTGCAAAAGGTATATGAGAAACACAAAGACACACTTGATAAGATACCAAACACTGAAGACATCCAAAATATGCACGAAGAGGCTACGACAAAATGGGAAATAGATAACGAGCTATACGGCACAACAAGGGATAAAGATAATAACAACAAGAGGGGATTGAGAGAAACCACATGGAGATACATAAGAGAGAGGACATCAGGCACAGAGGTATATACAGATGCAGCCTTAGCTAACGATGGCAGCGGAGGAATAGGGATTTTTTTCGAGAGGGAAAAACATGCTATCAAGAATAAAATAAAAGAGAAACTACCAATACAAACGCTAGAAGCAATAGCAATCCACGAAGCAGTCATCATCATAATATCAAAAAACATAAAAAAGCCACTATAATAACCGACTCACTACTGACATGTAACATCTTAAAAAAACAACCTAACTACGAAAATTATTATGAAGCACAAATCTTTAGATTGATAAAGATAAATAAACTCAACATCAACATAATTTGGATACCCAGTCACATCAATATAGAAGATAATGATATAGCGGATGCAGAGGCGAAGACAGGGGCCATTGGAGGAAATTACTTAGAGGTAATCATACCATATAAAATCGTAATAAGAGAGTTAAAGCAAAAATTGTATGACGAATGGAGAACAGAATTCCTACAAAAAACAGAAATAAAAGGCAAACAGCACAGGGAAAACACCAATAGCAGAATTAAAGACAAACCCTGGTCTATACTAAAAATTAAAAAACTACAGGACATCCTAAGGGAAGAGAATATAGACGAATATACTGCAATATGGCACTTTATAAGAGATTCTGGATGCATCATATAAATAAGACAACAAGAAAGAGGGAATAAATTCCACCTACCTTTGGTGATGTGGACTAAAAAGTCCAAACCAAACAAATAAGCTAAAATAAAAAAAATAAAAAAAAAAGAGAATGGTATCGACAACCGGGCTTGGCAATTTCGGGTCTGAGCAGCCCCAGGATTTTTCAAAGTTGCATTAAAACATAGCCTTTCAAAATGATGAATGCCCATGAATTTTCTAAACGATAACTTTAAACGTATTTAAGCGATAAAATAAATTAATAAGCAATTTCTCTGGGGTTTTCATACCGCCAGTCATTTTTACAGTGTATATACCGATGATTTAAAAAGATAAATAAAAATTAAATCCAGGTTGATATATCGGGGCTGGCTTTAATTTTTATACGTTTTAATATAGCATTGGAAATATACTGTAAAAATAACAACCGCAAAAAAAATATTTGTTTGCAGAGATGAATATGCCATTGATGGGGAATAATAGCCTTATTTGTCCTGAATCAAATGGCGTACAAGGTGGGGAAGAAACTCAAATTTTATGGTGGTGCCATTTTCCTATTTCTGAACATTTCTCAGTTCGGTTTGATTTTTTGTGAAATGTAGGCGCGTGCGATTTATTATTTATGGTGCGATATGCGCTAGAAGAGCGATCAGAAATGGTTAAATTGTTTTATGGAAATGCCTCTTCGGTTGTTTGCACTCAAAGAGATGGATGATCTTGGTGTGGAAGGCCTTTTATTTCAACAGGATGATGAGGAACTATCCAAAAAGTAAGTTATACATCTAAATTATACAGGTGGCCACTTATCGGACATAATTTTTCGTGCTCACCGTTTAGATTTGCAGTAGAATAAATAACAAAAAATTTAACAATTTGCCACATCTTTTCCAAATATCAACCCAGGAATCTATTTGAATTTTGCTTTCCTCCCCACCATTGACAAATAGCGTATCTTTTTATTCACTACACTTAAGCCTATTCCGTCAATCGCATCTTGCGATAATCCCTATAATATTCGTGTTTTTAGTTTGAACAATAAATTACTCAAACCAGTAAAAAAATTGAAAATTGTTATTCCTCCACACCGTTGATAAATGGCGCATACACCATTTGATTTAAGACATCTAGGGCTAGCATTCTCCATCAATAGCATTTTAGTTTCTATAATATAAAATTAGATTAAAGTGAGAATATTCGAATTCAATTTTGAATAAGTTTATCCTTTAATTGAGAGTTTCATATCAAATCATTTATGCCATCAGCGATGAATAAGTTCTGACGGTGAATTGCCGGGCATCCTGTATAAAGTTTGTATTTGAATTTCTTTTTCTAGAAAAATGTTTTATTGCAATTCAAATAAACTTGGTGTTTTTAAAAGTCCCGAGATAAAATCACCTTTTCTCGAGAAACAATAAAAATTCCCGAAATTTCTCAAGAACCGAGATTTAAAAATTCCTATAAAGTCTCGAGAATACTCGAGGCAAGAATTCCTGATCGCAATTTGAACAGGACACCCTGTATAATTAATGACAAAAACAATGGTCAATAACTTTGCTATACTGTAAACTAAAACACAGCTTCATTATTACGATGTGATCGCATGTCGACATTCTTATAGAAACGTGAATATAATTTCTAATAATTCAATTAATTCATTGTTCGTCACGAAATTGAAATTATTGTCCATTATATGCATATAATTTGTTTGAAGTTTGAGGTTAAAGTTAATAAAACTGTTAAAAAAAAATGGTTGTATTAGTCGTTGTTACCTCTAGCTCACCATATATGGTTATGGAAATGAGTTGAAATTAGATATGAGTATGAAATTGGTTAGATCACTTTAGAGGTTCATGGTAAAGATGTCAGAAAATAACAAACGGAACTTCTGTATAAATTAATTTAAACATTCTTTATTTAAAAATAGTCCAGTCTAAATGGCCGTTTCTTCGGTGAGGCTTAATTCATTAGAACATCGCACTATTTCCGCTAGTTGTATACCATTTTCACAATCATCCATTTTACGGCGGCCACCCTCATCATCACTGTACAATGATTTCCAAATGCGTCCAATTGAGTCAAACAGACGGTACCAAAATTCTTCGATCCAAAATAATCGTGTACGAATCTTAAATGAAAATCCATCCATTTGCTAAACACCTTAAAGATGATTTCGGTTGATCTGATTTGTATAAGAACGCGAAGAATTCTACAAAGAAATTAAAAGTAAAATACATTTTTGTCTTTTTTTGGTTTCTTAAAGAAATCAATCAAGAATCTGTCTGTTTAGTTTATTCGTTGTTGTGTTGGCTAAGAAATTTGTGTAAACACAAAAAAAAAAAAAAAATTGGGTCAAGCTTTCAAATTTATGCACATAGAGAGATTGGTTTTTAGACTGCAAATTTGTTTTGTGTTTTAATGTTTTAAGTCATTTGGTTCGAGTTTGGTACAGTAGGAATATTTGTGATTAGTGGTAGTTCACAACAATACAAATGCAATGGCACAATGGCAATCTTTTAACAATCAATTCCATGCACAAGCTTTGATATTTTTGATATTTTCAGCAAAAATCATAATTCATTAAATGTAATCAGCGAAATTGGCCTTGTCTCATACTCATACATACCATATATGCCTTTCTATTACCCAAAAATAATTTATTACCTTGATATTGACAAAATTTTGCATGACTGGAACCAATCATGTGTGAAGGTTTGAATATACAAATGTAAAAGTGACAATGTATGACCCTTTCACCATTTAAAGTCTAGACCAAAAATATTTAATTATAAATTCAAAAAATTCTAAAATCCAACAAAAACCTTCAAAATTTTATAAAATTCAATCACCTTGAACTATCCCACTCTATACACAGATATGAAAGAATTTCCCAACTAGTATGGTATGCATATACCGATTATACCGTATAAGCAAATATCTCTTAATCATCATTGCTCATCATACAAATGTATTTCCAAATAAAACGAAAAAAAAAACACATCGGCGAGAGTGAAAGAACGCTGATCGCGCGTTTTTAATTAGTATGCATATCGCAATCAACTGATACATTTTCAAAACAATTCCAATAATTTCGATTTGTGTACATACAAAATAAAAATCTTATATATTTTAAGTGCACTATAAGTTCAAGTCTTAGTCTATCCCCTCCCATCTAATACAATTATGTATACCTTTAAAGAGAGACTGTTTGGCTGTTTTGACTTTCCAAAGCGACATAAATTTGTATGTAGAAACATAAATTTTTAGATAAGGCGCGATTGTAATTATAATCGTTTTGTAAATAATTGAATGTATAATTATCGAGTTACAAATAGAAAAAAAAATAATAATCGATAATGTTCTACATAATATAATTATTATTGGTGTACAGTCGGCAAAAAATAATAAATTGCGAATTATTTTATTGTAATACAATCGAATCAACATTCAGGAAATCGTTGATGCGGTACGATGCGGTAAAATATAGTTTTGATTTCAAAAATGTCATGGAACAGCGGGATAACCTGACACTGGCAATCGGGCTGTGTCATCTACGTTCACTGATAAAATTTAAATAACGCACATAAGCTGAATACGTACAGGGTGTAGATCAGACCCGATGTGATGTATGCAAGAAAATTGTATCGGAAATTTCTATTTTCTCAGAACTGGATTCTTGTCTAACTCGAGCTCCTCTGGAAATTATATGGGAGGTACCGGATTCGGCTATTTGCTCCTTCGTTCCCTACACATTTTGAACAATAATTTTCATTTTTTAAATACTTATTTTACCAAGCCTTGCTTATTAATCTTCAGACGAACAAAATATTACTACCCCTAATTATGTTATTAATAAAACAACTTAAGTTATTTTTAAATAATTTTAATTGAAAAAAATTTTTCTTTTTTTTTAGAAGATCGATTTCTCGGATTGACCTTCGGTTCTTTTTTAACAACTATTCTAAAAATTAAATTAATTTAACAACTATTCTAAATTAATTAACAATTAAAAAAAGAACCGAAGAAGGAGTCAATCCGAAATCGATCTTCTAAAAAAAAAAAAAAAAAAAAAATTTTTAAAATATTGTTACTATAAGGAAAAAATTTTTTCAATTAAAATTATTTAAAAATAACTTAAGTTGTTTTATTATAATTTATAAGTGACAAAATATACACAAGCAAAATGGATATACACCATTATAACCCCTAATTATGGTTCCTCACCTCACTGAAAAATATGTCATAAAAGTGAGTTAAACTCACCACATTGTAATGTTAGAATTATCGTTTCGTTGAATCACAGATAAGAATATACAGATAAACCGGTTGTAAATACACCTATGTGTCTGAAAACGTAAATGGTAACTGTAATAATTTATTATAAAAACTGTATAGAAAACGCGCAAAAAATTATTTTATTCAATTATAGAAGGCATTGCAGTAAACCCAATCATATCTGTGGATGAACCTAATGCCTAAAATCCTCTACCAATATTTGTGAAAGTTTATAGATACTATGTAGCATATTGTTAAAGTTAGACAAAAGTAAAAAATCGATAATTCAGATCATTATTAAGAACCCAACCGAAAATAAAAAACATAGTCGATAACCGCCGATATTGTTCAGCCGAAGGTTAGCAACCGATGGTTTCCAGTAGACAAATTGGCATAAAGAAGACTATTTTTTTCTTGAATAGAAGAGTTCAGATGGACTGCATTCAAGACTTTCGTTCCACAATCTCTTTATTTATATTCGCCTTAGTGTGTCCATTAGCATTCTATTGATAAGATCAAAAATAACGCAAACCTTAGGAACCTTTTACGTTTTTCATATTTCACTTAGTTTCACGATGTATTTTCACCGATTGTATTTCGTTCTGAGTATTAGGTTCTAATGTGACGGTAATGATGGTGAAAATGATGATTGTGGTAACGTTGATGGTGATCTCGATGATAATGGTAATGGTGATGGTGGTGATTAAGGTTATGGATAATCTTGGACTTAGTGGATCTGGAAAAAAGTATTTGTATCCTAAAGAATCTCGATAGTGAAAGTAATGGTAATGGTATTGGAAGTGGTGTTTGTTAGGGTGTGATAGTGACGGTGATTTTGATGGTGATGATAATGGTAATGGCAATAGTAATGGTGATGGTGATGGTTACGATGAGCCGACTGAATATGAGGGTGATAGTTATGGTAATGATATTGGCGATGGTTATGATTATGGTAAGGGTATTGGTGATAGTAATGGTGACGGCAACGTATATGGTGATAGTCGAGATAGTAGGGTGCGCATCAGGTGAGCTGTTCTGGTCATGTATTAGGCAGCTGCGTGATGGGTACAATTGTGTAAGGGGTAATCTGTTCACAATTCGCAAGTGTACGTGCTGCCTCCTCGTGGCAACAACTGGTAACTAAGGCCATTTGGCACAGGATAAAGTACGGCGCTAAAGGAGAAAACCTTGACAAAAAACCCTAATCTAAGGTGGAACAGCATATGCCGATGGATGAATGGCTGATAGGTTAATTAGTCCAAAGTATGCGGACTCTGGATACCAGGCACCCTCTAGTTTTATTTAGCCTTCCTGTAGTAAAGCTGAGTGACCTACAGGCGATTTGCAATTCCCAGCAACTCGTAAGAGTAAAATCAAACGGAAGACGGGACAGGGGTAGGAATATACGGGAGTGGGACAGCCCTCTCGAAGTCCTTGGATTCGAATGCTACCGTCTTTCTAGCGGAACTACATGCTGTAGTAAACATCTAGGAGGGAAACCAAAAAGCCCAGATAGTATGTATCATGTACCGGCTTGCAGTATTATCAAGTTCATTAAGAACCCGAATATTGATTGGACGGATAATTAAGCAGGGTCCAGCACAATACACCCATCCCTCGATTTATGAAATCTCTTATTACGAATTTTCGGAAAATTTACGAAAAATTCGGTAAATGAAATTTTGATTTATAACCATTCCTCGCTTAACGAATTAACTCGTCCCAAAAAATTGCACCTAAATCGCAATTTCGTTAAACGAATTTTTCGTAAACTTTCCGAAAATTCGTTAAAAGAGATTTCGTAAATCGAGGGATGGGTGTAGATCTTTTAGGTCGCAGTGCGAAGTCGCTTATCGCCCACATGGCCCTTCAATAATAATAATGGTGATAGTCATGGTATTGGTGATGGTAATGGTAATGATAATACTATTGGTGATGGCTGGTGGGCGATGATGGCTAAGACCTGTTGGATCTGGCAAACGTATTTGTATGACATCCTAATAGACCTGAATGTTGAAGGTGGTAGTGACTCACTATCGTTGGTGATGATGGTTATGGTAATGATGATCGGTAATGGTATCGGTAATGGTGATGGTGGTGATGGTTATGGAGATGGGTATGGTCATGGTTGTGGTAATGGTGATGGGGTAGGTTACGAAAAAGGTTAAGGTAAATGTCAAGATGGACCTGTGGGTATTTGTAAAATGTCTTAATGAAACTGGATGCTGAAGGTGATGGGTGATAGTGATATTGATGGTAATGGTATTGGTGATGCTAATGGTACTAGTCATGCTAATGGTATTGGAGATGGTTAAGGTTGCGGATAAGGTCAAGGTCAATGTGGGCCTGGTAGATATGGTAAAACGTATTTGTATAACGCCCTGTTGAATCTTTACCTAAGCTAAAGAAATAGCATAGCCTTACATATTCGCGCGAATAATGATCTGGACATACATGCCATCCTCAATAACTAGATTTCAATTCCCACTGCACAAAGAAATCAGACTTTATATTAACTGACGAACTAAAGCAAATATTTTACAGTCGATTTTGGCAGAATACGGATACCACAGCACCCTAATAACAAAAAATACAAAAGGCTGAAACCTCTCGAAAATTAATTCAACTTCCAAATCAATCCCTAACTGAACCTCTTAATTCAATGTAAAGCTCAACCTCCAACTTAATTTACAACCAACCACCCCCACTCAATTGCAACGGAATCCTCAACCAAATCAATCGCCAAACCCTCAACTCAATCACCAATTCAACCCAAAATCGACGCCTAACTCAACCCGAACGCAAGTAAATTCAACCCCAGCGCAATTCCAACTCGACTTAGCTTTATTCATTTCCACACTAAACGGTCACCTCAATCCAGAAATCAATTCGAAACCTACATGCGTATATGAACCCAACTCAAATCAACTCAATCTAAACCTTTCACTATACCCTCAACACAACCAAAATTTAATCTCGAACCGAACCCCTCACTCAAATCCAACTCAACTTCAACTCAAACCCTATCCAACCCTAACTCTGCCTCAACTCAACACTTAACGCCACCCTAAGCTCAACCATAACACAACCCGCAACTCAACCCCAAGCTGACATTCAACGTAAAACCTAAATTTATGGTTCGAAAGATATATGCGCACATGAACTCAACTTTGCTCAACATCAACTCAACATTCTACACGACAACAACCTAACCCTCAACTAAACGCCCAACTCAATTCTCAAATTAACACCAATCGAGAAACTACATGTGTATATGAACTCAACTAAGAACAGGTCAAGCTAACTCCTAACTCAAATCTCAACTCAAATAAATCCACGACTGAACGGCTGAATGAACCCTAATTCAACACCAACCTAACCCTAATCAACCCCAAATTCAACCCTCAACTCATTCACTTACTAAATCCTATAATCAACATGTTCCGAAAAATATATGCGTACATGAACTCAACTAAGTTTCCAACTCAACCCACAACTCTTCCCAAATAAATCCGCAAATGAGCCCTTACTACACCTCAAATCAACCCTAACCGAACTAAAAACTCAACCCTCAACTCAACTCTAAGCTCCATCCCTAAACATCCCCAAGCTCGACCCCCAACTCTACCCTCAACTTAACCCCAAAATACCCCAAAGAACTACGTTCGTACATGAACTCAACTCAAAAAACTCAAGCTAACTTCCGACCAAACCTTTAACACAATCACAATTTAATCGCTGGCTCCCACCCAATTCAATCCCAACCCAACACCAGCTCAGCCCTAGTCCAAAATCAACTCAACCTAAACTCGATCTGCAACCCAGCCAACTTAACTCTAACTAAACTCCTACACAACTTCAACTTATCTTCAACTCAAATCACAAATGGAACCCAACTCAACCCTCACCAGCATCTATAAAAAATGACTCGACTGCTCACTAAACTCTAATCCAATCCTAACACAACTCTAACTCAACCTCAAATCAACCCGAAAATGGGACTCAACTCAACCGCAAATTCAATGCCCAACCCATTCCTCAAATCAATATATAAAAAATTCGTCAACGTGGTAATATCACCACGTGATTTTGGGTAAATTTGTATGGCAGGTGACCGATCCTATTGACGTACAGCTTCCCAAAGCTTTATAATTCCTCGCCTTAACGAATACAACAGATTGGCGAAAAATTAAATCCAAATTGGACAAACCGTTCTCGAAATATTTGGGTACAGACAGATATCCAGATATAGGGGACCTTCAAAAGATCGAGAAAAGTGGTTTTGGATCAACAACATTTTTATTAATTTTTGGCAGGAAAATACTCAACAGTCTTATCTTTAAACCGTATTTTGAAGAATTGGTTACTTTGTTCTTAATAGATAGGATGTAACTAAAGAGGAAATAATTATAGAAATTTGCTAACTGCTACACAGAAGGTTCTATGGATATGATTTGTCGAAAGGTTTCTAAAAATTTTTAGAAAATCGAATTTTCGCAAATTTCTTACATGGAACTTCAACTGAATTTTTCCAGCTATAGCTATTGGCAATTTTTTGCAATGCAATCTACATATCTCTAGACATAACATTCTATCCACTCTGGAAAGCTACGAATTTGTTGAATTCCTCGTTTTATTTATTGTAGTTCAGGCTTCATAAAATGCTGTCATTTAGGTAGTTGTATTGGACTACAGAAAACAGCACTTTTGCTGGTTTTCGTGGACTAGCGGCTTATGAACCTAATGCCATTGACACAATGCGATTTAATATGGATTTAGTGAATTTTTATTAATCTCGTTTTATTTTATAAAGTACCTTATCGAGTTTAGCTAAGTCAGATTTATTAAACAGCAGTTGGGCTAAGCTATAATACTCTAGCCAGACTGAGGTTTAATAAATCCGATTTAGCAAAACTCGATCAGCTACTCTATGAAACAAAACGCGAATACTACAACTAAACTCAAAAAAAAAATCACTAAATCCGTTTTATTAAACAGCAGTTTGGCCTGGGTGAGAAATCAACTCGATTCGAAACCTACATGCATGTATGAACCCAACTTAAATCAAATCAATCTAACCTTCCACTATATCCTCAACTCGACCCAAAATTAATCTCGAACCGAACCCCTCACTCAAATCCAACTCAACTTTAACTCAAACCCTATTCAACCCTAACTCTACCTCAACTCAACACTTAACTCCACCCTAAGCTCAAACATAACTCAACCCACAGCTCAACCCCAAACTGACATTCAACGTAAAACCTAAATTTATGGTTCGAAAGATATATGCGCACATGAACTCAACGTCGCTCAACATCAACTCAACACCCTACACGACAACAACCTAACCCTCAACTAAACGGCCAACTCAATTCTCAAATCAACACCAATCGAGAAACTAAATGCGTATATGAACTCGACTAAGAACAGGTCAATCTCACTCCTAACTCAAATCTCAACTCAACCCCCAAATAAATCCACGACTGAACGGCTGAATGAACCCAAATTCAACACCAACCCAACCCCAATCTAACCAAATTAGACCACAAATTTAACCCTAAACTCAATCATTTGCTAAATTCCATAATCAATATGGTCCGAAAAATACATGAGTACATGAACTCAACTAAGTTTCCAAATCAACCCACAACTCTTCCCAAATAAATCCGCAACTGAGCTCTTACTACACCTCAAATCAACCCTAACTGAACTAACAACTCAACCCTAAACTCAACTGTAAGCTCAAGCCCTAAACAAACCCAAGTTCGACCCCCAACTCTACCCTCAACTTAACCCCAAACTACCCCGAAAATTACGTTCATACATGAACTCAACTCAAAAAAACTTAAGCTAACTTCCGACCAAACCAACACAATCACAATTTAATCGGCGGCTCCCACCCAATTCAATCCCAACACAACACCAGCTCAGCCCTAGTCCAAAATCAACTCAACCTAAACTCGATCTGCAACCCAGCCAACTTAACTCTAACTGAACTCCAACGCAACTTCAACTTATCCCCAACTTAAATCTTAAATGGAACCCAACTCAACCCTCCACTCAACCGCAAACTCAACGAACAAGTCAATCTTCAAACCAGCATCTATAAAAAATGACTCCACTGCTCACTCTAATCCAATCCTAACTCAACCTCAAATCAACCCGAAAATGGGACTCAACTCAACCAATTTGTATAGAGTCACCCTAACTAAATGAAAAAGCAACACGTATTGAGAACAACCAAACAGAGCCTAGTAATCCATGAGAGAAATATCTGAAATAAAAATACAATTCTGAAAGAGAGGCTGCGAAAGTGATTCATTCAAGCCCATTGAACGTTGTGTCAAGTCAGTGGCACTTAAAGCCTTTCTTTATATTAAATCTTTATCATTTAAAAGTAAACCTGCGAAATTATTTTAACTTGCCTAGATGGATCATAAGTTGAAACTGAATATTGGCCTTCAAGGAACGGTGCAAAAAAAAAAATTCTTTTCGAGTCGTTTTCGTATATGAACCATGCCGAATTTCAAAATCTGAATGATCTGATAAGTGTACGAATGGAATAAAATGTAAGTTAAAAGTGGCGTTTTGCAATCTAGTGATGGGCTAAACCGATTTTTTTTGTAATCAGACAAACGAGAAACAAACAAATAAATTTACTTCAATCTAGACGTTATTCGTAGTTAATGGGACAGGTAACTTTACTAGAAATGTCTAAAAGCGGGGAAAGACTAAACCAATAGTTATAGCTAGAAAAATTCAGTTCAAGTTCCACGTAAGAAATTTGCGAAAATTCGATTTTCTAAAAATTGTTAGAAATCTTTCGACAAATCATATCAATACAACCTTCTGTGTAGCAGTTAGCAAATTTCTATAATTATTTCTTCCTTAGTTACATCCTATATCTATTAAGAACAAAGAAAGCAATTCGTCAAAATATGGTTTATAGGTAAGACTGTTGAGTATTTTCCTGCCAAAAATTAACAACAGTTCTTTTCACGGTCTTTTAAAAGTTGCTGAGTGCGAAGAACCAAAAAAAAATGTTTACCCGTCCGTCTGGATATCTGTCTGTACCCGCATAATTTCGATTCGTTAAGGCGAAGAATTAAACAGATTTGGGAACCCGTATTTTCAGAGGATCGGGCACCTGCCTCTTTCGGCGGTTATTGCAAAATTCGCCTAGTTTCGCAGTACTCAGCAACACCTACCTTGGGATTTCATTTTACATAGCACTGTATGGTTGTCCTAACAACTTCTGTAACTCTTCTAGTCACTCACTACATTGAATTGCCCGAGTCTAAGTCCAGTACCTTAATTGAACCTGTTCGACAAGTATAGCTGTTTACCACTGAAATTTGTTGGAATTAATATGAATACCCTTTCTCTTACTGTAACTTGAAGAACTATATTTTAAGGGTGGGCCCGGATTTAAAAAAATATTCCGGTAGAGGACATTTCCTTGCGCACATTTCCTCGCACACATTTCTCGCGGGAACATTTCCTCGCGGGGACATTTCCTCGCCACACGGTTGGCTACAAAATCTCGGTGCTAAAAAATCTCGGTTTTATAAATTCTGGAAAATCAAGATTTCAATTTTAAAATGAAAATAACCAAAAATAATAAATTCTGGAAAATGGGGAATTTAATTTTAAAATAAAAACCGAGATTTTGAAACACTCCCTTACCTCGGGCGAGGAAATCTGTGCGAGGAAATGTGTGCGAGTAAATGTGTGCGAGGAAATGTGTGCGAGGAAAAGTGCGCGAGGAAATATGCGCGAGGATCTGTCCTGTTACCCGCAAACGCACGTTTCCTTTAATTCGCTTTAATTAGGATCATCTTTAATCTTGAAAGAGTTTATGAAGGATCTTAAAGAAAAAAGGAGTCTGAGCAAAATTCGGGCAATGGTGTACGTCATTGAACATCAGACAAGAGGGTTACCCCATGCTCACATGCTGATAATCGTTGGTGAGGATGATGAACCTCGAATGGAATTTGGGCAAAAATTCCCGATATAAGGTGAAACATCCTTAATTCTGCGAAGTCATTGTAAAACACAAGATTCACGGTCCATGTGGCCTTCAGAATCCTAATTCACCTTGCATGGAAAATGTAAAAAGGAATTTCCAATGGATTCGCAAGAGGAAACGCTAACAAATTTAAACGGATATCCTAGGTATCAGAGACGTCGCGGACAAACCTATGACAATTCATCAGTGATGCTGTTGTGATATATTAGCCCTCCTGAAGCTAAGTGGAGGATCAATGGATATCTAATGCACTGGCAATTTCATAATATCATACTTTTGGCAGTTCATTTGGCAAAAGAATAATCTGTTGGTTTCCTGATAGGAATGGAGAAGCGGCAGAGAAGGTCAAAGACATAGCTCTTTTAGCGTGGTTCAAATTAAACGAAAAGACCGGCAGTGTCGATTTGCATTTGATGATAATGTTGAAATTACGGAAGAAATAAATGAGAATATTGATTGAATGATCCTGAAAGATTTTATTTGAGATTACTCCTACTATATGTATGTAAGGAGAGCAACATCTTTTGGAAATCCATCTGGTATTTCTAAGTGGTGGAATACACACAAATCGGTAATGATCGAAGGCTTTGAACATTCATTATCAAAGCCAACCAGAAAATTGAGCATTGCTTGATATTGAAAGTATCGCAAGACAATATTCTGTTGAATACATATCAAACTGGGGCTGCCCATAACAAAAGCAATTCTCGAAAGCGACTCTGAATTCGATCCGGAAGCCGAGTCTTTACAATACTTTATTAAGTTAAAACACTTTGAGATCGCAGAGAAAAAGTTGTTTCTGTTGCCTCTACCGGCACTACTGTAACCCTTCTTGAAGGTGGAACGATTTACTACAGCCAATTTAAGGTACCTATACCTTTGAAACCCTCAAGCCAATGTGGCATAAGAATGAAGTCAGAACAAGCTGACGCTATTGTGTGGGACGAAGCTGAAATGACGTGTGACTTAGCACTTCAGAAAGTTAATGATCTCTGAAAAGAGATCTTTAATTCTAAGAAAGAAATATTGCCAATTGTCCCTCATGCAAGTCCGCCTAACAGAAAACAAGAGAACTGATGGTAATCTCACCAACTCAGATAATATTCGGGAAGACACGATTGAAGTACTCCAGCAATTATTCTACCGAAAATTTTACTACTTCTGAAGCAGAACAAGTGTCCTGTGAATATGGATACACTAAAAATGAACGACGAAGTTTTAAATCGCCTAGAAGGAGAAAAAAAAGTTTATCACAGTGTTGATTCTATTGTCATTGATGACTAACAAGAATTGTTGAACGTTTCAAAAGAATTGTTGAATTCAATTACACCAACAGGCATATGCCTGTTCATGCTTTAAAACTTATAGTCGGTGCAATTATTATGTTGCTTCAAAATTTTTCCAAAAAAGAGCTCTATGTACAAAGCTCATAGCCATAAAATTGATGGCGGATGTGATTTTCGCCTAAGCTCTGACCGGAAGATCAGCAGGACAGTTCATTGCTATACCAAGGATTTAACGGGCCACTTCCGATATGGTCTAGCCCTTACCACTTAAACGATGTCAGTTTCCTATACGTATTTCTTACGTCATAACAATAAATAAGCCTCAATGAGAAACTCTTGACAAGGTGGGACTGTATTTGCCTCAATCTGTTTTCTCCCATGGACAGCTATATGTAGCCTTTCCTAGAAATACATCCAACACAAATATAAAAGTAAAAGTACCACCAAGGAGCAGGGAAACCTTATTGAAGGCAACTATAAGTTCTTTACCAGAAACGTAGTATATAAGAAGTCCTTTAAACAAATTTTCAAATTTTGGGGAGATCCGTGAGATCGGATCGGGTGGATGGAGGGACACTCCAATTAAACGATAAAAGCGAGATATTTTAAACTTGGCGAGATGATCAGTTAGATGGTGGAACAAACGGATAAAAAGAACAAACGGAACTACTATCCTAAAAATTGTTTCTATCCGTCCATTTGGACGGGTAATTTTTCTAGTGTAGGGTAAATGACAGATGGTAACCCAGTAGACATAAGATATACTGGGTAGTAGGGAGTAGTGGTACGGGTGGAAGGGTAATGACATTTACACACATCGGGCGACAGGGAGCGGCGGAAGAGGTGGTCATTAAGAATCGTGTTGTTGAAAGTGCAGGATAAGAAGCGGAGAATATTGTGAGAATCCGGTAATAAATTAATCGGTGAATAAAATAAAGAAGAGTTATAAAGTTTAACAGATCGATGGTTGTTTTATTAATTGAGATCATCGAGTGGAATTATTAACGTGCCTTACAGTTCAGATGTGGGGTTAGATTTTTTTTTTAAAAACACGTGCCCAAGAACAATAATTAACGGAAATGGATCCAGAAATAAAAAAAGAACTGGCGAATTTGGCAAAGGAATTGATGAGTGTACGGGTTGAGTGCGGGAAATTAAAAGAGGAAAAGGAACGTGTGGAAGCGAAAGCAACACGGGAGTACGAGGGAAAGATGGAAAAGATGGAGTACGAGTTGAGAGAATTGAGGAATATGTGCAAGGAGCTCAAGGAAAAAGCGGTAAGAAAGGAAAGCGGAAGTGAAGAATTCAAAAGGGAGAAAATACAACGGACATCATTGAGAATGGTGGTGAGTGAAGTGGAAAGAATGTTGCCAGAATTCGATCCGGAGAGTCGGACGAGCATGGAAGTGGAAGAGTGGGCGAATGCAGTGGAAGAGATAAAGGAATTGTACGACGTTGACGACCGGACGCTGCTAGCAGCCATTAGGGCAAAATGGAAAGGTAGTGTCCTAAGATGGTTGCAATTCAGGCAGAAAGGCAACGATTCGTGGGAGCAATTAAGAAACAGCTTAATGAAGGATTTCAAAGTGAGGAGAACGGCGTTCGAGATTATGAAAGTGGTGAGCTCAACGGAGAGGAAGAGGGGCCAGACGCTTATAAGTTATTTTTTAGAGATTGAGGCATTGGCAGAGGGTAAATTAGAGGAGGAGGATGTAGTGAGGGCAGTGATGAGTGGTAGCAGGCATGCTGCGCTACGAGACATGTTGGAGAGGAGATTGATGTGCGATAAGATGACGAGGGACGAGTTGTGGCTAAATATAGTGTATTGGGACTAGCAAGAGAAGAAAAAAGGTAGTGAGAGTAAAGGAGCGGAAAGAAAGGGAGGAACAGGCCAGTTGTCATGTTATGGGTGTGGGCAAATAGGCCATATTGCGCGACAGTGCACCTTACCAATGGACAAGAATGTAGTGCCGTGCTATAGATGTCACAAAAAAGGGCATATAAGAGCGCAATGCCAGAGTGTAATAGATGGTATAAGAGTGATGAATGGAGGAGATCAACAGGAAACACTAAACAGCAGAGGGATGAGCAAGGAAATCAAGATTGACCAGAGGGGGGAAGTAAACGCGATGATGAATGACGGCAGCCGGATTAGGGCACTGTTAGACACCGGAAGTGCGGTAAGTGCCATTAAAAATACTAAATTAATAAATAACGAGGGTATAGGTAAATGGGTTAAGAAAAGGAAGATTAAGGGAATAAATGGAACGAAGTTGAGAGTTCTAGGACAAGTAGAAGCTAGATTAAAAATAGAAGAGGAAGTGTACGAGGCGAACCTTTTGGTAGTACCCGAGGAAGCAATGACCGAAGATGCCATATTGGGAAGGGATTTCTTGAGGGAGAATGGGATAGGACGCATCGGGTGGCGGGAACAGGAAGAAGATGAATTTCGCGGGTTGTGTAATATAGAATGAAAGGAAGATAAGGGCGTATTAGATTTAGAGGTAGGAGATGATAGAGTGACACGAACGGAGAAGGGAAGGGTAGAAGAATTGTTTAGAAGAAATTATGCGGAGGTTAGCATACGGGGGTTTAGGCCGGTAAAACATGAGGTGCAGATTAGGTTGAAAGAGAATAGGGTTATATACTCGAAGCCAAGAAGAATGAGCGTGGTGGAAAAGGAGGGAATAAGAGAAGAGGTGGAAAGGTTGTTAGAAGAGGGTATTATACGAGAAAGTGATTCGGAATATGCGAGTAGAGTGGTATTAGGTAAGAAGAAGACGGCCGGTTTAGGATGTGTATCGATTACCGGAGGTTGAATCAGATAGTGGAAAAGGAGCACTAACCGATGCCGGTAATCGAGGATGTAATTCAAAAATTACATGGGAAGAAGTATTTTCCATCCTTGGATTTAAAAAACGGGTTTTACCATGTACATAGATGTGGAAGAAGGTTCTAGGAAGTATACGGCGTTTATGACGACACAAGGGCAGTACAAATATAATAACCTACCATTTAGATTCGCGAATGCACCATATGTAATAAATACAGGGAGGAAGGGGAAGAATACAAGGAAGACTGGAAGATGAAGATAATAGTGGCGCAACTTAGAGATGACAGAGTGAGCAAATTAAGGGAGCAGATTTTGGAAGGAAGTAAGAAAGGGTATGAAGTAAGAGACAACGTAGTGTATAGACAGGATGGGAAGAGGTTGCAGTTGGTAATACCGGACAGTATGATAGGAGGGCTAATATTCTAAATGCATGACGGAATGGGTCATATGGGGGAAAAAAGACCATTAAGAACATCAGAAGGAATTTTTTCTTCAGTAAAATGGGAGAGCTGGTTAAGGAGCATATAGAAAGGTGCTTGATGTGTCTGAGATTTAATGACAAGTCGGGGCGTAAGGAACACAAATTGCACATCTACGAAAGAAAGGCAGTGACATTAGATACGGTGCATATCGACCACATTGGACCTTTGGAAAAGACAAGGAAAGGATACCAGTATATATTGGTTGTAGTAGACGCGTTCACTAAATATGTTCGGTTATACCCAGCAAAAACGACGGAGAGCAAGGAGGCGATAAAAGCGATGAACGAGTATAGCAGAGTCTAGGGGTATCCGAGGAGAATAGTATCGGACCGGGGAACAGCATTCTCATCAGAAGAATTCACATGGGGAAGGAATAATGGAGTGAGACACGTAAAGACAGCAACGGCGTGTCCAAGGGCTAATGGGCAGGTAGAAAGATTTAACAGAACGCTGGTGCCCATATTTGCGAAATTAGTAGATAAAGAGAAGGTGGAATGGAACAGCTTGTTAGCGAAGGCAGAGTTCGCAATGAATAATATGACGAGTAGCGCGACAGGAGATACACCAGCGCGGTTGTTATATGGGGTGGATCAGAGATTTGGACAGAAGTCGGAAGTGGAAGATTGGATGGACGAATTGGACAAGGAAGACGTGTCAATTGAGGAGAGGAGAGCAATAGCTAAGAGAAGGATAGAGGAAGGGCAGCAATACAATAAGGATTATTATGATGGTAAGGTAAGGAAAGAACACAAGTTTAAAGAGGGAGACTTGGTACTGCTGAAGGGCAGAAAGGTAATAGGGAAGAAGAGTAAGTTATTGGGTAAATTCAAAGGGCCGTATAGAGTAGAACAAGTTTTAGAGAAGTATAGATATTTGGTATCAGATATTGTGGGAGTTCAGGTAGGAAGGTTACCATATTCGGGAATTGTAAGCTCGGAGAGAATGAAGTTATATAAAAAGAACGAAGAAGATGGGGCAGAAAGGGAAGGAGAAGAAATAGAAGATTACGAGGAATAATTATTGTTGATTGCAGGATGAGGACTGAACGCGCAAGGGAGAACAAGGGAAGCGGGGAAGGAATTACAGATATAAATCAAAACTGAATTGTTATATGTTTTTGAATAAATGAATTAAATGATAGAGGTAGTTTTAAGGAAGGGTTGGGAAGGACATCGAGGGCGATGTTAAGTCAGATAGGCCGAGATGTAGGGTAAATGACGGATGGTAACCCAGTAGACATAAGATATACTGGGTGGTAGGGAGTAGTGGTACAGGTGGAAGGGTAACGGCATTTACACACATCGGGCGACAGGGAGCGGCGGAAGAGATGGTCATTAAGAATCGTGTTGTTGAAAGTGCAGGATAAGAAGCGGAGAATATTGTGAGAATCCGGTAATAAATTAATCGGTGAATAAAATAAAGAAGAGTTATCAAGTTTAACAGATCGATGGTTGTTTTATTAATTGAGATCATCGAGTGGAATTATTAACGTGCCTTACACTAGTAATTAAATAAAAAGCTTAAATATAAATTTTCACATTTTTACGGCGACCTGTTAATCCGTATGGGATGTCATACAGTAGACAGACAAACAGACCGACAGCCACCATTTCAAAAAATTACTTTTCGACCTACAAAACATCAAAATCCAGAAAATCGAAAACTTTAAGTTAAAATCATAAATTATCTACTAAGTAAGATGCCATCCTCACCGGATGTCTCGTAATTTCCCATCTGCGGTATCACGTTTCGCCCTTCATCATATGATGGACTAGGTGGTGGTGCTATCAAGAAAATGTTCGACTTTCGGCTTTTTGCAGATTTAACTATTTTTAGTGTAAGTAGGTTTGTTTGTCTATAATACCTTTACTACTTCCCTGTAGCCCACACGGAGGTTAACGAATCTAAAGTGATTAAATGGAAAAAGTGATAATGTTCTAAAGTGATAATGTCTTGGAATACCAAATTGCAATCAGTGAAGCTACAATTAGGCAGGAGGATAAATGTTGTTCTTGATTACAAAGGTAGTAGCAAGTTCTAGCTTATTTTCAAAAATATCCCTCCTTTAATGAAAAGGTCAGCAAAGAAAATCCGAATAAACAAACTCATTGGAAATAAATTTTTCTATGAAAATTATGAACAACGATCAGAACCTGGAATCTGATGCTTTGACTCACAGGATTTGAGTTTAAATTTGCGCCAAAAATATTTTGTACCACAAATAATTGAGTCCTGTAGCCACTTAAGCATCAACGGCATGGAAAAATTACCTCCTACAGGGTTTCGTACTTTCAAAGAAACCCAAAAATAATTAGCTTTCTGAGAAATGCTCTCACTCCTTACGTACATGTTATTCATAATCATAACCCTCGAACATCTATCAGCGCATCGCTTTTGAAAATGCACATTTTATCACCCGCATTGCGGTGGATCATAAAAATAATCTTGTCTTACTCCATTAGACGTTTTATAAATGTGTATATTTATTTCGTCTAAATTAGCACAGATTTGCCGAAAGTCTACCTATGTATATTATATGGAACATGCAGTCTTAAGCTGAATGATACAAAAATTCTTGATAAAATCAACACAACATCAAATTTATTAGTCAACCAACTGTCGCAAGAACATTTTTTGAATGTGATATAATTTAATGAAATTCAATGTCGCTCCGCAACATCAGCACAGTATACTTATTTAATGCTACATTGTAAACGTCCACGACGTCTTAAATAAAATGTATGTACATACATATTCGATTCTTTGCTCGCGACTACACCTCACACATGCGTACATATAAAAATAACTTCACAAACAATGCACACACACAGTAACTAAATATAAAATTCAAGCCCGATTTACTTCGGCCAAATCGTATTTATTCACACTAATCACTCAGATTATTAGATAGAAATAGAACTGCAATTTCCGAATAAAAAACTACGATTCTCGACACCACACAACAGTAGTTGTGTGGTGTCGAGAATCGTAGTTTTTTATTAGTAGTAACTACGCACTGTATTATATCTAGCGATTGTATTGGGCACACATTGTTATCAGTCGTTCGCGTATGTAAACCAAAACAAAAAGAAAAAAACAAAATGTATAAGACTTACAAATAGTCGAGACTCTTCTCAGTCGTTCAATTTCAATTAAGCTTGCAATAACAGCAGTCAAAAATGGTAAAAATTGAATTTACGGGACTTATGGCACCGGTGTTTACACCATTCAATAATGATAAGTGAGTATTTTACTAAAATCCTCTTTAATGATTTATTAATCACTCAATTTTTTTTTTTTAAATATATATTTAGAACACAATCCGTGAATTACGATCTAATTGATAAATATGCGGCCTATCTGAAACAAAAAGGAATTCCCGGTGTTTTGGTGAATGGTACATCAGGCGAAGGAATGTCACTAAGCGTTGCAGAACGTAAAAAAACCACCGAACTTTGGTCGGATGCATGTAAAAAATATGAAATTGAATTGATGGTACAAGTTGGTGGATGTCCACTACCCGATGTCATTGAGTTAACTAAACACGCGGCCGAGTTAAAAGTTGGTTCAATTTTATGCTTGCCCGAATTATATTTCAAGCCAAGAACCGAAGAAAAGCTTGTGGAATATTTTGAAGTGATTTCCGAATATTGTCCGAATACGCCACTCTTATATTATCATATACCTATGCTGACGCAGCTTGAATGTAAGTAAACATACATGAAAATATTCTCTCAAACAAACTACTAATTCATAATTCTGTAAAAACGCTTTGTTCGAAAAAAAACCTCGATACGGTTTTAATCTGTTTGCTGGCCGCGGGCCAATTTGTTTGTTCTTTATTGTTTACTATGTAGTGCTAATTAATTGCATTGGTCGTAAATTTTACATTTTTGTGACTGGTGGATGATACATTTGGAAATTAATTGGTACCTACAAATGAGATTTTTTGTTTATATTATGATGGCCAAAATGAAATCTCATATCTTTATAAAGATTTAAATTGGTTTTTGAACATTGTTCTATTAATATTTTGTTTGAAGTAGTTTCAAATGGGTTGAGCTTGCACGATTTTAATTGGTTCTATATTTTCTAATCAATTATTGAATAATATTTTTATCAAACACTCGAGAAAATTTAATAACGTAAACAAGTGTCTAAGATAATATATCTCGCCATCATTAATAAATTTTATAATACCAAGAGACCAACGCGCAGAATTTTATCTTATCTAGAAAATATTATTTTCTCAGCTATAGCTGGTTGTTAAGCTGCCTAAATTTATTATTGCTTAGCATGTACTCACTTAACCTTGACACTAACAAAATGTAAACGAATTATCTTACCCATTACAGTGAATATGCCTCGCTTCATTAATTTAGCTGGCAAGATACGTAACTTTGCTGGCATTAAATATACGTCGAACAATTTGGAAGCCGGTGCGGGTTGCTTAAAATACGGCCAATCGATATTTTTAGGCTCAGATACAACACTTTGCGGTGCATTGGCACTAGGATTTGATTCATCAATTATGACTACTCTCAATATTTGCCCAGAACTCTCGATTGATATTTACAAGCATATGGAAAATGGACATGTCGATAAGGCTCGTGAGGTGCAACGGATTTTAACATCTCGAGTTGAATACATTCTTCAATACGGTAGGTTTATAAACCGTTTTTTTTCTGCTTAACTGTTTTCGTTAATTGTTAATATGTATTTTGATTCTAGGTGACTGGGTAACCGCAATGAAACGGGCATTCAACGAATTAAATATTGGCCTCGATATGGGACCCGTACGAAAACCACTTTAAATAAAAAGCTTTTTGTACAACTTTTTTACTTAACTAAGTAGATAATAAAAGGCAGCATTTAATATTTTAAACATTTGTTTTACAACGTTAGTTAATAAAAGTATCAAACACCATATGTTGGATAGGTAAATATCAGTAATAAAAAATATCTCAACGGCAAGGCACCAATGATCACAAGATGTATAGACATAATATATCTCCCTGTTTTGCGTTTACAGTTTACTTTGTACCGCCTTAGCTACAGACGCACGCTCCAATAAACTCCGCATTTCTCTAAAACATTCAGCCAATACACTACCAAATGTTGCCGCATCAGTCTCTTTACACGTTTTCATCGATGAAATACCAAAGAACATATCATTTTCACGAGGATTATAACAACAACCGTAACCATCCTCGGTTAGGGTACCATAGCACATGAATGATTCATATTTGGATGCGACTTGACTAGTGGATAACCGCATGTGAAGACTACGTACATAACCAGGATCACTGTAAATAGGATGAAGTGGAATTTTGTTTTCGTTCGCCGCATGTTTTAGTGCAAAGAAATGTCTATCAACACCTTGTCCCTGTAGCGCAAGTGCTGTATAATCTTTATGTGCTTGAATAGCGTTACGCAATAGTTTAACACGTTCAACATCAGGAGTTGGTTCAAGCATTGATTTAGCGAAGGCTATTGATTCGGGTGAACAAGAACGAATTGTTTCGGTTCGACCGTTTATATATAGTCTAGTGTGAGCAGATTCGTAATGGGCACCGGGTGTTTTATGAAGGCGATAGAACGCATATTGAATTGCCATTTGAATGTAGCTGTCGGGGCTGACTTTTTGTGTTTTAATAAAACCTTTACCATAATCGGTGAAATGTAACATGCTCATATCAAGATTACCTGCAAGACTAAAAAAATTGTATTAGCCCAATTCAAATTGCATAACGTATTTATTTAGGTAACTTACGTATCAATATTTTTCTTCGCACTATCGATATAGGCTTGGACATCAGGCGTGATATTAAATTCTAGTTTGGTAGGCGGTTCTACATTTCCAACTTTAGCGAGCGGTGGTATTTTATCTCTGTAACGATACGAGGTTAGTTCCGAAATTAGGATATTTTAATGTAGGTAGTTACTTACAATTCCGATAAGATGCGATCAATCATAATGGCAACGGGTTGACCCTCAGCAGGCGTATGTTCATACGTAACACCCGCAATTCCCGTTTGACCGATAACAATTTGGATTGTTTTATCGAACCACCGATTTCCTGAATTACTAGTCGAACCTCCACCCGTAATCAGTTGATGGGATGCGGCAACCGGATCATAATCACCATTTTGATTTGGAACTAAGCGATCGTCGATCGATACCGTGAACAGAGACGTTTGAATTTGACGAACGGATTTTAAATTTTGGGAATCTTTAATCAATGCTTCATATGCAATGGCATAAGTATCACGTTGCTCCGTGGATAGGATTCCAACTGGTTCCACGGTGCCTTTAACTTTAGCAATGCAGTCGCGAAACTGTTCAACCAATTCATCAACACTAAGAATATCGTTACCCGATTGTCCACCGTACACAGGAATTTTAAACACATTATTTTTGTAAAATAATCCAATATGCTTTGAATCCGGATGATATTCGATTTTATCAATTTGCCGAGCTGGAATCCGACACGTACCAAATATACGCTGATACTGGCCCATATCCAAATGTGCTTTGCCCATTTTCTCTAGCGGAATTTTATCATCGTCCACCAATTTTTTATATTGCAACGCAATGAACACCATACGGGCGGCATAATCAATTTGATCATTTAAATTTTTTATATTAAATTTTGGAAATGCAAGGCCCGGATTTGAGTAAACGACCACCGGGTCACGGTACGCTAAATAGGCATATTTAACCCACCACTCGGCCATCCAATCCTCCCGCTTATTTGACCGCTCAATCAGAAGATTTTGTAGTTTAGCTCCATCTCCCTTTTCAAAATCTTTACACAAATTCTTGGTCGTCTGAAATTCATCTTTGGATAAAAACGGTTCGGTCGTCTTCAAAAAACGTTTCAATGTATCCTCTAAATATGGGACCGGAAGTCTTGGCAAACCATCTGGATTTGTTACGGATTTACAGTAGTTATGAGTAATCGCGGCATTACGAAGTGATTGCTCATTAATTAATCGATTGATCAATGTTTTGGCTGTATTCTGTGGGATTGATAAAAAAAACGTTATCTATTAATTTTCACCAAAAATAATTAAATTGATTAGATGTAATGAACAAGATTCAATCAACAAACTACCTAACTGAATATTGACACTTTCATTCAATATGTAACAAAAAACAAATCTGTCAACTGAGAAGACATACTGTACAATCTATACTTCGATTTACTTATAAAACAAACACATCAAACACCCACGTCCTCACAATCTAACATATAGAGCAGAGAATCAACAAGTTGTATAACACAAAAACTATTTGAGAGGTACTCACGGTACTAACACCATAATTGTTGAAAATCCGCAACATGTTTTTATCCAAATTAAAACTAAAATTCAGAGAATAGGAAAATTGTAAATGGCAAAGTTTTAATAAAAAATAAATTTAAAATTACTTATTACTATTCACCATACTGAACTTTCGACTAATACACGGTATCTTAAGTAAACTGAAGAAACGAACGAAAACTTTTTCTTTTTTCGTGGCTTTAGCCCCACTTCTGTAAAAAATGTAAAACACTGATGACGTTCAATCAATTCCATGAACAAAAAATTCTTGTACAATGATAAAATATGTACGAAAATACAGGCGTGGTTAGGTAAATCGCGCTTAAACAATAACCAATTTGTTACAAAGCAATAATATAACCAGCAGTGTCTGATAAGAGACTCCAAAAACAAAATCGTTTAAAAAGATCAATGTCTGAAAGTAGTTTTGGTTTTGTAGCAACAATTATAAACAAAAAAAAGCAACTAGTATTTTTGGTGTGCCTGCTTCGCTGGCAAAGAAAGTAAAAGTAGTTTTCTGAAATTTGATTTTATGAAGGACACGGTCGACCGATTTCTTTCGATTTATTTATTTAAAAAAAAACTTAAAATTCACTAAACACAAGCAAAAAAAAAAAATCCAACTTACCACGGTTAAAATATAAAATAGTTTAATTTGAATCTTTCATTTATTTATAGTTGACATTTGATTCAATTTAGGAAAAAATAAATTGACATAAACATTAGATAATTCTAACCCTATATTTGTTTCATTTTATTGTTTTTTCTTGTCTTACATGAAGTTTTTTTTTGTTGTTTTTGTGTAAGTACAACAAGTACCGTAAAATAGTAAGTTGCTTGTAATTATGATAAATTGCGCGCCAACTTGTTAAACGTGTGGAAATGGAAAAGAGAAAACCAATTAACCGGTCGAATTAACTCCACCGATTTATGTCATTACCGTGATATAATTTAAAATGGCGATAGTTATCATATAGCCGACATTTTATTCAATTGAAAATGATGGTATCCGGATAAAACGACATTACATAAAATGGCACATTATAAAACGATACTTTATGAAATGACACACGACATTTATTTTAAAATTTGTCGCGTAACTATATATCAAAAGAAGCGATAAAGAAGATTTAATCTCTTTGATCTGTCTCTTCAAGGATGAAGGAGCTATCTATTTATGAAATTTGGAGAAAAGATTAAAAGATTAAATTTCTTTTAAAAAAATGTAGAATCTTAACAAAATACTAAATCGACCGAACAAGAAAGCACTGTGTGAATTAGAAAAAAAATATATAAAGGGTGATCAAATTATAGTTTCACTATGAGAAGTGTGAATAAAACTCCGAAGTTTTGAGAAAATTCAAATTGTAAAATGAAATTTGGTTTAAGACAATTATGTAAGGAATAAGACCACCCTTCAAATGCTTATTTCTACCCAAACGGCAGGACCTCATTGTTTTGTTGAAATTTGCACATATTCCTTGTTTTACCTTTTATTTATCCTTTGATTTAACTTTTATCTTATTTGTATTTTTTCCTACCCTGTCATTCCGAGAAGCCGTCTCTACTATTTTTTCTATGCCTCCTATACCTGTTTTTCGTATTCACCACTTATCAGTGATGCCACATCACAACACTCCACTCCCATTAAAAAACAAATTTCAAAACTTCTTAGATTTAAAGCTAAATAGCTTACCGCGATGATCATCGAACCAGTCTGGTCATGTCGTAATCATCATAGCGTTGTGTGACTCTTCCGGCATTAGGTCGATTCTTATCTGCGGCCTTTTCAAAAAGCTCTTTCTCGGAGCAAACTGTTGTCACCGTCATCGAGGAAAGTGAATCGGTTTTTCATCTGGTTCGCATTTGTCTTGATTTCTCGTTGGCCCATTGGTGTTTCGGTTAACATGAAACAGTTGACCAAACTGCATCTCTTCGGAATTAAGCCGGTGACTAATTCTACTTATTTTTGCTGAAAATTTTGACCTACACATCCTCACCAAGCTCGAACTCTTTCCACTTAGCGCCTTGTTGCTGATTGAATTATTGCTCCATGTCCGTGTCGCAATCGATAGGATGTTTGGTTCTTGGTTTACACAAGTCTAATTTCCTGAAGGGTCTAACCTTCTGAAGGGGCGTTTCCTTCTCCTTGTAATTTCTTCAGTTCGGTATTTAGCGAGTCAAAGAATTTTTCAGTCTGACCATTCGATTGTGGGTGACACGGTGCCGTTCTGATGTGATCAATGCCGTTTTCACTGCAGGACGACTCAAACCCTTCTGAAACAAATTGGAGACCATTGTCGGAAACGATAATGTTGCAGAATCCCTGGCGGGAAAAAACATCTTCCAAGCGATCGATCGTCTTTTCTATCGTTGTTGATTGAATTTTAAAAACTTCCGGGCATTTGCTAAACGTATCGATGACCACCAGGTACCACAAACCGTTTACAGGTCCTGCAAAATGTACGTGTACTCTTGACCACGAATTTTTTGGCATTGGCCACGACTGCAACGTGCACTTGACTAATGTTTTCGCATTAGCCGCGCAACTTCCATAGAGCTTTACTAGTTTTTCGACGTTTTCATCGATCGATGGCCAGAACACCATGATTTGTCCTAACAGCTTCATGTGGGCGGTCTTGGCTGGCCTTGGTGCAGCTCAGAAATGATGTGGTTATGGTAGCGACGGAATAACAATGCGATCGCCATAAAATACGCAGCCTTGGATTGCCATTAGTTCTCCTCATCGAACGAAGAGTTATGCAACCTCTGACTCCCTTACCTGCTTTGGTGATTGCGGCCAACCGTTTTAAATGAATTCTGATACCTTTCTCAATGTTTCGCACATGTTGGTTTTGTACTGCATGGCCTTAAATGTTACTGGTAGCTGTTTGCTGTATCGACTGCGAAAGACCCGGCGGTGCACTCTTTCCGTCTTCTACATCTTCGTTTTCCAATGACGACTTCTTCATTGCCGGTTTCTCGAGATCGGCAATTAATCGTGAGATGAAATCTGCGTACGCAAAGCTCTTTCTGTCTACGTATTTGATGGTGAAATCATAGGTGAGCAGGACGAGTGCGTTTCATATTGAGAGGTTCACATTCAGTTTCTCACAGAAAATACCGTCACCAACCCTACCATCCATGAAGAAGCAGAAAACTTCGTGGTTCAACGTCTCTTCAGTCAGCCAATCCTCTTTGAAGGGAATATCAGTACGAAACCTGTCCTCAAAAGATGGAATCATGTAATTGGTGGTACCAGAGATGTCTCTGTTACACAAAAGAGATGAGTGTTCTATATTATTGCAGGTCCACTTAGCACGTGTCCGATTTCTGTGCGAAATAATTTTTTTGTGATAAATTAATGTTAAACTGTACGCAACCAAATTATCACAGCACCGGTGTGTTATAATTTTGACATGTCCGTAATAATTCTTGTTTCTGTGCCGGTGAAGTAAACAAAATAAGTTTTATATAATTTAATTTTATTTTATTTATATAATATAATAAGTTCCAGCATTTTCTAGTGTCCAGCATTTTTTGAACAATATCACAAACTGCGGATGTTGTCATGTTCATTGCTGCACTTACAATTCTATAACTAGTCTTTCTTGCCAGCCACAGCAAAAATATCATTAGTTCCATTTTCGGTCCCCAACCATGGTTTTTATTGGGCAAAAATTTGCTAATAGCGATGAAAGCGTTAGACGATATCCTTAAATGCATTCTCGTCACCGGATCATTATAACTAAGTATTGAATTAACAATACTGTTTGTTGAGACAATTGTGTACATTATTAGTCACTGCCAGGGATGAATTTTATTAATATTTATAAATATCCAGAGAGAGAGAGAGAGCAATATCTAACATACATACCTGAAAGGAGTTTATGAGATCCATTATTAAAGGTCACGCAAGGTTCCGTGTTCTTCTCATTAAACACAATGAACCCGAAATTAATAGAAATAATACCATATTTTGATCAAATTTGGCCTCTATCATTTTGATACACACTTTTAAATAACTCTCTACGTACAATTTGTCGTTTGTTGTATTTCCAAATGTCAATTTTATTATGTCAAAATTATTTCAGTATTCGGACAGCAAATGAACTTCTTTCAAATATGGAAGAGAAAATTATTTCACTAATGTCAAATTTATCACAAAAAAATTATTTCGCACAGAAATCGGACACGTCCTTAGAAATGGATTTGAGCCTTGTAGCATGTGCTCGCTGTCATTTAAATGGCCAAAATATCTCCGGTGGAAGTTTTCTGAATTTTCATCAGCAACCTTTGATCAGCCATACTGTTTAAGGCTTGCCACCAATACTGTTTATCACTAAGGTATAGAGGCAGTATACGATATGGGATTCAAGACGCCATCTTTTTCCAGTAGCGTTTTTACAGGAGACAGGAGGTTTTTACTTTCTAAAATATTAGTTTGCTGTCCTCTCAGGTATTTCGCTTTATCAGTAAGGGTCAAGCTAATACCATTTAGAATGAGAGGATCAATCTGGGGAAGTTTGTATTTCCTAGAGAAGAGGACCACCTCAGTTTTAAATGGATTAACATTTAGTCCACAACTGTTGGCCCGTTTAGAAAAAAAGTCAAGCGCGCTTTGCATGCGCTTTCTCCTCCAGGTCATTTATCACTAAGTACCAAAGAAGAGGGTACAAGACTTCACCTTGCGGTATGTCCACATCTACAAATCTGCTAATGGAAGATCCGTCAAATTTAGCCTTCACGATCCTGCCTCTTAGCATTTGATCTATCCAGCCAATGAACGAGTTATCGCCACCGACTTAACTTTGTTAACGGTTCCTTATATATCCAGAAAGGTTACCAAGAAATATTCCTTAAATTCTAG
Source organism: Tipula vernalis (assembly GCA_958295665.1). Lineage (NCBI taxonomy): Eukaryota > Metazoa > Arthropoda > Insecta > Diptera > Tipulidae > Tipula > Tipula vernalis. Next base: position 131,270,765 of record OY282558.1, on the reverse strand, counting down.
GGATTTCTTAATAGGACAAATCAGGGGGTGTAGAACAGTTTTTACCGATCTCCCTTTACAGTACGCATGTTGAGATTTCAACGACTTAGCCGGCTCAATAGATCCTATAACGTGAGCTTCTATTTGTGTTTCCAGTATCTTTAATAGAAAAGAGCTAATATGCCTAAGCTCTTTGGGATTCATTCGCATTTCCTGGGAATATGGAAAGTTCCAGGCTCTCTCTGTATATAACTTGCGAATAATGACATCAGGTTCAGCTGAATTAAAGTTGTTAAATGCCCAAACTATTTTCCTCCTGCTTAGTATTCGTCTTTCACGCCTGAACCCATAAGAGCACTTGGCATTTCAGGCGCAAGTTCGGAGCACTCCGTAAAGTGGGTTATCAGTAGTAGCTCCAAAGATTCAGCTCAGACTAGACTCAGCAGTCCTTGTTCTCTTGGCTTTTCTAAAAATTCTTTCGTATTTTGGATGAAAAGCTTTGAAACTGTTTAGACCACCAAGGTGGCCTTTGTTTACCCAAAGCTCTATACTTAGACGGGATGCTCCCAATATATAGCTACTTGAAAAGCATCAAATAGCTTGTGTACTAAGTCATCTAGCTCTTTTATAGATACAAGGGGTTTTGGAACCGGTCGGTTTTCCTTTTTCTAAAAATAGCCTAATTTGTGGCTTCTGTAATCAATTCATACTGAAAGAATGGTCATTAGTACCTCTTTTCTGTTACTAGTTATAATAGTGGGTTACTCCCAAAATTACATATCTGAAGGCTAGTACTAAGAATAATATCAAGGAGTATAATTCTCATCTCTCGTTTATACTCGTACTTCCACATATTGTGTGGTGTGTCAGAGATTTAAACTACCAATCTTCAATGCTCACTACATATGAGTTACTGTAAATAAGTAGCACAAACAAGTTCAGATTAGTTTCAGTGAGAATGCACGAACGAATCTTACCTCCCTTTTTGGCAAACATCACTTTAATATAAACTCCATCAGCTTGAACTTTAAGCAATAGAGTAGCTAAGGCTGCCCCGCCCGAGAGCGAGTTTAACACCGAGTTCTTCTCGAGTCGACATAGTCTCCCCAAGATGAATCATTAAACAGTTTAAATTGTAATGCAGGGAATGCCAGCAACGAATCAATTCGGTATATAAAAAGTCCGCGCGAAGATATGAAAATGGGTTTGAATGCGCGTGTTAGTGGTGTTATGTTGGTGTACACGAGGAAGCGAGCGAAAGTGTGGTTATGGCTAAATGTAAGGGTAGGGGATAGATTTCCGCGTCGGTTCGGGTGTAGCTGTGGGAAGGGTGAGGATGTTTTTGTGGTGGGTGAGGTTTTATTATGTGGGTGTTGACCAGTCTAATTTTGGAAGCTGAGTATTTATATTAAAACATAAATTTATTTAGTTATGTTGAAGCAGGATAAGGGAATATGTAGGTTGTATTTAGATGTGTGTGCATCATTATGGGAAGTGTACTGTCGTCACCTGCAAAAATTGGTTATTATGGAAACTTAAAACTAATTACTTTTCACGATTTGCTGCCATCAAAACAATCGCCTTTATTATGTAAACATAGCCACCAGTATAAAACCTAGTGTTAATGATCGTTGTTTTAGTAATTTTGAGAAAACAAATTTATCAATTTACAAATTCAAAGTAGGTAATTTTAATTTGTATTTCAATTACAAATTACAATTCAAAGCAATAGTATTTTGTATTTTAATTAATCAACATGAAAGTAATTGTAATTTGTATTTCAATTGCTATTTTAATTACTCAGTGTAATGTAATTTGCCCAGCCTGGTCTATGAAGAAAGATTGAATGAAAGATTTAAAATAGTAATGAAATGGATAAAGAGGTTTTCAGAAACAAGAACCATTGATCGGTTGCCTCAGAACGGTAGCCCAAAAATATTAAATGAAAATACTGTAGGAGTTTACCCTAAATCCATTTTTAACTTCAGCTGCAACTGCGCCGGCGTATAACGTTCATGCAGCAACTATTTCGCGAACCTTAAAAGACGCTCGAATTCAGCATTCAGCAGGTAGAAGGACTTTGTCATCGAATGGTGTTGTGTGATACTGTGTACCTTGTCGTTGTTTTCTATTTCTCTCTACGGCTCTCGCGCTATTACCAACACTTTTCCGACACGTTCTACTTTCATTTCACTTCTATCACTCTTTCACATGTTAAAGTAAACTAAGTCAACTTAGCTGCAAATCTGCCGCCCTTACATGCCTCCTTGCGATTCAACAATTTCTTACTGAATAATCGAAATCTGATAAATGTATTTCGTATTCGGTTGAGCAGAACTAAAGTGTCATCACAGGCAAAATGGTATTTAAAATATCAACCTTTACACTAAAAATAATAATTTTATTCTCCAATTATGTTCAGACACACACACATTCATCAATTTAAAATCGTCCAAACAACTACTTTTTCTTCGGCGCAGGATTTGTTTTCGCACCACTTTTATCTTTGTCACCACCATCTTTCCGTTTCGGTGCTCCACATTCCATTACCTTTCTCATTTCCATTAGACACTTTTCGAGCATTTCCTTATACTTTGTCGCATTAATACCACCACTGGCATTTTTCCATGACGATATACCAAATAAAATATCATCTCCGCGTGGATTATAACAAACCGCATAGCCATCTGTTACGCCTGGGCCATAAACGGTAAGAGCTTTGAATCGTGATTTTATATTGCTTGTGGAAAGGCGATAGTAACCGCTTTGAAGAAAACCGGGGTCCTTGTATAATTCTGGAAGAGGTAACTTTTGTTCAATACTCATGACTTTGAGTGCCAAGAAATGTCGATCAATCCCTAAACCACGAGTCGCCTCATCGGTTAAACATTTATGCGCTAAAATTGCTTTCCGAAGTAAATTTCCCTGTAGCCGAATGTTATCGCTACAAATCATCGCCTTACAAAACACCAAAACTTCAATGCAGCATGATCGAATTGTCTCAGTTCGGCCATAATTAAAGATTCGTGTAGATGCAGTTTCATATTGACCAGCAGGATGATTGTGAAGCCTAAAACCAAATATAAAGAATTAGTTGCTTAAAAGTGGCCTGCTTATAAACTTCTTACTTCAAATATGCTAATTGCAAGGCGATTTGTATAAAACTGTCTGGGCTAATACCGGCCGCTTTTATGGTCTCTGCACCGAATCCCTTAAATTCTAAAATCTCCTGATGATAATTTGCTATCATAGCGTCGACTTTCTTTTTAGAACATTCAATCGCTTCCAGCAACTCTTTCGAACAACAAAATTCTAGTCGCTTGGGTGGTGCAAATGTGCAGGCGTCCGGTATGTCAAGCTTGCAGTCTTTGCCACTAAACAAATTGTATAAAGATATAATATTAGAGGTAATTCCTAATTACAATTAGTCGGGTCACTTACGAGTATTGCATTAAATAATCAGCCAATGCAATATAGCACATTGCATCAACGGGTGTATGCTCGAAATTAAAACCAACCATTCCGGTTGGTCCAATAATTATTTGAAGCGTTTTATCAAACCACCTGTTACATGTATTTGCCGCACTACCCCCACCGTGCAACAATTGATGACTTTGGGTGACCATGCAATACTTTTCCTTTTGATTTGGCATTTTATCATCGATGCATATCATAAATAGAGCTTCACGTATTTCTTTAATAGCCACCTTACTATTTCGATCCTTTTGCAGTAGCAAAGCATTTTTATTCCAACAGTCACGATTGTCAGCCGTTAAAATACCAACCGGTACGGCATCTCGGATTTGTTCCATGCACAAATTAAACTGTTCAAGCAAATCATTTTCACTAAGCGATTGTTCTGGTTCGCATCCGTACACGGGCACCTTAAAATACTGGAAATAAATTTGATTTAGTATATTTATAGTATACGAGGACGAGATACAATTTTACATTATTTTTAATAACCAATATGATATGCTTGGCTTTAGGACAGTAGTTTATTGTATCTATTTTATCACCCACTGTGCGGCAAGTGCCCCAAAATTTTTTATATGATTCCATTTCATATTCTCCGCAACGTGATTTTTCCGGTGGTAATTTATTTTGGTAGGCCATTTTCTTAAAATTTAAACAAAGCACCGTAAAGCGTGCGGCCAACTCGATTTGGCCACAGATTCCGTCCACGTCCATTTTATGAAAATTAACTGTTGGACTTCGATAAATTGGTAGCGGTCCACGTTGTAATAAGTAAGCATATTTCATCCATATATTTTCAAGCCAATCATTGCGTGAGCCTGCATATTTCTTAAGCGCTTCAGTTAATTTAGCACCACCGGATTTTTCAAAACTACAACATTGTTTTTGTGTTTTATAAAAATCACAATCATTCACAAATGGTTGAACGCTTCTTAGCAAGCGAGTTAATGTGTCCGCCATCGGTGGTATAATTGCTCGAGGTAAATTAAGCGGATTGCCGTATAGGTTTTCAATGAAACATTTAGAGTTTTCCTTTTTTTTGCCTCTGACGCATGGCGCTGGTGGTATGGCAGCTAATATAGAGGTGTTCAACGGATTTAAAGGTTTCTTAGGTTGATGATGTTTTGACAATGCATTGGTCGGCGTAGATGCTTTAGCGGGTAAATCCCCGCCATCCTTCGATGTTTTATTATCCTTCGTATAGTATCTAAATAAATATGGAGAATGGTTGGAGCTCCTAAGAAAATTTTCAATTGCACCAAAACGCACATTTTTGATTACTTTCAACATGGTAACGAATTTTGGAGTAAATTAAATTAAAAATATCAAAAAATGTATACTAATCTGAAAGTAAAAATATTGATTAATTCGGGACATGGTCCACCGTGGCTAATCTCACACTACCTTAACGTTCGAATTTTTTTTTGGGTTTTACAAGAAACAAAACCATTTACAAACTGCCTTGCAAGGCAAATTTTTGTTTGACCTGCTACTGAGATAGACAAACATTTTTTTTTTTTCTGGGCAAAGTGAATAAAATATAAAAACTAATTCATTTTAATTAGAGGCCCAAATTCTGGGACCTACACTTTGGGCGCAAATTTTATTCATACAAACAAATTATTTAGGACATTTAGTCTTTCGCAAATATGACCTTCCAGATGGTAAATCAATGTGTTCAACTCCATTTGGGAACAAACTTGGAATATCTGTATCTTTGATTGTGGGTAGAACCATACAATCATCGCCATGTTTCCAATCGGCTGGTGTTGCTACTTTATTTGTGTCGGTTAGTTGGATCGAGTCGATCACACGAAGAATTTCACTACAAAATTACATTTCAACCATTAAAAACATATTTATGTTTGTCCGTTGGACAGAATAAATAAATAATAGCTTACTCAAAATTGCGTCCAGTTGTGGCTGGATACAAAATCGATAGCCGCAGTTTTTTCTTGTAATCGATTATAAAAACAGCGCGGCAAGTTAACGGTAGCCCTGCCATTCCAATTTCATCCCTATCCAGCATGTTTAATTTAACGGCAAGCTCACGTTTTTCATCGTCGATAATGGGATACGGGAATTCTTCATTTAATTCTAACAAAAAAATTTTGTTTTTTGATACAAAATTGAATTACCTAATCGTAAAATGTTTAATTTCAACTTACTTCCGTACGCTTTAATATCTTCAATCCATCCGTTATGTGATGCAACACTGTCGCATGATAATGCAATCGGCTTAACATTACGTTTCTTAAATTCGGGCACTAAGGCGGCAACACGTGATAACTCGGTGGTACATACCGGCGTATAATCGGCAGGATGAGAGAATAGAATGCCCCAACTAAAACGAGGGGAGAAAAACGTTGTAATTCGCATCGTAATAAAATTACCACAAAATACTTACGAATTTCCCAGCCATTCGTGAAAATCAATTTCACCAATTGTTGTGTTCACTTTAAAGTTGGGAAATTGATCGCCCAAATTCATTTTTACTGTGAATTTAATTTATTTTATTTTTTCTACAATTTTATGGCGCCCACTTAACCACAGATTTGTGACAAAATATGACAGCAACTGTAGGAAGACCGGTGAACTGAATTTTTTTTGTTTGTTTGGTAATCAAAATGGTTGAACTAAGAAATAATTTATTGCCGTAACATTTGATTGGCTTACAAGAATTATTTTGTTAACTGTTTTATAAGCTGATAAGATGCCCCAGTTGTGAATTTTATGGTTAGGTTTTTGTTTATTTACATTACAAATTGTTAGTGTGTTCCAAAGCTACTATGAGATTGAGAATAGTACAGTTGCCCCATTTTCAACCTAGTTCTTTCCCCTAGACATATATCCGTCTCTTTTCAGCTTATATAAGAAATTTCGTTTCTTATTTCCCTCATATTCTTATTAGAAAAACAGTCAGTTATTTACGTCGAACTGTGTGGTGACATAAAATTGTTGGTGATTGTTCCGCTTACGTTTTATATTTCTAGTGCCCGATTATTTAATTAGGAAATTTGCCATTTTTGTGGTGTATGTATAAAGTTCAATACCGACGATTATTTTTGGGAATTTCTTATTTAAATAAAATAGTTCAAAAATGTCTGAGCATACAAGTGTGATTAAATACTTTTTATCGGGTGGTTTTGGTGGTATATGCACCGTGGTTGCAGGCCATCCGCTTGATACTATTAAGGTATGTGTATTTGTATGTTCTGTCTGTATCTCTGTATTAAGACAATTTACTTTCATTATCAGTTTCATTGATATTCAACGAACACTCAGCGAAAAGGTTAAATTCCAGTTTTGCTGTCAAAATTTTTTTTTTACGTTTACAGTGAACGAAATAATTATGAAAATGTTTATTTAGGTGCGATTACAAACAATGCCAAGGCCGGCAGCCGGAGAAAAACCATTGTACACAGGTACATTAGATTGTGCTAAAAAGACGATCGCAAAGGAAGGCGCACTAGGATTATATAAAGGAATGTCGGCTCCATTGACTGGTGTGGCTCCAATTTTTGCCATAAGTTTCTTTGGTTTTGGGCTGGGCAAACGATTGCAACAGGGATCAGATGTTAATGTGCCCTTGACACATACGCAATTATTTGCGGCTGGAGCATTTTCCGGAATATTCACAACATCGGTGATGGCACCCGGGGAACGTATTAAATGTCTTCTACAAATTCAAGCTGATGATAAGGGTCCTAAGAAATACAGTGGCATGCTCGATTGTGGCAAGAAAATTTATGCACAAGGTGGAATCACAAGTTTGTATAAGGGAACTTGTGCCACACTTTTAAGAGGTAAGATAATGATTGATTGGATTTATTATTTAGGTACTTGTCAAAATTGGCTGGAACAGGCAGAGGTCTCAAAGATTTAGAATTAAACACTTACAATCGGAACTTAGTCAATTCAAGCGAGACTAGTAAGGATAGCGTCCGAACCACTAATAAAGTATTTCGCCATGGAATAGCTAGAAGCATAAGTGGATTTAAATAAATTGTTTGTTTTAGGCAATACCAAGGCGACACTGAAAAAAAAATATATTTCGAGTTTAAAAAACAACAAATTTAAAAAATATTTATAATAAATCAGATTTACAAAATAGAATTTTTATCGTAATCGTAACTATTGGGCTTCCTATCAAAGACCGGCTTTCGTTTATCTATCAAATCCATTTGATAGTGAATATTATTTTCCTGGGCAATAGTTTTTTCATATTTCGATACGAATTTATGTTGATAGTGATGTGATTTCTCAGAATTGTAAATTTTACGTATATTCGGATCGTTTGAACGTCGATGCGTTAACAATTGTAAACGTTGATCATCGGCGCGCGCTTGTTTCGCTTTGAGGATCGCTAATTTCTTATCGTGATTTGGTTGCATCACCAATGGTGATTTATTTGGTTTGGATGGTGCTGCAATTGGTTTACAATTTAATGTCCGCCTTATTGTATAGTATATAGAACGTTGCTTAGCATTGTCCGGACCACCATCACATCGTGGTGTCATTCTATTATTGTACATGTATTTGTACTCCTTTCGATTACAATTTTCCATAATCTTCAAATTTTGTTGTCCATGACATTGTTTCACCTCAAAACCAGCACGAACCATGTTCGTTGTTTCCTGATTCCAATTCATCATTTCGCATGTACAAAACCATGGATTGTGCGTCAGACGAATTAGTTTGACGTTCAAGAGATTATGATTGAAGAAATTTTTTGGAAGCGATTCCAGTTGGTTATACTGCAAATAGATTTCTTTGAGTCGCGGTTTATCATCAAAAATACCAGGCGGCATGATCGAGATGTTATTGTACGACAAATCAATGATTTCGATTTGATTTAATCCGTAAAATGCGTCCATAGATAATTCCTCGAGGCCACAGTCCGTTATGAAAAGTTGTTTTAAATTCAAATTTTCGGTAAACGCGTCGAACTCTATGGTTTTTATGGCCCCGTGAACGATTTGCAAAACTTCCAAACTTTTTAAATTGTGAAACGTCTCCTGCGTGAGACTTGGAATATTACAATTTTTGATCGATAAGTATTTCAAATTCTTAAGCGGTTTAAATGTTTCTTTGCCCGATATTTTAAGGCTCACCAGTTCGCTGCCGATGGTTAATTTTCGTGTATTATTCATAACCGCAAATGTGTATGGATAAATTGCGCGAACTGGATTATCGCGCAGATCGATAATTTTTAATTTAGGGAATGGTGGAAATGTTAATTCCGATAATTTTGTTAGATTGTTGTAGCTTAAGTCAAGCGAAATTAGTTCGAGGAGGCCGGCTAGCGCTCGATAATTTAAATCTAAAATTTCGTTATGCGCAACCGAAAGGGTTTTCAATTTGGGTACACCAAAAAATGAAAATGGTGGAATAATTTTGATGCCATTATGTTCGAGCGATAAATGCTTGACGTTCTCGAGACCATCAAAAATCTCCCACTGCAATTCATCCAATTTGCATTCGTGTATGCGCAACACATTTAAATCGGTCCATCCGTAAAACGAAATTTCTCTCGATTTACGCAGTTGCTGTAAATAAATTTCGTACGGTACTATTTCGATTTGATCTTTCTGTGAAATTTCAAGCGTCATCGTCCCATTGTATTCTGTATTCTTTTCACTCTCCGGCGTATAATCAAAGTATTGCGATGGATCAATTTTGTCGCGTCGCCTTTTAAGCGAATCACTACTGTAGATGGTGATCGATTCGAAATTAGCGAATTTCAATTGTGGCAATGCCATATCGATGACTAAATGTAAATCACGTTCTGTGTTGCCGCGTATCTCGAGAATTTGTAGATCGGGTAAATTAACGATGTCGCTGGTTTGAACTGTAAATTATTTTTTTATTTTTTTTTTAGATAGAATGACATTGAAAATAGATAAACAGCGAGACTGATTTGATATCCACATACCAGTGTAATTATTTTGTGTTCCGGTATATAGTAACGTCAACGCTTCGACATCCTGGGGAATCAGTGATAATAAGACTTTAACATTTGTATCTAGTTGCAAGAAACACATGATAAATTTTAATAGCGGGTTGTTCACATGCGTTGAGTCATTCTCGTAGAATGCCTTTAAAACAAAACAAAAAATACAAATTAGGCTTTCGTCACCGTACATTGTACTAGGAAACGATGCTAGCTCACCTCATTTCCATTTTCATTATTCTCTTGATAATTTTTTTCCACATTTGTCGTGTACAAATTTTCATTGTCACCTAGAATAATATTATCGAAGCTACTGGTCCATCGTGCTATTGACAGGTCATTCAAATGAGAATGTTGGCATACGCATTGATTCGGGCATATCGTTGCGATTTCATTCCATTCCGAATTCGACCGTTTCTGTGAAAATTTTGGGAAAATTATTATTTTTTTATTATCTATTTATGAAAAGTCAATGACTTTTTTTTTTGTGTGTGTGCATGTAGGAAACGTTTGTTATATCTTATTTACACTCGATGATTGTTAAGCTTATCAAATACAAACTGTTTATGAACTGATGGTTTGTTTATGAAATTTTTGTCGATTTTTTTTTTTGTAGGTCTCTAAAAAATTGTGGTCCATTTAAATATTTATCTATGTATGTATAAATATTGAAACACGTTGCCGAGAACACGTTTTTTTTTTATTCGTCAGCCACAAAATATATTTATCACGACACATTTCCCACGGTTTTATGTTTAATGTATGAATAATTTCTGAGGAGATAAACAAAAATTTTCACTTACAATTAATATCACAAAAATTATTATAAATTTCCACCAATACATATTTTATTCTAAAAGTTTTTCACAAGTCCTAAAATTATATATTTTCACACTAAACACTAAAATTTTATAAGAGAATTCAGATACATCTTTTGAGAACTTGATATCGTCGTTTACTAAATTATGTTGGACGGTTAGGTTGATTTTTATTTTATTTTATGTGTAAAAAGGAAATCAAAAACATTTTCAACATCCTCTAGTTTGGCTGTTATCACAACAAAAATAGTTTCTGTAATTTTTATAGTAAAAACTTGTACATATTTTTCATCATTATCGTGATATGAAAAGTTTTGGTTTGTAAAACAACAAGAGTTTGTGTATATTGTTTTCGTGTGCGGCTGGCTGCTCCGTAAAATTCTGCGAGTTGATAAGGATTTTGTACGATAACAAAAAAGAAAAATGATTTACCTTACGGAGGGTTTTGTTAGATGTTTATGTTTGGTGTGATAAGCTTTGTTTTAAGTAATGCGCACTGTTTTCGCGCTAAACATGTGTTATCAATAGTTTTGCATAGTCATCCAAAATTGAGGCGCCAATTAGCTATGGGCGTTATGTTGCTTAAATTATCATCAATGGGAAATGAATTAGAATCTATTTTGTGTGTGTTGAAAAATATTAAAAAAAATTAACACCCCTCACATCAAGACAATCCTTTAATTATCAACCTGGGTCTTTTATGCCAATCTGCTTCTTTTTCGACGGGTCCGTTTTTCGTTGTGTTTTAACTTAGGTCCTTAAGCCAAGTTTGTTAGTCAAAGGGAAATCGACTGAAAGAATGAACCATATTAAATAAAATTACGTAGTAAACCATTCCAAATAGTTGGATCGAAATCATTCTACTTTAACTCAGAAAAATGATTTAATTCTATGATTTATGGTATGCTTTTAAAGGTTCGTCCCACCGAAACTGAATATTATATTGTTTAGTATCAGTATACATATTTAATTAGTTCTACAGGACAGCTCAATTAGTGCGAAATGATCAAAAAAGGTAACACCACGACATCTTGCGTAAAACTATGTAAACACAGTAGTGTTAGTAATTTAAGGGTCTGCTCAAATACGGTGGTAATTATTTTCTCGTTGTATATAGTTTTTAACATTTTAATTTTAAAAAGTTCTCCTTTGATCGACAAATCTGAAATCTGTTTATTTCAGATAGCTCAGACCGATTTGATTGTAGATTTCAAAACCTGCTCAAACTACAAATTTATTACAAATAAGACACACAGCTACAATAAAAAGTACTGAAAGTAGATCATGTAAATTTTTTTATCGATAGATGGCATTACTAATGTTAAAAATCCACGAATTATAAACAAAAATTGTTTCAAGTAGTTTACTGATCCACAGGAATACGCTGCGTGTAAGAGAAACATTTCCATAGCCTTCTGATTTTCAAACCGAGTAGACAGTAACAGAAAGTAGAATGAATGAAAGTGGAAAGAATTCTTGGATTGCGTATCTTAGAGATGTTTAGACACAGTTGCACAATTCTGGCAAATTCGTACATGATTCTCGCTGGCCTTATCAATGAAACGGAAGCGATGCGCAATTCATCAGTCTCTTGTCTTGGTTAAAAAACTGGCTTAAATCTATGCGAAAATAATTTTTAAAAAGACGTTTATTTATGGATAACTTTTTTAAAAATATTCTGGAAAAGGAGCAAAATTCTTTAATAAATCTTTTGGGTAAAATTGAGAATTTATTATTTTCTAGTTATTGAAATCTCCGCTATATACAAGAAAGGGCGCTACCGTCGAGTGAGAGAAGCTGATGAAACAATTTTAGGATGCGTTTGGGTTTTGTACCGATGATTCTTTGGATATTTCAGGCGTTACCTACTTGTTTATGTTTCATCTCACTTTGGAATGAGACATAATTACGGGATTCCGCATTCATCTTAGTGAACGTCAATGGAAGTCCATTCAGATCATCGTTGAAATCATTGATTAGCGGCTCTCACATTACGATCGAGGTCGACGGTGAAATTTATTTTCATTGTAATATATTTTATGAGTGTGATGCGACTATGGGAATAGGGCTGATTAGTGAGCAACTGAACAAATCCTAAATCAGAAAGCGGCTTTTATTCAACAATCTAATCTCAGAATGTGGTTAGAAAACAATTTGAACGTTTACATCATTGCTGCTGGTCTGTGTAACTGGCCAAATACGACGGGAAACGAAAAAAAGAAAAAAAAAACTGTTGTTGACTGGTTGGAGATTCCTGTAAAGTAGAATATACTCACAATTTAATCTAACTGAGGTCGAGAAAGATACAATACAAAACATTTTAAAACTGATTGGGAAGCATATAGTCCAGAAAATTCTGTGGGCGATAAACAGTTTTAAACCATATAGTCACCAAGACCTAATGGCATTATCCCCGCTCCCCACGAATATCCAACAGATTATTGACTTATCCATTTCTTGTCTAGAAGTAATTTTCAAAAGAAGCCTATAACTATGTCACATCCCTAACAAATGAACTGCAGTGAAAGTTATATTCATACCTAAGTTCCTTCCTCTTAAAAACACTGGAAAGACAAATAGTAGCTTTTATTAGAGGAGCGATTGTGCTGGAAAAACTGTCAAAATCATTTAAATTTCACCAAAAAAAACTTTCGAGCATAGGCACTACGCAATGGTAACCTTTCTGGATACAGAGGAGGCCTTTAGTAAGTTGATATCGGGGGCTGCAATTCGAGCACTTTAAAATCTAGGAGTGGGTGGATCACTCATGGATTGAATAGATCAAACGCTAAGGGGCAAGATCATAAATGCCAGTTTGGTGGGACCTCCGCTAGAAGATTTGTAAGTAAATGCGTACCGGCTTCAAGGGGTTGCCTGTGCGAATGAGAGCACTATTGGTGCCTGTGGTAAATATCACAGTCAACCCTTAGTGAACTCATGGAAAATGACCTGCGCATTCATTGTATATAGGCCAATGGTTGTGGGTGGAATGCAAACTCACACAAAACTGAATTGGTCCTCTTCTCTAGGAAATGCAAACGCTCTCATATTGATCTTCCCACTTTAAATGGTATCAGCTTGACTTTTTTAGATAAAGCGAAGTATCTGGATTTGGGTCCCATTTTGGATAGCAAATTAAATTAGAAGTATAATATTTTGGAAAGGGTAATGAAAGCTACTGTAGTGCTTTACTCTTGCAAAACTGCCATTGGGAAAGGATGGGGGTTTTGAGCAGAGATCAAATTTAAATACTATACAGAATGTATTAACAATCCTTATATTCAAAAATGAACGAATATTCGTATAACGAAATTGCAAAAAACACAAAATACAAAAAATTTTGTATTATGACCTATTCGCAATGTGACGAATTTGGAATTTCATTATACTGAATGTTCTTATTTGAGCTTCGTGTTTTTATTTTTTTTTAAATACAGTATTTCGTTTTTTCTATTCTTGTATTTCGTTTTGCATTATACATGTATTATGAACAAAGACCAAAATTTAAATACTTTACAGAATGAATTAACAATCCACATATTCAAAAATTTTTGTATTATGATTTTACTTATTCACAACGTGATGAATTTGGAATTTTTCGATTCATGAATTTCAAAATCGTAAATACAGTATTTCAAAGAACGAATATTCAGTATAATAAACGTACGAAGAATGCAATGAAGCTAAAATAAAAGTACGAACTCCATCGTTATCTTAGTTATTTATATTTTTAAGATATTTAGGTGCGTAAGTACACCTTTAGGGGTAAGGTTGGTTAAACGGCCAAGGTGATAGTTAAATGACTCAGTTCATTTATCTTCGCTCCCAAAACCATATAATGTACAATATTAATTTGTTTTTACTGCCAAAACTTTAAATATGGCCGAGTATGATGAAACTTGCCTATTTCTCAACCGACTATGATGAAATTTGACAAGTGCGTTGGAAATGGGATTCTTTAATGATTTTTAGATGAAGTGATGATGACCAATTAGGATGGAACTTATTTATTTCTCAACGGATTTGAGTGGAACTTGGCATATGCGATAGAAATGGGATTCTAAAATGATTTTTAGATGAAGTTCTGGAATATGGCCAAATATGATGGAACTTCCCTATTCCTGAACCGATTATGGCCAAATATGATGGAACTTGCCTATTCATGAAGCGATCATGATGAAATTCTACATGTGTTTTGAAAATGGGATTCTAAAATGATATTTAGATGAAGTTCTGGAATATGGCCAATTTGAATGGAACTTGGATATTTCTTGTCCGGTTTTAGTGAAATTTCCCGGTGAAATTTTACATCCGTAATGGAAATGGGATTCTAAAATGATTTTTAGATGAAGTTCTGGAATATGGCCAGATATGATGGAACTTGGATATTTTTTATCCGGTTTTAGTGAAATTTGACATCCGCAATGGAAATGGAATTCTAAAATGATTTTTGTATGAAGCTCTGGAATATTGTGGAAACGGTATTCTTAAATGATTTTAAGATGAAATTCTGGAATATGGTCAATTAAGATATAACTTAGCTACATTCAACCTACGTTGATGAATTTGAACGTTTCCAACGAACACAAAAAAATTTGTTTTGGATGAGGTTCTGAGAAAAAGGTCAAAATGGCTTTTATAATGTTGTCCATTGAGGTTTCGGTGAATGATGCAGCCGTTGAGGTTTCATTGAGGCAGCCTAAACGTACTATTTCAATTGCTAAACGATCGAGATTATCAGCATTATAATATTGAAGTAAAGTTAGGAACTTTTTCCCCAATCATTCGTGTAAACTTACGGTTATGTTTTCTGAGTATTGGCTGTTCGAGAGTATATTTTGCAATGTTTAAAAACATATAGTGTATGGAGCACACGCGCAGCAGAATTGAAACTACTAAGGATAGTGTAAAGCCTCGGATTAAAAATATCATTTTAGAATCTAATTTCAATCGCCAATCTCGAATTTCAACAATATTCAAGTTCCAACCTAATTAACCATATATTCCAGAACTTTACCCAAAAATCTTTTAAGAATCCCATTTCCATCGCAAATGTGAAATTCTACTAAATTCTGTTAAAATATATAAGAAATAGATAAGTTCCATCATAATTGGCCATATTCCAGAATTTCATCTAAAGATAATCATAAAATCCCACTTCCAGCGTAAAAATCGAATTTCATCATAACCGCTTGATAAAAATGTAAGTTCATACCAGGGCCTGAATTCCGGTTCGGTGACAAATGATAATGAGAAATGACTTGATTTTTTATTTCAACTAGTCGGTTGCATTTTTATTTAGAGTAGGCGAAATAAAACATAAAGTCATTTCTCATTCTCATTTGTCATTGATCCGGAATTCGGGCCCTGACCATATTTCAGAACTTCATCTAGAAATAATTTAAGAATACCATTTTCAATGCACATGTCAAATTTCATCGTAATCGGTTACGGAATAGGCAAGTTCCATCATATTTTGCCATATTCCAGAAATTCATCTAAAAATCATTTTAGAATCCTATTTCTATCGCATATGCTAAATTCCACTCAAATCCGTTGAGAAATAGATAAGTTCCATCCTAATTGATCATCATCACTTCATCTAAAAATCATTAAAGAATCCCATTTCCAACGCACGTGTCAAATTTCATTATAGTCGGTTGAGAAATAGGCAAGTTTCATCATACTCGGCCATATTTAAAGTACTTACGCACCTAAATATTTTAAAAATATAAATAACTAAGATAACGATGGAGTTCGTACTTTTATTTTAGCTTCATTGCATTCTTCATACGTTTATTATACTGAATATTCGTTCTTTGAAATACTGTATTTACGATTTTGAAATTCATGAATCGAAAAATTCCAAATTCATCACGTTGTGAATAAGTAAAATCATAATACAAATTTTTTTGAATATGTGGATTGTTAATTCATTCTGTAAAGTATTTAAATGTTGGTTTTTGTTCATAATCCATGTATAATGCAAAACGAAATACAAGAATAGAAAAAACGAAATACTGTATTTAAAAAAAAATAAAAACGCGAAGCTCAAATAAGAACATTCAACAGATAAGAACAAAAAGTAGAATACAATACGCAATGTTTTAAAGAGGAAAAAAACGAAAATACATTCACGAAGTTGCAACGGAATGTATATTTTTTATCTCTGGTTTTGAGCCGACATCGTACACTCTGCCCTGGGTAAAACTATCAACCAAACATTGCCCGAAGGAGTTATGTGGCTTTGTTGTAGCTGCTGGCTACATAATGCCGAAGTTTTGTAATTACTTATTTATATTTTATACATGTTTTTGAATACTGACGCCTTATTGTGAATGAGCTCATGCTCAAACTAAGGCGTCCCAAAGTTTTAGTAAATAAATAAAAGTTTGGAGAACATTTTCCCTGTGGATTAGAGGTGCAATGAGGGGCACTGGGGAATCTGCTACGTCTGACTCCTTTAGACAACTTTGGAAACATTTGGCAGCATATACTGCCATATCACTGAAATCCATCTCAATGTGGACCTGTAACAATGTATGGCACTAATTTGTTCTGTGTAACAAACAGATTCCTAAAATTACGGACAGTATACAGTTTCTTCCCATCCTTCTCTTTTGACGTACAGTTTCTGACTGTGATCCCCTCCAGGGAAGACTGACTGATGGAAGCAGTTTTAAAACTAGGAGTTATAAACTTCTTCACGGATGGTTCAAAAAGTGATAGGAAAGTCGGTGGCGGGGTTTTCTGTGAGGAACTTCTGATAAACCTCTGATGTTTGATCTGATCAGGTTTCATGAAAAGACAAGCAATAATAACAACTATTCAGATCAAAATTTTGATCCAAAAACAAAAATTTATTAAATTTTTGTAGTTGCTTTCAATCTAAACTTTGAACTGATCCGGATTACGTCAAGAAAAGCGGCTTTAGTCAGGCTCTGCGATTAAAGCACTTCAATCACACCTCCTCAAGTCGAAAATAGTTCAGAGATGTCTCTCATCTCTTAATAAGATGGGTGCCAGGCCATCTCAATAGTACAGGGAATATCAGCCGATAAGCTTGCTCGACTTGGCACCACATACCATATCGGCAGGTCTCGCCAATGTTGGATTTGGTGAAATGTAAACAGCTCATCTCACTTCAGCGGTATCAGGTCAGAATGGTTGTCGGAGTAATTACAGGGGACAGTCTCATAGGTAGACATGCAAGTAGACTTGGGTGGACGTCAAGAGTATCTAACGCTTTGTCAACGGCTGAAAATGGTTTCAATGAGTAGGTAGAAAATAATAATTTTAGGGTGTCTTATGGTTGATGAATTCAAAATACATACTAGCGAAATATGCAACAACATTTTTAGGAATGATAACGAATTTAAGCCTCAAGAATTTAATCAAGTATTCAATCTTCAAATGGACCGAGATTATAAAAAACTATATTCTGTGTTGAAGTGAAAACATTCAAATATTGAGCTTGGTAAATAACTTACGGTTGATTGTGATGCAAATAGTACTGGTCTTGAAGCTGCTATATTTTAAACTGGTCAAATTATTAGTTGTGCGTTAAGAAGTTTAATAATAGTATAGATAGTTTTTCCCCTGTGTCCGTTTCGAACCATTCATGTTGGTAACGTAATAACAGTAGCTGCTTCTCAAAACTCGGAACGGATTGGGACTAATGTTTATGATGGTACAAATATACACTATTCAATTACAGTACCTAGAACACACTATTCAATTACAGTGCATCATTTGATATAATTATGTGCCATCGAGACAATTGAAAATTATTTATTTAGATATATTTGGCTCAGGTATATCCCTCTTAATTGCCATTACAGAAGATTTCAAAAGAAAGCGCTTCAAAAATTTTATTGTACGGAAAGACATTAGAGAATTGATGTAATATTTAAACCTGTATCCGAATTTTGGTCGTAAAATAGGCAACGAAAATTGATAGTTTCACTAATACACTAATACATAATCCATAATATATAAATATATGGCCGTTCAATTGATTGGTGTTGTAGAAAACAAACATGTGTTGCGCTTTCTTCAACTGGGGACCTATTTCTGAATACGATACGAATTTGTATACGAAACGAAAATGCTATTCGATACGAAAATTAATTGGTATTTCTGAATACGAACGTACGACCTATTTTATTTTTTGTAGTGTAGGCAAAGGGAAATTTTGTTTTACGTGAAAAATCCTTAAAATGACAGTGTAAATCTGAAAATAAACGTAAATATGTCAAATTTTTGACATCAATTTAGTTTTTAGAGATGTGCAGTTTCGGTACTTTGAGTAATCACGGGTACTCGTTACTTTTGTTGCAAATACTCGTTACTTTTTATTCGTTACAAAGTAATCGAATTTTTACTATTTAGTACCATGAATGACTACCAAATAAATATTGATTCTAACTCTACCTTCTCTCATTTTGAGTTTTTTATGTGTTTACATAAGAATACATACATATTTCATTTTTGTAGGAATAATATTTATTTATAATGAACAGTATAAAATAAAAATGAAAATAAAATTTTAGGTTATTTTTTATTTGCGTATACATATAATATAATGTAGCTCTTTTAATAATATGAAAACTATAAATACAATTTAATATATTGTCCTTCTCTAAAAAATACAAAAATAAAGGAACAAAATTCATATTGTTTTCATATATAAAATTGAGATAGCAAATATGAGATTGTGAAATTTACAGGTTCATGCTTTCCTTTTTTGTCTTGCATATCTTTCTATATAAACTGTACAGTACAAATAACTAAAATACTCGTATGCACGAAACGTACACAAACTAAGTAAGTATAAGCAGTAACGAATACTTTAATTTCTAAGTAATCGTTACTTCGGGTAGTTGAAAGTAACGAGTATTAAATACCGAATAGTTACTACCCGCACATCTCTAGTTTTAATTGGGTACGTGAATAAATAAAAACGAATCCGCGCCATATTGGATAAATATTATTTTATATCAAAATAAAAAATTTTATTTAATAAAAGGAAATACAAATCTGTACCTAGAAAAATTCATAGCTACATATTTCGTGAAATTTTAGTTTTGTTTATTTAATTTATTGTGATTACGGCATTGAGGGACCCGGTAATTAGTCAACAAATTGATATACCATATACATAAAATATGTGAAATTTTGCTGAATAAAAAATATTTTCAATTTAAAAAATTTGGCTTTTAGTTTTTTAAAAATTTGTATTTCTTTTAAAAATTAAAAATATAAATTTTTTGTGTAAATCTTGCATTTTTTGCTTGTTTATTATTGGTGTCGTTAACTATTATGTCATCGAACCAAAATCCGTTCATGAACGAACAAAAATTGCTTGAATTCGTATTGTGAAATAAGGGAAATTTTGTCACGAATTATGCTTACACGAATTCGTACAAGAAATAAACGTATTCGTATTCAAAAATACCAATGATACGAATTCGTAGATTTTTTGTTCGTATTCGTATTCAGAAATAGGGGCCCTGAAGTGGAGTTTATTGTATTATTTAGTTAAAATATTTTATGTTTTTGTAAATAATTTATTTCCTTATTGTGAAATATATAATTTTTTATAAAAATTATATCGATTTCGATACAAACACATCGTCAGTAACTTAAATACTAAAATAAATATCCACTTTCTTCTGCTTTTATAGTATAGCCTGAAAAACATTTTTACAATTTGGCTACGTTGATATTCTAATAAATTCAAAACTGTGTGGCTTACTGTAAATTTTGTAATGTAAGGTCGTAAATTTTATTTACCCAAGTGTTAATTTTGCTGTTTAATAAGTTTGGGTTGTTCCCGTTTTTATAAATTTCGAATTCCTCCTTTCGGTCTAAATTATCACTTTTCTTCATTTTATTTAAGACTACCAAATTTTGATTAAAATTGCCATAATTATGTAAAGTGCCATTTATATGCATAGCAAAATTTGAGTTACAATTAATTTTCCCAATTTCCCGAACATGTTCTCTAAAACGAATTTCGAATGATCTGCGGGTTTGTCCTATATATAATGAAGCACAATTCGAACAAATTAATTTGTAAACACCAGTTTCTAAAATGTTTGAATTTGGAGGTTTTAAAAATTGTCCTAATTTGTGATTTGTTTTGTACGTTATTTTGTATCCATAATTCCGAAAAATTTGATTAATATGTTTGCTAGAATTTTGGTTGTATTCCACACTTATAAATTTTTGGTTGCTGGTATCATCATCATTAAAAATGAGTGTGGTTTCATGTCTGTACCGCATTTTTCTTATAAATGCTTCATTCATTGATTCAATCTTCGTTATTTTGTATCCGTTTTTTTGGGCAATATATTTAATTGTGTTGAACTCTTCTTCATAATCTTCATTAGACGTAGGTATGGTGTTTAATCTACAAATTAAATGATGATATGCTGCCATTTTGTGTTGCCACGGATTGTTAGATCGAATATCAATGGTTTGGTCCGTTTGGGTTGGTTTACGATAAATTTTGAAAGCATGTTTTTGATTTTTTATGTTTAAATGAGTTTATTGCTTTGTCAGAAGCGTGCAAGGAAATAGTTTGGTTAAGATATTTATTGGAAGATTTCAATGAACAACAACAACCGACTATCATATGGGAAGATAATCAAAGCTGTCTTAACCTAATTAAAGAAGAAAAATTAAGCCATCGATCAAAACGCAGTGATACCAAATTATATTTTGTGAAAGATTACCGTCGATAAGAAAATCGTCCAGTGCAGATATCATTCTTCTGTTAACATGCTGGCCGATTTATTTACTAAGCCGTTGTCGAGGAAGAGAACAGAGATGCTGAGAACCAGGTATGGTCTTTTATTTGAATGAGGGGGAGTGTTAGAATACATTCACATCAGTAACCGCTGACCTCTATTGCAAAATCTTTAGAAAAAGGATATTATACCGAAATTATAAAGACAGAATATATAAGAACGAATTAACTGCACTATAATAATACAAATAACTTAGCCTGAAAGCTTACCTTGTTTCCTGACATTACCTAATCTTTCCATCCACTTGTCCCAACCATGGAAACCCCCTAGTAATATTAACATTATTTTCAAAGAGGATTAAAACGAGATTTAAATTAAATATATAAAAGCTAAAATGATTATCTTTCTAAATTATAATCCCATTAATTACAGATGTTCCCGCCTCTGGTATGTATTTCCTTGCGTACGAAGTTGTTAAAAAAATGTCCACCGATCGTTGGGGCAGTGAAGGTGGTTGGGGACTTTTAGGCGCTATATTTGCTGGCGGTTGTGCCGGTATTGCTAATTGGGCCATTGGAATGCCAGCTGATGTTCTCAAAAGTCGATTGCAAACGGCACCAGAAGGTACCTATAAAAATGGTATTCGTGATGTATTCCGTGAACTCATGAAACACGAAGGTCCAACGGCGCTGTACAAAGGTGTTGTACCCGTTATGTTACGAGCATTCCCAGCAAATGCGGCATGTTTTGTTGGTTTTGAATTATGTATGAAATTTTTAAATAATGTAGCACCTAATTTATAGATAAATTGGAGGATATGGAACAAAAAAAAAAACAAAAAAAAAAGAATCGATTGTGCCTAAATCCTATATTTTTTAGAACTAGACTCGTTTTAATAAGCGATGATGCAAATTAAAATATTGTATTTTTTTACAAGTATATAGTAAATTTTTTAAATCGTGTTTTTGGAAAAAAAATGTTGAATTTTGTTTTTATTTTCCCAATTTGGAGAGGAATCTAGGATAATGGTAATGTATAAAAGGTTTATAAAATAAAAAGGCCAACTATTTTAATTCATAAATTTTGTTGGTTTTGTTTTTCAATTATTTTTTTATAACATCAATAAATTTATTTTTATTATTATTTTTAATGATTAGTTAATTATTATTTTTTTTTAAAATATAGATTTGTTTGCGAATAAAATAAAGAAATAAGAAAAACAAACGCGAAAAAATAAATTCATTTTAAAACAAAAATATTTTAAAATAAAATTTAAAAAAAATATTATTACACATAAAAAAATTAATAGTATTTTATAATTAATTAATTTTTATTTATATACTTATATAAATATATATATATATATATATATATATATATATATCATTATGTATACACGTATATAATATAATTTGTGGGCAAGGTAAAAATATATTTTTTTATTCTTCTTCATAACAATCTAAAACATATTCACAAGTTTATTTTGAGGCGGTTAAAACTAAAAACAAAATGATAAAACGATGACTAAATTAAATTCATCAGTGTAGTCTTCTTCTTTATATAATTTATTTAACGATTTAAAAAAAACAAATAATAAAAACTACTAAAATGTACATAAGACGAAGTCGAACAAATTAATTTTTTTAATTTTTTTTTTTTTTAACTAAAAAACATTTACATTTAATTTTAACAATTACAATTCAAGATTTTACAATTAGGTAATAATAAAACAAAACAGAAGAACACTAATTTTTAAGCGCGTCGAATATTTTTTTTGTTTATTTCAAATTTAAGTCAGATTTAGTAGTACACAGTAGATTAAACTTAATTCGTTAAAGTGATATTTATTTATATCTATATCTATACATACATATATAGTAGGACTAAAAAGGACACACACATACAGACACACACATATTTAAAAATAAAAATTGACTAAATTATGATCACTTTGAAAATTACATATTTCGAACCCTTTCCAGTTACTCGTATACACTGAAATTATACACATTCGCCATATTCGGGAATCAATTTATCTATCTCAATTATTAGTTGTGTAAATGTAGGCCTCTTCTTTGGTTCGACATGCCAACATGGCATCAATAGTCGATTGTAAATTTGTTCCGTACACTTTTGTGGTCGTTGCAATCGTTTTCCACATGTCAACAATTCAGCTAATTCGAGTATTTTTAATTCTTCACCGGGAATTAAATCGGGCGGTTGGCCGCGTGAAAACATTTCAAATAATGTTACACCATATGACCAGACATCACTCTCGAATGAGTATTTATTTGTACGTAGCGTTTCGGGTGCATACCTAAAATGTAAGAAAATACATTGTAATTCGTTTTTAAGAACTTAGAAGATAAAAGGGGGTCCAGTGCTGTCGCTCTGAAAACTTTAAACGGAGTACGATTCAAATTTTCGCGGGAGTATTTCTAATCAGAAGGGAGTACTTATTAAATACAATGATTAAATCTTAGACATAAATAATTGTTGGTGTTTTGTGTTAAAAAAATCACGACCCCATCAAATTACACTAAAATTAGTAAGCGGCCACGAAATCACAGATATTTTTAGATTATCGTTTTGAGACTGAACTGCAAGCGAAATTTCTAATTTTTAACTATTTTTTCCTAAATTTGTCGTGGTAAAGGAAAAATTAATCTTAAAGCACTTGATCTTATAGCTTCGAACCCTTTTAATTTTCAAAAGCGTAATTTTGACAGGTATGCCAATTCAGAGATGTCAAATATGTCAACATGTTTTTCATTTTCGCAAAACTAATTTTTGAGAATTGGAAGGTATTTTGGTGCAATTTAAAGAAATGTCACTGGCAGACGATACCACAGTAGGTACCTACAGTGATCAGGCCAAAAATGCCTACAACAGGACAATTATTAAGTCTAGAAATATGTTGTGTTTGATTTTAAAATTGCTATAAAAAATTGGTTTGGTAGCGACAACTGGTCACAAAACATACACGTGCTGAAATCTCTTCTAGAAAAGTTTTAAACCCGCTAACTTGATTCATTATTTGTAGGTGCTACAACTAATTTCATTGATTGTCAAATATATTGGTTAAATCAGATAATAAATTTCAATAGAATTTCTGCATAATCGCAGCAGTTCCATTTAGGGCAGGGATGGAGTTTGTTAAATAAGACATGGGCAGAATTCAACAAATATTTCAAGACACTATAATGACACTTTGGTTACTTAGAATCAGGTCTATATCTAAGATGTTAAGTCGATCTAAGATGTTAAGTCGATTCTTTAAGTAGTTTCTAATATAAAATTTATTAATTTCGGCTCTGGAAAATTCCTTCCGCCATATAATCTGGGGTCGGATTTCTTAACCATAGCTCAAATTCAGGATATTTTTGGGTTGCAACTTTAAATCAAAAATGATATTCGCCAAATTTATTTGTATACAACAAGCACATTTGTTGATGGATTTTAGTGAAGTTGGTTCATTGCCTGAAACAATTTTTGACTTTAACTTAGGGCTGGGATCAGAATTTTTAAAATAAAACACGGCCCACCGGCAAAAAACATTTTGGAACACTGCTCGTACTAATGGTATTATTATCCGATACCTTAAATCAAAAATTAGATTTGCCAATTTTAGTTTTCCATACATCTAAAGCATTTTTTGGGCCAGTCATTTTTCCTGGAGTTCGAATTAAATTTTATTGAAATTATTTTTTTCTGCTAATAAATTTAGGGATTTGAATGAATATTATCTAAAAACCAGGGCAATATAAGACATTTTCCCAGATGTCCACAGAAGTTTGAAAACCCAGAACATGTTTACGGAAAATAGGACTTCTGGTTGTTGGAATGAAAACTTAAATTTATATTCTGGCAACACTATTTGTTTTGTATTGTCAATTGTAAAATGAAAGTAGTTTTTTTTGTTTAATCGACTTCCGGTTTGATCATTAATAAAACAAAACGTGTTTCATTCTTGATGTATATAAAATCTTTTATTTTCTGCGCAACCCAACAGGTTATGGGCCCAGGAAAGACGTAATTATTTTGGAAAATTTATACATTGAGAGTTGAAAGAAATATTTTATTTAATTGTTGATAAGAAAAGGAAAATGTCTTTGAAGAACTTGGCATTGGTCGATCGTCTTAAAGGTCGGGAAAATTTCGATGAGTGGAAGTTTGCTGTCGAGAATTTTTTAGTGTTGGATGGTTTATGGAAGAGTGTAGAGGGTACTGAAACCGAGATGGATAAAGTTGCTCAAGCGAAAGCAAAACTAATTTTGTTGATTGATCCCAATTTGTATGTACACATCAAAGAGGCCAAAACTGCAAAAGATGTTTGGCAAAAGTTGATATCAACGTTTGATGATTCCGGACTCACAAGAAGAGTTGGACTTTTGAGGGAATTGACGACTACAAAGCTTGATCGTTGTTCATCGGTCGGTGAATATGTGAACAAAATTATTGGTACCGCTCATAAACTTAATTCGATTGGAATGAAGGTGGATGACGAATGAGTGGGTAGTTTATTGTTAAGTGGATTACCTGAAAAGTTTCAACCCATGAT
This sequence comes from Tipula vernalis, assembly GCA_958295665.1. Lineage (NCBI taxonomy): Eukaryota > Metazoa > Arthropoda > Insecta > Diptera > Tipulidae > Tipula > Tipula vernalis. Next base: position 131,245,223 of record OY282558.1, on the reverse strand, counting down.
TATGGCAATTGAAAGTAGCGGAATAAAAATATCAGCTGATGCGATTAAAATGAAATTATTGCAGGATATCGATTCGTATAGTAATTCTAATTGTACAGTAGATACGTCAAACCAAGCAATACCTGCGTTTAAAACAAAAAGGATACACAAGTCCAAAGGAGCAAAATGTTATGAATGTGGGGAATTTGGCCATATAAAGAAATTTTGTCAAAAAAATATATCGAAAAAAGGTAACACATTCGCAGCAAAAGGTGACGAAAAAAGTAAATTTGTTTTACATGCAACTTACGCCATTCAAGAAAATCTTAAGAAGAACCATTGGTATGTCGACTCAGGTGCAACGTCGCATATGACGAAAGACTTTGATTTGTTTATTAATTATGTCGAGTTTAAAGAGGAAGATTCTGTAACTGTGGCATATAACAGTAAATTAAAGATACTTGGTAAAGGCGATGTTGTTCTTAAAGTTAGTGTGAATAATGAAGTTTGTGGCGCGATGTTTTGCATGTACCAAATTTATGTGCAAATTTGTTATCAGTTGGACAAATGATAGAAAATGGGAATCAAGTGCATTTTGTAAAAGACAAATGTTTTATTTATAATAGAAACAATCAGTTGTTTGCGGTAGCATTTAAAATTGAAAAAATGTACAGTTTGTGTGTTCCTTCTTCAAGGAATAGTTGTTGTTTAACCGTGAGTAAAAATTTGTGGCATCGTAGACTAGGTCATACAAATTCCAAAAATTTAGAGAATCTCAAATCTCAGTCCACAGTGGAATTTGACAATAAAACAAGTGATTCGTGCATTTCGTGTTTGGAAGGTAAACAGTCAAGAAAGCATTTTAAGGCATCAACGAGCGTCACAATTGATATTTTGCAGTTGATTCATGCTGATGTGTGTGGACCTATGGAAAAACAATCATTGGGAGGTGCAAGGTACTATGTATCATTTTTGGATGATTTTTCAAGAAAAATATTTGTGTATCCAATCAAAGCAAAAAGCGATGTCTTCGAGAAATTTTTAATATTTAAAAAATGGTTGAAAATCAAACTGACAAGAAGATTAAGGTGTTTAGAACGGATTGTGGTACAGAATTTTGCAATACAAAAATGAAAAGATGTTTTCAAGATAGCGGTATAGTGCATCAGACTACAGCACCTTATCCACAACAGAATGGTAAATCGGAACGGATGAATAGAACCATAGTCGAAAAGGCTCGGTGTCTTCTTTTGGATGCTGGACTTGAGAAATGTTTTTGGGCTGAAGCTGTTAATACGGCAGCATACCTTATCAATCGTATACCATGTGGGATAGATCAAAAGACCCCTGAAGAAGTTTGGATAAATGTTAAATCAGATTTGTCACATTTGAGAGTGTTTGGATGTTTGGCAATGGTATTTGTGCCCAAACCTAAACGATAAAGGTGGATTTATATTATCGGCTCGTCTCAGCACAGTTCATACCAAAAAAAATTTGTTACATGCATTTACTATGAGAGTATTTATATTATCAGTACGTTTCCGTGCAGCACAGTACAGCGCATATCGAATCATCCCAAAAGAATATTGTGAAAACAAATCGCAAACGAGAAGATGCGAAAGAAAAACGAAATACATAATTCGAAATAATAAATATTTTTTCGTACTTTGTTGAGCTGTTGCATTCATTACATTCCCATTTACAGATATTAATACATATATACGTATATATTTATTTATTCGAAGAGGAAAAAATATTAAATATTAATAATATTATTATTGTATTTAACGTTCTACGTAATCCATCGTACAATAGAAGATTCGAATGCTCACCGAAATAAATACGAACGCAATATATGAACTGAACCGAGCTGATAATATAAATTGTTGATGTATGAGACGAAGCATGAATGTGCTGAGCCGTGCCGATAATATAAATCGACCTTTAAAGTGGGATGTTAAATCTATTAGATGTATCATGGTGGGCTATTATGAGTTAGTATTGTTAGTAAAGCGTATCGATTGTATAATCCTAAATCACAAGATATAATCATCAGTAGAGATGTCATATTCCTGGAAGATAAAAAATATTCAGAGGTAAATAGGTCAACAAAATTTACTAACGATATTACTTCTTTCTCAGATGATCAAGATGTAGTGGGGAATTTATTTGGAAATCCCGATCATAATGGGAACGGTTCAGATCAAATGCTGGTTGTTGATGAATTTGTTCATATGATGCCAGAGTTAACGAATGATATTAATGAACCTAATGTATCTACATCGGAAAATGTATCTGGCGACGCAAAGTTTGAAACAACAGTTGTTGATTCTGATTCAGATTATATGCCTGAAAGTGAGATTGTTATTAATGAAGCAGATAGTTTACGTCGAACGACGAGAATCTCAAAACGTCCTGAATTCAATGATTTTGTTTCGTATTTGGCGATTAAAGATGATTATAATGATCCAGAAACATATGATGAAGCTATGAGTAGAAATGATCATTCAAATTGGAAAGCTGCAATAGATGAAGAATTTACTTCATTAAAGGTCAATAATACATGGGAGATTGTGGCTCTTCCTAGTGGTAAAAAACGTTGAATTCAATGTGGGTTTTTAAAACGAAGCGAGATGCAGATGGTAAAATCTCACGGTATAAAGCAAGACTTGTAGCTAAGGGCTACAGTCAACGAAAAGGAGTTGATTTTGAAGATACTTACTCTCCTCTTATAAGATACAATTCTCTACGGTATTTGCTGTCATTGGCTGTAAAGTTTGACCTACACATCGAACAATTGGATGCGGTAACGGCCTTTCTTCAGGGTGAACTAACTAACTGAAGAGATATTTATAGTCCCGCCTGAGGGAATGAACATATCACATAACAAAGTACTTCGGTTAAAAAATCTATATATGGTTTGAAACAATCTTCGAGAACATGGAATATGAAGTTGAGTGAGACTTTAAAGAAATTCGGTTTAAACAATCTGATTATGATCCATGTGTATATTACAATAATGAACCAAGTGGAAAATTTTTGATAATTGCAGTATATGTGGATGATATTTTAGTTTTCTCCAATAAAAAAAATGTATCTGGTGAATTGAAATGTTTTTTAAAAACACATTTCGATATGAAGGAGCTTGGAGAAGCGAAGTCGTTTTTAGGATTGAATCTAAATTATGATAAAGAAATTGGAACGTTAAGTATAGATCAACAACGGTATATTTCCGCAATTTTGGATCGTTTTGGAATGGCGGAATGTAATCCTGTTAAAACCCAAATGGATATGAATATTAAACTTAGTAAAGAACAGTGTCCAAAATCAAAAGAAGAAACAAATGAAATGATGAATGTGCCGTATCAAGAATTAATTGGAAGTTTATTATACGCAGCACAAATAAGTAGGCCTGATATATGTATGTTATGCCGTAAATTTCTTAAGTCGATTCAATAACAATCCCGGTATGCAGCATTGGTTAGCTGCAAAAAGAGTATTGAGATATTTGAAAGGTACGATTAATGTAAAACTTACTTACAAAAAAAACGAAAATTCTGATATAATTGGTTATTGTGATGCCGATTATGCAAATGATTTAGATGAACGAAAATCAGTAAGTGGTTACATTTTTGTTTCGCAAAATGGAGCAATTTCTTGGGCTTCAAGGAAACAAGCAACAGTTGCATTGTCGACAACAGAATCGGAATATGTATCAGTCGGGTTTGCAGTTCAAGAAGCAATATGGCTTAGGGGATTTCAAAGAGAGATAATGAATGAATCGCCAACTACATTGTTATTATGTGATAATCAAAGTGCGATTCATCTTGCATCAAATGAGTGTTATCATCCCAAAACCAAGCATATTGATGTTCGCCATCATTTTATTAGGAAAGTTATCCAAGACGTTTCTATAAAGCTAAAGCATATAACAACAGATAACATGATTGCAGATATTATGACCAAGCCGCTTCCTTCTGTCAAATATTTTGATTTTTCAAAATTAAAGGGTTTAATTGAAATTTAGTTCTAGTGGGGATGTTGGAATGAAAACTTAAATTTATATTCTGGCAACACTATTTGTTTTGTATTGTCAATTGTAAAATGAAAGTAGTTTTTTTTGTTTAATCGACTTCCGGTTTGATCAAACAAAACGTGTTTCATTCTTGGTGTATATAAAATCTTTTATTTTCTGCGCAACCCAACACTGGTCACCTTATTCCTATCTTGATCCTACCTAGGCGAGAAGGAGAATGTCAAAATAAAACTGAAATCCAATTTCTTCTTTAACCTTGCCGGACAAGAAAGATGTATAGAAGTCTGGATTTTATTTAAATGCAAACAAAGGATTTGAGCGTAATTTGGATAGCATAAAGGATTTGAGCGTAATTTGGATAGCATAAAGGATTTGAGCGTTTGTCTTGCAGCATATTTTTTGTATTCAGGAGGTCCTAATCTAAATATTTAGCCAAATCAGATAAAAGTTTTTTGTTAAAATCAGCTAATCTCTGTCGTGTTTTAATTTAAACAGCAAAAAATAATAATTTCAATACAATTTAAATATTTCATTTAAGAAATCGATCACCAATCCAAATGGTATTGCCCAAAAAATTCTTCAAAAGGCAGTTTAATCTATTTTAGATTAGGAGTTATTTACAGAATCGGCTTAATATGTCAGATATAAGTTGGGTAGCCAACCTGTAAAATAATTTTATTACGAAACTTCAACATGAGCCTCGGATATTGTTGGATTGACAACAACGACCTCGGACACGATATAAGGACAACGATTTTAAATTTGGAATATGGAACGTACTCAGCATAAACCGATCGGAGAGTATCCATCAACTCTTCGAACAAGCATCTACGTATAAAAACTCGACCTCATAGCACTGCAGGAAACGACTAATCGGCAATGATATCATCGATTATAGTCTCTATGAACTAATTCTCTGTCACAGCATTAACATGGATAAACATGAAATTGCCGTCGATTTCTAGATTAGCAACCGACATCAAACTCCGAGCAGCCTATATCAAACAACAACGGGCGCACCCCAGCGAGCTGGCTTTACTCTACAACTTGGTGGTTGCCAGCAAATACTTCTCACATAAGCGTATTCACAAAGCCACGTGACGAGACAACTGTCAACCAAATCGACCACATCCTCTTTCCAGCGCATATTTCATATTTCCATTGCTCACTCGTTGGAACACTGCGGCATTGAACAACCAAGTTACCCGGATCACCTTCGGGATTACTGTATCAGGAACCTTGAAAATAAACCACTTCAGACTCTGTTCAAGAACAGTGGGGAATCATCAAAACGGCGGTAACCGATGCCTCAAAGTTCACCATATGCCAAAATTCATCTAGGCCTATAAATCTCTGGTTGGATGATGATTGTCTTAATCCCATAGTGCCTAAATGACGGCGAAGAAAATCTCCAATCGGCTATGTAGACGGAAGAACCGAGATTGATATTAAGAAACAGGCACGCAACATTCAAAATTCTAGCCTAAGAGATATATAACGTTGCATAAGAGAAATATCTACCGATTTTCATCCACGTAGCAGCGCTATTCGCAACGAACCCGGTGAATTAAAAATAGACACTAAAACCGTCCTCAAAGTGTAACGGAATTATTTCTCCTCTCTTCTAAATAGACGGACACCACCTTCCGAGCAACAACCTCTCTTGCTTCAACGCGATATTAACGTCGAGATGACACCACCACCTCCTCCATCATATGATGAAGTGCGGAATGTGACATAGCAGATGAAAAATTACAAGACACCCGTTGCCTAAAAGTTTGAACGGTCGTTGATTTATTTGGAGGAAAACCACATTGATCACCCAAGATCCTCTCGCTATAAGTTGATAACTTTGGCCAAACCTTCCCTCCTCTTTTCTTATCACCCGACACATTAATGAAATATTTTGAAACGCCTGCGATTCTGATTCAAATTAATTCAGGTAAGCCGAATGCAGTTTGGAGACGAAATATTTAAATCAATTTTTGCTCTTCAATTCAACATTTTCCAAATCCAATTCCTACCTAGCCTCCACATTCTTTAAATTGAGACTCCATCGAATATAACGATAACTATAAATTGTAGTAATTATAAGACCCAGCTGTCAGCTCCTAGATTTGCTACGGAGTTAGGAAGAATAAGTAACCTTGTTACTCAGGATTAGACACATTTAGAAATCTCAAGTTTTGTTTTTTTTTTCTCATTTACGACTAAAATATTTCAGAGCGCAGCTGAAATATAACAGAATATACCAAATGTCCTTTAAATCAATATTAAGACAATATTTTCAACCAGTCTCGTATTCGATTTATTTAAACCTAAATTTGAACCACACGATTTATTGTACTCACCATTTAATCGGTATATCTCTTGAACTTTTTACTGTGTAGTAACCTTTTTCGCCGGCCACTTGGGCCAAACCAAAATCAGAAATTTTAACACATTCATCATTATCGACTAGAATATTACGTGCGGCTAAATCACGATGTACAATATGCTGTAGTTTTAAATATTCCATTCCCTAAAATAGAAAAAAGTATGAAGATTAGTCGAATTACAAACATTGCCCCTAGACAACTCTTGTCTTACACTAGCAATATCTTTGGCAAATTTTAATAAACTCTGATTTGTTATCGATGGACTGTTACAATTTAGATACATTTCAAACGATCTATGCTTTACATATTCCATAATAATTGAGATTTGGGGCTCCTCAATGAAATCAATAATCTTTACAATGTTCGGATGATCTAATTTCTGGAGTACAATAAAAATAATCAAGTAAATCTTGTGAACCATCGAAACTTACACATTCGCTCTTACCTTCATAATTTCGATTTCTCGCAAAAAATCTGTCATCACATTACGATCGTTTACTGGTAACGTTGTCAGCTGTTTTATGGCAATTTCACGTATAACAGAATCATTAATCGATTCCATTTGACCACGAAACACTGTACCATAATGCCCATATCCAATGACCCCTTGAAACGTAATTTTTATATCGTCTTTCTCACTAATCTGTTCCAAATGATCGATACCGATCGGGAACGAAAAATTTGCTGTAGTCGCGGTCGCATCATAACCGTTCTGAATAAGATGATGATTCTGATTGTTATTGTGCTGGGCCGAATGACTTTCAATCGATGACGATGAATGATCACTCACAGTCGAATCGGTCGATATAATATCCGTTTGTTCAGTCTCATTTGTGACAACGCTTGTTCGTGAACCATTGTAACCATTTGTCGTTTGATAGGGTATTGATGAATATGGATGACTACATGCTTCCTCTGTTTTATAAATCAAGACACAAAATTAGTGTTAAATCTCTAGATTATATAAAAAAAAAAAAAACAAACACTTACTGGTTGTAATTAGACGAGCGAAAATCGTTTGTGGTGCAAATCGCTTATCAGGATCAGGATCCCAACCCTCTTTGATAATCTCCCGAATCTCAGTCGGACAATTTTTTAGTGCCGGCTGTGTCCTACTAGTTTGATAGTCATTCGGTTTCTTACCCATTGCGAATATCTCCCAAAGCGTTGTTGCATATGCCCAAATTTCAGCCTTCATATTATTTCGTACCCCCTCCATATTTCCATGAAATTCAGGTGCAATCCATGGTAAACTATAAAAAAAAAATTTAATGTTAACGAGTAAAAATAAAATCGTAACAATGAATTTGGATCGCGCAACTACTTACTCAGCCTTAGAAAACGATTTGTTAAAACCGGGATCTCCCAGCTTAACCACAAGTAAATTCGGTGCATCATATCGGACAACGTGCAACGAAGCGCATCGCACTCGTCCATGTACAATATTATTTTCCTGTAAATAATGTAACGCCCTGGCCAATGAGTAAGCCGCGTCAATTAAACAAACCGGTGCTATTGATGTTTTATTCCTTAAAAATTCATCGAATGGACCTAATTTAGTTGACTCGAGGACGAGCGCAATTGGTTGATCGAGCGAAATTCCGTACAATTTTAAAATCTCTGACGTATTCAATTTCGACCACAAATTACCAAGCTTAAGGACTTGCGGTAAATAATCCATTCGAGACGGTTTTAACATTTTCAATGTAACCTCTAATTTTTTATTACCCGGTAGCTTCCAATCAGCTCGCATCTGTGTCAAAATTCCATCGTTACACTCTTTGATCGAATTTTTGTACAGCTGTAATTCTTTGCCCGCGTCAATACACTGAGCTTTGTGCTCGCGGATATCACTTAAAATTTCGACTGTTGTATTAGCCGTCGGTTGACTAGTCGGCAAACACAATAGTAGTGCCGGTGGCTTGTCGTATTCCGATGGGGCAATACGATATTTTTGTTTTGATTCTGTTTTAATAGATTTTGCCAATTCGGTTAGACTATCAGACACTTGAGTCCCATTTGGTAATTGAATAATCCATTTATTAGAATCTCTGATTACTTTGAACGTTTCTAGGTGATTACTAAAAATAAATGTAAATTATTTAATTACTTTAAACATAATTAGAATATGATTTTCTACTTACGTTCTAATTATCATATCTATGTAGTAAATGTTATGCTGTTTGTTACATTGTCTTATGATATAATATCCCGGTTCATTGTTTCGCTCTTTTAGTTTGGTATACGAAAATTGGCCACCAATTGGGCCGTGGCTTTTGATCTCTTTCAGCATTTTAAGTGATGGCGTTGGTAATTCACGACACAAGTCAACCGTCCAACGGCACATTAATCTATAATAACCAGCGATACATGTAACAAGTGACTCCAGCGACTCCTTATTCGGCATAATCAAATAAAATCCTGGTGGCTGATGTTTCATTTCAATTGTGATGCGCATATTCTCGATAATAATTGCGTATATATCTTCTACGCGGGAAATATGCTTCCATGTATTAATATACGAGTAGTATATTCGCAGTCCTGGTTCTTCCGTATGATATGGTGAAAATTGTATTTTAACTGGGCATGTGCGCTGTGTGATATGGTACGGTTGAGATGTTTCATCATCAGAATCCGAATATTGTGCATTTCCTGAATATTCTTCGGTTAAATAGTTTGGTGCCAATTTATTGATTTGCTCTAAATATGATGTTTTCACATAACTAGAAATCGGAGAACAAGATTGGAAAAGAAAAATAATTATTTTTACAATAATTTAAAAATATCTGAAACCCTTATCTCAAAATATCAGCATATGGCACACACAAACCATATGCATCGAGGGCTTTATTATAAATAAACAAAATATCATTATATGTATATAATGAACGTAAAAGTGCATTTAGCAACAACAAATAATTACAAAATTAATAAAACGTGACTAAAATCTAAATACAAATAGTTTTAGTCTGTATACAAAAAAATGTTTTGTACACATTCTAAATCAAAACAACATAAGTTAGCAAACGAACAAACCATCCAAGCTACGTATATGGAAAACAGTTACGCCGAACCTTGCCATGGTGTGATGATGACTTTGATACAATTTATTGGAAATTAGTTTTGTTTCATAAATTCAAAGCAAAGTTGAACGACTTGAGTAAATCTTAAAGACTTTGTACCGCACTAATTAATATTCTAAACACAATGACTACCCCAGAATAATTCATTATTTAAATTGAAGTGTAAGCCACACAAGAAACTGGGTAAATAATTTGCCAGTATACTTATAAATCACATGTAATGTTCGCGCTTGCCTACCAAACCAATTTCTAAGATAGATAACATATATTCTTGGTAAGATAAAAATCTCATATGCAACATAAACTAATTACATAAATCGTGACCTACAATTCACTATGTGTTGATTTTGATTTATTATGCGTTGCAATCTTTAAAAATTTTGCTAATCTGCATATCTAAGAAACAAAAACAAAAACGAAGAATAGAGCGCATTTACGTCACGTCACATTTTGGTTTATTGATTTGAGAATAAAATTTTGTTGATTAGATTCGATTTTACAATAATTTTGTTCTGCTAAGTAACTAGTTGAAACGGGTTTGAACGGTGGGTGTGTAAAATAAATTATTCCTAAATAATAAATACGATCAACTTTTGGTGGGGCGTTTTGAAATTTAAATTAAAATCTTTTATAATTCTCAATCTTGATATTTCTGGGAATATTCACCTTATCTCTCCATAGAACATTGCAAACGAGTTTTGGTTTACAATACATTTCATCAGTTTCAAAGCTTTTACCAAACATACTCAGAACTTTTGGGATAATTTGCACCAATCATTCGTTTCTACAACAGCTTCCTTTTGCTGAAAACTTGCGAGCAATTTCAAACAATAAAAGACGTGACATAACAAACGATTTAGTTGCTTGGTAAAGTTCTTCGCCAAGTAAAATATGCATCACTTCGCAACTTTCTTTGTTAAAGCTTTAGATAAGAGATCGCTGTTTCTCATGCACTCCACAATTCGATTGAAAAGTTCTTTAAAATTTTCTGAACTGGGTTCGCTCTTTGAAGCATACTTTGGGATGTATGTGGGAATAGCATGCTCTGAGGCAATTATTTGACAATCTGTAATAGCTCGCCATAGTTGTGAAATTATTCGATTGTAAGGGTTGAGTAGTGGGTCGTTGTGTTTGAGGGTGAATACATGATTTCCTTTCAAATTTCTGTATAAAAATGATATTTTGCACTGCAATGATAAATTTGCACTGCAAATTGTTATTAGGATCTCTAGACAATAAGTTGGAACTTACTGCATGTTTCTGTACTGTAGCTACTAATAGCTGTTCGGTATTTATTCTAGATGGATGTATCATTGCACGTTCAGAAGTAGGAACCAGATTCTACGCCCTCATCAATATATCATAGAAATCTTTAGCACTGTTTAATTCTTGAGCAAACATGATAGTAAATTATGCGGACTTTGGCGATACTGATAGTCGAAGCGATACCAATAATCCTTTACGTTTAATTATTTAGCGTTGGTACACCAAATTGTAAAACCATTGCTTCTAGTTCCATTTAGCGAGAGTACCAATATGGTTTTGGACCTATTATTCTAAAGCCTATGTGAAGTAGTCGTTTCATCATCGATGGATTTCGATTTTCTTCACGTAAATGTTTGTCTATAGTGCCCGGCAAATTATGAAAGTTTGTGTAAATTATTCCTCTTTGCAATGCATCATGTCTTTGAATTGTATTTAGGTAAAAATAACGGGATCTTGCGAAAACCGTTGGTCAGAATGTCTTAGCAAGCGGAGTTCTCACTCTCTTTACCAAAAGGAAATAAATGAGGAAAAGCTGAACAATATAACCTGCATTGTGAAATTCGTTGATGGGGTTTGGATTTCTTTACGGCCAGTTTAAGCAGAAACTAAAGTTTACTTCAGCAGAAACTAAAGTTTTTTCTTAATATCTCAAATGATTTGCCGTACTTACGTCAACAGACATTAGTTCTGTCGGAATAGAATGTATTATTTTGCTTTAGCCAAATTAAAGCATTCAAAACTTTTGCTCTTCTTCGCACTAAAACAATTGCAAGTTCTTCTGGCAATAAAGTAATGATTTTGCGATGGATTAAATTTCTTGTTCAATGTTTAGAATATTTACCGTGTGCCTGTACTGTGTCCTGAACCTCCACAAGCTTGGAGTTGAACCATTCGCAATACTAATTGAATTTTTCTAATCAACATTTGTTCAACAGGTGTCATGCCTTTTAATTCTACATGTTGTATTCCATAGTCCTTGTTGGTGGAAGCTGAAAACTTCAAAGGCTTTTTAAAGCATGCATCACAAAATAGACATTGAATGCAGTTTTTGTACGATAGCTTGCTAGTTCATCATAAAACGAAGTTATGATTATAATGTCTGCTGATCGACATCGAGATTCACGCATTCCATCTGTAATTCGAACCTTTTCGGCTTCAAATTCTCCTGCTGTTCTTTGAGTTGCAATTTCAACATGATGCATAACATGTGCCTTCTGAAGACCAAATTAACAATGTGTGTTAAAAAGTTGAAGAAATTTTTTGAAATGTGTAGCTAATAAATCTTCGTCACGTTTTTCAGCATACTAAGCTGATAAAATGGGTCTGAACTAAAACGAAATTAACGAAGTAATTACTGGTTAAACGGTCTCTGACCCACCCCCATCTCCGGTTCGCAAAGAAAAAAGTGACGTAACCTGCTTCTTAAGTCACAATATTTTTTCGTAAAAATATGCTCAAACTGTTTATAATTTTATTTTTACCTTTGAAACCTTACGTTTAGTATTTATAATTCACGTCAATAATATATTTCAATCTAATTAAATTAATTCTTTAATTAATTAAAATCCATAGAATTTTTTTATTAATACATTTAGAATTTTGGCTACGTCACGACCTGTGAATTTTTTCGACAAATATAATAAAATCGGTGGGCGCACTAGGGGCGCACTTAGGCATTAATATCCATAACTTGGGGCGCACTAGGGCATTAATATCCTTACGCAGACGTGAATTAAAAACGGTCGTAGGAATACTCACGGGACACTGCCTTTTTGGAGAAGATGCAAGAAGGCTGGGTCTGGAGGCTAATGACTTCTGCAGAAGCTGCTTGGACGAAGAGGAGGAAGAGACGTTGGTCCACTTCCTTTGCTCGTGTCCAGCATTGGCTCTCAGAAGGCACAAACACTTAGGTAAGTTCAGGATGGACTGCCTCTCGGATCTCGAAAACATTAAAGTGCGGGACGTCTTACGCTACATAAGTAGCTCGAAATGGTTCCAATAGGGGTAAAAGGGGATACATCCTGTGGTATCACAATGGAACGTCACCGGTCTAAGTGTGCGTAAGCAGCCACTCCAACCTAACCTAACCTAATAAAATCGGTGGAGAATTCGTAAAGTTTTGACTGTCGTAGCATACCCCCTAGAAGCGGTTTCACTTACTTCGCTCATATGCGTCAACACGGCAAGGATAGAAGCAGGAATTTTACTTGACTAAGCGGCCCGCTTTTTTACTAGTCCCACGTATAACAAAGGTCGCAAATCACAATGATAATAAAAACATTTTTTAATTAGTAAGGCGCTAAAATTGTTGGGACAAAGCTAATCTATGCAATGAAGAACCATACAACAAATCGGGTATCTCCCCAAGAGACAAAGGAATATAAACTGCTCATTTTCGAAATTACAAAAGAAAAACAAACAAAAATAGATTTCCAAGCTGTTTTACGAAACTGGTGTGAAACTGACGTTTATAGCACTGCTAATAGAAAACTGTACTCGACAAACATTTAAAAATTTAGTTATAAGCCATGTTGTGGGATAAGTAAAAAAAAACTAAGCTAATGTTTGTTGTATGTTTTCTAAGATTGTTTTTGCATGGACGTTGAATTTGGTTTATACATATTTGAGTTTCCAGCTAGTGCGGTTAAAAAAAAATGTTTTTAGTGCAGCCCGTTTTCTCTGCCGGTAAGTATAGTTATCAAAAAAGGTTAAAAAACACTGTTCAAACTAGACAAACGACTTTTGATTAGCAGGCACAACCTCATTAAAAATTAGCGTCCACTATAAATTCACATGAAATATGCATCCATTAAAATGTCACACTTTTTTAATTCACTCTAAAGGTGATAATTTTATAGATATTCATTTTAATTAGAATAAAAATAGATTATGATCTAATATGAAAGAGAATTTTAAAGCATTTTTCTGTTTGATGATTAGTGTAAAGTTATGTAATTAAATTCCAATTTAATAGACACAACGACAAACACAAAAATAATCTGTACAAAATATTACAAATTCCCAAAATGTTAACTCGCCTACTTTATGGTACATAAGTAGTATCGTTAAATTCGAATGAATGTGTGTATAGGGTGTGCACGAGTTATTTTTTTGTTTAATAAGAGATAAGGCACAGGTTGATATCACAAAAATATAATTTTATACTCACTCTGGTTCATAATCCGTATGCTTGATTTGTCTTAAACTAGTTGCAAATGTTTTCTTTAAAAATATCGGATGCTTTGTTACTATTTCTTTGGGAACATAAGATTTATAATTTTTCTCTAATTTTTCTATAGTAAATTGTTTCTCAATCATATCCTTATACATATCGGCCACAGCAAGCCCAACTATTTTACTCTTATGTTTACAATATTCTATTTCAGGTATTTTACTCGATATAAAATCATTTCGAACTTGATAATAATAATAATTGTATCCGTTCTTATCTAATTTCTTAAATTGTTCTAAATTTGGTACTTTAAAACGTAACCGAAATTCATATTTTGTACTCGGTACAAGCTCTGAATTGGGTGGCACCCATGTATTTGTACCATTTATCCTTAAACTAAATAAAAGCCGGACGGCTGGTGTAATTTTTAGTGAATTGCAATAGAATATGCATACATCTTCGCATTTCTTAAGTTCGGATTCCAGTCCAAATTCATTGTATTCAGATGTTGTATATAAATATACTGAACACGTACCAACAGTCATTTTTAGATTTGATCACGAACATATAAAATATGCCGCCACGTATTTTTATGTCTATAGGTACTCTTGGCAGTAAACGTGTTGTGTGGTGTTCATTTTTTTAAAATTTTTGTTAGCCTTAATTTTCCTCCATTTCATTTGAGTTGATTACTGAAAATAAATAAAAAATAAAAATTATAATTTTCTTTTCGGGTAAGTTATATGTATTTATTTATTTAATATTTATACACTTGGAAAATCTGAATGAAAATTTAAAATTGTATTATTATTCATTGTTTATATTATAATAGAGGAAAATTTTAAATCAATATTTATTTAGTTTGATTGCAGATGCGCGTTCGGTAATAACTTTGATATTTTACTGGCGAAATTGGCATATGAACGAAATAAATTGTTTTCTATAAATGTTAGCTGTGATTAAAAAGTGCAACTGGTGCGCTATTAATTATAATTACTGTTTGCAGTGTAATGAAAGCAGTTAGTATGTTACAGTTGTTATTTGGTTTTCCGAAATGAAATGAATATGTCTCGTTTGGGTAGAGGAAACCAAACTCAAGCATTTAAATTGCTGCAAAGGGACACTTCAAGAAATAAGCAATTGGGAAATACGTTTTAAGGGTTTGAAATAAAAATCGAGCAAGGTAAGCCCAAATATCTTGGTTTTATTGAGCTCTTAACGCTTGGAATGGAATTTATAGGTTTAGTTAATACAGTATTAATAAATCTACAGCCTTAGAGGCAGGAATTGACATTCCTGCGTCTCTACGATCTCACCGTTGGAATCATATCTAGAATGTTCATAATGCAGAATGTTGTAGGTGACTAGCCCAGCAAACGATTTCACATAAAATCGTTTTGAAGTCTGAGAGAGAGAGAGGGCTACAGAGAGAGGAGAGAGAGCTAGAGAGAGAGAGCTAGAGAGAGAGAGAGAGAGAGAGAGAGAGAGAGAGAGAGAAACTAGAGAGAGAGAGCTAGAGAGAGAGAGAGCTAGAGAGAGAGAGAGAGAGCTGCAGATCAAGAGAGCTAGAGAGAAAGAGAGCTAGAGAGAAAGAGCTAGAGAGAAAGAGAGCTAGAGAGAAAGAGAGCTAGAGAGAAAAAGAGCTAGAGAGAAAGAGAGCTAGAGAGAAAGAGAGCTAGAGAGAAAGAGAGCTAGAGAGAAAGAGAGCTATATATAGAGAGAGAGCTACAGAGAGAGAAAGAAAAAGAGAGCTGTATATAGAGCGGGAGAGCTAGAGAGGGAGAGCTAGAGAGGGAGAGCTAGATAGAGAGAGAGCGAGCTAGATAGAGAGAGAGCTAGATAGAGAGAGAGAGCTAGATAGAGAGAGAGAGCTAGATAGAGATAGATAGATAGATAGAGAGAGGGCTAGATAGAGAGATAGCTAGATAGAGAGATAGCTAGATAGAGAAAGCTAGAGAGAGAGAGCTAGAGAGAGGGAGCTAGAGAGCTACAGAGAGAAAGCTAGAGAGCGAGCTAGAGAGGGAGAGCTAGATAGAGAGAGCTATAGAGAGCTAGAGAGAGAGATAGAGCTTCAGAGAAAGAGCTACATAGAGAGCTACATAGAAAGAGCTATAGAGAGCTACAGAGAGCTACAGAGAGCTACATCGAGCGAGAGTGACACATACAGAGTTACGAAGAGGGCGATGCATGCATATTTCGAAGGCGCTGGTTCTTATAATGACAAGACAATTGTATACTATCAACATCAATAGAATGAAGCTATAATTTGTTCATTTTCAGGACTGCCCGTAGTCACATAATACGCTGTAACACTTCAAACTTGAAGCAGGTTTTGATTTCACATTTCAATGACATTTACAATTAAACTCGATTTGACGTAAGCTACAATAATCAAAGGACGATAATTTTTGTAGTGAAGAACAGAGAGTTGTTGCCTTATTTTAATCGGCTAAAGCTTATCTGAAGTCCCTTCAGATAACTCTACCTTTCGGAAACTGCAAAAGTGCATAATTACTGAGGAAACCTCAATGTGAGAAACAGGAACCTTAAATCGACAACGTTCTATGCTGGCACTTTTCAGAAAGAAGCGGCAAGTCCAGTTAACGCAAAAATAATAAGAACTCTACAACTTCATAACTTCTAGGGCATTAATCATGTGGATTTTCACTCATATCTAAGATTTCATCAACTTATAGAAGGCATGTTTTTTCCTTACTGTTGCATTGTTAAATAAACGGTCAGTTTCAGGGTTAAGATCTTTCTGGAAAATTATGTGCTTTAGCCAAAGGTACAACGGATTGGTCGAACTGCAAAAACCATAAATATTTGCAAGCAACAAGTATGGACACGTATTTCGTTTTCAATTATATATTTCACAACGGAATGTTCAGAGAGGCGATTACTCACAGTTGTCACCAGTAGTATCTTTCGAAGTCTGGCGGAAACAGGGCGTAGCTGTCTAATTGATATTCATTCCATCAAGATGTGATTATTTCCATTTCATCTTATCGTTTGTGAAATGGTTTGGAATTTCACGATAAAGGAACCATAGTTCATTTTTCGCTTCATTTGCCGAAGCACTCTGAATTGAAGTTTGAAAACAGCGGGAAATGTGACGTGCAATGCAAATTCACTCAAAGGCTGGAAATCGGCAGTACCACAGCAATATTTCAAAGCGCGTTTAAGATTAATGAACATTTTCAGATAAAGAGGCAGCACTCTTCAGAAAGAAGCAAAATTGTTCACACCAAGTAACGAGTTACGGTTATTATGATGGAAAAAATATTTTTCAACTCACCATGGTTAATTGTAAAAGAAGTGATGGAGAAAATTTAGAATTATCTTGCGCCTCTAGAACAAAACTTTCGTGACATTTTCCCATTAGTAAGTTTTTATTTGCCACCAACGCCATAACGGTCATTTTGAGGATGAAATTTCTTTCACCAAAACTGTTGTATCCATACTTCATTCTATTTTTTTCTATTTATTCTTCAAGACCTTTACAACGACATGGTACACGTCAATATCAGACTGAAACATTTGATTTTACCTCATCGTGATGAATATTTATAGGAGTCGTAAAAAAAAATTGAACATTTTCTTGAGTCCCTACATCAAAAGCTTTCCAACAAATTTTAGTATATGTGTGTGTATGTATGCGACTTCCAAAAGTGATCAAACCGGTATATCTCCACCAGCGCTATAATGATAATTGAAGCGCCAGAAATAATATCTTTAACAACGATATTCAGCATGGTTATATTCAATTGGAAACAAATTGATTTTCACCTCACTTTGATGAATATTTGTAGCGGTGGTGAACAAGATTAGAATTTGTTTGCACTTCTCGAACAAGATGTTTACAATAATACCACCTCCAAGACTATATGACACCTGCAAGTGACCAAACAGATATATGTAAAAACTCTTTTCGGCGATATACATATAGCAGCACGGTAACATTCGACTGAAAAAATTTACTACTACTAATTATTGTGACCTCTCGATCAAGATATTCCAGTGACATCACCAGAGACTTGATCTCGGTGGTAGCTGCAAATAACAAATATATTTTGCCTACTTAACTCATGCCTATGCGATGTGACTTGTAATGAGTCTTCTGACAAGCACAAACGTAATACAAGCTACGAGGTAAAAAAAAATTAATTAAAGGAACAAAACACATAGGCAAGCCTAGACTTGACTGCTAATTGGTTCGATTAACGTTATGTGTATGGGCAAAACAATGTACGACCAATTGATTCAATTATCTTTAAGATTTACAGTACAGGCTATAGTACGATACATCAACAAGGAGGGGTACAAGGAGACTTGAGTTTATTTTCAAAATATATTTAAAAATTAAAAATTATGTAAACGCCTGAAAAGGGACTCCATTGTCGTCAGATTCTCGAAAATAAAAATACAAAAAAATTATCTCCCCAAAAATTGAAGTGTTGCATTAAAAAGGAAACCCCCTTTAAATTTTTATTAACCAGAATATGAAGACAAAAGGATGCTAAGAGTTCTCTATTTTAGAACTTATGTGAATAATTAGTAAAACTCAGGTGACGATATGCAAAATTTCTGCTTGCAGTGATGCACGCAGATCTGCATTCGAAATACATGTGCTGCATGACATTTTATATTTTTTGACTTTTTGAATGATGCCTTATTTTATCACAAATGAATTAATTTGTATCTGCATTATGGCACTTGTCACAAATAGCTTATTTTCTGCCCACAAATTAAAAACAAAAAATAATTGAAAAAAGTATACAAATTGTACTAGATTTGTTTTCTTCTATGTAATGTAGCCTACTAATAAGCAGACAAATTAGAAATAGATGCTGGAAACAGATTTGCAGAATTCTGCAAGATCGAAATTAGAAAACACTAGTTTATATGGAATGAAATGCATTGACATTTTTAATTTTAGGGCGAATCAGCAGACTACATTAAATAAAGATAACAAATCTAGTATAATTTGTATATTTTTATATTTTTCAATCAATTTTTTTAATTTGTTGACAGAAAATAAGTTTTATGTGACAAGCGTCACAATGGAGGGTAAAAATTCATTAATTTGTGACAAAATAGGGCTATCATTCATTAAAAAAAATTGTCTATATGTATTAAATAAATACCACAAAAAAAATTCTACTTTTCAAAATGACACTCATGTAGTTCACCCAAATTTCTACCGGCAGCGCTGCGAGCAGAAATTCTGCTCATGTGTTTCCAGCAAGAGACAAACTGCAGAATTCTGCATGGCTTGCAGAATACATATATTTCATTTCTTATAAAATAGTGTATTCTAATTTCGATGCATGCAAAATTCTGCACATTGTTTCCACCATAATGCTGGAAACAGATGTGTAGGATTTCTGCGAGCAGTAACGCTTGGCAGATTTTTTATTTTTTCAGTTCTATATTTTTTAACATTTGTGTGATATTCTGGCATTCTGACATCCTTATTCTGGCATTTACCACAAAGAGCTTATTTTCTGTCAAGAAATTAAAAACGATCGATTGAAAAAATAAAAAGTATACAAATAGTACTAGATTTATTTTCTTTTACGTAATGCAGCCTACTGATTTGCAGCAAAATTAGAAATAGAGATGACTTGCAGAATTTTGAATGGCAAGCAGAATCCATGTATTTCCAAAACTATGCACGGCTGTTTCTAGCATAAAGAACCACATTCATACCGATTAAAACAATAACTCGTATCGAGTCGATTATCGAGCAAACAATTGTTATTCAACCCAGAACAATTTGGTTTTTAGTGTGTTTCTTAGTTTTGTTTTTTGTGAGAACTCTAATTTTCCGATAAGTGACATTTTTTCTAGCGCTCTAGCTCAAAATATCAAATGATTGTGGAAAGTGCTGCAAAGCAAGAAGAGGTGAAATTTTGGAAGTGAATTGTATTGTTTTTTGCGATATTTCATAAAAATGTATTGAATTAAGTGACTACGATATTGGGTTGATAAGAAAAAAATATTGGAATTGTTTTTTGTTGTAAAGAGTGTCTAAGTAAATTTGAATTTTTAAAAAGGAATTGTGAAATCACAAAATCGTTGAATAATAATAATTTATAAATTGAAAAGATGGATAGTAAAATAAATAATCTGATTGAAGAAATTAGAAATGTTATGTGTAATGGTACTTGTTCTAATAATAATTCAAGTAATGAACAACAAAAATCATCATATGCGGATATCATGAGAATTCCAGCTTGTGTAGTACCCAAAAAGGATAGTGTAAATAAATTGAATGGCTCCACAAAAACTGGAGAAAAAAAGCGGTAAGACCTTCGATTCTGTCAATTGAAATTAGTGAGATTTCTAAATTGGAAAATAATTCTGAAGCCATTCAAAATTCTTCGATCGGATAATTTCGGGTCAAGACAGTTGAACCGAGGTTGTGGCTACACTTATCAAAATTTGATACTGCCTTACACGACTGTTGATCTCATCAATGTCTAAAACTTGCTTGGAGATTCGACAGCTGGAAAGTATTTAAATTACTTAGTTCCAAAACAACATAATCTGGACTCTTTAGAGTTTATCTGTTACAAATTGGGAATTACAGACGTTTTATGAGCTAAGGCCTCAGATGACAATACATGGCCGACCGGTGTTTAATAACATTACCTCCGCGGGTGAAGTTTCGGACAGGTATTGCAGCAAATTAATTATAAAAACTTTTGTATTACTAAATCTGTTCCAAGTGGTAATCCGCAGCTAAATGTTAATTCATGTTTAAAATTTGGCCATTTAAATGTTCATAGTTTAGTAAAACATTTAAATAAAATTAAATGAACCGAATTCGACTTTCTTGCTTTGACAGAAACTCTTCTTAACAGTAAATTTAAACAAGTCGCTTCGCATTAATAATTATAAAATAACACGCTTTGATCGTCCGAACAATATTCGTTGGAATGGGGCTGCTAAAGGTAAATTAATTATTGTCTAATATATTCGGCAAAGTTAAAATGTTGACATCTGAACTTATCGGGTGTTTTGGTAAAATTTTTGTATTAGATATTTGTAATCTTCCTTCTGCGAGTACTGATGATATTGACAATTTAAAAACTGTTATTTGTTGTGGAGAATTTAACTTTAATATGTTGGTTAGCAATAAACTAAGTGCTTGCTTGAGTTTACATAATTTGTACTATTTACCCTTTAAGGCGACTAGACTCACTAGCAGTCTGTTGGATTTAATAAGTTTGTACGAGCAGGACCTGCACAGCTAACAGTTCCTGCTATTTCTGATCATGACTTGATTTTTGACTCATACAAGTTCTCTCTTACCAGAGATAAAATTTCTTATACATATCTCATATAAGTTCCTGATTATAAAGCAATCAATCATGAGGATTTTATAAATTGTTTCTTTTCGCTAGACCGGGTTAATTTTTATTTTTGTCCTGATGTGAATGATCAATTATATATAATACATGTGTACCTCGTTAAAGAAGTATTGAGAAATACCCCACTGCTCCGTGGCTAAATATACCTATTTTGAATTTAATTTAAAAATATAAAATGTTTAAATTAGAGCTCGATTTAAAATCATTTAAATATTTTAGAAATGTAACCAACAAATCTGTGGCCACACCACAAGTCATAAAGATATAAGTCGAGTTATGCCCTTTTACGTTTTTAAATTCGAAATCTCCGTAATCAATTTCAAATCATATCAATTTTTTATAATATTCCGCCAACTGCAAACAACCGTAATGGTTATTTGCAGTTGCCAGAATATTACAGAAAATTGATATGATATGAAATCGATTACGGAGATTTCGTATTTGAAAACGTAAAAGGTCATAACTCAACATATGTCATTATGCATACAAGCGAAAAATGTATTCTATTTTGGGAATATGCACAATCCTAAAACAATGTGGAACAATTTCCTGCTAATAAAATTTTCGTAATTCGAAAAATTAAATCGGATTCAATGGCATTCGTTCATTTGACAGACTAATTCAAATTGTATATTGATTTGGTTCTGTCGTATATCACATTCATCATTAACTAGTGTTTAACGAAATCAGTATTTCCCAATTTGTGGAGAGTGGCTTCGATTATTTCCCTACCTAGCCAATCCAACGTTCTGGAAAAAATTATACAACTACAAATAACTGAGCACTTCAATAGCTTTAATTTTCTGCACAGTTACCAGGCGGGATACAAATCTGGCCATAGTACTAATACAGCTCTTGTGCATATAGTAGATAATCTATCGGCTATTTTAGACAAAGGTAATTCATTTGCAATTTTAGTTCTACTAGACTTTTCTAAAGCGTTATATTGTGTTAACCATATTCTGTTGCATCAAAATTTTATGATATGAGTGCTAATATTTTGATTTATTGTCAAGCACAATAAGCGACTAAATTTTTACTCACTTTAAAAGGGTAGATTTACACTCACTAATATTTTAGAAGATGATCAAAGGAAGCTTCTTCTACGTATCCTAAAAAATTCGTTCATAAATGAATGTGGAATTTGCAGTTTTGAAATGACGTAATTTTCCTCATTCCATGAGGAACATGTTCCGAACACTAATTATCATGAATTTCATGTTACCTATCTGCTATGATCTGTCTTCTGAAAGGATCGCCAAACCGTCTTACAAACAAGTAAACAATTAGGGATCAATTTAGGAGACTAGTACAACAAAATTGTCTACTGAACATTCCTCTTGTCCTGGCATTATCATCTGAGAAGGCTACACCCGCCATAAGTAGTTCTGAAAAAGTTAATAAATTGTCACATAATATGCAAGAAAAACAATTCGGGAAAAGTGAAAATTTCGCCGTCAATGTTAACAAATAAAATCGACGTTATTGCTATGGAAATCATTGAAGCAAAGCGTAACGAAATAAAAATTATATTTTCCAAAATGTATTGGCTGATGATGGGAAGAAAATCTATGCTGTAAACCCATATATTTTTTGAAATGTTTCATCATTTATTCGTTGATTTGAATGATGTTAGGTGGACGATTGTTCCAGATTAATTCAAATTTTCCAGATTATTTAATAATTTTCGAGACTACTGAAGATTCCTCAGTATTTATTTTAGTAGTGTTCATTAGCGTTGAGTGGTTGCTTTTTAATAAGTTGCTCAGGTACAGTTTATTTCATATTTTCTACTATCGAGATTTTTCGAGGTTATCAGACAAACCAAAATAGTAAAACAGCCGAATTTTTAATTAATTTATGACAAATCCTTAGAAGACGTATGGAACAATTCAGAAATTCTAAATTGAGTAATTTCTTAGAAAAATTCCTTTCCCGATTAATTTATGTTTTATACGTGTATTCTACATTCTACCTGGAGCCGTCGTAATTTTTTTCAATTTTTCCCAAACTTCACTGATAGGGAAATTAAGAACGGCTGTCTGGCTAAACCATGCCGAAATCAATTTTTTTAAGTAACAATTATTAAAACACTTTAAAAAAATGTCAAACAAGCCAACTACCCTTAAAATTATAATTAATTAATCAATATTTCAGATCGCGAGGCTGATGAAATAATTCAAAATTTCAACAGCTAAGATATAGATAAATAAATGTTTACATCTGCACTACAATGTGTCAACTACAAAACATTTTTTTTTTAAATATAAACAAATATTCATCTACTAAGAATTATTTGATGTGTCACCCACAACATTCATTAATCAAATCACGGATGTAAACAAAACAAAAAATTGTTTTGAAAAGTTATCTAAATTATCTGTAAAGTTCACAATAATCATAGACATTTTTATCTAAATGACCTAGCTACTTTATTCGGGCGATACTATCAAACCAGCAGACATACATTAATATAACACTTAATATGCCATTAAAGTTGTTTAAATTTTTTTTTTTTTTTAAATTTACGATAACCATGCAAAATTAATCTTTTAAGGTTTTATCATCGACACTAAACTTTGCATGGGTTTTAATTATTCATTTCGTTTATTTTTGGGTTCTGCTGCTATATTAAAATAATCAATATTAGCTCTGGGCGATTTAATATGGTGGGCGTGTTTACAAAAATTGTGACGCCATATGTGAGATAATCTTTAAATACAAATTATTTTGATAGAGAGATAAGAATTATATACACAAATTTAATTGTATAGCGAATTATCTGTTTTGGTCTAAAATTAAGTTTTGTAATTTAACCTCTTCCAAATCTAGGGTTATATGGATAAGTTGCTCGTATATTTGGAAAATCCAAAAATTGAAATCAAATTTAGCTTCATTCATCATCCTTGAACGAGCTTATTGTATTATCTTGAAGTAATACGTAAAAAAAAAATATTTCGAGCCACAAAGACGGCTCAATAATAATATTAAGAACAAGCAAAAAATAAATCTATTTTCTAAGATTAGTTGTAGACGGTTTGTCTGCAGACACAAAATTTAACCGGATAAATACACACACACACATGGATACATCAAAAGATGATTATTTTAGTCAAAAATATTCTGCAATGCAGTTAACAATTTTCCAAAATGAGAGGAAATTCTAAGAATTATTTATTTAAATTTTACAGTACAAAAAAATATTTTATTCTGTGGAAATAGGAAAAAAAAAACTCAGTTGATAACCTTTCATCTTACTTAATATTTACAGATAAGGCAATGTGTCTAATTATTATTTAAATAAGATTTTGATTATAATTTTAAGGCGACATAGACTGATAAAGATAATATGATTTGTGGTCATAATATGTACACATACAAATAAAAAATTGCCCAAATCTTAATTAATAAATAATCATGAGCATATCTAAAGGCGATTGATCGATCTGACAGCCCTTTTAAATGAACGTATTGTACGAGTATTTCTTTTTAAAAGGCTTGGACTTATATAATCTGCTTAAGAATACGTTTATAAAAAAGTCTGAAATAACAAACAAACAAATTATTTATTTACAGCTTACGAAAACAGGTTTGATATTTTAAAATTTTAAGAATTTTTTTGTCAAATCAAAATGTGTGTTAGAACACAAAATCAATATATAAGTAAATAAAATTGATAAAAGCCAGCCAACAACGGTCGGACAACATGTAGATTAATCATCTACAAATTATAATTAATGAGTTATAGTTAGGTTGGAATATAATTCTCACTGTTTATAAAAAAAAATAAACCTGCTTACACCTTAAATTTTGAGGCACTCGTAATACATTTTTTTAATTAAATTAACTTTTAAAACATTTTTTCTCTCTTGAAAAAATGGCTAAACCTACACTGCAGGCAACTGAGAAAAAAAAAACTCACGTTTTAATTTTACATTGCAGTTGTTGGGGTTTGTTGAAAAACAATTTTCGTGATTTCCTCATGAAGTATTCAATGCACATAATATATTAACAAAACATCTCAAGAAAATCTAAAAAGGGAGGAGGATGAGAACATTTCATCTTTCAAAATTTAATCGTGTTTTAAATACAAATTTACTTTCCAAATTACAGAGACTTTTAAACTTACAAATTTTATGTAGCAACTTTTTGACTTTTGTACAGGAGAACATCATTTTGTAACTTATTTTTTAACAAAAGTTAATTTAAATTTTTTATGAACAGGAATACAGAATAATTGGAATCTCAAAATTAAGACAGGTTTGAGATACAAAGATTTAACCTTATTTTAAATCCACTGAGAAACCAGGGGTGACATGTTATAATCATCACTTTTTTCGCTTCGATGCAATTTCGACAGAGTAACGGTATCTTACAACTAAATTGCTTTAAAATTTTATATTTTTAACAAAGGAATACAGTTATTCTATCGAAAATACATCGAAGCGAAAAAAATGATGGTTATAACATGTCATCCCAGGTCTAAGATTTAGAAGTGAATCTTTTAAATCTTATCAAAAATCACATGCACACTTCGGCTTCACTCAATGATAAATCAAGTCAACAAATAAACATAAATATAAAATCAAGGCCAAAAAACATTTCAAACTCACGCAACAAAACGAAAATCGAGACAAATCGTTGGAATGGTATTTATTGTAGGTATGACCTTCGGCACAGTTCTAATTTTAAACTCACTCTTTTTGTTTCGATTACACTAAAACAATTATTGTACGTGATTTTTGACTTACTAAAAACTAATATTCAATCTGTTTTGAAACCATATCATATCGAAAATCAGAATATTCTTACAAATTTAAGTAGATAAATTTCCGCGTAAATCAAGGCTATAAAATCAGATTATTTTAGCTTAAAATTTCAAATTCTTAACTCGATTAAAATGATTATATTGTAAGTGTGTAAGTGTTTGTTCAGAGTTGTTGATCAGGTTTGTAAAATAATTGTAATCTTTTTGATTGCAAGACGATATAATAACGATATGACGGAATCGTTTGTTACAAGAGATCGGCACAATAATACTGTGGTCAATGAAAATTTATTCCGCGAAAAATTTAAACCGTAATTTTTTGTTGATCCACCTTCGGTTTCCAGAATATCTTGCATCCTCGAAAGAAAAGAACTCACTAAATTTATTCTTTGGTAAAACTTTAGCTTTCTTTGGATGACTTTTCATTGTCTTTTTGTGGAAGAACCTGTGCTTGTAGATCGTTCCAACAAGTTTTTCCAACAACTGTTTTAATGAGTTCCGGATCATGAAATCCTGTATTGAGAGAATTTTGAAAGAATTTGTCCGGTTTTACAAAAAAATAGCATCATAAAAGCGGTACCGTATATACGGTTAATTTCCGTCAAAAATTATCCAACTAATGGCCGATTTAATGATGAGTTGAATAGTGGCAAGCCAGGAAAAAAAAATGACAAGCAAATTATTTTTTTTTGTCCCGCTCTGCGTCCACTGGCCGCAATTAAGGACCATTTTAATTAAACAAATTTTATTTTGCTAGCCCGATGGAATTCCTTGATGGAATTTCAAGTTGTTAAGTTCTCATATCTTAATTTTATTGTATTAGTTTTATCAAGTTATGTTTAGAGCGTAATTTAAAAAGTTTGATCCAAATAGCTAATTTTTGTGTCATTTGAGGAAATATGGTTTGATATCGATCACGACAAACATTAAGAAATTCAAGTTAAAATTAAATTTAGGTGATATTGCACCAATGGTCCAATACGGTCACTACAATAACAGTTGTGTTACCTGAGAAGTCACAAACGTACATAGACACACAAAAATACAAAAAAGCAACTTTATGATTTTTTAATTGTACATTGTTCAATAAAATTTAAAATTTGTCATTGTCGTTAATTAATTTGATATTTCTTTATTAGTGAAAAAAAAATCAAAATTTGTAAATAATTTGAGTGACTAGATAATCGAAAAAACGTGGACATAGGAAGAATATTGATTTATCCTATTTACTTAATTCATAAGCCCATTGTTATTTGTCAAGGTCAAGTACAATTTTATAACAAAATTATTTGTCTACCAAAAATCAATTGTCAGACACCTCGATCGAATTAGAAGCTACCAAATTTAACAATTAACATTTTACTGGTTGTGTGTATTGCATATTATATCATATTCATAATACAGCAAATTAGTTTTGAATAAAATTGTAAAAATTAAAAATTGCTCGAATTAGTCAATCATGTATGTATGCACAATAACATTCAACTTCTTATGAAGTGGCTCAAATTAAGGTAAATGTTCAACTTTAAAATTATCGATTTACGACGATTAAGAAAAATTAAAGAAAATTATTTTTCTTATTTTAGTGAAAACTTAAAAATGTTTATCCAATGACGTTATCAATGGACGCCAGAAATTTGTCAAGACCATTGTTTTAAAAATAAATTATGCACAAAATTTTATCAACACAATAATTGGTTGCTTAGGGGAAAAAATCTGCTTAGATAAAAATAAAAAATCTGCCACCAAAATTTTACCACCAAAAAATAAAAAATTTGTTTAGTGATTTTGTTCAGAAAAAAGTACTAACAGAACGGTTACAACGACATCTCGCTTTTCAAAATACAATTTTTCAAAATACAATTTATCAAAATCCCGCATTGCTAAAGAATAAAAAATCCCGCTTTTTATTATTTTGAATCTCTCTGGCAATTCTTAATGCTTTTTTCTGTTTTAAAAATAAAATCTGCATTTTCTAGAATTTGCACACGATTTCCACGATGCAGGATTTTAAGGATATATAAACGTACCCAACGGCTCCGGCAATTCCAGTCAAAAAGATTTCAGTCAAAAATTAAAAGGGAACTCAGTCAAAATAGTTTTAGACTGAAATACCTTTTCAGAAGAAAGTTCAATCAAAAAACTAAAAAGGCATTCAAGTCAAATCTTCTTTGAGTGGAATTATTTTTGGATTTGAGACTAAAATATTTTTTGAAAAGGAGATTCAGTCAAATATCTAAAAAAGAATTCCATGCAAAATTGTTCTCCGGGAATACAGTCAAAAACAATTCAATCAAAAAAACGAAAGGAGCTTCAGACCATAAAATTTCCTATACAAATATTAAGACTACAACTCTATTTAAAAAGGAACTTCAGTCCAAAAAAAAGGTCTTTCGGACAGAAAACAGTTTGACTGAAATGCCGTTGATTGAATAACCTTTTTGAAATGTACTTCAGTCACAAATTTTTGGACTGGAATACCTTTTGGTAGGTTTGCTTCCATTTCCAGAATTCTGGTAAAGGAAGATTTAATTTTCAAATATGTATTCTGGAAAATGGAGATTTATTTTTAATATTAGACTGGAAATCTGTATTTTCCAGACTATTTGAAAACTGTTTCGAATGTGTCCATAGTCTGGAGGAACTATAATCTCATTTTTTACAACAATTTTGCCTGCAAAAATCCAAAAAGAATCCCTGACCACAAGAGTTTTGACTTGAATGCCTTTATAGTTTCTTGTTTGAACTGCCTTCTGAAAAGGCATTTCAGGCTAAAAAATATTTTGACTGAGTTACCTTCTAATAACTCCTTTCGTTTTTTACTGGTGCCCCGGAGCCGGCGTGCAAGTCTATAAAGGAATTTCAGTAAAAAAAAAAAACCAACCAAAAGTTATTCCAGTCCAAAAATTTGTGATTGAAATGCCTTTCAAGAAGGTTGTTCAGTCTAAATAGACAAAGGGTATTTCAGTCAAACTGTTTTTTGACCGAAATACCTTATTTTTTACTGAAGTTCCTAATTTTTGACTGAAATGTTTTTGACTATATTCTCGAAGAACAATTTTGCCTGGAATTCCTTTTTAGTTCTTTTTTTCAAAAAGAAGTCAAGTCAAAAAAGTTTTGACTTGAATGCCTTTTTAGTTTTTTGATCGGACTTTCTTCTGAAAAGGCATTTAAGTCTAAAACTATTTTGACTGAGCTGCATGTTAATTTTTGATTGAAACTCCTTTCTGTTTTGACTGGGAGTTATAAATCGAAGATGTAAATTTGCGATGAAAATTTTACTCAAACTATTTTATGTTAAAAGATTTTGTTTTTAATTCGACTAAAATCAAATTACAATTCAAAATCGCCTCAATTTTCTGATGACTATAAATATCAAATTATTTTTCTACACAAATTTTAAAATTAAAATTGCAACAATCATTTTCAAAATTTTGCTATAATTTTTTAACTACGTCGTAGTTAATTTCATATCTGATTTTATTTTTACGCTTACTTGAATGTGTTCTCGTGTTTTATTTTATATACAATCGACACAAATATATTCTTGATGCTTGATACATAGCAAAACTAACAAAAATGTTTATACAGGCAGGTCTCGTTCGCTCTTTACACAAGGAAATGTACTATATATTATTGGTTTTTGTCATATAATATTTAACAACAACAAAAAAACAGAGACATTTTTGTTGGTTTTGGTATAGTCATCACAATTATTTTCCTGTATCTTCTTGATACATAGAACAGGAATGTTTGTATGTTGGCTATAAGGGTATTATTTGTATATAATATGTATAATGAAAACATAATACGTCTCCTGCTACGCACATGGAAGATTGTAGAAAAATATTTACCTTCAATGTGTGTTTTTTGTATTCATGAGACAACTATAGTGTTCTCGATAAAACACGAACTATACAAGCACAACAGAAGTTTTAGTGTATTCGACTCAAATAGGATTCTTATACTTCGTATAATCGAGTGAATTTGAGTCGAATCGGAATCCGACATATATAATCCATATAAAATAGTATATTTTAGGTATGATTAATTTTTTTTTACAGGGTATTATAAACTGCATTAAATAATATTAAATTAATTTAAATAATATTAAAAGATTATAAATTAACTAAACTATATAAATAAAATACTAATTTGGAAATATTTATTTTGAGTTGAGTTGAGATTTGGTTTGCAACACATAATGACGTATTTATTAATGCATGCCAAATTTCGATTAAACGAATGTTTGAGAGGCTAAATGTATTGTACTTAATTATTAACTTAATCGATTTATTGAAGTTTAGGTTGCAGTATGAGAGTATATAAGTAATAAATGTCGAAGGTGTTGATTTTGTTTATCTTAATTATGCCAACAGGATTAGTAAAATTACAACATTAATAATAATAATAATTTTTAATGTCCTGATGTCCCATTGGTTTTGGTATGTGTAAATGGGTGTACGGTCTGTGCCCGGGAATACTGTAGATCCTGTTATAATAATTGTTCATTTAAGTAATAAAATTTGGTATTATGGTGATTTATTTATTAATTAAATTTAGTTTTCAGAGTTGACTGGGAATTTTTATATTAATTTTATTTGTTGATTCTTGATATACTTATAGTACCTAATTGAATTATTAAGGAGTCTAGGGTGTTGTGGTGTTGTAACATTATCATTTTTAAATAATTTTATATTAATTTTATAAAATAATAGAATTTATAATTATTTATTTTCTTTTTCTGGATAGGTAGGAAAGGAAATTGGTGATTAGTTTTAAGTTAAATTTTATGTTTAAACGGTTTTTAACTTTTATTTTAATTCTTGTTGTAGTACGCAATAATTAATTAATTAGATATAAAAGGACCATGAATAATGAAATAAGCGCTGTTATTTTAAATTTGTCTTAATTATTTTATCAGGTAAATTAATGAAAGGCGGACAGGGGTGAAATTACAACATGAATAATTTTTTAAGTCCTGTTTTAGATTTAGGGAGTCCTGAGTATAAGGCCCTGGATTCCAGAGAAATGATCATCTAATAATGTTGTTAGATTGTGCTGTCTTGTGCTAACCTATTTATTATATATTCTACTAATAATTTACTAACTATCGATCGCATTGGTGTCTGTAACCGGGTCGAGTCTGTCCCAACTAATAATCCTATCCTATCCTGCAGTTTTGTTATGTGTATACGGGTGTACGGTGTGTGCCCGGGAGTCCGGGAGATCCTGCTATAATGCTTGGCCATACACTCATAATCAATCAATCAATCAATCAATTTTTAAAGATTCAATTGAACTAAATTCACATTTCAATCTTCAATTAAATCCTCAGCGTATTTTATTGTAAATATGTATTTGTTCATTCTAGCTAAATTTCAAATTATGTACTCTGATAAATAACTATTCAAATTTTCTATTAATATAATTTTCATTTAGCTCTGTTAATTAATTAAAATTTCCAAGCTTCTGCCAATTCATTTCTGGAACTTTCATAAGAACTTAGATTTAAAAATGAACGACTATTTGAATCAAATACTTGCCAAGTTATTGACATTTGCAAAAACAAACCACAATACCATGTTGCAATACACAATAAGACGACAATAAGTATATTCTGTTAAATTGTGGTATGTTACTTGATAATGATACTCAAGACGTTTCTTATTTTGATTATAATTCAATACTTAACAAATTGATTCTGTTGAATTTTCTCAATGAAAAAATTATTTCACAGAAAATTAAATATAGTCATTGTTTAATGGCTACCTGGAATAATTTAAATAAAAATGAAAAGAAATTCAAAGATCTATCAAAAAATATCCTAATATACGTATTTCTTGGAGCAATTTAAGCTATATAAAAACAAATTTAGAAAAGAAATCCATGTATCAAAGAAAAATTATTATTCAATGAAATAGAAAATCATAAAACCAATCAAAAGAAATTATGGTCAGTTCTTAATGAAATCCTTTAAAACAGATCACTATAATTATAAGAATTCATCTATTGTGCTAAAACATACTCAATAAATTCTATTACAGTGTAGGAGATTCGCTTATCTCAGTTCCAAGATTAATGACTTTTCAATCGTTAAAATTATTTGAGTTTCAATTTTTTTACCACAGGACACTATTCAAGGACCCACGCTATTTCTTATATACAGCTGTGAACATGAAAATAGCAGTAGGCTCTGATTGTTTGCATATCATTTTATTTATATATATTTAACAAAGTATCCTGAGAAAACAGTTCAACACGATGGGGCTCAAATATAATGTGGTGTAGGGCTGTTTTTTCATGTTACGGTATGCCCTGTATATAAGATTGATGTTGTGTTTGTTACCCTATATACAGCAGCAAAGAAATGCCAATTAAATGGGTCTTCCAGCAGGACAACGACCCAAAGCAGACGAACCGAAACACCAAGGACTGGATTTACGTCAATAGGGTTGACAAAATGGAAAGTAGAAAATGGAAGCAAATATGTGTTCAGTGATTGGTCGTTATGTCATTCCCTACAACTGAATAAAAAAAAAAAACAAGTACATTGCAAACTAATACTTACGGATATTTTGCATTCCATAAACTTTCAATGTAAACCAATTTATCACTCTGAACTGGTAAACAATCTTGGCTTACGTATTTCGCAACAATTATCATGGTCGCAACATGCAGATTATATAAAACCTAAAATATCAACTTTTATGGGTCTCTAAAAAGAAATTATTCAATTTTATATTTCAGTTATCAACAACTTCCAATTTGGGTAGCTTTTAGTAAATTTCCGTAATGCAAAATAAAGTTTTGAGAGCTGTTATATTGCCCCAAAATATTGCCCGTTACTAAGCTTGTAGATTATTTTGACCATATGTTTCTAATACACAAAATTATCATGAACCTAATTCGTAGAAGTAATTTTCTTATATTAAACCAAAATAAAGAGAGAGCCGATTCTCAGTTCTATATAAATTTAATATTGCCTTGGACAGTGATTTTACAGAGGGGTTTTACTGTACAATGGTTAAATAATATAAACCGAAAAAATCTGTTCAACAATATACAGTGAAATCTCGAAATTTCCAGTATAACGAACCTTTTCAACTTGTTTGGTTGGCCGTAGGGCGT
The DNA here is from genome assembly GCA_958295665.1 of Tipula vernalis. Lineage (NCBI taxonomy): Eukaryota > Metazoa > Arthropoda > Insecta > Diptera > Tipulidae > Tipula > Tipula vernalis. Next base: position 131,212,031 of record OY282558.1, on the reverse strand, counting down.
TTCCTTAATGAAAAATTAACGAAGAAAAAATCAAGCAAAATTAAAACCTTAAACTCAAGATAAAATAAGTTTACTTGCAGTTTTTTTATGTAAATACATACAGTCCTAACCAAAATTATTTGTATCTGCTAAATTTTTGATGCAACATAACGGAAACATCTTTAAAAATTATATAAATAATAAACTTTTTGAAAACATTAATTTTAATTCAATAAATTTAAATACCCTGCTTTACATTTCTATGAAAAATTTTTTTAAATTTTAGTTCTAGGAGAAGTTACTGTTAATTTTGTTTTTGCCAAAATTATTTGTACCCTCAAATTTATTCTCAATATTATTTGTTCAATATGGAAAAAATCAAAATAAAATATTAAATCAAATAAATTTAAGATTATTTTTTGCTAATTAAATAATGATTTAGTCACTTATATTTTGTATGCAGATGGTCGGTTTTTGTTTAGCCTCTACAAGATCTGGCAAGTTTTTGAAAAATTTGTTGTTAACATCAGTTAGAATTTTATCCCGCTCAGTTTTCTGGGCACCCTGCTACAAATTTTTGGTATTTTTAGATCATGAATATCTTACACATTTAAACCTCCGCAAGTTTAAATCGCAGCCCTGGCCAAGACTTCTTATGTATGGGAGCATTATTGTGCTGAAGAGCAAATTGAAGATTGACTAGTTTATAATCAACCAGGAATTTTACTTCATGAAATACACCGAAATTGAACTATGGCCTTGAACAGTTGTAGTTTATAGGGTATACAGACAAACGGAATATTATCTACCGTCAGGAAATGAAACGTGATGGGAATGATAAGATAAGCCCTTTGATCCACGGAGAACTGTGTTATGTCCAAATTAGTACACTTTTGCCCTAATTTGATAATATTTCGATCTAACAACACCAAAAATTTGTAACAGGGTGCAAAGAAAACCGAGTGGGATGATATTCTAGGTGATGTTAACAACAAATTATTGAACAACTTGCCAGATGTTATAGAGGCTAAACAAAAACTGACTATCTGCATACAAAACATGAGTGACTATTATTTAATTAGCAAAAAATAATCTTAAATTTATTTTATTTATTTTTTTATTTTGATTTTTTCCATATTGAACAAATAATATTGAGAACAAATTTATGCGTACAAATATTTTTGGCAAAAACTAAATTAACTGTAATTTCTCCTAAAACCAAAATTTAAAAAGAAATTTGATTGAAATGTAAAGCAGGGTAATTAAATTTATTGAATTAAAATTAATGTTTTCAAAAAGTTTATTATTTATATAATTTTTAAAGATGTTTCCGTTACGTTGCATCAAAAATTTAGCAGGTACAAATAATTTTGGTTCGGACTGTACATGTAAATTCAGTCATCTAGTACAATTTCCTTAGGCATATTTTTGACAGTCAATGTTTTAGTACATGTTGTGAGTTGTTCTCGGTCTGAGTCTGAGTATTTTCTTAATATGGGAAATCACTGTTTATGTAAAATGATTAATTTTAAACGAAAGTAATTTTCGTTAGAAGAGAAATTAAAAATGTTGGAAAAAATTGATTCTGGTCAGGTAAAACACAATGTGGCTAAAGAATTTAATATCGCTCCATCAACGTTGTGTATGTTTATTAAAGGTCGTTGTAGATGTCGGTAAGGCTGCTTTTATATGGTTTCAAGAAGTGCGATCGAGAAACATTCCTATTAATGGTCCTCTAATTCATGAAAAGGCCTTAAAATTATCCAAATTGTTTGGCCATGGTAATTTTCAATCTAGTGTCAGGCTGAAGAGATTTAGGCATTTCTTTTAATATAATTTGCGGTGAAGAAAAAAGTGTTTCACTGGATAAAGGGAACGAATGGCGCGCAAGCAATGGAAAACCATGTATACTCTTTTAAGATGAAATTAACGTAAAATAACGGCTTACCGCATTTTTCTATTGTAACGCCACCGGAAAAATTGAAGTCACTAGTATTTGGAAAAACACTGAAACCAAGATGTTTGAAAAATATCGAGTCATTGCCTTGTGAATACCGTGCCTTAGTCCAGGCAGTTAAAATTAATTTTCGAAAGAAGTTAGTTAAAAATTACTCCTAAATTTATTGAGTGATACCAAATTCAATGTAAAAGAAGGTTGTGAGCTATTAACAGCGACTTGGTCGAATGTTCGGAGTCAACCATTCTGAAATGTTTTCTTAAAACTCAACTTTTTGAGAGCAAAATGATATTAAAACTGAATTGGAAGATTTGTGCAGAGCAGTCGAGGCGCCTGGTATCATCTTGCAGGATTATGTGGTTGTCGATAATCACCTTCTACTTAGGACTCCGAAGTGCTTCTTTAGTCAATTGCATTTATCTGATTCAATTTACTTACAAGTATGACCTATGTTTAACAGATAAGTAAGTTCATGCTTTAATAATACTGCGTTCATTTCTAGGAGAGATTGGTAACATGAGATAAAATGAGAAGTTCTAGTGGATCATGTAAGAAAATAATGTCCGGAAAAGATCACGACAAAGCGAGACGATTACAATTTTTTTCATCTAGTGAAACCAAAACAATAACCTAGAAAATCAGACTTAAAAGAAAAGATGCTACATATGCTAAGAGGAAACAGCTTGGCTTGTAAAGTTGGTTTTAAGAGAAGCCTGCAAAATCAATTTGGATTAATTTTTTGCCCATAACTTATAATGGCAAAGTATCATTGGACTAAATTGGCAATATATTTGGTATTTCTTCTAGCATCCAGTTTAGTACACACTCGTATACTGGTACCTCCATGAAGTGAGTTAGAAGACTATTAATGGTTTATAAAAAAAAAGTCAGTTTACTTGAACCGACGATTAGATAGCCCCAAGATTAGATTTTTACTGTTTACTTTACTTCGTCCGAAACCAGGCATTTCCCTGGGAGAAGTGTTTTGTGCTGTGGGCTTGATCGGATCGATTTTTCTGTATGTAAATTTTCGACTTTTCTAAATAGTTGGTAAGTTCATACCAGTGAAATTTGAGAGTTTGAAATTGATTTTATTCTATACGAACAAAATTCTCAATTACACGTCTTCCGCCAAACGTTCGAGGAATATGAAATTTGAGGTGTTCGTTGGTTGTTTTTCTAAGGTATTCTCTTTTTTATTGTCGTGTTTTGTTTATCCTTTCTGACAATTGATATGAAAACTTTGAGATTTAAATAAAAATTAAACTAATCACAGAGCGATCACACAACTGAGCACATTATCGAGAATAACAGTAACTATAAAAAATCCATTTAAAAATGCAATTGAAATTCCTAAAGTCACATCATGTTATAATATGTAAACAACAAAACTATTAAACTAACTTCCCGTCAGCAAAAAATATAAACGCAGCGCCATTATATTTACCAATGCAATTCTTTTTTCAATCATTTTCGTCGTTGATAAAAAAAAAAAATAAAAATTAAACGTTACCATTTTCAGTCATCTGGGAATATCCAAAATGTCTTTTTCGATTAACGACTATACTACGAGTATAATTTGTCTTTATCGAATACATTTACTACCTATTCTTGTACATTTGAAATAGTCAACAATGAAAAAAAAACGATAAATTACGATTTTTGTTTACCTGATATAATAAGGCGCGTAGACGATTTGTATGATATTATCGTAATCAGTCAATTAGGGGTGACAATTTTATGCTATTATTTTCAGAGTTCAATGCCAATGTTCATTAATATTACTTAGATAAAATCGAATAAATTGTTGATTAATATTGATGTTGGGGCTAGTTTAGGCGAAAGGTGTGGTTCTATATTTAATTGAATTTAAATGAAATATTTATACCACAAAATTAATTCTTACAAAAAAAAAAAAACAACAACAATTTTGACAGTGATAATTTACGTTTTAAATCATCTATACGGTAAAATATGTAATAAATTCTTATTTAGGCGATACTTTTGGAAAACAAGTTGTCATTTTATATATACATACTCGTACATACAATAAAATCCATTCCGCCTTTCAACTTATAATATTATTCTCTGTTTTATAGATTTTTAATTTCCATCATTCCGCGATGTCATATTTATATACAAACAACGTCGGCCGAGAGAGAGACTAATTTATAATTCAGCCCACGATGATGCTTATGTTGTTGTTTTGTAATTTGTTTTGTATGAGTTTGAAGAATAAATTTCTTATTTTTTGAGAATTAAATAAATAAAAAACAAATGTAAATCAATAAATAATGAATTTAATTTTACTGTAGGTACATGGCGGCATTATCATGTGGTAAAAAATGTGGAAGTTTGCGCTTACTTATTCATAACAAGATTTATTTACTATTAAACTAAGGGCATTGTATTGTACTATCATCGCTTTCTTAAAAAAGAGTTACTACTTGAAAATCTGAAAATGTGTATTTTATTTTTCGTTTTTTGATCGCAGTTCATTATGCTTCAACAATACTCAAAATTTGAATATAAAAGACCACAGTATTTTTGAAATAAAATTTCTATTGAGTGTATCACATTTCAATTCAACACAATTTTACCTTGTGCGAAAATATATATTTTAGCCAACTGCTATCATTTCGAAAAACTGAGTGCCATAATTTTTTTGTGAAGGCGACTTTACATACCATTGATAGTTAGTTATTTCCATTTATTATTACAACTCCATTCTTTCAAATAGATCACAAAATGTATTCACCTTAAAACATGTTTGGTAAACCAACTGTATAGACAAAACATTGAAGACGCTTTGTTGAAATTGTTGCAAGTTTGGTGGACTGCATTTGCTTTTATTATTATATGGAATGGCGCCTAGAGAATCATGAAATTGAATTCCATCATTTTTAAATTCCAGGTTTAAATTTAAAAAAAAAGAAAAAAGAAAATATAAAGGGCTGAAACCTCATAAGATGATCAGAACTTCGGTCTTCATTAATTCAATTCAATTTCCAACCAACATGCCAAATTTCATCATATTTACTCGTATTTATTATTTATTTATCTAAATTTTAATTTTTTACATTATGATAAATTATAATTAATGAACACGTATAAATAAGCGTAAAAAAGTAAAAAATCCTGGAGGATTCTGTGCCGAAAGTACGACAGAATCGAATCCACCAATAAAAAAAAATAAAAAACTTATAAAAAAGCGAAATACATAATTACTAAAAAAAATATCTAATAACTAATTATAAAGTAAAAATATAAACTAATAACAATACAAGACAAATATAAAAATATAAATTACATAATCACAAAAACTACAACAACCAGTTATCACAGTGAAGCAGAAATAAAAAATAAAAATAAAAATACTCATTATATAAAAATCATTTCACAACCCGAAAAAGAAATGTAATGTCAGCCGTTTCAAGAAGCCATTTTGTAACTTTGGATAGAAATGATTTGGAATGAATATGCCCTCTAATACAAATAGGTAAAGCGTTGAAAAAACTGCAGCAGTAACAAGGATATAGCGTCGAAAGTGGTCAGTAAAAAATCGGGGAATATTATAAAGAAAACTATGGTTACCTCGAATATTGTACCGAATAAGGCTCCTTATAGTTTGTTGCCCACTACGCCTAAAAAATATTCTTAAAACCTTATAAACATACAAATGTAACGGCAAGATATTATTAGCCGTGAATAGAGGCCAAGATGACTCAGATCTTCTTTTTCTCAATAAAATTCTCAAAATAATTTTCTGTTGCACACATAAATCAAGTAACGTAGTTGCACAGCACCCACCCAATTTAGACATAACCAGTGCATGGTAGATAATTTTTAGTACAGGAACAGGGCACAAATCACGCAGGAGATAGAAATTTCTTGAAGCAGATGACAAGTAAGGTCTTAAAGAAGAGACATGAATTTTCCAACTGAGATTACCGTCCAAATGGACCCCAAAATATTTAAACTCGTTGACTAATTCAATATTAATACACTCAGAATGACACCCAGTAGATGCACAGTTGGAAATATTATGATAAATTACCTGATTAACATTTGCTGCTGATGTTGTGCCAGTCAATTTGAACAACATATACATACATATTTTGTTTTATCACTTAGAATTAAGCAATACTTATCAAACCATACATGTAAGACTTTAAGGTCAGAATTAATCATAGAAAAGACGTCATTAGGGGATTTGCCAGTGTAAGCTAAAGCTATGTCATCGGCAAACCCAGTATAAAGATCATGCAATTTAAGTTTAAAAACCGAATTAGTATAGATCAGAAATAGCAGAGGGCCCAATACTGAGCCTTGCGGAACACCAACGTCCACAATTCTTGGTTCACATAAAGTGTTATTAATTTTAACTCGAACCGATCTGTAAGACCCGAACCACTTGTTAGCAACTCCCCTAAAACCAATATCATATAAAATATTCGGAAGAATTTTATGGTCAACCATATCAAAGGCTTTAACAGCATCAATAAATAAACCAGCACAAGCTTTACCAATGTTCAGTCCGCTGTGAATTGTGTTCAAAAATTCCAACAAGGCCGATTCGGAACTCCTGCCTTGACGGAATCCATGTTGATGGTTACTTAATAAATTATTCTGATCTAAAAAAAACTGACTGTTTTTCACTGCCTCCTCTAAAATTTTCAAAATTACTGGCTGCAAGGCTATAGTTCTATAATTGACTTTATCATTACGATTGCCTTTTTTAAACAACGGAATAATAGCAGGAGTTTTCAGTCTTTCAGGGACAATTCCTTGTACGAAAGAAAGATTGAAATTATGGGTAAGAACGGGGCTGACATAATTAACAATAGCTTTAAATATATAATTACTAAGACTATCATTGTCTACTGACTGCTTCGGTTCCAACGAGTCAATGATAGATATAATTTCATAATTGGATACGGGAATCATAAGGCAAATCGTAATTAACAGACGAGTTATACGATTTAAACTTTGCTCTTAATTTATTAGCAACACTCGTAAAATAATGATTAAACTCATTGGAAATGTCTAAATCACTAGTAATAAGCTCACCGTTTTCAGATAGAATGCTTTTAATTGAAGAAATATTAGGCTTCCTTGATAGAATTTCATTCACGAGATTCCAGTTTTTTAACATCTCCACGATTGACAAGGAAACGATTGGAATAATACATTTCTTTTTCCTTCTTAATGTCGGCATTAATTTGGTTACAATTACTAACATAGATATCCCGAAGAACTGAATCACCAGGACATTTTTTCAACTTATTGTGCAATTTATTTCTCTTGTTAATAAGACTGGCATGGTTAAAAGAAATCCAAGGTTGTAAACGTTTGGTTTTTACATACAGAAATAATGGTCAAAAATTGATAAGGAGCTAAAGAAGGATCATCAAGGTTAAGTACATAATTCCAATCAAATTTTTCAAGAATATCTGTTAACAATACCAGATTGAGCTTCGTCGTCTAATGAAACTTGAGGTATCTTGAATATTATCGTACTTCGCCATATTCCAGACCTTCTTCCAAAAATCATTTTAGAATCACATTTCCAATGCACAAGCCGAATTTCCAAAAATCATTTTAGAATCCCATTTCCAATGCACAATTGGTTGAGATATAGGCAAGTTCCCTCATACTTGGCCATCATGCCAGACCATATGAACAAGCCGTTCTTGAGATACCATGGTTACAGCCAACAGACATCCAGACCGACGGAGGGACATTTTTTTTGTTTTTTTGCTTTTTTAGACTCAGTGACTTTCAAAACGTCAAGAAAAGTGGTTTTGAACCAACCAAATTTTTGATCATTTTTGATAGGATTTCAATACTTTGGTCTTTTAGATAGAAGTAATAAATATCATAACTTAATGTTTTCCGCTAAAATTTCTCTAAATTTTTAAAAAAAATCCATCGAATGTTTGAGTAAGCGAAATAAATTCAATTTAAAATTTTGGGGATGAAACTAAAAGAAGAGAAAATAAAAAAAAGTGTAAATAGTGCTACTTTTACGATCACAAAGGATTTATTTAATTTAAAAAAGCAATTACAATGCGAAAACCGAAAAAGTATTTTGAACTTGAAATTCACAACTTGGGCACCTTCACTTTAACACCGCACGTGAGATAAAAATTTTAAACATACCTCAACAAATGACGAAATATCACGTAAATCACGTTCGCTTAAAAAAAATAAACACAGGCACGCTCAAGCGATCGGTTAAATGCCCGATATTAAGGCGGTCGGTTAAATAACTTATAAACAAGAGCATGAAGTTGAATTGCACACGTCGGCATAGAAAAAGTAGAAGCAAACTTAAAGGGGAACAGAAAACAAAGTGTAATTGTTTTTAAAACGTTGAAATGGTCGTGCAAATTTTTTAGCCAACACTGAATGTGTGTACTCAACAATAAAAATTCGTTTTTTTTGTGTTTTTTTATTACGTGATAAATCGCTTTACCTGAAGGTATGTTTAAAATTTGTATTTTACATAGAATTATGTATAAAACAGTGGCCAGTGACTGTAGATATTAAATTTCAAATTCTTAGTAATATTTAGAAATTACGAAATTTAAGGATTTGGAAATTTCGAATTAAGATTCTAAAAATTTAGAAATAAAGATAAAGAAAGATTTTGGAAATTATATACATTTCCGAAATAAAATTTTAAAACTAAAGAGCATTATGAATACATAAAGTATTATGTAATTTAGAAGATTAGAAATTTAGAAAATTATTGATACGGTAGTAAATAATAATTCTGATACCTTACTTAGACCACCGATTAATGCAGGCATTAGAGCTTGCTACTAGAGTTTGGATTTAAATCCTAAGAATCAACTCATTCAAATGACAAAAAAATCCTCCCCTAACCTTTTAAAAATTCTAGGGTTTAAATCCTAACTCGAGCATGCCGCTTGATCCGAAAAAATCAATATTATTTGTCAAAATATCTGACCCTTTGCTTAAACTTGCAAAATTAGGGGTGACAATTAAGGAATTGCAATTTAACCGCAAATTTTTGGCACTTAGAAAATAATGTAGACAGAAAGCAGGACAATATCTAAAGGTGTCATGAGAAAGAATATTTTTTATTCAGGATGTTCGGCACTGACGGAAATATTGAAACTGGTAAGAAAAATGTACAGCAAGTTATTAGAAAATTATAGACCAATAAGCCTTCTACCTACTATCTCTAAAATATTTCAGAGATGGGTTAAACATCGATTAATTCCCTTAATATTTTTACCGATCAGGGGGCCTATTCTCGAATTCCACATCCATTTTCCACATGTGGACATCTGTCAAAACTCATAAAAATTGAATTTTTTCGGTACTAAGGGAGTATTTCCGAATGGTTATAAGCATGTGGAAAAATTCCCCATATAGGAAAATGTCAATGCCGCATGTGTTTTATATACGAATTACAATTTTCGAACCATTTTTTGACAACTTTGACAGATGTCCACATGTGGAAAATGGATGTGAAATTCGAGAATAGGCCCCCAGCACTTTGGTTTTAGAGATGGGGAGAGCACGGAACCAGCGTTATTGATTTTTTTTGCAGTGTTCGTCTAATGGTATATAAAAGCCTTGTTGGTTGGTAAATTTGTAACATAACGCTAAAATGATTTCAGTATGCCTTCAATTTTTGTATTTTTCTTATTTTACTTAAGTCGTTTCCGATTCGCTTATTGCAACTATGTACTTCAAAAACCGATCATTGAATCGAACAAGAAAATCGAATTGCCCGTTTTTATATATGTGTAAGTTGATGTCTTGAAAAATGTAGAACATAATATTTGAGTTGAGAATAATAAGAAAAAGACAGTACTAGTTTTGTTGGTATTAGTACAAGAGATACAAATTTTGTTCGACGAATTGATTTTATTGGGCGAATCGAACAACTTGACAGAAGAAAAATCAATCGATTGGGTCACAGTAAAAAAAAAGCTGGATCTGCATCCGTTCTCGCACAATCCAAGTTCGAAGTACTACATCCGCTATAATTGTCTACATAATGAAACGTTTGAAGCAGCACAAGCTCGAAGTGCTGCAGCTGTTATCTCGCAAAAAAATTTAAAAAATAAAAAGCATAGATCCTTTCTGCGCAAGGATGACAAGAAATTATTTAGCTTCCTTTAGTTTTCATTGTTTAGTTAATAAAAATTTAACGAGGTCTTTTCGAGGATTTTATTTTCGGAAATATGGTGGTATCCCATTTGTCAATTTTGCAGCTCACTAAATTTCATACAGGAACGTCCAGCTAACAAAAAGTTCAACAGCTGCTGGTACAAAGGTAAAGTTAAGTTTCCGAAGCCAATGAATTTAAATGGAGGTGTATTGTCTTATCCAGACTTTCTTCGTTTTGTCTGACGAAATTTTCGGGATAACATGCGATCGCTTTTTCCGTTCACACAACCGTTACGCCGCATCATATGGATTAATGCGAGAAGTTGAGGAAAATGGAAAAGAAAAAGCGTTGGAAGATAATTGAACGGTACCCGTGGTCAGTATGTTGTTACGACGAGATTCCCGATCGGATCAAGGCGGTACAATGTTCCAACATCAAATGATATATTATTTTTTTTAAATGATGTAATGTTGTATTTATCCACGCAATCCTGATAACACCGCCCAACAGTTTATCAAAATCAATATCTTGACTCCAAATCTTGGTGCAATTGTACGGGATTTTTTAACCATACGGAGAACCAGGATGGCAGCTGAACTGGCAAAGCGAGGCATATAAAAATGTTCCCCAACGCGTTCCAATATACATTCAAAGTAGCGCGAACTAAAACGTCAATTACGAATATTGAGTTGGATTGTTGGCTCATACCTCCAAGTTGAGGCTAACAATTTAAACTTTATCCGTTATAAACAAAGCAAATTACGTAATGTGCTCTATCAGAGACTTACTAATTATGCGGCAAACGCTGCGAACGTCGCTGGAATTCAAGCTGGACTTCGAGGTATTTTACCGTCTACATAAGGTAATGCACGAGAGACGTACAGGTACAATGATGATTTTTGGCAAATTTGGACCACCGGATAAGTTTACAGCAAATCCAAGATGGTCAGAAATCACATCAAATTTTTAACCAGGTGAAACTGTATCCGACCGTCCCGATTTAGTCGCACCAAAACTGAAATTGAAGTCACTGATGAATGATTTAATGGTCAATCATGTCTTGGGTCTATGAATTCCATTTTATTTAAATCATCGAATTTTTAAAAAAAGCCACTTACCCACCACTTACCCCGCACCATGTATGGAAAATGGAATATGGAGGAAGCATTTTCTGAAAGCATTTCAGGCGTCCACAGTTCCAAATAAAAAAGGATATCTAAACGAAGGATAATCGCTTCGTAGTTCCTGTTAAGTTATGATGTCTTGCAGTCAAATACATCTACTATATACAAAGGTTATGAATGTACTACTGTCGTTGTTGAAACTGGCGATGAGTTCGGCGCTGTGTAACTTTCTCCTTGCCAATCATCAAAAGCTCTTTTATATTAATGATCCAGGAGGTTCTGGCAAGCCCTTTCTCTACAATAATTTAAAGAGCTTTATTCGAGGTCGTAAATACAACGTACTTCCATTTACATCGTTAGGAGTTTCTGCGACTTTCATGGTCACAAAATTGTCAAAAGATGGCCTCCTTTGCATGTATTTAGGTTAGGTTAGGTTAGGTTGGAGTGGCTGCTTATGCACACTTAGGCCGGTGACAGTCCATTGTGATACCACAGAATATCTCCCCTTTTACCCCTATTGGAACCATTTCGAGCTACTTATGTAGCGTAAGACGTCCCGCACTTTACTGTTTTCGAGATCCGAGAGGCAGTCCATCCTGAACTTACCCAAGTGTTTGTGCCTTCTGAGAGCCAATGCTGAACACGAGCAAAGGAAGTGGACCAACATCTCTTCCTCCTCTTCGTCCAAGCAGCTTCTGCAGAAGTCATTTGCCTCCAGACCCAGCCTTCTTGCATGTTCTCCAAAAAGGCAATGGTGTCCCGTGAGAATTCCTACGACCGTTCTTAATTCACGTCTGCGTAGGGATATTAATGCCCTAGAGCGCCCCAAGCCCAGCTTTGACCAAACTTGTCTTGCAACTCTACAGGTGAGGGTGTTAGACCACCTTTCTCCCGCTGAGGATAGCGCCTGCTTCCCAAGTGCTTGTCTCAGCGCTGTGATAGGCCTCCCCAGACTTGCCCTTTCCGGTTGCAGCTGGAGAGTCGTACCATGCCTAGCAAGTTCATCCGCCCTGCAGTTCCTCATGAAGCCCGAGTGACCTGGGACCCAGATTACCTGGATATTGAAATGCTCACCCATCTCATTTAGAGATGAGTGACAACTCAAAGCCACCCATGACGCCAAAGACACCGATTCTAACGACCGGATCGCCGCTTGACTGTCCACATAGATTATGATATCGTCTGAGGATAACACATTATGCTTCAACCACGTCATGACCTCCTCAATCGCTACGACTTCAGCTTGGTACACGCTGCAGTAATCAGGGAGACGAATAGAAATGTTTACATTTAATTTGTCACAGAATACTCCAGCTCCTACTTTGCCGTCTAGCTTGGAGCCATCTGTGAAGAATTGGAACGCTTCGGTTTCCGATAACGGTCCATCCCTCCAGGATTCCCTTGAAGAGAAGGAGGTCCGAAATCGCTTCTCGAAGCGTAGAGTAGGTTTAATGTAGTCAAGATTCGCCAGCTCATCCTTCAACGATCTAACAATAGTAGAGTGTCTTATACTAAGACACCTCCACTGAGATACGGCTGCAAGACGTACAGCCGTATTTGCCGCCATCTGTTTGCCAAAAATGTCGACCGGAAGAAGGTGCAACATAACGTCTAAGGCACTTGTCGGTGTCGACCTCAATGCCCCGCTAACAAGCATACAGGCCGTTCTTTGCACTCTCTCAATCTTACTTTTATAAGTTACCTTGTCCAGAGCTGGCCACCAAACACCCACCCCGTACATGAGTACAGGTCTCACTACAGCGGTGTAGAGCTAGTGTACCAGCTCCGGCTTCAGACCCCATCTATGACCAATGGCGTTCGTACAGGAGTACAAAGCTATAGTAGCTTTGTTTATTCTATCCAACATGTTGGGCTTCCAACTAAGTTTACTGTCCACGATAATGCCCAGATATGTATTTATTATTTCATGAAATTATGAAGAACAACATACCGTTTTGAAGGCAATACGGTGGTGATTGGAGGCAACTTTAGCCAAACTTTGCCGGTGGTACCAATTGGAACACGAGCCGATATCTTTGAAATATGTTTAATATCATGTGTATGACATAAAATCGGTGAAAATATCCAGCAGCTGTCTATTGATGATCTGTCTAAACGAGTCATTCTCTTAACGACAAACACGGAAACACTCGAACTCAATAAGCTAATTATCAAAAAAATTTCAGATGATACACGTTTTTATTACAGTTCCAGCTCAATCATCACAAGGTATTCTAATTATTTAAACATTTATCTGGCTGAATTTTTACAAGAACCATCACCGACCATCGACATCTCCATCAACGATTTATTGATGATATTGTTTTTATGTCACGTACCGATGTTCATTCATATTAAAGCGAATACAGTTCTCAATTATACCGGCGTTTGCAGTAACAATTAACAAATCGCAAGGTCAAACTTATGAAAGAGTAGGCCTTTATTTGAATAAGCCAGTTTTCTCTCACGGACAACTGTGTTTGTAATGTAATTTCAAGAGCCCCAAATAACGTAAATATGGCGCTGGTTTTAATAAATTTCCTAAGGCAATTTCAGAATTTTCAACTAATTTGATAAAAATTCCACATATTACTTACTGCTCGTTTGAAAAATCGAATAATAAGATTTCCCTAATTCACAGGATGAAATGTTAAAACAATAGAATACAATTTTTAAATTCCTTTTAATTCCAAATGTTAGGAAAAAGTATGATTGTGAAAGATAGAATTGTGAAGCTTTTATAACAGACATATTTTGTACGTGCTTTTAAGTATATGAGAACCACAGACCGCTATTAAACAAGCCAATAGACTCAAAAACACATACAAATTAAGTCTGTTATAGAAGCTTGCCATTGATTTTATTGCGAGCACAAGTGCAGTTTCAGTTGATTCTTAAAATTCTATTGCGTGAGAGCATTTAATTCTTATAAACCTCGTACACAACACAGATTTAGGCTTAAGAAGCAATTCATCGCTAATTGATAGCATATGACAGCGCTATATCTTTCAGATTTAAAGATAGGATGCACAAGGTCACTTGTTTGACATATTGCAATCGTGTTAGTTTATAAAATTGGTTGCTGCATCTCTTTATTAATGTTCAGAGTCCATGTCCAGATGCAGGGTTGACGTGATTATAAGCTATTTTTTCAAAGAATTCTATGAAGTTTTATTTCGAGAAAGATTCAAACGCGTTCAAAAATGTGACCCCGTTGAATCTATTATCCGAATGAGTTCTTCACAGATTGTTTTGATAAGGTAAGAGGAATTTCCTTTGCTAAAATGTTCCGATATTCAACTGATAGATTTGCAGTTTTGCACAGCATGATCTTATTTAAGATTGGCAATGGGAAATTTAAAAGTTCAAAGTTTATGTACTCCTGGAAAGATCATTTTGTAAATTAAAAATAGTGAAAACTATGTTAGAAACAAGAGGACATCATTATCATGATAAATCTTTGAATGTTTCTTCGTTTTAAAACGTATATAAAAAAAAAATTTGTTGAAATGTTTCATTAAAATTCGAGAGGGTCCAGAAAAATTGTTTTGCGAGGGGGCTGCAAATCGTAGTTACACCACTTCTTGCTTGTATAATCACCTGCACAACTACGCCTTTTCTACATAAGACGTATGTATTTTGTACCTTGTTTAATCAAATTAAAAATTTGAACCCTACTTGGATTGCATTGGCAATTAGGCCGAAAGAATGATTCAAAAACCAACTGGTTTAGGACATTCTATAGATTAATACAAAATAAGAACAAAATAAAAATCCATCGATTCCACCAAGATTTTCTCCGGGCTATAGTTGGTTCGAGAAGTATTTGTAGCGGCTCACGCATTTCAATTATATGCGCCAAATTAAATGGTTTGTTTCGAGACCAAGATAAAACAAAATCGCGTTCACGATCAAGATTCCGCAGCTCCAGCAACTACTCTCGCCGTCACAGCAGATGTTGGTACCATATAAAGTTCGGTAAGGCTGTGAAGAAGTGCGAATCACCGTGCCATCGCCACTACAGCCGGGTACCTATGACACAAACATGGAAGTGGTTGATGATGGTTCAAAAAACCATCAAAACACTGGGTCGGGACCCCAATAAGAACTAACCCTAATACGTCTCGGTTATTCGTATTTGACCGAATAAACCGAACCACGACACTGGCGCTAACCTTTCGGTTATTCCAGTTTACGATTTCAGAAATGAATTTACTGTACTAAATCGCAATTCAAATGTAGTTTTGTCGGCCGCCATTGGCACTAATATCCATACTTACGGCACAAAGTTGCTTCAGTTGGATTTGGGACTAAAACGAACCTTCACGCATGCTTTCATTTTGGCTGCTGTGAATCGTCCCATCATTGGCGCCGACTTCTTGTGTAAATTTGAACTTTTGGTTGATTTATGGAATAAACGGTTGGTTGAGTCAGCGACAAAGCTGTCAATTAATGCCACAATGGGCCGCGTCAATACACCGAATCCGATCCATTATTCCATCATCAACGGCACTTTGCTTAACCGAACTATAAATTGCTAGTCCGACACAATGTGGTCCATCACATTGTCACAGCAGGACATCTGCCTGTATCAAGACCAAGAAGACTAGATCAAGTCCGCCATAAAGAATGAACACCGTGATTATACCGGATCGTTATCCGATTTCCTACATTCAAAATTTATCTATGCTCTATGTTTGATGTTCATATCAACAGTTCCAAGTGTCTTTGGCGTATCAACTCTTGATTTCCTTAGCCACAAATAACCCCTAATGGTATTCTGCCGTCTGAAGAACGAATTAATCCCAGTAGGTAATTTCCAGCTCCAAGCTCAATCAAGCACATTCAGCGGTTCATCGCTATGGTAAATTACTACCACCGATTTATACCAAAATTTGCTGAAATACTCGCACCAGTTCACAGCCATCTGGCCATACTTCTACGTAAGCCCAAATCTCCTAAGAATTTCTCTTGGACTGACGAATGTCAACAGGCATTTACGTCACTTAAGGCTGAACTTGCGAAAACAACACTGCTTGCACATCCACTGAGTGATTCAAAGCTTAGTTTAACTACTGACGCATCTAACACTGCCGTTGGGGCAGTACTGCAACAGTATAACATTGAGTGTTGGGAGCCATTGGGATTTTTATCAAAGAAACTTTCGGATGCTGAGAAGAAATATTCCGCATTCGATCGGGAATTACTCGAAATTTATCTGGCAGTTAAACGAGGGTCGGGACATCACCATTTTTGCCGATCATAAGCCTCTGACTAGGGCAATTCAGTCTAAAACTGAACGTAATCCGAGGCAATCTCACCACTTGGATTATGTTAGTAAATTTACAACGGACATCCAGCATGTTCACGGACATGACAACGTTGTTGCAGATACACACTCTCGCACAACGGACAATGAAACGGCCGCAGTCGAGACACAATTCGACTTAAACAAAATTGCAATTGCACAAAAAGCTGACCTATAACTTCTTTAGAATTTATTTTCTGGTTCCGAATGTCGCTCCGGTTCATCAATGCAACTGGCGCTTTTTAATTGCTTGGCCTCGAAATTATCTGCGAGACGTCAACTGGGAATCACTGCGGCGTACTATCTTCGACGCTTTACATAACATTTCGCGTCCTGGCGTCCGTGCTACTCGTAAATTGATTACTGCTCGATATTTTTGGCCTAGTATGAACAAAGTCGTAAGCCAATGGGCTCAGTCCTGTTTATCCTGCCAACGTGCCAAAGTTCAACGGCTTACTAAATCATCCCATGGACAATTCCAAATACCATCTAATGGATATACTTACCTGCTCACCTGTGTCGATTGATTCACTCGATGGCCCGAAGCCTACTGCTGATCAATATGTCAGCTGCAACCATTGCCTTGACTTTTGTCAACAATTACGTTTCACGATTCGGCGTGCCCCTTAATATCACTACTGATCAAGGAACGCAGTTTGAGTCAAAGCTTTTCAGCGAGTTAACAAAACTCCTTGGCTCACATCGGATTCGTACAACGGCTTACCACTCTCAAGCCAACGGCATGGCCGAACGCTTCCAGCGGCAACTCAAAGCTGCGTTAATGGCCAGAGGAAACACGATCAATTGGAGTTCGGATATACCCATCGTATTACTGGGGATCCGAGCAACAGTAAAAGAAGATCTGAAGTGCTCACTAGCTGAAGTGGTTTATGGACAAACCATCAAGCTACCAGGCGAGATCTTCGTCGAAAATCCTCTTTTACCTTTACCAACCAACTCGGCAAGCCAAAGAAGATGGCATTTTTGTTAAAAGGCACTTGCCAACTGTGATTGCGTGTTCGTCAGAACAGACAAGGTTCACACTGGCTTATCTACTTCCTATGAAGGCCTTCGGAAACAATTCGCCGTGTCAATTAATGGAGAGAATCAAATCATTTCAATTGACCGGCTCAAACCGGCTTACGTCATACTATGTTCCACTGATGCAAAATCAGTTTATCGTCAACATAAATCTGTTCGTTTTCAGCCTAACACTGAACTTCCTTAGGGAGGGGAATTCACTTGCGGGGGAGTCCTGTAGCGGCTCACTCATTTCAATTATATAAAACAATTTTTTGTTATATAAATTTAAATTTGCTCACCATCACATACACATAGGGTTTGCGCATAAGATATTTCTTTGCGTAACATATTTCTACTTGACATCAAGCTAAATAGTATGGACACAAAAAATAATTGAACACTGAATTATATTTTGTGATATTTACGCCATCTCGCTTTCAATATTCTCCTTTGAATCTATTTCAAATTTGTCATTTTTCTCTGTAACTTCATCTCGTTATTCCTGGAACAACGAAGATTGGCATGCGATTTTTCTCGTATGCCAACACACATGAAGAGACAACAAAACAAAATAAAATATTTCTTTTAACTTCAGTCTGCTCTCGAATTTTAATAAGGCGACATGCCGCCTACAACGCGCAGTGGTAATAAATAATAATAAAATGAGGTATAAAAATAATTAAATAAAATAATTAAATTAAAATAAAATTAAAATTTATTAAAATAAATTCAGTTCTAAATTTGTTTTTATTTATTTGTGAACACTAAATATTTCTTTAGATTTTTTTTTCTAAATTTTTACCAAACCTTTTAATAAACTTATTTATGATGGGCTTTGTCATCTTTTATTAAATATTTGAACATTGCATGGGGAAAATGTCTTTAAAATGAGTAATGTTACCACACAAAACACAATCTTGAATGCACGAGAAGTACCCCTCGAAAATCTGCCTTCGACCCTAGATTTATTTTTATATTTTCCTCTGATGGAACTATCTCTATTCTATTATTTGCTTTGCTTTAAACCCAAGTACAGTGTAAAAACAGGGCTACAGGGTTTTCGGCAAGGATTATCGCTATTAAATATTCTCTAAGTGCAAGCAATTAATAAATGGGTCAATGTGCAAGGTAGTAAATAATGTTAAAATTTGCCATCCGTCAGCTCACCATCCCGCATAACTCAATCATCAACTTAATTCGGGTCACAATTGTATTCTACGTAATTACTCTCATTTTAATTGAATCAGTGTGTTAAAGTGCGAAAAAATTGTTAGTAAGCAGAACATCTTTGAGACGGCTGAAAAGTAGATTTTCATGTGTTAGAGATGTTTGAACATTTCTGAATTCATAGTTTTAGTTTAGATTTAAATAACGTAGGAACTCTTACGGGAACTTAATCCATTTCTTTAGATTTCGATAACTTATATAGGGAATGCCTCAAATGCCTCAAAAAGACCAAATTTGTTTATTGGTATACTAATACACAGGACCAAACGGTAATTATGAAGATAACATTCACAAAAGGTAGGGTATTCCCTCAAAGGTTATCTAATCGCGCCGCGACGAATTGGAATGATTACTTAAAAAATTTGGAATTACTTTCGGATCATATGTGCAAATAAATGACACATCTGATTAAACACCAATACCAGACGTATACTAAATTCCCCACACAACACGAATAAACCTCATGAAAAAATGATTTCCTTTGCAAAAAAAAAAAGAAAAAAATGGTATTTTCTCTATAGATGAAAATAATATGTTTCTATTTTTAATTTAGATCAACAAAATTAAAGTAAAAAAAAACTTATTTATATACATATGTATACATATGTATTTATTTATTTATTTTATATATTCTTTAGCTTATTTTGTGTCTTATGTGTATACGTCGAATAATCCTCATTTTTAATTAAAAATAACTTAAATCTCGTATAAGTAATAATTTGTATGTAAGTATATGTATGTATGTATGTAAGTTGTTATTAACATTGCCGAGAGATTCAAGCAAATGAGGTGTAAACAAAATTTGTTATTATTGTATAATGGCCAAATGCACAACACAACGCTGCACAAATCCAGTTCAAATAAAGAAATCAATCTACTCTTCTTGTCTTAAGATCTAAATTTTACTTTTAAAACACAAAACGCAGTAAAACAAATCCATAAATACCGCAAGATAAAATTGCGAATGCCATTCTGCTTGTGCTGCACACATTTTTTTTTTTTTTTTTTTTTTTGCTTGTGACATTTTATGATAAAGCACGTATGCTTATCTAGAAGTTGTATTTACCATTTCTGACCGTAACTAAATGTCGTCGTTTAAATATGTATATAAACAACAAGAAAATATCTAAAATACATTACAAGAAAAATTAATTTTTAATTGATTGGAAATTAAAATTGTCTATATGCATAGCTAGCTATAAAGCAATTTACCTTTTTATAAAACATGAAATATATGTTTCAAGATCAACGTTTGGTGTCATGGTTTCAACTTTATTATAAGCACAAAGCACTTAGCAATATCTACAGTAAATTATTACTACATACATTTGTTATATCTGTGTATATACTGTGTTATTTTTAAATTGCCAAAGGTTGAAATTGGTAAATATTTATTCACATTATTTGAATAAGATGAACAACTGAATTTATGTGCAAAGCTATATACGTATACACTGATAAGGTATATATGTTTCCTGATAGCATAATATACAAACAATTTATGAACATATTCTTTCTCTGACGTAAATACACAAAACCCACACCACGAAGATACCTGAAATATATAAAAAAAAAATGGGGATTCTAATATAAAAGATGTGTAAGTATATATGAAACCGGAATTTACCAATAAATGGCGCCACCTGTCAATGTACCTTTCGACAAACCGCGTCATCGGCGCCATTGTTTTCTTTTGACATCTGTCAACAATATCCAATTCGTAACCATACAAGTTTCATACAATAACGCAATATCGCGTGCCTACATATTACGATTTACGGACATCATTGATTTTTTGTCGAAGCTTACGGTGAGTAGTGAATTGATATGAGAAACGAAGAAGGTGGAAGATCACCATAAAACTTTGAAGACAGTGAATTGCAAGCATTGTTGGATGAAGATGACGCTCAAACGCAAAAAAAACTCGCGGATCAATTGAAGGTGTCACGAGAAGCCGTCTCCATACGTTTAAAAGCCATGCGAAAGATCCAAAGGCTGAGAAAATAGGTTTCGTATAAACTGAATGAAAGACAACCGGAAAATCGAAAAACCACTTGCGAAATGTTGCTCGCCAGATACAAAAGAAAGTCATTTCTCCATCGAATTGTGACTGGCGATAAAAAATGGATCTATTTTGAGAATCCAAAGCGCAAAAAGTCTTGGGTTGATCCAGGACAACCATCGATTTTGAGCTATGATAAAAAGCAACAGAATATGATAAATATAAAGCAAAACAAAATGATTTTGCTTCATGATAATGCACCATCACACAAAGCAAAACCGGTCAAGGAAACGTTGGAAGCACTTAATTGGGAAATACTTTCACATGCGGCTTACTCGCCAGACTTGGCTCCGTTCGATTATCACTTATTTGCAACGATGGGGCACGGGCTTGCTGAGGAGTACTTCACTTTCTACGAAAATGGCTCAATAACTGGTCTGCCTCAAAAGAAGAACAGTTTTTTTGGCGTGGCATCCACTCATTGCCTGAAAGCTGGGAAAATGTATGACTAATAATGGGCAATACTTTGAATAAAATACTCTTAACCATTATCATACGATGAACGTGTACTTTTTACTAAGAAAATTCCTGTTCCATATTTACACACCTGGTATTTATTTAAAGTTTTCTTTAACTCATTTGGCTAACCATAATGCATTTCTAAATATACAACAAAATTTTTATTTTAGCGAATAAAAATTCGTTGCGAACTTCGTTATACTGAAAATGTAGTTAATCGTTATGAAGAGATTTTACTGTAAACAAGAAATTTAATAACCTTTAGAGATTATGATTTACGAAAATGGTGACCCCGAAGTACGGATGTGTTCCTACAATAAAGCTAAAGAGATCAAACAACTTCAAGTTTTGACAACATTCTGGGTCAAATAGAAAACTAATATTTCGATTCTGGCTTTTTTATCGACTTTTCAGCTGCTGAAAATCCCAAATAAAGCGAAAATAATATTCATCAGAGTTTAGTATTACATACGTCAGTACCATAGAAATTAAATGTCAAAATTGAGCTAAATTTTTTTGTATAATTAGTCGAAAGCTTTCGAGAGCCGTCATATAAAACGTGGTACCTGATCCGCGCCTGATATAAATAGGTAGAGCTAAATATTTTTTATATCAAGTTTTCACTAAATAATTGAATTAAAAATGATAGTTTGATATTAAATAAATTTACTTTATTAACTATAAATAGCGCGACAAATTTATATTTAGCTAGATGTTTTCAGATGTTTAAATCTATATATATAGGTATGGATTCAGGGCAATATTATTCAGTGTAATTTTGAATATCAAAGAGTAAAGTTGTCAGAAAAAGTGTAAATTTTGTAATGCAGGAAAATAAAGATATTTGTATTATTTGTAGTATACAGAAAAAGGACTAGAGTCAGTGGTGAAAAAAGGAATTGGTCGCTTAATCGAAGCTTCAAAATCAAGAAATGATGATTTGTGGAAAAGTTAGAGAACGTCGAAGAAATTTTATTGCATACAGAATGTCGGAAAAACTACACGAGGAAAAGTAGTATTGTTGCTTGCAATAGAGCGCGTGAGCAAGGTAAGACTAATTAATTAATATAAATGAATATATCAGATACTTATAATTTTATATATAATTTCCCATAACAGGACCATCATCATCAGATTGCAGCCAGCAAAAAATTGTAAGATCAAGTGTACCATCATTTGATTTTAAAATTAATTGTTTATTTTGTGGCTAAGTGATTCAAGAGATTGACTCCAAAAATGTAAGCCGTGTTGTGAAATCCACCGAAATGCAACAAACTATCCTGGATATTTGTTGTAAATGCAATGACGAAGTATCGTCAATACACGGATTCGTTGGTCAATTCATTTCTGGACACAAAATGCGCGATATCATCTGAAATGCTACTGCAAATTTAGAGAAGTGACCACTAATCCGTCCAGAGAGCTGCAATATATTCAAGCTGAGAGGACTGGCAACTGGCAGATGCATATGGAATCTGTTCGAAAAATATTGCCATATAAATGTTACCATTCAGCTGGTCATAACTTATATGCAAAATCTGATCATTTATATTTACAGGAAATGAAGGAGTTGCGAGCCAAGCTGACCGATGAAGAGTACAAAAAATTTCCAGAGAAATATTTTTCGATAAGAAGAATGGAGCAGTATTCGGACGGACATGTGCATAGAACAATCACTTATGCGATCAATGAAGACGATAGGAGGATTATCTCGAGGACGAGGCATTACCGATGACACCATTTTAAAATGGATTGTTTCTACGCCCGCTTGTGATATCCGCGATGGCAACTTTTACAGGACAATCATCAATTACTTCCGAACAACATGTTGAACTCCGGGGCAGTAGGAAAGCAAGAGACAATCTGGACAAAAACAAATTTATTTCATGGCTTCAACAACATAACCCATTTCGGAATCGGGCTGGTCATCTTGTCAGTTTGTCAACTGGACTTGTTGCTGATTCCAACATCACCTGTGATAGTGCTTTGGATAAAGATGAAATGCTGCTGCATAATAGCAAAGTAAGAGTTTTGCGGACGTCGCTTACGCAAGAAAACACAAAGTTATGCCAATTGCAGCTCAGGTTCAGGGAATAAAAATAAATAACGAAACTTTCGTTATAAACTCGCTGCAGTTATTTCATCGAATTGTTTGTGTCGTCAAAAGTCCGAAAGAGTTGCAGTCCTATTTTAAATATGAATTGGCTTCAGCTCCACCTTCCAAACCAAGCATCAAAACCATATTTAAAAGACATTGGTAGGGACAATTTTCCAACAAATTGCAAATATGGTATGTGGTAGATGGAGGCCATCTGTTTCACTCGGTAGTATGGCCAAAGCCAGCGATATATGGCACGATTCTAAAAATTTATGGTGATTATGTTTTAAAACATTATGGCAGAAACACAACGGTAGTGTTTAATGGTTATCCGGACTACGCCACCACGAAAGGAGAAACACAAAAGAGAAGAGCCATTGCCAAAATTTCAGCAAACATCGAAGTAGAGAGCAATATGACATGCACAATTTCTCAAAGCGAAATCCTCGCAAACACCCATAATAAATCGAAATTCATCGGCAAACTAAAGCAACACCTACATTGTTTGAGCATACCAACACATCAGGCGGAAGATGACGCAGATACCTCTATCGTAAATATAGCTGTGAGCTTTGCAAATCGTGGGGATCAGGTGGTGGTACCTGCAGAGGACTCGGACATCCTCATGCTGCTTGTGTTTTAATGTTCACCAGCACGCCAAGCAATTTGGCTTCTTTGCCCCAAATCGAAGACTGTGTATGATGTAGCAGCAAAGAGGACACGGCTGTCTTCATTAAGCGACCTGCTTTCAGTTCTTCATGCTTTTACCGGATGCGATACAACCTCAGCACTATACAGGAAGGAAAACTAAAAGCATTCAAACTTTTGCAGGCCAGCGGAGCGCTTTTTTTGTATATAACATCAACAAAGAGACTCCACCAGAAGAAGCAAGATATCTTGCTTACAACAGAGCAATTGGTAATCTGCAGTTACATTCTAGCTTCGATTTAGCTTGTCTTCCACCAACAAAAGTAGCTACAGATCAGCATTTATTTCGGATATACCAAGTTCAAGCATGGCTGGGAAATGCTTTGCTACCAACAGATTGGGGATGGAAATCTGTCAAATGTAGTTTGCTGTCCATTCCAACTGAACTGCCACCGGCTTCAGAACATCTGCTCAAGTTGATATCTTGCAACTGTCGTACGCAATGCATAACAAGATGTGAATGTAAGCGGTCAGGAATGCTGTGCTCAGCAATGTGTGGAACCTGCCAGGGTATATAATGCAACAACACTACAAGCGAAGAAGATCTCTTCTTCGCTTGTAGTGTTGTTGGCCTTATAATTAATATTTAAATGGAAATAAAAAAAAAGAAAAAAATTATGTATTATACTAAGAATAAATAATAGTTTGATAATAGTTTTATCATGGATTTTTTGAAGGTTGGTTCCTTAATAAAATTGAGTTATTTCGTAAACGGTATATCGCACAAGCCTGCAAATTAGCTCAAACGACGACAAATTCAATCTAGCATAATATTATGGAATACTGTTTTTTAAATAAGTCCTGCTAACTGTTCTATTTTGACAGTTAAACCCTGAGTTAAATTTGAGCCATTTTTCGAGTTTGTGCTGTGTACCGTTCAGAAGTTATTTTCATTTTTCTGAACATCTAAAATTGGTTATTCCAACCCTGATTGCAGGGTTGGCTCAATCTTTAGAGGTAGGAGGTTTTCCTCTAAAATACTGTCTTCAAGTAGTAGTATAACCCTGTAAGATTTCGTTTCTATTGGAATCATTTACTACTTTTGCACAAAATTCCTGCACTACCTGCAGACCTTAAGCACAAACATAAAGTACCAAACGTTAAATTATTACACGGAAAAAACATGGCTTGTTATCATGAAGAAAACGGATTTTTAATTGAAGAAATTTCTTAAGTTAAAATTTGTTGCTAATTGTAATCTGAGATTTGGTTTCTTGCATCTGCTCCAAATTCTTGATTGATTAAAAAAACAACGAATGGAGAAAAATATGATTGTTTTGTTTCCACTTTTTCTTGCAACTTGAAATTGACCCTTTTCTCTAACTATGGTGTTCAATTTTCTTGAAATTGGCTTTTGGAAATTATAAATTTTCTTGATGAACAGAAAAGGGATTTCGTTATCCGAGAAACTGTTGAAATGTAAAATTTAAGATACGGATTATTGTTTTGATTCCAATTTATCTTAGAACTAGAAATGGAAATTTTTCTCAAAATATATTATCCAATTTTCTTGAAACCTCCCACTTTAAAAATATAACATTTTCTTAATACATACATACATATGTTCTTAAATTTATAGCATTGTTATCTTAGGTGAAAATTTGAAGATCAATTTTTTTTTAATATTATTAATTATTCGTTATACTTTCTCTAAACTTATCAGATACATAGATATTCAGTTAAGACTTACAAATAATTTGACTTCTAGGGCTAACTATCTAAGGGGCTTGAATTTGAAACCATCAATGTGGTTGTTCGAATAGCCAATCATTCTATATAAAATTCAGTTCAATTTGAAAAGAAGGCCATCTCCCTTATTACAAAAAAACCTATGGGCAATATATTTCTAGTCTGTTGGAAAGACACTTCAGAATAAGCTTAAAAATTGACATTAATAATAAAGGTACACATGGCAATCAATCTAAAATTTAGCTCGCAGTTTTTCTATTCTAGTTATATTTAGTATTAATTACATAATTTAATATGTTGGAAAATTAAGGCGTTTTGTAGCACACACCCAAGTCTAGACATGATTAGCCGAAAGTTTCTTCTCTCTTCGAAACAACCAATTTTTCTATGTTACTCTTGAACTGAGTTTAAATCTTCAATTGAAAAAACTGTTTCTTAATAACTTTTCTTAACAAGAAAACTATTACAAGAAATGTTACACGTTTTCTGTTTTTTCCTATAAAGCGTATTCCCTCCCCAACCTGAAATTTCAAAAATTTATCGAAACACGTAATTGGTTATTTAAGTATTTTTTTTACAGAGAAATTCGAGTAATAAAGAGAGGTTTTGAAAAAATTACATTTTCCGTAAATAATTCACACATTTTCAATTAAATCGATCACGGAAAGGAAATTCTTTCGTAAAAAAGAATTAAATAAATATGCAACTACGTATTATCGATAGGAAATTTCCCGCAGATCAACTTTGCCTTTTGATATTTTGTTCTAAACTTCAAAATAACCGAGTTATTTGCGAAAACGTGACTGCAACCCTCTAAAGACGTAAACAATTCCATCTTTTTAACGCTTTTTCTATTCGTCCGACCCTAGGTATCATCGATGAAAAAGAGAAAGCTTTCTATATATAAATCAGAAAAGCTATTTGACTGCTTGTTTGTCTGTTTACGATAAAATTTGAAGAATTTTTTTGGTCAGGTTACAAAAGTGGGTTGTAAAAATGTGTCAGGTTATAAAAATGTTTGACAAGTCGGAGGGGGGAAGGGGATCAAAAATGTTGTTTTCAGATCATTGTAATACATAGCACTCATAGACAAATGTCAATTTTGCTGTTTTCTTTAGTTTCTAAGCATTTTGTAAAACAAACGTTCTATATGGTTTCAGTTTGCCATTTATTTGCCCGTGTCCACAATAACTTGAGAACGGTTGAATATACCAACTTAATTTACACTAAACTGTTGCGTTTTTTTATTCGCTCCGGATAGCTGCTATCGAGAGCCGTCATATAAATAATGGCTCCCGATAGCGATCCGTATAAATAGGTAGAGCCTAATATTTTTTATATGAAGTTTTTGGTAAACAATTGAATTAAAAATGATAGTTTGATGTTAAATAAGTTTAGTTTACCAATAAATAGCGCGTCAAATTTAAATTTAGGCGTAGAAAAATGACGGCTCTCGATAGCAGCTATCCGGAGCGAATAAAAAAACACTACAAACGTTTAAACGTTCGAGCAGCAATCCAAGGGAGAACCCTTTTGATTCAGACGACACCGATATATGAACGATTTTGTTGAGTAACATCTCTAAAAGTTATAGAAAATAAAAAACAATTATTGAAATGAAACAGACGTCTCGGTTTTGAGTTTCAAAATTAAAAATTCTGTATATCATTTTTGAATTATGTAAATTGGTTTCTTTTGTTGATAACGTTTAAATTTATAGAAATAAATTCAATTTGTGGAAAAATAATTTATTTTTAAGTGATAATTTAAAAAAAATAAAATATATTGCAATGAAGTTATCTCTAAAGCCAATTTAAAGAGCGAAGTATTTGACTGTTTTATACTACGTTCTAGTATTTACCGTAGCAACTTAATGTTCAAAATCGACGCCACCGGTATGAAAGGGTCTCAGCTTCACATTTGTGGTAACTAAAAATTTTGAGGCGATGCGTCTGATACGAAAAGTACTTAAGAGTGAGAAATCGTGTGTTTATTTTTCTCAGTTTATTCTTTCGAATGACTAACTTTTTCACCGTAATTTGCCAAACAAGACAGTTTGGCAATCACTCAGATTTCCAATTCATGAACGTTGTTCGACTGTTATTCATCTCAGTGTCTCTCACTTGCCACCAAAGATAGCACTGCCAGCATCCTTTGTGCTGCTTGCAAGTATTTTGCTGAAATCTTTCTGAGTTGTGATTTTTTGCGATATCACACCCGAATTACGGTTACGGTTACTCTTGGCTAAATTTATCAGACTTTCTTTTAAGAATGCTGCTCCATATTATCAATATTGGCCAATCTTTCAATAACTTGAAAACGGTGAATACAGTCAACTCTCTACATCTCGATTTCCTATAACTCGGTTTATCTCTAACTCGATATTTTTTCGGTCCTAGGAATAGAACGATTCTTTTCTTCACGTAGTTGTAGCGTTTACCACCAGAGTAAATTACTAAATATATTTGGTTTTATGAGTTGCCATTAGGTTAACAAATCTCAATTTTTCTATAAATGACAATTCTCAATTTTTGTTAAATATTATTTGTCATTGTTATACTTTAGTCAATAATTTGTTATCGCTATTTTAAATTTGTACCTAAATATTGTCAACTGTTGGAAGTAAAAAAAAAAAAATCTTATGGCTTTTGCTTTGGACAAAATTTCATTTGTATTCGAATAGGACTATACCATTTACCAAAGACCTCGATAGAGAGTTGACTGTACTACATGAACTGAAAAGCTTCTAATATTGACAAATAGATGGCGCCATTTCTATGTTCAAGTCGTATCTGTCATTTACGTATTCTGAATTTTGTAAAGAATGGATAATTTCAAACTCGTCAACTGACCTCACTTTGGGCGAGTCTACACCATCCTACGGAACTGTTCATTTTTCGGTCGGTAAGTGTTTTTTTGATGATGAACACAAAAGAGATAACATGAGAAATGATCAAATTGTGTGATAGTAAAGTCAGATTGTCAAGTAAACATATAGAAAATATCTTCTTTCATAGATATTTGCGTCGTTGACTCATTATCGATAAAAATCTTTACAGCAATGTTTGTAAAAAAAAAAAATATTGGAAAATCGTTGGATGAAGTCCATTCAGTTAAAAGGAGGTTATATTGCAGATTAAATAAAGACATTGCCAAAAAGTTACTTTTTATTTAACTTTCGGTAAGGTATGCTAATCAATAAAGTGGTACATATTAGAAAATTGGTAGAGAATGGTGCTGTTTCAAATCAAATGTAAGAAAAATACAAAGCGAATCAGAGCAGACATTCTTTTGAGAGCCAGAGGGAAAACGAACTTTGCTAATTGACATTTAACTTTTTAATCGTTTGATTCTAATTGAATCAGTAAATGGTAGGTGCAAAATATTTTACAATGTTTTCGACTATTTAGATTTTACAATGTCTTTGTACTGTGCAATATGAAATAGCATTTCTAACTCTGAAGAAGGCAGCATCAATAAAACGAATACTTATATTCAACATTTATTTCTTGAAGCCGCTTTATATTACAAATAAATCGACACAATCATCGAAACAGCTCCTTGTCCGACCCAGTCTCTCAGTTCGTTGGAGCCAACGCAGTTATGCGACAGTAGAAGGCGCCTTAATCCCAAGGAATTCTATAGATTTCGACTAAGGTGTCGATTGCCCACAAACATCAACGATTGACAAATTTAATACCCCAAACAAAAATTCAAAAATGTGGTTTCCAAAAAACAATAAAATTAATAAATTAAAATAAAGTTACTAGAAATTTCCGGGTATTTCTTTTCATTCATAAACTTCCTTCCGCTGGGGGGTCTCGGGTTGTGATTTGTGAAGAATAAACGTAATTTTTTTTGCGGTGGTTTTAAAAATAAATTAAAATAATTTTATATGTTAGTGCCGGTTAATTTAGTGTGTAAAGTAATTATAAGTGTACAAGTGATGAGATTTTTGTATCAAAAGTGTGTTTTAATCGTAAATTTTGTGTTAATATTAAATTAAAAAATATAAAAATAACCTAAAAACCACCATTTTTTGTTGTTAGTGACAGAATCGGTAAGACTGTATTCTGCATTACCGATGTTTTAATGCCGACGTCGTTTATTAAACATTTCGAAGTTGTGATTTTTAGTGTTGTGATTAAAGTCTGTGAAAGTTTTTTGTGTAATAAGGATAGTATTAGTGTATGAGTGTTGTGAAAATGTTTATTAGATATCACATATTCATAATAAATAGTTAAAAAAGTTCCCAAAATTAAGAAAATAATTGACAGTGTTGAGTTTACAGATCATTTATGACAAATGGTAAAGTAATTTTTTACATTACCGATACCATTTTGTGTATGTATTGTAAGAAGAGAGTGGCTAAAAAAACCTTATTGCTGAATTTATATAAAACAAAATTTGCTGACATTAATCGGGGACCACTGAAAATACCACAATTATTACGATAACTTACTCAGGCAATACTTAAAACTACAATAATAAATTGCAATAATGAAAGAAAAGTACTGAGATTACAAAAAGTACTAACTTATTTCAAATAAGAATTAGAATACGACTGGTTTGACAATTAGCATGAAATGTCAGTATGTATTTTAATTCTTGTTTTGGATGAATGTACAATAAATTGAGCTAAGTATCATATGTTTATTAAATAAATTTAAATGATTAATTGAAATCGTATTAATTCTTATTTTCAGGTAGAATAAATTTACTACAAAAAATGAAGTGAAACCAATCCGAATCATAATTCATTGGGTAATTGTATTGAATAAAACGATTGTAATTACAAAGAAAATTTTGTATTGTCGTTTCAGAATGAGATTTGAAAATTTGTCCGATGTGATGCTACCAAACATACTCCCCTCAAAAATGAGATTTATTCTTATTTTATAATCAATCTTGGACTGGCAATCGAAACAATTTTGTAACTGGTCGTTTATATATTGAACACTTTGTTTGTACTGTGGCTACTCTAACTAAACCGTCAGCTCCGGCATGTAATTCCTTTACACGACCTATTAGCCAAGTGCATGGTGGTGCGTTTTTATCGTGGAGTAAAACTACATCGTCGATTTGGAGATTTCGATCCTTTTGTTGCCATTTAGTTCGCTGTTGCAATGTGTTTAAATATGTTAGTGTATAGCGACGCCAAAAGGATTGCACCATTTTTTGTGTTTGTTCCCATCGGCTCAACCTTGTCATGTTACATTCTTCATAGTTTGGATGAGGTAAAGCAGTAATGGGTCCTAACGTTAGGAAATGCCCCGGTGTTAATGCATCGATGTTGCATGTATCTTCATTAGTGATTGCGCATAAGGGCCGCGAGTTGAGGATTCCTTCAATTTGAATTAAAATAGTTTGTATCTCTTCGAAGGTGCGGTTGGCGGTTCCGATGACCTTAATTAAATGAGTCTTTACTGACTTCACTGCGCGTTCCCAGATTCCGCCGAAATGAGGCGAGAGTGGTGGAATTAAATGCCATATTATCCCCTTGGCCAGTGCGAATTCATTTAACTTGTTCACGGATTCTTTTGATGATAGTACAGCGTAATACTCGTGTAATATTCGCTTTGCTCCTAGGAAATTTGACCCGTTATCTGAAAATATCTCTATCGGTACTCCCCTCCTTCCTACAAAACGATCTAAAGCATTGATGAAAGCTTGGGTGGTTAGCGAAGATGCAACTTCAATGTGTAAAGCCTTCGTCGCAAAGCATATAAATATCACAATGAAACCCTTTGTAAGTTTTGCACCTCTTCCTGCTTTTGATGAAATTAGTATGGGTCCCGCGTAGTCTATTCCGATTTTTGAGAATGGTCGGCTAGGAGTTACTCGTGCTTCTGGTAAGCAACCCATTTGTTGTGTTGATTTTAATGTGGAGTATCGATAACATAAAATTTCATAACTCTTTAGACTCGATCGATTTTTTTAAGATTGCCTGTGCAAATGTGTTATAACCCTAGGTATCCAAAAATCAGGATCCCATATTGGTTACAAGGGGGTCCGTCCATACGATAAAGTGAAAACCCTGAAAATTCAGTTGAGCCCAATTTTTTTGAAAAATTCTGTAGTTCTTTAGACTCGATCGATTTTTTTAAGATTGCCTTTGCAGATGTGTTATAACCCCAGATATCCAAAAATCAGGGTCCTATATTGGTTACTAGGGGGTCCGTCCATATGATACAGTGAAAAAACTGAAAAATGCAGTTTGGCCCAATTTTTTTGAAAAATTTCGTAGCTCTTTAGACTCGGTCGATTTTTTTTTAAGATTGCCTGTGCAGATGTGTTATATTCCCAGATATCCAAAAATCATGATCCCATATTGGTTACAAGGGAGTCCCGTCCGTACGATACAGTGAAAAACTGAAAAATTCAGTTGGGCTCAATTTTTTGAAAAATTCTGTAGCTCTTTAGACTCGATCGATTTTTTTAAGATTTCCTGTGCCGATGTGTTATAACCCCAGGTATCCAAAATCAGGATCCCATATTGGTTACAAGGGGGTCCGTCCAAACGATACAGTGAAAAAACTGAACAATTCAGTTTGGCCCAATTTCTTTGAAAACTTCTGTACCTCTTTAGACACGATCGATTTTTTTAAGATTGCCGCGCGGATGTGTTATGGCCCCAGATATCCAAAAATCAGGGTACCGTATTGGTTACAAGTGGTCCGTCCATATAATATAGTGAAAAAACTGAAAAATTCAGTTTGTCCAAGTTTTTTTGGAAAAATCCCGTACCTCTTTAGACTCGATCGATTTTAAAAATGAGGGTGTTATATTGGCTAAAAAGGAATCCGTCCACACGATACAGTGAAAAACCTGAAAAATTCAGCTTAGCCAAATTTTTTTTGAAAAATTCTGTAACTGTTTAGAATCGATCGATTTTCTTAGCTAGGGGGGATGATTTTAGTAATTCAGGATTATTTTAGAAAGGAGTTTAAATGAAAATTTTGTTAGAAATGCTTTAGAGAATACAAATCAGGAGTTCAATAAACTTGTTTTTTCCAGTGATCAAATTTTAAATTTATAACGTCGATTTTTTTTTGATTTTTCGTTTCTTCTCCTATATTTGGTTATTTATAAATGAATGTTACTGCTCTTTAAAAAATAAATCAAGTGATCGCTGTCTCACTCTTTATATTTTGTACGTTTCAGTTTTTTCTTTTTCTTTTTATTCCAAGGGAACGAGTGAATTAATCGAAAAATTGTTTTTGACTCCTGGATCAGTTAAATAAAAAAAACAATTCGCTTCCAAAAGATAGATTTGCATTTAAACTAATGACAGACAGGAAGATTATCGCGATAATCTCACACCACGATTTCAATTTCATTGCAAATGCAGAAAAAATTATCTTTTATTTTAGTGCTGCTCCTGGTGGTGAGTAGAAAAACTAGTTTTTTCTGCTGAAAATTGTCTGCTATCTTATACATCATCCATGGTCCCCATTCTTCACTTATGGAAATATTAGAGACTTTCTCTTGGAGTTAAGAGGGTTAGATATGACGAAAGTCCCATAAGTTTAAATTTAACAGCTTACGCTCAATATTTTAATTTACTAAATCATCTTCGGTACCTTGTTCGGAAATAAAATTAAGAACACAACGTAGGCCGTGGTCGATTCTTAACTTATGTAAATATTGAAGACATTCTCTTCTGGTATGTTTTCAATGTGAATTGGAATATTTTGGCTTTTGTGTAACATATGCACTAATACATATTCACATTTTTAGATTTAGTAAAAATTTCACGATTCCAAAAAGGCTCGTGAATTGTTTCCTAACTACATATATGTTTTTGCTTTTGGATAAAGGTTAGGAAAAATCTAAGCTTCGAGACTTCCACAATATTATCCCAAATATTATTGATTTGACCTTAATTATCGTTTCTGTAAAAGTTTAAAAAAATAAGCTACTGTTCAATATCGATTGAAATTCGATGTAATACGAAATCAAATATGTACATAATTCTTGAAAATCATGCTCATAAAAGTCGGAGAACGGAAATTTTCAATTTATTCAGTATATAATTGTATTTGAATGTCATTAATATTTTAATCTCTTTATCGCCATTCATTTATTGAAACGAGATTTTAATTCTGAACAAATTTGAAACAATATTAACTACATATAGTTGAAATTCAATTATATTCATTTTGATTTATAAATCTATTACCTTAATTTTATTGGATTAAATAATAAATGAAGCAAACTTTCAATAAAATGGAAAATAATTAGATTGTAATTGAGAATAAATTTTTAATTACAAGCACAATAAGAAATTATGAAATAAAACCAAGAATTTTCGCCAAAACGTTGATTCTGCTGAGTTATGGTATTGTAAAACGTGACATTTACAAATCACATTATGCACCCCTTGTTACCGTTATCACTTTAATACCATTTTCACAAGATTTATGACTAACAAATCGGTTTAGAATCCACTACATCTAGGCATGTCAAATTTCAACTTGAAATCCGCATTCAATTTTTTTTTTTTTTTTTTTTTTTTTTTTTTTTTTTAATCACGCATTTTAAAATTCCCTTGTTACAGATTGATATTAATATTATACGGGAGAGTATACAGATCGGTATTACGTGCTTTACATTTATTATTATCATTATTTCCAAGCTCGATTTATTTCCTTATAGTTCTTGTTATTATCAGGTAAACTAGTGAAAGGTGGACAGGGGTAAAACTACAACATTAATAAATTTTAAGCCCTGATTTAGATGTGGAGAGTCCTGAGTATCCGGCTTGGATTCCAGAGAAATGATCACAAATAAAGTAGCTAGATTGTGCTGTCTTGTATTAACTTTTATTATATATTCCACTAAAAATTTACTAACTATCGATCGCATTGCGGTCTGTAAACGGGTCGAGTCTGTCCCAACTAAGACAAAAGATTCTGTTATATTAATTATTCATTTAAGAAATAAAATTTTGCTATTAGGCTGTTTATTAATTAAATTTAGTTTTCAGAATCGCCTGGGAATTGCATATTAATTTTAAAGTTTAATTTCAATTTTATTTTATTTTATCTTAATTTTATATTTATTGTTATAAGGATTAATTATAATCTTAGCTTAGTAATTTTAAATTTCTTAAATACTTTATCAGGTAAATTAATGAAAGGCGGACTGAGGGAAATGGCAACATTAATAATTTTTAATTAAGGTTTAGGGTAATAAATCAATAACCTATATCGGTTTTGGTTGGTATGTGAAAATGGGTGTATGATGTGTGCATGGGGATGCTAAAGATACGGTTACATAAATTATTCATTTAAGTAATAAAATTTGGTATTATGGTGTTTTATTAATTGGATTGAACTTTCAGAGTCGCCTGGGAATTATAACATTAATAATTTTTAAGTCCTGATAAAAAATTTAGGGAGTCCTGAGTTCCAGCCCCCGGATTCCAGAGAAATGATCAACTAATAAAGTAACCAATTGTGATTGTCGAATACTAACAGTAGTTTGAAACTGGCCACCGGGAAACCGGACCAATTCTGTCATTACTAACATACCTTTCCCATCCTACCACACCAAATTTACTAACTATTGACTGTAACGGTGTTTGTAACCTGGTCGATCTCAAACAATTACTAATATCCTTCCTTATCCTTCCAAGTAAATGTAAAAATGGGTGTACGGTGGGCCCGGCGCTTTCCGGGATCTCCTGCTTAATGCTTGGCCGTACATTCGAAATCAATCAATCAATCAATTCATAAACTTCCTTCCGCTGAAGATGGTTACAAGATTTTATGACGGACGAAATACAGAGAAGTCAAGTTAATTAAAATCTCGGTAAAATACGCTAAATTTAAACTTATTCCAAAAAAATCACGAAAAGTACTGTCAGACTCCGCTCTCCAAATAATTATTTATTGTTGTTTTACTAGGTATGTCTATAGTTCCTCTCTCCTCTCAATGCAAATCAATGCAAAAAAATTTATATTTTAAAGAAAAAATGGAAAGGTGTCTAATCTAGCATACCTAAAAAAAGGGTCTACTACGAAATCGCGGTTTTCAAAATCCCGAATTCAAAATCCCGGTTTCCAAAATCCCGATTTTCAAAATCCTGGTTTTGAAAGATACATTTTTATTCATAGTAGACTCGTACTTTTATTCATAGTAGACTCGTAAAATAAAAATAAAAATCGGAAATTTCTGAAAACCGGGATTTTTATTTTTGCAGAACCGAGATTTTTAAAACCGGGATTTTGAAAATCAGGATTAACAAAAAAAAAACAGGATTTTGACCAATCGGGATTTTGAAAACCGGGATTTCGTTACACACCCCTCAAAAAAGTGTAAGTACGAAAGTTTTTAGGGTTCTCAGTCCGGGTTCTTGTACCTTTTCTGAATCTCTATCTAAATAGCAATGAAAAAATTGATTTGTTTAAAGAATCTACTAGAGGCAATGTACCGTTCCAATGTTAAGACGTTTAGAATCGGATCTAAAAATTTCATTTGCCAGATCATATAAAAATTCAGAGAATAATAAAATGGAGGTAATTGATTGATAGTGTTCAAATTTTGGTAAAACTCTGTAATTTGATGGAACCACCAATTAGAAATTTTTTTTGAGATTTGTTTAAATATTTAAATTTTTGTCATCGATTTTTTGTTTTCAATTTTTCCCCGCTCTCGAAACTAAAGGAATTTCAAGAACTAATTTTCGAGCCACTGACTCCTATGTATTAAAACTGGGCACCAATGCCTTAAAGTAAAAAACTAAATTGGGAGCAATTTGGAAATGTGGTTGGGCAGTAATATTAGCTGTCTCCCAATGGGACAACTTTACTACTTGAAAGTACTTGTGAGTAACTATTCAAGGGAACGGAACTTTTAATAACGGGTCCTATTGAAATGTGATATTTTAAAACGTGATTTTGACAAAACGCGATTTTTCAAAACGCGATAGGTACAAAACGCGATATGGTACAAAACGCGATATTTCAAAACGATTATCCTAGTTCCATCGTACATGTTTAATTTCATCATAAAGGTGAAATAATAATTAATAATCGCGATAATAATCGCGTTTTGTACCATATCGCATTTTGAAATTTATTTTGTATTTTATCTCGTTTCGTCACATAGCGTTTTGAAATATCGCGTAAAACATCTACTCTACATCATCGATTTACTATGAGTAGCTGCGAGTAGATACAAGTACTTATGAGTAGTTTGCTCATGTCAATGGAAGACACATATTGACGAGACAGCAAAAACTAAAAAAATATATTGTGACTACATAGCATCCATGAAAGTTACAACTAACATCAGTAATTCTGAAAAAAGCATTTAAACTTCATAATATTCAGCAACTAATATAAAACAAGTGTACCATACGGCAATGGCAATACCCAAAATCGTTGCTACTAAAATTGAGAAGGGGAGAAGAAAATCAGTCCAGAATTACCTAATTAGAATTCCATCAACCGAAGGAACTGCTCATTCACTGAGGAACGCAACCAGAAACCTAAAGAGACCAGATAAATTCAAGCCTACCCAATAGGCATCCAAATTGATGTTGAGCTAGAAATGATGAGGAGAAAAAAATTGAATGATTTTGCTGCTCACCTAAAGAAATTGTTTACACCACATGAAGCTGCTAATTAATAATAAAGTGGTTGTAGCCAGAACTAACCGTAAACTATGAAAGCCTAAAGCCAATAAAGTTCAATTTCTACTGCGGGGTTCCATAAACGCATCAAATACAGACCTCTTCCAACAAATTCAAGCCAAAATACGTTCGAAACTGAATATTAGAAATGTATGTAACTTTTTTGAAATTTTTTTTAAAATCTATCAGACCGAAATACTATACACTCACAATAATGTAGTTAAGATTTAAATTTTTTAAACGTAGATTCGTTCATCGCTATCTGACACAAATTTATAGCGCGTAAAAAGTAAATTCGCAAATTATTTTATCAGTTAAATATTTATTAGCAGTCGAATGAATTTATCACACATTTATTACAATTTCAAGATGATTGATGTAAATGTTTAAAAAAATGTAAAAATAATTATATAGAGGTACAATAATTACATTTTATTTTTAAACGCAAAAATTAAATGTGTGCAATATACATATAATTGATTGTCGATAATGACACTTTTCATTAAGATATTAAAATAAATGCTGCCGTACAATTGGTTTTACCTTGGCTTTGCCTGCATCTTACAATATGCGCGCAACTGAATAAATAAAATGAAAGTCTTGTATTCATTTTTTTCCATATCATTGTTGATTGATTGAATAATTTTTTTTGCAAAAAGCAAAACAAAATAAAAAACTAATTATAGGGATTGGTGTTGTCATATTTTATAAACGTTCGTCTCTATTATCTATAAATTAAATGATTTACCGGATTGGTAAACGCGTAAATATATAGTAGAGTAAATAATTTATCTCCTTAAAGAAGCAACGAGATCGCGATATACACAATTCCATTATAATACTGCGTAACCTGCAAGATTTATTTACTTTTTGTATTTCTTGTAAACTGGTTTTATATTTTTGGTGCCACAATTGTTAAAATTTCTTATTTAAAACTTTTTAAATAAGAAAAAAAAAAAAAAAAAGATTGCATTTATTAATCGATTCATTTGAAAATGAAATTTTGTATTGGGTAAATCACAAAATCAGGTTTGGAGAATATTCACGATATATTAACCTTATTTTAGGAGTAAAACGTAGCCCGCCAATAGCGATGTTTCACCACCCTGTAGCATAGTATTTAATTTTCAGGTATTTCATTGTTTTTGTATAATTTTTGAGTTGGCAAAAATATTAATGTGTGTTGTTGCTTTTTAAGAATACAATAAAATTAGCATATATTTTGTCAAATACAAACTCGTAAGATGTGTAGCTACGAGTATAACAAAAAAGATTTTTTTTTTTTTTTCGATTTTGGTACAAAGAATTAACAAAACTAACAACAAAAATACAAATCATATGGATTTTAATAAAAACGAGAATGTTTACATTTCGCTGTTTTGTTGTTAATGGACTTTGCTCCTTCTAAATTAATTCGCTCGACGACAACGTTTGGTTATAGTATAGAGAGGCCGCACAATATTTTGCTAAACTTTTTGTTACTTAATCTTAACAGTTTGGGAGTAAAATTTGATAGTAAATTTTTATTTTCTAAAAGCGTTATATACGAGTATGTAATGTGGTAGATTAATATGCTTTTCAATATTAATGTGTGTACGCTTACGCTGCTATTATTTACTCAATATACAATATGTGAACAAATACGTAAAATAGATTAAATTTTTTAAGCGCAACATAAATACATGGTGACGTTGATTATTTTTCGAGTTTCCTGTTTCATATATTTGTGATTAGGTAATTCACATTTTTTTTTATAAATCATAATAATATTGCGCGTGCTAAATTATGATAAAAAAAATAACGATATGTTGTTAAACTAACACACTCGAGATATATGTAAACATATAATTTATATGAATATTTAAATGCAGTAAAAATTTGTCATATTTTATTTATGATCGCTTTTTGTGGCTATTTGTGTTTGAATTTTTATTGATTTTTAATTGAAAAAAAATAATTAAATTAAAATTAGACAAGATACCGAATTTTCAAAATATTTCAATTTATGAATTTAATCATAATTTCTCCAATTCTTCCAATTCTATTTGTTTCGTTTGTTTGGGTTTTTCATTTATTTTGAAGTCCCAAATTTTTGTAAAACTTGAAATTTGGCTACAATAGGTACAAATTTGAAAAATTTGCTCAAATTTGGGGGTTTGGATCATTTTGAATTGGACGCATTTTCAAATTACAATAAGTTTTAAGAATTTAATTTGTCTGTCTGTAAATCAACCGATTTTTTCGACTTTTTTATAGACAAATATACTAATTGTTCATGACAAACCCAATATTGTCGATTAGGTAAATCAAAAAAATAAAGACACCAATCCCTCATAACATATCTACTGAAAAAAGTAATTTTTTGATATTTGATGTAGTGAATATAATTCGCTATGTCAGTACGTTCTGGTCAGATACTTAATGTAAAAGGCGAGAGTTGAATTTTTGTAGTTTGGTCGTAGCTAACTGATGAGTAGACCAACTTTTCAGTACGAAACCAAACTACCAACATAAAGAACTCATGGAGGGTTCTCATTTTTGAAGAGTAATACATTGGTATAAATAACTCTTGGTCCTTGGGCTAAAATTACGGGGAGGGGGGAATGATATTTCTACTTTTTCAGTAGATATGTTATGAGTGGGCTTAAGATTTTTAGGTTCTAAAAAATCAAAAATATGTTCCTAAAATATGTAACTAAAATTGCAAAATACCATATGTGGTTAAGTTCAAAAGAAAACCAAAACTAGACCTTATCTTCAGAGGATTTCAATTCACTCATTAACAAAAAATATCAAGTTTTTGGCTATAAAGTTGGATAAACTAACTTTCCTGGGTTAAAAAGTACTGGAGAAGTAGCCAAAAATGGTTCCACATCCATACACTTAAAAATTTGGACTGGGAAGCGATACTTAGTTCAAAATAATACCGTAACGGTTGAGACTAAAATATTTACACTATTAAAGCAAGTTTTCAACCAATAATTGCAACCAGAATTCTGTGTTAATTAAATTTGGAATTCAAACTCTTTATTTTTTAATTAAATTGCATCCATATTTTTGCTCAAACTCTCGATTGGATTGAAATTGAATTTTTAGTCCAAACTCGAATAATTTTAACCAAATTTTTAAAATTCACTCAAACTGTTATTAAAGGCAGTCCGGATTTTAAACTTAAGTTTTAAGCTAATTTAAGCTCAAGTAAATTACGGTTTAAAATTGATTCGTGATTTTCTAGTTGAATCAAACAATTTATTGAAATCATGTTTAGAATTTAAGCTCAGTCACATAAAGTGCACTAAATATTTTGCTAAAATTAGATAATTTCTACTTAAAATTTCACTCAAACTCATTATATCGAGATTAGAATTCAAGCTAATTTTCTCTCTTTAAAATTTCGTTATCTTAATCAATTTCCTCTTTGTCGAATGCAGTTGACCAATTTAGACTAGATTTATGACCAAAATTCCATTTTGTTCAACTTCGAAAACCACTTGAAACTAAATTTTTGGCTAAAAATCTTAATTTTTTTCGAATCCATTTTGATTTAAAACTAGCTTACTAGTCTGAATACCACTTACGTATTAAAAGGAAAATTACAATAATCAATTAGTGGGATACGTAAATATTTGTTAAAACTTTTCGGATTAAAATGTCACTCAAAGTTTATTGAAATTCAGATGGAATTGTAATCTAATTTTATTCTGGATGTATCCAAGGTTTTATTCGAATCTATTAAAACTATTTTCTTTACCAGTCTAATTTTTTGATCCCGTTCAAATTGGTTTCAAAATATATACATATTTTGGTTTTCCCTTGACATATGTATCTATTCTTTGCTCCACCAAATATGCTCTCATTTTTTTGTTTTCTAATTGAAAACCCACTCGGTACCCCGCACATTTATTGTGCAATGTAAACTTATATTTCTCTCAAAATTTTTTGAAATCAAAATTCGAGTTGTAACTCAATTCTTATATATAATTCATACCAACAATTTTATTTGGTTTCGAATCCAAAACCATTTTTGCCATTTACCATTCCTAATTCAAATTTCACTCAAAATTTCCGATTCAAATTTCTAAACTAAATTCAAAGGAAATTTTGTTGATTGTTTGAGATCAAATCTCGTATTGCAACTTAATTCTTAGCCGATTGCAATTAAAATTATGTTTAAATCTAGTTTGGAACAACAAATGTACACTCAAATTTTTGCTCAAAACCAAGCAGAACGTGCTAATTAATTACTAATCTAAATTTCTAAATCAATATTGAACCCAAGTAACACTGTATAACAATTGGTACTATTTAAATTCCATGCAAAATGTAGTTTAATCCAGAAACATTTTGCTACTTTCTATTTGAGATTTCAGTCAAAATGTTGTTGGCGTCAAAGTTCGAATGATACCTCAATTAGAATTATATCTGTTTAATTTCAAAATGAAAATGTATGGATTTAAAACCGGAGTTTTTTTTTAAATCCACTCAATATTTAGTCAAGCCCTGGTTTGGAATTTTTATTCAAAGATTGGAATTAAAACTCCATTTATAACTAAATTTCTACTGAAAACCACGATTAGCTTTGGATTCAAATTAAACAAAAGACGTTGTTCAAATATAGTTTGAAATTTTAATTCAATTTTAAGTTCGTACTCAAGAATTTATTCAATTATGTTTGGGAATTCAAATTCTCAATCAGATTTTTGCTCGAAATTCTTCACGATATGTTGAAATTCACACAAGTATGTTGGCTTTTCTCACGTAAATGGCACTAATTATTCTAGTTAAAATTTCAGAATTGAAGCTAATTTTGTTACCTTTAAATTTCCCTCTAATTTTGGTCAAATTCATCGTGTTTTTTAACGTTCCTCCAACACATAATAAGTTGGAACTTTTCGGATTAAAAACTAGTTTTCGTCCGAGCCCATTTTGTATATGAATAGCATTAAAACTGTTGCTCAAGTGCATAAATGGGGTAGAATTGCATTTACTACGTTTTTATAGTTAAGGAATTTTAACGCTTGTTTGATTCATTTAAATTCCAATGAATCCTTTTACATGCATTTCCATATTTTACCCTAATCAGATAAATGTCACAACGTGCACATACGTTAACGAATAAAAAAAATAATCACTAAATTTGCTTTTCTAGAAGAACTCCGGATCGTCAAATATTGTGCAATTAACAATTGAGATATTTTAATTTGACGTTTATATTGTTCTTAATTTATTGATCTAACTTAGCGGAGTTTAGGCCAAAGAAAAACTTTTTTAACTTCTAAAAAAATATTTTTTGGCCTAAATTTAAAATTAGGCTTAAAAATATTTTTGATTTATCAAATTTTAAGCTATGAAAGTCGAATTACGTTATTCTTGAAGAAAAATTAAAAATATTTGGAATAAACCATAAAGTATATGGTAAAAC
Organism: Tipula vernalis; assembly: GCA_958295665.1. Classification (NCBI taxonomy): domain Eukaryota; kingdom Metazoa; phylum Arthropoda; class Insecta; order Diptera; family Tipulidae; genus Tipula; species Tipula vernalis. Next base: position 131,169,182 of record OY282558.1, on the reverse strand, counting down.
GTAAAATAAGTGGAAATATTGGGTGTGTGAATTTAACTCTGCCCTTTTTTGGTTAAATAAAACATTTGCTTGGTTAGAAAATGAAAGAATTATTTATTGAAAGTATGCTCCATTTGCAGCTACAACTTTCTCCCATTTTTCAGGCAGTTAACCGATTCCCTCTCTGAAAAAATCTTGGTCTTTGGAGGCGATCCAATCATTAAGCCAATTTTCGATCTATGCGTGAGAACTGAACCGCTGTTCGAAAGAGACGATTGCATCTCGACCGGAATAAGTAGTAATCTGAAGGAGCTATGTCTGGTGAATACGGCGGGTGGGGTAAAACTTTCCAGTCCTGTCCATGTAAATCATTTTTCACAACGTTTGCAACATGTGGTTTTGCATTGTCATGCTGAAAAATTAATTTGTTAATAGCTCGCTTCAAGCGTATTAGTTGTCGTCGATACACATCGCCATTGATAGTTTCACCTGAATCCAGAAGTTCATAATATATCACACCTTTCTGATCCCACCAGATACAGAGCATAACCTTATTGCAATGGATATCTCGCTTTGATTGCGATGGAGTAGCTTCACCACGCTTCACCCAAGATTTTTGGCGTTTGGGATTCTCATAATAAATCCATTTTTCATCTCCAATAACTATCCGATGCAGATAAAGTATTTCACAAATGGTTTTTCGACGTTCGAGGTCTCTTTCTTTTAATTCATGTGGAACCCAGTTGTTGCTTTTTGAACCATTCCGATTGTTTGTAAACATTTTGCAACAGTTGATCGATGAACATTTAATGCTACAGCCAATTCTGATTGTGTTTGAGAACTTCAGCCAATAACGTTTCCAATTCAGCATCTTCAAATTTTTTGGGTTGTTTTCCATGCTCTTTATCTTCAATGCCAAAATCATCATTTTTAAATCGTCGAAACCATTCTTTGCACGTTGTATTCGATGGAGCATGCTCACCGTAAATTTACACAAGGAAACGATAAGTTTCCGTTGCACTTTTCTTTGCAATAAAATCATGTAATAAAACTTCCCGCAAATGATGTTTATTTGGAATAAAATTCGACATTTTGACAGAGTTAAAAATACTATTTATTTACACTTCAACCAAATGTCGTATACTGCGTTTGATAGCTGACATCAAGTACTATAGAGTAGAAGTATTGCGCATTTATAGTTTACTTAAGCAGTAAAAATAAAGACACCAATTGAGAAAGGGCGGAGTCATATTCACACACCCAATATGTAAAGATATGTGATTATGCAAAAGTATTTAAAAATATGTGTTAACATATACGGCTCATTCGCTTTTATTTGTTCTAAAAAGAATCACTATCCAACAAATTTTTGGTTTGGATTTCCCAAAAATAATATTTTTTTAAATAAGAATCCTAAGCCTAGTTATGAGGGATGGCCTCTTTATTTTTCTGATTTACCAAATCGAAAATATTGAAATTGTCATGAACAATTAATATATTTGCCTATAAAAAAGCCGATAAAATAATTTAAAATGTAACTAGACAAAATTATGCAATTACACTCTCTACAATTGTGACATTCCTTTAATTTTCATCGAGTTTCAAATATAACTTATTTGATCTGGCTAATTTGGCTTTATCTAATCGAATTTTGTTAGCCTAGGTTTTTTAATTTTTTACGTTTTTATTATAATAATGAAGTCCAACCCGCTCAGAGCTCAGTGTGAAAGAGCAAGAGGTTTCCGTTTTAAATTAATTACTTCAACGATCAATTCGTGTCGCTTGCACAACTACATTAACTTTTGAAAGATCAATTATGGCACGATCATTTTATCCGAATGTTACAAAATATTGCTAGAAATTTCTCTTTTTTCGAATTGTACGTAATTAATTGTATTAATAAACTCACACAATTATGAACAATTATGAGGCCAACCATATTATTAGAGAAAGGGTTGTGTCCTTCCTCCTTTTCCAACATTTATTTTCCCATTTACCGTTCCGGTTACGATTTTATGTTTTTTAACCGATTTATTACAATTCGAATTGAAAAATATTTCGTTAATTACGGTTTAATGTTGCGGTTCAATTCCTGTTTGAAGCTCTGACTTAGAAATATAATATATTAAGTCATCTTCGTGCAACTCAGTCCTCCCCACGTACTCACCTTGATTTATATAAATCTTATACAAAATATACTTCTAATTTTTGAGAGGCTTTAAAAATGTCAAATGTCAAAATTTGACAGGTGTCAAAAATGACAATAAAATCTGGTATGAATAGAAACGGTAGGAATATAAACTCAGAAAGAATATATCCTGAGCATGAGGATTTACTTCGAGTATAAACTCAGGTTTGTATGTACAAAAAAACCTGATGTACATAATACTTTATTTACTAAGCTTATACTCAAACAAAGCAGCTTTATTGATTTAATTGTTAATGATAGTATTCAAAGCTTTTTCAAATCTGGAAGCGTAATGCGAATAGCATGAACTAATTTGTTATCGTCCTTGCCAGCCTTGCTTCTTCTTGAAAAACTTCCACTTTATCAAAATTTTGCTCATTAGCCAGTCCTATTCTCCTTCTCCCGAGCATACTCCTTCCGGTTGATATATTTATCGCCTTAAAAGGACGGTTTTAATATCGCAACATATGTGCAATCTATAGCTCCGATTGAGCAAGAAAAGTGATTCTGTTTTTGCCATACAGCTTTAGATTCTTCCATCCACTCTTCAGTTACTGGAAACTTAGTCCACAAATATTTCTTCTGGTAACGTTTTCAGTAACGACAGTAACGATTTTGACCACAGTGGACTAACTTCCTATTCCTAAGTCTTCACCCTTCAGCCAAGCCAATCTGGAAATCCGATTCATTTGAAAGTGCTCAACATTGAGCACAAAGCGACTTCTAGTCCTTTTCACAGCGATTTTTTTGTGAGTAATTTTGTTTCTCGAATATTTAATGTTTATTGTAAGTGTACGAAATTAGATATGTACTTACCAGAATTCAAAGTATAAACGATCGAAGAATAAACTCGAGCATTTTGAGCATCGAATTAACATTAACGTTTAAACTCAGGGTGGGATATAGGTCGTTTATAAAATGTCGCCGCTTGCAAAACCGGCCGGAAAAGAAACCGTAACATGAAATCCGATCAGTAAAAATATTGAGCAAATTTTCGTTCAGGGTATATTTTTCTTAGTTGCCGAATATTTTGCTATGAAAACTGCGGTCAAATCATTTACTACAGTAAATGTAGATTTTTAGTGTTCGTTTTTTGTTAAATTACGCAATTTTTTCTATTTTATACTCGTTCAATTCTTATAACAATAAAGGATGAAGTATCTAAACGTGAAACATTTTCCCTTTTTTTTTTTTTTTCGTTTACCCTCCATAAAAAAAGGTTAATACATTTACCGATTTTAGTGGATTTACTGGAGAATTCGACTGCAGCCGGAGATGTCAAAATAATAAATAAAAATAACAAACTTGTGTTCCTTCTACGACTGACTAGGTTAAATTTTTTTATATTTATATTAAAATGGTCCTTAACAACGACTATAGCTCTTAATCAATATTAATCTTCAGGTGAGAAAATTTTGAGTTTTTAAACGAAAAATCGCTATCCATCAACTAATATCTACCGGACGATTTTTGACGAAAATTTATCTCGAAAGCGGTGTTCATGATACCATTTTTTGTAAAACCGGGCGATTTCCGTCAAAATTCTATCGGTAGCTGATTTCAAGATACCGGCCCAGTTTAGGGTATTAACTTAGAATTTTTATTCAAGCAATTCTGAGCATACACTCCAAATTTCCTGAGAATGAGGCTTTACTACGTTTTATCCATACCACCCAATCGGCGTGTTGGGTCGAACCAAAATGAAAAAATATCAGAATATTTTACGTCAAGGTCGTTCCCTGCAAATTTGACCTCATTAAATATTACGTCAAAACTCGACTCGCTTGTGGATATGTTGGATCCTAAATTATTTTGGACATTCATTGATGCTAAACGGAAATGTCCCGGTATCCACAGACGATGCTACTGCTAACAATTTTAACGATGTATGCGAATTATTTGCGGATTTTTTCTAAGCTGTCTACAAGAAACATCATGATGATGGGGTTAGTGTCGCTTCTACATCTCACTCACGACAGTATCATCATAATCTAATAGAATTGCCGTATATTTCTGTGACTGATGTCTTTGATATTGATTGTATATCCAAAATGAAATATACACAAGTATTCTTAAAGATCTCAGTAAGTCATCATCAGATGGAAGAAGTCAATCATTATTCCAATCTTCAAATCTGGTAAACGTTATGACATCAAAAACTATCGGGGAATATCCATACTATAATCTATACCTAAATTATTTGAACTAATTATAATTCGAGATAGTTCAATTTGCAAATATTGTATCCTCTATCAACATTGGATCTGCCGGCCGTTTAACATTAATTAAGGCTTATATATAATATTTAAATGACACTAAAAGTTATGATAATTTGGGTGTATTGCGGTATTTTCAAATACATGTTAAAAATTAGTACTAAAAAATATTTATCAAAACTTTCGGACACAGTCTAAGAAAACCAATAAAATGGAAGGGCAGAAGTAGAGAAAGGCCGTATTCATAACAAAATTATTCTGAGCCAATTTATAAAGCTTCCCTATGTTTATCGACTGTAAATTGTGTTATTTTATGTTTTGACGACAAACAGCCTACTGAAAAGGAAAATTTGATGTAATTTGCTCAATAAATGAACCGTGCAGTGTTGTTCATGATACGGTTTCTCTACCGCTCGGATTTGTAATTGACGAAAAACAGTAACTGTCAAACATTACCGTCCGGATTTCATGATGCCGCTTCTTCTTTTACTAGGAATAAAAAAACACAGTTTTTCTCAAATCGGATAAAATACGTCAGTTTTCTGGTTTGTTATCTGTCAGCAAAATGAAGTATTCCCCGACACTACATCGTTGCTAGGCAACTTACTAAAAACAGTACTGGAAAGTATTCCTTGCCTAGTAAAATTGACAGCGCACGCGATTGTTATAATTCTAAGGTAACTTTGATAGTGAAATCTATTGAAAATATAAATTGGAAAATGTTGCGTATTTTAAAGAATATAATGAATAAAATGGATAATCTGATATACTGCCGATTAGAGAAAAAATCGTATGTGCAACTCGTGGAAAAACTATAATTCCCGGACTCTTATGGTTGCTGGAACTCGGCTGACGCCTCGTCCCAGCAACTTCCATACTCGTCCGGGAATATATCGTTTTTCCTACACGTTACACAATATACTATTGTGCGAGGCAAAAAAACATTCAAAATAGTTTTTCTCAAATCGGATAAAATACGTCAGTTTTCTGGTTTGTTATCTATCTGTCAGCAAAATGAAGTATTCCCCGACACTACATCGTTGCTAGGCAACTTACTAAAAACAGTACTGGAAAGTATTCCTTGCCTAATAACAGTACTGGAAAGTATTCCTTGCCTAGTAAAATTGACAGCGCATGCGATTGTTATAATTCTAAGGTAACTTTGATAGTGAAATCTATTGAAAATATAAATTGGAAAATGTTGCGTATTTTAAAGAATATAATGAATAAAATGGATAATCTGATATACTGCCGATTAGAGAAAAAATCGTATGTGCAACTCGTGGAAAAACTATAATTCCCGGACTCTTATGGTTGCTGGAACTCGGCTGACGCCTCGTCCCAGCAACTTCCATACTCGTCCGGGAATATATCGTTTTTCCTACACGTTACACAATATACTATTTCTTAGTTTTTCTCAAAAATAAAAAACCAGCTTGAAAAATTATCCAAAACTCTGAAACTATGCAACCGAATAGGCAGCTAGAAGGATAGCGAATGAAGTGCGAATTTCAAGTAACAATGGAAAAAATTAGGGCGAAGTGAAGGTGTATGTTAATTTTGGCGCGAGAAAATTTAACTATTTGTGAAAGAACCGAAATATTAAATAATCCTCAAAGTACTATTGGGTGGAATAATAAAAAAGTACCAGCAGAAAGGTAGGCTTTGGAAAAACACAAGCAACGGCAATAGAAATGCTCCTAGTTTAGTGAGAAAGAGACTAATTAAAGCTGCCAGCACTTAAACCAGTGCAGAGGCCAGATTTGCATGTAATTGGAGGCGGTAGTCGAATCGAATTTGCTTTCTTAATTGCCATTTCATTTTTCAACAGGACAATGCTACAAGCCATACTGTTGTTTCCTTATCTCTTCATTTAAAGGTAAAGAAAGATGTTTCACAGGAAAACACATCGATATGTTGGTCATAGCTTGCCGAAAATATGTTGTTACTTTATTTCGTAACTTATATGTACGTATTTGCTTATACTGAAATTATACTTGTAAAACTGAAGTAAAAATTTCAGTGATCGGAAATAGAGGGATTATATTATAAATAGACCCTTTCTTCACCAAATTTGTGTTCGTTAATCTGAACTATGTCTGGTAATTTCAGACCATCCGCAAAAAAGTACGGCCTTTTGACTTTGGCGTCATAATATTTGTACGGTTCTGGCTGAACCAAATATTCGCAGATAATTTGATCTGTTCAACTACACTAATCAATTGATATGTTTATATCACACATTTGATATTGACTTGTTTAAAAAATCAAGGGTAAACAGCAATTGTTGATAATATTGAAATGCAACAACAGTAAAACACTCTATTTATCTCTGGTTACCAAGAACTGGATAAGAGATTATTTAAACTAGCGTTACCGAGTTTAATAACGGATTAAAAATACTATCACTACAAATTTATCATATTATGATATTTTAATGATTAAATGATTCATAAAATAAAATTTCTTAGGATAAGTTCAAATTATTTCCGGTGTTATCAATCTAACCACATTTGATTATTATTAGAAAATTATTTGTCCAATAAATCAATAAAGGTGTTTTTGTACTAAATTGTTCAACAATACTAACCTTATCAAAGTTTGAGTTAACTATAATAGATTACAGAGAAAGAAATTATAAAATCGTTCCAATCTAGAAAATCGTATCATATTTGATGTAAACATTTTTGTCACACTATAAAGAACCATGCGCCGTCATTCAATAATTAGAGCTTGGAAATAGTTTATATAAAAGACCTTGTTGTTTTTTCGATTTGCAAAAAGATTTGATGATGATGATGATGGTAAATCAATAAATAAGTAACAGCTAACCCGGGAAAATATATTTATATACGTTTAAAGAGGAAATGTGAACTAAAATGTATTGAGCCGTTTACCTTAAAAATGTTGTTACAAAACAATTTTCAATACTTAATGTTTATTTAAAAATGATGAATATTTGCTCAAAAATACGTTTTCTGTTTGATACGCAAGTATACGTTCTGATAACAAACAAATTTATAAAAACGAGTAATAAAAATATGCGGGCAAGTGTTATTATATAGAGAGGCCGATTGCATATTCGCCATTTTGAACGTACGAGAATATTTATTTTGTAAAAAAACACAAACAAATACTGTTTGGCGCTATCGTATTGCTCTACTCGCGATAACACCAACATTTCGCACAATTGCGCAAATTTTATTTTTACGCTAAAATATCATGAAATTACTGGGAAAGATATACAAAATTTGCAGAATTTTATAGAAGATTATAACAACGATCCAGTGGATATTAAATAAGTATGTATTTATACTATATAAAAGTGTCGTGTCTATTCTTATCGCGCGTCTTAATTACAAAAAATTCCACAGAATTTAAAAATCACAGTCAACTTTCACCATTGATATATAACGTAATTAAAGCATTAACAACAATAATAATAATAATACTATCATTGCAGTGTGTGTACACATATTTATAAATTACTGGGTTTGCTACTTTGTCATAATTAGTTAATTATATATTGTACATATACACGATTAAATTGCATGGTGTATACTTCCATTAACAATTACTTATATGTATATTGAATCAAACAAAACACAGTTGATAAATACTAAGTTTGTCACTTTCTTATCGACTTACTAGTATTGCGTACATAAACATATACAGGAATTTTTTTTTGTAATTATATAGTTGTGACTATATCCCATTAAAATGTTAAAGTACTTACCGAGTTTAGATTGGACGAGAATATAGTGAAGCACCAAATGTTATAATCTGTAACGAAAAAATAAAAATAAAATTAATATTATTTTAAAAATAGAGATAAGGCTGGTGTACAAATTAAGATTTAACCTTTAATTTTTTTTTTTTTTTTTTATGTTGGCGTTTTCACCATCACCATAAGCACAATAAATACAAACTGATAACAAAAATCGGAAGAGCTCTTATTATATATACCAAACAATTGTACAAAAACGAATTATTTAAAAATAATCTCCATCTTCCGATGAAACAAGATTTCATTCAATTCATGCCTTGCAAGAACCTAATAAATATTTAAAGCGTCATTTTGAAAGAAACATACAATTATTTATATTTTTGTATATAGTAAATATTTTGATCTAAATATGTAAAAGATAAATGTATGACGTCAGATATCACTTAAAAATTGTAATATTATTTGAAATTATAGAAACTATCGAATGAATAATGATTGATAATAAGAACGAACGAAATTTATTTTGTTTCTTATTATAAAAAATATTACAACTAAAAACAATCAACAACAACAAACTAGAACTCTTGAATTATCGCGAACTTTTGATAACTTTTAACACTAGAGTTCTCGAGAATTTTTTTTTTCAAATTTTCGAAAAGTTTAGATTTTAGTAAATCTTGATCAACATTGAAATTTGATGCTCTTTCGAGAATATATCGTAACTTTTTAACAAAAGAACCTAAACGAAAATATTTGACAACCGACCGAAATTGTTCAAAATTTGTTTCATATCGTTTAATTGAAAATATGATTACGGCGAAAATACTTTCACACAAAAATGGCTGAAAACAACCTAAAATAAATACCGACAACAATGTTGAGAAAGAAAAGACTGCAACCTTGCAAAACTGTCTAAGATTACTTCAACTGTTTGGTCATGAAAATCAATATTTACGAAGCTCCCCAAATTGTCACAGGAAACTTAAAAAAACTTCAAGTCGCTGTCATGGATGAAATGGAAATGTTGGATCAAGGAAGAATCTGATTAAATTTCCGTGGAATGGAATCTGATTATGACTTCTGATTAAATTTCCATGGAAATGTTGGATCAAGGAAGAATATCTGTCAAAATGCATAATTTCAATAGATATTTCGAATTGTTTCACTCTTGAGATTCGTCGACGAAAAATTACTCGTTTGACTTTATTGGCCTTTTTTGATTGAACTTGATCAAAATCGGATAGATAGGTAGTACTATGAAATTGGTTTTTATTAAAGACATGTGATTTGCCTTTTATTGATTTCATATTAATGTCTCTAGCACGAAAAACACAACGGTTACACCAAAGGGTTACATCTGTAATGCTCTACTTTTAGTAAAAGTCAGCACGAAAATCGTTTGAGTATTAGTAAATAGTAAAAATTAACACTTAATAGAGGCACGCATAAATGATTCTAAATATTTGAAAAATAAATCAGAAAAATTATGGGTGGTTCATCTAAAGTTTGCAATTTAATTTGGCTCTAAATTCAAAGACGAATGAATATTTTTCAAAGCGTTTTGTTTTATTAGAAAGAGTATACATTGCCATTAAGTAGGGAACACAATTTCATTCAAATGACTTCAACGGATGGCTTTACAGTACCCTCATTCTATCAAACAAATTATTCAGACGATTTTCGATTGTATGGGCTGCTGTCTCATCAACGGCAACTTAGATTTGATCTTTCAAGTCTTGGATAGTCTCTCAGTTTATCCAAAAACAATCCAGTTTCACGAACTCGCTTCACAAATTGATCCACAATTTGCCTTGTACAGACATTTCATTTCTACTAAATTTTCCACCTAAATTTCTTACAGTTTGGGTAGAAGACTCACCACTTTGAAAGTATGTTTTCAATATTTCCCAATTTTGTTCAAGCGTAAGGCGACCCATTTCGTAAATGACATACATTAAACTAATTTTGTGTCATAACACGAATGACGTAAGTGTTTCCACACTCAAAATAACCCGTAGTTGAAATTGCAAACGCTAGATGAACCACCCTTTGCTATTAAGTTACGACCTCAAAATGATCCGAACCAAATAATATTTTTCCTTAAAATCAAGATTTTTGATTTTTATTGACATTAACGTCTTCCGAATAATTGACCCAGTTAATTTGTGAACCACAGGTCTAATTTCCACATGTAAACCACCCCTTTACAATGTTACAAATTAATTTTCAAATTTATTGTATGTTCCTTACAGAAGGTAAGGGCTTCTGGTTAAATAAAGCGTTAACTTGCCAACCCCAGTTGTCATTTCATTACATAGGCCGACCCTTTACCAGATTCCAAAGCAATATTTAAAAATTTCGTATGACCCCTTCAAAGTTATAAACGAATCTCCTTAAATTAAAAATGTTAGTGACTAAAGGAAAGTATCGCCTTGCACAAAATTTCGGCAGGTTTATGAAATATTACATGGAATTCGTTTTAGACTGTGATGTAATATAAAACATACTTAATGTGTTTTTAATTGGAAGATTTTTCAGGATTACTTAAAGAATTAAGTCTGGTAAAATTGTTTATATTTGAAAAACTTTTGCTTTTAAATTCATAATTTTAATTTTAATATTTATTTATTTTATTATAAATAATAAATCAAATCAAAAAAAAAAAAGATTTAGTTCATTTACTAAATAAATTAAACAGCTGTTAAACAGAAAGTAGGAACTTGGTTGAGAGAAATTTTCATAACTATCTATAGAAATATGTATTGTAAAAAAAATATTTAGATTTAACTTCGATGTCATAATTTTCTTGGTCATCGCTAGTCGTTATAATTGTATTGAGGTAGGGTATATAAGGTCCTTATCTAATTTTGGTGAATCTAATTTTGACCGTGTTAATGTTTTCTTTCAGGACATTACGGTTTGAAGTCCAGCTTTCCGATGTTGTTGTAAAATTAAAAAAATTGTCTTGGTCATATAACAACATTAAATTGGTCCTCCATTATTTATGCATTCCTCATGAGTAGAGCCCGGATTTTCATGCAAATACTTTTCTGTTGCATATATAAATGCGTATTTGCTCTAAAATGTATATGTACAAATATGCCTATACAGGATGCGTTTTATGTTTCAGGTTTATTTTGTTTGGCCGCTATTTTCGTTTGGATGACATTTGTCAGTTGGCATTTGACAGTTTTCGAGAGAGAAAACATTTTATTTATACATATAATATGTAGAGACAATGCCGCAATATTTAGTTTTGACCGCTATCGGAACATGTTCGACAACTTTCTTGTGGATGAATTGGATCAATGAGACCTACAGAACATGTGGTTCCAACAAAACGGTGCCACATCACACACACAGCTCGTCCTACGATGCAAATTTTGGGTGATATCGACTGGCCTGCACGATCCCCTGATTTGACCCCTTCTGATTTCTACACCAATAAACCAACCACAACCTCGATGCTTAAGGACAAAATTCGAAACGAAATTGCTGAAATAACACCAGAAGTCTGCGAAAATGTTATGACATACGTGTTCGCCATGGAATCACATTAAAATGAATAAAACTCCGCGAAGAACCCTTTATTATGTTGATGATGAAAACGACGGCCGAAGGTATAATTAGTGGATTCATCGGCAACCCTTAGCAATGTTCAACAGGATCCTTCCTTCGGTTTGTACGAAGATGAATTCATTAAACTACACCGAATGGCATAAGACTGGTATTAATAAAAATAAAAATTGAAGGACCGTATATGCAAGTCACTTCTTATACCGAAGCCTTTACAAGCGCTGGTCGCTCTGAAGTGTACAGGCACTTATTTTAACAGCTTGTACAAGAAACATAGCTATTAGGAACATTTCTCCTTCTAGAGAATTCAACTGGGTTCCTACTCTTTTCCAGTATTTATTAATCTTACCCGAGATGTTGTCGAAATTATTTGAAATAAAATAGATATTTCTAAGGAAATGTATAGTTGAAAAAACGCCAACAAAAATTCATGGTTAATCTTAATAATAATTATTATTTATTACTAAACTATCTTTAAAAACAAATGAAAATTTAATTTAAATAATATTATGGTTAATTATTAATATCAACTATAGATAGACAAACATTTTGGTTAAAAAATCTATTCCCCATCAATTCTTTCATAAAATAGGTATGGAAGAACAAACGTCAAAACTGCTGTAATTGGGAATAATTTTTTCCCAAACACCAGAATACACTTTGGGAAAAGGGGAATAAGACTGCAACAAAATTTAAAATTTCTATTACCGGGAATTACCAGAATAGGACCACTGAAACATAAAACGCACCGGGCATTTATGTATATACACATATTCTAGCGTTTATGATTTATGACAAATATTGTTCAAATTCCAGATGAATTCCGCATATTTTTAGTCATTTTGTTTCGTTTTCTACCGAAAAGAATCCTACAATCGTTTAAAAATTAAAGTAAACTTCATTCAACTGTTTTAATGTATATGCAGGTGAGGTGAAAAGGGACTTTTCGAAATATAAATAAACGCTCTTAAGCGATGACAACAATCGTTAACATTTGTAAAATTTAAAAAGAATTTCATTGTTCACTGGAAGCCTCGAAATCGATTTATATTTGCTGTTTCAGACAAATTAAATAATTTATAAAAATTATGAAATTGACGGAGTTTAAAGAAATTGTAGAATTATTAATATATAGCTATAGAATTTACAGATTTCAAAGAATTTGTAAAATTTATAGTACAATATTTATTTATAGAAATTTGGTAATTTTTAGAAAAAAAAAAATTCGAAAACAATTTGAGTTTGTAGAATTTTTAGAATCCATAAAATTTAAACGATTTATAAAATTGAAAGAATTTTATAAAGTTTTAGAATTTGTAAAATTTATAAAAATTTAAAAAATTTATAGAATTGATAGAATTTATAAAATAAGATAAGATAATTTGTCGTGTTTACAGAATTTATAGAATTCATAGAATTTATCGGCTTTATAAATTTTATAGAAATTAAAAAATTTATGCAAATATTAAAATTTATAAAATTTATTGAATTTTTAAAGAGAACCTGTAGAATCTATAAAATATAAAGAATTTCTAAAATTTATAGAATTTATAGTGTTTATAAACAGAATTTATATATTAGAATTTATAAAATTTATCGATTTAGAATTTGTAGAATTTAAAGAAGTTACTGAATTTACAAAATTCATAGAACTGTTAGAATTTAAAGAATTTATAAAATTTTTAGAAATTAATGAATTTAATTATTAAAGTTTATAGGATTTATCGAATTTCTGAAATTGTAAAAGTTGCAGAATTTAAAGAATTTATAAAATGTATAGAATTTTTAGAATAAGTAAAATTTAGGTTTGGAGAATTTATAGAACAGATACTGTTGAAACAATTTATAGAATACATAAAATCTACAAGATTTAAAAAATTTATATTATTCATAAGATTTGTAGGATTTATAGAATTGATAGAATTCATAAAATTCATAAATTCTAAAGAATTTATAGAGTATATTAGAATTTATAAAATTTGTAGAATTTACAGAATTCATAGGATTTATAGAGTTTACAGAATTTATAGAATTTCAGAAACACTGAATTTTTAGACTTTAGAGAATTTGTAGAATTTACAGAATTTAAAGGATTTATATAATTTATAGGGGTTTATAAAGTTGTAGAATTTATATAATGTCTAGGTCTACAACTTCTATAAAATTTATAAATTCTATAAATTTTTTAAATTCCATAAAATTTTACAAATTCTATAATGTCTAAAAATTCAGCAAGTTCATTAAATTCTCTAAAATCTATATATTCTGTAAATTCGATAAATTCAATAATTTTTTTTAATTTATTAGAATTTATCTGTTGTACTCATTGTTTATTTTACTGGTCATAAAGCATCTACCACTCTGACCAGTACGAGTTGGTAGTGGGTCTGGTTTGAGAAGATCATTTACTAAATTCTCGATAGTCAGTTATACCGCCGTGTCTCGGTCGCCAGAGCCTCGTTAGTTATCTAGCAGGGTGCACCACGTGCAGGTGAGGATGACATTTGGACTATTTGTAGACCAATTACTTAAGCCCCCTTTCCCACCCCCCGCGAAATACTCCATATGAAAGTGCAAATAGAAGCAGTTAAAAAATCTAAGCTGATCCCCCAGTGCAAAAAGTGCCAAGTCTACGGACACACGCAAAACTTTTGTAATAAGGAGCCCAGATGCGTGAAATGTGTAGGAAAACACCGTACGGCTGAATGTACGAAACTAAAAGACACCCCACCAAAATGTGTTAACTGTGGAGAGACACACCCAGCCAACTACAGAGGTTGCATTGTTATAAAAGAGCTGCAAAAAATTCGCAACAAAACAAGGGAAACTTCAATAATTACCAGGCCAGAAATTAACTCAGCCTCAACAAGAATACCTACAAATTTAAGGCCACACCAAACATTAATCCAGCCATCAAGAACTAATCCAAATGTAACATTTGCTGATGTACTATCTACTGGAAGTTCGAGAAGACAACATAGTTCTCTTTTATTAAATGATTCAAATAATAACCAAACTAATAAAATACTACAAGATATTCTTGATAGACTTAGTTCACAAGAAGAAAAGCAAGAAAAAGCCCTTATATCAATCCTACAAAGGCTCACTCTACTCGAAAAACATGGCAAATAATTTAAAAATTCTTGCATGGAACTGCAATGGTATATTGCAACGACAAAATGAAATACAACTATTTTTTGATTTAGAAAAAATAGATATATGTTTATTATCTGAAACACACCTTACTACTCAAAGTCATATAAAAATCCGCGGCTACGAAGTTCACTCAGCAGTTCATCCTAATAATAATGCACGAGGGGGCAGTGCCGTGATTATAAAAAAAGATATTAAATACCATCTGCAACAAAAACTTGAAAGTGATGAAATACAAGCAATTAGCGTTAGCATTAATACCCGCAACCACAAGTTAGTGGTATCCGCAATATATTGCCCACCTAGATATAACATCAAAGAGAATGCTTATACTCAGTTCTTCAAGCAGCTCGGTGAAAAATTTGTAGTCGGGGGTGACTTCAACGCTAAACATACTGACTGGGGATCAAGACTAACCACAACTAAAGGGAAAGAGCTTCATCAAGCAATAATTAAATACAACTGCAACTGGCATTCTACTGGAAAACCAACTTATTGGCCCAGTGATCAAAATAAAATACCAGACCTAATTGACTTCTTTATAACAAGAAAAATCCCG
This sequence comes from Tipula vernalis, assembly GCA_958295665.1. Classification (NCBI taxonomy): domain Eukaryota; kingdom Metazoa; phylum Arthropoda; class Insecta; order Diptera; family Tipulidae; genus Tipula; species Tipula vernalis. Next base: position 131,153,784 of record OY282558.1, on the reverse strand, counting down.
GTTGATTATATACAAGTGCAGGAAGGATTGGACTCCACATCTGACCACTCCTCTATTCTAATGATAATAAGTGATACAGTGATTACTAATGATAAACAGCCACTGTTAACAAATAAATATACTGATTGGAAAAAGTTCAGGAATGAAATAAATAATAGCATCATTTTAAACACACAACTTTCATCAGAAGAAACATTAGAACAGGAAGTGGAAAAGCTCGTCAAGGACATACAGGTAGCGGCGTGGAAAAGTACTAACACAACAAACAAAAAAATAGCTGGCAAATGCTATCCAATGGAAATTAAATCACTAGTTATAGAGAAGAGAAGTACCCGTAGGGAGTGGCAACGTACACGAGACCCAACCGTCAAAAATAGATTAAATAATTTAACACAACGAATACGTAGAGAAATAAGGGAATTTAAAAATAAATCAATAAATTCATACCTACAATCTCTCACCTATGATAAAGGTAGTGATTATTCATTGTGGAAAGCAACCAAATATTTGAAAAGGCCAGTTATGCATATACCACCAATAAGAACAAATAATGGTCACCTGGCTAAAAGCAAAGAAGAAAAAGCAGAAAAATTCGCGGATCATCTCGAGTGTACCTTTCAGCCAAATTTAACAACACTTAACCAACAGGATATATTGTTCGAAAACCAAACAACTATCCTGAGACAGGAAATTCCATTAACTAATGCTAAAGAAGTAAAACAAGTAATAAAGAACCATGTAGTACTTAAAAAATCACCAGGATATGACCTGATAACTGGAGAGATTCTAAAACAACTACCTAATAAAGCTATTAAAAAAATATCGGACATAATTAATGCTTCCTTCAGACTCCGTTATGTCCCTCTATCTTGGAAATTTGCGGAAGTGATAATGATACCTAAGCCAGGTAAGCCACCATGTGAACTGGCCTCGTACAGGCCAATATCACTTCTTCCAACTATGTCAAAACTATTTGAGAGATTGTTATTAAAACGAATTAAACCAGAAGTTGTAAAATCAGGAGCTGTTCCGTCCCATCAGTTTGGATTTAGAGAGGAACACTCCACAATCGACCAAGTCCATAGAATAACAGATATAATAGAAAAATCCTTAGAGGAAAAAAAGATTTGTTCAGCTATATTTATTGACATAGCGCAGGCATTTGACAAAGTCTGGCTAGATGGTTTAATATTTAAATTGGAGAAAACTCTGCCATTTGAGTATTGCGAACTGCTAAAGTCATACCTGAAAAAGAGATATTTTAGAGTTAAACAGGAAGGAGTTTACTCCAGTATTAAAGAAGCTAAAGCAGGAGTCCCGCAGGGGAGTGTCTTAGGGCCTTTCCTTTTCGTACTGTTTACTAGCGACATACCGCAGACGAGCAATACAACTATCGCCACGTTTGCAGATGACACTGCAATTCTAGCTGTTGGTGACACAATCGGTGAAGTCACATTCAAACTACAAATAGCCGTAAATAATATACACGATTGGCTAGCTAAGTGGAGAATTAAAGTGAATGAATCGAAGTCTACTCACATTAACTTCACTAATAGATCAATAGAACCACTACCTGTGACTCTCAATAATATCTCTGTACCACATGCCAATCAAGCAAAATACCTTGGTATGAACCTTGATGCAAAGTTAAAGTGGAAAGTACACGTGAAAAAGAAAGCAGAAGAGCTTCAGTTAAAATATAGAAAAATGTACTGGTTAATTGGAAGAAACTCTCAGTTATCCATTCATAATAAACTTATGCTTTATAAACAAGTACTCAAGCCAGTCTGGACATATGGTATTCAACTATGGGGATGCACCAAAATCAGCAATCAACAGATAGTTCAACGATTTCAAAATAAAGTCCTCAGAGGAATTGTAAATGCCCCTTGGCACACTCGTAATATTGACCTTCATAGAGATCTCGGAATAGACACAGTCGCAAGTGAAATAAAGAAATGTGCTCAAAAACACCAGGAGAGGCTCCATGATCACCCTAACATCGAAGCTGCAAGACTACTTCATCAAGAGGGTATAATAAGAAGACTCAAAAGACTAAAACCTTTTGAGTTGCCAGAATAGTCCGCACAATGCAACATCAACCAAAACAACACTTTATGTAAAGAACACATATGAGTGCATTATTATTATATTGTCAGAGTCAATCGCTGTTAGTCAAAAATGACTAGTTACTTTGTAAAAAAATTTTATTGTTATCATAAATAAAATTATTAAAAAAAAAAAAAAAAAAAAAAAAAAAAAATTAGAATTTATGGAATTTACAGTTTATAGAAACTAACAAATTTATATAATTTGTAAAACTCATAGAATTTTAATAATTTAGGAAATTTTTATGATTCAAAGGAAGTAAGTATCATTTGTAAAATTTCGGGAATTTAATGCAGAATGCAAAATAATTATACAATTGAATTTTATTTGAAAATCATCAATGTATGCATTCCTTCCTTTATGCGTTCATATATGATCTAAACCAAAAATGTAGAGATCTCACGAAAGTTTCACCCTGAACGACTAGAAGAAAAGTTATTGCAATTTAAAAAAGGGAAAGGTATAATTGTACCTAAGCCGCTTGACGAAGGTTAAAATAGTAAGCATAAAGCTTAGCGTAAACTTATTTTTAATAATGCTAATGATTGCTTTACATTATTCAAGAGCAACTTGAATATTGATTTTAGGATTTGTTTTTAATCGTCATATAAGGTAAACTTTCTTAATGTGGGTGGTTATACCAATTGTTGATCGTTTAACCGAACGTTTTGGCTAAAATAAAGAAACTATTTGATTTATAAACGTATTGAATATCTAGAAATTTATAAACATATGCTACGTTCCTTGTATTGGTTTTTTGACGGAATAAATAACGTACAAATACGAATTTTAACGTTTAGTTGTTCGCCTCATCATAGTTGGTAATGTTCTACATCAGGTGCCTAACTGACTTTTCTTGAATTTCTTATATTACTAAAATAAGGTTTTGAACTGTTATAATTTATTAAATATTCCAATAAAAGTAAAAAATGTATTTGCAAATTAAAAACGACAACGTTATTTTAGGACGAGCTAATTCGGATCTAGGCCTTTTTAAATAATCTTCTTGTTTTTTGACAGTGAACTTGATTAAATGCATATATAAATAATTTTAGTCATAGACAAATCAAGTCAAAAGTGTAGGTTCAATCATTTTAATTAAAATTGCTTTGTTAATTTTTACTAACTAAATTTAATCGAGAATTGCTTGTTTTACAAATAGCATTCATGCCGCCCGCGCGATCCGAATTAAGTACTCCTATGAATTTTTTTTTTTTTTTTTACTTAAAGGAGATCTTGTGCAGCTAACGAGTATTCTAAGAGGAGCAATGCTCTAGACGTTATAAAGTATCAGTACTTATGACTCTTCACACTGCCAGTAAAACGTTTGAAGTACCTAAAACTGCATTATATACCTAACCATTTTTAAAAAACCTAAATGCTGTTTATTCATGGGTGGGGACCAACAGGAAGCAATTGCAGATCTCTTGCACCAACAGAAATTGTATTGATCTTGGAACATTCAACATACATTTTACAAAACCGTAAACATCTATCACATGCATCAAAATGGGCCGAATTTTGCAGAAAATGCTCTTTTCCTTATTTTCGACCGTGTACCTTGGTTGGAAGCAGGGACGGATAACGTTATATAACGTTACCCGAATAACGTTAAAAAACGCTAAAATTGCGAAGTTTTTCAAGGAAACGTAACCAAACCTATTAGGTTATGTTATAACGTAACCGTAACCGATAACTTTATAAAATTTAGATATAACCAAATGAAATAACCTTATAAAAAATGTTTTTGTTCCTGGTAACATTATTTAACACTAGAACTACCGTTCAAATGACGGATTGCACAGTTATTGAATTCACTTTTTCTCCTCATTCTTGAATCCTCATTGATGACCAGTCAAGTCGGTAGTTCTAGTGTTAAAACCTTACTAAAGAAAAGGTTAATAATTTATTTAACTTTAGTTAACGTTATTTGTTCTATAACGTTAAAAATATTATTTAATGCTAAGTAACGTTACGTAACGTAACGTTTCACATGATTTAAGGTTAAATAACGTTATAACGTAATCAACAAAAATTTGGGAATTTTTTCCAATAACGTAACGAAATCTTAGGGTTTTCCGACCCCTGGTTGGAAGAGACAAAGGATGATTATTAAAATAGAATCATTTTATTTTAGCTAACTAAGACCGCATTAAAAAAAGCGACATCAAATGAATGAAACAAAGTACTTCTTGGAATAAAAGATATAAACTCGCTTCTAGTCTTTTCTGCAAAATCTGGCCCCAGATTAAGTTAAAATTGTTCAAACCTTAAAAACTGGGCCCAAAACTTTTAAACTTTCTACGGACCTTCTACTTGTCTAATTCAGTTTCAATTAATTATTGATTCCTTTCCCAAACTCCGTAATTTTATGTAATTCAATTGGTACTGATGCATCATTTTCTACTAAAATTACTAAGCAAAGAAATCATTATCGAATATTGATTATTTTTGATTATTGATAATATTGAAGAAATTTCGAATGCTTGAAGTTTTTCTTTGACTGCAAAATAATCTTAAAAAAAAGATATCAGGACGCCGCCTCAACAATAGTGTTGTGAAATCTAATTACGAGTCTAAGAATTTTGTTTGAATAGTATGGAAAAGTTCGGCCCATTGCTGCTCAGCGGATTGTTGGTGTACAGGAGAACAGGTGACAGACCCAAGTAAATTATAAGGGCAATTCGCTAAACTTCTTCAAAGAACTTACCGGATTATGGGATATTAGTTTCGGTATAGGTAAACTACCAGTCGGAACTGGGATAGAAATCACCTTGTGAACACGATGCGATACTCAGCACCTGGAACAACAATTTAATCTTAGTTCCGTTGGTTTCAAAGACAACGAGCCTATCTTTATGGAGAAGGTCCCATAGCTCAAAATCACGAAGAATGTTTTTAAGCAGGTTTGGAATGGCGTACATATCGAAACTATATCTCCGACAGATACCTTTGGATCCACGATCAAAGAAGAGCAGCAGTTATTAACGCGGAACTATCATTTTATATTACTTATTGATTACCTTGTTCGCGATGAATAAAGCAACGTAATATGTCGCAGAAATTAAGTGGTGGTAAACTGAAGCTGCAACTATATTATCCATTCATTAATTATTTTTTATTTTTTATTTTTCTTATATCGATCTAGTTGTAAATCTATTTATAAAAACAAAGAGTTTTTTACCCCACATTGGAGACAACAAACGATCCACTTTAGGGAATTATACTTTAGAGCGACGCACAAAAGGGACATTGGAATTAGTTCATTTATTATTTATCAAAAAATGGGTCATTCAAGCAAAACATACTTTTATAAATTAAATTGAGAAAAATTTACTCAAATTAGATCAAAGCAAAAAGACTTCTTTATAAATATGTACATTCTACAATTAATATAGAAATGCTCAAACGGTTAATTGTTATCCGCAATTGAAACATTTACCTTAATCACTATTTAAATTTTATTTGAATTTCCTAAATAAAAAGTTTGAGTTGAAATTACTTTAACGTAGCCGTCTATCTGGCAATGTTTAATTCTGGCATTACGCATTACTTTAACGCAGCAGTCTATCTGGCAATATTTAATTACGACTACATACTCTAATAGAGTCTCTGATTCTTCCTTGCCCCCGCGGCTTTTTCTTGGAGTAAAATAAAAATCTTGGCATTAGACAGTCTAAATCTAACAATTATAATAATTTTACGCCTGATGATTTTAAAAAAAAATGTCTGTGCTTCTACTTTCCCTAGCCTTGAGCTCTGTTCTTAATTTTTCTTTCAATTTTAAAAATTAGTTTCGGTGATGTTATTAAGGTTGCTATTTTGTCAGTTAAATCTACTTAACGTAATAGGGACGCGATGGTGTCAACTTAAAGTTTTTAAAAATATTACTCCCTTTTATTTTACCTTAAGGCACGGACTTATTTAATTCAAAATAATTCAAGCTTCATTTTTTCCATCGAGTTGGAAACTTGCCAAAGTCCGTACCGTCACATTCCTAATACCTGAACCTGCTGCCTACAGACCTTGGTGCTGTTGGGTCGATTTTCTTGTTAGTATCTTCATACATCCACCTATCGTATTTGAAATGATGATTTAGTGATGGCATATATAGTCTCATTTGTTAATGCGCTTGATTTCTGCAAAAGTCGTCTGCGGTGAAACATCACCACTCTGCATGACTCCGGATCTTGAGTGCCGTCAATGAATGGGCCAATCTTAAGTCTCTCCATGTAATTGGAAGACATGTTTTTATGGGCGAGATGCACTCGTTCTCCATGGCTTCAAGGAGGCGGGCTACTAATTTGTCATTAACACCGTCAGCCATTGTTTTTTTTTTTTTAAATAGAAAACTGCATTGTAGTACAAGAAGTCAGACATATCTTTCTTTGAAACTTCTCGCTAACATAACATAGATGGTCTAATAATTAAAAATTATGGGATTCCTTAACCTTTGTCGTACTCATACCAAAATAGAATCTTTAAATTTCCCATAGTCGTCAAACGATAATTTATATCGATAAGTTATACTTTGAATGATGCTTGGAACAGTAATCAGCTAAAATTTTCCCAATTTTTGTAAATGAATAACAAATTTTAATCAAAACTGAATAATTTTATTTGTTTTGTTTCAATAATTTGGATTATCTTACTAAAATTTTGAAAGATTTTTGGATCCATTAAACTGTAAACGCTGACGATGTTAAATGAATTTATTGTGAAACCACAGTACTAGAATTGTCAAAGTGCAATAAAATCATACGAAGTCTCATGTAGCAAAACAAAAAAAAAAGAAAAATTAAACTCCGCATTATAAATATCTGACATATTCGCGATTGAAACATATAATTTAAGTTGTATGATTATAATTAACCTCGGCCGTGACATTTACGACAAAAAAAATGGATTTTTTTTTTCTAAAACATACAAACAAGTAAACAAAATTAATTTGAATGTTAATTGTTTGAAATTAACATTGAAAAAAAATGCATTACAAAACATACAAAAAATTACTCAATGACCGATAAAATATTCAAGCGTGCGCTTATTCCAAAAACTATTGTTTTAGTGTACACACAAAACTTAATAAACGGATTTGTATTGTTGAATGAAATATTTTATAATATTATTAAAGCAATAATAATAATTTCATTTCACGTCTGATTATTAATAAAAATGAATTTAGTATTTTGATAAAGAAGTCATCAAACGGTTTTCCATTTGTCGCGTATGTTTTACAAACAGCAGCGTATGACTATACGACTCCGTAATACGAGTATAATAATACGTATTTCAATAAACAAGTTTTCTGAATATCACGATTATTTATAAGACGATTTTTTATTTTTTTTCCTTTTGCAAACATAAATAAATTGAATTCTTTCTATCTACATGAGCATTCGTATTTGTGCAAGGTCGAGTCGAACTCGTCGAAAAAATATTTTATTAGTTAGGTTAGCTGAGCGTGTGCAAGGTTCGCGACGATGCACGAAAATAATGCAATTTTAATTTGTTTTGATTTTTACACTTAATAAATTGCTTTTCAAACATATAATGAACTTGTTTGCTTTATAAAGTGCTTCAAGATCTCTGCTCAGACAAAACGAATAATTTATATGTATGTGTATGTGCTTGCCTATATATGCACAATCACAATTTATTAATTTGTACATTTCACTATTTAATGAGGGAATATGAATGAACTTCTATTGATATCAAATTAATATCGTAGATGCTCAAGTATGCGCGAAAATTAATATTTCTTATCAAGCCAATCAACTGTCATATTTTATTAATATTTATTTAAAAAAAAAAAAAAATTTATGTCGATTTATAATATAAAATCAACAATGTGTTGTAATGTTTGTGAGGTTATCAGTAAGGAGGCGATAAAATGAAATTTCTGTACACATTTGTTAAGATAAGACCTTATTTTGAGAAAGTTGTGTGTGCGCTCATAAAGAAGCATAATTGAACAATTAAGCTTGTTGTATTCACCTCATTCTGAATATATACATATATTATGTTGTATAGCCTATTGAAGATTTGATATCCTTTGTGCCTTTTGTGCTGTTAAGTCAAAACTTTAAAAATGCTGTAGTTCCTTAAGCAGGTCACCGTTATTACTGGAGGAAAATGGGCTAAAGAAAAAATTAACGTAAATAAATATGTTTTTCGCTTTTATGTGTATATGCATGTACTATTTATGGGTGTAAGAGAGAAATGTGTAATGCACTTCTTCAGACCACACCCTCTAAATCTAAAACATAAATTCCAGGGCTTCCCAAACATTTTATTCAATAATAAATAGTGTATAATATTTACTGCTATGCATTTTAGCCATTCTCTTCAAAAAGTTGGCTCCCTGAATTTACGCCAGATTTTTTTTTAATTTTTGTCAGAATTACGAATTTAACCCTTTTGTCTATGGTGGGTTACCCGGGTAACCTTTTCGAGGGCCTAGGACTGTCAAAATCATTTAATTGTAAACATATTTTGATTTTAAAAATAATCGTCCCTATTTCGATACATCGGATGCTTAACGTTTTATAAATTATACTTTTAACTCAATTACGGGTTACCAGGGTAACCTTATGCAAAATAGAAGAAAATGGAATTTATTTCTTAAACAAATAAAAACCCGGTTTCTAAAATTCAATAACATTTCATTTTATATATTTTAAAAGATAACCAATATCCTTCAACTGCAATTCGACCCGAAGCATCCCTTAGAGGGCTTGGCGTTTCCAACCGCTGATTAGGAATTGGTTTTCCTAACATACACTCTATTTTCGATATTGTTGAAAATCCTCTGCTGACACAATCTGGAGTGCTTGATCTACTGTAAATGGAGGGGATCGCCAACTGTATTCCAAGGTCTTGTAAGGCCATTTTTGGGTTTTTCTTTTTACCGTGTAATGCGACACCAACTTGTCCATGTTGTCGATCCCTCCCTTAGTACTATTATAATAATGTACAATATTTTTACTTTATTAATTTTTTCTTGAATATTAATTAATTCATGTAATATCAAATATGCTACCGTTGGTTAGACCATTTTAATTGTGTTTCGATTAACACGAGAAGTATATTAGTATTTACGAACAACACAGTAATATTACGAAAAATACAGTAATTCAACGAAACCGACTAATAGACGTAATTCTATTTATTTAATTATATGATTTTCATACGAGTATGTTCCGAAGATTGTAAGAGAATTCAATCCAGTTTCGAACTGATGAGCTTATGATTATGAAAAAATCAATCTTCTCATCAGGCCGCGGCGACTGGACTAATTATACCACAATTTACATTCTATATATACAGAATGTGCTGTGCGTTAAGTATTAGCGAATCATAACTAGCGTACACAGAAATAGAGCTGTGTGAATATTGTGAAGAAGAAAAATTGTAAGAGAATTCATCTGTATTAGTTATGATTCGCTAATACTTAACGCACAGCACATACTGTATATATAGAATGTAAATTGTGGTATAATCAGTCCAGTCGCCGCGGCCTGATGAGAAGATTGATTTTTTCATAATCATAAGCTCATCAGTTCGAAACTGGATTGAATTCTCTTACAATCTTCGGAACATACTCGTATTAAAATCATATAATGTACAATATGTGGTTTATTGAGTGAGCCCGATGTTGAATCACAATTTTTTAGGCACATACGAACATAAGGTAATATTATCTGAACTAAATCCAAATACCGATGATATCTCCGACCGCGAATTAGATGGAAGCATTTCTTTAGGTAAAAAAGACTTGTTCTTTTTTACCGTACCAACAATTGAAAGGTCCCATCACATCAAAAGCCGAGCTAAAGGCAATGTAGTAAAAAAATTATCAGTCACTACATTCCTGCAAGATCCTTTGAATTGGTAACACAAGTCTCTCACGACTCATTCTCCCTGGTTTACTTCTCTAACCTAAGAAGATTTGCCGGTATAAATTTGCCCAGTGCTACTTATGTAGCGTAAAATATCTCGCACTCCACAGTTCGCGAGTTCCGAAAGGCTGTCCATACCGTACACACCAAAGTATTTATGTCTTCTGTATGATAGTGCCGGACACGAGCATAGGAAGTGATCTAAAGTCTCTTCCTCCTCCTCGTTCATGCAACTTCTACAAAAGTCATTTGTCTGTAGATCCAGCCTTCTCGCGTGTTCCCCAAAAAGGCAGTGTCCTGTCAGTATCCCTAAGACCAATCCTAACTCTCATCTTCCCAGGGATAACAGTGCCTTGGAGCGCCGCAAGTTCAGTTTTGGCCAAACCTGTTTTGCTACCCTGCACGTGAGAGTGTTAGTCCATCTCTCATATGTCAAGGCGATTGCCTTTCTACTGAGCGCCAATTTGAGCGCTGCTATAGGCCTCCCCAGACCTGCCCTTTCTGTCTGCATCTGGAGAGTCGTACCGTACCTAGCTAGTTCGTCCGCCCTGCAGTTCCCCGTGATGTCCGAGTGACCAGGGACCCAGATTACCTGCATACTGAAATACTCGCTCATCTCATAAAGAGATGATCGGCAATCCAGCGCCACCCGTGACCTCAGACAAACCGCCTATAGTGACCTGACCGCCGCCTGACTGTCCACATAAATTGCGATATCCCTTACTGATACCACATTATGCTTCAACCATGTCACGACTTCCCCGATCGCCACCACTTCAGCTTGGTACATGCTGCAGTAGTCAGGAAGACGAACAGAAATATTAACATTAAGCTTCTCACAGAAAACACCGGCTCCTACCTTACCATCTAGCTTAGAGCCGTCCGTGAAAAATTGCACTGCCTCGTTTTCCAGTATTGATCCGTCTCTCCAGGATTCCCTTGAAGGACAGACGGTCGGTCCGGAACCCTTTATCGAAGCACAAGGTTGGTATAACATAATCTAGATTCACCAGTTCATCCCATAGTGATCCAACTATCGTCGAGTGCCCCACCTGCAGACACTTCCACTGAGAGACAGCCGTAAGTCGCATAGCCACCTCGGCTGCCTTCTGCTTACCAAAAACGTGGATAAGAACTCCGTGAATCACAAACCCACCAAACTTTTATCCCGTATTTTGCTGGTTTTGCAGGCATATATTGGGTAAAACGCATTCTTCATCTGAAGGGAAATAACTCATCCACAGTCACTGAATCACTGGCTTCGTAATTTGAACGTAAGTTTGCATTTAGCATAATGAATATATCTGAAATTGCAGCTGCTTTGTTCTTTTCCAAACGTTCTTGTCTGCTATTTACATTATCAAACCGTAAAAACCAATTTAATTGCCAAAACCGGTTCAGTGACATGCTAGCTCGAAATTATGGGTAGGCATCAGTTTTCCACATTTCTTTGAAAGTTCTGAATTAGAATATCTTACGCCAGCCGTAATAAGAATGTCAATGTACGCATCAAACTCCTGTATTGGCAACGGCTTCCTTGATTTTGCTGGTTTTAATGGAATTTTTCGATTATATTCCGTTAATACGAAATCAGCTGTTATTATAATAAAAGAGGTCTTCAACCTCTACACGACAAGCTTCAACCACATATTCCACGTCCGAATCGATGGTGTCGTCGATTGGTATACATTCATCATCTGAGCCATTATCTTCGAAATCCATCGCATTTTCTTCGTTTTCATTATCGCATGTAGCGAGCAACTGCTGTATATATTCTTGTTGCTGCTCGTATGTCTATATTCTATATTCAGCACTACTCACTTCATGAAACACACTTTACAACACATAACGTATTTGATTGTACACCACAAATTAAAAACTAAAATTTTTCAAATCCTTTCTACTATTTTATAATTCTATCACGGTAATAATTGCAGAAAATAAAACAATACAAAACTAATTAGGTATTTTGTTTAGAAAAGAGAAAACATAACGATAACAATCAATGATTCCGAGAGAAATGAGATCAGAGGGAGATGAATATATTATCCATTTGGAAAACCAATGTTTGTCGAATAGGAATTTCGCGAATGCAACAAAAGATTTCTTTATTTTCTTTCCACAATGATATTCGTATAAATCTGATAGGGTTACCCGGGTAACCCTTAATTGATTAACGTAAGAAAAAGATGCATAGACACAAGGGTTAAACCAGAATGACTGAATAAGTATCTAAAAATTATTGGAAATTAAATTAGCAGAATTTTCTGATGTACATATATTAACATATTCTAACGTAATTACTGAAACAGAAGGTCAAAACTGAATATATTTTTAAATTCTTTTTCTATTTTACAATTAATAAAATGTATAGAAATTCTTGAATGGTGTCAGAAATCACTTCCAGGCGAACTTCATTTCATTTATGATTTGAAAATAAAGCTCACTACAGAAAAACAATAAGCAGAGCGACGGCTGCAGGCCAAAACTTTCACGCTAGATATGTAAATTCTGGAAAAGTAAACTAAGACCGTGGACTATTCCTGGCTTTTTCCCAAAAATATTTTCTGCCCTTTTATTTTTAGATAATAAGCGTATTTTGTTGACCAAAATTTAATTAGAATTATTTTGGGTTAATTTTTTTTCCAAGAAAATAGCCAGTTTGATTTAATTGACAAAAGCCAACCTTTCGAAATAAAATATAAATTTACTATGTATTATGGCTCTGGTGGCAGGTGTCATAACCAAGAATTAGAATTATGTTTAATTAAACCCAATTTTTTTTTGGGTTAATGTTATTCTTGCGGGGATTTATTATATGCAATTGTTGTTGTAAATTTGTCAAGGAAATACGCTAAATGTCGATATAGCGAAATAAAAAATTTATACAGGGCGTCCTATTCAAAACGCAACTCATTTTTAATTTAATTATTTTTTTTGTTTATTTATCAAAGATGGTTTTGCTTTCTAAGTTAATAAAAATCAGTACCGTATTTTCATTTTCATTCGAATTAAACGAACAACATCGTAGAATGAGATTTTCAAATCCACAATATATCTTCATTGTAAAGGAATTTATGAATGAAAAAAACTAAAAGTCAAGTGAAGAAATAACGCGGAAATTTCAAGCACAATTTCAAGAAGTATCGCCCAGTAGATCTGCCATAATTAAGTTGGTTAAGAAATTTAAAATTTTCGACTTGCTTTCGAGGTCGAGCTGCATCAATAAATATTCCCCAAAATCAAGAAAGAATACTTTCTCTTATTGAAGATAGTCTTCTAATAATAGTCTTCTTCAAAACTTTTCAGTGTTGCCCAAGTTTCTCGCACAAGCACACATAAAATCATTTAAATAATCGTTCATTCAAAATACAAAAAGTGCAAGAGGTTATTGTACTAGGTTTTTGGAACATCTAGCAACTCTAAATAACTTGCTGAAATGTTACTTCAGCATGTTATGTAGAGTTGCTTAAAAGGAACGGGAAGAAAATGAAATTAACGAGTATAGTAAGTACATCTGCTAACCTAAGGACTTCGAGAGGGCCATCACACTACCATATATTCCTACCCCTGCCCGTCTTCTAGTTTGATTTGCTCTAATGAGTTGCTGGGAATGGAAAGTCACCTGTAGGTCACCCAGCTTTACGACAAGAAGGCTAAATAAAACTATAGTCCGCATACTTTGGAGCATAACGTATGGGCAAGAAAATTTGGACAAAATGTGATAGTAAAAACAAAACACATTTTATTTATTTAGGGGATTCCCAATAATTTTATTTTGTTTTATATTGTGTATATAACAAGCTGTGAGAAAATTAGTCGATTCGAAACATTAGCCACGAAAATATGTCTCAAAACGAATTTGAGCGGCAAAAAGTCGGGTGCAATTTTTTAGAAAAAAATCCAGAGGTAGCAACGTCTGATGTTGTAAAATACTTTTTAAAATTAAATTACAAAAAATTCCACAATTTATAATTTAATTAGAAGATTTAAGAATAAAAATGCAGTTCAAAGAAAAGCGGGAAGCGGTCCGAAGTCGTCGTTATCTAAACAAAGCACGATGGTCATTGAAGCGAAATACAGTTGGCCAAGTGGCAAAATCATATCGTTATTTAGGAATTAAATTCCAGTGCCACAAAAATACTGTTAAAAATTGCTTAAACGAAATGAACATTACGCTAAGAAAAAGAAAAATTGTTCCTAAAGTGTCCGAAAAACAAATAAAGGCCCAGAAACAACGTTTAAAAAAACTTGTACAAAATTCTTTTCGAGCAAAAGATAATGTGATTGTGATTCAAGATGACGAGACCTATTTTACTTTAAATGGCAACGAATGGCAACCCAAAGCCTACTTTGACAATGGCACATGTAATATCGACGAGAAGGTGAAGTTCATACCCCAAGAGAAATTTCCAGACAAAGTTTTACTGTGGTTGGCAATAAGTCAAAACGGAATGTCGGAACTTGCATTTTTTAAAGCTGGATTAGCTATTAACAGTGAAAGGTACAAGGTCGAATGTTTACCAAAAGTTAAAAAATTTATAAAAAACTACCATGCAAAGCAAAATACGCTGTTTTGGCCGGATTTAGCATCGGCCCATTACTCCAAAGCAAGCACAGATGAAATGCGGCGATTGGGTATTCGTTTTGTACCAAAAGAGGAAAATCCACTAAATGTGCCTCAGTTGCGCCCAATAGAGGATTTTTGGGCAAATCTAAAGCGGAAAGTGTATAGCAAAGGATATCAACCAAAAAACATAAATTGCCTTATCCTGATACATCGATATTTAAATCGGCAATGGAAAGAGTCCCTTTAAACTTTGAGTATAAATGTAACCATCTTTTTAAAATGAATTGAAATACAGTTTCCTAAATTTGAAATATTAAATTTATACAGTTTAAATTTGTCTAAATTTTCTTGCCCATACGTTACTTTATCCAGAGTCCGCAAACTTTGGACTGATTAACCTGTCAGCCATTCATCCATCGGCATATGCTGCTCCACCTTAGATTAGGGTTTTTTGTCAAGGATTTCTCCTTTAGCGCTGTACTTTAGCCTGTGCCAAATGGCCAAAATGTACCAAACGGCTCCAGTTACCAGTACGCGGGAAACGATCACAGGAATATATAATTATGTATTTGGGAAAAAATTTGATTTCTAAAAAAAATTTTGAAAAAGTTTAGAACAATATTTGGTTGTAATAATTCACCCCAATTATTTTATTTGTGTTTTTTACAGAAATCATTTATTCATTTAAATTTAATCATTTATTTTTAGACTTTTGCCGTTATTTGAAACATTTGTGGTACATCTATCAGAAGAAGCGATACGAGCGATACAATTCCTCTGATTTGTGTCTGCAAGGTTGACGAAGCATTAACGAAGAATTAAATCCGCAATTTGCTCCAATAGATTCGTCGATACTATACTAACCCAACGAATTAAGCCAACCACAAAATAATTTGAAACATTTATGGTAGAACTATCAGTAGAAGCGATTTGGGGTTAATTAACAGACAAGTATCCAATATTTAAACACCTTTTAAAATTCGTTTTTCATTTAAAATCCTGGTTCATGTAACGGAAACGCTTTCGTTAGTCGAAATGCGTATGCTGGGAGATTTTCAAATAGTAGGCTTCCAGAAAGCATGTTTGTTTTAACTATTAGCTGTTTGAAGGAAACTGGAACAGCAACGAAGAAAGGCGTTTTATGATTGGTTGATGAATTTGGCACGAAATATTTTATGATCATATGAACCCAAATTTACGAGGCATGGACTTATTAACCCACACCTGTAACTCTTGGAGCTATAACAGATCATCATTTCCAGCATAATTTTCATGTAAGCATGTGGCCCAATATAATCAATAATCGCTCGGCTGAACCATATTTTTTACCAAATCGGCATAATGCTGAGCTTTTCTGCGATTTTTTAGAAATTACACCTTCCCCGATTATTTAGAAAATATGCTATAGTTGAATGCTTCAATCCATGGATGTAATTGGATGGTTGCCCAGCTTATTACGGAAGACGACCAAGCAAAAAGTGTATAACAGCCCAGATTACGGTAGAAGAATGTCAAGCCGCCACACAATCTATATGATTAAAAGGTGTCAAATCTGTCTGCGGGAGAATGGTCACCATTTTGAACAACACTTACAATAACTTTTTAAAAATATTTAAACAAACTACTCGTACCAAAAAGTGTTTCATTTCTCCAAGTTTTAATGTTCCATCAACTTTTTATGATAGAGGTGAGGTGGCTGTTAGTTTGTTCATTTTGACGTTTTTTTTTCGAAAACTAAGCCAAACTGAGAAAAACGTTGCGTGGCTTTGAAGCTTAGTTTTTTGATAACCGATCACCTCTTGAAATGTTTCCCTTTAAAATTGGAACACCCTATCCAATCAACGCTAGAATGGTTAAGATAAACCATTCTACAAAATGTATTTAAAAGTATTGTTGAAAGGAACATTTTCAACGTCAAAAAATAATAAGTAAACCTTTAAAGTTTAAAAAATTATGTAAATCCCAAGTACCCTTTTAATCTTTTTGTACATAATATCCATAAAGGTTTCTGTAAAAATTGACCAATTTTGTGAAACTCGTTTATAAGTTAAATGTATAGTTTACTGAATTTTTAAAAATGCATCGAAATTTACTCAGAATTAATTGAATATACAAAATTCTATGTAAATACCATGTGCATCAATATTACTGAGCATACACAACTAACATTTCATCACTTTTGTATAAAAGAATTAATTAATCAAAAGATCTTTAAAATCAAATAAATGAAAACGAAAAACTACAAAAAAAAACCTCAAATGATAAGGCATCGTCGAAGTAAATATCTATCATCGTCTTTTGATATGCGACATAAACCAGAAATTTCCATTGTAATCAAATCACTCTGTAAGTCTGTGTAGATATTTTGATGAGGAGATAGAACGAAGAACCTAAACATTTTTTTAATGTTTAATCTATTTTCTATTCCAAGAATTTTTACAACTTATCTATTCTGTATTTTTACGACCTTTTTTTAAATTTTATATGTTATTGATGCATTTGGTATTAGATATAAAATGTATGAAACGCGTAACATCTTCCCCAAATTATTGTTATTGTATTAGAAAAATCTAGATCTATAAAATTTTACTTTGTATATATATGCTAGCTAGAGAGATGGTGATACATGTAAGATGTGTAGCTAGTTTTCTTACATACATATATATACATACATTCTTAATATGTGGGATGTTTGTTTTATACTCGTTGAATTTCGATTTATATTTCAAAAATGGTGGTTCAAATAACACAATATTACATAAATATATGATTACAAAACATCTTAATATTTTATGTATTCGCGCGAATACTTTTTACCTTCTTTGACAAATTTGCTAAAAATCTTTTAATTTTTTGGTCGTTTTTCGTATATTTATGACCTTAAAAACATGTTTCTTCGGCGTTTCTTTAACCGAAAAAAAATTATGCAAGATCACAAAATAAAGATCAATTAAGATTTTTTTTTTTTTTTGTTGGAAAAGAGTCAAGATATAAAAAATAAAATATTTGAAAACATAGAAAAGATTTTAAAAGTAAATTTTTTTTTTTTTTATTTAACAGGGATAGATGTTTATTTGGGTAAACTTGTATTTGATTGTTTGTTAGTGTTTTGTGTGATTAGAATATTGAAATATATTAAGTTTTGTTTGTATCCTTATATTGTTATTAACTAATTCCAGTAAATACTTTTTCGTAATGCGTGTGTCTAATAAAGGAAGTTGGTATAATATTAATCAAGTTTAAATGGTAAATCACGTTCGTCTTGTTATTAAAACAGCCGGAAGGTAGTAAACTAGTTCAAATGTTTAAATTTCAACTTTAGTGTTGGATAAAAAAAGTAAATGTATTTCGTCTACATTTGCAACCAACGTTCAGTAAATCGCATTGATAATAAAAATGTATATTTTTCGTTGGCTGTAAAGTTGTAATCTTATCGCGAGTTCCAAAAGATATCCCTAATAGAGGAGGTGTGGAAATGCTTTAATATTATTATCTCTGTGACCTAAAATGTGAAGTGTTCGTTGATTTGCAAGTCTAATTTCATAAATGACAGTGTAAACTATTAGTACTTTGCAAATTGTTAAAAAACAAAACTTTACTTTTCTGAAAAATTGATCTCCAAAATTGTTTAGCTCCGATGATAATATTTTTTATGTGAAAAGGCCTACATATACTAGTATATTTGAATTTTACTAACGGAATTATATACTTCGTTTATACCAGATTGACTACTTGGAACTGTATCTGAGGTGATTTATGAGGCAGGTGAATTATATACATAAAGGTTCTTATATACGAAAATGAAGACAAACGGTTATCATCCAAAATATTGGTTAGTGTTCGGTATTTGCCAAATATTGACTTTTGCGCAAATGGAATCGTTCGTTATCGTAACAAAGGCCTCATGAAGATTATGTCTCTTAAAAAAAAAAATGGAAATAACGTCCACTTAGAAAAGAGCCATAATATAGAAAGATGTGATTTTGAAACAGTCTGGAAAAGGGAAATTTCCAATTTTTCATATTTATTGGAAGCTTTAGTCAGATAAATCGGTACAATTTATTTTATTCAAAGTATTGTCGATCGTTAGCTACGACTTTTTCCCATCTTTCAGGCAGCATACGGATTTCGCGTCGAAAAAATTCTTCGTCTTTTGAGGGGACCCAAGAATCGACCCAATTTTTGGCTTCTTCGTAAGCAGTGAAGTGTTGCTCGACCAGACTATGAGTCATCGACTGGAACAAGTGGTAGTCGGAAGGAGTAATGTCTGGTGAATATGGCGGGTGGGTTAGGACATCCCATTGAAGCGCCTCCAAAGTTTCCTTGACGACTTTTGCAACATGTGGCCGAGCGTTGTTGTGCTGAAAGATCACTTTGTCATGTCTTTTGGCACTTGTGGGTGTTTGAGCTTCAATGCTCGGCTTAATTGCATCAATTGTAGTTGATAACGTTCTCCAGTGATAGTTTAGTTAGGCTGGAGTAGCTCATAGTAGATCATTCCGAACTGATCCCACCAGATGCACAGCATTAGCTTCTTGTCATGAATATTCGATTTGGCCGTTGAAGTTTATGCATGACCCCACGAATTTCTGCGCTTTGGGTTGTCGTAGTGTCGCACAAAAATTGTTGGGCGATTATTTATTTTAGATTTTGTGTGATGTTGAATTTCTACTAATGTGAAGTTTATGACAAATTGACAAAAAACCTTACAACAGCAAAAAAGTGTAGAAGCAATTATTATACACTAATAAACTGTGGATCTCAAATAGTTTTTAATGACAGAACCAACAATTTAGATTTTCACTATTATTCAAACTACTTCCCTAGTATACTAAATAAAATTTTCATTTTAGAATACAAATTTGTATGAATTTGAATCAATTTTATTAATACTTTTTAAAAAGTGTAGGCTAACATTAGGTATTTATTCAGACTTCTAAGTAAATGAAGGCAATCAGTCTTATTGTTTGTCCTAATGAACATATGCTAAGTAAATCTGAATATGCCACCATGTTGTATGTCCCAATGTGAATATTTGCTGTATAGGGTATATTAGCGCGACCCTCAGAGAGCAAGTTATCGAATTTACAAGAAAACACTTCTAAAAAAAGTGTAGGTGGAAGTTCGATGGCCAATGACAGGCAATCGCAGAGATGGCTAAGTAAATCTGAATATGCCACCATGTTGTATGTCCCAATGTGAATATTTGCTGTATAGGGTATATTAGCGCGACCCTCAGAGAGCAAGTTATCGAATTTACAAGAAAACACTTCTAAAAAAAGTGTAGGTGGAAGTTCGATGGCCAATGACAGGTAATCGCAGAGATGGCTAAGTAAATCTGAATATGCCACCATGTTGTATGTCCCAATGTGAATATTTGCTGTATAGGGTATATTAGCGCGACCCTCAGAGCACAAGTTATCGAATTTACAAGAAAACACTTCTAAAAAAGTGTAGGTGGAAGTTCGATGGCCAATGACAGGCAATCGCAGAGATGGCTAAGTAAATCTGAATATGCCACCATGTTGTATGTCCCAATGTGAATATTTGCTGTATAGGGTATATTAGCGCGACCCTCAGAGCGCAAGTTATGGAATTTACAAGAAAACACTTCTAAAAAAAGTGTAGGTGGAAGTTCGATGGCCAATGACAGGCAATCGCAGAGATGGCTAAGTAAATCTGAATATGCCACCATGTTGTATGTCCCAATGTGAATATTTGCTGTATAGGGTATATTAGCGCGACCCTCAGAGAGCAAGTTATCGAATTTACAAGAAAACACTTCTAAAAAAAGTGTAGGTGGAAGTTCGATGGCCAATGACCGGTAATCGCAGAGATGGCTAAGTAAATCTGAATATGCCACCATGTTGTATGTCCCAATGTGAATATTTGCTGTATAGGGTATATTAGCGCGACCCTCAGAGCGCAAGTTGTCGAATTTACAAGAAAACACTTCTAGAAACAGTGTAGGTGGAAGTTCGATGGCCAATGACAGGCAATCGCAGAGATGGCTAAGTAAATCTGAATATGCCACCATGTTGTATGTCCCAATGTGAATATTTGCAAATATTCACATTGGGACATACAACATGGTGGCATATTCAGATTTACTTAGCCATCTCTGCGATTGCCTGTCATTGGCCATCGAACTTCCACCTACACTTTTTTTAGAAGTGTTTTCTTGTAAATTCGATAACTTGCGCTCTGAGGGTCGCGCTAATACACCCTATACAGCAAATATTCACATTGAGACATACAACATGGTGGCATATTCAGATTTACTTAGCCATCTCTGCGATTACCTGTCATTGGCCATCGAACTTCCACCTACACTTTTTTAGAAGTGTTTTCTTGTAAATTCGATAACTTGTGCTCTGAGGGTCGCGCTAATATACCCTATACAGCAAATATTCACATTGGGACATACAACATGGTGGCATATTCAGATTTACTTAGCCATCTCTGCGATTGCCTGTCATTGGCCATCGAACTTCCACCTACACTTTTTTTAGAAGTGTTTTCTTGTAAATTCGATAACTTGCGCTCTGAGGGTCGCGCTAATATACCCTATACAGCAAATATTCACATTGGGACATACAACATGGTGGCATATTCAGATTTACTTAGCCATCTCTGCGATTACCTGTCATTGGCCATCGAACTTCCACCTACACTTTTTTAGAAGTGTTTTCTTGTAAATTCGATAACTTGTGCTCTGAGGGTCGCGCTAATATACCCTATACAGCAAATATTCACATTGGGACATACAACATGGTGGCATATTCAGATTTACTTAGCCATCTCTGCGATTGCCTGTCATTGGCCATCGAACTTCCACCTACACTTTTTTTAGAAGTGTTTTCTTGTAAATTCGATAACTTGCGCTCTGAGGGTCGCGCTAATATACCCTATACAGCAAATATTCACATTGAGACATACAACATGGTGGCATATTCAGATTTACTTAGCCATCTCTGCGATTACCTGTCATTGGCCATCGAACTTCCACCTACACTTTTTTAGAAGTGTTTTCTTGTAAATTCGATAACTTGTGCTCTGAGGGTCGCGCTAATATACCCTATACAGCAAATATTCACATTGGGACATACAACATGGTGGCATATTCAGATTTACTTAGCCATCTCTGCGATTGCCTGTCATTGGCCATCGAACTTCCACCTACACTTTTTTTAGAAGTGTTTTCTTGTAAATTCGATAACTTGCGCTCTGAGGGTCGCGCTAATATACCCTATACAGCAAATATTCACATTGAGACATACAACATGGTGGCATATTCAGATTTACTTAGCCATCTCTGCGATTACCTGTCATTGGCCATCGAACTTCCACCTACACTTTTTTAGAAGTGTTTTCTTGTAAATTCGATAACTTGTGCTCTGAGGGTCGCGCTAATATACCCTATACAGCAAATATTCACATTGGGACATACAACATGGTGGCATATTCAGATTTACTTAGCCATCTCTGCGATTGCCTGTCATTGGCCATCGAACTTCCACCTACACTTTTTTTAGAAGTGTTTTCTTGTAAATTCGATAACTTGCGCTCTGAGGGTCGCGCTAATATACCCTATACAGCAAATATTCACATTGGGACATACAACATGGTGGCATATTCAGATTTACTTAGCCATCTCTGCGATTACCTGTCATTGGCCATCGAACTTCCACCTACACTTTTTTAGAAGTGTTTTCTTGTAAATTCGATAACTTGTGCTCTGAGGGTCGCGCTAATATACCCTATACAGCAAATATTCACATTGGGACATACAACATGGTGGCATATTCAGATTTACTTAGCCATCTCTGCGATTGCCTGTCATTGGCCATCGAACTTCCACCTACACTTTTTTTAGAAGTGTTTTCTTGTAAATTCGATAACTTGCGCTCTGAGGGTCGCGCTAATATACCCTATACAGCAAATATTCACATTGAGACATACAACATGGTGGCATATTCAGATTTACTTAGCCATCTCTGCGATTACCTGTCATTGGCCATCGAACTTCCACCTACACTTTTTTAGAAGTGTTTTCTTGTAAATTCGATAACTTGCGCTCTGAGGGTCGCGCTAATACACCCTATACAGCAAATATTCACATTGAGACATACAACATGGTGGCATATTCAGATTTACTTAGCCATCTCTGCGATTACCTGTCATTGGCCATCGAACTTCCACCTACACTTTTTTAGAAGTGTTTTCTTGTAAATTCGATAACTTGTGCTCTGAGGGTCGCGCTAATATACCCTATACAGCAAATATTCACATTGGGACATACAACATGGTGGCATATTCAGATTTACTTAGCCATCTCTGCGATTGCCTGTCATTGGCCATCGAACTTCCACCTACACTTTTTTTAGAAGTGTTTTCTTGTAAATTCGATAACTTGCGCTCTGAGGGTCGCGCTAATATACCCTATACAGCAAATATTCACATTGAGACATACAACATGGTGGCATATTCAGATTTACTTAGCCATCTCTGCGATTACCTGTCATTGGCCATCGAACTTCCACCTACACTTTTTTAGAAGTGTTTTCTTGTAAATTCGATAACTTGTGCTCTGAGGGTCGCGCTAATATACCCTATACAGCAAATATTCACATTGGGACATACAACATGGTGGCATATTCAGATTTACTTAGCCATCTCTGCGATTGCCTGTCATTGGCCATCGAACTTCCACCTACACTTTTTTTAGAAGTGTTTTCTTGTAAATTCGATAACTTGCGCTCTGAGGGTCGCGCTAATACACCCTATACAGCAAATATTCACATTGAGACATACAACATGGTGGCATATTCAGATTTACTTAGCCATCTCTGCGATTACCTGTCATTGGCCATCGAACTTCCACCTACACTTTTTTAGAAGTGTTTTCTTGTAAATTCGATAACTTGTGCTCTGAGGGTCGCGCTAATATACCCTATACAGCAAATATTCACATTGGGACATACAACATGGTGGCATATTCAGATTTACTTAGCCATCTCTGCGATTGCCTGTCATTGGCCATCGAACTTCCACCTACACTTTTTTTAGAAGTGTTTTCTTGTAAATTCGATAACTTGCGCTCTGAGGGTCGCGCTAATATACCCTATACAGCAAATATTCACATTGGGACATACAACATGGTGGCATATTCAGATTTACTTAGCCATCTCTGCGATTACCTGTCATTGGCCATCGAACTTCCACCTACACTTTTTTAGAAGTGTTTTCTTGTAAATTCGATAACTTGTGCTCTGAGGGTCGCGCTAATATACCCTATACAGCAAATATTCACATTGGGACATACAACATGGTGGCATATTCAGATTTACTTAGCCATCTCTGCGATTGCCTGTCATTGGCCATCGAACTTCCACCTACACTTTTTTTAGAAGTGTTTTCTTGTAAATTCGATAACTTGCGCTCTGAGGGTCGCGCTAATATACCCTATACAGCAAATATTCACATTGAGACATACAACATGGTGGCATATTCAGATTTACTTAGCCATCTCTGCGATTACCTGTCATTGGCCATCGAACTTCCACCTACACTTTTTTAGAAGTGTTTTCTTGTAAATTCGATAACTTGTGCTCTGAGGGTCGCGCTAATATACCCTATACAGCAAATATTCACATTGGGACATACAACATGGTGGCATATTCAGATTTACTTAGCCATCTCTGCGATTGCCTGTCATTGGCCATCGAACTTCCACCTACACTTTTTTTAGAAGTGTTTTCTTGTAAATTCGATAACTTGCGCTCTGAGGGTCGCGCTAATATACCCTATACAGCAAATATTCACATTGAGACATACAACATGGTGGCATATTCAGATTTACTTAGCCATCTCTGCGATTACCTGTCATTGGCCATCGAACTTCCACCTACACTTTTTTAGAAGTGTTTTCTTGTAAATTCGATAACTTGTGCTCTGAGGGTCGCGCTAATATACCCTATACAGCAAATATTCACATTGGGACATACAACATGGTGGCATATTCAGATTTACTTAGCCATCTCTGCGATTGCCTGTCATTGGCCATCGAACTTCCACCTACACTTTTTTTAGAAGTGTTTTCTTGTAAATTCGATAACTTGCGCTCTGAGGGTCGCGCTAATATACCCTATACAGCAAATATTCACATTGGGACATACAACATGGTGGCATATTCAGATTTACTTAGCCATCTCTGCGATTACCTGTCATTGGCCATCGAACTTCCACCTACACTTTTTTAGAAGTGTTTTCTTGTAAATTCGATAACTTGTGCTCTGAGGGTCGCGCTAATATACCCTATACAGCAAATATTCACATTGGGACATACAACATGGTGGCATATTCAGATTTACTTAGCCATCTCTGCGATTGCCTGTCATTGGCCATCGAACTTCCACCTACACTTTTTTTAGAAGTGTTTTCTTGTAAATTCGATAACTTGCGCTCTGAGGGTCGCGCTAATATACCCTATACAGCAAATATTCACATTGAGACATACAACATGGTGGCATATTCAGATTTACTTAGCCATCTCTGCGATTACCTGTCATTGGCCATCGAACTTCCACCTACACTTTTTTAGAAGTGTTTTCTTGTAAATTCGATAACTTGCGCTCTGAGGGTCGCGCTAATACACCCTATACAGCAAATATTCACATTGAGACATACAACATGGTGGCATATTCAGATTTACTTAGCCATCTCTGCGATTACCTGTCATTGGCCATCGAACTTCCACCTACACTTTTTTAGAAGTGTTTTCTTGTAAATTCGATAACTTGTGCTCTGAGGGTCGCGCTAATATACCCTATACAGCAAATATTCACATTGGGACATACAACATGGTGGCATATTCAGATTTACTTAGCCATCTCTGCGATTGCCTGTCATTGGCCATCGAACTTCCACCTACACTTTTTTTAGAAGTGTTTTCTTGTAAATTCGATAACTTGCGCTCTGAGGGTCGCGCTAATATACCCTATACAGCAAATATTCACATTGAGACATACAACATGGTGGCATATTCAGATTTACTTAGCCATCTCTGCGATTACCTGTCATTGGCCATCGAACTTCCACCTACACTTTTTTAGAAGTGTTTTCTTGTAAATTCGATAACTTGTGCTCTGAGGGTCGCGCTAATATACCCTATACAGCAAATATTCACATTGGGACATACAACATGGTGGCATATTCAGATTTACTTAGCCATCTCTGCGATTGCCTGTCATTGGCCATCGAACTTCCACCTACACTTTTTTTAGAAGTGTTTTCTTGTAAATTCGATAACTTGCGCTCTGAGGGTCGCGCTAATATACCCTATACAGCAAATATTCACATTGGGACATACAACATGGTGGCATATTCAGATTTACTTAGCCATCTCTGCGATTACCTGTCATTGGCCATCGAACTTCCACCTACACTTTTTTAGAAGTGTTTTCTTGTAAATTCGATAACTTGCGCTCTGAGGGTCGCGCTAATATACCCTATACAGCAAATATTCACATTGGGACATACAACATGGTGGCATATTCAGATTTACTTAGCCATCTCTGCGATTGCCTGTCATTGGCCATCGAACTTCCACCTACACTTTTTTTAGAAGTGTTTTCTTGTAAATTCGATAACTTGCGCTCTGAGGGTCGCGCTAATATACCCTATACAGCAAATATTCACATTGGGACATACAACATGGTGGCATATTCAGATTTACTTAGCCATCTCTGCGATTACCTGTCATTGGCCATCGAACTTCCACCTACACTTTTTTAGAAGTGTTTTCTTGTAAATTCGATAACTTGTGCTCTGAGGGTCGCGCTAATATACCCTATACAGCAAATATTCACATTGGGACATACAACATGGTGGCATATTCAGATTTACTTAGCCATCTCTGCGATTACCTGTCATTGGCCATCGAACTTCCACCTACACTTTTTTAGAAGTGTTTTCTTGTAAATTCGATAACTTGTGCTCTGAGGGTCGCGCTAATATACCCTATACAGCAAATATTCACATTGGGACATACAACATGGTGGCATATTCAGATTTACTTAGCCATCTCTGCGATTGCCTGTCATTGGCCATCGAACTTCCACCTACACTTTGTTTAGAAGTGTTTTCTTGTAAATTCGATAACTTGCGCTCTGAGGGTCGCGCTAATATACCCTATACAGCAAATATTCACATTGGGACATACAACATGGTGGCATATTCAGATTTACTTAGCCATCTCTGCGATTGCCTGTCATTGGCCATCGAACTTCCACCTACACTTTTTTTAGAAGTGTTTTCTTGTAAATTCGATAACTTGCGCTCTGAGGGTCGCGCTAATATACCCTATACAGCAAATATTCACATTGAGACATACAACATGGTGGCATATTCAGATTTACTTAGCCATCTCTGCGATTGCCTGTCATTGGCCATCGAACTTCCACCTACACTTTTTTAGAAGTGTTTTCTTGTAAATTCGATAACTTGTGCTCTGAGGGTCGCGCTAATATACCCTATACAGCAAATATTCACATTGGGACATACAACATGGTGGCATATTCAGATTTACTTAGCCATCTCTGCGATTGCCTGTCATTGGCCATCGAACTTCCACCTACACTTTTTTTAGAAGTGTTTTCTTGTAAATTCGATAACTTGCGCTCTGAGGGTCGCGCTAATATACCCTATACAGCAAATATTCACATTGGGACATACAACATGGTGGCATATTCAGATTTACTTAGCCATCTCTGCGATTGCCTGTCATTGGCCATCGAACTTCCACCTACACTTTTTTTAGAAGTGTTTTCTTGTAAATTCGATAACTTGCGCTCTGAGGGTCGCGCTAATATACCCTATACAGCAAATATTCACATTGGGACATACAACATGGTGGCGTATTTAGATTTACTTAGCCATCTCTGCGATTGCCTGTCATTGGCCATCGAACTTCCACCTACACTTTTTTTAGAAGTGTTTTCTTGTAAATTCGATAACTTGCGCTCTGAGGGTCGCGCTAATATACCCTATACAGCAAATATTCACATTGGGACATACAACATGGTGGCATATTCAGATTTACTTAGCCATCTCTGCGATTGCCTGTCATTGGCCATCGAACTTCCACCTACACTTTTTTAGAAGTGTTTTCTTGTAAATTCGATAACTTGTGCTCTGAGGGTTGCGCTAATATACCCTATACAGCAAATATTCACATTGGGACATACAACATGGTGGCATATTCAGATTTACTTAGCCATCTCTGCGATTGCCTGTCATTGGCCATCGAACTTCCACCTACACTGTTTTTAGAAGTGTTTTCTTGTAAATTCGATAACTTGCGCTCTGAGGGTCGCGCTAATATACCCTATACAGCAAATATTCACATTGGGACATACAACATGGTGGCATATTCAGATTTACTTAGCCATCTCTGCGATTACCTGTCATTGGCCATCGAACTTCCACCTACACTGTTTTTAGAAGTAATTTCTTGTAAATTCGATAACTTGCGCTCTGAGGGTCGCGCTAATATACCCTATACAGCAAATATTCACATTGGGACATACAACATGGTGGCATATTCAGATTTACTTAGCATATGTTCATTAGGACAAACAATAAGACTGATTGCCTTCATTTACTTAGAAGTCTGAATGAATACCTAATGTTAGCCTACACTTTTTAAAAAGTATTAATAAACTTGATTCAAATTCATACAAATTTGTATTCTAAAATGAAAATTTTATTTAGTATACTAGGGAAGTAGTTTGAATAATAGTGAAAATCTAAATTGTTGGTTCTGTCATTAAAAACTATTTGAGATCCACAGTTTATTAGTGTATAATAATTGCTTCTACACTTTTTTGCTGTTGTAAGGTTTTTTGTCAATTTGTCATAAACTTCACACTAACGAATTTCTTATTGTTATTGTGGTTCGGCATAATGCGCAATTGTCCAGAAAAACGACAATTTTTTAGGCTATTTTTCCTTTTTGAGTGATTATTCGTGTCGCCAATTATGGATAAAGCCTTAGGTCTCTTATACAGTGTTTACGACATAGAAGTGCGATAGAACGGTAATTTTCCTTAAAGTTAAAATTTTTTCAATTTAGGTATAAAATAAGCATATGGGGGTTATATCATTTAAAGTGATTTGGTTAAGGCATAAGAGCCTTGTTTGTGTTAGTGGAACTGAGCAGTTGGCGAAATGTTCGCCTTAGGTAATAAGCGATGTGGTGTTTGGTGGTAAAAAATAAATTAACCTTAGGTGATATTTCGTTCAGGTACATTGAATGGCCCGGTGCATTGACTATCAAAACCGTGCATTTAAAATCTAAATTCACTTTGGAACAATAAGCCTTGTTCAGGCACACAATAATTCGACAACCAATCCTCGAATATCATAGCTGTCATTCATGCCTTTTTGTGAAACGTTCAGTGAATCGGAAATTTATTTTTAGGGCCATTCTTCATCGCCCAAGGATTTTCAGAATTGTAAATCAAAAATGGTTTGAATTTTAAGGAGCCGTTGACATTGCCTCCAAGGAGAAGAGTAAGGCATTTTTTCCTGGTTTTATAACTTGGCATAATTTTTCTCCTTCGAGATAAATGTTCTTGTTGGTAATCACTTCCAACAAAAGAGACCGGTTTCATCTACATTGCAGATTTGTTTACAATAGCACAATAGCCCCGTCACGACTTAATGCGATTTGCTCTTGTTTATAAAAATCAGCTACAAGAGTGTCTGCACTAGCTGCTTACCCTTTCATTAACACGTTGTGGAGATTTGAACGATTTTTAAAACGGTTAAACCGCTCTCGACTCGCCTCGAACTTCTCTTCGACAACATTTGAAGCTTTTAATGTCTTAACGGTTCCACTATAAGCAATGGTGTTGGTGACGTTGGATGGAGATTTTTTACTAAATCTTCAAACAAACTTTTAGCTTTTCCTTGAATAACGTTTTGAACCAACGGCATTATTATTTGAACTTGGTATTACATCCAAATAAAAGGTAAGGATTCCCCTGTTCGGGTCAACATTTTCAAATTTGTCTCCAAAGCAAGTATGTTAGGTAATTGTTCATGGCAATCCCAATATTTTTGATTTGGTAAATCAGAAAAATAAAGAGGCCAATCCCTCATAACATATCTACTGATAAAAGTAAAAATATCATTCACCCCTCCCCGTATTACTCTTCAAAAATGAGAACACTCCATGAGTTCTTTATATTGGTAGTTTGATTTCTTACTGAAAAGATGGTCTACTCATCAGGTAGCTACGACCAAACTATAAAAATACAACTCTCGCCATTCACTTAAGTATCTGGCCAGACCGTATTAACATAGTGAATTATACTCACTACATTGAAACCCATGGAGAAACCTCATTTGTGTGTGTGTATGTATTATGCCCACACGAATATTTATTAAGAATTTAAATTGTCTGTCTGTAAGTGTAAATCAATTGATTTTTTCGGCTTTTTATAGAGAAATATATAAATTGTTCATGACAATCCCTATACTTTCTATTTGGTAAATGTCAGTACACTATGTCAGTACATCATTTGGTGACTGGACGCTGCGACGGTAGTTTTCGTACAAATCAGGTAAATAAGGTGAGCACAAATCAATTAAATTGTAAAGGTATGAGCGGGATTAAATATACTACTACTCGATCAATGAGTACGTTTATGCTTAGGGTTCAACCTGGTTTGAACCTAGGTTATCTTTTACTATAAACGGAGTCGAGTCATCTTGTAGTAAACTCAACTCGACCTAAAAAATTTCTAGGGTCGAGTCGAGTTAGCTCTAAAAACATTCACTATAAACGGAGTCGAGTCGAAAAATAAAAACAACAAAAAAATAATAGTAAAAAGACACCATTTTGATTTCTTAATTCGTGTGCGAATCTTCGATTTTTGTGTGGCAATAAAACTTTGTTATTTTGTTTTTATAAAATTTAAAAAATAATACAACAAAAACATATAAACATACGATAGTAAATGATTATTTTTGACGTTTCTGACTCGGTTTCAACCTAGTTTCGACTCGACTACGATTTGACTCTGCAGTATAAACGCTAAAAAAGATAACTACAAGATGATCTAAAGTTAACTAAAAGATGACTCGACGCTGAGCATAAACGTACTCAATATCGAGGAGACGTCATATGGGGAAATTCTGAAAGTGGTGTTTGTAATATAACAGTAATACGTAGTCACAATGTTGTATTAAAATTGTGAACAAGCTAAATATCTGGAATTTTTGCAATTAACTTTGGTTTTTGACAAGTAGAACACTTGAGTGTTTCCTTCTTTGAACTCTTCTTTGATAAATGTGGCACACCTCAGAACGCAAAAGATATCTGAGTATGAAAGATTGGTTGTGGAGTAGTTTTTAACAAAATAAATTAAACAAATATAAAAATTCCAATATTATTCCAATTATATTCCAATTATATTCCAATTTTCACTCAATACATTTTTAATGGAAATTTTTCATTTTCGATTCAGAGGAAATGCAATAAATCTAAAAAATCATAGCAAAAAGTTTGAATGAAATTTAGTATTAAATGCAGCATGTTAGTTCTTATGGGTTGCATCAAAGTGGTTTTGATAGTAAAAATGCTGGAAGTTTTGAAATATTGTAGTTTGGTTGGTGCGGCTGGTATATCGTTATGGTCGAATTGATTCTGAATATACTTTGATTAGAAAAATCGTTCCACGCATGCACACGATCGGGAATCCCGGGAATGCCCTTAATTCGGAAAAATTCTTTGAGTGATAGTAAAACTGTTCAAATCGAAAAATTTCGTTTTCTAAAAATGTATTCAAAACCACCTCGATTGATGTGGGGATGCAACCTGTATGAGTCAAACTATAATATTTCAAAACTCTATTACTAAAAGAATTTTTCCGAATTTCTAGTCTAACAGTAAAAGTTGGTTGAGTGAAGATTGGAATACTTTCATATAGTGTGTACTTTGTTAATTTGGTATAATACGATTTACGAAAGTTGGCTCAAGCAGCAAACGAATGGTACAATTAGGTAAAAAATCGTAATAATTGGGATTATGATAAGTTGAAGTTTCACAAAGTTTTCAGGTCTATTGTTTTGTATGAATGTCACAGTTGCAATCTTACTGATGAATAAGAAAAATGAGAAGAATTGGGACAAAAATGGCACCGCGATTCCTAAATGATAATTCACCACGTCATCAGATCAGAAGGGTGAAAAATGGTGTCTATGATGAAACGGTTTGTGAATTTTTTATTTCATTCAGTGACTTTTTAAAGTTTTTCAGTCATTTCTTATGACTTTTGTTATACTTGTTTAGGTCATAGAAATTCTTGAAAATTTTCATAAACCTCCGAAAATTTTATTGAAATTTCTAATTTGTGTTGTTTATAAGATCAAAATGAACACCTAAAATACAAATATCTAATCTCTACCATTTTCGAATCACTGCCTACACGCTATCTTTCGCTGCTGATCTTTGGTGGACTTTAGTTAACTTAAAGTCCTAAAAAAAACAAAATAAAAAAACTTAACGGTTTATAGGCCATTGTTTGTCTTTTATTATGAGATTATGGCGTGGATTTCTCTCGGCATGATTTTGGAGCAAAAACTTAATACGGGGTGGTTCAGTCGTTGCAGTCTTGGTCACTCTGATTTCGGCGTGAGATTGGGAAACTATTGTCCATCGCTTAAACACAGAGAATTTGGTAGTCAAGGTAAGCGCAGCTAGTGGAAACGATTGCTCTCATATAGGTGTGGCTGAGACATAACAATATGCTGATAAAGAAAAAATAATTATTCTGTGTAGAGCTATGGTTATGTGGGTTCCTTGATAATGGGTTGATTAAGCTTGGTTTACGGTTAAGGACTTTATTCTGAACAAATTAAGATAAAAGTGACTTGTTGCTTTTCTAGCTGCCAAAGGACGAAATACTTTAGTTAACTACTCAACTTAAGGTTGACGAGTATGCCCCAGTGATTCCACAAGATAAAAATTAAATCGCCGATTTTCGCTATTCCCTCAACCCTCAATTCCGAATATTTTCGTTTTATTGAAAAAATTTCGTAACAAACATACTTCATTAAGCAAGAATAATCAAATTAAGCAAGGTCTCTCTAACTTAACGCTAGTTGCCAGAATTTTATTAAGTTTAGCTTAATAAACAAGCCAGTATTCTATTATATTATCGGTGCCATCCTTCATGTTTAAAATATAAGTGAGCAGGGGATGTGCCCCTGGGAACTTCAACCCGGCAGTATTAGCCCAGCCATTCGTTTTATCGACTAATGTTGACGGAGTTAACCTATATACCGTGTTCGACAATTGAAGTTTCCGTAAAATTCAAATTGCTGCTATATGTAAACCGCTCACCTGCCAGTACTCAAATTTGAGATGAATTTTTAGCTTCACATACGTCGAGAATTGTAAATTAATTGAACATAAGCGATATAAGTGGTCGGCAAATCCTGAAAAAGAAGCTAAAAGTAGAGCCTTTCAAAAAAAACAAAAGCGTTAAAAACTAACCGTTGTAAATGGCGTTCGCCAAAATTATTTCCTTTGCTCGATGCAGAGATTTACCATATTGCTATTTTCGGATGACAAAACATTCTGCAATGAAGAACCTCTGAACAAATAAAGAAAAAAGAGACTAAAAAGGTTTTCCGCTGATAATTCTGAGCATTTGAGGGTTATACGAAAACAAGGTGTAGCACAGGTGATGGTTTGGGCGGCTGCCGATGATAATGGTCATTAACCGCCAATTTTTCTGCCACCAAACACGAAACCCAAGGTTCATGTTTATCAAAGACTGATTTTAAATGATGCTTCGGAGGACTCGACACCATTACACAAAGCACAACAAAGTGCCACGGCAACCATATTCACCAGATCTGAATTAGTTGGATTATTCATTTTTTTGGGGGGAATTTTACAAGTAAAGGTTTGCCAAAAAAACAACTTTGGACGGTTGGAACCGTCAGGAAAATATTATTCATCACATTAATAAATATATACCACGGTATGGCCCAAAAGTGGCCACCAGTGCATCATTTAGAAAGGTTTTGAAGATAAACGTTGTTAAAATCTCTGTTCGGGCGCTGGTAGGCGAAATTTATGTTTATCACTCGCAGTTGTCGCCAGAAACTTGCATGAGATGTCAAAGATCTTGATCTAGAATGACCGGAGATTCAGTGGAAGGAGATTCAGTGGAAGTTATGGGAAAAATAGAAGTACAAGTAAAATGCGGAACCAGTGATGTGGTTCTGGATGTGCTAATAATTAATACAAGCAGGCCGTTTATTCCACTTATTGGTCGCAACTGGTTGGATATCATCACTCCAAATTGGCGTAAGTTTTTTCTAAATTTTTCTCGTTTCCCATCGTGTTCACATTCTGCTGGGGCAAATCAAGTTTTGGTAAAGAATCATGAAAACGATTTAGGTTTATTTAAAAATGTGTCAGTTAGTAATTTATTAAGTCAGTCAAGTCAACGTATTTCAATGTCTAGTGCTAGTGGTGCTTCAAGTCAGTCTAATCAGTCAAACAGGTCCAACGTCAATGCTTTTGTCGATAGGTTAAAATCGAAATTCCAGAACATTTTCGAAATAGATGGAACAAGGTTGTATTAAAGATTTTGTTGCTGATATAAAAGTCAAAGAGAATTGTACTCCTATTTTTTGCAAGTATTACGAAGTTCCTTGAAGAATGGAGATGTCCGTATTTGTTGTGATTTTAGAGGGTCTGTTAATAAAGTTCTCAAAAAAGATCAATATCCATTACCAAAAATGGAGAATATTTTTTGCAAAAATGGCAGGATCCAAAATTTTTAGTGCGTTCGATCTCAGTGGGGCATATCAACAAGCAAAAGTTTCAGAAAAATCAAAAAAGTATTTAACTATTACTACCGAATGGGGATTATTTCAATTTAATCGTCTACCTTTTGGTATAGCGTCGGCTCCAGCAATATTCCAACATATAATGGATTGC
This sequence comes from Tipula vernalis, assembly GCA_958295665.1. Lineage (NCBI taxonomy): Eukaryota > Metazoa > Arthropoda > Insecta > Diptera > Tipulidae > Tipula > Tipula vernalis. The sequence continues at coordinate 131,119,178 of OY282558.1, read as the reverse complement.
ATTCTGAAAAATCTTCCGGGCGTGTCATGTTACCTTGATGATGTGCTAATTGGAGCACCTGATTTTGATTCATGTGCTAAAATGTTGGAAAAAGTTTGCTTATGTCTTTCAGATTTCAATGTAAAAATAAATCCAGATAAGTGTGTCTATTTTAGAAAATCTGTGTCATATTTGGGTCATGTACTATCTGAAAAGGGGATCAGTCCAAATCCTGGCAAAATTAAAGCCATACAAGCCGCTCCAAAACCATAAAATATAACACAACTAAAATCTTATCTTGGTCTTTTAAGTTTTTATTCACGTTTTATTCCTAATATGTCATCAGAATTCAAAATCTTGTATGATTTAACGAAGAAGGAAAATGGATTTTTTTGGACTGATGAATGTTCTAAATATTTTGAAAAGAGTAAAGTGCTTGTAACATCAAATCAAGTGTTAACTTTTTATGATCCTTCTAAACCAATAATCTTGACGTGTGATGCAAGCCCTTACCCTTATGGCGTAGGTGCCGTTCTTTCGCATCGCATTGAAAATTCGGAAATGCCTGTGTTTTTTGCATCTTCCACACTAAGTTCAGCAGAACAAAAACACGCGCAAATCCAAAGAGAAGAATTGGCAATGGTGTTTGCTGTGAATCGGTTTCATAAATACTTATATGGACAAAAATTTACGTTGGTCACAGATCACCAACCGCTAAGAGAAATTTTTAATCCGTCTAAGGAATTACCTGTTCTTGCTTGTTATAGGCTGCAAAGATGGGCAATTATTTTATCCGCTTATCAGTATGATATTGTATACAGAAAAGGATCTCAAATAGGAAATGCTGATGCATTGTCCCGTTTACCATTAAATGAAAAATCGGAAATTGATGATAGTTTTTGCAATTCCGCTAAACAGTATCACATTGATTACGAAACCCTTGAAATTTCAAGACATTGCGATAGAAACAGAAAAAGATCCGATTTTGTCGAAAGTTGTACAATATAGTGTGTCTGGCTGGTCTAATCATGTCTCAGAAATAGATGTAAAACCGTATTTTTTAATCAGATCCGAATTGGTTATTGAAAATAATTGTATCATACGAAATAATCGAATAATTATTCCAAGGTCATTAAAAAAATATGTACTTAACCTATTACACGAAAATCATGTGGGTATCGTGAGAATGAAAATGCTAGCCAGAAGTTATTGCTGGTGGCCTAATATCGATTCTGATATAGAAAAGATCGCAAATTCTTGTGAAGCTTTTGTAATGAGGTCAAATGCACAGGAAGCCCATGTGATACCTTGGTTTAAAGCAAATTACCCATTCGATAGAATACATGTTGACTTTTTCTACATCAATAGTGAAAAATTCTTAATTTTGGTCGACAGTTTTTCCAAATATATTCAAGTTTGGTATGTACGAGATACATCTGCACAAACAGTTAATAGTTGTCTACGATCATTTTTCACAATATTTGGGTTTCCCATAGGCTAGTCTCGGATAATGGACCACCTTATGATTCAAAAGAATTTTTAAGTTTTTTGGAAAAGAATGGTGTTATGGTTAGTAAAAGATATGGTTAGTAACCCGTATCATCCAAACTCTAATTGTCTTGCCGAAAGGGGGGTACAAACTGTTAAGGATTATCTAAAAAAACTACTTTTATTAAAAAGTTCCTTAACTATTGAAGAAAAGTTACATAGTTTTTTATTTACGTATCGAAATACACCAAATTCAACAACTGAATTGTCACCAAATGAGACAATTTTTAAATACAAACCAAAAACTAAACTTGATTTGTTAAAACCAACGAATGTTGAAGTCGTGGTCAGAGAGCAGAATGAGAAAAGACATAAACCAAAATTTGGGAATGGTGATAAGATTTTGTTTAAAAACTTTTATTCAAAATCGGTTATAAAATGGATACCAGGGCGAATCGTGGAAGTAACGAGTCCAGCTACTATTTAGTTAATGTGGGGAATCAAATTCGTTTTGCTCACGAAGACCATTTAAAGTTAAGTCATCTTAAAGATTCATTACATCCAGGTACTGCACTGAGACCAGCGTTTGAAAGTACTTCAATTTCGACATCCGAAGCAAATATACCCATTGTTCAAGTTAATGAAAATGAAAGAGATAATTCGCAACCTTTGAGGCGCTTCACCAGGGACAGACGTCCTCCCGACCGTTTAAGATTTTAGTTAAGCCGGGGTAAAAACATTAAAAAAAATAAAAAATAAATGTAAAATCAAAAGTTTTTTTTTTGGTGGGGAGAACTGATATGTATGTATTCGTTAAGTAATGTAACGCTTGTTAAAATATTATCATTGTACTAACACATATATATATATATATATATATATATATATATATATATATATATATATATATATATATATATATATATATATATATATATATATATATATATATATATATATATATATATATATATATATATATATATATATATATATATATATATATATATATATATATATATATATATATATATATATATATATATATATATATATATTGTTAATGTAAATTGTATTTGAATAAAAGTTGGGCAGTCTTGCTGTAACATTCGATCCGACTTATCAATTAATCCTCATCCTCTTTTACAAATCCACCACGGAGAGGTGAAAATCAATTTTTTTGCCTCGAATATTTCAATGCTGTATATCGTCGTAAAGGTCTTGAAGAATGCAACAATCTTTTTTCTTTAGAACTTTAATTATCAAATTCATCGTTTTGGCCTTTTTGGCAGATATATCTGCGGTACTGTGGTAAACGTCTCTGATCGTCTCCGATTTTAAACTTTTTCACCATTTTTAAAAGTATTCACCACGGTGAGGAGGTCGGTTATTCGAATCGGGAAGTGAAACTGTGAGGACAATTTTTAATCTACGGGCACAAGAATATCTTAAATTTTTATGTAGCATATCTCTGTAAAGGCATTGAAGAATTTTACTTCAAACAACAACAAATTTACTTCTTGCACATTAATTATCAAATTTACCTTTATATTTATCAAATTTGCATATAGGCGTAAAACAAATTCTAAACTTTTTCACTTCATCCTATAAAAATTCACAACGGCGAGGCTTGGTATGGTACTGGTGCTGTTTGGAAGGCATTCAGCGGTTTCACAAAAAGAAGTAACGTGTTTTCACACGGACAACTTTACAATGTGTTAGGGCGCTGTGAAGTTAGTTTTAGTGGCTCCTGGGAGGATGATTGATAATATGGGCTTTACCGTGATGTGTAGGGCACAAAGATTTACACCCCTATTCCCTTAGTCGTGTCACTTGTCACTTGTACCGACAATCAAATTTTGCTATTCTCTTAGTCGATCGATGCGACTATCGTCGTTTGAAGTGACGAACATTCTTTTACGTCGCATTCTGTTAAATTATCACTTCGATCGACTAAGAGAATACCAATTTAAAGTTGAAGTGACGCGAAAATTATCACGTCGAATGAAGTGACACGACCAAGGGAATAGGGGTATTAGTAAAATAAACCAATCTGTACAAATCTTAAATTTAGTTCAAAATGTTTCTAACTACCGTCGATGTTACTTACTAGTAACTGCTATTGCAAAGTAACAGTAAAAAAACTGCAAGAACATTCCCTGGTTTGGGCCACAAAGAGCTAGTATGAGAAAAAGGTGCCACCAAAATTTTCTATAAATAATTATTGAATAAAAAAATACAAATAAAACTTCTTTAGCCCTTAACCAAGCATCGAATCTAATTCCTCAAGCGTCGTAATCAAGTACGCTAACTGCTGGACTACAAAGTACGTACGACAAAAGATAATTTTTAAAAATATAAAGGAATAGGAAGTCTTAATTCTTGTATAATATAACATGGCCCAGCTATTCAAAATATGTAATACTAAAATTAACGTTTATAAGTAATACAACAATTTACAAATTTACTTATGAGATAAAGATTTGTTTTTATAATGTAGATATGCAATTTTTCCAAGAAATATGTAAGAATTTTTTAGAAATAGTATGAAATTCCAAGAACTATTATGCTCTCATACATATGCTTTGGTTCTAGATACAAGTATACAAGGAATATGTTTATCCCATATTTACAAATGTAATCGATGCATTAACGTTGTAACGTTAATTTTGTTCTAACCAATTCACTTAAATAAATATTAAACCATTTTTTGTTTTTTGTTTCTTTGTAACATGAAACTATCCGCTCGTTCGTTTTCCAACCCAACCCTCAATATTGTAATTTATTTAATGGTAAACCTTTATAATAAAAAATAATAAAAACATTTCTCTTTGTTTAGAATGAACATCTACACATTTAAATATAACCTAAAAAAAACTACAACTATTAGGAAATTAATACAAAACTTATTTTAGCATAACAAAGAAATTTATGATAAATTCTGATAAAATAATTTTCATTATCTCTGCATTGCATCTACTAGCGAGTCTCTCTGGCTCTCGTTAACGTCGGATTTAGCAACGTGACAATATTTCATGTTGTTCTATTGCATACGTGTATTCAACTCGTCCATAAGTAATTCTGTAATTGAATTTCAAATTAGTTTCCTTAGTTTAAGAGAATAAAATGTTTTAATTTAACTGGTCAAAACTATTCAGTTGATTGTATAATTAATTTCATTTGTGCGATATATATGTACAACATATGTATGTATAATAAAAAATTTAAATTAATTTACATAATTATTGTTAAATTGGCGCAATAAACAGAAATTCAAGATTGTTTGTTAAATTTCTTGTATAGGCGCTTCCATAAGCATTTCTTCTAGGAATTTTAAACTTGTTTTTGTGATAGCCACATCTGGGTTTAAGTACTTAGATATGATTCATAAGATTGCTCTCTATCACTATAGTTTTGTAGATTAAGTAAATCAAACGTGTAATTTAATATTATAGGATTATACGACAATCATATGCTTGACATATAATTTTGTACAATATTCTAGTCACTATATTTTGTTATTAACTAGAGTATTGCCATTATCTTATACTTAGATTCGTACTTAGCCAATTCTTCGAAATCATACACAACTCCAGCTTTAATATTTAACTAATTAAAACTTTATAAACCAATTATGTACTAAACATAATTAGCACGACGACTACACATAATCACTAAGATGGTAAGTTCTTATTATTGGCGCCATAATGCATTAAAACCAACAAAACTTTCAACCTCATAGTACATATTTACAAAGTGTATATTCTGTTTTTTAAACTATTTTTAGTTTATACAACATTACTCAAAATCAAACAAACCGTATTCTTATATTTTGTGTATATATCTCTTGAGACTACAAGAAAAAAAAATGGTTTTCTACCTGAATTCAAAAATATATGTTGAGCGCGCATGAATTAGGAAAAAAAAAAACATTTTATCATCACTCTTAATGGCAAATTGTATACATTAAAAATTTAAAGATAAAATACAACAAACTAAGTAGAGTTCCTCCTCAATGGTGCAATTCTAAAAATTGGCTTTTAAGTTTTTTAACAGCGAAGCTATTTCAATATTAAACGAGTCACGGGTCGCCTTTTAAACTGTTCATATATTACAAACTTTTTCGTTCTCTTATTATTATTATAGGTATTGAGGTTAGAAGGATTGTTTTATGTAAATCCTTTTTATTTTTTAATGATTTGTTTCTTTACTTTTTGTATTACTTATTCCATTAGGATAAATTAGACCAGACTAAAGGCTTGATTGATTGATTGAAAGAAATCCAATAATGATATTATAGACTTTATTTAGGCAGTTAAAATTAAAAAGAAATTAACAAAATACTTACTGGAAATCAGAATGGGTGTCGAAAAAAGTTTAAAATCATATTTCGGTATACAGTTTGAATCAATCAAATTACTATACTTAAAAATAGTTTATTCTTATATGTCAAACCTTAGTCGGCAATTCAAACTAAAAACTACAAATCGGAAATAGCTAGATAAATAAGTTGAAAGAAACATGTTAAAACCCAAAATTGTTTCTCAACAACTGTGTACTGATAACGGGCTACCTAATAGAATTCAATGGAATAATGATTCATTAATCTGAAACACAAATGGTCACCGAAACGAATACTAGAGCCTCGTGAAACATAAATTAGCAAACATAAATGTCAACCATTGGTTACCGTATCCGGACACAATTTGGAAATCGAAACTGAGTTGATAAGAACCTTAACAACATTTACGAACCGCTACAAGCCGCAATGTTTAGTAAACGCCGAAATGGCATCAATGGAAACCCATTTGACTATTGGGAACTCCGTTCCAGTCAGAAACAGGTTTGACAACTGCTATGTTTATTTATGTTAATCATTTGCTTAGTAATGGTTCCTGAGATAAACATTACATGCATAATCCTATTTTTGATATTGAGCTTAAATTTCTAAGTTGTATATGCCAACGAAAATGTCTTATCGACCGGCCCGTTCCACAATTGTTATACGAGAACGCTAATGTTCCAAAATAGTGTATATCAAATTTTCGTTCATAACTGAAAAACTGGTGATTTTGGCTAGCCTCGCGCGAGGCTATAGTATATACAGTTGTGTTCATATTAATAGCAGCGCTATCCAGAAGAAGAAAAAACTCGTATAAGTTTTGAAAAACGCAGGTTTGATTAAGATTTATTCATCAAATATATTTGATATTGTCACATTAAGCTATAAAAAGACAAACAAATATTTATTCGTTTGATTAAACATTAATATAAATAAAAAAATCCATTTCATGGTGTTCACAAAAATAGCAGCCCGAAACAATGCTTAGGAATAATTAAAAAATTCATCAAAAAAACTTAATAAGTACCACTTCTGTGTATTAGTTTTTTAATAAAGCAGTCAATATTTAGTTGCATGCCCATTATTACGAACGACAGCCGCGGATCTCCTTTTCATAGAGCTCACTAAGTTTCGACATTTCTCAGTGGGTATTGTACTCCATGCTTTGTGCACTGCCTCCCACAATTGCTGGGTATTTTTTGGATTAACTTTGCTCACTTTATTTTTGACAACAGCCCATACGTTTTCTATCGAATTGAGGTCCGATGATTACGTTGGCTACTCCATAAGTTTAATTTTGTACTTCCGAAACCAGGACTTCGCCTGTTTGCTTGTCTGTTTTGGACCGTTATCTTGTTGAAACACCCATTTCAGGGCTATTTCGTATTCAACATACGGTATAGCATGATGTCTTCCAAGTATTTTAATGTGTGTATACAAATTTATCAATGATGCCCGTTATGGGATATATCGGCCCAACACCATAGTATGAGAAGCAAGCCCAAACCATCAATTTTGCACCACCATGCTTAACAGTCTTTACTGTGTACTTTGGGTCGTGGGCAGTGTTTGGAGGTCTCCTCACATATTGTTGACGACCTGTGGAACCATAAAGGACAATTTTACTTTCGTCGCCCCGTAAACCATTTCGCCAGTTTTCTAGGGGCCAATTAACGTGCGCCTTAGCGAACTGTATTCTTTTTGATACAAGTCTCTTGCTGAGCAATAGTAATTTTCTTGGACTCCTGGTGGCCAATTTAGCTTCTAACAGGCGCCTTCGTATAGTCACTGCACTTACAGGTACCTGAAGTTCCATCTTTATCTTTTTAAAAAGTAAGATTTTCCTTCATAACGAAGTTTTTTTAATAATTTTTCATTTTTCTTCCGTACAGTGCTTGGATCGATCCATTACTTTTCTAAAATCCAGTTAAATATGGTTTTTGCACTTTATGAATTACGGGAAATTTGGTACTTACCAATTAGTTAAAAAGTTTCAACTCTTCGTTAAAAAATCTCGCTTCAAATTATGTTTCTTGCCTTGCTGTTATTATTATGAACAGCTTGGTTCAAACACTCGCTAACAAATGATTTCCAATAAAAAAGAATTAAGCATTTTTTGAAACACTAATGATATACCGTTAATAAGAGAGGAGAGAAGAAACCGTCAGAGCATTGCCAACCTTGGAAAAAAGTAAGGAGTAAAAACTATTAAACAGTTATCAAAGCAGGGTAATGCGCTGCTATTAATATGAACACAACTGTACATATCTCCGAACCAACTTAAGAAATCTTCGCAAACCGAATGATCCCAAAACCTGTACAAAACGTGACAGCCAACAGAAAGAAGCTGAGGCAGATTACTCCGTTAGATCCTCAACTAGTTCAATATTTGCGATTGTAAAATAAAAATAAAAAGTGAATAATGAATGGAAAATGAGAGAATGTTGCATGATTATTCACTATTTATTCACTGATGAATGATGAATTTATTCATAGATTGGCATTTATTATTCTCACATTATTCAGTGCTTATTCACTCCTAATTCACTTATTATTCATTCATCACTCATTCGTCATCATTCAGTGTAAATAATGAATGAATATTGAATTATTGCTGAATTCCATTGACGTGAACGAACTATTCATTAATACTTGTATCTACTCACAATTACTCAAACTAAATCGATTGTGTATATGTATGTCTTATTTTATGTGTGATTCAACTAGCGTTCATTTGGGTATCTAATCACAAGTACTAACCACAAACTAGCAAATTTGTCCTGTTGGAACACCGTCAATAAGAGGTTATGAAGAAAAATCATCATTCATGAGTGAATAAAGAAATAACGAATGAGTGAGTAGTGAGCGAATCATTAGAGAATATGGAATGAATAATGTTTGAATAATATGGGTGAAATAATCAGTCATAAGTGAATAATGAGTGAATGGCGAATGAATAACTAGATTCTAAGTGAATAATCAGTTAATAATGTGTGAATCGTAATAACGGTGAATTATTGTCATTAGAAATAGGAGTTTTCGCTAATTTCTGTCATTTCGTCCAGGGTGGGAAAAATTCATCTATTTTTTAGTTTTAAATTAGTTTAATTAAATATAAGTTTTGTAGTAAAATTTAAAAAGGTTTGTTAATAATATTTGATATAATTTAAATCAATAATTTAAATAATTCGTTTCAAGCTGGCGGTATTCAATAAAAATGTTCAACTTATTGACAAATACATAATAAAAAAGAATTTAATTAATTTTTTTTCATCAAATTATTTTAGTGTTTTGATATAGCGATAATTCAGTAGGTGTCACAACCATGTATACATTTCTTTATGTATTGACTAATGAAAAGTGTGTTTTCCACTCCAAGATTGCTTGGACTCCAAGATGTGGCTTATAATTGCTTCGGAAATTTAGTTAGATAGATCTTTCTATAAATCGCATCGTCCATAATTTTGTATCTGGCTTTATCTTTGTAATACCCTAGAAAGACATCGGTGTAATAAATTCGATTTAGCTAAGTTCGGTCAAGTACTACATGAAAAAAAAACGCGATTAGCTAAATCTTAGGTTGACATATTAAGACGGAACTCGAAAAATTCACTAAATGGATTTTATGTATTAGAATAACATCCAATAAATGCAGATCCACCTAAATAATGGATTAAATTGCTGCTAAAAGAAAAGTGATTTAAGTGATTAAATGATTTTTTTAAAATACAGGTTGATTTAAATCTGATAAAAATCAAAGATTTAAGTCATTCCCAACCTGTTATTAGGCATTCATTATTCTCACATTATTCATTGATTATTCACGCATAATTCACTTATTTCTCATACTTCACTCACTAGTTATCATTCAGTGAATAATCAATAAATGAGTGATTTGAACAAACTATTCATTAATACTTGTATCATAACTGCTGTGTTTATCTCTCATTATTTGTTTGGTTCAACAAAGCAATCCTTTCAGTATCTAATCAAAAGTACTAACCATAAACTTGCAAACTTGTCCCGTTGGAACACCGCCAATAAGATATTAAGGAGAAAAATCATCATTCATGAGTGAATAAAGAAATAGCGAATGAGCTAATATTGAGTTAGAATAATGGGTGAGTAATGAGTCAAATCATCAATCATAAGTATACGAGTGAATAATGGGTGAATAGTGTGAATAATGAGTGAAAAGCGAGTGAATAATTAGATTATAAGTGAATAATTGGTGAATAATGAGTAAATAATGTGTAAATAGTAAATAAATGAGTGAATAATCAATAAATAACATTCATCATCATTATTTACGACTAAAAAGCTCTACTATAGGCGTGACTTATTCTAGCCATTCCATTAGAAACAGTTACAGTCGCTCGATTTCTAACCACTCCAACAGCTTCAAAGTTTTCAGTCGCTGGGTCTATTAAATATTTACGAAGGTTCTTTGAAAGCGCTCGCCATTTTGCGTACCTTTCGAGGTTTCGGAATACTGGATGGAATGAACTGTTCCATGGCGTGTACCAAAAGATTTGTAAATTTTTATGTGTAACTAAATAAATAGATTTTTGAATAACTGATTGCTATTATTTCAATTTTATAGAAAGCGAAGCAAGTACGCCAATCGAACCCCCGAAAGAAACAGGTTCATTCTTGTCCAAACAGCACTTTTGTAGTATGTAAAGATTCAACCGATGGATTAAGGAATAACTCATAATACTGATTGCCGAAGAGTCACCCAATTCCAACTTTAGGTCTGAGTGAGTAGAAGCACAGTTGGTTTAATTAGAGGGAGAGATATATGGAGTACCATGACAGCGAAATTTTTTTGAAGTCCGCGAATGATATTTAGCAAATTGTAGCTGCTGTACTATCTGACACATACTACAAGTCTACAACTGTTAGTATAAACCCCGCAAATTACGCTCCTTTAAAAAAAAATCGTAAAACATTAGATTAGAGGATTTCTAGTTAGTGAAAAGAAAGGAGGAGAAAGAAACGATTTTTGTAAGATATCAACATTAAATACTTAGAAACTTTAAATAAAAAATTGATTACAAACTACTTACCTAAAGACTAAAAAGTAAAAAATAAAAACTTTGAAGTTAATCCCTTTAATTGAAAATGGACAAGTGCAATTAATATACTTAAACGAATTTCCAGCACAACATAACAACTTCCATTACCTTAATAACCTTCATTGTTAAATGTAAACAAAAACAAATTTAAAATTGTAAATATTGATTGCACCACCCATTTTCATTTTTGTGAAATATGGTGAGGGAAAATTTCTTGTTCGAAAAAATTTATTTTGTTACTTTTCTACTCACTAAGTGATTAATTTGAAAAGTTTTATTTTTTTTTGGATCAACATTTTGTACTGAATAAGTTTTGAAATAAGTTGTTTGTATTTCCTTCTCGTTTCAAGAAACATGATTTAATCCGGATCAGCGCAAGCGTGAAAAACGGGAAAATTCGGCTTTCTAAGCACAATGCAATCACGTCGGACAAATTCTGTACAATTTAGGATTATAATTCAGTTTATTTCTTAAATGTAACACTTATTCGAGAGTAGTAGTTCCAGAGCGATACACTCGGCATCAAATTAATACAAAACAATTTTCAATGCGTCGGTAGAACGGATGCACAATTTTATCGAAAATTGACTTAGAAAAGTCTTTTAATCCTTAATGATTGACATTGGCAATTATGCATCAGCTAAAATTGGGCCTACACACCGACATAAAAGATGTATGTACTTGTGACTTCTTGATTGTAAGCCCTTTCAATGCTGAATGATCACAGTGATTTTTGATCACGAAAGTCTGACAATTTAATCGGTTACCATTAATTTACCCATTAGAGTATGATTTTAAAGCAATTCTAAAATGTCTCAGACAAAATGTCTCAAATAAAATTAGCCAAAGAATAAGGTACCCGAATAGCTGTCTCTTTCGGCATTATTTTACCTTTTAAAGGATTGAAAACACGACGATGCACAAGACTTTTCTCAAATACATCGAAATTTGGTCGGGAGATGAAGAACTACACTTGCCACCGATGACAGTTCTAGGTGAAATTGTTGAAATGATTTGTTTACAACATTTATTCTACTCCGCAGAAACGGTCTTGGGATGTTTATTTGATTCGGTCTTGGGATGTTTTCTCCTCTTGTGCTCTCCTCCATTTCTGCACTCTCTGACGGAAGGTTTAACATGAATTTTCATCTCTATCTTATTAAAGTTAAGGGATTCAATTTACTTACCACTTTTCAACGAAACTATCCCGGTCTTCACCTTGTAGACTGGTCCAGTTTCATTTGGGTGTTTTCGGTTAGGGGATACCATTGTTTACGTGTTGGTTTTCCGTTGCGTTAGTAAATTAAGTTCAAAACTTATAAATAATCACAAAGTAACACTGATTTTGCATCTTCTTGGGGTATCTGTGACTCTTGGTTGGTTGGAATATTCTTGGAAATTTCCTTTTTGTTCAGAAAGGTTTACGTTTACATTTTGAAAGATGAAAGTCTAATTTACCAAGATCACAATTTTCAAATCAATCAATCAATTTCCTCAAAAGTCCATATTTTGTGGCAGCGGAAATGTTGTCTTCGAGATCTGCTTTAGTATAATAGCCTCACTGGCCTTCAGAATCCTACCGGTTTTGTGTGAATATTTTCATAATTGAACTCCTTTATCTACCTGGTGGTTTATGAGACGTTTCGCTACGATTATCTCTTCACCTTTTTTTACTTTCTTTAGCTCTCTCGTATTCTGTGACAAATTAAATGTAAACATTTCTATTCGTCTCCCTGATTACTGCAGCGTGTACCAAGCTGAAGTCGTAGCGATTGAGGACGTCATGACGTGGTTGAAGCATAATGTGTTATCCTCAGACGATATCATAATCTATGTGGACAGTCGGTGTCTTTGGCGTCACGGGTGGCGTTGAGTTGTCACTCATCTCTAAATGAGATGGGGGAGCATTTCAATATCCAGGTAGTCTGGGTCCCAGGTCACTCGGGCGTCATGGGGAACTGCAGGGCAGATGAACTTGCTAGGCATGGTACAACTCTCCAGCTGCAACCGGAAAGGGCAAGTCTGGGGAGGCCTATCACAGCGCTGAGACAAGCACTTGGGAAGCAGGCGCTATCCTCAGCGGGGGAAAGGTGGTCTAACATCCTCACCTGTAGAGTTGCAAGACAAGTTTGGCCAAAGCTGGACTTGGGGCGCACTAGATCATTAATATCCTTACGCAGACGTGAATTAAGAACGGTCGTAGGAATTCTCACGGGACACTGCCTTTTTGGAGAACATGCAAGAAGGCTGGGTCTGGAGGCTAATGACTTCTGCAGAAGCTGCTTGGACGAAGAGGAGGAAGAGACGTTGGTCCACTTCCTTTGCTCGTGTCCAGCATTGGCTCTCAGAAGGCACAAACACTTAGGTAAGTTCAGGATGGACTGCCTCTCGGATCTCGAAAACATTAAAGTGCGGGACGTCTTACGCTACAAAAGTAGCTCGAAATGGTTCCAATAGGGGTAAAAGGGGATACATCCTGTGGTATCACAATGGACCGTCACCGGTCTAAGTGTGCGTAAGCAGCCACTCCAATCTAACCTAACCTAACCTAGCTTTCTCTACCATATTTTCTTCGTAGCAGAGGTCTTAGGCTTATTTGTTTCGTCTTTCTACACTTTTGAATTCTCTAAACGTTTGATTTTCGAAGCTATTTAAAAGTTGAATTCATTTCATTCTGGTAATTTATTTTTTACCTTTATTCGTCAGATCTCATCTTAAACGTTCGAATTAATTGAGATCTGACGGAGTTATGCACCGAAAATTAGTCGGCATTGACGGTTCGACCGGTTTCATACTCTCATTTACGCTAATTGATTTTCTTTGTTTGCAAGTTGGTATATTTTGCGTGTCGCTAACTTTATTTGTTTAAAAGTTATAAGCGATTAGTTTATGATTGGTAAACCTTACAAATCATTTACATAGACATAGTTCTACGTCAAAAAAACGAATATCGATTAATGCGTTGTGATACATAGGCAACCAAATTCAAAATTACCCAGGCACCAGCAAAGCAAATACATATTTTAAAATTTGCACTTATTTATGTACTTAAGCACATTTTTGGAGTTGACCTAAGAACGATTTTGGTTGAATGAGAGATTTCTAAGAATTAGACCAAATTTTGAAAAACGAGTTTTCCTTCATTTAAAATTATACCAAGTGAATAACGCTTATATATGGATGTTTAACCATTAGGAAATCTTATTTTCATCTTATTATTGTTGGGAATAAATTTAGAGATAGCCAAACTGTTTGTATTAAATTAAACAGAGTACCTACTTTAGAGAGATTATATTGTTAGAATTACTGCAAACCGAACAATTTTAACGATTTTATTTTGTGGTTACTGCCACTTTGAAGTGACTAAGAGATCTAATGATCCTCTGGTGTTTAAACTTTTTTTTGTTCGTAAATCCTAGAGGATTTGCAGTGGATCGGATCATTAGATTACTGAGTAAAATCAAAATTCATCCAATTTATCTTTTTCAACAACACAACAAATCTGAATCGTTGGATTACGCGACCCTAGAATGATAAAGTTCTAACTAACATTTTGGGTAAAAATGAGTTAAGACCGATTTGTTTATAAACGAAAAATCCTCTTTCAAATGCGACCATTCCCAACTTTTGATTTTTGCTAGATTTGAAGATACTAGTAGTCTAAGGGTGTATCTGCTTCATTTTTCAATATTAACTTAGTACTATACAGTTCTATCATGCAACAATTTCTCTTATACAACCTTATTCTATCAAAAATTATTGCCAAATTCACATACAACCTTATCAAATTTATTCAACAGCACATACAACCTTTTTACAGTTTACAAAATATTTTCCCTCTATTTCTTGTGAAGACGTCAAAAATTTAGTTCAGTTTAAATCTTGTTACAAAGCACATCGGATTAAATTTTTTTAAAAATTTATTTAAATTGTATTTAATTTTCACCTGCTGGTCAATGATCAAAAATATATATTTCACCGTTTTATTGTGTAGTTTCTTGATTGTGTATGAATGGTAAGTGTAATTGATTGAAGTGAAATATGTCTTAAATCAAATTATAAGGTTATGGCTTAAAATGTTTATTTTAGGTGAAATGTGTTCATCGCAAAACGATTTTTGTTGGGACTTAGAATTGCAACGTGCATATTCGGAGAACATACCAATAGAAATAACAGTAGTTTCTACTAATAATACGGGGCAAATAGAAACAGATTCATATATAGCGTCGAACTATAAGTTATTGGAAAAACGACATTGGATGCAATCAACTGAAATCAGCGAATTTACTCCTCGATAATTCTATTGAACCACCAAATAATATTTTAATACAAATAATTAATGACCCTTCCATTGCGAATCAAAACTAGCATGTAATAACTGATTCTGAAAATGATTTATCTTCATCGAAAATACTGACACGAAAAAGAGCACGACGAGTGGATGAGTGAAAATCCGTTAAAAATCAACGGTTGTACCAATCGGGAGAAGAGTACTTTACGAAATCTGGCAGTGTTAAACCTAAAAAGGGCATAAAATCTTTGAAAAACTGTTCTAATTGCAAATATAAATGGACTGAATTCATTACTTTAGACGAACGGCAATTGCTGTTTGATGAATACTATAAATTAAACCAACAGGGCAAATACGAATTTTTAGTAAGGACCACGACACAAATGCCGGTTAAAAGACGCACCAAACTAGAGTCATCACGTAGATGTAATACATTCCAGTATTTTTTCGACATCCGTAATGATCGTGTGCAGGTATGTAAACTATTTTTTTTTTGACACACTATGCATTTCCCAAAACCCAGTTTACACTGTTCATGCGAACAAAGTTAAACAATTGGGTATACCTGCAAAATCCAAACGAGGTCAAAACCTGAATAGCAGACGGAGAATTTCGGAAGAGGATCATCAATTTATTGTTAACCATATTAAAAATTTCCTAGAGTACAATCGCACTACTGCCGTGCTCAAACTCAAAAGGAGTATTTGGATACTAACTTGAACATTGCAAAAATGTATGATTTGTATAAGGATAAGTGCTTAGAAAATGAAAAATCACCAGCTAAAGAAAGTTACTATGGCTTTGTATTTAATACGAAGTTTAATTGTGATTTTCATAAACCTAAAACTGATCGTTGTAGCAAATGTGGTTTTTAAAATTCAAAAACAAGCGGGAAATTTGAATGAAGACGAGTTCAAAGCTCATAATTTATTGAAAACTTCCATGAGAGAGCTGAAAAGCAATGATAAAAAAACTGAAATTCCTATCATTTGTTTTGACTTGCAAAACGTAATTAATTGTCCAAAGGCAGAAATTGGCGAAATTTTCTACCAAGCAAAGCTAAACGTGTATAATTTAACCGCACATCTGCCTACTTGTAAGACTGTGTACTGCGCAATATGGAATGAGTCAATTGCTGGGAGAAGCGGGAATGACCATGCTTCTGCTATGTACAAAATTCTTACAAGAATTTTTGAAAACAACAATTTTAGCGAAATCATTTTATGGAGTGACTCTTGTGTTCCATAAAACAAGAACTCGGTGATGTCAACAGCTATAAAGTATTTTATGTCGAAAAATTCGGATTTAATGAAGGTAACCATGCGTTTCTCAATTAGTGGCCATTCTGCTGTGCAAGAAATAGACCATGATCACAGTGAGATAGAAAAGATTATTAGAAAAAATGAATTCTTCTCACCATTAGGCCTGCTCCGAGTACTGAAAAATATAAATAGGAAAAAACGATATGAGCTTATACAACTATCGGCCAAAGTTATGTTTGATTTTGGGGAAATTGCTAAAAATTTTAATTTCAAAATTGTTCCGTTTACTCAGTTGAAAATGTTGTGTTTCGAAAAAAACATTTATACTGTTAAATTTAGCTTGGATTATAACGAACAAAATTTTAAAGAAGTGAATTTAAGATCTGAAATCGCTACTAGGAAAAAACAATCCTCTACTGAAAATTTTCATCCAAAACAAATTATTCATTATTCGGTAATTAATGAGCATAAATAGACTCATTTAAAGGCTATGTTTAAATTCATGGGAGAGCAGGACAAGATATTCTATCGAACCATTTTCAATATTCCTGGTAAGTCAAAGAATCATACCAATGCTTTTCATTTAATATTATTTTGATTTACTTTTCAGGTAATCTAGAAACCGGCAAAAACCAACCAGGCCTGCAAAATGCCCAACTGGTAAAATCAATTCCAATTACGAAACAGACTGCTCGTACTTCGAAAAAAACCAAAGTTAAAATTTGATCGTTTCGTACTAAAATTAATTATTAAACAAAATCAATTTATTTACAGCGAAAACACCAACCAACCCAAAAATTAAAGGATCTAAAAGATGCCAAATAAGATAAACTAAATAAATGTGATAAGAATTTTAAAAGTTCTTAAATGAATTAATCTGTGATTTTATCAATATGGATGCTGTGAATGAACCCAAAGCTAAACAACTTTTTTATTTTGTATTTTTTTTATATATTTTATATTTAAATAAAGCAAATGTTTGTTGGAAAATTTAATTTTGATTCAATCTTAGTAATAAACCTTTCTCTGTAATGAAAATATGGTCTCGAATTTAGGTGAATGGTTGTATGTGGTTAATTAGAATAGAACCCTATGTTATAAATTAATTGTATCAACTATGTACGATAAGGTTGTATTTTTTAAATTGCATTTATTTCTCCGAATTAATAAATAAAGTAAAGTTTGTTAGTGAATTCTTCTTGTTAAAATGTTATTTAATTGGTGTATCTCCTAATTTAGTTGAAAACTACACTTTTTATGTAGATTTTGTAAAGTGCAAACTTTCAACTCGTTTTTTTCAAAATTATACTGCACTCACTTAGAACCTTATCATTCTAGGGTCGCGGGATCTGAACAAATTTACGATACCGCGTATAAGATTCAAAACGCCAAAAAACACAAACAGAGTATAATCTTCTCGTTAACCTTAACCTTTGGCCATTGCCACACAAATTGTTGAATTGAATCAATTTTTTTTCGGTTTTTTTTTTTTTTTTTTATGTATGAAAACAATCAACAGATGGTTTTTGCCTGTTCTTTCAAACTTCATAAAATCGACCAAAAAAAAAAAAAAAGAAAATAAGAAACGGCTAAACAAACACACATCCAAAATGAAAACCGACACGAATATTATACCAGAAAAATCGATATTTTTTCTCTGCAGTGTAGCAGCACAACACAGTATTGTAATACGGTGTAATATGACGATCGAAATTATGGCGACCTAAGAATTTTTCCACAGCGGTTGCAATTTTGCGACTCCTCTTCAACAGCTATTTCTATCATTCTTGTGTTGTTTTTGCTTGAATTGTAAGTAGGTATGTGCAGAGTTTACAAATTTTGTTTTTTTGTGTATTTGTAAATTGCTTGCATTTTTTTCAAGTATGTTTACACAACTATCTACAATATTTATGAAGAAACCCCGAATAATAATTTTATTTTTAACACAGTATTTTCAAAGCAAACAAAATGGAAAACTTACAAATAAATTCCAGAGGTGATATCTCTTGAGCTTTACGTGTGTTATTTAGCTGAGTATATGGCGGGATGTGTGTGCATATATCCAAAAATAAATAGCTAGCTAGCTATTTGTTTATTATTCGTACTAATCTGGAAAAAATACACAACACTAGAATTATATAAATTTTTATTTTCACTTTTCACAAATTTTAGATTTTCATTTTTGTTCACTTTAGGCTTTGGGTTTTTTTTTATTTTTTTGACATTTTTATTAAGGAGAGAGCACATAAATTATTTTCTACCTAGCCATCAAAAAAAAAAAGTTACAACTTTTTCCCAATAATTATTTTAAACACAAAACACTTAAATATTTAAAAACAAAAAAAACTTTAAACACTTAATATAGCACATTTAAATTCACTTGATTTGTCTATCTATATCAGACGAGAAAAGCGGATATTTTATGTTGCGACAATACGGCGACCATTTTTGTTATGACTTTTTTAGTGGGAGAGCGCAAGAAAACGAAAAAAAAATTTGTTACGGTTTGTTTTTTGTCTTTTTTATGTGATTATTTATAGATTTTCTCCGAAGTTATGCTCAGAAGAGAAAAAAAAATTGCTCGATTATGGTTTGTTTTTGTTGTAAAATGAGCGAAATACCGAAAGAAAATAAATTGATAACGATACGAAATGAGTACGTTTTATGTGTCGTATTTTGTTTTTGAAGTATTGGTATAAAATTGGTATAATTAAATCGTATAATAAAAATTAATGCTTTTATGAACGAAATTAATCTTTAATAAGTAAGTTTACATAATTGGGGATGCCCATCAATAAAATATATTATGTCTGTCGCAATTAACAGAGTTCCTCTGCCACATTAGGCACGTAATTTAAAACAAACCAACATCCACCAAATTGCAGTGAAACCGTCGAATTTTGAAGTAGGTAATGTAGATTACAACATCTACTTTATCGATATTTGATGTCAATTTCAGCTGATGCGACATCTTTAGTTCGATCTTTCACTTTATAATATTCCGAATACATATTTATAGCGTAAAATTTTCCGTAAATTTATTCCGAAAAAGTGGCCATAATTCATTATATACCCTCCAGACCAGGGGTGACATGTTATAACCATCACTTTTTTCGCTTCGACGCATTTTCGATAATATAACTGTATTCTTTTGCTAAAAATATAAAATTTTAAAACAATTTAGTTGTAAGATACCGTTACTCTGTCGAAAATGCATCGAAGCGAAAATGTGATGGTTATAACATGTCAGCCCAGGTGTATCATAAACGTACGGTTTACGAAGACTTTGCTATACTAAGGTGTTCGTAAACGTTACACTAAAACAGTACGAATATAGTACGTAATGTGTACTTTTGTCACATGAGAAGTGAAACAAATTTGCGAAGACTTGTGTATGTATTAGCATGTATAAAAGTATTCATAATGTGTACGCTTAAACGTAATGTTTACGAACTGCTTAAGCGTAACATTGACGAACGGTTTAGTGCGAATTGCCCCATTTAATTAGAATAAAACAATTTTTTTAAATCAATCTTATCTTTTATTTGTATTTTTCTTCAAATAAGCCGCAACACAAGATACAACGTGCCACATTTGTTAATTAATCTTTTTCTGAAATGAAATAAAATGTTTCAATCATAGATGAAGTACTTCGAGTATTATTTAAATACCTTTCAAAATATTCATTATAATGATTTTTATATGATATTATGGATATAGTGGTGCTCTTGAATGCCATAAAAAACTAACAATAATTATCAAAGTATTTATATTTTCACAATACGACAACTTTAATTTAATTTGTACAAAAAAAAATTGAAACTAAAACAAAGCCGCAAGATATAATTGACAGCACTGTGTATAGAAAATGTAAATGTAGCAGTGTATTATAAAAAAAGCGTTCGTAAACCGTTCGTACGCTGTACATTTTTGCTGTATACATTTTTGCGCCGGGAGGGATACTCCCCATAAACTCGTGCAGAAAAATAACTAAACGGATTGATTTTCTACGACGTCGGGCTTAGTTTTTTCTTGCACAAGTTCAACTTTTTTGGTCAATCGACCAAATCGATATTTTGTTAAAATCTTGCATTTTGCTTATTATTTTTGACACGAAACTAATGTCGTATTCTATTGCCGCAAAAAACTAGAACAAAAAATACTGAATCTCGTTGGTTAATTTCTACTTTGAAGAGTTCAGCATTTTTTGATCTAGATCCCGTATTTTTTGGGTCAATTGAACTCGACATAAGGTACTCATTAAACTCAAAGAAAGTCATGATGCTTTTATTAATAACAATATTTTGCTATTTATATCCGTTAATATTATTTTTGATATATTTAACAATCAAATTAACCCAGAAAAGGCCACTGCTCTTCATAAAACTAGAACCCATTTTGTTGTAACTTGGAAACCTGACTTTGTATAAAAAAGACTGATTATGTAAATGTTCGAGATATCACAAATAGTTTTGTCTTGTATTTTAAAAGTTTAGGAAGGAAAAGGAAACCAATGTAATACAACACGATAGAAAACGATACCCATTTCAATTTGAAACCGTGGCTATCATTCAGTGTAAGTGTTTGCCTCAAGAGTCGGTGATACGAAAAAGCTTTTTGGAAAAGTGGTGCCGCATACCTTAACAATTCATCAAAAACTTGTTCACAAGCTAATTTCTCATCGCAATATGGATCGTTTTAACAAGAATAAAACGGGTTTCGTGCATCGTTTCATTACTATGGATGGCACTTGGAATTCCTAAATTTAAACAAGAATGTTTACACAGTGTACTGAAAGTGGATGTTCAGCTCTGAAGCAGACAAAGAGAGAACCATCGGCAAGAAAA
Source organism: Tipula vernalis (assembly GCA_958295665.1). Classification (NCBI taxonomy): domain Eukaryota; kingdom Metazoa; phylum Arthropoda; class Insecta; order Diptera; family Tipulidae; genus Tipula; species Tipula vernalis. The sequence continues at coordinate 131,097,891 of OY282558.1, read as the reverse complement.
GTTATGGCATCAGTTTTTTGGGAAACAAATGGGATTTCGTTGATTAATTATCTGAAAAAAGGTAAAACATTCTATTTTGAATATTATTCTAACATTGTATATTGTGCATTCGTGAGAAAGGCCCGGTTTACACAAGAAAAAAATTATTTTTCATTAAGAAAACGCACGCGTTCACACAAGTGCTTTCACAACGTCAAAATTCAACGAATTAAAATACGAATATGTAGTATGGTTGGTAATGCGAGGTATACAATTTGGAGCGCTTCACTGATTGTTGCTCCAACTTATTCCTCGTGTTTATGACCATATAATTTTTTTAAATCTGACTCCAATTGATTTTTGAGACGTTTCGGGATAGATACTTGTTTAGCGTAGATTAACACGTGATATGTGCGAAATCGATGATGTATGCGTATAGATTCGCTTTTGATACACAGCGATCGACCGAATATACACCAAAATTAAATGAATCGCATGTGCCACCATGTGTGTGGACGAAAACAGAGTTTGATACAATGCTTTTTTCGATTTGCCGTTTTCACTAAACCCACAACATAAGAATTATTTTAGTTTTTCAAGGTTTATTTATTTTAAAACAACAAATTCGTTTACAAGTTAGTTATTACAAAAAAAAAATGATAATGACTACCAAAAAAATGGCGTCGGATTTTTTTTGTGTTAACATGGAAAAGTATTCTTTTGTAATGATTATTTTTTTTATCAACAAAGATAACATCGAATACGTGTTACCCGATGAGTAGTTTTTTCTATATTTTTTAACATTGCCATTTTCCCAACAAACAACGATTTGTAATTCCGTACACTACAATACTCCCTCCCCAGCGAAGGCGTAGCCTGAGCGAGGCAACGAGTCCAAAAGACGCGCCGGTGTCTTTATCTGATGCCCGCTTCCAGAGCGGAGAGGCAACTGTTCGATTATTTCGGGCTCGTGAAACGTTACGTGTTTTTTCGCTGACTTAGTTTGTACTTGAGTATCCATCTGTCTGTGATCTGACGACGTGTCCGGGTTCTGCGTGGAAGGTTGTTGGTCAGATGTCGAAGTTGTCGTGAAACAAGGCTTAAGCCGGTCGATGCTGACGTTGACCTGCCTGTTGTTAAATTCAATCATGACATTTTTGTCACCGCGCTTGATTACACGGTGCGGACCAGTATACGGAGGTTGCAATGATTTGCGAACTGCGTCCGTGCGTAAGAACACGTGAGTACAAATTTTAAATTCTTGACTCACGAATGTTTTTTCAACGCAATGTCGAGATGCTATGGTGTTGGTTTTAACTCAGAGAAATGCCCTTTTAACTGTTTCACAAAATCGCTTTGCGAAACCGTATTTGAGTTATCCAGGAATTGTCCTGGCAATCGGATTGTTGTTCCGTAAGCAAGTTCAGCACATGAAGCTTGTAATTCATCACTGAACGACGATCGTAGCCCTAACATGACTGTCGGAAGAATGCTCGTCCAGTCGGCTCGCTCATGGCACATAATCGCGGCCTTGAGAGTGCGGTGCCATCTCTCAACCATGCCGTTGCACTTAGGATTATAAGCCTCAGCTCGAATTCGTTTGAAACCTAGTAATTTAGATAACTCGTTGAAAAGTTCGGATTCGAACTGAGTTCCTTGATCTGTAAGAATGGACACTGGAACGCCAAAACGGGATATCCATGTAGAATAAACAGCGAACGCTACAGTGGCAGTCGATATATCCGGTACAGGAACCGCTTCAGCGTGACGCAATATCGTTGATTATCAGAAATCGGTAAAGGACCAATGATGTCTAGATGTATCTCTGCAAAACGTTACGAAGCTAATGTGAAGTTGCTGAGAGGGGACTTGGTGTGCCTTGAAACTTTCGACTTTTGGCAGTGAACACATCGTTGAGTGAAAACTTTCGAATCCTTTCGTAACGAGGGCCAGATAACATTTTTAGTTAAAATATTGGTTGTGGCTTGGATTCCGGGGTGCGAAAGGTTGTGAAATGATTCGAAAATTTGTTTCCGGAAGTTTAACGGAATAAATGGACGCGGTATACCAGTCGAAATTTCGCAATAAATATGTTTATTGGAATTAAACGTTATTGGGACTTGGGCGCTTGAAATTTAGTGACATGTTGTTAATATGCAAGAGTTCTCGCAATTTTGCATCGTTGGTTTGTGCTTCCGCGATTATTGTATAGTCAATGCTTTCAGGAATAGAAATTTGATCTATACGAGATAAGGTATTTGCAACGACGTTGTTAACGCCGGAGATGTGTTGGATATCGGTTGTGAATTGACCGATGAAGTCCAGGTGTCGAAATTGACGCGGAGATGATTTATCCGGATTCTGATAAAATGCGTAGACTAGGGGTTTATGGTCGGTGAACAGAGTGAAACTACGACCTTCGAGAAGATGCCGAAAGTGCTTAATGCTAGAGTAGGCTGCAAGCAGCTCTCTATCATAAGCGCTGTAACGTTGTTGCATCTCGCTAAGACGTACCGAGAAGAAACTGAGCGGTTGCCATGTATTCGAAACAAACTGCTGTACCACTGCTCCGATTGCGTGATCGGATGAGTCTACCATAACTGCTAAACGAGCGTCAGGGATTGGGTGTGCGAGTAGTATCGCTTCACATAGTTTCTCCTTGCAAGTGTTAAAAGCGTCTATAGATGCTGAAGTCCATTCGACTGGAGTTTTGCTGTTCTTCTTGTAACCTGTCAAGAAGTTATTAAGTACAGCTTGATCTTCAGCTAAAAAAATGTATCATTCCCAAGAATCGTTTGAGTTGATTAACCATTACAGGCCGTTCGAAGTTTTTAATGACGTGAACTTTGTCTGGAAGTGGAAGAATGCCTTGTTCGTTTATTAAGTGACCGAGGAATTTAATTTCGGGTAATGCAAAGACGCATTTGTCGGAATTAATGATCAAACCGTGTTCTGATAATTTTTGAAAAACGATCTTGAGGTGCTCGAGATGATCTTCGAAAGACTTGGATGCGATCAGAATATCATCCAAGTCTTTGAAAAGACTGTGCTGTATTCCTTAGCCCAAAAGTCATTTTGATAAATTCAAAAAGACCAAAAGGTGTTGAAATTGCGGTCTTGGGGACATGTGATGGTTCGATCGGAATTTGATGATACGCTTGAACAAGGTCGATAGTCGAGAAAACTGTACAACCCGCGAGTTGGTACGAAAATTTCAATAGATTTGGTATGGGATATCTGTCAGGAACTGTAACTCGGTTTAGCGAACGGTAATCACCGCATGGTCTCCAGTCTCCATTCTTTTTCAAAACAAGGTGATGAGGACTTGCCCACGGACTTTTGCTAGGACGACAAATACCTTGTGCTAACATGTTATCGAATTCGGCTTTTGCGATAAGGAGTTTATCCGGCGGAACGGAATTATTTCACCACAGAAAGAGAGCCCTTCGCTGTTGTATGGGCGATTAAGAAATTCAGCGGTACTTGGATGGATCTGACTTGACTTTGAGTACTGCCCACCAGCCTCTAAAATGGCTGATGTCCCTTCGTTCGCCGAATGGTCTTCTCGCAAGATGGAGATTGTTTATTCAATGATTTAATGTGACAATTGAATATTTATTAGTAAATTCGAATGTTATTGCGGAAATCCTCTATCGAATGCCAGGCAACATTTTACACTCTTTCGGTACCTACCTCAAATCGAGATGAACATAGGAGTTGGCCAAAGTATTTTGCTGCTACTCGTTTCCCTATGAATACTACGGTATGGTATTCTCTTGTGTTTGTTTGTTTTCGAATGGAACTTAATGGCAAGTATTTAATGAAATTCAAGATGTTCATGTTGTTGTTCAAAATGATAATTTTATACCTGAAGTCAGTCAATATCTGTTGAGGGTAGGAGGTATCAACGGAAAGGCGGCAGAGGTCCAGGAAAGGAAATGGCGTAAGGAAATGTTTTGTTAATTCTCATCATATGATGCTTCTCGAGAAGGAATGTCGAAGTTCGCGCAGTGTTGTGATGGCCCATACATAAGTAGGAAAATCAAATTATCAAACACTGGTATTTTGTCGAATCATTTGATGGCTTCTCAAAGGAGTTTATCATATGTCTATGCTTACCCCTGGCAACGATTCTGTAGACATCTCATCTAACCAAAGACGATGAACTTTTAAAAGTGACTCAGAGATTAAAGATTTGTCTACGTCTACGCGCGACTCCGTCGAACTGAGCTCGGAGGATGACCCCATAGGCAGTCATAGCCATACGGTTAATAAACCCAGTCGATAAAGCTTAGTCTAGAATTATTTTGCAGAGTGAACCGTTAAATGCGCACAATGTGTTTTTTTCTAAATTATTTTATATCTTCTGGATGTCCCTCGAGATTTAACGATATCCAAAGTAGACAAACTAAGCCTGCCGTTCTCCCTTCTGTTGGTGAGTAGGTACAACAAACGTATTTTGACTGAAGAAAGAGATAATTTTATATTGTTACGGTGACACTTAGGGTAGAATATAGAGTAATTCAACATATAATAGCGCAAAGTTTTACTGTACAAAAATGGAAATTTTTTATCATAAAACTGCTCTACATGTTACCAGACTATTCTTACTGGAAAAAACATGAAATTTCTAGAAGTTTTGGTTTGAGTATATAAAAAGCGAACAAGATCGAATTGGATGATTCGTATTTGGAAAGTGACAATGTTAAGATTAAAAAGTTAATTAAAAAGTGATTTAAAAAGTGAATTAGTGCGGTACAAAAATTTTAAGTGAACAGTAAAATTGTGCCAATATTATAAAAAAGTGATTTTGTGATTATTGTTAATAAATTTTGTTGTATTAATTTTTTGTGTTAAATAAATAAATTCGTTTGTGATAAATTGAAGTGTTTTGTTTCATTCACAATGTAGTGATTCGAACCATGATTGACAAGGCAAAAACGTAACAATAGCAACATTGTTGGGGTGACATCTAGGTTAAAATAGAATAATTTAAATAATACTGTAAAATTGACTACTTTGGGCTCCTATGTTAAGGTATTATATCCTAAAGATACATGTTAAACCACCGAAACCAGCTACATCCGAAACCATCTGAGTGAAAGCGTCCGAGTTAAATTCAACATGTAAACGGCGACTTGACTGAAAGTTATCTGGAAGTAGTCTGAGTTCGGCCAACTTAAATTTAGTTAGTCTTAAGCCAGTTTGTCTATTGAGTGGAACTTTAAATTATTTGAACTGACAGATTTTATCATTTTTTTACATTTTTGAAGTGATTTTTAAATTTTTTTAATAATTTTTTAATAATTTAAACGCCAATATTTCGATCAAATAAGTAACCCAAAGTTTCAGTCCGATTTCAGTTATAACTCAGTCAATCACTTTAACGTTTACTTTATAGTAATAGTTAATCTTACTAAACTAGTTCTAGAACTTTAGTTTGAACATAAAAAGACAAATGAGTTTGAATTGGATGATTCTTATTTGGAACGCTACACTGTAAAGTTGTAAACGAAACCGTATGATATAGTGCGATATAAAAGTTACAAGTGTTAGTGAAATAGTGCCAATATGTAAAAAGTGATTTTGTGAATTATTATTTAACAATTGTATTCTGTTAATTTTCGTGTTGAATAAATCAATTAGTTCGAGATAAATAGAAGTGGTTTGTTTTATTCAAAATCCAGTGATTCGAACCTTGACTGACAAGGCGAAACGTAACAATATTATATTATTAGTAGTTTTTGGCTTCCGCTACTTTTACAAACTTTTACAATCGTCAAGAGTTATAGTGAATCGGTATTCTCCTTTATCATCCCCTTTTAATAGTGTTAAAAGTAGTTACCGCCATAACTGATGACTTTTTACCTGGATGCAAGTATCCATTTCAAATGTTGTGGCATGTTTTATTAAAATATTAACGGTATCGCTTTTAAAGTAAAAGCAAATAATATTCAGTACGATTATTATGATTGATATGGCCGATAACAACAATACTATATACCAATATCACAAATTTCTCCATTTTCACCACATTTTGTTGTTGCAAGTTTCTTTACTATATATTTGAACTATTTTGTAAAGAACCCAATTAATTTTTAACGAGTAAGTAAATTAAATTTTGTATTGGTCATTCTTTGGGTTTCTTTGCGTACACGAATACAATAAATGTATAACCTAAAATTGTCTTTGGTCATGATTAATGATGTCCAGACACAAGGTTACATAATTATAATATTCGTATACATTGTGTCATGGGTTGTTATTTTAAAGATAAGATACGCAACAATAGTTTATTTACCTACACATAGGTACACAATAAAGCCAAATTCATTTTTCTTACCCTTCAAAAGAAGCTTTTGTAAACTACGGTCATTCAACTTAATTTCCAACTGAGAGGTTTTTATTGTTGTTGTTTTTTTGCTCTTTGACGTGTAAAGTAAATAATGACACATCCCTTTTAATTTTATTAAATTTTACTTTATTTAAAAAGGAATCCGCCTACGTGAATTTTATTGTAACAAGAGAAGCTTTTTTCGTCGTTATATTTAAAGACATCCAGCTAGTATTGTTTGGTGTGTGTGTGTGTGTTTGTGTGTGTGCCTCATTAATCAAAATCATTAATCATTTTCTTACACTATTAGCTTTAAACAGTGAAAGTATCAGGGTATGTATCAAAGGGCTGGTTCACCTTTTGGTAAGGACGTCGGGTGGCGTGTCAATTTATCGGATAATTAAACATTTACTCAAGCCTTCGCACTGAAGCTTTTAAAAAATGATTATTTTCATACTTAGATTCGTTTGAACTTGAAACGGTCAAGGTTGAATCGATCAATCAGATTTAATTTTAGATTGTAGAACTTGAAATAACTTATTTGAGATTCTCACATTATCTTTGAGTTAGTTATTAGTACGCAATGTAAAGATTCTTTCGATGATCGGGCCGCATATTTTTGGATTCACAATAACGACCTCGGACACAACATAAGGACAACGATTTTAAATTTAGAACATGGAACGTACTCAGTCAGCGTAAACAGTCGGTAAAGCCTCCATCAACTCTCCAAACCAGCTTCTACGTATAAAATCGAACTCAAAGAGCTGCAGGAAACAAGATTAATCGGCAATGACATCATCAATTACAGTCGCTACGGACTAACCCTCTGTCACAGCAATAACAACAATTGTACTTGTACACTCAGGTTTCATTAGCATCACTTCAATATACAATTTGTGAACCTCCATGCCTCCACTGAGGAGAAGCCCGGTTCAAATCAAATACGCTTTCTATGACCAGCTCAAAACAGTTCTGAGCAAAATCCTTGTAACCTACATCAAACAACAACGGGACAAGCACCACCTAGCTAGCTTTACTCTACAAGTTGGTGGTTGCCAGCACATGCTTCCCAAATAAGCTTATTCACAGAGCGACATGGAAATCAAACGATAAGACAACAGTCAACCAGATCAACCACATCCATTTATTCAAAAGACATTTTCCAGCCTCAAAAACATCAGAACTAAATTTGGAGCTAATATCGATTCAGATCACTTTCTGGTAGTTGCATACTTAAAATTTCTTTTATCCGCCACATACAATCATCGTTTCCAGCGTATCACTCGCTGGAACACTGCGGAAATGCAATGAAATATTCAAATATGGCGGCGATTATCTGTTCTACCGCATGTTTGAGTTCATATCAAGTGGAAGACGGCTCTTATCTGTCCACTTCAAAAAATAGGACATCGGTTAAACTGCAATACCGCAATAACGCAGTATATCTTTGCTGAACACAGCCTACAAGATTTTGGCCAACGTAGTCGCGGCAAAGTTGTTTTCCGTCCAAATATAGATCAACGACCGATCAAACTTTTACTCTGACGATGGTGTTGGAGAAGTGCGATGAAAAGAGAACATCCTTTTCCATAGTCTATTCGTAGACTTCCAACAGGAGTATGACAACATTAAGAGAGATACGTCATGGAACGTCTTATCCTATCTGTGCATACCGTCAAAATTGATTTCCTCCTGCCAGCTTTTGATGGATGGCTTAAAATGCAAGGTACTAATATAAAGCCAAAATTCGGATGCCTTCGAGATAACATCGTGAGTGCGGTAAGGAGACCCAATAGCTCAAACTCTCTCCAATCTTGCATTGGAACGTGTCATTGGTCAGCTTAATATGGCGCAGCGCAGTATTATAAATTTAAACCAGCTATTAATAAACGCTGACAATATTTGCATTCTGGATCGCAAGGTCATCTCCCTGAAAGAGGTCCTCCTTCCAGTGGAATTAACAGCCCAACAAATTGGCCTTCAGACCGAGGACTACCTTCGATTTGATCATTTCTTTGTTTCCTTGTGCTCGCGCTACATTTCATGAAGAGATTTGGCTATTTCAACAGTGCTCCTTCGAATAGTTTGATCCAAAACAAGACAAAATCAGACATAGTGACCGAGTGTGTTTAAGTCACTTACAACGTCATCCGTCCATTGGATAGGTGGTCTGCCGCGAGATCCTACTTTCATTGGTGCTGTTGGGACAGAGAATTATTCTAATAATATTACGTTCAGATATGGCAAGTTTTCGGATGTTTCGCGTTGTTAAGTGTTCGGGACTCGCAACCAAAGTTGTTTACTGATCTTTCGGTGCTTTGTAGATCTTTAATTTTACTTTGGGCGATTTATGAGTAGTCTTAAATATTTTGAAAATGCACAGTAGCCTGATAGGGGAAAAACATTTTACATGCTTTTAACCTAACGCTAACCCCTGTAAGAGAACCACATCCTTTACACTTTAACCTACCTCTTTAACAGAGTAATTTCTAGTTGCCGCCACGAAGAGGCAGTGTAAGAACTTACTGAAGTTGTATGGAGTTGCGGTACATGAAGCGAATCTTGTGTATTATGGTTCGAGCTTTATCACACGAGATTATATTGATTACCATTGATTAACTCCAGATTTGCCATTATTTACCCCACATGATTTGTTTTAGCCGGTCCGCTGTTAGTGCCGTCGCTAGATTTTAAAATAAGCAATCTATGCTCCATTTTCAATGAGTTACTGAGACCAATAGTTTTTACAATGGTTATTTTGGTAGCGATTTCCTGCTACCGTGGTTTCCCTTCTTCAATCTCTTCCTTAATGGGGCGATAGACTCATCGTGCCCTTAGTCCTCCGTTAGTTGTTATTTTGTTCTACAATCTTCATTTCTGATTCTTTTCAGGCCTTGCTTTTCGAATGATCTACCAAGCTTCGATATAAATGTATACCGTTTTCGCTGTAATACTCAGTTAACAGCTTAACTATTTCAATCCCTTTCCAGTTAGGCAGTTATAGAGTAGTGTTCCTGTTTCCATGTTTTAATCCTCACCACCTTTCCGCCGCACGGCATTCTGCCGAAACCTATACCACGCCGTTATTCTCGATTAATAGGCTGCTTACTTGTGTGCACGGTCACTGTTTCTTTACAATCACTGATGTAGTATCCAGGTTTCTGATTTCTAAAGTGTCTCGACTGGGAACGGACCTTCAGCATTACCTGTTCCCGAAGGCTTGAACTAGTCTTATCTTTTCCTATACCGCAGCTTCTATATGAACAATATCATTTAAGCCGAACTTCAGTAATTTGATTGAATTGCTGTTTTCATTTTTGGAATTAAGCTGTCGCCAGTGGCGGTGTCAAAATGGAGTGTGAAAAGCCGTATAGTGGCATCTAAATAACGTTTGGTGATGAGATAAATGTGACTCATGCAAAAAAAGTAAATTTTTAAGAACATCACTGATCATCACAGCAACCTCATAAATGAAAAAACACAGTTCCATACAGCTGCACAAGCAATACAGCAGCACCTATTGTTGCTGTTAGAAAGAAAGATGGAAGGACTCCCATAATTATGTTAAGAAGCACTTGGTAAAGATCGGGGCGTGACGTGAAGTGCGAATGGAGTCCGGCTCACAAGGAATCGTTCTTTAAACTTACGGAAGTTCCGACAATGCAGCATCTTCTTATAGCAAGGCCGAAAAGAAGTATGCGCAGAAGCAGAGAGACACCCTTACTCTAATGTTCGTACTTAAAAAGTTCCATCGTTACTTCTATCGCCAGAATTTGTTAGCAGTTTCTGGATCTAAAAAGTATCCCCCGTTACTTTGCCAATCATCTGCAGCGCTGAGTGATTATCATGCTCGCCTACTATCCTGATTTCAAATATATCAGCACGAAGATCTCACCTACGCAGATTTTGATGTCATAATTTCAACTTGGCAGTGAAATCACTGCCCGTCAAGTTTGAGCCCTGGAAGAAACCGTTATTTTCATCAAACATGTTTGTCCTAAAAAAGGAGGTGATCCGGAAGCAAAGGAGGCACGGAGTACTTCGTGCTCCGAACAAAGCGCTTATTGAGTGCATTTTTATAGCGAACGGATTGTTATGTAAAAGATTCATGAAAATCTGCAGGAAATCAACGTTTGTGACAACAGCCAACATATTAAAGAGAAGTATCAAGAAAATGAAGTGGCAAGAGAACTTTGGCAGGACTTTCCCTAATGTAATATCGCTACACGCCTAATGCCGGTTAAAATTGCCGCTTTAATGTTTTGCAATATTCTATCTGGGGAAGAGTGTGGTAACGCCAGCAGCAGTATCCAAAAGTTTTTGACAGTTGTCCTATGAAAGTGGAATAAATAATTATTCTAAATAAAGTTGTAGTATTGCTTGAAGTATGAGTATATATACGTAAGAATTCTGAATTTATTATTAGCAAGAGGTTCATCCTCAAAAGGTTAGGGATCAAATCTAGATAGGTGAGAAAAAAATTGTGGTGACCCTTTTGGTGACCCTGTTTTAATCTAAACATTAAACGTTTCACTATCACATTATGTTTGGAAGATGAGGTTTCAAGTAGAGCATCAAAGTCACAACTACAGATATGTGACCGATCATTTCTCATAACTTATTAGTATAAAGAATCAATTTAGACGTAAACATCTATATTCATATTTAGTTGATTACTAATTAAAGTTTTGTCTTATTGATCTAACTGATCCAGCTACATATAGCATGTACTACGTAATTAGTATTTCAATTAAATTTAATGCGAATCTAATCCGTATACGGTCATTTTTAATTATTTACGGTTGTTCCGAACATATAGGAGTTTAGATTATAGACATCTAATTGCCATATTAATTCAATAAATTATAAGTTTTTGGTCAAGATATTTTCATTTACAAGTATTTATTCTCATCAATATCATGATTCATATTCATCTTAATAAATCTTCGAGATGACCTTTGAAAATAGAATAGTTCTATTGCGATGCTAGCCAATTTTCGTTTCGTGTTCAACTGTCCAAAATCAGGTCGCCTCGGTATTAACTTCTATATAGCATTTCTGCTCTTGCTGTCAAGACTTTTAAGCAGTTTGGTTCCGCCAAATAATTCGCGTCACATACGAATATACTAAACATGCAATTTGTAATTTTTCAATTTGAATAGAACAGCTAAGCACTAATAAATAACAATGTGGGTGATGTAATGCAAACTGCAAAAATATGTATAAACCTATTATTTTTATTGGTTTATTGCTAATTATAATAAACCATACTCACTGGCGGTGTCTTCATTTTATTTTAGTGCACTTGCTAATATTTGTATTTGTTTACAAATATTAAATTTTCTCGTTCAAGTTCAAGGCATTTTCACGTTCTTTGTATGAAAAAATAATTTAATTACAAAAATAATCTCGCGTTAGGTATTTATATAGAAACTATAATGTACAATACATCCAGCGCAATTTTATTGTGTGGCGTGCGCGGAACATTTTTCGCTAAATAAATTAAAGATCAAACTAATCAAAATAAAATTTAGTCAACCGTATATAATTCAATTGTTTGCGATCCAATCAAGGGCATCTAGCACATCAATCTTGCTTGCGTAAACAATTACGAGCGAGTCAATTGGATAATCGACTGCACTATACACAGATACACACACACATATTTTAATTGCCATCATATAATAGATCGTCATCGACGATTTTTAGTTATTTTTAGGTACATATATACGTTGATTCATAATGTCTACAAGTTCCCACCAAATAGAGGGGAATACATTTAAAAACTGCGTCCACTATTTTACTATAATTAAAAAAAAATATTTGTACCTTAATCCAATGTTCGTTCAATTAATTCTTGACTTCGCTTAGTTTCATTTAATACAATTTTTAATCATATCTTCACTACTCACTTGATGTTATCCGTATAAGTTAAACGTTTAAATGTTTAATTATTATCGATAATGTCATTTTCGGTTAACAGTTTCTTGTATTTAGCAATATTTTGGCTTTCACTCCCAAAGAAGTTTGCCGAAATATTTCGATCTTTTTTTCATTTACGATTCGCTGTTGGAACCAGTTGGTTATATGTTGTGTTGCATTGGTGTGGCTGTCAACGGAACATAGAAGTGATTGACAGACTCTTTTACTGAAAATTGATTCTGTTGACCTGCTTGCTAGATTGAGTGCATGACATTTTTTAAACTCGAAATACAGGATGGGTCATAATTAAATGAACAATTTGTTTGTTAAATAACTCGGTAACTAAAAAAAATCTTTAAAGTTACACTGAAAACATTTTTGTGCATTTTATTTACGAATGGCGTTCGTAACCCGAAATTTGTATACTATTAATGTAAAAATTACTATATTTACGAAACAAACCAAATTTAGAAAAAAATTCATAAACATTTGTGCGTTAATAGTACGAATCATAGTTCATAAACTAAAAAATGGTTTAGTTTATTGTGCTATAGATATAATACATTCACATGTTGTTTGCGTATTAGTGCAACTTGCATGATTTTATTAAAAAACTACATTTATGAACAATTCATAATATTTATGAATAAGACGAGAGCGAAACAATTTGTTAAATACTTATTGTTCGTTATATTAACGAATGTGGCACTACAATATATGAATATTATAATTCGAATTTTAAATGTATGTATGTGTGGGTGGCTGCTTATGTTTGAAGAAATCCTACTTTTATGACATCTATTGAATAAGAATTTTCTTTTGTCATTCCCACCTCCGGAACAGAAAGTGCTACAGAAGTGAAATGCATACCGAAATATGCCTTGTATACACACGCCAGATATTAGTGATTTTTCATTTTCCAAGTAAAAGAAATTGAAAAAAAAATCTAGTAGACATAAAATTTCAGCAACTGTCTTTTTTCAATTTGATTTTGATGAAAATATTCATAAATAATACAATTAAATTGTAAATTTCACGTTTTTTCACGTATTATTGATAAATTCCTTCATTAAATTAATAACACGAACAAATTCATCTAATTATGCGAAAAGATCAAGTTTCATAATTACGTAATGTATATGAATTTGTTCGTACTATTAATTATTGGACGAATCTATTCGTAGCATCTATGAAAATTAAGTAAAGTTGAATAATATTCGGAACAACGAAAGTAAATAAATTGCTTTCGCTTCTTTATTAACAATTACGTGTTTGAAAGGAACAAATGTAATAATTTACATTGTAAAATTTTTCATGTAACAGATTTTTGTATGCTGGAAAACCCAGTATAGATTTTATGAATTTATTCATCAATCGACTCAAAAATTTACATTCTTGCTACGAACCATACATAAATTATGTAGTTTTGTGTATCAATTATCGTTCCAACACATTATGAATTACTTTCAGTATATTTATGAAAATAATCATCATATTTGTGAATTATTCGTAACTGCTGAATGCAATGAAATTCATTATTTGTATTCGTAAATACAAATAATGAATTTCTAAACTTATATGTATGAATTTATACGTTAATGTGATTTAACATTTCATTAGTATTATTATTATTATTTTTTTTTTTTAAATGTTGCCAATGGCTTTATTCTTGAATCTTTCTACATAAGAAACTCACAAGAAGTAATCAAATCTTAAGCTAAAAATTATTACATATTTTAAGTCTTAACCAATGTTAATACTTATTGTTAGTGCTCACAATTTAACTAATTTAGATTATACTTATAAGTATAAGATAATCATTTAGTAAATTCACAGGTTCACAGGTTCATCAGCCCGAGTGGATCTGTTCTTCTCAGTCGCCTAAATCGCGGCTGTTTTAGTATCTCCCTGGCTAATTCGTTGGGATGTGCTTCTAGTTTTGAATAATATTTCGAACTGAATTCTTTAATAGTTTCTTTAACGGTTTTAATCCCAAGATCGTGATGTATATTACTATTTCGAATGTACCAAGGAGCATTGGTAATACTGCGAAGTATTTTCGCTTGGGCTCGTTGCAGGAGTTCTCTGTTTAAAGTGCTGGTGGATCCCCATAACTGAATACCGTATGTCCATATGGGCTTGATTATCGCTTTGTAAAGTAAAACTTTATTAGCTAATGACAACTGAGATTTTCTTCCCATCAGCCAATACATTTTAGAAAATGTAATTTTTATTTGGTTGCGCTTTGTTTCAATATGATTTTTCCACGTTAATCTTCTATCCAGGTGCAAACCTAAGTATTTTACCTTCGTTTGTTGAGGAATATTTTTATCGTTTAATTTCACTGGTGGGCAGGTGCGTTTGTTTAGCGTGAATGTGACATGAGTTGATTTGTTTTCGTTCACTTTGATTCGCCATGCTTTCAACCAGTCCGCGACTTTGTTTAAATGATTCTGCAATTCGTTTGAGGCAATTTCAGGATTAGTGTGGGACACCAGGATGGCCGTGTCATCGGCAAATGTTGATATTATTATTTTGTTAGTTACAGGTATTAGGTATATCAGCTGTGTACAACAAGTATAATATTGGTCCTAGAACGCTCCCTTGCGGGACACCTGCATTAATATCATTTAAGCAAGTAGTTGCGCTGTTTTGTTTTACCATGTATTGCCTTTGAAGAAGATAGTTTCCCAAAACTGAGTGAAATTTCTTCGGTAGAAGCTCTTTAATTTTGTAAATTAGTCCATCATGCCAAACTTTATCAAAAGCTTGTGCGATATCCAAAAAGGCAGCAGAACAATATTTCTTTTCCTCGAAGGTGATTTTGATTGCATTTACAGTTCTGTGTACTTGCTCTATAGTACCATGTTGGTTTCGGAACTCAAATTGATGGTCTGGAATAACGCGCTATTCTTCTAATATTGGTTTCAATTTCGTTAGTAACATTTTTTCAAATAGCTTTGAGATTGTGGGCAGCATGCTTTGGACGATATGATGAGATTTGTGTTTCATTTTTCCCTGGCTTATGTATCATTGTGATCAAGGATATCTTCCATTTTTGAGGAATATAGCTGGTTCGCATGATCGCGTTGAATACAAATGTTATTAGTTTTATGCATTTATCCGGCAATTCCCTTACATTTTTCCAGTAATGAGATCATGTCAAGTTTTAATTGTATTCTTAACTTTCTTCCAGTTATACTTTATAGGTTTGTAGGATAAACCATCATCCGTTGGCTGGGGTAGCACGACATAATTATCTTCTTCGTGTGGGACGAATACTGTTGCTAGATGAGCAGCAAAAGCATTGACTTTTTCTTCATCACTTCTCGCCCAATTTCCTGTTGGTAGTCTAATCGGTGGATTCGAATTTGTTGGCCTTTTTAAATTGTTTAGTTGCCTTCCACAAAGAATAATCTGTCCTCTCGATCACTTAAATAGTTCTTTAAGCGCTGGTTTTCTTCATCCCTCAAAGCAAATCTTAGGCCCTTAATAATTAGTATTATGAAAAATTTCATGGTATTTTTAATTTCTTACGTTAATAATAAGAAATTGTTCATCCAAAAATGCTTTTAACTGCTTTAAAATAATAACATTTTTCGTATCTTATACGAATCAATTCATAAACACTACAACGTAAGTAGTTAAGATTAAAATAAAAAAAATTGTGTGTTTCACTATATTAACGTATGATTTGCTTACTATTAACGAAGGGCCGTATCGGCTCAGTCTTAACGAATTATTCTTACTATTAATGCAGTTTTTGCCTATATTGATGTAGGATTTTTTTCAGTGTACAATTGATATCTTCTATTGGCATCATTAGAATTCATTTTGCTTAGGTAGGAAAAATTAATTATGTCCGGTAAATGGCCACCTCGCAATGACACAAGCTTCGACTTGTTTGTAAGCACTTACTATCAGATGGCACAGTATTTGGGTCGAAATATTGGCAATTGCTTGTCGAGGCTCTGGATGATTGAGGTAGGTATCTTATTTTCAGATAGACCAACGAAAAAGTCTGATATCGCCGAATATTGACTGGCTGTGTGGCATGTGACACTAATCCTGTTGAAACCCCATTTGAGTATCGAAGGTTTTTATTCCACACCAAATGCGCCAACTTCTAGTGCCAAAAAATCACACAGTGTAGCTCTGTACCGATCAACATTGACAGTAACAGCCCTGCCCTTGTTAAACTTCAAAATCGATTTCCGATCAAATTCTTACACCAAAAGGTCGCTTTTTTATTAATTTGGGATTTTCATGAATAATTCGATGGTTTTCGGTTCCTCAGTAATTACGGTTTTGCTTATTAACACTGCCTTTGAGATAAAACATAAAAGTGCGTCTCGTCATGCTTAAGATGGTGTTCTGCCAAAAATTTGGTTCGATTTGGGCGCTATTTGTGATGGTAAGAGCGCAATTTATTTATTTATTTATTTACCAGCACTAACAAATAGCATAGGTTGCAATACCAATAATTTTGTATATATTATTATTATTGATTGAAGGGCCATGTGGGCGATAAGCCACCTCGCACCGCGACCTAAAAGATCTATTGTGCTGGACCCTACTTAATTATCTGTCCAGTCAATATTCAGGCTCTTAATGAATCTGATAATACTACTGGCCGGTACAAGATACATACTATCCGGGCTCATGGTTCTCCCTCCTAGATGTTGCAGTCTTTGCTGGAAAATGGCTGGGCAATGGCACAGAACATGTTCCGCTGATTCCACTTCCAGATCGCAGAAGCGGCATCCATCTGTCGTACTTAGGCCCATCTTCTTAAGGTGATACCTTAAGGGGACATGACCTGTGAGGAAGCCAGTAAGCAGCCTCAACTCAAGTTTCCTAAGTTCAAGACACTCCTTAACCCTGACAGGCGAAGGTGATATAAATTTCTTCGCCTGTCGTAAATTTGGAATTCTTCGCCAGTAGGAGGACTTTTGAACATCTTCCCAGCGTTTCACCGCTGCTCTAAGGTATCCCTTAGTGACGCCGCAGAAGGGTTCTGGTTCAATAAATGGCGAGGCAGAACCCTAACGAGCGAGGCCATCAGCTGCCTCGTTTCCTTCGATTCCAGTATGACCTGGCACCCACATAAGTGTTACCTTATTTGAGCCTGCCAGATGTTTAATAACCTTCAGACAATCCCATACCAGCCTTGACTCAACCGTACAAGACCTACATAAGAGCTTTTAAGGCCGATTGGCTGTCTGATACAATATAAATCTTTGCATCGTTTAGGCCTTTTGCTATGCCTATCCTAGCGCAAAGTTCTATAGCAAGTACTTCTGCTTGAAAAACAGTAGCATTGGTACCCAAGGACTTCGAGAGGGTAATGCCACTCCCGTGTATTCCTATCCCCGCCCCATCTTCCGTTTTTGATCCATCTGTAAACCATACCATGGACCCTCGCTCAAAAGATGGTCCACCTGTATTCCACACATCCCGGTCAGGTAACCTAACACAGAATGGTTTGTGGAAGTCCAGCTTAGCTGGCATACAGTCGGAAGGCATTCCTTTGGTGGGAGTGTAAGGATTATTCTCAATTAAAACAAAGTCTTTTAGTACACTTTTTATTAAGTTAAATTACAATTCTTTTAGGCAACAATTATTATTCCCAAAAGTACAATTCTCAATACACTTATATAAAAACACATATATCGGAATACAATCAATTATTAAAAAAAACGATCCGTCCTCTATGACGGTTCCAATATCAATCCAATTTTTCTCATTCTCTTCGTTCTTTTTTTTTTTTTTTTAGCTCAAACAAGAGCAGCGAATTTAATGTTTTAGCTCAAACAAGAGCAGCGTACCCAATTCCTTTGTTTATACTAGTTTGCCCAAAAAACCTTACAGTTTCGGCTATCCTGACAAATGGATTGCCCTCAATCTATAGTATTATTATTTTCTTTTTAAAACTTAAATCTAACATCAATTTAATTATATAATATATTACTTAAAACTACAAAAATGTTTTTTTTTTTTTTTTTTTTTTTTTTGAAACTTAAATCAAAAATAAAAATGTTGGATGTTTATTCGCCAAAACAAAATTTTAACGACTTCAATTGACGATTTTTTTTTTTAAATTCAAATATTACAAAACCCGTTTACATTTTTAAATATGGTTTAATTCTGGTGACGTCAAATACACCTTCAAATGGTTTACCGGTAATTTGAAAACCATCAATATCCCTTATAACATATCGGTCATTTGGTAATGGTTCTACTATTTTGTACGGACCGCGATATTTTGGAATTAGTTTTTTATTTACTCCGGGAGTAGTGTCGATATTTTTAACAACCACGAGATCCCCTTTTTCGTAGTTAGTTGGCTCTTTTCTTTTCCTATTATAGTACAACTCGTTATATTTTTGGTTTTTGTCTATATTTTCTGAAGCAATCTTCCTAATATTTTCCAAATCCCTTATCTGTCTATCTGATTCAATATTCTGATCTAAAAATTCTATTATCTTGTCATTAACTTTTCCTTTCTGATTTACTCCATACATCAACATACTTGGACAGACTTTTGTAGTCTTACTACAGGTATTATTATACGAAAACTCGACATCATCAAGAACACAATCCCAATAAATTTTCCTTTCTTTGTCCACCAATTTAGCTAACATAGGCGTCAACGTTCGGTTTACCCTCTCGATTTGCCCATTTGCCCTTGGTGCCTCTGTCGCAACCAATATATGCTGGACACAATTTTCATTCAAGAATTCCTTGAATTCATTCGACGTGAAATTCGATCCCCGATCAGTAATCACTCTGTTCGGACGACTCAATTGTTTAAAATACAATTTAAAACAAGTTAGTGTATCCTTCGCACTAGTCGTTCTTGTCGCAAACAATCTTACAAATTTTGTGAATCCATCAATGATAGCCAATATATACCTATTCTTAAATCTTGTGGTCTCCAATGGACCATAAAAATCTGCATGAATCGTGTCAAAAGGCTTATCAATTTTAGGGATGGAATGTAGGTAGCCCTCGGACTTACCACTGGGAATATTGAAATTAATGCACTTTAGGCAATTTTTCACATAAGTTTTAATCTTATCGGTCATATTTGGAAACCAATAGTTCGTTGATACCACTTCAACCGTTTTTTCAAGACCAATATGTCCCAAACTATCATGCGAATTTCGGATTACTTGCGCTTGCATGCAATCGGGAACATAAAACCTTATTTTCTTCTTATTGACCTTTCGATATATCAATCCATCTCGTAATTCAAACAAAGGGCTATCTTTTTTTTCTAGTTCAATACGTAAGTTTTCCAAGGATGGATCTTGGCTTTGCAATATAGCCAAAGTTTGCTCAAACGGACTTTCATCGATTACCAGTACTGATTCTACTCTACTCAAACAATCTACGTGCTGCATTCTTTTGCCTTCCCGGTGTTCAATTTTATAGTCAAAATCCTGTAGTTCTAATGCCCAACGTGCAATTCTGGGATTAATCAATTTTTTATTCAACGTCAATGTGAGCGCATTGCAATCAGTAACGATTTTAAACTCACGTCCATGTAAATAAATTCTGAACCGCCTTATAGCATATACAATAGCAAGGCACTCAAGTTCATAAGAATGATATTTCGCTTCAAGTGGGGTTGTACGCTTTGAAAAATAGCATATAGGATGAAATTTAGAATCCTGTTTCTTCTGTAAAAGAACAGCGCCAAAACCTACCGAAGATGCATCACAATGCAATTCTGTCTCATCAAGCGGCGAAAATATCGCTAACACCGGTTCTTCAATCAACTTGCTTTTTAAACATTCGAATGACTTAATCTGTTCTTCCCCTAACTCAAATTTTCTTTCTTTTCGTATTAAATCCTGCAAAGGTTTGGCAATGTAACAATAATCCTTAATAAATTTCCTGAAATATGAACACATTCCAAGAAAACTCTGTACATCACGGATACTTTTAGGATGAGGGAAATCAGTAATTGATTTGATGTTTAAACGGTTAGGACTGATTCCCATACAATTTACACGATACCCTAAATAATCTATCTCTGTATTTAACAATTCACACTTATCAATTCGCAACTCCAATAAATTATCGTTCAACAATTTAAGAACGCATTTCAATATTTCTAAGTGTTCATCTACTGTAGAAGTTCCAATCAATATATCATCCATATAAATAATTATTCGGTGGTCAACAATAAGATCCCTAAAAATTAAAGATATGAATTTTTGAAAAGTGGCGGGGCCGTTTTTTAACCCAAAGGGCATCCTTAGGAATTCAAATTGTCCAATGGGTGTGACAAAGCTTGTATATTTCACACTTTCGGCAGCCATTTGTACGTGGTAAAACTCATTTTTTAAATCCAATGATGAAAAATAAATTTTACCGTTCAGGTAGTCTAACATATCCTCTATTACGGGCAATGGGTAATTATCCCGTAAAGTAAGCTTATTTAGCTGCCTATAATCCACGCACATTCTCTTTTCCGATTTCTGCTTTTTGTTCACTAGGACAATTGGGGAACAATAATGAGACTCACTTTTCTGAATCACTTTCTTTTCAATTAATTCGTCAATCAATTTTGCCACAATATCCCTTTCCGTATAAGACAATCTCCTAGGATTCGTATAAAAGTATTCTTCCTTGCACAACACTATTTTCATTTCATACTTCACGCTAGGCTCAACAGGTTTGCCACAATTGAAATAATATTTATTAAAAACATCCATCACTTTTAACCTTGATTCAAAATCCAATTCCGAATTAAAGTTTAAATTTTGACCGATATCCTCATCAATGTTAATGTTCAATACTTCGTTTTCAAAACTATCATTGCGATTTGAGATTTCAATTTCTCTATTGCCAATTTTCAATTCTGTATCGCACATTGACAAGAAATCTCTTCCAACAATCAAATCATCAGACATCGTCGTATTTGGTACAACATGCAATTTAAAACAATACAAATTATCATCAAAAACAATATTCAATTCAACAGTACCAATTACTTTAAGTTTACTCTTGTTGATGCCCGAATACTCACAACATTTATCAATACCATCATCAATACAACTGCACGGAACACAACTTTCCTTAATTAAGCTAATGGGACTACCCGTATCAACAAGAGTAGACTTTTTAATACCCTTTTTCTGATTTTTAAAAAACAAATTTAAATCTATATAAATACCGTCCATTGATTTTATTTCACACAAGCCGATGGTCTTCTGTTCGAAGCTCGTCTTCTTCTTAGATGGACACTCATTTGTTTTATGTCCCACTTCAGCACAAATCACACAAGATCCGAACAATCGTTTTGGTTTCGAACAATTTTTAGAAAAATGGCCAAACTCGCCACAATTATAACATCGAATAGATGATTCTCTTGGTTTGTTATTTATAGTTGTAATTTTTTGAGGGGGCTTCCCCGCTGGTTGATGTTGATTCAACCCTCTTTCTTTATCAGTAATATTCTGAAACGCGTTCAATAAATGTTCTGGTGTCGGAAATAACTGCATCCTTGCTTGGCTTTGTAGACGAGGATTTGACATTCCATCGATCAAATAGTCTACAATCTCGTCGGCTGATATTCCAATCGCATTCGCCATGATGATTTTATCCTGATAATAGGTGTAAAACGACTCGCTAGTCTTCCAATAACGTTGTTCAAATTTTCTTCGCTGTTCAATTTTATTCGGTCGTGTGTCATTTAATTTTCCCAGCTCACTCAGCAACTCATCTAATTCCAGTTCTATGTGTTCTGGTTTAGAATGGAACCACTCTTCAGCTTTACCTTTTAATTTTTGAATGACTTCAAACTTCATTTCTTCCAAATCAACATTATAATGGCGGATAATCAAATCAATTTTTCCGATAAAATTTCGGAAATTATCCCCAGATCCACTAAACGTACACAATAATTTTGAAAAATCCAATTTCTTATTCACAATCTTATTACTTATGTCATTTGGTTGCTCCGTATTGACCCCAATATTCTCATTGCACCGCTTATCCCGTTCAACTCCCACCATCAACGTGCTTTCAACAACTTTAATATCGCCATTTGTTTTCAATCTTTCCTCAATTGCATTCAATTGCTCTGACAAATTTCTCACACTATCTCTCAACTGTGTACTCTCCGAACAATTATCTTTAAAAATCACCTCGATGAGCTTGCTTTGCAAATTTTTTTTGTTACCACTAGTGTCACCATTTTTCTCTCCGAGATTTTCCTTTAATTGCTCGACACTCATATTCAATACGTCTTCAATGGTAAAACTCATTTTCGATTCAATTCATGAACACTTTCAATTTTGAATTATTATTTTCGTATACGACGCACTTGCACGGTTGCACCTTGCACCACAGAATGTTCTCTTTTTAATTTGTCTCTTTTGTATTCAATACAATTGTGAGAGAGCAACTCACTCGAATTTACTCTGTACCGTTATATCAACGGATTTCTTCACCACGTTTTTAGTCCCAATTTTATGTTCGTATAAATCACTATAACGGTTAACCACAATTTTATTCTTAACCCCACATCTGAAATTTACTGTAAGGATTATTCTCAATTAAAACAAAGTCTTTTAGTACACTTTTTATTAAGTTAAATTACAATTCTTTTAGGCAACAATTATTATTCCCAAAAGTACAATTCTCAATACACTTATATAAAAACACATATATCGGAATACAATCAATTATTAAAAAAAACGATCCGTCCTCTATGACGGTTCCAATATCAATCCAATTTTTCTCATTCTCTTCGTTCTTTTTTTTTTTTTTTAGCTCAAACAAGAGCAGCGAATTTAATGTTTTAGCTCAAACAAGAGCAGCGTACCCAATTCCTTTTTTTATACTAGTTTGCCCAAAAAACCTTACAGGAGTCTGTCTGAAATTCCTTAAGGATTTCCAGATGACCCACCATATTGCCTGGTTTGATATTTCCTTCCGCCTGCATTTTCAGGGCCATAATTGCAGCATCCTTTTTAATATGCAGGTGTAACAGTGTCAGTCCTAGAAGTGACTCCACCGTCGCGGTTGGACATGATTTCATTGAGCCCGTAACACCGATGCAGGCTACACGCTGAACCTTATTCAATAAGATTTGCGTTGCCTTCTGCTCAGTTTTAGGCCACCATACAACCAATGCGTAAGGTGACCATAGGCCTAATGATTGTAAGAAATGACCAGTAGATCATTTTTAGTTGTAGTCCCCAAGTACGCCCATAGAGTCTTTGACAGGCCCAGAAAGCCTTGGTGGCTTGATTTTGAACTTTCAACAAATGTTGGTTCCAGTTCAGTTTTTGATCTAGGATCACCCCTAGATATTTAACCAAGCTGGAAAAAGGAACAGCAGTACTGTTTACCGAGGGAGCTGTAAGCGCAAGCTTTTTCCTCCTCGTAAAAGGAACAATGACAGTTTTGTTTGGATTGACACTGAGTCCTTCCTGGTAACACCATTGCCATATTATATTGAGTGCATTTTGCATGCGATCAGAAATGACCTCATCAAACTGCCTCTGATTATGATAGCCACATTATCCGCATAGCCCTGGACATCAAACCCATGGCTACTCAGAAGGACCAGTAGTCTGTCAATAACCAATCACCACAAAAGAGGAGAAAGTACGCCACCTTGGGGACAGCCCTTAACGGCCCTGATGGTTACTGACTCGCCACCTAGTCTGGCAGTAATCTCACGATGTTCCAGCATGGAACGGATCCACCTAATTGTAGAAAGCGGAACCCTTTTTTCCATTGCTGCCCTCTCTATAGATCCATAGGAGGTATTATCAAACGCCCCCTCAATGTCCACAAAGGCACAAAGAGCAATTTTTTTATAAGTCACTGCTTTTTCAATCCTCGTGACTAGACCGCTAAGGGCCATCACAGTGGATTTACCAGTTTGATACGCAAACTAGTCACGATGCAGCGGATTTTTTCAAAGGACCTCACTTCTTATTTGCTAGTCCAGGATTTTTTCCATCGTCTTTAATAGAAACGATGTGAGGCTGATATTCCGATGTGGCCTGGCCTGGGTGTCTAGACGACCCCCCTTCCTTTCGTATAAAGACCACATTTACCTTCCTCCACAGTTTCGGAATATAGTTAATAGCATAACTTGCCCGAAACATCTGGATCAAGCTGGGGAGTATTTCCTCAATACCTTTTTGAAGTAAAGATGGAAAGATACCATCTCCTCCAGCGGATTTGAAAGGTTTGAAAGACCCAATAGCCCATCGCACCTTGCTGGGTGTGAATATTTTCCCAGAGAGACTCCAGATCCTACTGTGAGGCGCATAGGCCACCTCACTTGAGGGATCATGAGGGTCCTCTTGGGCTCCTACCACTACTGAATCCGGAAAGTGGTTCTCTAGCAGTACCTCTAAAGTTTCTTTCCGGTTTTCAGTAAACCTCCCATCTTGCTCCTGGAGAAGTCCTAAACCATTTGAATGATCCCTGGAAAGGACTTTCTGGAGACGAGCTGCAGGGGGCAATTCATTGATTCCCTCACAGAAATTCCTCCAGGTAGCCCTTTTGGATCTTCTTAATTCGAGATTATATTCCGTCAAGGCCATCTTATACTCGCCCCGTTCACCGGTGCGTTTAGCCTTGTTGAATAATCTTCTCGATTTTTTCCTCAGTTTACCCAGCGTCCCGTTCCACCAAGGGACCATCTTTGTGGACTCCCTTCGCTTAACCGGCCAGCTATTCTCGTAAGCCAAGTGTATAGAATTATGCAGCTGGGCAGAACAGATCTCCAAACCCTCTGGAAACTCTATGTTCCCTACAACCGAGGGCATTTCTGGCTCTAGTGAGACTCTATAAGAGTCCCAGTCGGCCAGTTTTGGAATTCTGATTTCCTGCCGCTGCATGGTCTTAGCCGCCAAATCGAATCTGATGTGCAAGTGATCCGATAATGAGGCCTCTTCAGACACATGCCAGTTTTTGATCAAGTCGCTGAAATGCGGACTAGCAAGTGTCAAATCTAGGTTTCCTTCCCCTATTGACAATGTCTACATTATTTGAGATCAGAAATAGAAAAAGGTACTCACCTCTGTTATTGATGTCCGTGCTACCCCACACCGTATGGTGCGCGTTTGCATCGAATCCTATCAGGTAGGCTAGCCCATTGCGTTTGCAATGAGCTATGAGCCGCCTAACTTCATGTGGAGGTATTAACTCTGAGTCTCCAGGAAAGTAGGCGGAGGCCATTATAGCCTCCTGTTTGCCTCTTTCACCCAGAACCTGCACCATTACTGCAACCAAGTCCCTGGAGATGAACTCTGAAATGGGAATAAAATTAATTTGCGAACTGGCCAAAATAGCCGCTCTTGGACTCTCAGTTCCGTTATGATAAATTAACTTACCCACTTGATTTGGTATACCTCGAATCTGGTTACCTGTCACCCATGGCTCCTGGATTAGAGCCATGCCAATGTTTTGGCAGATAAACCTACGATAAAGGACGTCCGAAGACGCCTTTGCATGATGCAGGGTAATTTGCAGGCAGGCGATGTATGCCTTCATTTTTCCGAGGGCCTTTTCAGAAGGCTTTGCTCAGCCTCCTTTCCGCACCGCCAATATCTGCATGCGTTCTTTGTCCGGACGATGGCTGACCAATGTCCCCCATCCCCGTTCTGCTGGCCCTCGCTGCCTGAGAGCCTCCAGGCCTCAACAGTGGCTTGCGCAAAGGGAGCCCTTGCGGGGCCTTGCCCCGTGGAACCCCTGACGCCCTTCTCTCTCTTTCGCGCCTTCTCCTCACCTGTCTTCTGGAGAGGGCCGCCACCCCAGTGGTCTTGGTTACAGGAGCCGCCACCGTAGCCTCCACAGGCTTCACCACTTGGGTCCCGCCCACAGACGCCGGTTTGGTACCACCCTGACCACCCTTGGGATGAAGTTGAACAGTCCCAAACTTGTAGTTGACTTTAAAGCCAACCCGCTTGAGCTTCTCAACTGAAGAGCGGTCCATAGAGAAGGTGCACAAGGCTGAAGAGCCTTTCGCCTCTCTCTTGATCACTCTCCAGTTGATCACCTGCATGCCCTCGTTTTAGCTTTTGATAAAACCAAAAAACCTTCTCCGAGGGCAATTCAGCACTATTTGGGAAGGTGCCAAACACAATCTTGGCTCGAGGCAGGTTTCCCGCCTCGACCACGATCAGCTGTGAACCCTCCCATGGCTTAATAGTCCCTATGGCCTCCCTGAGCCACTGGACAGTGGCCCTGTCAGCGCAGGTTACTACCAGCCAACCAGGCCGAAGCTGACTGCCAAGGAACTTAGGTTTAAGCTTCTTGGCCTCTTGCTCTAGCACCTTATCTAGGATGCCGCAGAACCCGATACCACCGGGACAGATCCTTCCCCCTGGCCTTTTTTGTGCCGGTCGAGTACCCTCATCCGAGCGGATCCTTTTCGACGGTGGGGCCTCAGTGGGAGCACAAGTCTAGAGAAACTGGAACTTAAATAAATGAAAATATTTTCCCAGTTACCCCACAATCTGCTCATACGTCTTAGAATAAGGCTTCACCATTGGTGAATCATTTCATGTATTTTTTTTCTCGAATACGCGAATTGCAAAAACAGGTTATATATTTTGTTGAGACTTACAGAAAGATTATTATTTATTTTGTTATACGTATGTAAATTATTCAGGTGGTGGTCAGGTGTGAAGTTGCCCGGGGGATTCAAGTTGGCACTTGTTCTCAGCTCCATAACTTACAGCTTCCATAAGCGCTCGTGTTACCTCCACATGGTGACCGCTAGTAACTAGATTGCTGGTCTTCTAGGCTAAAACATGGCGCTAAAGGAATCAACCTTAAGCAAATTACTGGGCTGGGTTAAGGTGTTACTCGTACCGTGTCGATAGTCGACCAGACTGGGGGCCCAGTTTAAAAACTAGCCGGCTAAGCAGCCATCTTAACTCTAAACAGGGAGTCACTGACTCCACTGGAAAAAACCAATGGTACCATAAACTATGGCTTCAGTCTTCAGTGCAGTCACACGCAAAATTTACAAGAAGGACGTGGACTAGCCGGAGGCGCCAAAGTCTGAGGAAGCTGTGCTTCAAAGCGTATCTAGGCGCCCTGAAGGAGTGGATAGCCAGGCGGAAACTCTGTCCACAGACACGAAGATGACAATGTCCTTGAAGTCATTGAAGACTATCATTAGAATGATGCAAATTATTATCACACGATCTGGGGAAGTACGGACACAAATGAACGAGGTGAGTTGCTTTTTGATTACATTTTAAGTACTAACCTTCATACATGTAACATAGGCAATAAGCCGACTTTCGTACCCCACATCGTACATTGACCAGTCAGACCCACATTTTTGTATGGAGTTACCACTCTAATGGCCTGCTCTGTACAAAACTGTCAACCAAAAGCTGTTGGCGAAAGTTCAGAGAACAATCTCCTTGTGGATTAGTGGTGCACTAAGGAGCACAACCACTCAGCCACTGGAGACTCTGCTATTTTTGACTCCTCCAGATACCTTGGGAAAACAGTTCAGCAGCTTATACTGGCATACGATTGAAATCCACCGCAATGTGGACCTGTAGCAACATAGGGCACTCTTCTATATTGTGCAACGAAGCGATTCCCAAGAACACCGACTATATTATCCCCTCACTATCTTTTGACACAAAGTTCCAGGCTAGGATCCCATCCAGAGAGGACTGGATGATGGATGCAGTTTTGGAACCAGGGGCTATAAACTTCTTCATTGATGGTTCAAAACGGGACGGGAAAGTCGGGGCTGGGATGTTCTGAGGCGATCTTCTGTTAAACCTCCCCTTCCGTCTCTCTGACTACTGTAGCATTTTTCAAGCTGAAGTAACTGCCATAAAGGAAGTCGTAGACTGGTTGAGGTATAATGTAATATCGGCTTGTGATATTCTCATATATACGGACAGTCAGTCAGGCTGCCATTAAAGCGCTTCAATCAAACCATCAGAGCAGTCCCTCATCTCTTAATGAGATGACGATTTAGTTAAACATCCACATTATATCGGTGCCAGGTCATTTCAATAGTACAGGGAACATAAAAGCCGATGAGCTGGCTCGACTTGGCCAACGTACCACATTTCAAAAAGCAGAAAGTATATTTAAATGCGTCTTGAGTTATGCAAACTACTGATTCAGGAAGAAGGTAGTAAGCTGACGAACGATGGTCAAATAGTACCTAATGGTGAGATTCAAACAGCTCATCTCACTTCAGCAGAGTCAGACAGTGTTGTTGTTGGGGTAATTACAGGCAGACCTGTGAGCAGACTCGGTTTCTTCTCATATGACTGCTGTCGTAGTTGCGGGAACGAAGAGGAGAAAGAGGTAGTACTTCATCTTCTTTGCACCTGTCCTCGTCTGGCATGAAACAGACTAAAGTTTCTAGGGACATCCCTTTTCAATGACCTGACAGACCTTAGTAGGATGGACGTCAGGAGTATCCAAAGTTTTGTTGACAGCTCAAAATGATTTCAATGAGTTGGAGAATATACAATTAAATCGTGGTATGGCTACGGACCAGTTTTGTGTCTATGCCTGGTTCTGTTGACTTTTAATTTGCAAATATAAAATAAATAACTCAACTAAACAATTTTATCTCGCCGCCAGTTGTGATACTCGTATATTTCCATTTATTTCGAAGTGGTTACATAAACTAATTTTGGTTCGGGTTATTTTTGAGGAACACTTTTATTTTCTTTATTTAAAACGATATTTTCTTACCTTCCCATACCGTAACCAGACTCATTTCGGTGCCTTTCTTAAATCGTGAGAATAATAAGAGAAGCCATCGTGGCCGTTAGGGCAAAATCGATAATCATCAGAAAAGATAATATTCTTCCAATCGGTATTTGAGTTCAAATGGTATATTGAAAACTCCAATCGTGCTACATATTGTGTCATGGATGTTTTTTTCTTTGAAAGTAACCGTTTCAAGTTCGTAAAACCATTGCTAACTTAGTTCAGTTGTAATACTTGCGCAAGCAAATTTTAATGCTCCCCTTAAATTATTCTGCCTTTCTCTTTCTAGTATGGCTGTTTTGGGTCGATTTGGTTTTGACCGTAGTTTTTAAAATAGAGATTAGTAGAATCATTAAAAAAAAATTGTTGACCATGTGATGACATATGCAACTTGTTCAGAATGAATGAGAGTCATTTTCATTCAAAAATTTCCAAACTTTGTATGGATAAAGGCGGTGAAGTTCTGTTTAGATTGTAGCATTCAGTATGATAGCAGCAAAAATAACCAAGAACGAAGCGGTGTGGACGGCAAATTATTTAACAAGTCCAACGAGTGCTTTCAAAGGCGATCGAATCAAATTAATGCGTGCTCAACTTTGGCATGGCAAAAAAACAAATTTTTTTGATTTGAAAATATTTGGCTACACGACTTATTATCACATACCAAAAGAACAACGCAAAAAGCTTAGGCCGTAAAGAGTTTCATGATGGGCTACGTTTCAAATGATTATCGACTTTGGGATCCGTCACTTCATTGAAAATGATTGGTTGGAAATTGGCACGAAAATTGTCATTATTTCAAATGTCAACGAAAGATCAAAAATCATTTAGATGTTGGACGATGATGGGCAAAGTCGTGGCGTAATAACAGTGCAGATCACGATGAAAACAACGAACAAAACGAAAGCGCAAGCAACGATAGTTTTCAAAATGTAGGTGACCAATTGGAAAATCTAAATGAAATTATTTATATCAAGATGTTTATGATAGGTCAATAGTTCATAATACGTTTTCAATACGAATTCAATAAGAACAACCAATTCAACAATACCGCAAAGCGGTATCAATGCCAATGGAAGTTGGATTAAAGGCAAACAAGGGCACTGGCTCTGAGTATTCAACTAAATCATTGATCAGTGAATTGATCGACGGTTTTATTTCTCATACTAACAATACTACCAGATTTGGCAGCATCGACAAATTACTACAGTCGTTTTCAAAGTAATTCAACCGATAACACTTCATGTATACAAAATGAATTTTGAAATATCTAAGCGGCACTTTGGATTTGTGTCTCACGCACAATCGGAATGTGAAAACTGAAATTTGGATTGGTTTTACGAATGACAGAAAATCAACATCTGGAAATGTTTTAAATTATTTGGATACACCATATCATTGTTGTCCCGCAAACAAGCAACTGTAAGTGTATCTTCAACGGAAGCCAGAAGGCGTAAGCAGTATGTGATCGAATTAAATTGCGTGAATGATGGCGTAATAAAAATCTACGAAGATAATCAATCATGTATTAAGATCGCAGAACAACCTAGGGATCACAAGCGAATGAAACACACTAATGTAAGACACAATTTCGTGGAACGACTGCAGATGAAATAATTAACTATTAATTAATTAATTATTTGATTTTTTGAACGCCTCTATTTGACAAAAACACATAAATTAAATTTAATTTAATTCAATTTTATAAACAAATCAAAGTATCAAATCGGAAATGGTAGCCAAACAACAGAATCATGTTAATGAGGTTCTGTCAATCGAACATTTTAAAAGCAAAAAAAAGCAATTTTGTTCTCCTTCAAAGTGCTTTTTAGGTAAACATCGATGGCCCCATCAAAGGTATGCTAATCCTAAACTACTACTTAATTCGGTGCAGGTATTAAATTAACGCATTGAAAACAACGCAACACTCTTTCGTGGTTTAATTTTGTACGAACCAGTATTTGATAAAGTTTAAAGTTAATGCATATACTTATCTCAGTATTGTTTTCTAATGCATAAATTAACTGATTTTACAATTAAATTATGTAATTGATAAATTAAGTATGACAGCATCATCTGTACAGGATTTATGGATGAGAAGTTTGAGTGAAAATCAATGAATGTTTTTGCGGGATGAAACGGAAATGGAAGGAGATTTGTTACTCGTAGTTATTTCTTTGATTAGGCTTATCATTAGTTTTTATAGTATATAGTTTGATAGCTTAACTGAACCGCTCCTGTGGAACTATCTAAAACCGGTACTATTTAGTAGTTCAAACAATAAATTTAAACGAAAATTTTTTCATTTCGCAGAAATCGTTAAAGCTGTAATGTTGAAATAAATCTTTATATACTGATACCTGATCCACTTTAATCGGATTATAGATATACGATTTGTGTAGAGTTTACTTATTCCCAGGATTATTTTTATAAATGGAAGGTGTTTATCTCCAGTTAGTCTGTATGTACAATATTTATAATGTGATTATGTGCTTCATATAAAAAATATTCCGATGAAATTTTCCATAAGTGGAAGTGACTTTTCTATTTATTTTACTTTTTTATTTATTTTTTTGCAATCTACCGTACGTCCTGTATGTGTAGTAAATAGTTATGACCGTAGAAACTATATGGTGATTTAAAGTCTGAACGGTTAAATTACAAAAAAAAAATTATTATTAATGAAATATTCACCCGATTAAATCATCTAAATATAAAATGACAACAAAAACACGGAGATAAATTTACAACAACGACATTTTGTGGAGGAGTGTAATTGGAACAATCTAATGAATTATAAATTAGACTGTACACATTTTTTTGAAAAAAAAAAAACTTTCTAATGATGACAGGTAAAATTGCTTTGTCCATCCCGACTACATGTACATTATGACAATGTGGAAAAATTGGTTCAAATTTTTCATTTTCTGCTATCGTATTTTGTATTAGATGATGACTAAACAATCTAAAATGTAAAATAAATTAATTTATTGTATATTGTGGTATATATGAACCGCGTCTACATATATGGCGATAAAGGTCAGTCGAACAAAATAGATTAATTAATTTAGAGAGAGAGAGTAACTTTTAAGTTCGAACTATGGCTGAACAGAGAACGATTCCAACATTCGTCGAGGTAACAGAATTTACAGAAGCAACATACCGCCGTTTTTATGTGGAAAAATATCGACTCATTTTGTTGACCTTGGTTTGGCGAAGGTAAAATTTTCAATGTTAAATTGTCATTCAGTGGCTGAAAATTTAAAATATACGAACAGATTAACCAGTACAATAGGCACAATGTCTCTTCTAAAGGTTTATATACTCTGTGATGAGGTGTTGCAGTTCGCAACAGATCGATTTTGACTCTTGGTCACAGCGAAAATGAATCGAGATAAGAAAATTTGTCGATATTTGGGCCCTAGGTTCGACTGGGTAGCGATGTTGCTATTTGTAGCTAAGCCACAGAGCAAAAAAGCAAAAAAAACCAAAATTAAACAACCGGAACGTAGCCAAAAAAATTGCTTTTGCTAAAGGGCATTTAGTAAACCTAGGGCATTTTGAAATGTAATAATTTGGAGTAGTGATAGTAAATTCAATTTGGTTGGAAGTGATGGAAAACCATACGTAAGACGTCCCCCAAACCGAAGCTTAACCCTTGGTATGCAAAAAAAAATCAGTTGATCGAGGGTTTGTGGATGCTTTACTTTTCGGGTAGTTGGCTTATCATCAAAACCGATGAATTTATGGGTGTCCTTAAATATTCGAAATACTTACGTGGCGTTATCAGCATGACAACAGCCCCAAAAATAATTTAGAAGTATGAATGCGTATTTAGAATTGAGAAGCCTCACTTGTGGCTTAATTATAATGCCATCAGTGTAATACGTAAAAATATCGGTAAATTCGGTCTCTTTTTAGTTACGAAAAATGCGATACGTAATATTTACGATACGCACCAACACATAAAAAAGGCATCGTAAAAAATTCTAAATATCATGGTGTTACGATGACAGTCTGAACGACCTTATCCTAGCAAGCCGGGATGTACCCCGCCTGGCAGATGTCATATGGAAAAAACAGCAGAAGGATTTTCACCACGACAAGCTACACACAAACTAAAAATAAAGTATATACTGTCAGTAATCCTTGGTGTATCATTTATCCGAATAGAACCATCTCCAGGATCACAACAGTGGCGACGAGGATAAAACGAATTTTACGCATATTACTTTCGGGAAAAAGTGAAAATTTGAAATTTTTTTTTTGACAAGTGAGCATAACCTCAGCATCATGGAAGAACTCATCAAACGGTTGATGGAAGCTCAGACTGAAAACCAACGACAAATGGCAGCAATCATGGAACAAATGGTTCAGCAGCGAAACGCTCCGCCAGCAAATTCAGCGGATGCAGTTCACCGACCAGCAGCGGCACAAATACACAAGCACCTGTCCGAAAGAATGGAAAAATTCGGCTACTGCCCGGAGGACGGTGAAACGTTCGACCGCTGGTACGCTCGATACGAGCACATCTTCACAGAGGAAGCACAGACATTGACGGTCCGCCAGCGAGTGAGCTTGCTCACTGAGAAGTTGTCAACCTCGGAGTACCTACGTTTCACTGACCGCATCCTGCCAGAGACCATACAAACCATAACTTTCGAGAGAGCAGTCAAGGAGCTGAAAAAGATTTTCGGACGGAAAGAATCGGTCTTCACACTCCGCTACAAGTGTTTGAGCATCGCTAAAGGTTCAGGAGAAAATTGGGACGATTTCGCAAGCCAAGTCAACAGGAAGTGCGAAAAATCCGAGATTGCCACGTGCACAGCCGACGATTTTAAGGTTCTTATGTTCGTCAAAGCGCTCACGGGAGCTGAAGACTCATTCGTTCTCGAAAAACTTCTCATTAAGCTCGAGGAAGTCGAAATAACCCGTGCAGCAGCAGCCAATCCAGACACAGTGACCAGATTGAAGCTGAACGATGTCTGCGAGCTAGCAAAGCGGTTTTCTTGTCTCAAAGACGAGAAATTGATGGTCCAACACTCCAACTCACCACTGAGAAGCGAAGTGATGCAGATGTTCATAAAGAAAGAAGGACATCAACAGCAAGGTCGGCAGAAATCCACACACAAATCAACAGAAAAATTGGACACGCCTCCTAACAACTGCTACTTCTGCGGTGACTGCCACTGGCATAAGGATTGTCCGTACAAGAACAAAATCTGCGATACTTGCAAGGTAAAGGGTCACAAAGCTGGCCATTATACCTCGGCAACCGAATTCCTGCGCAGATTCCGATCAAGACCAAGCAGACCTAGCCACAGATTAGAACGTCGTCAAAGTCTGGCAGTCACAACAGCATCGATCTCTACCCGCAAGTTTGTTGAACCAGCCATCGATGATCACAAGCTTCGCCTGCAACTGGATTCTGGCTCCGACTGGACAATTATATCCGAGAAAAATTGGAAAAAGATTGGTGAACCGCCGTTAACGCCATGCGAAGAGCAAGCAATCAGCGCTTCAGGCGATCAGGTGTCGATGCTCGGAAAATTCACCACACGATTATTGAAGCTCCACGGACGAGAAGAAATCGGCCCATGCTACGTCGCAAATTCAAGCTTGAACGTCCTCGGCAGCGACTGGATGGAAGCTCTCGACCTATGGAATATTCCCATCGCCAGCGTCTGCAACAACGTCCGACTCGACGCTTCACAGCAGTTTTCAAGCGAGTTGATGATCAAATTTCCAGCCCTTTTCAGCGATTCGCTCGGCCTTTGCACCCAAAAGGCATCGCTGACGCTTAAACCAAGTGCAAAACCAATTTTCCGCAACAGCCGTCCAGTTCCGTTTGCCGCTCTGGAGCCTATCGAAAACGAAATCAAACGGTTGCAGCTCTTAAATGTGATTAGCCCCGTGCGATACTCAGCATACGCCGCACCAATCGTCGCTGTCAAGAAGAAGGATGGACGGGTTAGAATCTGCGCTGACTACTCAACTGGAACAATTTCCACTGCCAACGCCTGACGAGATTTTTGCTCAGCTATCGCCATTCAAACTCTTTAGCAAAATCGACCTCTCAGACGCGTTCCTTCAAGTCGAACTCGACGACGACTCAAAGAAGCTGATGACCATCAACACTCACTGCGGACTTTTCAAAGTCAATCGGTTGCAGCCAGGAGTCAAGCCAGCACCGGGAATCTTCCAAAGACTTGTGAGCAGCATGATGAGCGGAGCAAAGGGCGCCTTTCCGTTCATCGACGACTTCAATGTGGGAAGAACAGATCAAAACAACCACGACAAGAATCTGTACGAAGTTTTAAGCCGCATTCAGGAGAACGGCTTCCACCTCAAAATCGACAAGTTCATTTCTGGTATAAAGAAACATCGCGGCCGATTAGACGAGCTTCTTCAAGATGATATCACGTTTGCATGGGAAACAAAACATCAAGAATCTTTCGACGAGCTCAAGACAATTCTGGCATCTGACCTCGGACTTACTCACTACGACCCAACTAAGAAGTTGATCGTTGCCGCTGACGCTTCAAGCTATGGAATGGGAGCAAGTCTAACGCATGAGATGCCCGGTAAGTCGTTGCGCCCAGTAATGCATGCCGCACGCTCATTCACAGCAGCAGAAAAAAACTACCCGCAAATCCAACGAGAAGCTCTGGCGCTCACATTCGCCCTTCAGAAGTTTCACCGCTACATTTATGGTCGAAAATTCGAGCTCCAGACTGACCATATACCCTTGCTCGCAATATTCGGGAATAAGAAGGGAATTCCGGTACACACGGCAAGCCGCCTTCAACGCTAGGCGTTGATATTGCTCGCATACGACTTCGAAATCAAATACGTCGACACGAACAGCTTCGCATACGTAGATTTCATCTTTCGACTCATTAGTCAACACGAGAAGCCTGACCAAGACATCGTCATTGGAAAGATCATTGCAGAAGACTCACTAGGTTGCTTCGCTATCGACACCGCCAAGAAGCTGCCAGTAACCTTCGAATCTATTCAGTACGAAACAAGTCGAGACGAGACGTTGAAGGTAATGACAAGTTGCATTGAGAAGGGTTGGCCACGCAAACGAGAGCAAATTCCTGATGTTGAGGCTGCAGACTACTTCGCAAGACGAGATTCGCTCAACGGTTGCATTTTTTTCGGTGATCGCATCATAATTCCGAAGCGCTACCGCAGCGAAATACTGAAAGAACTGCATCAAGGTCATCCTGGCATTGAGCGCATGAAGCTATTAGCTCGACAGAAAGTCTCCTGGCCATCGCTCGACAACGACATCGAAAAAACAGTTCGAACCTGTGTGAATTGCGCAATGAATGCGTTTTCACCGATCAAAGCTAAACTGCAATCGTGGCCGATTCCAATAGCGCCGTGGTCGCGATTGCACGTCGACTTCGCTGGCCCAGTCAACAGCTTCTGGTATTTTGTCATCATCGACGCCTTTTCAAAATGGGCAGAAGTCTACAAGATGCAGAGCACGACGTCCCAGCAGACAACAGATAAGCTCGAAGAAGCCTTCGCAAGACTAGGCGATTGCAAATAATCGTTTCTGACAACGGACCGCAATTCAAATCGGAACAATTTAAGCAATTCTGCGCAGAAAGAGGAATCGAGCATATACAGCGCCTTATCATCCGCAATCGAACGGTCAGGGACTCAAGAAGCTTGAGAAGGATGGAAACGCTAATGAAGTCTTGCGAAAGTTCCTTAAGCACTACCGTTTCACACCGTCATACAACCTTGGATCGAAATCGCCGCATGAGCTGATGACGGAACGACAAGCAAGATCGAAGCTCGACTTGCTCATGCCAACTACGAAAGCTATAGTAGAATGACACCACAAGATGGAACAGCAGTTCAACACTCAACACGGTGCTAAGGAAAAGACGTTTGAGATCGGCGACAAAGTTTTCGTTAAAACCCACTTAAGCAACAACCAGTGGCGCTGGGTTTCAGGAGAAGTCGTGTGTAAACTGGGAACGGTCAATTACAAGGTGCAAACCGATATATGAGAGATCGTTGCTCATGCAAATCAGCTAAAAAAACGCTACATGTATCTCGACGATGGCCACAACGTTCTTCTGGACAGTTTTGATACCCAGGTCTCTGGAAAGCAAGAGATTGAGCCCGAAATCATCCCAGAACCCGAGGAGGAGAAAGAGAAAGTACAAGAAGATGACTCATTGCAAGACTCACTGGACGATCAACAAGAAGACTTGCCAGCGCTCCAGGAGCAAGTTCCACGAAGAACTCAACGAGCTACAGCTGGAGTTCCACCCGCCAATCTCGGAGACTACGTGTTCTAAACAAGGCATTTTCCCATTTCCATTTATTTTCATTCACATCCGAAACAATTGTAATCATTATAATCATTCAAATAAGAATTTCAACTGTTTATAAACAGCATCTTAAAACGGGGAGAAGTGTTACGATGACAGTCTGAACGACCTTATCCTAGCAAGCCGGGATATACCCCGCCTGGCAGATGTCATATGGAAAAAACAGCAGAAGGATTTTCACCACGACAAGCTACACACAAACTAAAAATAAAGTATATACTGTCAGTAATCCTTGGTGTATCATTTATCCGAACAGAACCATCTCCAGGATCACAACACATGGTAGGAAGGATTCGTAAAAGTATCGATGTGTTCAATTGTGGATAACAGATAACACTCGTAAACAGTAAATGGCATATACCAAGTCGATGCTTCGGAAAGCCTGTACTCAAAAGAAAGTCTGTCATCAAATGTCCTCCAAATGCATTAAAGAGCATTTTTTAATAGGGATCTACTATGTATACTGAGTTGTTAATTACCTCTAAACAAAGCGATTCGTTTACGATACGAAAATTATGTTTTATCATACAAACAGATACTAAGTAAACCGAATTTGGCAACATGATTACGCATTGTATTTTATGTAAATATAACCCACTAAGCAAAATCAATTAAAATTTCTATTTTTAACATATATATTAAGTGGTTCTACAATAAACCACCTAGTGGCGAAATTGTGCTTAACTGCTTCTAACTGCTAATATTAGTATAGTAAGAGCAGGGGAATGATACGGTATTATTGAAACACAAAAAAAAATCGTTTCCTAGAATACAAACCATCAATTCCAGGATATCATTTATTTTTAAGTGTTTGGTTTGCATAATATCTTATGGAGATGTTAGAAAAAACAAAGCTGTTCTTCGAATTGTATAATACTCAGTGATTAATTGATGTTTCTAGTATCGTACAAAAACGACTTCCTTTGGTATTTTTTCGTTCATGTTCAACTTGAGCGAGGAGTCCGAAGCTTTCCCGGTATCATTAAAAATGGCTGTAGTACTTTTCGGTTCAATTGTAATGTTTTCGTCTTCACTTCCGGATGTGGTATACTGAAGGACGATTTTTTATTTACGGGCTTTCCTTTCCATTTTTTCACGCACTCGTTTTATTTTCAGTCTTTCTTGTTTCTCTCGTGAATCAGCTACTTTATTCGTCAAATGACGCTTCCGCTGATCTAATAAAAAGTATTTATCATCTTCAATAGCCATTATTTTCAAAGCATTAGCGTGAGCAACATCAAATAACCCATCCAGAGGGTCAATTCTCGTTCCGTGAAAATCTTTTCATATGAATAAAACTTTATCACCGACCATTTTGGCGGAAATGGAAATAAAATTCTATAAACACTAAATTTGTATTTTTAGCATTAAATGTGCATTGAAACTGTAGAGTACGGAATTATAAATCGTTGTTTGTTGGGAAAATGTCAATGTTAAAAAATATAGAAAAAACTACTCATCGGGTAACACGTATTCGATGTTATCTTTGTTGATAAAAAAATATTCCTTACAAAAGAATACTTTTCCTTGTTAACACAAAAAATCCGACACCATTTTTTTGGTAGTCATTCTAGTGTTGTATAAAAATATAAAATTATCATTTTTTTTTTTTGTAATAACTAACTTGTAAACGAATTTGTTGTTTTAAAATAAATAAACCTTGTAAAACTAAAATAAGTCTTATGTTGTGGGTTTAGTGAAAACGGCAAATCGAAAAACGTTTTGTATCAAACTCTGTTTTCGTCCACACACATCGTGGCATATGCGATTCATTTAATTTTGGTGTATATTTGCTCGATCGCTGTGAATCAAAAGCGAATCTATACGCATGCATCGTCGGTTTCGCACATATCACGTGTTAATCTACGCTAAACGATATCTATCCCGGAACGGCTCAAAAATCAATTGGAGTCAGATTTAAAGAAATTATATGGTCATAAACACGAGGAATAAGTTGGAGCAACAATTAGTGAAGCGCTCCAAATTGTACATCACGCTACTGCGTGTTCCACCTCGCATCTCCAACCATAGATGGATGCCATTTAATTTAACTTTGTTTTACTGAAGAACTGATACAAAATTCGTCAAACATAATTTTTAATTTAGTATCTTTTCATCAGTTTTGATTGAAAACCCTAGTTTTACTCTACCAAACATGTCTGTGAAAAGTCGAATAGACAGATGTTGTAATCCTTTCAGATATCCTGATAAAATAGGACATGAGGGTAAAGATTTACGAAATACATCGAGTCGATTAACGTTAAAATGTTCTTATTTATCGGGGAACGCTAAACTATGTGGCGACTGCAGACAAAAATTCAAATTTATTCTGTATTTATCAACGTTCTAGGAATAAAAATGAAATTCGTGATATAATAATATAGGTTTTAGTACTTTTGATAAAATACGTCCTAAACACTGTGTTCTTGCTGGAGCTAGTGGAAACCATAAAATTAATATTTAAGAAGTTAGAGGCTCGGGGACTCGCTTAAATCAAGCACCCCGAAAAGTGAGAGGCAAGGAAACGCACGTAAATCAAGCACATCGAAAAGTAAAGAGGCAAGGGGCTCACTTAAATAAACACCCCGAAAAGTCAAAATCATGGGGACTCACATAAATCAAACAACCCGAAAAGTGAGAGGCTAGAAGACTCACATAAATCTAGCACTCTGAAAAGTGAGAGGCAAGAGGACTCATTCAAACCAAACACCGCCGAAAAGTGAGAGGCAAGTGGACACACTTAAATCAAGCACCCCGAAAAGTGAGAGGCAAGAAGTCTAATTGTAAGCAAGCACTCCAAAGGAAACAAAAACCTACTACGTCCACGTCGGTATTTCTGGGTAACGCTAAAACTAGGTCACAATTTAAGCGATATAAGATGCATACATAAAGTGATCTACATACATTCACACTTGCCAAATAGAGATACATTAAGATGAGATCTAATCATTGATATTAATTAATTTTGATTATTTTACTCTATGTAAACTTTAATTGGAGTTTAGCGAAGCCTTCAACGATCGCAATAACTTCTTTAATGAGAGGTTTTTAAAGGTTAGAATAAACTGTGGAGATTTTAGCCAATTGTGACGTTATATTCCTGTTCAGCGATAAAAAATACATCGAAAAAGGCTCATTCCAAACTTCTGGAACCGCCATATTGATCCGCCATTTTGAATTTTTGTAAAAGGCCAGACGATAATTAAAAGTACGTTTCTTAAGCTGCATTGTGTTTTTTTTAAAACTTTCCTACCGACCAATACAATTTTGAGCGGAGAGGCGGTGTCCAGTTGACAGAGAATGACTCATATATCTATATATATATATATATATATATATATATATATATATATATATATATATATATATATATATATATATATATATATATATATATATATATATATATATATATATATATATATATATATATATATATATATATATATATATACTACCTTGATCAACAAGTTCTCGGAATAACCACCGTGTGGCGCTCCCATCGTTCCGATTTGAGTTCTGTTTTTTGGTTAAGTTGGTACATCTGTTGTTGATATTCCCTCTAAATCTTAGTGTTATAGCTTGACATTTGCAAAAGTTACGTAGTCAAGAGTACATCTATATCTGTGTGTGTATATGTATATACCAGGTAGTATATGTATATACCATATAGTTACAGTTACAGCAAATTTGATGAGTTAGTAATTTTAGGCTTGGAATTAAAGAAATTTAGATTTAAAAAATTCAGTCCAATTTTAGCTTTTAAGTGAAAAACTTGTAAAATTATTTCTAGAAAATAAAAAATTAAAAAAATTTAATAAAATAAATTTTTTTTAACAACTTTGGAATTATGAAAACATAATTGGCGCAGCCGAACGGTTAAGTGTGAAATAGTGAAAAGTGCAAAAACATCAAGCGAATAAAAACTTGTGTTAAAGTGAATCCGTCGCGCAAAAGAAAAGAATCATTAATAATTTAATTAACAATTAGTTATTAATTCAAAGTGAAGACGTGTATCGTGTGATTTTTTTTAAGTGCAAAGACGTCCCTAGCTGAAAGTTGACAAACTGCTACAAGGATTTGAGGTTCCGCAACATTTCACCAGTAAAACTAGAACCAGCACACGACACCAAAATCGGACTCAGGTAACAAATTTTTATAAATTTTATTACCAATTACGGAAACCGTCACCATCGTGTACTACTTGATAGCCACGAAAAAGCGAAATTTAAATTAATTTGTGCACTATTAAATAGACACAAATTTACAAACAATATAATAAATCGGTGATAGCCAAAATAGGCGATCGATTTACCATAATTCCATTGTATGACAAGAAAAAGGCTATTGAGGTTTATATTGCAAACAGAAATATTGATTCAATAGACTTGCAAAAACAATTGGGAATGGAACAGATTACAGCTCAGCTTGCGGCGATTTCAGAGCAATTGGCACAATTAGGTCAAAAACAAGTTGAGCACGGTCAGATGCTAACGTATCTGAATCAAAAAACGGAGACACCTCCACCTCCATCAAAAGATGAGAAAATTATAGTTGATTTGTTCATGATTCCAGATCCTATATTGGCATGGATAAGCACAGCGGAAGATACACTAAGAGTATTCGAACCGTTGGTTACGCCGCAACAGTTTAGCTTGTATATACAAGGAATTCAAAACAAAGTAGAGGGAAAAGCTAAGGATATACTATGCTTAGCAGGAAATCCTCGAACATTTCATGAGATGAAAGAAATCTTGCTAGAATCGTTGGGCGATAAGCAAGAACTTTCATTCTACAAATCACAGCTTTGGTCAACAAAG
This sequence comes from Tipula vernalis, assembly GCA_958295665.1. Classification (NCBI taxonomy): domain Eukaryota; kingdom Metazoa; phylum Arthropoda; class Insecta; order Diptera; family Tipulidae; genus Tipula; species Tipula vernalis. The sequence goes on along the minus strand of OY282558.1, from coordinate 131,055,727 downwards.
CAGAATGATTTGTCAGTGCACAGCTATTTCAACAAAATCAAGGAAATAGTAAAAAACATAAAATCATTGGCCAAACAAAAGCCACAATATAATCAAACATGGCATGCGATAAATGCATTCATTGAAGAACATGCATTGGCAGCGTTTGTATCGGGACTAAGGGAACCGTACTTCGGCTATGCCCAAGCCGCAAAACCCCAAAACTTAGAAGAAGCTTATGCTTTTCTTTGTAAGTTTAACTCTAATGAGATCATATCAGGTAATTCAAAAAAGCTGAATTACCAAAGAAAACCCGGTTTTCAATTCCATGAGACTACTTTCCAGTCAATTCAATTAAAAGAATATTTAAGTAAATTAAATTCAAAAATTGAATATGCATCCTATTCTGAATCGAATGGGCAAGTCGAAAAGACCCATTCTACCATTATTGAGATATATAATACAAACAAAAATAAACTCCCTGAAAGCACTACAGCTACAGCAAGTGTTATAGAGTTAGCGGTAGCTCTCTATAACAATTCAGTTCACTCATCAACTGGCTTCACGCCAAACGAGATAATTTTCAATCAAAATAATGTAGTGAACCCCATCGAAATTACAGAGAATGCTAAGATCATTTTTAGAGAAACATCTGAAAATCTAGAAATATCAAAAAATAAAGTAATGGAAAAAAATAAAGCCAGAGAAGAGCCCCCAGATTTAAAAGAAAACTAAGTAGTGTTTTTAAAACCTAACATTAGAACAAAAACGCAGCCTAAGGGTATTGAAGCACTAGCAAGAGAAATAACGTATAAAACATTTAAAACCAGGAGAGATATCAAAAGAAATAAAAATAAAATTAAACAATTAAAGAAATATTAATTGTAAATGTTTTGTTTCATTTCAGAATGTTATTACTAGGAAAGTTATTAACTATTATTATTGTTGTAAACTATTTGGTTTGTGATGCTCAAAAACTAGAAATAAGAAATATGCATGAGGATCCAGTATTACTAATAAAATTAAACAAATGTAAAATACAAACAGGATCCATTAGAATTATAAACCCAATAAATATTACTAATTTAGGATTTAACGTAGAATTAATTACTAAAAAAATAATAGATAAGATAGATAAAGATAAATTGGAATTGTATAGTATAGTCAAACAGAAAAATAAAACTTTATATAATAAATTACTTCAAATAAAACCACCTGGGAAAAGCCTCAGACAAAAAAGATGGTATGCTTTAGGAACAGCGTGGAAATGGGATGCGGGAAACCCAGATGCCGACGATCTACGAATAATTAATACGACGATGAATGAACTCATAAATGAGAATAATCAACAGTTCCAGGTGAATGAACAGATCAACAAGAGAATTCAACCGTTAACGAATACGATAATCGAAGGTAATAACCAGTACAACAATAACAATGGCTAACAGAATCGCATTAACCGAATTAGAAATAATCACTTCAATTATGCACATGGATACAATCAACAAAATTTTAGAAGATATCCAGGATGCGATTATAAGAACAAAAGTAGTATTACCCAGCAACAAGATCCTGTCACTGAAAGAAATAATTGCAGTAAAAAACATGCTCATTGATCAAGGGGTAAACATAACAATACCGGATGAAGCACTTAAATTTATTACACCGAAGATCGCAATCAATGACGAAACACTCCTTTACGTATTGGAGATACCAAAAATAGTAGATGAGACATCAACAGCAATAAGGGTGGTTCCATTAAATATCAATAATAGCATCATCGAAAATTATCCGCAATACCTTATTAAAAACTAACAAAAATTATTCACCACAACAAATTACAACAGCTATGTACAGAGGCACTTGGAGATAAAAGAATTCAAGGATAATTGTATTAAACCACTATAGTTATGGGAAGCAAGAGCACAGGCAACGTAACATTAGAAACAGACATAACAGTACAGTGGATCTCCGAAGGCAAAATACTGATAAACAATGCGAGAAACATCGAACTTTCTACAAACTGCGGACCTGACAATAGGAACCTGACGGGAAACTTTTTAATAAAGAATTGGAACTGTACAGCAGTGATTAACGAAAAGAACGAAGAGATTTTTGGAGCTCTTTACAATATACAAATGTTTCGTCAAATGCCAGTGAGTCAAAACATAACCGCAATTGGACAGGAAACCATTCAGAACAGGAAACAACTAGACCATATTTATTTGAAGCAATACACCCACCAAAATTGGTTACGGATTCTTTCAGGAGGTATATCCATCCATCTCGTCAATATGCATATTTCTGTTAGTAATACACATACATGACGTGTACCCATAAGTACCTTAAGAGACCTCAGAGTAAAAACACAAAAACAACTGCACAAGTGAAGGAAATGTCGTATAACAGACTATTAAGAGAAGCTGGCGTTAAAACCAAAGTCGAGGACGACTTTTCTCCACCCCAGGGAGGAGTTACAGTTACATTTCCCATAGAAACTGTTATGTAAGTAAAAGATGAACAACGTGTCTTTAGTGATAAAATAGTCAACTCAGCAAATCCATATCCGCAACATAAACTATTTTAAACGTATGGTTGATCAACGTGACCAGGGAATCATATTCATCGAGTCGAGGCAAATTTGATGAGTTAGTAATTTTAGGCTTGGAATTAAAGAAAAATTTAGATTTAAGCTTTTAAGTGAAAAACTTGTAAAACCATTTCTAGAAAATAAAAAATTAAAAAAATTTAATAAAATAAATTTTTTTAACAACTTTGGAATTTTGAAAACATAATTATATATATATATATATATATATATATATATATATATATATATATATATATATATATATATATATATATATATATATATATATATATATATATATATATAATGATTTTTATTGATACAAAACATTTACGAATCTCTATTTATTATGGATTAGCAATTGTGATAATTAAGGCAAGCAAAACAACTTAATACTCTAAAATATGCGCAAATATGGTGCTAAGTGATACTTTGCCGCACTGGAAATAATTGGCTGGCCAAAATGACCGGGGCCACAGACCGGTACCTCATATATTTTTGTCCAGCTAAGTATTATGGCAGACGATTACATTTGTACAGAAAACAAGAATTTGCTTATTGGTCGATCATCAAAAAATCTTTGTCATTACGTTACCAAGGAAGATATATTACGCTTGGGTACGCGAAATTATCAATAAAACGATTTACGATTTAAAAATAAAACAAACCGCTTATTTTTCATGCTGATGAAAGAAAAAGTTGGTTTTAGAAAAATGTCCACGCCATCGAACATGTTAACTCAAACATTACTCTTCGTTTTATTTGTATTTGATACATACAACTTATACAAGAGAAGCGAGGCGAGAATGAGAGTATTTTTCCCAATTTTCATTTGTACAAAAGTTTTTAGTTGGAAATTTTGATGAAAAATAAAACAAAACTCATTTTCAGTCGTTGAGTTTAATCGTTACAGTAAACAAGTTAAACACGCGGTGTGTGTGCTTTGCCTCCCAATTTTTATTTTGTAAATCGAATCGTTTAAAATTTTTTATTTTTTATTTTTTATTTTTTTTTACCTAATTTTTTGTTGTTAAATTTATTGTAGTCGTATAGTTTTTAAATTAAAAAGTTTTATCAAAAAATAAATAAATAAATAAAAAATTGTGGTTGTGATATATAAAACAAATTATTGTTAAAATTAACAAGGAAATTAAAAATAAAACAGTTTTCAAGAAAAAAATATAAATTTTAAAATGTCGTGGAGATATGCGGTACGTAATTTTCTACATATAGTTTGGAAATTAAAAACTAAACGAAAATTTTTTTTTTTGTTTTGTTTTGTACGTTTTTCCAGTACATTGATTTTAATTAAAATAATTTTTGTTAAATTTTTGCTCCTATACGAGTATATAGTGTACATATGTGTGTTTGTTTGTGTATATTTGACTAATATATGAAATTTTAATTTTGAGTGTAAACGAGGGAAATTTTGTGGAAAAATCGCGTGTATGTGCTTTTTATTTTCTACCTGTTTCGTATGTATGTGATTATGATCTTTGGTTTTTATAGAGACCATCATTTATTTATAAACGTATATAACAAAATCTTTTAATTATAATAATGAAAAACAGCGATACAACATTTTAATGGAAAATCATGCTGTTGAAGAACGTAACAATAACAACGAGAGACAGGAAAGTGTTCGATGTGATATATGTATGTACGTACGTGGACATTATAAAACAGGTGGAAAATTCAAATATAAGGCGTAGTATTTTGCTGTAGGTTTTTTTCGTGAATGGGCTACATGTAACTAAAAATATATTTAATGAATAACATTTGTTTTATGATTCGAGAAGTGCTGTGTTTATACTATAAAGTGCTAATTCTTTGTAAATTATGTTAGTACTTGGGATTATCTATATGGCAAACATGTGTATTTTTGTGATCCGTTATTTTTTGGCACAAAATAGTCGGTAATGTAAATGTTGTTTTTAGAAAGATACTCCTTTATTTAAAAATTTAAAGATACTATGTAGTTTTAATTAAGTAACAACAATTTTTCGGGTATTTCATAACTATAGGTTGTATATAAAATCCCCAGATTTTAATTTGAGTTCAGACACGCTGTTGCGTTTGTACTAAGTTCCTTTTCTGTTAATCGAAAAAATTCTTGCCCTAAAGAACAAATTTTTAATTTTTTTGCCATCAACTATCAAATAGTTTATATTTTTGAAACAGTACATGTTAATGTATTCTTAACCAATATTACAGCTATATATATCATAATATTCTTTCTAATATGTCACTCTGTACATTAAAGACCATTTGTAGGCCTGAAATCGCTCAGCCTATCTATTTAGCAGAATAAACTCTGATAATCTGATCAAGTTAGTTACACACATAATATTTATCACATTTGTAACAGCTTAATAAATTTAAACATTCTTTCCTATTTCCATCCTTTATCAATCATATATGATGTCATATAGGGGATAAACAAAGAAAAGCATCACATATTGCTATTTTTATCCGGTAAACTGTTGATCAGAGTTCCATCTTCACTTAATGAAAACTCAGAATACGAACATTATGACACTCAATTAGCTCAGTTGCTATGCTTTCATAATTTTCATTAGTATTAAGTTAGCCACCTGTTAGTAATGTTCATGTTTTCATACAGAAAAACATTTATTGGCCACCTATGGGAAATACTTCTAGTTTGAATAATTTTAATCCATTTATCAATTAATTTTTGATTTTATTTGAAGTTAATAATTCCGAAAATTGTAAGAGAATTTAATCCAGTTTCGAACTGGTGAGCTTATAATTATGAAAAATTAATCTTCGCATCAGGCCGCGGCGACTGGAAACATTTTACCATAATTTCCATTCTATATAGAGAATTTACTGTTTAGGTTGCATTAGCGAATTATACTAATACAGCCAAATTCCCTTACACCTTTTTTTCTTCGTCACATTCACAGTCTAGAGATTACAATTTTTTTCAAAAATGTACTTACCGGTTTTCAGTAAACATTTTCGCCAATTCCGGTTTTACCGGTAATTTACCGACTTCTTTTTATTGTCACTTCGGTTAAATTAAATTAATAAAACATAAAAAATGTCAATCGTATTTTAAATAGTTTTAGTAAATAGAGTTATTTATGTTTCGTAAACATCATTTTCCTTCTTAAAATACGTTCGTAACAAATACTGAGAATCAAGGGTACTGTCATTTAAGCGTGACAGTATTTTTGATCAATTAAACCAGCAGCAGAAGAAGACCGGCTATCACTCACTCGACGGTAGCGCGTTTTCCTATATATAGGGAGTATGTAAACTCGCCTCTTCCAATATATTTATTAATCATTATCCCCTTTTTCAGAATATGGCCCCTTTTTCCAGAATAGTTTTAAAGCTAATATTCATAAGTATAGGTCGAAAAGCACTTTCTGGGCCCATGCTCGTAGGTTACTTACTATATTATACCACTATATTTAACTCTTAGTTCCTTATCCACGAAATATGTGATTAGAGACCTAAACCAAAAATTGGTTCACTCACTATTTTTTTTTAGGAAACTAGCTGTACCCTGCGCGCGTTGCTACGCTAGCAACTAAAATAAATTTGAAGGAAAGACATTATACAAATATTCAATTCATTTTGAGCAGGGATCGGAAAACCCTAAGATTTCGTTACGTTATTGGAAAAAATTCCCAAATTTTTTTTGATTACGTTATAACGTTATTTAACCTTAAATTATGTAAAACGTTACGTTACATAACGTTATCTAGCATTAGTTAATGTTTTTAACGTTATAGAACAAATAACGTTAACTAAAGTTAAATAAATTATTAACCTTTTCTTTAGTAAGGTTTTAACACTAGAACTACCGACCAGTCAAAATGAGGATTCAAGAATGAGGAGAAAAAGTGAATTCAATAACTGTGCAATCCGTCATTTGAACGGTAGTTCTATTGTTAAATAATGTTACCAGGAACAAAAACATTTTTTATAAGGTTATTTTATTTGGTTATATCTAAATTTTATAAAGTTATCTGTTACGGTTACGTTATAACATGACCTAATAGGTTTGGTTACGTTTTCTTGAAAAACTTCGTAATTTTAGCGTTTTTTAACGTTATTCGGGTAACGTTATATAACGTTATCCGTCTCTGATTTTGAGTCATTTTATTGATTTTGTTCATTTCGAAAAAATTGTGACATTGCAGCGTTTCATTTCAATTCGATATTTATTGAAGTGCTGTGGGATACACAATATTTCTTGTTTTTCCATCTGGTGCGTAAACGAATAAATCATAAGGTTTTCCGACGCGTGAGCAGACCACATAGAGCTGCCCATGTAAGAAGCATGGATTCTCCAAATTTAATCCACACATTTGCAACGATTGTCCTTGTGATTTGTTGATAGTTATCGCGAAAGCCAGTCGCACCGGGAACTGTAAACGTTTGAATTCCAATGGCATATCTGTCGAGATCATTGGGATACGTGGCAACAGTACGTCTTCACCTTTGAATTTTCCAGTCAAAATTGTTGGCTCGATAACATTGTTCATTATTTTCTTGACTGAGAGTCTGGTTCCGTTGCAAAGTCGTGGTGGATTTATGTTTCGAAGAAGAATGATGGGTACGCCAATTTTCAATGTAAGAACGTGCGGTGGTATGCCTCGCAAATCAAGCGAATTCAAGAATTCAGTTGGATAGTTGACAACTTCGTCTTGATTCACCACAGTGTCGATGGACTTATATGTTGTCGTTTCGCCGGGTATTCCATTCTGAATAGTGAAATTGATGGTATTGACATCGATGTTTTTGGCCGCTAATATAGCACACGTACTGAGCCACTGATGATTTTTGTAGTTCTGTGCAATGATTGGGAAAACTTTTTGCACCAATTCGTCTATGCTTTCTGTGATCTTACAGAAGGTTGCTGGCAAGGTGATACATTGCGTAGATTCATCAATTTGCATTCGCCCATTTCCAATATCCATTAATTGTTTTGCAAAATTTCCAGCCGATGCATCCGGTTGTAGTTAAACACGCATGTTGGTTTTCAAAGTCAATTTCTGTAAATGACGTCATAAAACTGATGATTTGAGACATGCATTAAATTCATCAGCGGGTGTTGAACGTGGTATAACCGGCAGTGTTTGTCGAAAATCACCAGACAATAAAATGAGTGCGCCACCGAAGATCCGTGCGTTTCCTCTCAAATCTCGCAGTGTGCGATCAAGCGCTTCCACTGCTTTCTTGTGAGACATTGTACATTCGTCCCATATGATAATTTGACACATTTGGAGTACTTTGCCCATTCCAGAGTTTTTGCTGATGTTGCATGTTGGTGCCTCAGTGTTTTGTAAATTCACAACGGTGAATAAGGCACAACCCATGGATTATCGACTTCGACATTAACGTTTCGTACTTTCAGAACGATGGATTTGCCGCCATCCTCAACTGATCGTCAACGATACAATGGGTATCCGTCATTGCCAGTGATGGTATCAGAAACCAAGTTTCTTGGGTATCGTTTCGTGCATTTCACATCAGACATGCATGGTGAATTGTTGTTGAATGTGCCACATGGACCATGAATCATATTTTTGGTAATGACGTCGAATAAGTCTGGATCAATGTCCTTATCTGGTATTTCTGCTGAGATGATTTGGTTAATTTGATCTGGCGTAATTTTGTTGATTAACCAAACCAAAGTATGTGTATGTGGCAATCCTCTTTTCTGCCATTCAATGGAATACATCCGCAGCAGCGTGTCTCTCCAAAAACGTGATGCTTGATAATAAAATCCATCAAAGATTTCAATTTTTGTTTAAATACGCTTGCGGTAATGTCATGGCGGTCGGAAGATGATTGTCCAGCTAACAGAAGTTCTTTAATTTCATCCCATGTTGGATTGCATGTAAATGTGATGAACAAATCTGGACGACCATATGCGCGAACGTATGTCATCGCATCTTGTGCGTATTCATGCATATGCCGTGGACTCCCCGTGAATGTAGACGGTAATATGACCATTCTTCCCAATTCGTTTGGATTCACGTTACCATCATTAACGATTGCGTCCATTAAATGGATGTACTCTTCAGAACCCAACTCGGTTTGATTCAATCGAATATATAGGAGTCGTTAGGTTTCAATCTTCGCGTACATGTCGACGATGTATTGATGGAACAATTGTCGACATTTCAGAATGTGGTTCTCAGCGTCTTGATGAATCATCAATCGATACGAATAATAATTCATGGCACTGACTTTCTTATTCGTTTCCTCGTCTGTTTGTGGATTTCTTATTTTGATGTTGAAATGATATCCATCTTCTCCTCGCCAAAACAAAATCGGATCTGAATGTTCGTTGCACCGAACGATGTCATTTGAAAACATGAATTGTATTTGCGGATGTTTTCCAAGAAATGCTTCGACTCACGTGTAACACCTGATAGCAACGTTGATAGTGGTTCGGGTGGTGGATGTAATTCTGGCAGTTAATTTTTCCATTGGCGCAGCACATTCCTGGCGTTTCGTTCTTAAATTTGAGCGCGCTACAATACATGCAAATTTTATCCATTTTTCCAATGACGACACTTGGATGAAGACTGTAATCATTATTACTGTCATAATGGAATGCACCAAGATTTAAATCAGCGTACAGTGTTCGTCTTGATCGAGCGGTGCTTATTCGAACATTTTGCAGCCTTCTTTCCCGTTGTTCAGTTGTCTCAGAAGAACGGGCCCGAGTAGTACGTATTCGATCAGTTTCTAACCTCACTTCTCGTTGTTCAGATGATTCAGACGAACGGGTCTCAGCGGCATGTACTCGAAGATTTTCCAGCCTTAATACTCGTTGCTTGTCTGATTCTGAGGCTCGTAATGCTAGATCGGCCAATTGCTTGTCGCTTTGGAGGCATAATTGTACGGGAACGACGTGAAAAATGCGTTTGAATTTATTAGATGTCAATCAGCAATCCGAATCTCACAATGTATCCAATCCAATTGAACCGGCTGTTCACACACGGATGGAAATGTTAATATTGACGGTGATCACCAATTCGCTGAGGGAAATTTGAAGTGAAAAAAATCAGCATTCGAGAATTGTTGAAATCGATTTTAATTCCACTCACGATGATATCCGAAAAAAAAACTGCACAGCAAATGCGTTCGGAACGTCAATCAGCAGTCAGATCCTTCATATACACATTCGATGATCTTCGTGAAACATTGTAGAGAATGAATAAAATCAGCTCACGGAAACTACGAAAATTCAATTCGATTGAATTCTTTATCTAAATTATTAATTTAACTCACAATGAAACGCTCCCAAATATAAAAATACGCACAATATTGTCTGTTCAATGTGAGCCGGACATGAATTTCACAATTTACATAAATCCTTATTTCACCCACAACTCGAAACGTCATCATTTGTTCGCTGTTTGCGTTTCAATTCAAATCAGCATGAACTGTCACCGCAATATATGAAATTCATTGGAATGACAGTGGCGCCATCTGTCGAAAATTGGTCGTACCAACTCAGAAACCTTCGTGGGCTCATGCACAACAACTTTGCTAAAGATCATCACATGATCAAATGCATAGTTTACGATTCTATAAAGGACAAACAGACAAACATTCATTTTTATATACGTATATAGATAGTCTGGTTTCGATTCTCGTCTTCAACTGATTAAAATATTTTCTTTTTGAAAACATTTTATTTCCCGTACCGGGTTTCAGTTCAGTACAATGTGCGAAATAATGTGGAATTTTAAAACGTTTCGTATGCCACCTACAAAGCTTATCCGAACTAATAGCATAACGAAATCATGTTAGCGAGCGAGTTTATTATGTAAAAGTATTCGTATTTTTTTTTTTTTAATTGCTTACTGAAAACTAACAACAAATTCTTAAACTAATTACCAACGAACACCAAGAAATTATCAACAAACAAAATTCGAGTAGGAAAATCTTCCCTGAGAAAAGGTTCCCTTATGTTGACGTCGAGGAACGTCGACGCATTTGGGACAGTTCTTAACCAAATTCTCCAATTGACTGCTGAGAACAACCAACCAATCATTCTGAAAGTTGAGCTCATCTTCGACAATTTGTGATTCCCTGGTGACCCGCATATATGAAGTCGAAGTAAATTCTGTGAGAAAGATATCTCAGGAATAATATATAAGGAAGAAGTTCTGCACATTATCTTGCACCTACGTTCGTTAGATTTGCTCCAAATAACTATTGACAATATTATTAACGTAATTGTCTACGTCTAGGTTCAATTCTTAATCTTCACAATTAAGATTTATTGGACTTTTAGACAACTACTGGTAGTATTTTCAGATGCATAAACCTCTTTATAAATACACCGCATCAAACGAATTCGAAATTGTTGGTCTTGATGTTAGTGCATCCAAATTATTAGCAATAGGAACAACTCAAAATTCAATGTAGCAATTGCGGCAACACAATTGAGAAATTGTGTTGAGTGTGACAACACACTAAAGAAAGAAAAGTGATTACCAGGAACATTAATTGTGTTTTTATTTATCATATCGGTTAGCTACCGTAAGTGGCAACACAAATGTATGATCTCCTAAGATTGGCTAATTTGATTTGATGAACTTAGTATATTTAAGACATAATTTGATTCCTTTATCATATCGGTCACCGTAAGTGGCAACACAAATGTATGGTTTGAAGTATTTGAACAAGCGGCTTATGAGTCATTTTTCGAGATATATATTTCAACATCGTACGATGACGTGTCAGCACATTTTAAAATATTTTTTTCTTGAGTCATAATACGTTAGGGTACTTCAAATTTAAGAAATTTCAATTGCTCAAATGCAGTGGAACCAGAATATTAGATTTATTCTGAATTAATTTTCCAATAAAATACAATCAATAGAAACACCTTTCTCAGATAAGACGTATTCCAATCACTTGACTTGTTGAACACCAAACACGAATTTTTATTTGCTGATAGTTATGCCTTATCACCTCATTATATGAGAAGATCATCAATGTGTGATGTGATATTCTCAATATAAGTACTCTGCTGCACAAGAAATTCCAAACGGTAATCGAGTAAGTAAGTAATTTGGCCCCCCTAAGATTGGCTAATTTAATTTGATTTTGGATATGGGATAATATGGCCTTTCAACTGACTCGCTCAACTTAGTATAGTTAACACAAAATTTGATTTCTTTATCACCTTTTGAAATTGCGACGACGGGTGATACACAATCTGTTACATCATGCATTGGAAGCAATTGGAACGGGACGAGGTAATGGACTGGACATGCGGTTTCGCATCATCTTTCAGTTTTACTGAAACTTCCCTTTTGAATTCGCTCGTTTCATTAAAAATTCCTGAATATTGCTTTGCAATGTCTACAGAGCTGAGTTGAACAGTTAATATTATTAACTTGTGAGATGCTATACTATATGTTGATTGTAATATGTATATTGAACAATTTGATTGCTTCCCGCCCCAAGTCATCATTGCATCTTTTCCTGAAGATTTGGTAGTACTCGATATGTTGCCTTTCTAACTGCCTCGCAATTTCCGTTGCCGATTGTAATTTTAAATCGGATTTTAACTGCATTGCCTCGTTGGTGCGGACATCGGTCATGCCAACAACAATTCTGTGACATATTAATTCTTCCTGGAATGCTCCAAATTGACACTTTTCAACAGTTATGTGCAAATCCGTTATAAACCCGTCGATAGGCAATCAGGTTTTTTCCTGGAGCGAAATATTTTTTAAACACCTCCAGTGTTGATGACGATGCACGTTATAATTAAATTTTTGGTCAGCGGTGAGAACTGCTCTGCATTCGACGACGAATTTCCATTAAAATAATGTTGAATATAACAAATGATTAACCTATATTTTAAACATAGACGTGCCTATAATGTAATCTATTTCGGTCTTTCGGTTTCTTTCATCTTTTTGGCATCCCATTTGGTCGCCTTTCATTTGGTAAAAAATATCAAGGTATGATAACGAAACACCGATGCAGCAGTTAACAATGTCCCTGCTTCTCGTAAAAAAATTCGCAAATCAGTGAATGATTTTTTAAATTCCAGAGCGACTCCCTCACGCTTGGTTTTAGTAATTTGTCCCTCACCATATGAGGGCGACTAACTCTGTGGTTACATTGCATCGCGATTTTGACAATTTTGCCACATATTAGATCAAATTCCATCCATTCAAACAACATTTACCAATGTTGGATGTAACAAAATATAATTCAATGCGAAAATTTTAACTTGGGGCAATGACGGTGATGTCATTTTAATCGCACTACAGAAATGTATTGAATCATGACTGTTTCTTTGTCTATAGGCGCATTTAGCCATCGAAGAATATAACACCATTCGATATAGATTATTAACTTTCAATACATAATAATTTAATTTGTTCGATTTATTTGTATTTATTTTTTTGTATTCAGTGTATAGAAGTTTAATGTATTTTTTTATATCAAATGTGATCTCGATCATTAAACAATTTCAAGGTTTATTATTTAGAGGCTCAGTTTTGGAAACAAAGTGGATAATCGGGTATTCTAGATTATTAGGTAAGTTGCTTTGCCACATGTTTCTCGTTCTATGGAAAAACCTAATTAAGTCTGATTCATTTATAAGTGTTTTTCCAATCGACCACCGCAATTACTTAAAAGCACTTATAGCTCATATCTTTGCTAGATTAAGCGTAATCCATTGGAGTTAGCAAACTTGTATTTGTATCTACTCGCAACTACTCATACTCAAGTGATGGTATAGTTGTTAGAAGTAGTTTCGCATATAATTAACGACAGAGGGATTTTAGCTTAAAAAATTCTAATACATGGCTCTATACCAATTTTGGTTATGCGAAACGTTATTTTTTAACCCTAATCCAACCAAGGTGTGCCTTTTTGACTCGTTCGATAAATGCATCGATTTTAAAAATAATGTTAATTTAGTTATACAATTGCATGTATTTTATTTTGAAATATTTCCATACATCGTTCTTGACATCTACTCATTCTCTGCAAAAGTTTAGTAAATTATTTTATTAGAATTTGAATTTACTGACATAACAGAGATATGTTGGTTCAATTAGGGTTAAAACATATCATTTTTATTTATGTTTGTGATACGACGCGCAATTGTTAAATCGTAAAAATATTTTAATTATTTTGTTGTTTAATGTTTTAACTTATTATTATTAATTATTATTAATAGAACAACGTATTTTTTATTAAGATTTAGCAGTTTTATTCAAACTGAGGTTATGTTTTACTACTGTCACAAAAATTTGCGTTCCATTGAACATCAACTCACAAGTATTTGGCATTAGCAAATTGTTTCCAATGGAACACAGTGTTTATCTATTGACAATTGTAAAAGTAGGGAAAGCGCCTCTCGAGGAAAAAAGTTAAAATGAGGCAACTGGCAAAATTACATTTCTCATAAACGCGACGAAAGAAAATTTTGCAATACGGTAAATAAAAATGGTTTTTATAATCCAAAATTGTAATTATTTAAAATTATTAGCAATCTGGTAAGTAAAAATTGTGTTTACAGTTCAAAATTGGTATTCTTTACAAAAATTTCGAACGTCAAATTATCAGCTAGCTCAGCTTAAAAAATTTCCGCTAGGTGGAATTTGTGATGCTCCAATCGTCAATTGGCGATTGGAAAACTGAAAAATGCGATACCTATCGGAATAATATAAACCCTACGCTCTGCATGAAATGACATTTCTCTCCATATAAAACATATGGAGGGCGAAACTATCGGAATTAAATGAAAAATATCTATTTAGTTTCATATAGAGCCATTTTAAAATGTCAAATAATTCAAACAAAAATATATTTTATTTTGTTAAATATTTAGGCACTATAAATATGTGTATGGTCACTCGTGATTCTCTTTTCTAAGCTTCTGGGGCCCTATTCTCGAATTCCGCAACCATTTTCCAAATGTGGACATCTGTCAAAATTGATAAAAACGTTCGGAAATTTAAATTCCTGTATTCTTAAATTTGCTATGGAATTTTTTCGGTAGTAAGGGAATATTTCCGAATGGGTATAAGCAGGTGAAAAAAATTCCCCACTTACGAACACGGCAATAATTATATAGATTTTGACAGATGTCCACATGTGGACAGCCGTACAAACAAGGCATAGCGTTATAGCGAGAGGTACGCTAATCGCCAAGTACCAATTATTTGGACTTTTATGAGAATCCATCACACAAATCACAGATTTTGCCAGGGAGGATTGAACAACTAGAACGCCTACACTAGAGGAAGCTGTCCTCAATAAAATAGCAGAACCACCTAGGACCAAACTAGTGAACTTAACGTGAGTCAAAAGCTAATTTAAACAATTTTAAGAGAGGGACAATTACACCCCTGGCATATTCAACGTGTACAGAAACTATTGCCACGTGATTTCCCGTAACGCTTAGATATCCGCAATTTATAGGGAAGGTGCCTTTTACTGATGAGCCAAATTTCCCAAAAGACGCCATCATGAATTTCCACAATCGTCATATTTAGTGTATGGTTGTCATGTTTCAAATACATTAGATGTCTGTAATATTACAGACGAAATCTGTAATATTACAGATAAAAATGAAAAAACTACCGATTTGGACAAGGCAACACATAATGATGGGGACAATAACTACGGAGGCACTTCTGGCATGAATTTTAATACAAATTTAGATACTAATGTTGCAAATAAGCAAGACAAATTGTAATATTTTAGATCCTTCAGATCAGAATTTAAATTTAGAGGATAATTATAATTTGCACCCCCAGGGTAGATTAGATATTTGTAAGATAAAAAAAAAGAAGTCGGTGGAGTTGCGATCTAAGTTTTGGATTAAAGCCTGGATTGTTGGTGTTGGGTTGAGATTCGAAGTAGATTCGGGGTCTCCGGTGTCGTTATTAGGGTCAGAGTATAAGCAAAAATATTTCTCAAATGCAGAGATCCATAGGTCATCAGATACTGAACTGGTGAGTTACTGCAACAACGCAATTAAAGTGTTTGGTTATATAAATTGTAATGTTTGCATAGAGGGGCAGTATCGGGAGTTGAAACTTTATATTGTCGATTCGAAGCGGCATCCTTTGTTGGGACGTGAATGGATAAGGGCGTTTGAATTCGATTGGAACTCATTGATAAATAACCAAGTAAAAACAGACGACGTTTGTCAAATTATAGATGGTTTAAAACATAATAAAGTAATACCTACTTCGGTAAAAAAATTAATAGCAAATTACCCAAAGGTGTTTCATAACTCTATGGGTCAGATTACCAACATTCAAGCGAAATTGACATTAAAATCAGATTTTAAACCAGTGTTCTTAAAAGAGATAGTCGAGGGGGAGTTGCAAGATTTAGTTGACCAGGGCGTTCTTATAAAAGTTGACCATAGTCGTTGGGCTACGCCGATAGTGCCCGTGCTGAAAGGAAATCACAAAATCCGTATTTGTGGAGACCATAAAATTACACTCAATCCCAATTTAGAAATTGATAAACACCCCTTACCAACAATTGAGGAGTTGTTTGCCTCAATGGCCGGAGGAGACAAGTTCACAAAAATTGATTTGACCAAGGCTTATTTACAACTCGAAGTTAGTGCCAAAGATAGATAAATTTTAACCCTAAATACGCATAAAAGGCTGTACCAACCTACACGGTTGATGTATGGGGTGGCCTCAGCTCCAGCTATTTGGGAAAGACATATCGAACAGATACTACAAGACATTCCGGGTGTCTCAGTTTTCTTGGAAGATATCAAAATTACCGGCCAAGGTGACCATAGACACCTCATGCGGCTTGAGGAGGTACTTAAGCGATTGAGTAGTTACAATATGAGAGTTAACGTTGAGAAGTGCGAATTCCTTTCAGAAAGGTTTGAGTATTGTGGCTATATTATCGACCGTAAAGGCATTCATAAAATGAAAAATAAAATTGAGGCAATTCAAGATATGCCAAGACCCCAAAACAGAGAGCAGATCCGTGCATTTGTGGGACTTGTTAATTATTACGGCCGATTCCTTAAAAATTCGAGTACCTTATTGTACCCGATTAATAACTTGCTCAAAAAGGAGGTTCCATTTCAGTGGAGCAACCACTGTGAAGAGGCTTTCACACGGGTTAAAAACGAAATGCAGTCCGAAGGTTTTTTGGTGCATTATGATCCTAGGCTGCCTTTGATACTGGCAACTGATCCGTCGCATTACGGAGTGGGGGCAGTGTTGAGTCACCTATGTCCAGACGGTTCTGAACGACCAATACAGTATGCCTCAAAAACATTAAATGCGACGCAGCAGAGATATTCACAAATAGATAAAGAGGCTTTCGCAATTATTTTCGGAATACGAAAGTTTTACCAATTCCTCTATTCTAGAAAATTTACACTCGTAACAGATAATAAGCCTCTTCTGCAAATGTTTTCGCCACATAAAGGGTTACCAACGATGTCTGCGATGCGAATGCAACATTACGCAATTTTTTTTTTTGCAGTCATTTAATTACGAAATATGCTATCGAAATACGAAATTACATGGAAATGCAGACGCTATGTCTCGATTGCCAGGGGGCGATATAGATAATAAAATGAAGAAATTGATATAGTGGAGGTCAATATGATTGAAACCTTACCTGTTACAGTACCAGAGTTAGCCGCTGCCACAGCGGAAGATAAAAGGTTGAAAAATTTATTACAGAGGTTGAAAAATGGGCGTTTGGTAGAACCTTATGACAGATTTAATATTGACCAACTAGAATTTAGTATTCAAGGGGGTTGTTTATTGCGTGGAATTCGCGTTTATATACCTACAGTACTGCGAAAACGAATCCTGGATGAATTACACTCTACACATTTTGGGGTTATACGGATGAAATCATTCGCACGCGGATATTGTTGGTGGGAGAACATAGATCGTGACATTGAGGAAATTGTGAGGAATTGCACAGATTGTCAGATGGTTAGGCCAAATCCTACTGTATGTAGTCCCCAAACATTACTGGGAACGTGCTACTGAACCTTTTCAAAGGGTACACATAGATTTCGCAGGTCCATTTAGGGGAGTGTATTTCCTAGTTTATGTGGATGCATACTCAAAATGGCCCGAAGTTCGTTTTATGCGAAACATTACAGCAGGAACAACGATTGAAGTTTTAAGAGAGATTTTCTCAACTTTCGGTATACCGATGGTACTAGTTAGTGATACAGGTACACAGTTGACTTCTGCAGAGTTCGAGAATTTCTTAAAAATAAATGGTGTGACTCATAAAATGGGAGCACCTTATCATCCTGCTACCAACGGACAGGCTAAGCGATACGTACAGACAATTAAGAACAAATTAAAAGTTTTGAAATGCGATAAAGACAATTTGCAAAAAGAAATTTGTAACATTTTGCTGATGATAGAGGTGATACACCCAACAACTGGAAAATCTCCATCCATGATGGTTTTCAACCGTCAAATTAGGTCAAGAATGGATTTAATTGTACCAAGGGATTCTAAAGGGAGGGAAGATATCTCAGATTCCATAAAAGTTAGAGAGTTTCAGTTGGGGGACAGAGTAGCCGTGCGGGAATATCTGGAAAGGGATATTAAATGGCGTTTCGGATTGATTATAAATAGATTGGGGAAATTGCATTATAGCATTAAGTTGGACGATGGGCGACTCTGGACGCGCCATATAGATCAAATGCATAAAATAGGTCATGATGTGTATGATAGTGGAGTGGGTCTCGACGATGATTTAGATAAGAACTCAAATATTGGTAAACAGGGGAATAAGGAAATGAGTAATGAAGTTCCCGGTCCGAGTGATATTACAGTGGTACCACCACAGAGGATAAGCGATAAGGACGCTCCTATTGCGACACATGACAATGTTGAGGTTATTGCGAGAACACCATCAGTCGTGGCTGACAGTTCCTCGACTGAAATTGACAAGTTACCGGCTCAGCCAAAAATAGAATATCCGGCAGTTAGAAGGTCGGATAGAGTACCTAGAACCCCAATTAAACTCGATTTATAATTTTTGACTTGCAGATAAGAGATTCAGAGCAAATATGTACACTTATGATAAAAAAAAAAAAAAAAATGGTTTAATTACAAATAAGTAAGTTCTTATATCAAATACATAAATGAAATATAATTGATATTTTGTAGTTTAGATAGGTTACCATACATTGTTAAGTTAGTAAATGAATTAGATACTAAAATTATAATTTGGAACTTTGTAAGAGGGGAAGAAATGCCGCATCGTGTTTGTTGAGAATGATATTTGTTCATCCTCCTAAATTAAAAATTCATTCTGTACTTCAGTCTTATAATAGGGTTCCACCATGCGGATGGAATTGCCATTGTTTTTAATATAAATAAATAAGATATAATAAACGTGCGTACAAAATTTATTTATGAGATAAGATATAATAATGGTAAACCAAGATTGTGCAAGATCTGGGTGCAAGATCTCCGGATTTAAATCCTCTAAACTGTGTAGCCTATGGGGACATCTAAAATCAATAGTTTATGTAGAACCAATTCCAAATCTGGAGAACCTTAGAAATCGGACAATAGTTGCTTGCAACATTATACTCCAGGGGGCATATTCTCGAATTCCACATCCAATTTCCACATGTGGACATCTGTCAAAGTTCACACAGAAACGTTCGAAAATTGTAATTCGTATATAAAACACATACGGCATGGACATTTTCCTATATGTGGAATTTTTCCACCTGCTTATACCCATTCGGAAATATTCCCTTACTACCGAAAACTTCAATTTTTTTGAATTTTGACAGATATCCACATGTGGAAAATGGATCTGGAATTCGAGAATAGGGCCCCAGGTATATTTGGGAAAGTACGTAATTCATTTAGAAGGAGAGTTGAATGTTGTATCATGAGGGGAAGCTCATTTCGAACATTTAATTTGATTATTATAATTTTTTGATGCACGAATCAATTTTATTGGAACAATACATTTTTTCTCGTTTTTCTTACGTTTTTCGTCCTTATCACACCTATAACTAAAAAACTGATGTAACAACGGTTCTATAACTAAAAAACTGATGTAACAACAACATTTAAACGGTTCGGGAAGTGAAGAGTCAATATGAGTTGCAATTTGCCTCGCCCTTTTTGCCTTACTTGCCATTTTCACGAATAATAATGTTAAAACGTGTACTCGCAGTTGCTCGAGCTCGAGCCCTAACTTTATTATTTCATCTATTTTCATTAAATGCTGCAAATTGTATAGCTACATAGACAACAAAAATTCGCAATTTCTATTTAGTGCTTATGTACTCGTATTTAAATCTAAATATTACTCAATATATTCAAATCTAATTTTATATTTGAATCTATCTAAAAGTTACTGGTAGAGGATGTTTAATTGTTACAATTTGATTTTACTACAATTGGTTGATCTCACCTTTTTTTATATTTAAATGTCTGGTCACTTTTTCCGAATTGTTAAGTAACTCCGAAATTACTGCATTGGTACTAATAATCGTATATAGATGTCGTACTTACAAACAAAAATGCCCCTTTATATAAATGACAGATCGTCAAAATAATCAAAAACAAACGACATTTTATTTGATTGGTAATGTGCTACAATTTATTTTAAAACTCAAATCTAAACATATTTCAATACAATGGTTGAATTATTATCATGTGCCGAAGAAACAATAGTCCATGAATTAGCAACTTTGGATGCTGTTCAAACAATAGAACATACAAATGATGTTGAAAATGATTTTTATATTTTTGGAGAAGAACGGCACTTCCTTCATTACAATCAGAGTGATTTAAAGCTGTACACGTATAGAGCAGATGGTGAGTACCTGTGTTGCATTTTGTATATATAGTGTTGGTACGTAGATTTAATAATTGGTTATTGTTTGTTAAAGAATTCCGGCCAATTCGAAAGTATCGTAAAATTAAAAAGGAATTCACCTGTTTTGCGTGCATTAAAAATGGCAAGTCCCTTTTTGCCGGAGGCACCGAAAGTGGCAAAATAAATTTTTATAACTGTTTAACACCAAGCCTAGATGTGGAAAAATCCTTTAGTTCGTCTGTTCCCAATAAAGTGGTCGATTTGGATTACAGCTACTGCAGTAAGTACCTGTCGGCTGTATACGATGACGGGCGAATCAATGTTTTTGGGCTACAGACTAGCGTGAAATTAAACGAGCTACCTGTGGATGCGCGTCATTTTCCCATGGTGGCGCGATTTTTTACATCACCAAATATCAAACTAGCCATTGGTTCATATACAGGAAGATTCACCGTGCATGATTTGGTGGCGAAGACGAACATTTTTGAAGCAACCGCAGCACACAAAGACTTATGTTGTGACATAATTTGTCCGCTAAGCCATTCAAATTTAATTATTTCAGCTGGTGACTGTTCGATAAATTTATATGATATCCGTAAGAAAAAACGTACCAAATCAATGGAAGTTTTATATCCACTCTCATCGATTTCCTTGTCTCACTGCGGTCTGTATCTAGCGGCCGGCGATAAATTTGGCGAAATTGCTTGTTATGATATAAGAAATATGAAGTTACCAATGATTTCGAAACGTATTGGAAGGCGTCCAATATCCCGGGTGGCATTTGTTCCACCACGGAATGAGGCGAAAACGAAAATGAGCCCGATTAATGACATCGAAATATACGACTCCGCAAACTCAATCGAAGATAGAGCAGTGAATGAAAACGAATATCCCGATAGCTTTTTTGATTTGGGAAGTACAAATCCACGTATTAGCGACGCCATGATGGATAGTAATTACAGTATTAAATTCAATCGGCCAAGCATGGATTTCGATTCGATGAGCTTAGCTGGATACAAGTCACGTGATATACTAACTGAAGTTTCAAATCATCAAGCAGATAATTTAAATAGTTCATTTGTGACGCATCGTCGAAAGACAAATTTACGAAAATCTTTAGCCAATACGATGTCGGTTGTGGACGTGATTAAAGAGGAGTCAGAAACCATGGAAGATTTCAAATCTCCAAAAATACCAACAACTCCAATGACAATAAATAATCAGACGACTGTACTCAATACGCAAGAGCTGAATCAAATAAATTCAAAACTTGACGCACTTGATATCATCGCCGATATAAAAGAGGATATTGATGAATTACGTATTAAAGTTCCCGAACTCTATGTTGATTTATATTCGCTTACCGGTGTTATTATGCGAACCTGTTCCAGTCTAGAAATGGATCCTGAATTTTCCACAGAAACTAAACTGCAGCTAGTTGATTATTTGGGCCATGGTAAACAATTTCAGAAGGCATATAATGAAATGGTTGAGGAGAAGTACCAAAATTCATTGTGTATAGAGAAAATTTTACATCCAAAAATGTTTCAGGATTAAAAAGTTATTATGTAGTAATTAAGATAAAAAAATTTATTAAAAACTAAAAATGCATAATTAAAATAAAGAAATATAAAGTAAATTTCAATTCATAGCAATTTTAATTAGCCAAGGCCATGATCACTTCATTTTTCGAGTTGTGTTTTAATGTTGTTAAGCGTATTGGTTTCTCCTTGCGTTATGGTCTCAAATTGTAAAATTCGATTTATAATCTCGATTCTAAAATGAGAAACTATTTTTCAATTTTCTAATCTTGCGCACACCCAATCTTTGAATACTTACATTTGATCATTCGGCCTGTTCCCGGCCAACCGTTTAATATAATTATTTAAATAATTGAACGGAAGTAACCGATTTTTTTTCTCCTGATTGTTTGTCTGTAGTTTTATCTCCATAATAGAGAGTATGTAAATTAAAATTGAGCTCAACAATGCTAGTAAATCGACTTCTTCATTTTTCACCGTAATTCGAACAAGAAATTTATACAGGGAATTTGTGTAATTCTTAGCCATGACCTTATCAACCATTCCTAGACTAATAAATGATTGTCCAATGCTGGTGATCAGAAGAATGTGATCAGTTGTGTAGTCATGCAAACTCATAATCAAATCTTCAAGTGGATCGGATAACTGATCAACATTCCCATATAAAATTAAAATTGTATTAGCCCTCGGAATGTTTGGAATTTTTTGGACTTTATGCAGATTGACCCAATATGTTAACAAAGTTTTCATATTGCGCATATTATTCTCGGTTTTGGATAAAGTCGTAGACATTTTGGTTAGCACATTTTCAATACTATTGTAGATGTGCGGCGGTATATCTCTAATGCGATCGGTATTTATTGCTAGGTCAATGGGACGGCTGGCCATTATATAAAATATACAAATTCCTGGTATAACGGCATGCGTTAGTAACGTATTCGGTTCAGAATCATCTGCAAAATCAGCTAACATTGTAACTATGTGTAACAGAAATGGTACTGTTCGTTCGAAAAGTGCAATATCCAGTTGTCTTTTGTACTCGGCACTTACCAAAGTTGTGTACAGAACTATTTGATATTCTCGAATCGTGTCATTGGTATCTTGGGACTTCAAATCATTAAATAATGTGTCCAAAATATCATAAATTGTTTCACCAAAATATTCACTTACAAATTCAGTAAATTCACTAACCGCCCGAAACCTAATCAAACAGATTTTATAAGTATCCGCTTCTTCATGAATTGTAATTCGTGATAAATTGTATGCGTTGTAAATCGATTGCACAACGGCATGATAAGCATTTTGTTCCATAAATAAATTCTCACGTTGTTTGCTCAATTTGTACAAAGCAGTATTGGCTGAGCTTAGGATATCATAATCCTTATGAGTGGTAACTAATTCGATTAGATGCTTCACAATCGGTCTTATAATGCTTGCATCAGCATCAATTGTATCAGAAACAACAACTTCCAACAGATTTAATGTTACGTGAGGTATATGTTGGGATACTAATAACAATTCGGGTAAACGTTCAAATAAATTTGATGAGAGCTCTTCGCGGAGAATATTTTTAAATAGTTGCAGTAAAATTTGTCCTCCGACAATTTTATATTCGTCCGGCATTTCATCTCGAGACAGAATTTCAATTAATTCGTTAAAATGTGTATCGAGTTGGTTGGGCATGAAGCATGCGTCCACTAGATATGAAATATGTTCGTGATATTTTGGATACTGCAAATAAAATTTGATCATTTTCTCTATGATACTCTGGCTTTCGCAATGCAAAATTTGAAAAGTTATTCCAGCCAGTTTTCTCAGAGCCATGTTCGAATCGTACATTCGGAATAACAGTGGAGTATAATCGTGCTGCGCTAGGCGATTCTTTCCGGAATTGTTTAGTATGAAATTTACGATTTCGAGTGCTGTTACAGCATTGCGCTTGTTGGTGCCAACGGAATGATGCAAAAGCACGAACATAATTTCTTTCGAGCCGAATAGTTTTAGCTTATACAATTTATCAGCCACCGGCTGGTCCTTTCCAAGCATATGTCTTATAAACAGCATTATTTTCCAGGTGATGTTAGAATCAGCAATTGTGAGTATTTTCAAGAATACCTTTTTTAAGTAAGTAATTTCGAAACTTGAATATTCCATCCTATCAAATGCATTAATAAATAGCTTGTACATAATTTGCACGCAGTCCTGATACTCAAAGCTGTTCGCTAAGTGTCCCAAAACTTGAGGGGCATATTTTTTAATCAAATTCTTGAGACCATTTCCAGGATAGTTTCGTCCGACTTCTAATAAAATATACATTAATTTCATTAAAATAATTGATCCAGTGGCGTTAAAAATTTCGCCCTTTTTCGTTGTCAGCTGAAACAGGAACACAATGATCGTTTTGATGTATGTTTCGAAGAAATTTTCAACCTCCCGATTAGCGAGGATGATAACTCTAATCAACAAAGAAACATTTTCTCTTAATTTTGATGAGTACATAATAGATTTTTCGATAGCATAATTCTGAAAATATTTTACAAAAATTTAATTCGCATTCTTAAGAGATTATTCAAATCTTCTCACCTTCGTTGGTATCCTATTCAAGATTGCATTCATGTTTTTAAGAGTAAAATTTTCGCTAGATTGATCTACTATTATGCCCATGTATCCGGTTGAATCTAAAAACATCTGGATTAGGGCCCAGAAAGCTTCATGGGGGACTCTATCATAAATTTGTTGCCACTGATGTACAATATCCTGTGAAATTTTCAATTAGTCATACATTTATATTTTCTATTTCGTGATTTACCTTAACATTTCGATTATTGATATATGTTAATTCGAAATGGAGTTCTAGTTTTTCGAATTCTTCGTTGTTGGACATATTTGGAGTTCAGTTCGTAATCCAATTTTACAATTACTTTAAATGTTAACATCAAGTTAACCGAATAAATATACCGTTGAAATTTTTGGTCTAAAATGTCTACCCAAGCCAGTATGTGCGCTAATTTTTATTGCTCATGTTTAACGACGTGGTTTTAGAAAGCCAAATAAGTTATTGAGATTTCTCACAGGGAGCAGCACTCCCTATCGGAATAAAATAAAGCTGGAACGACGACCAAAAATTAGCCTAAGCGAACGCAGAAGGAGTAATACCACAGAATACAACCAGAAGAGACAAAACGCTGTTTTAGTATGGAAAAATTTGAACTCATTTTTTTGATCTTGATTTGCCGAAGGTAAGAGAAAGTTGGGTTATGTATTCTTTAGTTTACTGGTTTTGATTTGAAATAATAAAAATTGAGAATCCTTAAACAGTGTAGTTAGTGAAATTATTTGACAAGTTTTGTTTTGTCAGCATAATTTGTATTAACTACTATTGACGATTGGAGCATCACAGATTCCACCTAGTGGAAAATTTTTAAACTGAGGTAGCTGATAATTTGACGTTCGAAATTGTTGTAAACAATTCCAATTTTGAACCGTAAACACAATTTTTGGCTAGCATTGGTTTTAGCTGTCTCAGTCAAAGTGGCGCCATTTATTTCTTGGTGTGGAAATATTAATAACTAAAAATCGCTGTTTATTTAATTAAAAAACAATTAAATCTTCCTTTTCCAAAATTTGCAAACATAATACACAATTGAATAAACATTAGTAAATTTTATTTCCTTTCTATTTTAATTTAAAAACAAATTAAATCTTCCTTTTCCAAAATTTGCCACCGTCGCCTGTCAAGTGAGACAGCTAAAACCAATCCGTGCCCAATTTTTACTTACTAGATTGCTAAAGCCCCAATTCCACTGTGAAAAATGACTGAGCTGACTTGAAGTTGGAAGAAGACAAAAAAAAATAATCCATCAGAGAGACAAAGACAAAGTATTTTGTTATTATTTTTTTTATAGCAAATTTTATGGATACATCTTGACAGCAAACAAAAACATAACCAATAATTATTAAAAAAAATTATGAATTAGTGTTAATTCGAGTATTTTTACGATGCAAAATAATCAAAAAAATTAATTATTATTAATGCTCATATCAGAATTATTATTTCGAATATTTTCGATCACACATTAGACTTTACCATAAATATCGCAAACTTTAAAATTGTCTTAGTGTTTTGACAGCAAACAAAAACCTAACATAGAATAACCAAAAATTATTAGAAAAATGAAGTATTAGTGTTAATTCGATTATTTTCACGTTTCAAAATAATCTAAAAATTTAATTATTATTAACACTCATATCAGAATTATTTTATTCAAATTATTTCCGTCATAAAATACAAAATTAAAAAAAATCTTTCCCATAAAAATACCAAACAATTAAAATTATCAGCGGGTGCGACAAATATTTTTCATCGGTACACAATATTTATGTACATGTATTAGTTGGGCTGCCATAAAATGTTCTCGATTTGATACTTTTTTTTAATTTCGACCTCAGTGCACTAACACAGATACACATTTTTTGTAAGTAAAAACTTGACTGACTCCGTTGTGTGTCTCGTTCACACAACCACCGATTTTATATTTTTATCTCAAGTTATTTTTACTGACAAACTTTAATTCACAGTGGAATTGAGGCATAATAATTCCAATGTTGGATTATAAAAACAATTTTTAATTACCGGATTGCAAAATTTTCTTTCGTCGCATTTGTGAGAAGTGTCATTTTGACAGTAGTCGAATTTTAACTTTTTTCCTCAAGAGGCGCTTACTCTACTTTTATCGACGAATGGAGCACCACGGATTCTATCTAGCGGAAAATTTTGAAACTGTTCTTATTGATAATTTGAAGTTTCAGATTGTTGTTAAAAACCGTTTTTCATTATTAAAAACATACATTCCTACTTAAATAATGCCAATTTTTAATTAGATTAAAATTAAAAAGACAATACCTAATGCTATGACTGCTAAAATTTTTTCGTCGCATTTGTGGCAAGTGTCAGTTATCAGTATCATAATTTTCAAATTTTTCCTCGAGAGGCTTACAATCGACAATTGACGATTGAGAAAGTAGTGAATGTGATACCTACCGGAAACAAAATAAACTATAATAAATCATCATAAACAAAGTTTGTGATGTTTAATTTGTAAACGTATTGAAAATGAAACATCGGTTAATTCCTGCTATTTGCCAGCAAAAACATGGCGGTTCAATCATCAATGAGGTATTTTCAGTAGAAATTTTATGTTTTGTTAAATAAATATTAAACCGTAAAATTTCCTGTTTTTCTTCAGAAACATAAAAATGCCGTAATTTTGATTTAAATACCGCAAATTCGAGGCGTAAATAATCCTTGCACGCAATTTTTAATAACTACTATTTTTTTTTTTTGTATTTAACGGAACACATTATTTTCTACTTTTCTAAGAAGAGTCATCGCACGTTAACGTTATAAACTTTCTAAAATTTATCCCTGCATATTACTTACAATTAAGTACTTTTAATACCGGACGCCTCGCCTCAAAATGTTTAGATACCAAAAATTCGATGCTGAGACCCTTTCATAACGGTGGCGTTGGCTTTGAACATTCGGTTGCTATCAAGAACTGAGATATTCTGAATTTGTAACGTACATATGAGCTAGATTTTTCAGTAAATATAAAAGAATTGTGCCAAAAATGTGATTTGTGGGTTATGTTGACAAAGCACTTCGCTTTGTACTACTTTAAAATGTTGCAGTCGAGTGTGGAACGCATTGTCTTGGCTTTATCAATAACTTCATTGCAATATATTTTGATTTTTTTAAATTATCACTTAAAAATAAATTATTTTTATCAAATTGAATTTATTTCTATAAAATTAAACGTTGTCAATCAAATAAAACAACTAATTTGCTTAATTCAAAAATGAAATAAAGAAGTTTTATTTTTGAAGCTCAAAGCCGAGGCGCCTGGTATGAAAAGTACTTAAGTGATGCCTGCCACTACAGTCAAAACCAAGAAGCTAGTTTTGAAAACTCATACAAACCTTTTTTCAAATTTCGTATTTTTTTCTTAAAGTACTTAAATAATAATCAAAAATAAAATAAACCTATTCGTTTCGTTTTTATTTATGTGTATTGATTTTTCTTTTGGAGAATTAAAAACAAACATAAGAATTCTGAAAATAATTTAACTGTACTGTTTCACGATATATTTGCATACATCACCAGTTAAACGGATTATAAAGGGTGTCCGAATGAAACACATTATTAGTTTAATTCAAGCATTTCTTTAATAAACCGCACTGCTTCCTAATGACCATTCTCAAGTATAATCGATCGTTACCGACCAAATGGGCGCTGTGTTTAAAGTAGCGGAGTTTGGAGGGACCAGGTTCAAATTTCGATAGGGGTCAGAATTATTGGGATACCCTGTGTAATGCGAAGCTTTATAAGTACATTTTTAAAGTATGTAAGGCATTTAAATAAGAAAATTTCTATTTCAACTTGAAAAATATAAATGAAAAATGTATTTCAAGTTCATTTTTACCTCCTACCATTCATCTTCTAATTATTAATATTTTGCTTAAACGTTAGGCACAAATATTATTTTAAGTAAGAAATTCTAATATTTGCATGGTGCTGGCATGTAAAGCGCTTCCTTAAAACATCATAACCGCACCGGTATATTGTTCTTATTAAAATAATTAAACTGTTGTTCTTGCTACATTACAATAAAGTATTTCTTCTTCTTCTTCTTCTCTTTCGTGATCTTGATGAATGTTAAACCAACAATTTATAATCCAGCACATAAATAAAAATTAATCCAATTTAAATTTTAAATTTTAATTGTTTGGAAGTCCCAACAAAATATGCCTTTAGTATGAGTTGTTTATAAATGTGTAACTTAAGAGTAAGTCTTAAGAGTAAAATTTTTTCAGAATTACAAACAATAAAAAATAAAAAATTTGGGATATATATGAACAATGATCATAATTGGGTGGGGTGGGGTTTATTTCTGTCTACATATGACTTATTTGATCCTTCGCCCATTGAGTGTCTACTTCATTTCAAACTATCGACAAATTGCTTTGCCGCTGTTAATTGAATTTTCTGGATTGCGCAAAAATTAGTACTTCAAGATGTATTGATAAATTTTCAGCCAGTATGTATAGATAGAGACTGTAGCACCTGAAACATACAATTATATATCGAAAACGAATTCCAAGAAAGAAAGGGAAATTTATATTCGTTTGAAGAATACCTTTAATTTCCTTTAAGTAATGTAAATTATGAAAATGGGTACTCACCGCAACATTGCCTTGAAAATGAAACCCCGCAACATTTGTTTGCAATTTTTGAAAAAAACCCAGTAAACATATAAATCTTTTCAATAAACATTTTTACTAAATCTCGGGAACTTTTCGAGGCGCGTCTATTGACGATTGGAGCATCACAGATTCCACCTAGTGGAAAATTTTTAAACTGAGGTAGCTGCTAATTTGACGTTCGAAATTGTTGTAAAGAATTCCAATTTTAAACTGTAAACACAATTTTTACTTACCAGATTGCTAATAATTGTAAATAATTCATATTTTGGATTATAAAAACAATTTTTAACTGCCGGATTGCAAAATTTCTTTCGTCACATTTATGAGAAATGTCATTTTAGCAGTTGCCTCGTTTGAACTTTTTTCCTCGAGAGGCGCTTTCTCTACTTTTACAATCGTCAATTGACGATTGTAAAAGTAGAGAAAGCGCCTCTCGAGGAAAAAGTTAAAATGAGGCAACCGGCAAAATGACATTTCTCATAAATGCGACGAAAGAAATTTTTGCAATCCGGTAATTAAAAATTGTTTTTATAATTGGAATTATTTACAATTGGAATAAATTGGAATTATTTACAATTATTATCAGTCTGGTAGGTAAAAATGTGTTTACAGTTCAAAATTGGAATTGTTTACAACAATTTCGAACGTCAAATTAGCAGCTACCTCAGTTTAAAAATTTTCCACTAGGTGGAATCTGTGATGCTCCAATCGTCAATTAGTTTGAATAGTGTGGAAGTACGTGTAAGTGACACCTAGAATTAAAAATTATAAAGTGTTTGGTCATTGGTAAAACCTTGTATTTTCGTTTCACATTTTGTTGTCTCCCTTGAAAGCAGTTATGTGGTGATTTGCTTCTTAGGGATGGGTGCGGTGGTTCTAGGAAATATACATAAACATGATTTTACAGTAGTACAAAAGCAATATTAAAAATAGGATTGTTGAAGACTCAACTCTATATTCATCTGCCGCATTTCTACTGAGACTTTTCGAACCGATTCTTATAGGGTGTATTAGTGAACGCTGGTCTACATACTTGTACAAACGACGAATCTTCTTAAACTACTCTATTTATTGGAGAAAGCATTGTATATTATGATAACTTTATAACGATTTAGGCGTCAAATTAGACTTGAATTAAGAATAAATAAACGTGATTCATCAGTAATTAATTTTATGTAAAAATATCAAAGTGTTCGATATAAATTAATTTTAACATTACCCAATTTAATAAAAAGCATTCGCCAATTGAATCGACCGCGTTATAAATAGATGAATTCAATTTCGCTCTAACTATTTTATTATTGCGTACCAGTTTATCGTACGTAGGCAGGTACAATATAATTGGTGACTATCAATATGTAACACTTAATTATAAAATTCTTTAGTTTTATTTTACGAGCGAACGACAACGATTACAAATAAACCGACTGTGTTAGTTCCATTGAATCACCCACTATAAGCAAGAAAATCAAACAACCAAAACAACAGCGCGTATCATAAACCATTAAAATGAAAATTGGTTTTTCTTTTCGCACTCTTTTCTATTTTTATCAAGAATTGTGAGGAAAATATGCTAAAAATAACACTCAAGGTTATAGAAAATAAAAAAAAATTGGATTAAAATTAAATTAAGACGCGCAGTCAAAAGAAAAATTAGAGAAATCTACCGACCACTAATTATATAAAAATTTTGTATGTTTCTCAGGTGTACTCGAAATCGTTACTCCCGTTTGCTTTGTTGGCATTGGTTCAAGTTTATATAAGTTTATGTGAATAACTGTTAAATCACGTGCGGAATTTTTAATTGTGGGTTTTCGTTTAACAAGGTTGTATGTAGTAATAGAGACACCAACCTTCATTATCTTACACACTATCAACCATTTTCCAAAATATTTATTCAATTTTCAAGTTTAATTTTAGTTTTTACTTTTCTTTAGTTTTGTTTACGGTTTATTTATAAATGTGTATCGTTGTCAATGAATAATTTAAATCTGATATTGATTTTAATCGCGGTAATATTACAGAGGGTTAGACTAAATATTTAATGAGGTATTAGTCTTTAATAGACTGGTAACAGGTATAATTACTTAATTAATTTACGATTTAACTT
The DNA here is from genome assembly GCA_958295665.1 of Tipula vernalis. Lineage (NCBI taxonomy): Eukaryota > Metazoa > Arthropoda > Insecta > Diptera > Tipulidae > Tipula > Tipula vernalis. Next base: position 131,024,391 of record OY282558.1, on the reverse strand, counting down.
CTGTCTAGCCAGGACATTGATATATCATGCATTTTAAGAATAAGAATTTTTCCGGTGGGTATTGAACTTTTTCTATGACACCCATTCAAAAAAAAAAAATAATTGTTTGGCAAATTAAAATTCTTAGACCTGAGCTAATTCTGAAAACATGTAGAACTCCGATTAAATAAGCCCAAACCAATAATTGCTGCCTAAATAGCTGGAAGGGTGGGCTGGAATGTATTTTGCTACGTAAATAGCTACATATTTCTATTGGCCGTTTCTCTGATTTGGGCGGTCCAAACATATACTTGACGACTAAACAGCTGTTCAGTCTTTTGAAAATACGTATAGTTATTTAGGTGTAGTAAAAACCCTCCGAATATTTTGACAGAATGCGCGCGTGTTTTGAAATAGCCCCATAAAAAATAATAGCAGGGTGCAAGGTTCGAAGAAACGATTGTGCCCGAAACTCCAACGTCTCCTGAATTCACTCTTCACATCTTTTTATAAGCGGTTCCAATTAATTTTTATTGTAATATCCTGAATTAATTTTGGCTCAGCGGTCAACTAAAATTGGTGTTGTAATCCCAAAGTACGAAATTCCCACGACCATATTTTACCATTTGTTGCATTTTATTAAGTCGATCGATCTGACTTCACCTGTTTTGGAGCTGAACAACCAGCTTCAGTCCACTGTAAACGTTCTGGTTTCAGTTTAGCATCATGGTGGTAGATCCAAGTCTCATCCATAGTTTTAAATCTCCGTACAAAATCGGTTTTATTCTGCTTAAAACGCTTCAAATTACGCTGAGAAATTTGTTTTCGATTCAGTTTTTGTTGAATTGTTAACAAATGCGGCATCAATTTTCCAAACAGTTTTTTCATACGTAATTCTTTATGTAAAATATGAAGTACTCATTCGTCCGAGATGCCTGTGATATCAGCAATTTTACGCAAAGTCAAACTTAGATCTTCGCCAACAATATTATACACTTGCTCAATGGTTTCTGGTATTGTTGCCTTTTTGGACGTCCGCTACGTGGTTCATCTTCAACGCTTGAACGATCACGTTTGACTCTGAAACCCATCGATGCACAGTTGGAAATGAAGAAGTAGATTCCTTAAACACTTTTACTATTTTTGTATTAATTTCTGTTGCTGATAAACCTTCCAAAATAAAGAATTTTATCACTGCACGATATTCGGTTTTTTCCATTGTAAACGAATACACTGACACGTCACTTCTAATGACTTGTAAATAAAGAATGAATCCAGAAAAAAATGAAATATTAAAATGGCGTATAAATTTTGATTCCTCTACTGGTTAATAGGTGTCACTTTCTGAACCTGTAAATAACGGTAAAATTATAATTTTTTTGTAAAAGTTTAAAATTCTAAATCTGATGCTCCTTAAGGGCGACACATACAATCAAACCATTTGCACAAATTTTTGTTGTACAACATCTTGTCCAAATTCCAGTTGATAGTAGATATAACACGTTCATCGAATTTTGATTGCAATAAGTCGATTGCTAGACCCGCTGTATAGCATGTCGCACCGTCTTGTTGATTCCACATATCATTAATGTCTGGCTCATTCAATTGACCAAAGAAATAACGTTGCAACATGTCTCTGTAGCGATCTCCATTGACTGTAATGTGTCGGCCATTTTCATCAACGAAAAAAAACGGTCCAATGACACCACACCATAAAGTTATTTTTTGTGGATGAAGTGGTGTTTCTTGAAGCACCAGAGGGTTTTCACCTGACAATAACGCATATTCAATTGCGCTTCATCACTGAAGATGATTTTGCGATGAAATTGGTCATCTTCTTCCAACATTTCCAGAGCCCAATCCGAGAACGTACGTCGCTTCGTATGATCGAATGGCTTTAGTTCTTGTGTTAACTTTTCTTATAAGGGTGCAAGCCAAGATCCTTTCGCAAAATTCGCCAAAGTGTGGTCTGAGCGATGCCCAATTCTTGAGAGCGCCATGGAATCGACTGTTTTGGTTCGTTGTCTCACTGGCACGGGAACACCCGACAGCGAATATTTAGACTCAATTTTTTTCATTAGATGAGATGAATTGCTTGTCTACTGGGACAATAATTACGACCAAAAATTGGAATTAACACTCTTGAAGTTGCAGTCACCGACTCAGAATTATTGTAGTAAATTTTAATTATTTGTAAACGTTGTTCGTTCGTGTGCTTCACCATGATGAAAATGTTATCTTTACTGAATGTTTTGACACTGACAGTTTGGTTATTGGTTTAAGGGTGCGTTCACAGTGAAAGTTCAAAGTTGTGAAGTCCCAAATGGAAAACCCGATATAAAATAATGAAAATGGGCAAAACGAAAAACCAAATAAAGTATTTGCCATTTTCCCTTTAAAAGTGCACTATAGGCACAACGGAAGAAGATACAGTACTTTAAAACTTCTACATGCACGTGTCAAACAATTGCACAACGGTAATTGTTGCACAAATAAGTTAAAACATGTTTAAATTTATTAAAACTTTTGTACAACAAAACAATCAACGCCATACACGATCAACATATTTTTACAACAGGGTTTGTTGCGCAAATTTGACCGTGTATGGCACAGCCATATAATTTGTGCCTTTAGTCAGCGTCATGTTTGCAAATGATTATAACAAAAAATTAAAACATCACATATTTGAATTTAAAATCGTTCACTTTCCATTCACTTTCCATCAGCTATTAACCTCCAGACGATTCAGGCCTTATAAAGGCTTTTATAGGACCTGATAAAAATGCTAGGAAATGCCGGCAACTTCCCTTTTTGTCCAAATGATATCCTAATTGGCTATGTCCCGGTAACTTATATGGAGATCAGGCCTTAAATTAATTGAAATATAATACCTGACTAAGGAATTACAGACAGGCTTTATTAATACCTGACTGAAAGGCTACTTTAAGCCCTGACTGCGACATTATTTTAAGGCCTGACGGAGAGCTTTTTTTAAGGCCTCGAGAAATTACCGCGTGAGTTTAATTACACTTACTACACTCAGACCATTTTTTACGAGATTAATTTCTGCGGAGCCATCAAGTTTTTGTAGTTTTCGTTTGAAATATAAACAGTTTCTCTTGTAATTTACATCAATAAACTGAGATTATATTAAGAAAGTAAATGGAAGTGTAGATGCAACTAAGAATACGAACATAATGCAGTTTTGATATACTATATACCACTCAGTGTCTGCTCTAGCGAATTTTTCGTGTTTAGTCAGTTTTAGCACAGATAAGTTTTTTGAACTGGAACCCAATATTTAATACGTCTGAAACGTATCATGGACTCAAATAATATAAAAATGATTGAAATAACACCATCTAGCGTAAGTAAACATAAACATTTTTGAACAAAGATTTGCTTTTATTGAACATTTTTATTTGTTATATTAAATTTTTAAAGTTAAGTTATTAAATGCAAAAATTCAAAAAAGATATGATTTCGCTAAATGTTAGATGCAGCTGCACTGTAAATTGGTTTGAGTTTAAGGTTTGGATTACAGTATGAAATGCCAACAGTTTGTTCATTTTAAAATATCTGATATTCTTATCTGAAGTTATAGTGAATGATACCATTTGTAGCTTTGTAGTTGCTGTAACCTTATCGTGTTTAGCTAAACTTGTTTTGCCAAACCCCATTATTTCGAGAGCATTAGGATCCAGCATTTTATTAGGACTATTTTTGAAACTAGATTCTGAATCTGGATCGTAGTTGAAAATATTTGAATTTCTATTGAAACAATTTCCGAGCTAATACGTGTTCAAATTATTGTTAGAATGGTAATGTATGGGGAATTGGTTAAATGAGAGATAAGGATGAGGTAGGGATTATAAAATTAGCTTAAATTGAGTTGGCTAATTTGAGGTTAATATTGGACACTATACAATTTTAATTTGTTGCAAAACTCTTGACTAAAATATATATCGCACATGTATTCGGAAAGTGACACAACCCAAAAAACTAAATTTTTCAGAAGTAGCGAAAAATGATTTTTTTTGGTCTTAACGGAAATTTATTAGCAATTAAGTAAGAATGGCTAGTAAAATTTAATTTTAGAATTATCTTAGTTAAATTTTTTTTTGTCATTTTAGGTTCATAACTCTTGAAATTTGTCAATTTTGAATTGATACGGTGTTGGTGTTTGGCTCAGTATAACATATCGCTGCATTATTTTGTGTTGTGTCACTTTTAAATTGAATTTCAGTTGTTGTGACATTTTAGGATGTTAGTAGCAAATAAAGATTTTGAGTTGCAACAAAGATAGATTAAAAAAAAAAAAAAATTTGAATCGTTAGTTCAATTTAATTACAACATAACAATATAAAATTAAATCTCACTTTAAGAAGATCTAAATAGTTAATAAGAAAAATAAAAATATATTTATTTATAAATTCAATTAAAACGAAAATATGAAACTTTTTAAGTTTTAAAAAACGAATCAAAATAAATTTTCGAAATAATATTTTTATCAATAAGGTCTTGTATGTCTTTCTTTTTATTGACTGTTAATGGAATTTTTGCTAAGTAAGCCGGGATTAATCCAACTGAGTCCATCCCATCTAAAGATTTACTCTTCCTAGCATTGCACACATTGAACTTTTTGTAAATTGTGTCTTCATATGACGCGAGATTACGCGACAATTCTTTTTCTTTTCTCAGCATCAGCACTTTTAAACGATTCGCGAAGGTTACATTGATCCTTCTTCGGTACGTGAAATGAAATATTAAACTCTTCGCGAAATATTCGATTGAACATACTAACTTGTGCAAATTGAAGATTCTGGTTCTCACGGTGGTCTTTATAATCACGATAAAGATCCGCAATGCTTTTAGAACTATCGATAAACTCGCATGTAGTTTGTGATCTTATAAGTAATGCGATTCGATCCTAGGAATATTATTAATAAAAATTCTCACGCTTTCTTTAATTTCGGGGTCAACAGTAGTTTATTTGCCATGTTTACCTCTCATCTCACCTTGAAGGATTCCGGTATCACTTTTCTTCGACAATGTCGTCCTTATAGGACGATCGTTAATATCAAGAGTAGCTTTGAAAAATAACTTACATACTCTAATGCGTGTTTCAACTACCTCGAAATAAAATGCTGAATTCAAATTTCTGAAGTCCTGAGTGGTAGAGTATCGATATTTGGGTTTTATATGTTCAGTGCTTCGTAAGATAAATTATCTTTGCCTTTGTAAGTCAGCTAAGTTCCAATAATTTGTAAATATTTTCTCGCGCTGTATGGCACTTATTTTACTACTGCAGCCGAATTTACGTTTATCTCCACAACCTTGGCGCACTTTTCTCTCGGGAATTTTTTTTTTAGTTTTTGATGCCGATACATACGCTTTTCCTGAATTCCTTAGTAATTAATTTTTTTTCCCACCCAATTTTCCGGCTTTCGTTGTCTTTTTCTTCCTTTTTTTTTTCTACATTCGTATTTTCACCTTCGATTTGCACTTCAGCAGGAATATTTTGTTCATCTACACTGTCGGAAGAATCACTTGTACTGGTTAAATTATCATTAAAGTTAGGATCTGCATCTGAGTCGTCGATGTCGCTTTCACTGCTAAATACGGGAGATATGGAGTACGTTTTTTGTTTCGCATTAGTCAAACGCATCTTCATGGGACCATCAGAGGTCAACAGTGCTCGGAATCGATTTGCGCGACTTGAAAAATCCATTATTTTGCTGTATTTAATACTGAAAGTGAATTTCTCGGATTATTTCAACTAAAGTGACATAACTCGAATTAAGAGTAAAAAACAAACAAAATCAGCTGTTTGAAAATTAAAACCAACAGCAAATGTTCACTTTAATAATCTAGAATGACTCAACTAGAAATTAATGTCATTCTAAACTCACCGAAGCCCAAAATAGAAAAACCTATTCTTTGACGTGAAAAGTGTCATAATTCAAAATGCATTACAAATGTATCTTTTACAATGACATAACTTAAAATAATTGAAATATTCATTTTTACCTTGATAGACTACAGTGTCACAACCCGAAATAAAATTGTTTTCAAATTACACGTTAATTAACTAAACCGACTTAATTCAAAATATTATACTAAATTAACTAGGCGATTGATTTATATCAACGACACAACTCAAAATAATACGGTTTTGTACTCTCATTAAGACAAACATTCACCTTGCAGTTTGAAATACAACTGAATATAAAAATCACTTTTGTTGCATGTGTTGAAATTGTGTTTCAACCTTGAAAAGTGACACTTAAGGTGTTGATTGACCAATTTGTCCATTGAGCTCGTCAAGAAAATGACAACTTGATGGAGCTAAAAATCGAGCTAAAAATATGTTATCTCTCTTTTGTGTCCACCGAGATAACATATTTTTAACTCGGTTCTTAACTCCGTTAAGTTGTCATTTTCTTGACGAGCTCAATGGATAAATCTGGTGAATCAACCTTTATAGCACGTGTGGAAAAAATTGAGAAGATACGTTATTAAATATTTTAGAGAGTTTTAGATAAATGAGAATCAAATTAATTTATGACAATAACTCAAAAAAACCGTTTTTTTGCGTTGTGTCACTTTTCGAATACGTGTGTGATATTAAATATTATTTTGAACACGATCCAGATATATACTCAATATGTCGTTTTTAGACCTAGATATTTTCAGATGGCCTAATATTTAATTGAGCATGTTCTTTAATTTGGTTTTGACTTTGAAATATTGCCAAATTAGATTGTATTTGTACTGAAAATGTCGGCCCGCGATTCTAGAGGCTTTAGTTGCTGATTTTGTTGAAGGCAATATTATTATGCCTGTGTTTAAAAGCAAAAGTCGCCTAAGTAATTTTAAATGAGTTTTGCATAAATAATTAAATTTTGTAGGCAGTATATTGCACTATAAGCTACAGTTGCTATCTACACCTTACAAAAGTTAGAGTATTACTACGGTACACGGTACATATAGAGACAAACAAAACATCAGTAGAATAAAAGTTGGTCTAAAAGCTTAATAAATTTATTTCTACCCATTTGTACTCATTGATTGTGCTAGTGCGTGTACAAATACACAGTATATTCTCTATGCTTCTTTCAATGTAAACAATGTGAAAGATTTTGTATAGTTTACACGGTGGCAGGTTGAACGAGTATGGTATTTTACCCTTATTTATAATTCATCCGGCCTCTATCTAAACCAAACTTATCAGTCAAATAACCATAAAAGTTTAGGTTAGGGCGCGGTATGTAAATATACCTAGGGTATTCAATTAAATTATAAACATAAAAATTTACAAACTCCGAGAAAATGGATCTCCATTTTTTTTACTGGATGCTTAACGTCGTCGCAATCATTCAGACTTCTAATTAAAAGAGCCGGGGGGGGGGGGGGGGGGGGGATAAATGTTTTTTGTAAATTCGATAACTCGCCCCCTGAGGGTCGCGCTAAAACACCCTATATAGCAAATATTCACGTTGGGACGTACAACTCAGATATACCAATCGAAGTGAGATTTTATCAATGGATACAAATACTCCGACCATGACAATGTAAAGAGACACAAAATTTTCTGAAGGTCTCATAAAGAGATAGGTTGTAAAATAAAGCCCTGGATTTTATTTTTTTAAATTTCGGGGCCGCAGTCTGAAAAAATTTGAGAAGCACTGCTCTAATACAAAACGGTAGCTATCGAAAATAGTCGTTGAATTGTACAGTTAGGTTAGTATCGTAGAGTAATGGGTAACTCAGAGTACTTTCTCTGTACAATACCGGGCGGGACCAAATTTTCACTATCCTAAGAATGCTAAACGTCAGTGAAAGAAAATTTTTCGATGGCGATGGCGCACTAAAATTATTACGCTAAAAGTTTCCCGCACAAAAATCATGAATTTTGTGAATAATCCTCACCACAACAATAAAATGTGCCACGCAAAATGTTGTATCCGATAATTTAATTGAAAATGTCTTACGATTCACAAACATATCAATTATACGGTGTTGACAGCTTCGTAATTCCTACTGAAGGAGCGACAACCTGTAGACTACAGTGGTTGGCAGAAACGAAAATTAAGATGAAAAATTTTCAAAATGTAAAAACACACTCCGTGGGAATTTAATACCCTGTACTGTGTACACACGATTTACATGTTATGCCAAATTAGTGTTTTTTTTTTTTGGTTTGGCCGTGGGGTATATAGATGGTATGACACAAATTTTATTAAATAATATATTTGGGACATAATTTATTAAAAAATTACCTTGAAAATTATTTATAATAATTTTCGTTGGTTGCCAAATTAAATTTTTTGTTTTGTTTTTCTCGTTAGAAAACAAAGTTGGAAAAGTTGGAAAAATAGTAGCTAGACAAAATATTGATATGCTTTGTTTACAAAACCCACACACACATACGCAAAGACACACGCAGTAGATTTATTTTTATTTAATTCATGTCCATAAATCTTTTGATGAATAATTGTAGGTAAATAGCGTTTCTTATTCAATTTTTGTTGTTTTATTTTTAGACTACGCGCCAAAGATTTTTCGGAAATTTTCATATAAAACTTTGTGATTCATGATGAATTTAGGTGCCGCACATAGATGGGCGTGTAAATAAAATGGAAATTATTAGCATCTGTGTTCGAAACACGATTCATAAATAATTGAGAAATTATCATTTGAACAAGCTACCGCTTATGGATATTTAAAATTCACGTGGCTGCGCACCATGATTGGTTTATGTAGTTGACCGATTTAAGTGGTTCATACAAGTTTGCACGTTCAAGAATATATGCAAGAGTATTCAACTCAGAAATTCTCCATTCCAATGTTCACTCCACTTTCCCTTTTCTCGAATGAACCAATAAGTATACACGAATCAACGTTTAGGGGCAAACATAAATTTGCGATTTACTACCAAAATTTATCGTTTCGAAGTTTTGTGTTTCCAAACAGATATTTGGGTACAAGGGGCAAGGGCGAATACGTTTTTTGTTTAAACACGATATTGAAGTTTTGTTAAACAAGGTACCAGCCGATAACGAAATAGAAACAGAGTTTGTTTGTAACACAAACGGCAGTTTTGAAAAGTGGCAAATGGATACGCTCAACAGTATTTCAGCAAGATTTTTCTAATTTTCTATACGAATAATACTGCTATTGCCAGAGGTGAGTTCCTGTCCGGTTTAGGAATAACCTTTCTTTTGACCTAATTTTTACTAAACGCATTGATTCTATTAATGCAAAAGCTTATCTTATGCTACTTTTGTGACCCACTCTTGTATTATACAGAGCTATAGCAAGTAAAAGGAAAACACTGTTGTTGCAATAGTCAGTCCATATAAGGCAATAGATAGTCTGTATGTTTGAATTCACAGGTACACGAGAACGGCTTGTACGATTTGTTATTTTTTTCGCCAATCTTTTTCTATGGAGAATCGAAAATCTTTCAGAACATTTACGTCAAGAGAATTGAGTATCAGTAAAATGAATTAACCCAAAACCACGTGGTTAACTGGTTATTAACAAGTGGTATTATCACTTTTTTTTCGATACGCGTTGACCAATTTTTTAAATATGCTTGAGTTTGAAGTTGAGTTGAGGTTTGAATTTGGGGTCGATATACCGGTAAAGCTGGAATTTGAGTTGAGGTTGAGTTAGGGCTAAGTGAGCAGTTCAGTTAGGGATTTTGAAATGTCCATGTATGCAAGTAGTCTTTTGGGCTATGTTAATTTTGGAGTGGAGATAGGTGTTGAGTTTGAGGTAAAGTTAAGAGCTGATCTTCGGGTCGAAAATTGGTTGAGCTGGGGTCAGGTTAGGGTTGAGTTGAGGTTGACTCAGTGGTTCATATGGAGATTTATTCGTGGTTTGTTGAGAATTGAATTGGAAGTTAGCTTGAGTTGGTTTGAGATGTGTTTTCGGGCCGTGGTGAATTGAAGATTGAATTGGGCGTTGAGTTTGCGCCTAAGTTGAGGGTTGAATTGTGATTAAGTTGATGGTTGGTGGTTAGGATCTAATTGAGTTTATTTACGCATGCAATGGAAGGTTTGATTGGTAGTTGAGTTGGAGTTGAGTGAGGGTTCAGTTAAGGATTTATTGGGGTGAGTTGAGTTTTTAGTTAGAACTAGCTTGAGTTGAGTTCAAGTAAGAATTTATGTTTTCGAAACATTTAGATTTGCGGATTGAGTTGGGCGATCATTTGAGGGTCGAGCTGTGATTGGGTTGGAAGTTGAGTTCATGTATTTATCTAAATTTTCGGACCGTGTTGTTTTGAGCATTGAGTTGGACGTTGAGTTTGAGGTTTAGTGAAAGGTTTAGTTGGTTATTTATTTGGGGGTTGTGAGGTTCAGAAATAGAGATTTCAACTACTATCAAAAATAAAACAGAGCTTACTAGTTAAATTCCATCAAAATCCATTCGCTTTGATATAATAGTACATGGCTCATTATAAACCTATTTGACTGAGTTTGCAAATCTGGCATTTTTTGAATATCTCTGACCAAGTGGCCAATCTCTAAATTTCAGTAAAGACTTTTTACGTCAGATTTATAGTTCGAAATATAGTTCTTACAAGATGTTCTAGAAGTTAACCTGCTTTTGGATAGATTCAGATCAAGTTTGTCCCTGATTCATAATGAATCAATTCCAAGAGCAAAAACGAAAATTTTCAGTTTCAGCGAACATAAAACAATTTCCTGTTAATCTGACTCCTCTTGAATACATTCGAGAGGAAAAATGTGTATTCAAATTAGGAGTCAAGTTATAAAAAACACATTTTAGGAACATTCATAATAGGAGTTTTCCTCCTAATAGGATTGGCAAGCTTCCAGAAGTACTAACATTACCCTATTATCAAAATGCTATATTCAACCCAAATTTTCTTAGTTGCAAATTTGCAAATCTGGCTTTTATTGAATATTTCTGGCAAAGCAGAGGCTAGGTTAGATAAATATTAACCTATTCTGAAAAATTCTTCCTAGTTAGGTGAATATTTTGGCAAGCTTCCAAATATTGTAAAACTGGGATGAATAAAATCAATCCTCTCTGGAATATTTCTACTTACAAAATGCATTTCCACTTCTTCTAGTCTTCTTACAGTATTATTAAGGATTGAAGTCTATAAATTTTCACGCATGTTCATAAGGTACTTTTTCTCCCGAGTCCCGAAAGAGACGCTGATTGCACTTTTACTATTGTTATTCTATTTCTTGGTTTAGATTTTGACAAATGTTAATAAAGATTCAAAATAAATAAGTTTAGAAACTAAGGAGGAAATTTAAAGAGAGAGAGAGAGAAAGAGAGAGAGAGAGCAGATTACAGGTCACCTTTGAAAACACGCAATCTACAATACTAAAGACACAGGCCCTAAAGATAAGAGTATTCGTTTCTCCTTTCTCTGTCTCTTTCTCTCTATTTATAGGTATATAGTTACTTCTTGTATTTAATACATGAGAAATCATGATATAATCAATAAACTAACCAACAAAGAAGGTTATAAATCCAATTTATTTACCGGTTTCTTAATCCTGCAACCTCTACGAAGCCTAACGTTTCCAGCGCTTTGCAGTGGCTCATCGAATCAAAAGCTTTGTTGAAGTCGGTGTAGACCGTTCAACCTGCTGATGTTTTTCGATGGCTTTGACAATTACTAGTGGTAAATTCAGCTAAATTTGTCGTAATACCCGGCATAAATTCATGTAGACACTTTTGCACACGAGCACATCAAACAGTTTTGGCATTATTAATGTAGTTACGATACTTCTACGGAAAAATACCTATGGGATTAGTGACATGTTGAAGAGTTTACAAAGATCTGGCGAAAATTTTTGTGCATAGTTTTTCAATACAAAAGATTGGATTTCGTCCGGACCACAACCGGCTCCTATATTTAGTGCTTCTAATAATTCTCCTTTACTAATTCTAGGGGTATTGTAATTTGCTGGTTGTCTTTTTTTGAAGTCCTGCTTCTATGTCGATTGAAAAAAGTTTGCAAACACAAGGGTATTTCTTGAGAGGAAAACGATTTAAATATCTCAATGCAGAACTTATGCGGTTCCATAAGTTGGTAAATAACTATGTCACCAGAAAATAGCCATTTGTTTTGTGTAGTCCTACGATTTTTAGCAAAGCAACCTTGATTATACAATGCCAGAGTCTAAAATATGAAGCTTTTATAAAGGAATTAGAAACGAGGAAAAAACCAAACTTTTCATGACAAATTTTTAAATGTAAACGTTACAAATTCTTAAATATTATTTTCTGAAATACTTCCATAAATGCTTGAATTTCAACATATGTATATGAATGTCGTTTAAGTAAATCGTTTTCATTTTCTTGTAATAATTGATTTATTTAAACCAAAATATAAAAAAATTTCATAACAACAGCATTCTGGTCAAATTAAAATAAAAGCTTACTACAATTCGTTTGGTCATTAAGTTAATATATATTACATAGATGGCAGTGATGGCCGTAAAAATTTAGTAAAATCGTATTTAAAATTACCACCTGGCCAAATTTCAAGTTGAAAAATTGTAGGAAAAGCAAAACAAATTCACAAAATATAGGAACGTGTGTTAATTTTGTGATTAAATAATTTTTTGTCCTATTTTTCTGTAAACATTTTAGACATCTTACGTACACTAGTAAAACTAAAGATAAATTTAGCAAGTATTATTTTAATTTGTCAGAGCCAACTTTGATGTATTTTTCAAAATGAAAGTTCGAAAAAATATATTTTAGAAATAACTTAATTTTAATATTTCTGCAATTAATATTTACTTAATACCAATATGGTCTTCTTGTATATTGTTCTTAAAGATATGTAGAAAACTTTTATATAAACATTTTATAATATTTTTGCTTTTTTCATTGAAAAACTTGAAGCTAAAAAACACCATTGTTACTATGGATTCCTGTGAAAATCAGTGAAAAGTTATACCACTAAAAAAGCTTCAAAAAATACGTCACCTTGATTATGGCTCTATACTCTAGAAGGCTCTGTTTTTAGACGTAGCACATTAAAACAAAGAAATGAGCAGTGGGGAAAAAATTCTTAGCACACGCAACGACTAGCAAAAGAACAATTTAAATGATGAAGGAGCTAGATGATGGTTACGTTACGATGGTGACGATGGTTAAACTATGATCAAACTTATGGTTGATACATATATTATGCGTGTGCCGATAAATTAACATATCGCACGTCTTTTTAGCACCAACATGCTTTATGCAAATTTGGAAATGTGTGCTCGCAACACTTTTTGTAAAAAATTATTCATGATTGTGAGTACGACCTCGCAAGATCAAGACATCTTGACTCTAGGATACATTTTTACGGTATATTGGCCATTTTCTTTGTATCTTTTTTAGATTACGCTGCAAGGCAACCACGAGGTAACAGGTGTTATGTGGTTAGGATATATGATGGAAACACGTGTTATTTATCAGACGTCAAGTATACGAGTGTATAGTTTATTCACGATGTTTTTACATGAGCTATATCTACGATACATGTAATTACAATACGTTTACATGTATCCATTATAATATTATTATGTTACTACGCTTACGTAACGTAACGGTTGTTGACTTTCAGGTCTGGTAAGTCTCTGGATCCGTGATCTGCATATTGTTTGCCTTTATGGCGTAATTTAGCAATGTTATCGTTTACATTTTCTCTGATTTTTGGTTTTAAAATATCAGAACTGACTGGTAGTATAGTTCTAGTAATTCTGGACATTAACCGTTCATTCGGAGATCCTAATTTCGTATTTCTTGGAGTGTTTCTTAAATTTTGTAAGGCTAGATACACATCAGTATTATCCTTTTGACATTTCTTAAGCAATAATTTAACCATCTGTACTGCCCTTACGGCAAGTCCATTTGCATTTGGATAGTGTAGACTTGAGGTGTTATGCTTAAGTTTCCATTGTTCTGTAAAATTTTTGAACTCTTTGTATGAGTATTGTGGACCATTATCGGACTCGAAAATCTCTGGGGTTCCAAAGATTGCAAAATATTTTTTACAGAAATTGATTACTTCCAACGAGTTAGAGTGCTTTAACCTTTCGAATTCTATAAAGCCCGAATAGCTGTCGACTAATAATATATAATTATTTGAGTCAAATTTAAACATGTCCGACGCAACAATTTGAAATGGGTAGTCTGGAATGGCCTTCAGAATTATCGGATGTTTGTTGTTGGCTCGTTGGGTAGCTTGACAGATACTAAAATTTTCTACGTAGTCTATGACATTTTTTTCGAAATTTATCCAGTAAAATGTTTGGCGTATTCTCTGTAATGTACTTTGAATACCCAAATGACCCAAGTGTGCTGTTTTAAAATTTTCTCTACCTGCTTGATGGGAATTACTATTTTACTTCCTTTAAATAGTATACCCTCGTAAGTTGACAGCTCTTCTTTAAAGTTTAGGAAATGCTTTAGTTCATTTGGAACTTTATTATGTTCTGGAAATCCGTTTAATATGTATTTTGTCAAAGTTGACAAATTTTCGTCTTCGTTCGTGTCGTTAACCAAGCTGTTTCGCGCTGTTGGTGACATTAGTACAATAACGTCTATTTCCAATTCTTCCTCATTGCTGCAATATGGGTCATCGATATTTTGCACATCACGACTTAACAAGTCCGCTATCGGCATATCCTTGCCTTTTCGAAATATTATTTCTGGATTATACGGGTAAACCTCTAACATAATCCTTTGTAATCTTGCTGGTGCGGCTTGTAATTTTTTTTTTAAAATAGATTCTAGCGGTTTGTGATCCGTTTCGATAGTCAATGATCTCCCATATATGTATTGGTGAAACTTTTCGCAGGTAAACCGGATTGCCAAAGCTTCTTTTTCTATCTGTGGATACCTTGTTTCAGTTTCCGTCAAAGATTTCGAGCTGTAAGCTATTGGATGCTCGTTCTGCAGCAATACTGCTCCTAATGCCTTTGAACTGGCATCCACTGGTAAGTTTTACTGGCGGGTTAACATTGTAATATCCAAGCACTGGCGGCGATGAAAGGATACTTTTTATTTTTTCAAAAGCCTCTTGTTGGCTAAAACCCCACACGAATTGATTATTTTTCTTTAATAGCTCATATTATTAGGTATTTTTATGTTTTTAATAGTCAACATTTTTCCCGATCTGGTCTGATGCCTTCTTCTGACAATAGATGCCCTAAAAATTTAATATTTTTAACATTAAATTGGCATTTTTCTTTATTTAGTTTGAAACCGCTGTAATTTAGCGCCTTAATTACTTGATCCGTTATCTTTTGCAGCTCTTCTATCGTTGATGCATAAATTAGGATATCATCCATTGAACATTCTGTATTTGGGATATTTGCTATAATCCCTTGCATCACTTGTTGGAACACCTCTGGTGCTGGAGCGAGTCCAAACGGTAACCTGAGACAGGTGTATCTTCCCCATGATGTTGAAAAAGCCAAATATTGTTGACTACGTTCCGATACTGGGATTTGCCAAAATTCTTTTTTGCAGTCCAGCAACGTGAAATATTTCGCCTTCTTAATTTTTGTTGCAATTTCCTCTAATGTTTGTAAGGGAAAATGTCTTCTCAAAATACTACGATTTACCTGCGATGAATCAATGCAAATCCTTAATTTTTTATTTTTATTTACTATTACGAGGGGCGACACTGCTGGCGTTGGAGTAGTTATTTTTTTTTATTACTCCTAATTTTTCCATGTTGTCCAATTCCTTCTTCACATCATCTCTGATGGCGTATGGTATTCTCCTAGCAGGTACAATCTCAAATTTTGCATCTTCTTTTAGATCAAAATCGTACTCAAAATTTTTTTGTACAACCTAATCATTTAAATATATCTTCATGTGAACCAAAACTGTCGATTTTTTTAATCAAATTTAACGATTGGCATGTATTTAATCCTAATATAGGTGTTTTTTCGACCTTTTTGATGACATTAAACACGATTTCAAATCTTTGATTGTTTTTATTTTCGATCAACAGTTTGGTTTGCCCCATAACCTTTATTTTGTGTCCACTGTATGATATTAAGTATTTCGTACGTGAATCGTGCAGTTCTGACCCTACTTTGTTCATTAAGTCAATGTCAACTACATTATATTGGACACCTGCGTCCAGTTTAAACTTTTCACACATTGATTTATTAATTTTACTTCTTCTAACCAACAATTATTTTTTTCTTTAGTATTTTCAATTTCTTCTATAAATAATGAATCAAGAGTTTCCTCGTCATAATCTGAATTAGTCTATTCTTCATTTACTTTTTGATTTTTCTTACTTCTACATGTCCAAAGCTGGACAACTACGCGAACTATGAATCGTTTTGCATCTATCGCACATACAAGTTTTCTCTTTTGAAACATTATTTTTATTATTTCTACTATTAATATTTTTATATATACTAATTTTATTTATCTCACTTACATCATTGCCTCCATTGGTTCCCGTTGCTCTTAATGTAGACATCTGCTTTACCATTGATTCATGTACCTTGCACGCGGCGATGGTTTTTTGTAAGGTTAGGTTTTCCATTGCCAATAATTTTTTCCGTAAGTTTTTCGCATTTATACCGATTATTATTTTATCTCGTAGCAGATCATCCTCAATTTCTCCATACTCGCATTTTACTATTTGCGACTTGATTTTAGTGAAGTATTCAGCAAACGTTTCGTTTGCTTGTTGGAGTTTTCCGAAAATGTACCGTTCGTAGGTTACATTTGACTTTAGCGTGAAAAAATCATCAAACTTTTTTATTATTACTTCAAATGTTGCATTTTCTTTTAGTCCGAATGTTTCAAAAATTTTAACTGCTTCCGGTCCAATGCAGGTTAATAATGTTGCAACTTTTATGTTGTCGCCTTTTGTGCTCAATCCACTTGCCACTGCGTAATAATTGAACAATTTGATCCACGTTTTCCATTCATTGCCACGGTCATCCGATAATATTAAGGCTTTTGGTGGTCTTAATCCTTCCATAATTTTTATTATTAATCTTTATTTTTCACTTTATTTATTTAACCCCACATCTGACACCATGTTATGTGGTTAGGATATACGATGGAAACACGTGTTATTTATCAGACGTCAAGTATCCGAGTGTATAGTTTATTCACGATGTTTTTACATGAGCTATATCTATGATACATGTAATTACAATACGTTTACATGTATCCATTATAATATTATTATGTTACTACGCTTACGTAACGTAACGTACATATCCCTATGTAACAACAGGGATGTCGGATCAATTTTCGCGCCGAAGGTCTATAGTTTACTTTAGCAATGCTTAAATAGTCTTAAGATTTTCGTTTTTTTGCCAACAAATTAACTTAATATTTTGTAGACAATTTTGTGTATCAAATATTTCCGTCATTAATTAACAATTGTCGCACCAATACCAAAAACAGTTTTTTTCATATTCAACAATCAGTTGAGTTTCACACAGTCTCAACACTTCAGCTGACATACACTATTGTTTCTGTTTTTTCCCGGCTAATGTAAATTAGGTCCCATATGCATAACTACCGATAATTTTGTCAACTGTGGGTTCAAGTTTCTTATATATATATATATATTATCAAGTTGATAGTTGGGATATAGCACAATGACATTTCGATATCTATTATTTTTATACGAATATGTAACATGTTCAAGTTTTAAAAAATCTAATCTAATCATAAATCTTATACTGTTTCCTTCAGAAAAATCCTTCAAGCATTTCGATCCATTTATGTATATTACACAAATATTATAGATCCCTCTTATTTGTATGTTTGTATATCCATAGATACAACTGTCGAGATATACAATGTATTATATGCATATACACCATTGTCTTCTAGGATATAATTTTTCACTTTGTTTATCATCATTTTTACTTGCAATGTATCAAAAGAAGTACATCTTATGTACTTTTATTTATTATGTATACCAAGTAAAATTAAATTGAAAATGTTCTTAGTCGTTATATAGTATACATAAACGAAGTAAACAACAAGAATGTAATTAATCAAATATTTGATATTCTTATCGTCAACATCTTAGAGCGATACACGAATAGGTTTATATTACTTACGAGTATACATTTAGATGGTTTTATAATACCATCATCTACTTCTTGTTTCTTGATGCGAAACTAAACATATTGACTTTGAATTTGCGTACGTATATGCGTGTACTCTTGTACGTAAATTTAATACACATATCATAAATTATATTTAGATCCTTTTGATCTTAATTTATCCCAGGGTGTCATTTAACGAACGGATAAAAAGGGGGAAAATAAAAATACTTAATTTTATAACACAAGAGCTTTTTGTGCTTTATACAAATATTTTTTTTTCTAACTACATCACACTTTGTATAAGGATTCAGCCAATTCATTTAATTTTTTTTTTTTTTTTTTTTTTGGTTTGTACTTTATACCCAAAGATGTCTTGATAAGGATACAGAATTAATTTTTGTGGACATTGAGATAAACTTTTAAGGGCACATTATTAAATATATACGAGTATAATATATCCTCCCGCAAATAGTGGGATGCTCGTCATGTACATGTATGCCAGCAAAAAGATTAGAATTTCTTTTTATTTTTTTATTTTTGATGAAAATGTTCATTGTTTGGTTTGTTACAAAAAAAAAAAAAAAATAAAAATAAAAATGTTCATTTTCTTGAAGATGACAGAATGTTCATTTCGAAAATATTTTCATTTCTTGGCAGGTGTACAGGTGAATGTAATGTTTATATAAAAGTTTTACGTGATCTGTTCAAAATTAATCTAATTTAATCATATGCATCGTAATAATTAACCATGTATGTAAGAGATGCAGATGAGTTTTGATACAATAAAATCCTCATCATTATCGTGTGCGAATATTTAAATAGAGAAAGGTACTTTGGTTGAAAGTAAAGAAATTCCCTGTAAATTAGTCGTACAGTTGATCGGTAGAACAAATGACGGGTTCTGAAATAAAAAAAAAACAAACTCGATTTGTTATTTTATACCCATAATTGGATAACATTCTCAATTTTTCGTAGAGCTCGAATAGAAAACTTCGAAGTATTTAGAAATTGTGATCTACATACACATATGTGTCCAATATTGAAGGAAAACAGTTTTAAAAAATAATTGAAAACCAAGGCAAATGAGTTTTTAAAATTAAACGAGAAGAAAACGGGTTGAAGACTGGTCGCAAAGTGTTTTTCTCAGATGATAGCTTTCGTTTATAATGCAACGTATGTACCAGTAGTAAAATTAACGTACGCTATTGGCTGTGGCAAATCACGAAAGGATACTATTTCATCAAATGGATAAAAGCAGCGTTTCTAAATGGAAACTTCACCGAAGAAATGTTCATGCATCAACCAGAGGAATATCGTTTTGGCGATAAAGTGTGGAAAGTAAATTGGGCGAATGGAATAAACGTTTTCATTCCTTTATCATCAAACAGGCTTTCAAACGATTCGAAGTGGATAGCTGTTTGTACACAAAGATAAACAGTTCTATCATGTCGACGATTTTGTAGTGGTGTGCAGTGATTTGCGACAAATCAATGCGTTGAAATGGGCATTGTCAAATGAATTACTTCGGTCTAAAAAGACCAAAGTATTGAAATCCTGTCAAAAATCATCTAAAATGTGGTTGGTCCAAACCATTTTTCTCGACCTTTTGAAAGTCCCTGAGTATAAAAAAGCAAAACAAAAAAAATGCCCGTCCGTCTGTCTGTATGTCTGTACCCATGGTATCTCGAGAACGGCTTGTTCAATTTAGAATTTTTTTTGCCAATCTGTTTCTATGGCCAAGCCCCGAGATTTGTAAAGATTTTGGAACTGTGCGTCAGGAGGGTCGGGTATCTGCCATACGAATTCACCCAAAATACCTGGTTATAGAAATATTTAATATATGTTGGTTTAAATATTGAGTTGGGTATTGAGTTTGGAGTTGAGTTGAAGGTTAAGTTAGGGGTCAATTTACGTGTTGAGTTCAAGTTGAGTTGGAGTTGAGTTAGGGTTGGGTTAAGATATAGTGAGCAGTTGACCAATTTTTTATATATGCTGGTTTGAGGATTGAGTTGAAAGAGAGTTTCCGATTGGGTTGAGGGTTGAGTTGGGGGCCATTTGCGGGTTGAATTGGGGTTGAGATGGTATTGGATCAGTGTTTAGTGAGCAGTTGAGCAATCTATAAAATAAAGTGTGGTGAAATCCACACGACTTGACCGATTTTAATCAAACCTTACACGAATATTGTTTAAGACTTAAGAAACGTCACTGTTAATATCTCAAACCTCAAATTGAACCTTTTACATTTCAAATTGAACCTTTAGCAAATTATATGAATGGTCAATTAGGATGTAACTTATCTATTTCTTAACGGATTTTAGTCAAATTTGACATCAGTTTTGTAAATGGGATTTTAAAATGATTTTTGGGTGAAGTTCTGTAGTATGGCTAAGTATGATGGAACTTGCCTATTTCTCAACCGATTATGATGAAATTTGATATGTGCATGGGAAATTGGGTTCTAAAATCTAAAAAGTTCTAGAATATGGCCAAATATGATGGAACTTGCGTATTTCTCAACAAATTATGATAAAATTCGATTTCAAAACGATTGAAATACGATTTTAAAATGATTTTTGGATGAAGTTTTGGAATATGGCCAAGTGTGATGGAACTTGTCGTAGATAGGTTCGATAGGTAGACTAGTATTGGGGCTCTAAAATTATTTTTAGATGAAATATGGCCAGTTAGAATAGAACTTGTCCATTTTTTAACGGATTTTAATGGAATTTTATATGTGCGATGGTAATGGGATTTTAAAATGATTTTTGGATAAAGTTCTGGAATATGGCCAAGTAGGACGGAACTTTGCTATTCCTTAACCGATTTTAATGAAATGAATGAGGATTTAAAATAATATTTCTAATTTCGAAGCTCTGCACTACCGTTATTAGTTTCAAGCTCAAACTTACCGCTCTGATGGCAAATACTCAGAAAACATAACCCAAAGTTTAAAGCGAAGGATTATGGCAAGAAAAGTTTCTAATGGAACTTGAATATTATTACGGAGATATTCTTGATCAGTTAGCAATTGAAATAGTATGTTTAGGCTGTCTTAAAGAAACCTCAATAGCTACATGATTCACAGAAACCTAAACAGACAGCATTATAGAAGCCATATTGACATGTTTTTCACAACCTCGTCTAAAAATAATTTTTGGGTCAAATTTCCTTCTATTCTTTGGAAACGTCAAAATTATCGGTTAATAGCTATGTATATATTCTTACTGACCATATTTCAGAACATTATCCAAAAATTATTTTAGAATCCCATTTCCAACGTACATCTCAATTTTCATCATAATCGGTTAAGGAATAGCCAAGCTCCACCCTAATTGGCCATTCATATAATTTGTTAAGGGTTCAATTTGAAATGTAAAAGGTGTAATTCCAGTAAAAAATCAGTTTGAAGTGTAAAAAGTTCAGTTTGAAGTGTAAAAGGATCAATTTAAGTAGGTGTAAAACCTGGTAAGATGGTATGATGGTATGATGATATGACGGTACGATTGTATGATGGTATGTTGGTAAGATGATATATTTGATAGTATCATTGTGTGATGTTACGATGATATAGTGATGTGATGGATTGATATTATTGTATGATAGCGTGATGGTATGAGTTTATATATGATACAACGTACGATGGTATGACGGTATTTATTCTAAAATGATGGTGTGAAGATATGAGGGTATGATGGTACGATGGTATGATGTTATCATGGTAAGATTATAAGGACGGTATGATGGCATGATGGTTTGAAGGTGTGGTGTATTGATGGTAAGATATGTACATCATCATGTGATGGTTCGACGTTACTGTGGTACAATGTTATGATTGTATGATGGTTTAATGATATAGTACTATAGTGTTATGATGGTATGTTGGTATAATGGAATAATGGTATGATGGAATGAATGATTGTTTAAGGTTATGATGGTACGAAGTTACATATACCGATATGATGGTGAGTAGGGTTTGAGCTGAAATTGAGTTGAATTTGAAAGAGAAATTCGGTTAGAGATTAATTTGAGATCGAGTTTAGGGTTTAGTGGGAGGTGAGTTTGAGTTGAGTTCATACACGCATTTAGCTTCGAATCGAGTTAATTTTCGGATTGGGTTGGAAAATAAGTGTAGAGATGAGCAGAGGGTTGTAAAAAAGAATAATTAGGATTTAGCTAGTTTGCATTGCGGTGTGAGTTGTCCGATTGGGGAATTATTTAAGGGTTGATTGGGAGTTAGGTTAAGGGTTGATTTGAAAGTTTATTAAGGGTTGATTTGGTGATTTAATTGATGGCTAGGTTGGCCGTTAATGTGCTGATTGCATTTAGTTTTTGTTAAATTTCGCATTTTTTCTATTTTATTCGCGTTCAATTCTTATAACAATATAGAATAAAGTATCTAAACGTGAAACATTTACCTTTTTTATGTCGTTTACCCTGCATAAAAAAAGGCAAATGCATTTGCTCGTGAATTCGACTACAGCCTAGGAAGAAGAATCAATAAAAAGCCAATTTTTATCTACGGTGTATATGTTCCGCCTAGCTCACCAATATCATCTTACACTAGCTTCTGCGACACAATAATGGAAATCAGCAATACTGTTAATCCATCTGACACTATCTTAATCACTGGGGATTTTAATTTTCCAACTATTAGCTGGTGTTAAGACGAAGAAATGGATGAAATTTTACCTTTAAACGTGAGTTTGGAAATAGTGTCTGTTCATCGATACCGTTTTCGATATAAATCTAAGCCAAAGTTGCGAGATACAAAATGATTTTTACAATACATCATCCCCATTCATTGTTAATGGTATTAACCATAAAGCAAATGAAATAGTTTTAAAAAGTGATGGCAATAATGTTATTTTAAAAAGCCGCCATAATAACCGTCATCTATATATTGAGCAGTTTAACTGTGGGAAGCAACTTATCAGCAGCAATATAGATGTTAAGGTAGGGAAATCCTACAAAATCTGATTTTTTTCTGCTGCTGTGGCCAAATCGGACAAATATCCTCCATGGCACGATAGTAAACTTATCAATATTAAGTACAAGAAAAAGAAAGCTTACAAAGAAAATCTCAAATTCTAGTCCGAAGGAAACACATAGAAATTCGTTGCTTTGACTCCATCATTTATTGTAAAACATAGGAACTCTTATATAGATTCGGTTTCTCCAAACAGTTTGTTGCCTGCTTTAAATCGTATTTGAGTAACCGCATTTAAATTATTGCTCCCTTGTTGGTTGCTGAAGTAATCCAATACTTATCTTCTCAGCCTCAACATGTAAAACAAGTGTAAGTGTATATCGTTCCAACGAAAAGTTAATCCACGGTTGTTTTATTTCAAATTTTTATTTTTAAGAATAGAGTGCGGTGAAAATTGTGCTGTATTCTGACATTTCCGTCAGTTTACGCGATAATTTTCGCTTTGTTAATTGACAGCTAAACTGAACGTAAAGTTCTTATAAATCGCTAATCAGTAATACAATAACCGTCTGTATATCGCGTTTTTACTTAAATATTACCAACTCGCTGGCCCGACCTTAACCCAATTCGCTTAAAGTATTATAAGTTATTTGGCGTATGAACATTAAAATCAATCATCATTGTGATCTCAAGCCACCTGTTGCCTGACCTTTAAAATCTACACTACAAAAAATATCGAACACATGAAAATGTCATCAATACAACAAAAACACAAACATAAAATTATTTCGACATTATAAAATAATTTTGATTTGTGTTTTGGATGGCAAGAGTAACTAACAACCATCTTATTTAGAGTGAATTTTATTGTGTGTGTGTATGTGTGGCTAAATAGGTATGTAATGAATTAAGTATATAAATATATTTTTAAACAATCAGATTAAATTGAGCGGTTAATTAAAGCTGTAGATTCCGACTAATTAAAAACGGGCGAACCGTGTATTTGGGTAACATACTTTAAAACGGAATCCAATATGAGAAAACAATGACATTTTGTGTATTAAAGTTCTCTTAATTGAGGCAGCCGTTTAATTGTGGCAATATAACCTTGTCTCTGTTTGTCTCAATTAGTCGAAGCCTACTCAATTAATCGATCCCAAAATCTCATCTGCGGGACGAAAAAATTATTGTTACCATAACAGGGTCAAAATGCAAACGGGTCTGATTTCAATGTACTATTAAGGAGTTACAAAATTTTCAAATTCGGTAATTAACAGTTTTTAAACTTCCGTAAAAAATTTTTCCAGATTTTTCAATTCATTCTAAATTGAGGAAATTACTTTAGTAAAATTTGAAACTTTTATAACAATTTATCAAATTTATGGCTTCTCAAATTTCAATTTTATTAAACTGTGTATTGTTAGAGTTGAATATTCCAAACCAAAAATTGCTAGATTTTAGATTAAATTAAATTTTAAATTTTAAATATAAAATTGGTACGTAAGTGAGTTCAAAAATTTTCAAATTGGTTTCGATGAATTTGAGTAAATCTACAAGCTACAGTTGGCCTTTACAAAACGAACACATAGTCCTACGTCGTCGATTTGGCTACTGCCTAGGACGTTAAAAGCGAACTGAGAAAGAGTTGGGGTGCCTGATTGCAAAGATAAAACAAACAATATGAACATTTTTTAAACGTTCTAAATTCCCAAAATTTTGATATTTCAATAATTCAGCAGATTACATAAATTAAACCAAAATTTGGATAATTCAACAAAGTGACAAATTCATTATTTTTTGAATTTATTTAAAATTTCGTTGTTAATTGGTTGTGGTCGAATTAGAGGCACGTGCAAAAATTTAGCAACAAAAGCTTAAAATGTTTATGTCTAAACCAAGTTAAAATTTACTACATAAAATTTGGCAAATTACATTCGTACCGCAGAAAGGATTTTGGTCGTAAAATGATACTTGAAAGCTAAAAATTTTCATCTATTTAGCAGATGTGCAATAACATTAAAATAAAATCAAGGAACAATTTCTGTTGTACATCTATTTAGTTAAAAATATATAAAAATCCCATTTCTCAAGTCAAATTAAGATTTTGTATTTGTCAATTTTATAGAGAACTATTAAACTACACACAGACCGAGCTAAATTGTTCATCAAAATGCTCTCATTAACGTCCGTCTTAAATTATCGTTAACATTACGCCTTTGCAATTGTCCGATTCTATATTTATATCCATTTCCCAAACAGATTTGAAAAATACAAAACAAATTATTCCAATTAATTTCTAAACCATAAAATGACGTTCGAAAGAAAAAAAAAATTTGGGTTTATTCGACTCCTCGAACGACACTTTTCCTATAAATATAGATTACCAAACCAACTATTTACATTTTTTAAAGATTTTCCATTATTTTAAGCAGGATCCTTAGAAGATGTCACGGGTTTTCTTAAATTTGGAGACTCCTTCTCCCTTCGATATTTTTCATCGTCGACCTTTAACAATTAGATCCACTTTTACATCTCTAGTTCAGAGAGTATCCACAATGTTCAAAATTGTTTTCCTCAAAAGCTGTACCGTTTGTTCAGTGCAATGTGAGAATTGGCTTATATAATTCTTTACTCTTTATACTCGCCGTGGACCATTCGAAAATGCAAAAACAAAAAAAATTAAACATAAAATCAGAATTAACGTCAATTATCTTTTGTGACCGATAATCCACCTCCTTGTCACGTAGCATTTCTTTTTCTATGTCTCCTAACACCTACCTCCTCAATCTCCTCCGCCCTAATAGCGTGATATTATTTTTAAAGGCCATCCCATAGTAATTTGCTATTACGAATTATGTTCGACCTTTAATATCAAGAGAATTTACTACTCAGAACTAAAACCTTTAAGCTTAATTTACATATGCGACATACAACGTGTGACATGTGTAAATAAACGAGACGCTTTCTTGACAACAAATTACATTTGTGACGGGTTGCGCCACGCACACTAATTAAATATTTTTTTCCTACAATCGCCGTGAAAAGCAGGCTTTTTTTCTCTGTTTTCAAAGCCCAAAGTGTCTGTTTTTTTGACAGTTAATAAACAAATTACTTTTCCTACAATCGCCGTGAAAAGCAGGCTTTTTTTCTCTGTTTTCAAAGCCCAAAGTGTCTGTTTTTTTGACAGTTAATAAACAAATTACTTTGTCACACGTTTCTCTTAGAAACGTGTGACAAAACTTGAAACCGCACGCTAAGACTAATGTTTGTATAAAACATCAAACCAAATTTTTGTTTTTCTTTATGAAAAATAAAAAAAATCTTTGACTACTCGATTGAACAAAATGTCGGTCCTAAAATAAAATCGTATTTTCAGTATAGTAAATTTTACTACAAAATTATCTTTTTATTATATTTTTTAAAATGATTGTAGGAAAAATAAAGTGTGAAACACGTCCGCAAAATTGTTTGTCACGCTCGAAAGGTTGCTGGCCTCCGTCCCGTCGGCCAGCAATTTCCTTTCTCGCGTGACAAACTGGCACTTTGCGCTCTTGATACACAAATAACTATTGTCACACGTTTCTCTTAGAAACGTGTGACAAAACTTGAAACCGCACGCTAAATTTGAGCATATGAAAAGAAGAGTATAAAACATCAAACCAAATTTTTGTTTTTCTTTATGAAAAATAAAAAAAATCTTTGACTACTCGATTGAACAAAATGTCGGTCCTAAAATAAAATCGTATTTTCAGTATAGTAAATTTTACTACAAAATTATCTTTTTATTATATTTTTTAAAATGATTGTAGGAAAAATAAAGTGTGAAACACGTCCGCAAAATTGTTTGTCACGCTCGAAAGGTTGCTGGCCTCCGTCCCGTCGGCCAGCAATTTCCTTTCTCGCGTGACAAACTGGCACTTTGCGCTCTTGATACACAAATAACTATTGTGATATTGTAAAACAATCAGAAATTTAGAAAAAATAAAAATAAAAGTTTTACTAATATTCCGTGTGTTCAGACGTATATTTTCTACATGACATAATTACACACATTTCGCGTTCACACGTAAAATCTCAAACTCTCAGCCACAATTGCAATTTATCTATGTATGTGTAAAATTATTTTCATTTCATTATGATGCTTTGGGAGGAAATGTACTTAACAAGAAATCAAACATTTTTAGCAAACAATTTTGTTTAGTCGTCGCCATTTTAACTATTGGAGAAAAATATTAATATTTTAGTTTCCTTATTGGTAAAATGCATGTCTAATGGATTGTACAAGCAAGGACAGTTACGGAACGCTTGGATAAGTGCTAACGTTTGTTGCCTGCTCCAAGTGTCAGTCATTTTTAAATTTTCTGACATTTTCCACAAATTTATTAACACACAGATTATGGAATTAAGCCAGTTGAATGAGTACTTAGGAATGAAAAAAATACCAAACTCTTCCCTTTCACAACACAAACCATATAATAATAATGAAATATCTATGTACTCAAACCTAAAAATATTTAAAACAATAAAAAGACGAAAAAACCTAAAACAAAATCGAAAAAAAATTTGTTTCTTCATTCAACAACGGTCATACATTCAAATAAATAGCGAATACAAAAAAAAAAATCCAACCTTAAAAATTTGTATACATTACTTTTTCAATGTATTAGTGTGTAACAAATCGTGCCGCAATAAAAATGTTTGAGGAAAAATTCCACACAAATATCCCCACTCCAAAATTAGTTTATAGGCAAAGAGGTAAGGAACGAGGAAAATACATCGCGTATAAAATATACGTCTGAACACACTGATTGACTTTGATCAAAAATGAATCTCCCACAATATCGTCGCCTCAGGATTAGAATACGCTAAGCGACAATCCACTGGCTGGCAAGTATTAATTATGTTCTATTTGAAGAGCGGCATTATAGAAAAGTTGATCTTGTTTCGGCATAAATTTCAGGAGACTAGTCAAATCTTTCCTTTTTTCGTCAGATATTCTAAAAGTTTCTTTTTGACAAAGTTCAATTTCAATATTTTTGAGCGAAGCTTCCTCCACATGTAGCTTTCATGTTTTCCTGGAGCTGATAGGTTTTGTAATGGACTCTGTATCGAATTGATCATTAAATGCATGTTTGTATGAAACTTCCAATGCACTCCGTATTTCGTATCTCAGATGTCAAACTTTGGTATACGGTATGTTGGTAAAACAAAACTTTTGGGCCGTTTGACTGTAGTTCCAGAAATCTGTGTTTTGTATTTGCAAAACTTTCAAAGTTACTTTTGAAAATTTTGCATTTGAAAGTAGACGAATAAATCCAATAGGACTATAGATTTCCTTATTCTTTAAATATCGTTCCAAAGTGCTATGGACCGCATCGACTTCTTGTAAAAAGCGAGTGACCTGGTTCGGAGTATTTTTGCTCTATAAACTTTACCCGTCCTTCAGAAATTTAATTAATAAGGCATAATGACAATATAGAATTACGATTCTGAGGCACACAAGAATCTGTCCAAATGATTATTTTATCAGTTACTGGAAAGTCTGATATAACTGCATCTAGAATTCGCTTAAACGCACTTATCAATTCGTTTGCACCTCTTCTTTGTGTGCACACCATGGTCTCATTCCAAATGCTACAATAAGTAGTCTTGTTATCCTTACAGTAGCCCGTCAAATTGAAACATAACAATTTTCTTTTGTAATAAAAGAAATTAACGTTTGCTTTTGGCAGCGCAAAAACGTTTTGTAAATCGATTACTACAATGAGTGTATTCGTCTTAGAATTGGCTTTGTCCGAATCTGTCTCGGCTTTTGCCTTTAACTTATTTTGTAAGTGATCCGCTAAGTGTTTATGTTCTTCTGGTGTCGATACTATTCCGTTTTTTTGTTTTGTGTTGTGCTCCTCTCACTTGTTGCACAAATCTTTTTTTGGGACGAAAAAAGATAAATTGAAACTCGTTTGAAAAATATCTTTGTATGCCAAAAATTTAACCGGATCATCAAACTCATTACAATATAACTCATACATCTTTTTTAAATTTAAATGCGGCTCCAAATATTTTTTGTTGGATGAAGCGCGGCAGTAATGCGAATCGACTGTTGCAAATCCGTTAATATGACTTGCTACTTCGTCTAATTGGTTTTCTGATAGTTTATGTTTGGCATATTATTGTTTCCCTTTTGCTGGTGATTTCATGGTGTTGGTTTTTTCATCGATGAGTAATTGTAGGTATGTTTTCTTCGAGAATTGTTATTCTCAGTACGTTTTCTCTCCACTGACAACCTGAAAACCATTTTAGCAAAAAATTCACCTTTTGATTTTGAATTCAATTTCCAAAAATGTCCAAATATGTTTTGCCTTTCTGCGAAACTAAACAATTCGTCGCAACCGTAAGGACAACTAGCGGCACACCCAACTTTTGTTTCTCGCTTTTTACGGGTTATCTCCAAGTGATCGTCAAACTCTTCACATTCATCTTCCATTTTTCTGGGCGTTTTAATCTTTTGGTCGTCAATTTTTTTGAACTACATGGACTGTCTAAAAATATTTTTTAACAGTCAATTAGTGCACTAAATTATCTTTAAGAAGTATGTATAAACTTTTACCATCACGCAATAGGTCGATCATTCCTTCGGCTTGTACAGGTGGAAAATATCCTGGATCATTATTCGAATCAAGGCATGATGATACTATAAATCTTTGAATTAGATGTGTATTAAAAGAAATAAATAGAAATAATCTTACCTTCTTCTTCGAAGTTTGAGGAAATTTTACTTAATAACGAGTTAGGACCATTTTGATCATGTGGGTTGGAAAAATTACTCTCCCACGCTTGATATTTTGGTGAGTTCAATAAATTATCCTCATTTATAGGCGTTGGTGGTATAACAGTATATGGTGTACTAGTTGAACTGTCCGATCTCTCCAGCTCATTTAATGGTGAGCTCAATAAGTTGTACTGATTTTGAGGCGTTGGTGGTATAATAGTAAATGGTGTTTTAAT
This sequence comes from Tipula vernalis, assembly GCA_958295665.1. Lineage (NCBI taxonomy): Eukaryota > Metazoa > Arthropoda > Insecta > Diptera > Tipulidae > Tipula > Tipula vernalis. Next base: position 130,994,379 of record OY282558.1, on the reverse strand, counting down.
TGAAATGTCCAATTGCTCCTGCTCCTGACGCTGCTGTTCTTGAATTAAATTTTCTACAGAATAGTACGTTCTAACAAACGTATTTTATAGGTTATTTGAAGTTCGTATAGACAACTTTTTAATTTATTGTAACTTACCTGAGTTGTTCTGCTGTAAATTTTGGAATTGGAGAACTGTTAGCCTCTCTTAATAAATCCATCACAAATTCTTGTTATTAAAATTTATTTTGACTTACTGAATAATTATAAAAAATAACCATACGGTATTACGTGTGTTTACATCAATATTTTATGATGAACTACTTTATTTCGAACTATCCTTTTGCTTTTATATAAAGATTATCGGAAGTACCGCTATTTGAAAAAGTAAATTATAAAGTAATAAAACACCAACCGTTGGATTTATCGGAAAAAACTATAAGAACCTCGCAAGTAAGTTGCTATTAATAATATGGTTATAACGTATTTTGATAAAATTTTTCCATGATAACGTAATACACTTTTCGGATATAGCGCAATGTACTTCTTGTTTTCGATATTAATTATACATACTTGTGTGACTTAGCGTAAAATGTGGATGAATCGGTTTTTTATGTATAATTTTAAGTGGAGTTAGCTTAAAATTCTTCTTTTAGTTAAAGTTTTATATTACTAGATTTCCAAATAATGGAGATAGCACAAAGTAAATTATATCATAATTATGTTTTTTGGATATAGATTATGAAATCTATTTAGCTCAAAATTAAGAAAATAATTATGTGGATATAGCGTTAAGTAAGATTTAGCGTAATTTAGTCGCCAAAAAGTAAAATGGGGGATAGCGGAAAATGTAAACCTAATTTTGCAGGAAGTGGTTTTCTGATTACAATGAAGATAGTTGCAAATGAAAGAGAATAGAATCAAAACATAGAAACTGCCAAAACCCGGAAAACGTCAATTTAGCGCTTAGCGTACTCTAATCCTGAGGCGACGATATGTAAAAAAAAATTGCCGCCATGTTTTACATTAAATTTTTATGTGTAAACCGAAAAAGATAAAATTGGTTCTTGTCTCGGCGTGACGAATGTTAAAATATTCTTTTCTAATTGGCTATAAGGTTCCGTCACAAATCGCATGTGACATATGTAAATCAACCATTAAAGGCGATTTTATTAAAGCAATACACAAGTAATGTATTGATTAATATATCGTTGAAATTTCAATCAATGAAATCACAGGAATAATTTATATTTCAAAGCTTACTAGATATATTTTCTTTTTAAATGATGACGAATTTATTTGTCACCAGCAAAGTATTTTAAGTAAATTTAGAAATTTAAACCGCATGTTACACGGTAGAAAAATATTTCTTCGAAAATTTTGATATTACCTCGAAAAATAGTACAACAAGTTTTGTTTACTATTTTTTTGTTAAAATGACACTCACGCAATGCTTCAATCAACTTCAAATTTTGTGAACAGGTAGATGATGGATTGTCAAATTTATCACCAACATAAGAAAAAAACCGTCAATTTCCACTGCAATCCTCTCTATTCCAGACTCGAATGGAAAATCTCTCTTTTGCTGTGTGCCTCATGTCGATTTTTTCGACTAAGACTGTGCCCGAAAGCTGTGATAAATATCTTTTAGTACAGATTTTTGACATTTATTTGAAAAAAGCCGAATACACCCAAATTATCACGGTCTTTTGCTATGATCATTTTTGACAAAAAACAGAATAATTGTTCGGTCGACATTTAACATGGTCGCCCGGATTTTATATCATCAAAATAAAATGTCAACTAGTCAATGATTATGTGGCCGTTTGCAGCAACAAAATAATAGCAACATGATAATTTCCCATTTTCAACAGCAGCAGTTTGCAGACAATCATATACATATGTCAACTAAAGGTTCTTATTTATATGGCATATTGATCTACTGAGTAAATGTGAGAGCTACCACTATCGTCTGACAGATTATTGAAACTATTATAGAATTAATTGATCATTTGAGTTGCCATCATCAGAGTTGCCTCCAATATATTTTAGTTTACGTTCTGATTTGAGACCACCCATGACCTTCCCATTTTCTGTATAGGAACATAACTATAGTAAACCTATTGCATTACCATCCTGTTCTTCTAAGCTCTAACAAATACAGCCTTACGTTACAAATTACGTTACAATATATAATTTTAGACGTTTTTATTATTCATATATACATATTTTCCTAACGGTTGGATCTTAATATTTCCTCTAGTCTTCGGGTTTGGCAGCCAATAAAACTAGTAGTTATTATTATTATTACGTTACAATATATAATATATAATATTAGACGAAAGCCAATTCGTTGCGTATAAAAAACGGATTGCTTACCATTAAAATCAAACAACAATATGATAGAAGGGGAAATACTTCCAAAAATTATTACACAATTCGGGCAGTGGTGTAATACAAATTTGTGTTTGTAGGGGAATATTTTTCAAATAAATGTCAAAAATTTGTACTAAAAAATATTTATCACAGGTTTCGGTCACAGTTTAATGCTGTGTGCCTTAATCGACTAAACTAACTAACTAAAGTAGGACGAGTTTAGTTAATGCAATATTTAAATAGATGGCGTTTGTATAAAAGTTTTTGTCTGTGCCTCAACTTACACTAAACTAAATTTAATCGCCAATAAACAAGGAATACCCAACGTAAAATTGTAAAAAAAGTAAAAATTTATTCTTGATATTGCCGCATTTTTTATTTACCAATTTCTGATGTATTATAAATGTCTTTTAAGCAAACAGAATTCAAGAAATAAACGGAAATATCGAACCAAAGTAATTTACAACACAATATATTTACGAGATTATCTTAGTTGTTCAAAATTTTTTTGCTTTAAATTGCAGCTTCCACGAAACCTCTATTCTTCATATAATTCTACAATTTTCCAAGGAATTATGTCGAATAATAACCGATTTATAAGACAGCATTTAAGAGTAACGGCTGACTCTTTAAATGCCATATGCGAACTATTGGTCGAGCGAGAAACTCCCAACTTCATTTTACGTCGTAAAATTTCCCAGTAAATAAACCCTCTAGTTTAATACGGGCCAAAATAAATCTCTCTGTTTCATCTTGTGTCCCTGAACAAATACATAAAAAAAATTTAATAAATTTCATTTATTGAAATAAATTTGTAAATTATAACTTACAGCGAATTGAGTAATGACGTTTCTCCATTTCTATTTTAATTTTTCCCTGATCCGTTTTTTTTATTTTTGATTTTGATGTTCACTTGTTACAGTATAAATGAAAAGTCATTGAAAAGTAAGCTCGTAAATTGACTTTTCGGTTGCCACCTATGAAACAATAGCAGAAGCTTCAATTTTTTTTTTTAGTTTAGTTAGTTTAGTCGATTAAGGCACACAGTCACAGTATAAATCATTGACTTTTCTAAATCGTTGACTAGTTCATACCAGTTATTCATAGATGGCATAGGGAACAATCAGGAAGGCTGTGTCTAACTTTTCATTATTGTCAGTTGAATATTCTTATTATTTATTCGGAAAAAATCAGGCATGAAATTTTATGAAAATACTTTTCGTATTGGACTGCGTTTACCGATGTATGATACACCGTGATGATCTGATATATGTACGTGTTAGTTTGAATCTCTAATAATTTCTTAATATTTTGTACACAAAACTATGTACAAAACATTTTGTAATTTATTAGCGGTATAAGAAAATGTTAAGACTTCCAAACCAATTTGGGTGCTCTGAGCGAAAAAAGGATCTGAGTTGTTTCACCCAACGTTGTACACTCGACTCGTCTCGCTCGTTAAAGCAAGAATTTCACTGAATAGTAACAGCAACGTGATAGCCCAAACTTTGAGGTGTTGTTCAATTCGCTTAACGAATTTTATATAACGCTGAAAATTCGTGATACAAATTAAAAAAAATTAAATAAAATGTTTTTAATGTCTATTCACGCCAAAAACTACAATACGCCTACCGACAACGTATTATTCAGTCAAAACTCACTCTTATTTGAAAGTTGAATTCGCTAATTGTTCACTCATTAATCACACATGTTTCGCTCATTATTCACTGATCATTCTCTTATTATTTACTAAATAATCAACCATTATTCACTAATGAATATTCATTATTATTATTAGTCAGTATTCATCTTTAAGCTAATAATCATAAAGAATATATAGTGAATATAGTGAGAATACTGTGCAAATAACATGAATAAATAATGAATAATTATTGAATAATGAGCGAACAATGTGTGGATAATGAGTGAATAATCTGTGAATAAAAAGTGAGTAACGAGAGAATACCAAGTTAGTGTTGCACGAGTAATAGCTGATTAATAGGTGAAATCATCATTCATCAGAAATTAATAAGGAGTACGGAATATGAATAATGATTGAATAATGTATGAATAATTAGTTAGTATTATATGGAGACAATAACGAGCGAATGAGCAGTGAATAATGAATGAATTGTGAGTTAGTAATGACTAAATATTCAGCTGTAATGCTTTCATATAAATGGATTAGAAATAGAACTATGTTTTCGATTTAATATTCCCCAAGCAATAGGCCACGACCATTTTTCTTATGAATTTATTCTACTGATAGGTATTATAACTAATAATCTAACATAATCTAATTTTTTTTTTTTGATTTAGCTAAATCATCTTGCAATTGTTTTATAAATTTTTGTAAATCCGTGAAAGCAATACATTCTGTGAATAATCACTGAATAATGAATGCGTCTCGCTGTAAAAAATATAAGAACCTCAAAACTTCTTTACTGTTATAGCATCAAGATATAACCTAATTTCTTCTCGATTACAAGGCTACAAGACTGGACTAGGTCCGAGGGAGGGTCACTTTTTTTCATTTAAATTGGAAAGGAAGAGGGATAGGAAATTTGTGCGAGACTCAATGAACTTCATAACACACACAAACACATTTACAACACAACAATCTATCGTGAAATTTTCTCTTATCACCACCGGGAATCGAACCCTGGACCCTCGGATGATAAACCACGGGTTCTACTCACCCTACCACCATCGGCGACCTTAAATCTTGGCGCAGACGGGCTAAGCTCTTCTATCGCAATTGTAAACTGGAGCTTAAATATATCGTGACAAATTTATCTAATATATGTTAGTACGAATTGAGCCGAGGTACCTTACCCTTTCGAGTTAAATTTACTTGCTGTTAGTTAATTTGGTTTGATGTCTTCCCAATTGTTTCGCTAAGATTAAACTGACAATCATGAATCAGTTTTACGAAAAGTATTGCGGGTGCATATTTCCACAATGAAAGAACCAACGTAAGGCTATATTCCTCAAGGATTTCCCTCAGAACACAATCACGCAGAGAACCTAACGAAATGATAATTTGCATAAACCTGGTAAGTTAAATGAAGTTTCTCTCGTTATGCTTTTTTCATCCAGCAGCAGTTTCAGGAACCCGTATCTTCTTACGTTCTCATTGTACTAATTCACTATATACTACAAAGGTATTTTAAACGTGCGTACAGCATGCTATGCGGCGCACAAAAACCGACATCTAAAACAATAAATTTTAAATTTGTATTTTTATATTTTCCACCGACTTCCTATATAAATTTCAATTAAATTCGCAATTAAGGTTGGGTAGTCTCTTGTCTTTGTCAGCTTAGTATTCAAGTACAATTGAGATCCATCTAAGGGCTGTTTCTTTTAGGGGTGAATTTTAATCCCTAGCGTTTTAAGACCCAATGGTCGGATTTTAAATTTGCTCAAATTTTTAATATTTGGACTTTCCTTGGACGATCATTCTGATATCGTAAAATTTTGATAAAATTATAGAAGAAACACGATTGCCAAAAAATATCCACATGTAAGGAAGAATTCTTCAAAAAAAACCTTACAAACAAAAATAGAAAATCTGGACAAAAACAATGTATTTCAATTCAAACACGATAAATACCAGAGCACCCTGTATTTTATAGAGCCATAATCAAAAAATCTGACCTATTATAAGGGAATTAGAAACGAGGAAAAAACGGAACTTTTCATAGTAAAACACACAAAACATATGGGAAATCACTTTTTTTCCTAAGACAAATTTTTAAATGAAAACGTTACAAATTTTTAATTATGATTTCTGAAATACTTTCATAAATGTTTCAATTTCAACATATATGAATGTCGTTTAAGTAAATCGTTTTCATTTTCTTGTAATAATTGATTTATTTAAACCAAAATATAAAAAAAATTCATAACAACAGCATTCTGGTCAAATTAAAATAAAAGCTTACTACGATTCGTTTGGTCATTAAGTCAATATACATTACATAGATGGCAGTAATGGCCGTAAAAATTTGGAAAAATTGTACCAAAAATTACCACCTGGGGAAATTTCAAGTTCAAAAATTGTAGGAAAAGCAAAACAAATTCACAAAATATAGGAACGATTGTTAATTTTGGGATTAAATATTTTTTTTTCGTATTTTTCAGTAACCATTTAGACATCTTACGTACACTAGTAAAACTAAAGATAAATTTAGCAAGTATTATTTTAATTTGTCAGAGCCAACTTTGATGTATTTTTCAAAATGCAAGTTCGAAAAAATATATTTTAGAAATAATTTAATTTTGATATTTCTGCAATTAATATTTACTTAATACCAATATGGCCTTCTTGTATATTGTTCTTAAAGATATGTAGAAAACTTTTATATAAACATTTTATAATATTTTAGCTTTTTTCATTGAAAAACTTGAAGCTAAAAAACACCATTTTTACTATGGATTCCTATGGAAATCAGTGAAAAGTTATACCACTAAAAAAGCTTCTAAAAAATACGTCATTAAGATTATGGCTCTATACTCTAGAAGGCTCTGTAAATTCGTTTTTGCATAATCGCCATTGAAAATTATGGAGAAACTGCATTACCATTATTTAGCTTTTACATACTTGGGGCACAAATTAAAAATTTTCATAATAAAAAGTATGTAATCTAAGGAGGCGACTTTTTGTTAGCCGCCTGGTGGTTAATAGCATAATGTAGCATAATTTATATTAGTCAGAAGCTTAGTCAAAAAAATCGTCGACATGAGGCACACAGTTTTTGTACAAAATTTCGACCAAAACTATCAATATTTATGAGACCTAACGTAATTCATCGAGGAACGTGAAAATCTGGAACAAAATATTTTTTGCCATTACAATACTTACCCAATAAAATTTCGTTGTAGTGGGAAAAGTAAAAAAATAAAAAAACAAAATAAAATTCTAAATTCATATGATGTAAATAATTCATATTGCACATGGGAGCTGTACATCGGTTTCATTGAGATAAAAATAAAATCCAGAATTTGTCGTATTGTTTTTATAAGGCAATGTTTGTATATGTGTGTGTGTATATGTGTTTGTGTTGGCAGATAAAATAAAATACAATTTTCTATTTGTTCACCCACAATTGCCAATTTATCATTCTCAAATTTGTTCGGTTCATTTTGTGTTGTGGGCGGCCGACTATAAATATTGTAATATTAAAACCGTTATTTGTAATACTCTAGTTACACCGGAAATTTCGCCTAGTTTGCGTATGGGGGCTGCTAGTGAAGGGATCGGGAGGGGGTGGGGGAGGCGAACCATATTTTACCCTCTATATACAAATACTTATATTCATACTGTTATATGTATTTATATTTATATCGTGGTTATTTTATTACCCTGTTATATTTTATAAATGGAAATTTATGAGCTTTTTAATATTTATGCATACCTAAAATTCAAAGTTCAGCTGTACATAAGCACATAAAATAATATAGTCTCTATATATAGCCATATCGATGTAAAAGCTTTTATTGATAAAAGCTTACATATACTAGACAAGACTATAGTTTGTCTATCACCGCAAAAAAATTATAGCTTTTTTTGTACATATGAACTTTCTTACCTGTCATAACTTTAACGTAAAAGTTTTTAAGCAACTTTTTTCAAACAAAAATTTAAATCAATGAAATTATTTTTCTTGTTAATAAAATTGATAGACTTATTATTTTTGTTATGAAAATAATAAAACAAAAATGAAGCTTTTCCTCTTAGTTTTTGTTCCGTTATTTCTTCGAATTCTTTCGTGTGTAACCAAGTGTAAATTTATATCTGTGTGTATGTGTGTGCGGTATTAAACAACATAATATACATATTCATATACGTGAGGGAATTATTTACAAAAGCGCAGAGATGTATGAACTGAATATTTAATTTTGGGTGAATTTGCAGTTTATTTATTTATAATACAGGATTTACATAAGCTTAAAATCCCCTTTCAATTTTTTATTTCAACTTTAATAATAATCGCTTATTTTTTTATCTTTTCAGGTAAGTTTCCAATTATTTGGTGGCAAAAGGACCAATTGTCAGTGAGTAATTTTATATATTGTATATGGCGAGTTCAATCAATTTTTACACTCAAGTTTGATGAGAGTTTGAAATGTTTAAAAAATAAATGTTTAAATTATTAAACAAATTTGAAAAACCGGGAATTGAATACAGGTAACGTTCCTTTAACACAATTCATTTGTTCCGTGTTATACGGAGGCCGTGTTAAACGAAACTTACAAGTAATACAACTCAGACGATTGTGTTCCATGTTATACTGAATTCGTGTTCAAAGAACACCATGTTATGTCGAGGACGTGCTAAGCGGAACTTTGAAGTAATGCAACCACGGTGAATGTGTTCCGTCTTATATTAAAATCGTGTTCTAAGAGTACCGTGTTATACTAATTAGCCATGGTTTGTAATACTTTACCTTTGAAGTAATCTAAATCAGCCGAATGTGTTATAGGTTATAATGAAATTACCATTATTTCGTTAGATAATACAAAATCATTCATTTCATTTTAAATATTAAATTTAAACATAATTAAACTTTATGTAATATTATGTATAAGAAAAAATAAACTACGTAAATAAAAATTTAAAATTTCAACCATTACCAATGACGAATTGGTGGAAAATCTTCTTCACTAAATTCATCATAATTATTAGATTGTCCTACTGAACTAGCTGTATACATCAAAGTGGAGTTACTTTGTAGTTTTTTCAAAATTTCGCGATAAGGAGCTAAACAGTTTTCCAGTTCCCGTTTAAATTTTCCACTACGCACCACTGAATCGTCGTTTTCAATGAAATGATTTTCCAATTCTTTAGCCCTTATTCTTTATTCGACTATGCTCTATACCTGCAGGTGGGACCTGCAAAGACCTTCAATACGCGTTAAGTGTTGATAGTTTTATTTCTTTACAAGCCGAGGATATAGTTTTAATTCAATCTAATATAGAAAATTCTTTCCATATTTGGGTTAATGTTTTATTTTGATCGTTTTCAATTCTATCGAAAATTAACTGAAATGATTGCCGAATGTATTACGCCTTGGAAGTTTAAATTATTCCTTGATCCAACTTAGATTTCTACGGCTGGGATAAAACATTTAAGAAACCGATCTTGAAACAATATTTTGGCCGCCCAAGCTTTTCTGTTTGCTCCCCAGAATACAGGTAACTGCGACTTATCAATATTTTTCATAGCTCGATGATTTGATGAATGATTTATTAGCATAGGTTTCGCCATTAAATTGTCAGAAAGGTTGCTACACATATGAAGGGTGATTCGATCCTTACAAACTTTAAACCCTGGTATTCGTTTTTCATTGTTTGAAATGTAAATTCGAGATGGCAGTTTTTTCCAATACAATACTATCTCATCAGCATTAAAAATTTGGTCAACGGTATATTCACCTTTTTTAATAATATTAGGCAGTTCTGCGGTAAATTTATGGGCAGCTTCTTCATCTGCTGAAGCTTGCTCTTCTTGTAGTTTAATATTGTGTAATGAAAATTGTTTTTTGAGTTTTTCGAACCAACCTTTACTTGCATAAAATGATTGATTTTTTCGTGATGTAGCAATCGGTTCAATATCCTCCAAATGTTTGTAGATTTTAAGGGCTTTCTGTTTAATGGTATCTCCTATCTTAAAGGAATTTTTTTATCGTTGCAATCTTCCAATCAAACCATAAGAGCATCTTCCATTTTTACCATTAAAACATCTCTGACACGAGCCACCCGTTTGGCACCTAACGGACATCCCTCTGCAACATTTTTTCTAATTCTTTCCTCATTTTTTTTATTGTTCTAATCGTTGCTTCATTTAAATTTAATGATTTTCCAATAGATGATGAGCTTTCTCTTTCGTTTAATCTGTTTAAAATATGGATTTTGTCTTCAAGCGAAATAAATTTTCTTTTGAATTGTTTGACCAACAATTAATTTAACGATAAACTTTATAAATTTACACGTTATTCAAATATGACGTACCTTTTTTGAAATAACTAACTAACGTACCTAATTAATAACTATGAATTCAAAAATTATTCACTAGGTTAGGTTAGGTTAGTGTGGACCAAAGTGGACCAACGTCTCTTCCTCCTCTTCGTCCAAGCAGCTTCTGTAGAAAATATTTGCCTCCAGACCCAGCCTTCTTGCATGTTCTCCAAAAAGGCAGTGTCCTGAGAGAATTCCTACGACCGTTCTTAATTCACGTCTGCGTAAGGATATTAATGCCCTAGTGCGCCCCAAGTCCAGCTTTGGCCAAACTTGTCTTGCAACTCTACAGGTGAGGGTGCTAGACCACCTTTCCCCCACTGAGGATAGCGCCTGCTTCCCAAGTGCTTGTCTCAGCGCTGTGATAGGCCTCCCCAGACTTGCCCTTTCCAGTTGCAGCTGGAGAGTCGTTCCATGCCTAGCAAGTTCATCCGCCCTGCAGTTCCCCATGGCGCCCGAGTGACCTGAGACCCAGATTACCTGGATATTGAAATGCTCACCCATCTCATTTAGAGATGAGTGACAACTCAACGCCACCCGTGACGCCAAAGACACCGATTCTAACGACCGGATCGCCGCTTGACTGTCCACATAGATTGTGATATCGTCTGAGGATAACACCTCCTCAATCGCTACGACTTTAGCTTGGTACACGCTGCAGTAATCAGGGAGACGAATAAAAATGTTTACATTTAATTTGTCACAGAATACTCCAGCTTCCACTTTGCCGTCTAGCTTGGAGCCATCTGTGAAGAATTGCAACGCTTCGGTTTCCGATAACGGTCTATCCCTCCAGGATTCCCTTGAAGGGAAGGAGGTCCGAAATCGCTTCTCGAAGCGTAGAGTAGGTTTAATGTAGTCAAGATTCGGCAGCTCATTCTTCAACGATCTTACGATAGTAGATTGTCCTGTACTAAGACACCTCCACTGAGAGACGGCTGCAAGTCGTACAGCCGTAATTGCCGCCATCTGTTTGCCAAAAATGTCGACCGGAAGAAGGTGCATCCCAGCATATAATTATAGGGAACGTCCACCTCCAAAAATGACAATCCCTCCTTGATTGCCTCCGCTTTCACATTATTAAACGCGCCCTCTATATCCAGGAAGGCCACCAAACAGAATTCCTTCGAATTAATCGATTTCTCAATCGTACACACCAAGGCATGCAGAGCAGTGTCCACAGATCTACCCTTTGTGTACGCATGCTGAGACGGTGCCCACTTCCTACCTCTTATTATATCTCTAATGTATACATCCAGCAGCCTTTCCAAGATTTTCAAAAGAAAGGATGATAGAGTTATTGGTCTTAGGTCCTTAGGATAGACATGTGAGCTTTTCCCCGCTTTTACTTAGGAATATAGCCCAGCTTCAAACACCCTTTGAATATAGCTTCCAGGTAGGGAAGAATAATTACTGAGTTGTTTTGAAGTTCCGCTGGTATAATTTGATCCGAACCAGCCGATTTAAATGGTTTAAAATCCCTCAGTGCCCATAGCATCCGTTTCCTGGTTACGATATCCTCTGAGAACACTGACAGTGATTCCTGATGATTGCTACGCACCAACAGGTCTTCAAAGCTCCCTGGGAAGTGTGTCTCGAAGAGAAGCTCCAGAGATTCTCCACTAGAAGCTGTCCAAGATCCGTCCAGTTTTATGAAAAAACTGGGGCTAGCTGTACTTTTGGAAAGAATCTTCCTAAGGTGGGAGGTTTCGGATACCTCTTCCATATTATCACAGAAGATTCTCCAAGACCTCCTTTGTGCCTTTTTAAATTCTTTCTTATAAATTCCGAGTTTCTCCTTATAGGAGTCCCAATCCTGTGCCTCCCTTGTATTTTTGGCTCTATTAAAGGCTCTCCTACAAGCCTTACGATAGGTTCCCAGTTCCCTGGACTACCATACTGGTTTTGCCTACCCCTAGGCCTAGCCAGTGGGTAGGCAGCACGAAAAGATCGGTTGCATGCGCTAGTAACGCTAGCCACCATGTCCTCCAGCTCCCCAACGGTCGTCGGGGCTCCAGAGCCCTCGACGGCAACAAATCCTCCATTAATTCCCCATATTTGCTCCAGTTGGTCCTTCTAGGGTTCCTGAAGGCTTCCCAGTTAGCAGGGTGAATATCGAGGCTATAGGTTAAATATCGATGATCAGAAAAGGAGTGTTTTTTTAACCATATGGAAAGAATATTATTTGAAGCAAGTGTCACATCTAGAACCTCCTGCCGTAATAAATGTGGATTTCCCGCCCAATATTACACACTGAAAGGTTAGTACTCATTAAATATTCAAAAAGTGACTCACCTCTTTCATAAATGTTGCCCCAGATAGTGTGATGCGCATTAGCATCAACTCCGAGTACCACACCTACCTTTGATTGTTCCGCTTCACGGATCAGCTCCTCCAGGTTACCCAGAGAAACTTTCTTCTCCCGGTCCTTGTAGGCTGATACTAGCCAAAATCTACAAGTGCCACCTTCCAGGCTAACTGCAGTAGTGTCACCATTGCTGTATTGAGAGAGAAAGAAAAGATTAATGGTGAAGGTTAATTTGAGTTATCTTAATCATAACCTTTTAACCTTTACTTACATCTATGGTATATTCCTGCTACCGCCGGAATATTATTTCTCGGTATTTTGGGATGCGCAGGGTTCGCCCGTCTAATTATTGAATTATTTTCAAACCTTCGTTAGGGCTAGCCCGTTCGGATGGCAGCCAGACACGTGCCCTCGGCCTACTGGGAATTTCCTCCCGGCTAACTGCCGCAAGCTCTGCGCCTGGCCACACTTCCCCTACTTTGGCTATAGCCTTTTTATACAAATCCACAGATCTAGAGTCCGAGCATGCAGCCATCTTCACACGCCCTTCATACCATCCCGCATCTCTATAGGATGGGGGTGGTCCTGGATTTTCTCCCAGGACCTTTAAAAAGACGAGGTTGAGTGCATTATACACCAACCTCCATTTTTCCGCCGTGATGGTCCCATCTTCTTGGCTTTCGTCAAATTACGGCTAGCATCAACACATGCTCCCTCACGACATCGCTGAATAGCTTTGTCTCTAAGTTAGATCTCGGCTTCGTAACAGTCAGCAACTTGGCCCATTTGCTGTCGACTACTTCCACCTCGTCCTGGGACCGCTGTCTTTTCGACACATGGTCCATTTCCGAGCTTCCGCAGCCCACAGTGCTCCTTGCCCAAGCTACTTATGTTCTCTGTTCTTCCGTGAGCTGCCCCCCGGGGGTCGCAGCCCACTTCTCGAGAATTCGAAATGCCGACCGGCGATTTCTGTACCGCCTTTTCGCCGGAGGAATGTCTCTCGTCCCACTCCCCTGTGCAGCGTTGGTACCGCTAACTCACGGGACTGGTGCCCTACAGTCAACCACCTTTGGAACCTTAGAGGTCCCACCCGTCTGGTTCGAGGTACCTCCCTTCGCTGATACCGGCTTTTGAGGAGAGCCGGTGCCCTTGGTTTTGTTATTGTTTGATCTTTCCATTATGATTCCCACGAGTATCGGAGAAATAAAGGTTCGCCTGCGCAGAGATCCGTATTCGCAGGTAGGGCTAATTACAACTGGAGGTCGCCAGGTATCCAGAGGGCTCCGTTCACGACTGGGCTTTGTTAAATGGGCCCCACCCTGGTAGATCGTTTTATGTGCGGCTTTACACCTTAATCCGGCCCATTTGCCATCATTTAGCGTGACCCGCCTAATACCTAGGTCACTTATTAACACCCGCTCAATGAGCGAGGACCCGGAGGCGACGGCAATTATAAGGCTGCTTAACATTGCAATTGTATAAAAACTTGTTCAATATATTAAATTCCGTTCGTAGATTGCTATATAACGGATAGTTTAAATCATTGTGAGTGATCTATTATACCACGGTTGAGCGTGAACTCGCCCATGTTTTTTTTTTATTTTACTCTAGGCTTAGATGAAGTTTCAGCGATGCTCAATAAAAAAATTTTGATGACAGAAGACCAGTTAGCATTAAATATGTTATTCGTGATATTTTCGTTCTATTTCCATTCTAACACAAATGAATAAGTTAAGCACAAACTATTTCCATCTTTCCAAAAACTTTGACTGCTAAAATTGAACCTCAATTATTACTTGAAACTAATTGAAAAACTTTTAATAGGTTCTCAGCGTAATTTGTTCAACAATAATCGTTTATTATTTCGTAATTTCGTATACTAAGAAATTTTTTATGTACAACTCGAATTATATAAAAAGTTTGTAATTTAGTCAAATTGGTAAAATTTTCTATTTTTGTATATTATATCTAGATACTTTTGTTGGTCTGTATATAGAGATTATACACTATAAATTTAATTAAGAAATTTATATCGTCTACAATATCAATAAAATTCTTACAAAAGGTCTATAAAAAAAATAAAATTTGGTAAACTTGAGCCATCCAATTTTTGTATTTTAAAGAAACTCAATTTAATTTATTTTTGTTCAGTTTATTATATTCTCGATTGCCTAACAAATTCATTTCATTCCACTTTTTGGTGTTATTTAACCATTTCGGGAGCTTATTTCTATATTCAAAAAGTTTTTTTTTATTTATTTAAATTGTTTATCATATTATCGATCTAACAACAATTCACCATTTAGCTATGTGCTATGCTATATACTATATGTACATAATCTAAGAACAAAAGCACAAACAACATAAGAAAACTGGAAATTGAATGAATTGTTTCTTTTTCAAAAGTTGGTTATACACATATGTATGCTCGGGCGTTAGTAATTTGAGGGCGGCACAAAAGTAGTTTTTCTCCATTTATAAAGTGATTATTTTGGATTCGATTCCTAAAATTATGTTTATTAAATTCGGTATTGTTTTGATGTCTTACAAATACATGCACACACCTTCCTCGTTTATTTATACATAACATAAAAAGGGGTTCTAAAATACTTTATTCAACATATTACATGCTTTACACTTTATTTTATATGCAGCGTGTTGTTAAAGACACATTGAAATAAGCAGTTTTTATATACATATATTTT
This sequence comes from Tipula vernalis, assembly GCA_958295665.1. NCBI lineage: Eukaryota > Metazoa > Arthropoda > Insecta > Diptera > Tipulidae > Tipula > Tipula vernalis. The sequence goes on along the minus strand of OY282558.1, from coordinate 130,978,990 downwards.
TGGGGGGATTATTACACGCGATATGCAGTATTATAGTTGTTTATAGTAACACTAATGTACTAAATGGTGTTCGCCCAAAAATTCAAAATAACATAAATCAACACGTTTTAATTAATTTCAATCGTCATTCAACACCTAAAATTAATTTAATTCTTTTCTATATATGTATATACTATATATAGATCTCATCTGAAGTGAATACTTAAAAGAAAATTTATTATAACACATTGTCTCTTGTCTGACTGTCTGTCTGTCCATAAATCTAAAATAAGTATCATTACATTTAGGATCTAGAAATTATATCTTGCCAAGTTGGATTAGAAAATAATCTCAATGTAAAATTTGAAAATTTTCTTTTAGATTATGGTTAAATCCACAGTGCAAATTTGAAAAGTTTTGTAGAACTTAACACTTCAAATACACAAGTATATTTGTATATAAGTAATTCCTAATCTGGGATATGGTAACAAAAATTGATGTGAAATCGACTCTCTATACCGATATTTGTTTTGCTAAGCTGAACATAACATCACTGTAATTGGCTTCTTTCCAATAGAATTTATCTATATATTTTGACTTTAGAGGTATTGTACTGAGTATAGACTTCTAAATTTGAATTGGTGTCTCAAGTCGCTTTAAGACTAGACAATTTTTTTTTTTTTTTTGATTAATTTGGTGTACCGCAAACATTATGTAGAACAAAAGGCCTGTATGGCAAAGGTACATCATGTGATGCAGACTCATCTAAACAGGCTCATTTACTAAGAAACCCGTATTCTTGAGGTATTCCAATTCCACTGTAAATAGTCGACTGAGGCTGAGCTTATGTAGATCTTCAGCACATTTGTACTAGAAACTTGCCAACGGAAAATTCGGAAAATAACGGAAAATATTACGTCTGGTTGAATACTACATCTTGTTAAATAGGGTTGTCAACTTTCTAAAAAGGTCCGACCGGCCAAAGGTAAAAAAAATGAACATCACATAAAACAACTGAGGTGAGCCAACACACCACATTTTTAATTTTTTGTTTTGTTTTTGTTTTTTATTTATTTTTTTTTTTTAACATTTTCTTCTTATAGTTTTTCTATAAATTCTGTCACCCGTGAAAGGCGCCACTTCCGGTTAGACGATTTTTATTAAAATTCACTAGGATCGCTCAATTTAAGGAAAAAGCTTAAATATGAAGTTTCAGTTCGATTGGTTAAAGGTTAAACCATCTGTACTGTAGAGAAGATACAGCTAGACAGTCAGATAAACCGGCAACCAAATAAACCGGCCGAAACGGAAAAGAAAGTAAAAAAATGAGGTGTGGCCAACACATGAGTTTCTTTTACGAATTTTGAGAACTAACTTAAAAAAAAACGTAAAAGGGAATTTGGGGATGGGGATGCGTTAGAATTCTTTTCGTTATTTTTATTTGTTTTATTCTTATTGTTTCTTCTTGTGACTTTGCTGCTACCAAAGCCAATACCAACTAATTATCCTGATAAAATTTTTAAATTCAGAACAAGCGATTTACGTTACAAAAAAATTTAAAGATGCATTTTGACAGATAAATAGTCGAATAATAATTCAATTTTATTTATTAAAAAACTTAAGGTATTATTCTATTTATCACATCTTATAAAATTGTTTAGCACTCAGCGCTGTGAAGTTACCAAACTTGTTCGGAATTCCAATTTGACGTTTGTTTCTTCAATTATAATGATATGGCCATGGTGGACAAAGTATCGTAGTCTCCTCGCATATAATGGCTGTTATTCACTCAGATGATTTACGACACTCGCCTGTCGGCTCGTGTCGGTAAACTTCATCTTCGTGAATAACAGCTATCATTACATGCTCGTTGAATAATATACTATTTCTTTTCAACACGACAAACAAATTATTTGAAAATATGAAATAGGTTGCTTAGACTCAGCGGCATAGCTGCTGAATACATTTCTGATAGGGGAATCAAAACCGTTTATGAGTTGATCGATTAATTTCAACTTATTAACCGATTTTCAGTAGGGTGCCGAATACATCATCTTTTTGTTTCGAATTTCGAGTTAAGAATTTTAAGGACTGCAATTCTCAAAGTCGCAACTGTGTATACGAGAAAACACGATTATGTAAGCGTTATTACGAGAACTCGAAATGTTTTACATAATCGCATTTTGCCGCAATTTCGGAAAAAATCTCGAACTTGTAATGCTTACATAATCGAACACCAGGCGTTTCGATTTTCGGATTTGGTGATCTTACATTATTTTTTAAATAAAGTTTATTTCATATACGAATTATCTTTACAAGAATTATTCCGGTTTTCTCGAATTTTGACGTTGAGTTGCGTTATGTTGGTGATTTTTCTAGGTCGATACTCGGTTATTATTCTCGGTTATTTTTTATATAAAAAAATCTTTTTTAGTTTGCTCTTCGACGCGACGTCGCGAAATTAATTTTCTGGAGGCGTCATCAATTTTATTGCTGCACTTAATTAAATCTTTATCATTAGCATCACTTCCATTCTCTACTTTCTTATTATCATATTTTAGTTATTGGTACTGACCGTTGGCACAAATTTTTTGAACCGGTTCTAAGATTTATAAATAACGAGATTTTAAGCAGCGCATAGCATTGGGTTAGGTGAGACTCTTGAATAACAATTAATTAATTGTTTCAACACTCAGAATCACCAATAATTAAAGATTTTTAATAGGAAACACGATACAACTTTTTTTGATTTCGATTTTTTATTTAATTTTTGTAAATTAATTTTGAACATTAAGTGATTATTGTCAATACATGAGTATTTCGTACTAGAACGCTTTTTTGTAAACAAATAAACTTGAAACACAATCAGCTGTCCCTGGTTTTATATAATTTAACCAAGTGGATGATACTTGTCCCATGTCCGAGTTCATAACGACAAGAACTTTTAACGACAAAAGCATCCCATATGGTTTTAAAGTAAGCAATCCGAAGGTACCTATGCTATATGCATTACCTTAGACGCATGCACCGGGAATAAAATGAAAACAATAGCATCAAATAATAATGTACCCCATTAAAAAATCGCAAAATGGCTGTTGAGAAAATTTAGAAAAATTACACCGAGTTCACGAAAAACCTCAGCATATAGTTAAACTGACTAGAAATGAAATTGTAATATCTTTTGATGTAGTGTCGCTTTACCCGAGTATTCCAAAGGATCAAGCATTAATTTATCTCGAAGGTTGGCTCCTCAAATAATAAGTCCCGAGACACGAAGCTGATACGATTAATAAAAATTTGCATTGATCAGAATTTTGTGAAATTTAGGGAAAAGTTTAACTCACAAAGTCAAGGTGTTGCTATGGGAAATCCCACCTCGAGTTTTGTGGCAAATTTGTTTATGTAATATTTTGAGGAGCAACTAAGTATGTTAAAAATCTTTCCTCGAGTTTGATATCGATATGTTGATGGCATCATGTCTGGTTAATCATAGGAAAGTTAAAGATACTCTTGATTTTATTAACTCAAAACATAAGTCAATCCAATCCACAGTAGAAAAAGAATCGGAAGGTGAACTGCCATTCTTGGATCTCAAATTATCAAAAAGTATAGAAAACTGCATCAGATTTAATGTATTTCGTAAACCTACAGCCACTGACCGATACATCACTTGCAATTCCAATCACACTCTGCAGCATAAGAAAGCCGCGACATCTTTCTAGCTGTGACTCTGAGACACACAGTCAAATTGCTCATTTCATATGGCGAATTCATTAATTTTATTTTAATGTTGTACATTTACAAATAATTCAAGAACAACATTTAGGATTATATATTTTTCATTACTTTTTAAAATTAAATAGTGACTCAGAGACCCAGCTCGGTAGGAATAGGGTTAATTTTCCGAGAAAGATGTTTTTTTGTGCTTTTGGATTGCTTAGCATTGAGATGCAATTTTATTATAGATTGTTCATGATTTATTGATTTTTTAAGATTATTCTAGAATCTTAATTTTATGCAAGATTCGTAAAGTTGAAATTTCTCGAGAATAACAAGATTATCGATCTTTTCGAGATTATTCGAGTCTAATGTAGTTTTACACGAATAATACGAATTTCAAAATAATTTTATAATTTAAAAAAAAAATCCGTTTTGCAGTGTATTTTACATATGTACATATGTTTGTTTGTTTTTCAGTTTGTTGAGGTCAGGTCTTACGATCCACATGACCATGTACATGTAGACACAAAAATAAAATATAATTAGGGGAGTACCCGAATTTTATTATATCTCTTGCATTCTCTTTTCTATTGTTCGTTGCATCTTGCATTTTTTAAATTGTGTTAAGCAATTCATCATTGAGTATTTTGTGTTCAAAGTGTTCAGTTCGTACGACGCATCTTACATAAAGCTAACAAGTCATAACACACTATTTCCTTTTGTATTTTCAATATTCGCCCGTAATTCGACAGTTTATATTTAAACTATAGTGTATAGGTTCATAGTACCTTTACCAGTATAATTCGTGTTTTTGATAATTTCTTACAACTAATAAAGGTAATTTTATTGTAAACATCCAGTTTAGAAAATTTCTATAAGTGATTTTTAAATCAAATTTTTATTATAATTTTAGTAGGAGTACCTATTTAATAAGATGTCTAATCGAAATAGACAAGCAATTTCTTTAGAAACTAAAATAAAAATATTAGACTGTCTCAAGAGAGGCGAACGTCCCACATCTGTTGGCAATAGTTTTGATTTTAATGAAGCGACTATTAGAACTATTAAAAAAAATGAGGATTCCATTCGACAATCAGTAATTTCTGGATCAAAACTTAGTTCTAAAACATCATCATATTGTCGAAATGCTCTTTGAGAGGAAATGGAAAAGCTTTTAGTGGTTTGGATGGAGGATTTACTGCAGAAAAAAATACCTATAGATAGAAAAATTATAAAAGAGAAGGTTCTTAGGATATACGAACGACTGCAGTAATTGGAGTCATCAACAAGTCTTCAGACAGCTAAAAAACTAATATTTAATGCAAGTGAGGGATAGCTGATAGGATTTATAAAATGGCACGCATTTCATAATGTCAAAATAAAGGGAGAAATAGCGTCAGCAGACGAAAATGCTGCAAAAAGCTATCCAGAAAAATTACTTAAAATAATTGAAGACAATGGTTATACTCCAGACCAAATATTTAATGGCGACGAAACGGGATTATTCTAGAAGAAAATGCCAACGAGAACCTACATAGCAAAATCAGAAAAGTCTGCTGGTGGCTTCAAAGCGGCTAAAGATCGGGTAACGTTCTTATTTTGTAGTAACGCATCTGGGGATAGGATTTTAAAGCCTTTATTGATCAACCGTGCATTAAAGCCGCGAGTTTTGAAGGACAAGGACTTACAACAGCTTCCCGTTCATTGGATGTCAATAAAAAGTCATGGATGACGGCTGATTTATTTAAAAAATGGTTCCACGAATGTTTCGTGCCTGAAGTCAAAAAATATATTGGACAAAAGGGACTTGAATTTAACATTCTTTTACTTATTGATAATGCGCCGAGCCATCCAGTGCTAGATCATCCAAATATCCAATTGCTATTTTTGCCGCCTAATACCATTTACTTGATTCAGCCACTGGATCAGGACATTATAGCAACCTTCAAAATGTATTTTATAAAACAAGCTAGATGCATGGAAAAATTACATGATTATGCATTGTATTACACATGCTTCTTATGCCGTAAAACAACTTCGGACATCTACCCTAAATGCTTGCTGGAGAAAGATTTGGCCAGAATGCGTCGAAAGTGGAAATTCTGTAACAGACACATCAATTGTGTGTTCAGAAATAATAAATTTATCACACGCCGTTGGTGGTGAAGGGTTCGACAACATGGATACTGCAGACATCGATGAACTAATGATTGAGAAACCTTTAGATGAGGAGGATCTGCTCGAAGTTGTAACAGTTGATGTTAGTAATGAGAATGATGATGATGATGAAGGTGAAATTCATCAACTAACAGCTAGTTTAATTCGCGAGGGTTTAAACTTTTCTGCAATTATGGCAAATCATTTTCTCACTCATGATCCCGACGTGGAACGTGCATTAAAGTTTCAGCGTAACCTGCAGCTTGGTACGGCTGGGTACCAAGAACTCTACAAGCAACTTGAGAAACCAAAAATCCAGCCTCTGATAACGGATTTCCTAATAAAAAGAAAGCCAACATCAGAGGACGTTATTAACGAACGAGTGCCTTCAATGGATTCAAGTTCGTTATTTGTGTTAGACTCTAGCGATGAAAACCATATTGCATCTGTTGGTAATAAACGTGCCCGGTTATTATCAAACAGTGATGATAGCACTAAATAAGCTTTTGATTTGTAATTCAAATTTTTTATAAGTACTTATAGACTAAAATTTATTTGTTATCTTTTTTAATTAAAATGAGAATCAAATATAAACGAATATGTTGTAGAATAATTATGTGTTTTCATAAGTATTTTTTCACGATTTTTCATACCAAAAAGTATTCCTTTTCATCTTACACGGTTTTATAAAACTGCGGAACGCATCCTCAATTTTACTATGTGAATCATGTCTTTTTTTACACGGTTTTATATATATATATCGATTTTATATTTATATATCGACATTATTCAATATTTTCGATATTATTCGTGCGATGTCTGCATAATACTTTTCAGATTATTCCAAATTCTTAGTGATTTTTCAAAGAAATTTTTCGAGAAATTCTCACATTATTCGAATTTTTTGATGTTATTTATGTTGCCGATATTCCTTGAAATTTGCAAGCGATGCATCCAGCATCGAGTTAATATATTTAAAGTTATGTTAATTTTAGAGTATATTGATTTACATAGGTGGCATTTTTTGAGAATATTTGAGACTATCCTTGTTCCTTGGAATCATTTTGGATTATTCCGGTTATTGTGAATTTGAACGGGCAAATTGGGTTGCTTGATACATCGGGATTATTCGATATTTTCGAGATTAACATTGAATATAAGGGGAAATTTTTGAGTTTTCGAGGTTACCTGCTCGTTGATTTTACTCGCAGCATATTACAGTTAATTCAAAACTTTTGGTGATATTGATGGTAATTTTTCGAGATTTTTTGTAATTTTGCAGATTCGAGAGGAGATTTTTTGATATTATTAAAAATTGTTCGAAATTACTTGATTATATTCTAGGATTCTGTATAGCTGCTTTATGTTGAGTTGTACTAGGATCTGTAATATCAATATGATCATCTTACAGTGTTTAAATATTTTATATTTTATTTTAACGCAAACAGATAGGTAACAGTAACATGTTATGGACCCTGGGACAATATTGCTTTTTAATCAATTGATCGCGGCCCATGGCCTAATGGATCTTCAAAACATTTCGCTAATTTAGCATTTACCTATTCAGCTTTCTCAAGAAGTTGTTGGTGAAATTAAATAAAAATATTTTTGCTTCGCTCTATAACCGGCTCTAGTAACAAATCCTAGTACTAGCGAAATATTTATTCGACCACTTCGACAAATTTCGATTTTACGAGTACAAAATAATAAATCGACTTTTCTTCGATACATTAATGATGATTTAACTGAATTTCATTGAAAAGCGGTCATTTGTTCTGCCGGTCAGCTGTCCGACTGGTCGTGATAGCATTATCAAAATCAAAATCATGTTTTCTTTCGTCCACATGTTTGACAAGGGCCGGTTATGATTTACATTAGCAAGTTTTTTAATATGGATTACGTGCTTCCTATGTTGATGAACTCTTTGTGATCTCGTTGTGCTTGTTTCGCCTATATAGCAAGAGTCACAGTATTTACAAACAATTTTATAAATCAGACCATCTTTCTGTTCGGATGGTATTTTGTCTTTTAACTTTATATGGGTTTTTAGACGCTTTATAGCAAGATTTTTTCGTGTATTGCATGTTGTACTTGCGTTTCTTTATTTTTTTTCTTACAAGTACCTACGTCACTTTTCATGCCGCTTTCGTTTAGCACCTTCATCTATCTATCTATCGACACCTTTTACTTCATTCTTTTCCTCTCTAATCGCTCCCTCCTCTGCGTAATAGTTTTATGTTATGCGAAATTGATTAAATATTGTATTGTCACCTTAAACGCAAAATTTCACAAAAATCGGTTTGGCAGAATGTGTTGAAAAAAATCATGTAATCTTGTATAAAAGGATGTTTTTGGAGAAACTTGAGTATTATTACGTTTAAAATTGGTGAATTGTACTCAATTATTATATTGGAGTAAATTTTTTCTTGACTTGGCCACGAATTTTACTGTCTGCGCAATGACAGTTTCTCCTATTTACTACCACTCTGAATTTCGGATCTGTATAACAGATCTTTATACGGATATCGCATTTCCGATTTTTCTCCCGAAGACATGCCTAAAACGACAATCATGACGAGATTTGAGTTACTCAAGTTTTGGTCTTATTGGCTGCATCACGACTGAATGGCGAGGTTCGCCAAATATGTTTTCGGCATTCCAGTAGCGCTTAAATATTTCGCTAAAGAATTTTAATGTTGGATACCCATTTTCTATTTGGATTTGTAATCTAAGCAAAAATTAGAAACAGTTGCCACTAGGGAAAGCACGATACAATCAAGAAACAATTCCTTTAACAGTCCTTTAATAGTTTGAAAAGAAGCCGAAGAAGAAGATTAGATACCGAACTCTATATCAATTTTTGCAATACCGCAGTAACATTTTATGTCACTTTTGATTATTTTTATTGGATATACATATATACATATATTCAAAATCACAAAGGCCGACAGACACTTGCTTGTCCTCTTCAACATTGAAGCCTTTTGTTTTTGATTTGTTGAACAAATAATTTTCTTTGTAAAATCCTAAAACTTTTGAAACGTCAACATTTTGTGAATGGCGGATGTTTAATCTTTTGTCCAAGTTAAATCGATTTTGTGACATTTAAGGCAAACAAAAGGGACATTTTTCCTTTTATCTTAGGAAATTATATCACATTTTAGTCAGTATACGAATACGTTGCGGTTACAAAAACAAAATATTCTCATTATCTTTTAAGGGATTTATTCTTGAAACTTACAAAATTTACCCTCTCAAATATTGTACAATTAAAATTAGTTGGGGTAGGAGTAATGTGGATTAGGACGAAGAAATCGTTTATAGCAATAACAGAAATAAGGATAATCTCTTTTCTTTTTTCATTATTATGAATTAAAACCAAATTTTTTTTTTTTTAATATTTTAATGATAATATTTATCTAACTTAAGCAAAAAAAAAAAAAGCTGCACATTTCGAATTGTAATGGCGCAAAAATCCTCATTCTAGTATAGAATTACAAAAAGTAATTAAAATTTATATCACTCCCGCAACGATTCGACTGGATTTATAAAACCCTCATTAATTAATTTCTTATATTAAACTTTATACTTAATACCAAGTCATCGACCATTTAATGTGCTTTTGTTTTAGATTATATGTATAATATATCCAAGAACATTCGTGATTGATTTGGAAAATAATTAGAAATTTGAAAAATCAATTAGAACTGTAATGATAATCAGAAATGTTCTTATGCCGTATTCTTATATTCATGGCTGTCAGTATCGATAAAACTGAGAATAATTTAATTTGTGTAAATCAAGGTCGATGAATAAGAAAAACGATATCAATTCAAACAAGTGAATTAGTTTTAATCATATAACGTACTCCGATTAATCATTCTACTAAACAAGCAGCACCAGAATATCTAAATATTGAAAAATTGGATTTTTAGTGCTAGCAGCTATTGTAATTCAAGCCAAAATTTGATTTTTTGCCGAGTGAAACACTATACTTTTTCTATAATGAAAGAAAAGCGTAATGCCAACGTACACTTTCAAATCAAATCTTTCAATTCGTGGTGACGGCAAAAGCCAGAAATTCCGAAAATGTATTTCTTGAACAAATCTCACGATGATTTGTGTGATGAAGCAGCATTTTTCTGGCTAGGCGGCAATCGGTACGGATGTGCCTGTTATGGAGTGGCCAGCTCAAAGCCCGGACCTCAATCCCATCGAATATTTATGGACGAGCTGTAAAAAAGGGTTTGAGCCAGAGATGTTGTTTCAACGAGTCTCCAGGAGCTGCAACAGGCGATCGCAGAGGAATGGGAGGCGATACGTCAAGATTTGGTGAAAACTTTGGTGAAATCGATGAATCATCGAATGGAAGCTGTCATTCGGGCTAGGGGAGGGTATTACTTCGTATTAATAAAAATATTTTTTTGCTAATTTCCATGTTTTAATTCGATTTTTACCACTAATTTTCATGCAGATAAATTCACAAAAAACGTGTACTTCAGATGTTGACCCCAAAAATCACTTTGTTGACACGGTATAAGTACAAAAATGGTACCGCTGGATAGGTGTTGAAATAGATTTTGAATCTGCATTCAAGAAAATTAAACAAACATTGTATTTTTTGATATTTTTGAAATTTTGGTGAAAATTTATCAATGTGCGAATTTTTTGCACCCAAGTGTATAAGAACGTAGCAAATGCAATTCTACCCTATTTAAATATGCACTTGAGCAACAGTTTTAATGTTATTCATATTCAAAATGGGCTCGAACGAAAACCAATTTTTAATCCGAAAAGTTCCAAGTTGTTATATGTTTGAGGGAAATGTTGAATGTAAATTTGATTATAAATTAAATTAAAATTAAACTTAATTTAATTTGGTAAATTATAAATTGATTTCGAATTACAATTAAAACACGATGGATTTGACCAAAATTAGAGGGAAATCAAAAGGTAACAAAATTAGCTACAATTCTAAATTGAACGTAATGATTGTGAATGTAATTTTAAGAAGAATAATTAGGCAACATTTTAAATTTATTTTATAAATGAAATTAACTCATAATTTAAACATGAATTTTAGTAAAATATTGAGTGCCAGTTACGTGAGAAAAGTTATCATATTGTTTGTATCATATCGTAAATAAAATCAGAATTTCGAGTAAAAATCTGAATAAGAATTTGAATTCCCAAATGTAATTGAATAAAGTTTTGAGTAAGAACTCAAATTGGATTTAAAAATTTAAAAATTGAATTGGAATTACAAACTGGATTTGCATAGCATCTTGTGTTTAATATGAATCACAAGCCAATCGTAGTTTTCAGCGGAACTTTGCTATAAATAGAGTTTAAATTCCAATCTTTGAATAAAAATTCCAATTCATAAATCCATAAATTTTCAGTTTGAAATTAAACAGATACAATTTTAATTGAGTTATAATTCGAACCGCGACACCTTTCAATATTTTGAGTTAAATTTAAAATATAAATTAAGAAAATGTTTCTGGATTAAATTAGCTGCATTTTGCATGGAGTTTAAATAGTACAAAACATTGTACAGTGTTATTTGGCTTAGTAACTGATTTGTAAATTTAGATTACATATTGATTAGAGCATTCTACTTCGTGTTGAGCAAAAATTTGAGTGTAAATTTTGTGTTCTAAACTAGATTCTCAATTGAGTTCCAATACGAGATTTGGTCTCAAACAACCAACAAAATTTCCTTAGAATTTAGTTTAGAAATTTATATTGGAAATTTTGAGAGAAATTTGAATTAGGAATTTAAATTTAAAAAAATGGTTTTGGCATTCCAAACGAAATAAAATCTTTGGTAAAATTATATATAGGAATTGAGTTACAACTCAAATTTTGATTTCACAACATTTTGAGAGAAATCTGTATACAATTGTAACCTTCAATTGTACAATATACATTTTAATCCGAAATTGAGTTATACTTCCAAACTGTACTTGAATGTTGCTTAATTGTAATTTTGATCACGCTCATTGAATTAAATTGAAATGAAAACTTGAGTGAAATTTATAGTTTTAATATGCGTATGATATTCACTTTAGTAACATAGTTTAAAATCAAAATGGATTTGAAAAAAAAAATTAAGATTTTTGGTCAGAAATTTAGTTCCGAGCAGTTCTCGAATTCTAGTTTAAATTGGTCTACTGCATTCGAAAGAGAGGAAATTGATTAAGAGCGAAGAGAAAAAATTGAGTTCTAAACTAAATATAATGAATTTGAGTGAAATTTTTAGTAGAAATTGTCTTCTTTATTTTGCATTTGGGAAACACATTTTCAAAAATAATTCTAGCAAAATATTTAATGCCCTTTATATGACTGACCTTAAAAATCTGCCGTGTTAAAAAAAAAGTCATAAGCGCCAAAAGTCGAAAAATGTGTTAGGGATATATTTGGATTCTGCAAACAAATACCTATTTTTCTGCTTTTTTAAAATGCCAAATATCTTTTATTGAATGCCATAAAATTACGTTATTTAGTAGTCAAGTTTTATAGTAAGACATGACAAACAAAAACAGAAAAATTGAAATTACTCAAAACTACAAAAAGGCAAATGTGACTTTCTTTCTTAGTAGGGCAGAAATTCTAAACACGATTTCAACAAATGTTTTAGTTCAACTAGAAAATCAGGAATTCAGCAAAAATCTGAAAGAATTTGGTTTTATAATAGAAGCATATCAATTTTAAACACTAATTGTTTAACTGACTGCCTTTATTTGCTGCGTTCCATTTAACGTGGTAAAGTTCACACAAGTACTTCTGACTGCACGCAGCTACTCTTGCTATATTTTATAAGTAGTTTGCTTTTCGAATTTATGGCGACTTCGTTTTTCGTTACCAGAATATTCATTATAACTAATCCATATTATTTTAATGCAATAATAATGTTTAACAACAAACAATAATGTTTAAAAACAAAATTTTAATGCAATAATAATGTTACGTAATTAATTAATTATTTAAAAAATCGAGCCTCAGACATTTTTACAAAAGTAAAACATACGCCCTCTTTTATGCAAAACCAAATATTTTAGTACTTAGCAGAAACACTGTGTAGTAAATGTAGTACATATGCCCTAACAGAGATGTCACCATATCGACATATTATAGACACATTTGTTTTGATTGCATAAAACAAACAAATGTATATTAACTTATATATGATGAGATAGCCGAGGTGGTAAGGTGATGGACTGGAATGAAAGAAGGTCTTGAGTTCGAAACTAAGCAAAGTCTAAAAAATTTGTTTTTAGATAAAAAATTTTGAATTGGGGATAATCCGAGAAGATTAGTCGGGATCAAGATCACTACAAAAAAAAATTTTGTAAAATTCGTTGAAATAAAAAAAAATCAAATTTTTGCTTAAAAAAAAAATTCGGAAGTTTGAAGAATCGAACTCCAAACCTTTCGCACATCACTCCTTCATCTTACCACCCAACCACTCACTCATCTCTATAAAATTCCTACTCAGTTTTTCGTTTAAATACTGATAAATTCGGACTTGGCGAAAAATCGCATACAAATTTTAGCTATTTTACCACGCGAACAGATTTTAAAAATCAACATAATTGTCAGCAACGTGACATTATTTTGTATCAAAGCGTGCCACTTCAAGTTATGTGACACTTGAACATACAAAATAAAGTCATATTGCTGACAATTCTACCTTCTTGTAATTTCTGTTCGCCTGTTAAAATGACAAAATTTTTTTGCGATTATTGATGAAAAAAAAAAAAAAAAAAAAAATTTTAAATTTCTGCTTACCTGGTAAATAAAAATAAACTTTTTTTAATTAAAAATGGAGGTATGGCCAACACACGACCTTCTTTTACGAACAGAGAATTTTGAGAAATTTAATTTTTTTTTTTAATTTTTTATTTTTTATTGTTATTTGTTTTTAATTTTTGGAAACATTATGTATTATGTAGTTTTTTGTAAACCTTATACTTTTTAAGATATTTACAAAATAAATTTTCTGGACCAAGGGAGTGGCCACTTCCGGTTAGCCGATTTGAAGTAAATTCACTGGGACCTCCCAATTTATCAAAACAGCTTAATTCTGAAGTTTCAGTTCGATTGGTTAAACCATCTGGGCTGTAGAGAGGACACAGACAGACTGACAGACTGACAGACTGACAGACTGACAGACTGAAAGACTGACAGACTGACAGACTAACAGACTGACAGACTGACTGACAGACAGACAGACACCATTTCGAAACTCACTTTTTCGGACTCAGGGGACCTCAAAACAAATAAATCTCTAAAAATCTCAAGGTCCAAAATTTTCATGATTACTATACTTTATTTTACTAGAGTAAAAGACAGTAAAAGGCAATCATAACTCTAGCAATCACCCAAATAGAAAATTTGGAGCTTTTTATTACAAAAAAGAAATCCTTCAGCCGCGAGGATCGATATCTTACCATAAGAGAGCAGATTAAAACCATAGAGGTCTCGAGTTCGATCCCCGCACCTGAAGGAATTTTTTTTTGTAATAAAAATCTCCAAATTTTCTATTTGGGTGGTTGCTATGATTGCCTTTTTAATTAAAAAAAGTTTATTTTTATTTACCAGGGGCCCTATTCTCGAATTCCACATCCATTTTCCACATGTGGACATCTGTCAAAATTCATAAAAATTGAATTTTTTCGGTACTAAGGGAATATTTCCGAATGGGTATAAGCATGTGGAAAAATTCCCCATATAGGAAAATGTTCATGCCGCATGTGTTTTATAAACGAATTACAATTTTCGAACGTTTTTGTGTGAACTTTGACAGATGTCCACATGTGGAAAATGGATGTGGAATTCGAGAATAGGCCCCCAGGTAAGCAGAAATTTAATAAAATTATCGCAAAAAATTTTTGTCATTTTAACAGGCGAACAGAAATTACAAGAAGGTAGAATTGTCAGCAATTTGACTTTATTTTGTATGTTCAAGTGTCACATAACTTGAAGTGGCACGCTTAGATACAAAATAATGTCACGTTGCTGACGATTATGTTGTATTTTAAATTCTGTTCGCCTGGTAAAATAACTAAAATTTGTATGCGATTTTTCGCCAAGTCCGAATTTATCAGTATTTAAACGAAAAACTGAGTAGAAATTATATAGAGATGAGTGGTTGGGTGGTAAGATGAAGGAGTGATGTGTGTTTGGAGTTCGATTCTTTGAACTTCCGACTTAATTGTTTTTTTTTTAAGCAAAAGTTTTATTTTTTTTTTTATTTACACGAATATTTAGTACAACTAATCGGTAAGAAATGGCTGATCAGTTTTCAAATTAATAATTTATTTTCCAACTTTCCATGATGCATGTACATTTTTTTAAATTAAATTTTATTTTCGCAACTAATTTTCTGCGTTCCATTTACCATCTACTCCCAAGTACTTATTTGTACTTTGCCACGTCAAATGGAACGCAGCAATTAACAGTTTGAGTAAATTTTAAAAATTTACTTAATTGTTCAAGCAAAATTTTTTTTACATCGGAGTAAACCAAGATTTGAACAAAGTTTGGACTAAAAATTCAATTTCAATCGAATCGAAAGTTTGAGCAAAAAATTTGGATGCAATTTAATTAAAAAATATTTGAAAAACGAGCTTGATTTCCAAATTTAACTAACGCAAAATTATGAGTGCAATTAAGCTAGAAGTTTTGTGATATTTTGTTTACAAATTAAGTAAAAATTCCACCTAGATTTGTCTAAATGTGTTTGATTAGAAATTTGGAATGTTGCAAGTGCATTTAAGAAATTTATTGACAGTTTATTTGAGTGTTATTAGAGATGCTGAGTTAAAGTCGAATGTAAAACTCTAGTTTGAATCAATAGGTTTTTTTTAAATTTGCATCATAATTTTGAACAGAAATCTGAGTAATTATCGATGTTGAGTAGAAATTGAATTTGAATAGTAATTTGGACTTGAGCAAAAACGTAACTGTAATTTTGTTTTTATGTTTAGTGAGGGCAAAATTCTAAGAAAAAGTTTTTTTGAATTCCAAAATTTTGGTTGCAATTAGATAGAAATTTTGTGATATTTTGAATACAAGTAGGCTAAGTTCCAAACTCGATTTGAAAAAAACTTGAAGGAATAATTGAATTATAATTTTGAGTGAAATTTAAAATACAAAATTTACAATTTCAGCTTCCATTTTAAAATAATTCGAGGAGTGTTTGATTCAATTAGTAAAAATTGCAATACGAAACATGATTGCAATAAAACAATAAAATTATTTAGTATCAGCAAATTTAATTGAATATTGATGGTAACTTAAATTCAAAATTATGTTTGAAATACAATTTGATTTGAGCAAAAATATGAGCGTTATTTAGTTTTTCTTAGTTTAAAACTTGCTTTATTTAATAGCGTGAATCTGTGAGCCTCAACCGTCGCACAGTGTTCTTTTCAAGTAAGTATCGCCTACAAGTCCAAATTTTTAAGTGTATTGATGGGGAACAATTTTTGGATTACTTTTCCAGCACTTTGTAGTCCAGGAGAGATACTTTATTCAATTTTGTAGCCAACAATTTGATAATTTTTTTCTTAATGAGTGAATTGAACCCCTCTTAAGATAAGGTCTAGTTTTGGTTTTCTTTTCAAAATATGACCGCATATTTTTCATTTTAATCACACATTTTCCACATGTATTGCAATTTTAGTTACATTTTAATGAAGAATTCGAATGCAGAAATTATTTCTACGATAAAACCTTTAACCAAAATAATTAACAACCGTTTTTGTTTATAAATTTATGAATGCGCCGAAATTTGCATTAATGATGATTAATAATAACTATTAAATGGAAAGGAAGCGGGTTATCATGGCTTCCCGCCGATTCTATTTAGGTGTTGTGCTGAGAGTTTGACCCTTCCTATTACCTTCATATTTAATGAAAGCCTTCGTCGCTGTTTTTTTCTCGATCCTTGAAAAATTGCTTGTATTCATCCAATTTTCAAGGCGGGTAGAAGAAGCGATGTGAGCAATTATCGTGGGATCGCCATTCTTTCTGTCTTACCCAAGTTGTTTGAGTCTATGGTTGGGAATCTTGTTCTTCCACACTAAAAACTTCATTTCACCTGTACAACATGGATTTTATCCCGGTAGGTCTACAGTAACTAACTTGGTTTCGTTTTGGGGCGACTTATTTGATAGTTTAAATTTCAAACATCAGCTTGACGTTGTTTATACAGATTTTGCCAAGGCTTTTGATATGATTGACCACTCTATTCTTCTTAGTACGTTAGAGAGTCTAAATTGTTAGTTCATTCCTATTAAATGATTGCGTTCCTACCTCACTGATCGTTGGCATTCCGTTAGGATCTTGGGTTCGTACTCCCAATTATTTCATGTGCCATCTTTCGTGCCTCAAGGTAGTCACATTGGATCATTGTTGTTTTCATTGTTTATCAACGATGTTTTCGCCCGGGTTTCTAGTTTGTCTGATTGTGTAAAGTTGCAGGAGGACTTAAACCGATTTTCTAGTTGGTCAATTAACAATAGACTGGCTCTGAACGTGAGCAAATGTATGACGCTTTCTTTTAATTGTATCCGCTCACCCATTTTTCACCAATATCAGCTGTACAATGAAGACGTTGATCGAGTCGAGTTCATTTCCGATCTTGGTCTGATTTTTGCATCTGACGCTATATTTACCAGACATGTTAACACCATTATTTCAAAGTCGTATATTATGTTGGGCTTTATTAAACGAAACTGCAGGGATTTTACGGACCCGATAACTTTGGAGTATGCATCTCCAGTTTGGACGCCATCCTACCACTGTCATTCCGGGAGGATTGAAAGTGTTCAGAAGCAATTTGTTTTGTTCGCGCTCCGATGTTTGCCGTCCACGCGTGCTGTGGAATATGTGTCCTCCCACCTTAGCAGTATCGTTGTAATCTTTTGAAACTGCAACGTCTACACTATCGCTGAGACGTAGCTTCCGCGCTGTACGTGCACGATATCATTAATTCCCGTATCGATTGTACCGAGTTACTCGTACGCCTAAAAATCTATGCTCCCGAACGCCGAATGCGTCAACGTGATAGGCTTTTATTCATTGACCTGGTGCCAATAAACTATGGTCTTTCGGAACCGTTCCTGAGTCGAGAGATTTGTTCAAGAATGTTTTATTTAAGCTTTTTTTTTAATAATTGTAGTTAGCCGTAATTGTTTGTACCGATTGTAGTCTCTATAGGTATCAAATAAACATATGATAGCCTAAACAATTTACCTTTTGTCTAATTAACGCAAATAATGTATATCAGTCCTAAGAACTATGGCCCAAAGTAATAACGTAATATTTTAAATTTCTTTCATTATTATTGGCCCAAAGTTTTCTTATTTGATTAAAGGGACCCTTCTGAACTGTCAAATTCAAAAAATTATAAAAACTATTCTAAGTTATAGTACTCTGTGAGACATTAACGAAACCAAGCGACCAAGCTCTTTTTAGGGGTTAAAATCACCCCTCAATTTGCAAAAAAAGGTAATTTCATCCCCTAAGAAACGGAGATGCAAGCCTCATAGTCTAATTTACTATTGATTACCGAGCCGAAAAATATCGAATAAAACGCTTGTTGAAGTTAAATTAATGGTTTTAACCCGTAAAAAAAGCTTGGCTGCCGATTAAAAAATGGTTTCGTTAATGTCCCACAGAGTACCACAACTTAGAACGGTTTTTATAATTTTTCCTTTGTTAATAATAACTTGTTAATAGTAACATGTTATTAATAACAAAATAACGGACACACTTTATATAAAATGAAAAATTGTAAAAAAAACGCAAAAACTAGTATTTCCAAGTAAGCCGTACCACAAAAAACACGTTAAGTCTTATGAGAACAGCCCAATATAAAATTTAAAAATTCCTATAAATTCAACCTTCAAAGTGTCTTGTCTGGAAAGTGGTTCATTTAAAGTGTCTTGCCAATAGTTATCCTTGGAGAAATTATCTGGTCAAGTTTCATTTGGGGAGCCCGGGAATGAAAGGCCTATATAAATAAAATTTTTATAAATTCAAAGTTATTAGTGTGTCTATCCAATAGTTATCCCTAGAAACTTGACTTGATAATTTTTCTATAGATACCTATTGGCCAAGCACTAATTGAATCACTTTCCTGATATAAAGAAATTTTAAAATTTTCTTTGCGCCTTTCATTTAAACACATTAAACTTGAGCTGGTAATTTTTCTAGGGATAGCTATTGGCAAAGCTCTCTAAATGAACCACTTTTCAGGCTTGCCACATTAAAGGTTAAATTTAAACAAATTTTTAAAATTTATATCGAGCTACTCCTGAGGAATTCCTTTCGTAAGCAGCGACAAATCAAAACGAGCCTACCTCCTGTTAAAAAATTACTACATGGTAATACCTGTTTATAGCTGGTTTGACAATTTTTCATTTAAAATAAAACATGTTTCGACTGAAATATATCTTCTGAGATAGCCAAGACACTATCTGCATTATCGATATTTTTACTTTCGGCTAACTTTAATAGAGCATAGAATCAGGTATCTTAAAATTATCTAACTCCATATGTGTTTGCCAAACATTTTTTGTTTTTTCCCCTAATTAATTTTGTCAGTCAATACCACTGTGCAATATTTACGATGCATAATATTTAAAGCTGTACATATGTAAAGCTCAACTTGTTCACGGTTGAGGAAAAGGGAATGATGATGATGGGAACTAGATTCGTGAAATGCATCTTGCAAAAAATTTAAATATTTTATTTATTTACTTTAAAATTAATTAAGAGTATTTCGATTACAATTGTAAATAAAAATTTTGGTGGCTTCTCTCCAACTACTTTATCTTTGAGTGATTTATGGTGTTCTAAATTAAATAAAAAGTGTTTTTAATTGGGATACCGATATCTCAAAAATCGAAGTCATTTCTCAAAAACCTACTCCAAAGGGTTATTTGGGAAGGGGGGGGGGAGTAGGATTGATTTTATGAGGATATATCTTAAAATCCGAAGATATTGAAAACGTGTTTTACTTTTTTCCTAGAATCAGTTAACCTATGTAGTTCTCTGTTGTGAAAGGGGTGGGTAACTTTTTAATGAGGTCACCTTCATCTCTAAAATCAAACAAAGTTGGTCATAAGTGTTTTACAATTCTCCGAAAATCCAGTTAAGATATTGGCAAAAGAATAATGGATCTTCACTACTTAAAACGAGTGATATAGCCAGTAGTAAAGCTTGTATATCTAGAAGGCGTAGGGTGATACTTTCATCTGAAGGAAGAACCATTAACGTTGTTAATAAGGAACTGTAGCACAGTAATACCATATATAAGTACGTCTTTTAATAAAAAGGGAATTACTAAATTGTAAGGATCGTTGAGCCTATTCACCATATTTAGATTCTGCTGAAAAAATATAAAAGCACTGAACGTAAAATAACTCAGTAAAAAATGGAGAGTATACGTATGTTAGTGAGAATAACTATTCCAGACTACCTTTACGTAGATATTTTTTCGTTTGCGTGAAAAAGGCTACATTTTAGAACGCCTCAAATGTAGACTGTAAGACAGTGTCCGAAATCTGTGATAAATGTATTTTAGTACTAATTTTTGACATTTATTTGAAAAATATTCCCCTACCTTCACAATTTTTTGTTGTCTCACTTTATATACATTAATTACCCAGAAATACGGAGGATTTTCAATATAAAATGATAACTTTTGACGCCAATGGCATACACAAGAATAAGTTTCATGGTTCGCTTTTATATTGTGGCTAGATACCTAATTCATATTTTCATTATAAACATCCGCAATAATAGGAAATTGGTCTAAACTATTTGACGACCAATATATATACCACAAATCCAACTATTATTGAACAATTTCCTATTTCTGGATATTCATTTTATATTCACGACACTCACAATAACACATAATTACACATAATTACGCAATTTAATTCGACAGTGAAAAATTACGGCCAGAGAATTAAAATCACGCTCCCAGTTGAAAAATGCATCATCATAAAAGCGAATAAGGAAAATCAATTACTTTGAAATAAAACGCTAAGGCGACTACATATGTCAAATATTATCATAGGATTTGACTGTGATAATTTGGGTGTGTGCAATTGTTTCAATTAAGATTAAGACTGTGTCCGAAACCTGTGATAAATATTATTTAGTACTGATTTTTAATAGTTGTAATTTTTAATAAAATTTTCAATAAAATGAAAAAATAAACATAATAGGTGGGGAAATAATCAAAAAATTATTACACAGGGGAATTTTTTTCAAATAAATGTCAAAAATTAGTACTAAAAAATATTTATCACAGGTTTCGGACACCGTCTAAATGTTAAAAATTATGTAGTACTATAAATATTTATTACAGGTTTCGGAGACAGTCTAATACTGTTTTTCTTATTTTCGGTCTAATCGATTTGATTGATTTATGTACTAAAAACCTATGTTAAAACCGAGAATTTTAGTACTCGGGTCGATCAGATTGATTAGATCGGAAATAAGAAACACAGCATAATTATGCTGGATTGATAAACTTGTAATACTTGTAATAAATGTAGATATATACATAGTACTAAAATGGTATTCACAAAAAATATCGTGATTCTATTGGCGCATAACTCGGCAAAGTAACAATTTTTCGACATAATTTTTTCAGGAAGCACTTCTCTCGATAGCATCTATTTACCTGCAAGAAATCAACATAATTTAATTTGTAGTTTTTGAGATTTTACGAATCAGTGTACTACGTATGCTTTAACCGTGTCTGTAATTCTTATCAAAATAACTGTTTTTCTTCAGAATTTTTGTAAAGGTTTGTGTAACTGTCAATGAGTCTAGGAAACAACATCTGTTGTCATATAACTACACATTTGAGAAAGTGCTCAGATTGTTTCGAGATTTCTTAGCTCCCATGCCTCCCCAAGGAACACCGTGCCAGCAGCAATTCTCTACGTTCTCCACTAAAGTCAAAATAAATACCTTACACATACCAACAAACTGAAGGTATAAAGTGATCACCCCGGATTACAAAAGATGACTGCCGAAATACAAAAATCTAATATACGTATTTAGATATTATTTTCACGGAAAAGGCAGGCCCACACGGATCCAATTCGGTGAAAAATAATTTACTTACTTATTTCTATTATGTAAGCGCCTGCCAATAATCTCATACATTCTCTTTTATTTCTCTTTCAAGCCAGAACGATTTGTTATGATTTGGCTTTTGACATTTCGATTTATCAAAGGCTACTATTTTTCTTACAGCGGCGAATTCAAATGTATTTATTTACAGTCGTGAAGTTCTTACGGTTTGTGAACGCTAATTTTTAGTACTTTGTAACTTTTGCTCTGTAAATAATTTCTATAAAGTAACCGCTATAGAATTTTTGCATTTTGTGAATAGGCGCAATGGTTATTGTTTTAAAGTAATTTTTCACTTGTTCTTTCTTGTTTTTTGGGTGTGTATTGCGCACAGGATGGTCCCAAAGTTTTGCAAAAATAGTGAAAAACGCCATTTGGAGTAAATTTCAAAGGCAAATTTATGAATTAAAAAATTAATCGATTTTAAAATTTTTTTTTGCGTTAATTAGAGTAAATATCGAAATTATCAATTCTTATAAAATTATAATCAAAATTAAATTTTTTTGATCCGATATATAACGGTAAAATATTAAATGAGATAATAAACTAAATACACCGTTATTTTATTTTTTTTTTGCTCAAAATAAAGCTTAACTAATTAGCTTTTATATACTCAAATATAGCACTAGTGTTATTTTTTGTTTTTAAACTACACTAATTCAAACATAAGGCATTCTTAATAAATACTCAACGTAAGTAAAATATGAATGAATCTCGTTTCAAGAAAGTTTTTGAATTCGCTTCTTCGCAATTTGCGACCATGTCGAACAAAAACAATGCAAAATTGGCGAAAGAGTTAGACGGTAGAATAAGGATAAAAACAATAAAATTTTATGGTTCAATTTAATTTGAAATATAATGTTAACTAACGATTATATCCCTTTATAGTAATTGCGCTTTGATAACGACTTTTCAAGTGTAATTTGACTTCATCATACTCTGCTTTCGTTCCATATTCAAAATGCATTGTTGATTTCCATGATCTACTCCATTCGTATAGCTGTTGTGGAGTTTGAATTGATCCCTTTGTTAAACTGTAGCGATAGGTACCTCTTTTAAATGTTCCACCAACACCATCACACGCCCCGTTTGCCGTGACTGGTAGCATGAAAATGCTACTCAGCTGCGATGTTAAAATCTTCTTCATGATGGCTTAGATTAATTAATATTTTTATTTGTATATTGTGTTATAGCTCCGTCAGACTTATAGAAAATCGTTTTGATGTTCGATGTTCCATACAATTAGAAATAATAATGAAAGTAACATGTTTCATAAACTTGCACTGAATCTTGTACGATAAAAGCATAATTTTCCGCGAAATCACATTGTACAAGCAGATCCCCTCCTCGTAAAGATTCTTTTTTTTGTTTAAGAAATTTTGATTGCTCTTTCGATATAAAATGATGAGGTATTAACTTGGTTAAATTATAAATACATTTTTCTATAAACTTTGTCATTTGGTCTTTTAATGTAACCAAACTGCATCTTTGAACGGTAATCCATTGTTTATACTTAATTTTTGACACATCACTGTTATTGAATCATTTACGCAACAATTCTTCAAGTTCTTCCAAATTTTTAGAGCACACTTTACATTTTTTAATGTAACATTCTTGTTTTTATTCATCACCACATATAGCGAATGAAATTAAATCTTTGTAATGTTTAAACGGGAATTGACTATTGTCTCGGGGGTGAACTGCTTTTATAGTGCCTTCGATCATCAATTTCATGTTTTGGTGCATAAGACAAACACAAACATAATGTTGACTGCTAGAATCCAATTTTATACAGTGGTTTGGACGTAGTTGTGTGAACTTTGTAAATCCTATTTTAACTTATTTAGAGAACATAGTAATACCCTCTTCTGAGTATTCTGGAAAACACCCTGCCTTCCCGGCATCATTCGATTTATTTCATCATCCTCAAAAAAGGATTCTACTAAGCTCTGTGCAGTATCTGATATCTTATTTTTAGGGATACTGCTTTTAGTTATTGAAGAG
Organism: Tipula vernalis; assembly: GCA_958295665.1. Taxonomy (NCBI): domain Eukaryota; kingdom Metazoa; phylum Arthropoda; class Insecta; order Diptera; family Tipulidae; genus Tipula; species Tipula vernalis. Next base: position 130,954,957 of record OY282558.1, on the reverse strand, counting down.
AATGTACAATTATGTCTTTGAAGTTCCTTGCAGTGATCAATTAAATAACGGGTAGCACCTTCTTTAAAATAATCTTGAATTTCGTGATGTTTCATCTGCTTTGGTAGTAATATTAATAATTTCTTCTTGTCTTCATAATCTCCTTCATCGAACTGGTTTTTGAAATTATTCATAATCTCTTCATAATAGGAAATCTTCTTTTCCTTTTCGGAGAACGTTGGTTCCTCGTCGCAATTTAACTGCTTATAAATCGCTGTCGAAATTTCGCTTTCAATTAATTCAAGCCGTTGTACTTTCCTTAATTCTGAATCTACTAAATTAAAATCTGCTGAGCCAATCCCAGTAATCGGATATTCGATCGTTTCTTCGTTTTTATCTGCAGTGTTTGTTGAATCCAATTTTATTTTTCCTAGGTTTATGTAACACGTATTACAAATGTATAATTTATTGTTTAATTCTCGAGCTGGATTCGAATACACAATCCTTTCTCTAGCGTACTCATTAACAGCTCTCAACTTATTATTGCACTTTGTACTAATAAATGGTTTACAGCAACGATAATATGAAGCCATTATCAAGAATACACTCCTCTAAGTTAAAATTTTAATAAAAATTCAGAAACAATTTTGTCAGATATTCACAACTAATATTTTTTTTATTACTCACTGTAACTTCAATGATACACGGCTATAGAATATTTTGCATTATGTGTAAGCACAATACTACTTAATGGCGTTGGACAGAAACTTTTATTTGGCAACATTAGTGCAATTAAATATAAATGTTTAGATGTTTTTAGGCTGGGGTAATTTTTGCCTTTACAGTTCGTATAATAATAGGAAATTAATAGTCTAAATATAAACATTTACCGTTTATGGTCCATTAATCCTCTTTTTGTGCCAGGTAAATGCGTTTATTTATCAAATTTATTTTATTTACCCTGACTATTGGTCTACACCCTTAATTTGGTCTATGATCTTAGTCATAGGACATTACTCATTAGTCATTCATTAATTTGATAATAGGCTGGAACCTAGGAGTATCCTCTTAATTTTCTTATTCTAATGGGATACACTACCTTTCATGCCAGGTAGTTTTATGGGTTAAATAAATTCAGGATTTCGTTTACAATGTGAAGCAAAGAGATGAGAAATTAAATTATAAATTGTATTACCAGAGGAGAACTAGTAATCTTTAAATTAGTGTAGTTTAAAAACAAAAAATAACGCTAGTGCTATATTTGAGTGTGTAAAAGCTAATTGGTTAAGCTTTGTTTTGAGCAAAAAAAAAATGGTGTATTTAGTTTAATATCTCATTTAATATTTTACCCTTATATATCGGATCAAAAAAATTTAATTTTGATTAGAATTTTTTAAGAATTTATAATTTCGATATTCACTCTAATTAAAACCAAAAAAAAATTTAAAATCGATTAAGTTTATAATTCATAAATTTGCCTTTGAAATTTACTCCAAATGGCATTTTTGCAAAACTTTGGGACCATCCTCTGCACAATACACACCCTATATCAAAAAAATAAAAAATATGTTATTTTTATTTTTTTAACTATTACATGTACACCAAAAACTAAACAAATCAAAAATCATAAAGTTCAGTCACTGCTGCCCAAAAATGAAATTACTCAGTAATAATATGTCGATTAAGGGTTGGTGGCAATATGCCAAAAAATGCCCCTCCCCAAAATCCTCACAAAAAAAAAAGTTTTTTAAATATAATTTTTGGAATATTATTTTAATTGTTTTATACTTTAGAGCAGCGGTTTCTAAGCAAATTTCTTATTTTCGACAAATTTTCAAAATAAATAGAACAATAAAACTTCGTTTATAAAAAAGTCAGCTGGACACGGTAATTATGTATGCATACAAGACCACAGAATCTATCACTTTGGAATGAGTGTGAGGGCCGTCGCAATAGTTATTCTACAGTTTCTCTCCGTACATGCGCCACAATTTTTGCTTTTTATATGAAAAACAGAAGCTCGTTTAATTTGTTAATTTGCAATTTGCATATAGGCTAACTTTTTATTTCATTAGTGATCTTCATCGGTGTTCTTTGGAAAATAACAATGACTTTTCGGTTGTTATTTGTAGTTTTATTGGAATTAAGCGATGTTTGTTTCTGCAAGTGCGATCGTTAAGGCTTAGAACCGGGAACTCTATTCTGCTGTCCTCCGTGGATATAGGTATAAGAAAACAGAGATATTATATGACAGTCTTTCTAAATTTTTGGAGAGAAAATGACCTGTTGCTTGGACAAAATTAATAGTTTCCACTAAAATGTCACCACGTTTTTCTCAGACTTTGATTAGTTAGGCAGTTCAAAATACTTTTTGGGTTCGTTCAAAATGACGGGGCAAAAGCCAAAAAGCATTGGTTTTGAAGACCTTGCTGAAAAATATCTCGTTTACCTGTGTAATATATTCTCTTAATTAAAGCAAAGTGCTAGATTTAATGGTTCTAACTTTGAAGATTGCACTTTAGCTTGTCAGTTTATAAAGAAACATAAGAATCTACTGTAACTATAAATTTTAAAATTCAGCGCACTCTTTCTAGTACGTAATAAAACTAAACCAAATTAATTAAATTCTATATTGAAAGAAGGTACTTGATAAAATACTGTTACTACTGCTGGTATACTCAATGCCGTTGAAATTTGTGTTAGAAGTAGATGATTGTGAATACGAAATCTAAATAATCGAAGTTATCCTATAACAGGCAAAGTTAAAATCTATTTACTCAAATTGAGAAAATACCAGACAAATCTTATATTATTTTGATATATAAAGAAGGGCCTGTTAAATAAAATTACATTGTAATTTCATTGTGCATTACTTACAACAAATTAAATAATTCAGGGAGCAGAATAATAATAAAAATTACATATATTTGTATGTCAGTTCCAGTTCCCAAAATTAAGAAAACAGAAATGTTCAAAAACATTGTTTTAACGAATTCTAATTAAACATTTGTGAATTCAAAGAATGTTTTACAAAATGTGTATACAACTTTAAATTACCTTCAAAACAATAAGTCTTTAATTTCCAAGCACCCTAACCAACATTACTTTTGAAAACTTTATAAAGCTTCACCATAATTATATACCTGAAGGCTTGTAAAGTATTCATAAGACCATACAGAATTTCCATAACAATTCATTTTTGCTACCACCACTCATTTATGCCCGCCCACACCAATCCATTTATTATTCTATGCAGATACTACTTATTTCTATTGTTTTAACACACACAAACACGACCAGACACAATACAAATAACTCAAATAACCAAGCATAGCAACAATACTAAATCTAAAGTTGAGACCATAATATAAAAATTCTTCGTTATTCTTATAAATAATGTTATCCAACCAAAAAAACCAAAACCGAAAACTCTCAAATTCAATTTTCCCATTTACCACACGAAAAACGAAAATATTCCCTTCCCCCTTCCAAAATAATAAATATAATTCCTCGGTTTGCCTGGTTTATGGAAATTTATAGCTTTTATGGTTCTATTAACCCTTTTAGTTTGGTTAACCATCCGCCGCACAGACTATACGCAATTGGATTTCAATCCAATTTGGTTAGCAAAAATATTTGTACGTACGTACATCTCACAACATATTTTTTATACTCGCATGCATGTATCCAAATGTTTATGTGAATTTTTGATTGGTTTGGTGTTTTTGGTTATTTCCATTCCTTATATTTTTATTGTATATAAAGTGAAATTCAAGAAAAAGGACTTGAGCACACCAAAAAAATGTAAAATGTGTAAGAAGAAACCAATTTATTATTATTTTCATTGTTATGATAATTTCCGTTTTTATATTTCTCGTATATTGATATATCTTTTGGGCTTCATCTACAACAAATAATTTGTGAACAAAATCAGTACGAACGTAGGCATACACCGTCGCAAGAAATACCGGAAAATTGATTTTTTTTTTTTGTTTTCTTTAGATAACCAATGGAAATTTTTAACTATTCATTTATTTTAAAAGTGGTTTGTTGGTTTTTTGTTATATTGTACATACGTAGCGTATTTATATAACTACACACCACTTATCAGATTGTAAGCAAAAAATAAAATCGGACGGAAATTTAATTTTCATGTCCACGGTCAAAAATATAAACATTTTTTTTTTTAAGACCTAATTTTGGAACAAAGCTTTTTTGTTGGTAATTGAATAAAATGGAAAAAATAACCAAAACATTAAAACCTAATTAATTTTGATAAGCGGCAGAAAGTCGATGAATTGAATTTTTATTATTGCTCATTTATAAAATAACAACATCTTGAGGCATGATTCATGGGAAAATTAAAAACATAGGTCGTATTTCGTATATACGTCTAAGAAGAATACAAAAACGATTGTCAGATTTTTTGTTTGCCTTACGGTAGTTTTAATAATTTTTGTACAACGACGCAATATCTTAACTTTTTAATGTAAGGCGGTAATTTCATTTTACCGTCTTCTTAATAAGTTAAAATTAATCAAGTAATTTGTACTATGAACATCCATTTACACTACCAAAGTTTGCAATTATGAAAATGATCTAGCTGATATTATTTATTTTTAAAGGAACACCTTAATTTCTTGGGTTCCTCAAGATTTTTCTCAAGAAACAAGCAACGTAAAAAAGAAAAACATTAGATAAAAAGTGTAGTGCTTATTTGAAAAACTACGGGGATTGCTCCCCCTTTCCTCTTAGGAACCGCCCTTGAATCACTGACATCTAAAATATTACACACAATGAAAGGTTTTTGGTTCCAAAGTTAATAATTGAAATTTTTCCCATCACAATCGATACAGTAATAAACGACACACGTTCACAACACCTGCGTGCATGAAGATCATGAGGTGGTTTTCGAGCATTTTCGAGTTCAGCTAAATTACCATGTAGTATAAGTGGTTCTAATCACAGTACTGGGTCGCAATTGTTTGTGGAAACGGCGTTACGATCGTTCTTCTGCTAATCTCGACATTAAGCAATGATCCGCACAATGGCCCGCACAAAGGAGCTTTAAGTTTTCTTGCAATCGTTCCAGGCTTTAATTTTTATTAAAGTATAAAATTACTATAATATGGAAAGCAAAGAACGGAAAAATATTAACCAACATTTTAAAATTATACTCATTGTTATCGTATAATCTCAACTCGTGGGTTATCTTTTTTCCATCCGAATTTTCGATACATTTGTTATTTCGTGAGCTAACGGATTACCTTGATTTTGTAGCTTATTTAACGTTCATTTTAGCGCTGTATTGCAGGTTAGGAGATTTGCGTCCCCCAACGGTTACTTTGTTGGAACGCAGAATTGAAAGTAAAGTTGACGGTTGCTGAAACTCAGAAACGGTAATAACCACTTTCGATTTAATGTCGATTAAATATTTTGGTATAAATTCTTTCAGTTGAAGGAATCGTTCAATCAAATTACCATTGTGTTTGGCACCTACTAGCAAGGCTTTATCTTTGCCGCCACGTTCTTCGACAAATTTTTGAAAGACGCTATCATTTTTCATCGGCGAATGTCGAAATAATCTGACAAATTTGCCAATTTTATCGTCACTCGGTTTAATGTTGACATTGTGACTCGTCAATATATTTCGAGCCATTTCAACTGTATCTTCTTCGTTCTTCTAAAAAGTCAGAGCTGATCAATTATTTCGACATCGCTATCAGCTTCGTCAGAGCTGTCGTCTGCTACTTCACTTAGAATTTGTTCCGAATGTTGAGTTTTTTTGTAGAGCACATCTATTACGGCCAGTTGAATGCTATGAGCAATACAAAATTTAGATTTAGTTTCACTTTCACAATAATGAACATTAATATTCATATAGCGTCGGTTACGCTTCGATGTCCATTCATCAAAAGTAAGACACACTGATTGGACTGATTTTAGTTCGGATTTTAATTTGTCTTTTATTTTGTCATAGTATCCGAGAACCAAACTACGCACAGTGTTTGGTGATTTGGGAATGTCTTGAAATCCTCTTGCTTCAAGGGATTCCCTTAACTTGTACGAAGTGCAGAACACTTTGAAGGGAATTCACAACAGCAATCATTTAAACGACGTGTTGTCAAATATAGGTTCCACAGTTTTCAGTGTTTTTAGTACTTCTTTGTTCTGGTTGCGATATTTTTTTTTTGGCACTTAGTTTGGTGTATGGTGTTTAAGTGCGTATGTAGTCCTTTGGTGGATACCGCCGCTGTTTTAACATTTTTTGAGCATAATTTTCATTTTGCTGAATTAGCAGTCCTTGCACACGCAAAAAATAACTCCGTATTGCCAATTTGCTTCCGATTCTCTTTTCACAATTCACGGCCACAGAAAACGGGCCAAACGTGAAATTTTAGAACCGCACTAGCTGGAAACATGAAACAAAAACCAAATTCAAGTTCATTGAAAACAATCTTGGAAAATGTTGGTAAAACCTACTTTTGCTGAATATATGGTTGAGATTTTTCGAATTTTCAAACAAAAACCAAACAATGGCAAATTTTAAAAATTTTATTTAAATTTGTTAGATATCGCACTGAGCTATTTTCCCATTCCTCTAAGAGTGCACTTCGAAGTTGTTCCATCATATTCGGAGCTGGAATACGAAACCGAACTCTTCTACCAAGAACGTCACAATCACTTTCTATAGGATTCAAGTTGGGACCCTTTCCGGCCATGTCATCTTCGAAATATTTACACGTGACAAGTATTCATTGACGACTGTGTTAATATAGCGAACGGCACATAAAGATCCGTTTCGAACTAATGATGGACTCTGCCCCAAACAAAATCTTGATACATCGGTGAATAAGACTTGGCTCCAATCAGGTTCAGTCCAATTTTCATGTTTCCTGCCAAATTGTAGCCGAGTACTCATGTGTTGTGATAGTAGTTCTAGACCCGTGGCGCTGGTCTTCGTGATTGAAGAGCTGCTTCTTCTAACCTTCGCCGTATTGTTCTTTCGCTTACATTTATATTACGTATGTGTAACAATTCATTGTATGTCACAATGAATTCTAAGAGTTGATGAAGCTACAAAACGGTCATCTCGAACGTTTGTTACACTTTGCATTACCGTACCTTGTCGCCTGGTATACGACCCTGTCTCGTATCGTCACGTCGGAAAACATTGTACGTTACTACGGGAAATCTGGAACTGTAATAAAAACGTAATACACTGACACAGCAAAATGTAAACTCGGCAATAAAATGATTGAATATCACAAAAATAATTTTACAAATTTTCGATGATTAGTTTTCCAATACATTTAAGTTTTCCATGGCATTCCACATTTTCTAAGATTGTTTTGAATGACCTAGAATTTTGTTTTTGTTTCATTGTTTCAGAAAATTTTCACACATTTTGGAATAGATGGTGAATTGGTTTTGTTTAATTACAGCTTTCGAGCTTGACATTTTTCCAGGTGATAATTTTTGATTTGATTTTAACAACTTGTGGTGTTATCTACATGTGATGTTTATTGACTTAGCGACCATGCGATTTATAGTAACCTTTATTTCAATTTCATCAAAATACTGGGGACCTATTATGAAATTTTTCGATTTCGAATTTTTACGATATCGAAAAACTCGATACGCCGTGAATTTACCCTATTATGAAACTTGGTAAATCGAATTTGTAATTTTATTTATTTTTATAATTATTATAACATTATAAATTATATTTGATTTATTTAAAATTAAATATATCATTTACAAACAGTGTATTTGCCACAAAAACACAAAATACCTTAAATTTTACAAAATCCGCTAACTAAATAGTAGTCGAATTTTTCCATGTGCGTTCGAAAAAATCCGATGTGAATTTCCTTTTTTGTTTCATAATAGAGCGGATTTTTTCGATATCGTAAAAATCCGAAATCGAAAAATTTCATAAAGGTCTCAGTGTGCCCATTAAATCCGTAAGTTCCTTCAAATATTTAGAATTTGGACTCCCTGGAAAAAATCTTCGGCAGGTTTGGTTTCTATCTGCATGATATTGGCAGCTCTTTTTTCCTAAAAAGCCCCTACTATGCTTTTATTGATTCGCATTTTTAATAAACGATATAACATGAGCGAAAGAATACCGTACTATTATTGAAGATCCAAAAAGGTGTCTTAAAAATATTGAATTTGTTATCAAGGGATAGTTTCTCTTATTCTAGACGTAAAATATGTTACCGCTGCGATATTTAAGAAAAATGAAATCTTTTTCTTTTTATAAATTTCAAGAACAGGAACATAATGCGTGCACCATGAAAAGCACATAATTCAAAATTATTTGTACAAGATGAAAAAAATAAAGGCTTAAATTCTGCCTTTATCATGCAAACTAATGTTATTTTATTTTTGACGTGATAACGTCTTACATCTCAGAGCCTCAGGTTGGTTTGCCATTGTTTCTTAGGCTTCTTGCCTCAAGCATAATATTAACGCAACATAATATGTATATGATCATTAAATATGGCAGGAAAACGATTTACAATGCTGCATGCTAGAATGGTAGCGAGATAACGCATCATCTGATCGAAGGAATTCTGGTGTCAATATTTGCGTAAAGAAACTGTGGCGGGCAATTAATTTTAAAGTGAAATTGTTATTCTCCACTTAAATTTTGGCAGAAGTTAGATAACAAGGCTCCTTAGTTTTGAGAAGTTTAAATTACAAACTATAACCTGATGAGACCATGTGCTTCATAATGTATATTGTAAATAAATTGATTTAAACAAACTTATGTAGGTAGTCTTATCGTGTCTCCTTGTTTATAGGCGATGTTGTCACTCAAAACGCCTACGGCGGTGTAGACTTCTATGTGGAAGTATTGTTGCGCAGTATTATCACCATATTTATGTTTCTTTACATCTTTCGATTCAATTTTTTTCACGTTTTATCACAACTTTTGATATTAAAAATAATTTTAACACAAATTATGGTTTTAAGCTTTCTTTAGTTATGAAAGAAATATTTTATTTTTAAACAACAACTAGTTTCGAGCACTTGCTGCTCATCATCAGGTCATTTTCTTAAAACTCCGAGTTTTAAAATAATAATTCGGCTTTCCAAGTTTTTGTTTGTGATTGTGATAATTGTAAATGGAGTTAATAATTCAACGACGCAGACGAAACGCGCGGATTCAATGGAAGATATTTCGTGATCGTGAGGATCCTTTTGACTGTGATGATAACACGTTTTTTGTGCGATATCGGTTTACAAAAAGTTCCGCTTTGTTCATTATAGATGAATTATATATTCATTTAAAAAGACCGACCAACAGAAGCAAAGCGTTTCCTCCTCATTTAATTGTAAATATCTACTCAGTGTTTTCCAGCTCTAAAATTGTTTCCATAAATTTAATATCTATTTGGAATAATTACAGGTTTTAACATCTCTTAATATATTGGGAACTGGAAATTTCCAATTTGTGAGTGGACAAATTTTATACCACAATTTGGGACAGTCTGCCATTAGTAAGATTTTTGGTGAATTTTTGTCGGCTTTAATTTTGAAAACAAAACAATTTATAAAATTTCCGAGAAATGAAGTGGAAATGGCCAACATAAAACGGGGATTTTACAACACATATGGCTTCCCAAATATAATTGGTGCAATCGATGGGACACATGTAGCTATCCAAAAACCAGATGTTTGGGATGCATATGCTTTTTTCAACCGAAAGTCTTACTATTCCATTAATATTCAAGCAGTAAGTTATATAAGCTTTTAAAACTTTGTATGCATTAAAATTTGTATTTTGTAAGTTTGTGACTCAAATGCCATATTTACCGACGTGGTGGTCAGATGGCCCTGCTCCACACATGATGCCCATATTTATAAGAGTTGGTCGCTTTTTAATTTTCTTCATTCCGAATCGTTTCCGGAAAATGCATGGTTATTGGGCGATAGTGGTTATCCACTTGAACATTGCCTTCTAATCCCAGTAATAAGCCCATCTGCGCCCGGAGAAGAAAATTACAACAAATATCATAAAAAACCAGAAAGATAATTGAACAAGCTTTTGGCATATTAAAAAGCCGCTTCAGGATAATAAGCATAAGTGGTAGTATGCTGTTCTACAATTTGTAGAAGTGTGTTAAAATTATAGTATGTTGCTTAATTTTACATAACATTGCCAAAACACAAAATGAACCCAATAATTTTGAGAATGATAGTGATGATTCTGGAGCAGATACCAATAATGAGGAAGAAAATGACGATGATGGCACCCGTGAAGATGATGGTGAATTAATGCAATCTACTTCAGGAATAAGAGGACAGATGAGCAGAAACATTTTGATAAATTATAGTTTCCAAAATCAATACTTAAAGCAGTGTGTAATAAAATAAAACATATATTTTAGTAATTCATAATTTGTACATATTCATACTTAATTCAAAAACAAAAAAAATTGTAATACATTATAAATAAATAAAACTAGGTTAGGTTAGGTTGGAGTGGCTGCTTACGCACACTTAGACCGGTGACGGTCCATTGTGATACCACAGGATGTATCCCATTTTACCCCTATTGGAACCATTTCGAGCTACTTATGTAGCGTAAGACGTCCCGCACTTTAATGTTTTCGAGATCCGAGAGGCAGTCCATCCTGAACTTACCTAAGTGTTTGTGCCTTCTGAGAGCCAATGCTGGACACGAGCAAAGGAAGTGGACCAACGTCTCTTCCTCCTCTTCGTCCAAGCAGCTTCTGCAGAAGTCATTAGCCTCCAGACCCAGCCTTCTTGCATGTTCTCCAAAAAGGCAGTGTCCCGTGAAAATTCCTACGACCGTTCTTAATTCACGTCTTCGTAAGGATATTAATGCCCTAGTGCGCCCCAAGTCCAGCTTTGGCCAAACTTGTCAAATAAAACTAAATAGATCTTAATTTAAGTTTTTGAATTTATTGCACAGTGGCCAGTCTTTTAGTTTCAGGAGATATATTGAACTTTTCTTTGCACTTATTCTACGAGGTATTACTCTTCAAAAAAAATATTATTTAACTGTGCATTTGTCGATTTGCCATTATTTTTGGCATCTAAAACTCTTTTGCAGCAGCTAGTCGTTCTATCGAAACAGCGAGAGCTTCTTTTCTTACCGCCAGCTTTTCTTTCGAAACTTCTAATTTTTCTTTGTAAACTTTTAGCAACTCTTGATCAATCTGATCATTTTTGCTATTTAGTTCCTTTTTTCTTTCTCGACTTTTCTCTATTTTTTTGCGCATAGTTTTTTTAAAACACCCAACGGCTTTAATTTAGGATTTGAACGGCCCCCCCCCCTTTGTTGGGTTTGTGTTATTGGCGGTTCTGCATTTGTGGTTCCCGGATTTGGTTCCTCCCCATCCAATACTACAATCTGGTCGTCCTCTTCTTCAGTAATAATGACAATGGGGTTTTCGGAGAAACAATCTGCGGAATAGTTAAACCTAGACATTGCATTTTCGCCCGCTAATTTTTCTACTAATTTCTCCACCCCGTCCGATAATACCTTCGGTGGAGCACATCCAGTTCCTTTTTGGTAACTGTTAATTTCCGCGATCTTTTTTTTTGTGCGCGATTTTAAATCTTTGAATTTATTTCGTATTTCTTCTCCCGATCGCGCTATATAGGTTTGCGCTGAAAATTCTGTTGCCAAGTTTTCCCAGGCTTTGTTAGGTTCATCTCCATATAACTCGGAATCATCTAATAATTAAAAAAAGGGTTAGTTTGTAAATAATTTTATAAATTTTTATCATTTTATATGAGATAAGTTCTCGATGACTTTCTAACATTTTTAGAAGTAGCATCAGATCATTTTCTGAGAAATTTGGTCGTCTTGGCCTTTTTTAACTTCCATTTCTACATTTTGGCTGATAAATAATTATTTCTTATATATTATCACAACAATTTATTATATATCACAAGCACAACAAAAATATGTATATCACAAAATAAAACGCAAAATTATTAAGTGACAGTAGCAAATCGTATTCAGCGGCATGCTGAATTACCGATTTGCGATCATTATCGAGGATGTCGATTTGCAATCGAAATTTCAGCTGTCGCAAATCCGCTATTTTGCGACAGCTAAAACTAATAATTTGCGACTGGATCGAGGATATGCCCCTTAGTCTCTCTCGGGGAAAAAAAACTTCCAAAAATGCGAGGGTACCTGATACCAGACCACCGGTGTTTACGTTGTCTTGAGCCGTTAGAACACCATGACTAACTGCAGAAATAATCGCTTAGTTTAACTTATAATTCGAAACTATTTCCAAAAGTTTTCATTCAACCGAACAAACATAAATTTCAATTTTAATTAAAACTTCGCTATAAATAATTCAATGACTTACTAAACTATTTAAGTCAAGGCACGATATTTGTGCAAATATTTATGTTGCCCTATGCTAAATTTGAATCTTACAATTACTTTTCACCTTTTAACTTTGTTTAATTTGTATTATTATATGCGCACATAAAAGCATTGAAAACAGCTTATTTGTATATACCCATAATCCAAACGAAAGGCCATATGTAACATATTATAATATTGCATGACATATTGTTAAACTTTTTCCTATTCCATAAATTGTTATTATTATTATTTTTAATTTTTCATTAATTGTTTACTCGAAGAAAATATGGCTTAACACGCACACACATAAGTTATTAACACAAAAAAAAAAAAGGTTTAGTATTTTCCGGTCGCTACTTAATTTGACCCAGACCCTTTCTACAGCTATAAAGGTATTGTTGAACACAGCAAAAATTGGAAAATGTTTACTTAATTTGAATTTATCATTTTCCGGTTGAATATTTATTTAGGTTTGGTAGTATAAAATATGAAGGTAGAAAATGAACATCAAATTTTATTGAAATAAATTAACCTTGCGCGCTCGCCTAAAGTGTAAAAACTCATGTAACAGATTATTGGCCATACGATAACAAATTACTCTATAATTTATTTATTTTTTCCATAAAGTCTACCACCAAATACAACTTTTGTTGATGTTCACAATATGAACTAGTAAACAACAAAAGCTTCGAACATAATACAACAGTACAACAGATAACACCAAATAAATTATAAAAAACGGAAAATAGTTTTGTTGTTGATAAATTGGAAAATATTATGAATACCAGGCTTAACATTTTGTATAAATGCTATGTAATATGTGTTTGTATTATTGATGGGCATTAACATTCTTTTATTTTCCAATCATAAAACTGATTATTTTTAACATTAATTGATCCCATGATGATAACAATATATAATGAAAACATAATAACGAACGAACGACACAAAAACATTTTTTTTTGTGTACAGCTTTTTAAAAGCTTTTTCGGTTTTGTTTTGAGCTTATTTTAATTTTACAATTTTTTTTTTCTTTTTGGTTTATTTTTAGGTTTCAAAAACAAATCACAACGATTTGATATACAGAGATAAAAGTGGTTCTAGAAAATTTGTTGACGAGATTCGATTGCCATCAATGAGGGTATGTACAAACCAAAACTTTTTTTGTTTCTTTTGGGAATTTTTTGTTGTTGTTGTTGTTTTTGATGTTTGGGTATTTAGTAGAGGGATGGGTGATTTAAAGGCATATTTTTATTATTTTGTATACCAAATTTTTTTGGTGCAAATTGACTGAAAATTTATTGATTCGTCTTTTAGTATGTATGTACAACAAATATTTCTAGCATTAGAATTTAAAAGCTCTTATTGGGCAAAAGTACGAGCTGAACAAAATGTATTGTTTCAGATAAAAATAGCATCATATTTGATGCTCAAAATTTGGAATATTTAATGTACATATTTTTGTATTACATAACATTGAGCCAATGGGTAATATATATTGCGGACACGATTTTCGATAAGATAATTCTTGTTAAAATAAAAGAAGAATAAATAATAGAATTCAATACTAATTTGAAACGAAATTTGATAGTCAGTTGTGTAGGAAAAAAAAAAGTTGCAAAAATTTTAAATTTTGTTAAGGAAAATTTTCTATGAATATAATTAAATGATAAGATATGACAGAGACCTGTCACTAAGGTAGAGGAGATGGTATACATTAAAATTAATGGAATGGAAAAAATGTATTCCCAAATAACATTTTTAAGTTTGGGAACGGTTAGGAAACGGTGATACAACTGAAATTATTTTCCTTACAAGGTAGAACTTGGTTATTCTAACAGTCAATCAACTATTGAAAACATGAATATTGTGGATTGTTATAGTTTTACTAAAGCAGTGAAATTAAAATTAGATACTTGTACCTAACGAACGAAGCCACATAGATGGGAATAATAGCCTCGGTGTGGCAAATTCCACATTTTGAATTTTCTTATTAGGTGATACCAATTATTTTGCTGGTTTGAGTAATTTATGGTTGGGCCGATTGGCGATTGGAAAAAAGAAAATTGGTGGCTGGTTTAAAAACAATAACTACAATATAGAAATTTGGCAGCTTCATTTTGTTGTGTGCGGTTTAATGCTGAAATTTATTTTTGTGATACAAATTAAATATTTATAAGTTAAAAATAATATTTCCAATTAAAAAAATTGGAAAATTTACTAACAAAATTATAATTAAAACGATTGCAAGAATGCTTAAAGTGAATTTATTGTTGAATTGACATAAAATTGAGTATTTCAATACTCTGTGATGGATCTCGGCAAAGACAAACACGTTAATAATAACGAAGATTTTTCGGAACACATTTTTATATCCCCTTTAGATACATATAATGGAATATTTTTCTATAGCAAAAAGGCTCATACGCGAGGGTACCGAGCTACTTAATGCGGGCTGGGTTCATGCCATAAGGATAGTTCCATCTCTAGCTAGTGAAAGATTTATTGGACTAGTAGTTCAAACATAATCTATGACTTCTAGCCCACATAAAATTAAAATGGACCATTTAAACAAAAAAATTAATTAGCCGGATCAGGGGCAAAATGTAAGCACATTGCTGCTTGTTTACTGCAGATTAACCGGTAAGTTGTTTATTTTTATTTCTTGAACTAATCTACAATGTTCTAGATATCCGAATCTTTTATGGATCTTCATCCATAAGTAGCACGGATTTGAAACAGAAATGGGGCAAAATTGGAGCAGACATTTCTAAACAGTACAGTTCGGTTTCTACCACATAAATGTGTCACCGTAGGAAAAAAATTTGTATCCGTGATGATGATATTGTGGAAGAAGAACTAGACGTAGCCTTTGCAAAGTTGTAGAAGATTTACCGTTTATTGCAGTGAGTCCTGATGGTATTGCTTTCAACGGCGAGAGGTGGAATCTATAGTACCCCGTTAAAGTAAAGGACATGTATTAATCTAACAAATTTTGTGCTTAGATTGTAAGGCTAAGCGTTTGCTTGATTATAGCGAAATTATCTAATTAAATTACCGCTGGTGGGGTTTAATTAGATGGAGAATTAGAAACTACACTTTTGGTGATTAAGTTTATCTGAATTCTTTTTAATAAATTTCGAGTTTAAATACATTTTTAGAAACTGCTTAATAGTATGTTTTTATAATGCGTTATTTTTTATAATGTTGTGGATATCCTTACATTCTAAACTACCATATTTTGCATAGTTGATTAATTGTATGTATGCATACTTCCGTTATTAATATTACGCTTTATGACGCCTTTGCGATTTTTCTGGAAACAATTATTTGTTTATTACTTAAAATCAGGGATGTTTGATGACGCGTCATCTATTATTGTCGACGTTGACAAGTCGACAATGCGTCGACAATAAGATTTCAGCGTCATCTATGTCGACAAAGTCATCAATTCGTCGACAACGTCAACAATTCGTCGACAGTAAAAAACAAAACAAAAATCGTTAGGATTTTTATTTTTTTTTTAAATTTTTTATTAACTCTCTCTCATAATCATACATAACTATCATACATAACATATTACAAATTTCTCAGTTTCTCAGTCTTCAGTGATTTCTTTTCCACTTTCTAATACAACTATAGTGGTAATACAACACAATTAAACAAGTGGAATATATCTTGAGTCAGACTCAGACGTAAATCCGATCGTTTCTCAATGTTCCGAAACAAATTATTGAGGCATCCAGTGGCACAACTTCAGAATCTCAATTTTTTTTCGGCATCTAGTAAACCAAAAATTTCATCGAGAAATAATTACTTATTTGCCAATGCTATACGCTAAATAAATTAACTCGCCAAACAATGACGAAATCACGGAAAACTATAAATTCTCGAAAACAGATGAGCGGATTTGTTAAATGCTTTACTAAAGACGAGGAAGAAAAGATAAATGAATTACTGGCTAAATTCTTCGGATGTAATATTCTATTTAGCGTGGTAGATTCAGAGCACTTAAAAAATTTTATCAGAGCATTACTGTCGACCTACGCCGATAAAATACCTGGCCGACAATCACTTTTATCAAAAATGCTAAATCAACTACATGAGAAATCTGTACCTAATATATCCGCAAATTGTAGTAAAGATTCGGTTCTGGTTATTGACGGATGGAAAAGTACGACTAATAACTCAAACACCATTGTAACGATGATCCATAACACAACCGGTGAAAAGGCTTTCTCAAATGCGTGGGATTTCACAACAGAGTCTGAAAGAGGAGAAGCGTTGGCCGACGTTGTATTGGAATCAACTGAACTAGCCCTTGAAATGTATAATAGTATATTATTCAACGAGCATATAATGATAGCTGTTATTCACGAAGATGAAGTTTACCGATATGAGCCGATAGGCGAGTGTCGTAAATCATCTGAGTGAATAACAGCCATTATATGCGAGTAGAATACGATACTTTGTCCACGACCGATAAAAAATTGTGTTTTATTATCAAATCTTTAAATAAAAAAATAAACCTTAAATAATTTCCGTCGTCATTTTGACGTCTCAATTTAATAATAATGAAAATGGCAAGAGACTATCCACTTTTGTTGAAATTAATTTCGTAAATTAATAAGAAATAGTTCCATTTTGTGTTTTCACAGTGGAGCATTGAATTTTGAAATGTATTTTATCATAGTGACCGTTCTTTAAATTGTCATGGTGTACTTTAATTTAACTAATTGAATATAGTTTTTCATTCAATTTGACTATGAATAATTTTCCAATGACTACTCAACATTTTGTTATACCAAATATAACTCACGTTGTCCCTAGCAGCGTGGGTTATACAATAACAATGGGTTATTTTACATTTTCTTTATTTGAAATCAGCATAGTTATCGGGCTATTATATATCAAAAGTGGATAAAATTTCATAAAATTTGAAAAATGAAATTTTTATTTGGTAGTAGTGAATAATGGAAGAAGGGACTACTAGATAAACTAGCAGTGAATAATGGATATCATTATAATTGAAGAAACAAACATATAATGAGTATTATCAGAGCACCCTGTATTTTATAGAGCCATAATCAAAAAATCTGAGCTTTTATAAGGGAATTAGAAACGAGGAAAAAACGAAACTTTTCATAGTAAAACACACAAAACATATGGGAAATCACTTTTTTTCCTAAGACAAATTTTTAAATTTTTTTTTTTTTTTTAAAACATCTTTATTGATATGGCTACTACAATCTTAAATATTATTAATTCATTAGTAAGGTTGACATTAGTACTTATGAGATAAGCATAAACTTGTGTGGGTCTGCTGGACCAGTATCCAGTTCCCTTAAGATATAATATTCATACGGTTAGCTCATGTGGTTTGATTCGTTTGAGCCGCCTTATTTCGTTTGTACTGTCCAGTAGTTGTACGGCCTCAACGTTGGTGTGGTTAAGGAGCCTCTTCTCATGTTTAATGGCACATTCGCGGATGACGTCGTCTATCAATTGTATTTTTAGATCATTGTGTATTTCTCTGTTAGTCACAAATCGGTAAGCGTTGGTGACCATTCGAAGAAATTTATTTTGGCTACGTTGTATAATGTCTCTATTGGATTTATGAGTACAACCCCATAGCTGCGCACCATACATCCATATTGGTTTAAAGATAGTCTGGTAGACTAGTCTTTTGCAATACAGGTTCATTTTGGAATGATGCCCAATTAACCAGTACATTTGACGTTGTTTTAATCGTATCTGTTCAGCTTTTTGTCTCACATGATGTTTCCAGTTGAGCCTTGAATCTAAATGCAGACCAAGGTATTTAGCCGATTCAGCCTGCGGCACTTGCACCCCATTGAGGTATATGTGTAGACTGTTATTTTTGTGTCGGAGCGTAAATGTCACATGGGTTGATTTGAGCTCATTAAGCACTATTTTCCAGTCAATTGTCCATTTAGTAACGTTGTTCATTGCTCGTTGAAGATTTTCCACTGTCCTTGGTTGTGATTCGTCTACTGACACAATTACAGTGTCGTCAGCGAACGTGCCGATGAATGTTTTATTCGTTGTAGGTATGTCCGCAGTGTAGATAAGGTAGAGGAGGGGTCCCAATACGCTTCCCTGCGGAACTCCCGCTAGAGTTGGATAAAAGTCAGAACATGTTTCTTCATGGATGACTCTGAATTGGCGATCAGAGAGGTATGATTCAAGCAGCTGGCAATAGTTTTGTGGTAGCATTTTGCTCATCTTGAATGTCAATCCCTCGTGCCAAACCCTATCAAAGGCCTGAGATACATCCAGAAATACGGCGGGGCAATATTTCTTTTCTTCTAACGCTTGCTCTATTACCGTAGTTATTCGATGGACTTGATCTATTGTGGAGTGGTTATTCCTGAATCCAAATTGAAAATCAGGAACGTTTACCATTGGCTTTAGACGTTTTAGTAGTAGTTTTTCAAACAGCTTTGATAAGGTCGGAAGCAGTGAAATTGGTCTGTATGATGTTACTTCTTCATCTGGTTTACCTGGTTTCTTCAACATAATTATTTGAGCCGTTTTGAAGCATTTGGGTACATACTTCAATCTCATACAGGCATTAAATAAGTATGTGATCATGATGATTGCTTTGCGTGGAAGTTCCTTGAATAGACCCGGTGATATTTCATCAATTCCTGGTGCCTTTTTTTGACTAAGACTTTTGTCGATTTCTTCAGCAATTTCCATTGGCGTGACCCTTTTAAAATCCTGATTTGGTTGATAGACAGGTGTTACGTCAATGTTGGATTGAATGTCATGGGGTTGAAACACTGTTGCGGGGTGTTGAGCAAAGAGTTCCGCTTTTTCTTTGTCATGTCGAACCCAATTGCCGTGAGCATTTCTTATAGGTGGTACTCGAACTACAGGTCCTTTAAATTTTCTGGTTGCTTTCCATAACGAGTAGTCCTTATCCATTTCAGGACCTAGCCCGCTTAAGTAGTTGTCGAAGCAATTCTGTTTGAAGCTTTTGATTAGCCTATTGACTTTGTTACTTATTCGATTGAAGGTGGTTTTGTCAGCGGGATTTCTGGTGAGATGCCATATTCTCCTTGCTTTTCTCCTTTCATTGATTTGTTCCCTGATTTCAGCCGGGTATTTGACTTCAATCTCCGCTTTGTCCTTTAATTCTGGAGTAGCTAGACTGGCGGCCATACGAGTGTATTCAATGAAATTGTTTGTTTGTTGTTCCAATTCTTCATTACTTTTAATTCAACTAGCTCTTCCAGTTTTGTTCTGAAAAGATCCCAATCCGTGAATCTATTAGTAAGGTTTTGCTTTTTATTTTTCTTGATGACTGTAGCGCTTACTGACAACAGTACAGGAATGTGATCAGATGTTAAGTCGTTAATCCCTTCGACTCTAGTGTAACTGGATGAAATACCTTTTATGATGAAGAAATCAAGCAGATCTGGTATTTTTCCTGCATCCGTTGGCCAATACGTTGGCCCCCTTGGAGACAGATATTCACATTTGTTTTCATGAATGGCATTGAACAAAGCATTTCCTTTCCCAGGAGAAATTAGCCTGGAACCCCAAGCTGTATGTTTTATATTATAGTCCCCTCCAATAATAAATCTTGGACCGAGCTTATTAAAGACGTTATTAAATTTTAACTTCGTTGGTGTATTCCGTGGAGGACAGTATGCTGCCGCAATATTTAGATCTGCGCCATTATATTGGATTGAGATAACAGTTGCTTGCATGTAGCTTTCTCGAATATCCTCTTGTTGATTATGTTTGATATTATTTTTAATTAGTACAGCTGAACCACCTCTGGCTCTTTCACTAGGATGGGTTGTCCGGTAGGAATTAAATCCCTTTATTCTAAAAAAGCTTTTGTTGGAGAAGTGCGTTTCTGAAATAAGTGCAATATCTATGTTGTTTGTATGGAGAAATATTTCCAGTTCTTGGGCTCGTTGGTTGAGCGCATTAGCATTCCAAGTTACAATGCGTAGGAACGAGTTAATCATTTGTGTGTATGCTGACTTTTTTTGCAAGGCGGATAGAAATTAATTTCTAGTTTTGCCACCGTTTCTGTTAAGTGACCAAGTGTCTGTTGAATTTGACTAAGCTTTTTAATAATTTCAAAGTTATTAGACTCGTTATTAACTTCAATGTGTTTGTTGTTTTGGTTTGATTCATCAGCAGATAATTTGGTGATTTGCGCATAGGATAATCCAACTGTGGATGGTGTGATTGTTGTTTGTGGTTTAGCAGCTTTAGTTTGTAATCGCTGTACTACTCTTGTTCTATTATTCTGTTGACTTTTAATTTTGTTCTGATATACGCAGCATCCTTTATAATTTGCAGTATGTCCTTGTTGTTGACAAAGAGCACATGAAGCCGCGATATCTGGTTGTTTTTTGCATTTTGTCGTGTGATGATCTCCAGCACACTTAACGCATTTGGTTTGACGATAGCAAAAACTCTTGGTATGTCCAAGTTGTTGACAATTCGTACATTGTGGAATGTCCCTTGTCTTGTTAGGTGGCTCAATTTTAACTATACAGTACGCAAGTTTTTTGATGTTGTAAACTTCTTTATTGTTGTCTTTTTGTTTTAAGTCGATGTAAAACAATGGAAAGTGTTTCCTGTCTTTTACACCATTAGTTGTGACCATTTTGTATATGTTAGTAATACCTGCGACTTCATGTCCCATTTTTTCTAAGTCTGCTTTAATTATATCGTGACTAATGGAAGATGGTAAGCCTCTGATAACTACTCTATAAGCCTTTTCGCTCTTCAGCTGATAGGTGTGATATTCTATATTTTCGGATTGGTTGCTGGGTTCTTTTTTTAATTCTTCCAGTAATTTTTTGACATTTCTGTAATCATTTTCATTTTGAAATGTAATTTTAATGTCACTATTTGAAAGCGCCTTAAAATTAGTTGATTCACTAGTGGTTTTTATTACTTTTTGTCGAAAAAGTTCGAAATTTTTGATATTGCTCACGTTAATGGGTGGAGGCAGTGGTGTTTTTGGGTTTTTCTGTTCAGTGTTATTTATCACAATTTGTGTAGTATTTTTTGGAGGAGTTTTCGTTTTTGTGCGCCTGCGTTTCCCAGAATTTCTGTTATCAGCACTGGAAACTTCTTTTTCCAGTTCTTCCTCATCTGTGCAATAATCCTCTTGACTCAGAGCACTGAATCTATTATTCTGTTGAAAAACTGGAAATTGCCGCAGCAACCAGTTGGAATTATTTGAATGTTCTTGTTGACTGGATGATGGCTGAATATGGTTGGAAGAAAGATTGTTAACTCGTGCTGAATCCTTAGCTATGCTATTTTTAACCTTTTCTTGTAGTGTAGAGTTTTCTCTCTTAAGTTCAGCAACTTCATTGCTCAGCTGCGCGATTAGTTTCTCCATTTTTTGAAATTTATTTAACAGCTCCTCGCTATTTATAATATTTGTTGATGCACTCGGCATTTGTTCTGATAATGAAGTTACTTTTTCAGTGGAGATTGCGTTGTTTGCAAATATTTTTTTTATTGGTGATCTGATTGTAATGGAGCCCTTTCGGAATGAAAGTTCTTCCTCGTTACTCTTTTGAGTGTTGATATCGCTTAGCTTATTTTTGGTATCATTAGAATTATGTAGCAATGTTTGGTCCCCCCTAGAATCCATGGGACCGACCTCCGGAGAGAGTGGATTTTGCTGAACATCAGGTCTGCCACCTAGGGTATTAGTTTCCTTGTTTGTTTTATCCATTGCTTTTGTTTTTATAGTGTTATTACACTCGCCTCTAGAAGTTCAGCCATTGTGATACATTAAAAATGCAAAACAAACGTTGCCCAGGTGCTACCGCGTGGAGGTAAACTAGAGACAGTTGATGGTTTATACATACATAGTTGCAACGTTGGAGTATAAACCAATTTATAATTGGCTATAAACGGTCAACGCCTACCCTATTGAATCCCACCCAGCACCAAATTTTTAAATGAAAACGTTACAAATTCTTAATTATGATTTCTGAAATACTTTCATAAATGTTTGAATTTCAACATATATGAATGTCGTTGAAGTAAATCGTTTTCATTTTTTTGTAATAATTGATTTATTTAAACCAAAATATAAGAAAAATTTCATAACAACAGCATTCTGGTCAAATTAAAATAAAAGCTTACTACGATTCGTTGGTCATTAAGTCAACATACATTACATAGATAGCAATGATGGCCGTAAAAATTTGGTAAAATCCTACCAAAAATTACCACCTGGGGAAATTTCAAGTTCAAAAATTGTAGGAAAAGCAAAACAAAATCACAAAATATAGGAACGATTGTTAATTTTGGGATTAAATAACTTTTTTTCGTATTTTTCTGTAACCATTTAGACATCTTACGTACACTAGTAAAACTAAAGATAAATTTAGCAAGTATTATTTTAATTTGTCAGAGCCAACTTTGATGTATTTTTCAAAATGAAAGTTCGAAAAATATATTTTAGAAATAATTTAATTTTAATATTTCTGCAATTAATATTTACTTAATACCAATATGGCCTTCTTGTATATTGTTCTTAAAGATATGTAGAAAACTTTTATATAAACATTTTATAATATTTTTGCTTTTTTCATTGAAAAACTTGAAGCTAAAAAACACCATTTTTACTATGGATTTCTATGGAAATCAATGAAAAGTTATACCACTAAAAAAGCTTCTAAAAAATACGTCATTAAGATTATGGCTCTATACTCTAGAAGGCTCTGGTATTATACGTTAGTCGTGGACAAAACTTATATTTATGCCGCTGTATCAAACAACACGGCAAATATGACGAGAAAACAATCTTAACAAGATAACAATCTTAACTGTCTGACTGATGTCGTAACCGTTTGAATATCGAAAACATTAGAATATCGAAAAATTATTTATTGTTGACATTGTTGACATATTCGACATTGATGTCATTTTGTTGTTTTAAATCGAGACGTCGACAATGACAATTGTCGACACGTCGACAATTGAATAATTGACATGTCATTGTCGACCTCACCATCGCTGCTTAAAATTAAATTAAATTGTACTCATGTTCAGTCACAAGATTGAACATACTGCGGGGCCAACAAATTTAGGGACCTTGGCCGTGGAATCGGTCGTTGTGGTGGAGTGATGTCTCTGGATGCATGTTGTCGTTTTTTCCTGCGTTGAAAAAGATATACCCGAGTTATGATTATGCCAGCAGCCATTAATATATATGTTAGCACGTAATGATTACTGTCTGCGGATACCTTGTCAATTTTTTTGTCTAGATACGCGAACTGTTTGGCAATAGCACGAAAATTCTTGTCGGTTAATTCCTTCTCATGTTTAAATATGTTTGTGGTTGCATCTATGATCGATGTTTGGTTCTTGATGAGTTCTAATAAATATTTTTCGTTGGTTTGTGCCTTTTCAAGCTGCAGTTCTATGTGGGAGGCATCTCTTTGATTCATGATGCCAAAAGCGTCACCAAGTATGTATCCAATTGTATTCCCAATGTCCCGCTTTCTTAATGCGTGTTCTTTGTTAGTTGAGGTAAGTAGATTATTTAGTGAGGTAATCTCTTGCACTTGTTCTTTCAGTTGTTGTAATATTACATCACACATTTTCAACCGGTTATCTGATTGCCATCCCTTTTGGCAGCCCTCATCCAAATATTTGACATAGTGTTCTAATGATCTGATATCTTCCCAATATCCGGTTAAATTATAATTTATGATGATTTTCCACTGTAACGCCATTAAGTTTACAGTTCCGGAGTTGTGAAAATAAATTCCTGCATTAGATGGCAATGGCTCTATTGTGGTTGACACTTGCACCATTCTGAGTATCAATAATATCAGATGTAAAGTTGTTTCTTTCTTGAATACTGTTTTGATGTGGTGTACTCTTTGTTGACTTTTCGGTGAGGTTGAACACGTAACGGAGTTGTTGGTTGACTGATGCTTGTGTCTTTGTAAGGACAATCTCGTTGTCAGATTCTGTGGGTAGTGGTGATAATTTGTGAATTGGCCTTTTTACGAGGACGCCTTCCGGGCCTCGAAGTGAAACTACTCGAATTTTTTGGTCTATGCCTGGATGTACTTCCACCACTCGCCCAGTCAGCCATTTTAATGGGGGAACACTCTCATCCTTGAGGAGCACTAGGTCACCTACTTTCAAGTTTGGTTGTTCAGATGACCATTTTCTTCTATGTTGAAGTTGATTTAAGTATTCGGAGTGCCATCTTGTCCAGAAATCTTGTTTTATACCTTCTCTACCAGTCTCCATCGTGATATGCCGTAAATGGTTGGTTCTGCTATAACATCTTGCCGAATTGTTCGTAATAGTGCATCGATTAAGAAGTGCCTTGGAGTTAAAAAAGTGATATCTGTAGGATCTGATATCATTGGTGCCAGAGGTCTTGAGTTTAAACAAGTTTCTACTTGTGAGGTGACCGTTGAAAGTTCATCGACTAAATGTTGTTTTACTGCCTGTACTGCCGCTTCCCAAAGTCCTCCAAATTCGGGTGAGGCTGAACGTATGAAATGCCATGTTGTTCCATCGTTTGCCAATAGTTGGGAAATTTCTTTAGAGGATTTACGAAGTAGTGCAGCTAATTCTCGATCAAGTTGGTTTTTTACGCCCACAAAATTAGATCCGTTGTCGCTATACAGATCACGGCACAATCCTCTACGTGCCGTGAAACTTTTATAAGCTGCGATGAATGCTTCGGTGGTTAGATCACTAGCTGGTTCGATGTGTATGGCTTTAGTTTTCAAGCAAACAAAGATTGATAAATATCCCTTATGTGCTTTGTGCCCTCTTCCCCTTGTTGTACGAATCAGAAGTGGTCCCGCATAATCGACTCCGGTTCTCAAAAATGGTCTTCCGGGCGTGATGCGTACTGCTAGTAAATTTCCCATGAGCTGCGTTCTTGATTTAGAATTGAACCGATGACACCTTATATGTACACTTTGATATAAAATGTCTTGTTAGATTTCGACCATGTATGATCCAGTATCTGGTGCGGAGATGTGCCAAAGTTAATTGTGTTCCTCCATGCATCGTTTGTTCATGTGCTTCTTGAATCAGCAGCTTGGCGACTAGATGGTCTTTTGTGATAATAACTGGATGTTTCTTATCGTAGGTCCATGTTGTTGTATTTTTAACTCGACCACCGGGTCGTAAAACATCGTCATGTAGGAATGAACATAAAGATTTAATCTTACTTGTGTTTGCTATTCCTTTCTGATTTAGAAGATCTTGAATTTCGTTTTTGAAATGTTGTCTCTGCGCTATTTTGATCAGACTTTGCGTGGCATGTTTTATTTCTTCTGCCGTGGGAGCTTCATCACCTACACCATAACCCTTCTATGGTATTAAAATTTGAGTACTTCAAAAGTAATTGATCAAAAAGGTCATGTATTATTACTGTCATGGCTCCCAATATGGGTTGTTTTAATTCCAATTTCCTGCGATACCCCTGGATGCACAATATGCCGGGTTTTCGGATGATTTGACGTAAAACCACTGAGACGGAGTAGGTATCTTCTGGATACCCGAGATTCGATTTGCTACAAATGTTTTAAATTTATGGGGCTTGTTTTTCACCCATCCTAGCACCATCATTGAATCCGTCCAACAATATTTCGGTGTTTCATCAAATTTCATATCTTGCTGCACCTTGTTCATTAGGTTCGCAAGTAAACTTGCTCCGCATAACTCTAACTTTGGCAATGTTAACTTGGTTGCTATTGGAGCTAGTCGTGTTTTTGCTGTTAACAATGTTGCCTTGTTTAAAATTCTGTTGAGAAGTATACCACTGCTGCATAAGCTACTTCGGAAGCATCACAGAATTAATGTAATTCTCCTGGGAGAGTTGAGTTGAAATGGATCCACCTTGGAATCTTTATCTCCTCTAGTTTTGGAAGGGATATATAATACTGTTGACATTTATTTTCTATATCTTATGGCAGGTTTTGATACCAGTTTACACCCGAGATCCAAAGTGCTTGCATTAGGATTTTGGCTTGTATCAGGGTTGGAGATAGCCACCACCCTAATGGATCAAATAATTTGGATGCCTCAGACAGCATTTTAAGTTTGGTCATTTTCCCAATTTTGTTGTTGAGGTTCGCCTTAAACTCAAATGTATCAGTGCCTGTATTCCAAATCAATCCTAATGTCTTTACTGCTTCATCGCGAAATGTAATGGGTTCGAATGCTCTCGAGTCTGGATCGACATCTTCTAAGAGTTGAGGATGATTAGAAGTCCATTTTCTCAGATTAAACCTTCCGGTTCGTAGCAAGCTGATTAGTTGGTTTTGTGTCTCCTGAGCATCCTCCAGGTTGTTACTTCCAGATAATAAGTCATCTGCCGCTCGGCGAGATCTCCGGCCCTTTCCACAGCTTTCTCCAATCGATTGTAGATTATGCGCTCGAGTACTTTGCCAGCCGTATCCAGCATGCACAGTGGTCGGTAGGAGGATGGCTCTCCTAGAGGGTTCTTACCCTTTGGCAACAATACTAGACGCTGTCTCTTCCAGTGTTCTGGGAATACCCCCTCCCTCAGACATGAGTTGTAGACTTCTCTGAACTCATCAGGTCTAGCTCGCATGGCCGCCTTTAATGCAATATTTGTAATATTGTCAGGTCCAGGAGCTTTTTCATTCCCAAATCGTTGGCACGCACTGGCGAGCTCTTCTCTGGATACCGAGGGAACTTCCTCTGGGCCAGGTACTACACCGATGGCAGGGATCACATCAGTTTGCTGCGGAATAAAACGGTAACAATTCTGTTTAGTGTCACTGGGCAGGTGGGAGGCGATGCAGTGGAATTTCCGAGCCTGTTGATGACGATTTTGTAGGGTCTTCCCAATGGGTCACGATCCACTTCACTGCATAGCTCTTTCCAGCATTGACGCTTACTCGCCTTAATTGCCTGCTTAAATTGCTTTCGAGCATCCAAGTATGTTCCGTGCAGACTAGGATAGGACTCCGTACCCCAGGCCCGTTGGTATTTTCTCCTTGCATGAAGGCACATCCGGCGCAATTTAGCTATCTGCTCAGTCCACCAGTATGCTGGTGGACGATGAACATCTAGAAATCGTTTTACCATGGTTGCATTACAGGCGTTGGTGATCGTATTCATCATCTGCGCCGCTTTCGCGTTAGCAGTCCCCAAGAGGTTCGGCTCGTCCAAGAATAGCGTAAATAGGTCTTCCTCAAACGTACTTGCCCTCCAACCCACCGGTTTCCTTGTATGTTTTAAACGTCCATCTTCCCTTGGAAGTTTTATTTCAAAAAATATGGCTTGGTGGTCGCTGTGCGTGTAATGTTCGCTGACTTGCCATTTAGTCAACATTCACATCAAGCAGCTGCTACCGAGCTCAAATCAATCACAGAGGAGGCACCACCTTTACGAAAAGTTGGTGTGTCATCAGCATTGAGCAGCACAACATCTATTGAAGAAAATGCTTCGAGTAGTGCCACCCCTCTTCTATTTGTATCTTTACTTCCCCATTCAGTTGCCCAAGCGTTGAAGTCACCAGCAATGATAACAGGGTTTCGCAGTTGTGCATCAGCAGTCAAGTGGTCCAGGAAATACTCCAACTCTTCAATTATGATACTAAGTGGTGCATAACAACTGTAGATATGCAAACCGTCAACTTTCACTCGCACAAATCCTACGTCAGGGTTATTAGCCCTCTCCTGTATGGTCCGTCTGCCACAAGACCATATGGCGGCTGTGCCGGTTGGATCGATTGCCCAATTACACCCATCCATATTTTTGTACTGTTCGCACAAGATGGCGACATCAACTCTGGCTTCATGCACTGTTTGGACTAGCACGTCCTGTGCAACCTCACAATGGTTTAAGTTGAGCTGGATGAACTTCATAGCCGGAGTGCTTTTTTCAATGCCTCCATGTATACCATGCATCGACCACTCCCTGCTATATGGTTATGGTTCATCCTGTTCTTGCAAAGCATACATCTTGCTTCTTCCTTGCATTCTTTAAATACATGACCATTTCCTCCGCATTTGTAGCAGAGGCCAGCGCGATCCACGTCACACGTACAAGATTTAACTATATGTCCGTAGTGGAGCGGATTCGGCAATCACCCACCCAACACGTACCTTGCCTTCAGCAGTCATCGTTTTGGCTATCGAACTTGGTACAGCCATCACTGCCGTTTGAGTGCCTCTATAGGCAACGCTCAATGACTTGATACAGTCTATCGCTAAGTCTTTCGCCACCGCAAACTTAGTTATAATCGCCTTATGTACGTCTGCCTTTGATGTGGTCTCGTCAATGTCTTTAACTTCGAGCATAACCTCATCAACCTGCGTTAGCGTTTGGATTTTTGCATCTGCACCAAGATAATTTTCTAATGCAGATTGGAGTCCAAGTTCCTTTGGGTGTATATCTTCCCCCAACTCAAGTAGGAGATCGCCCTTTGCTGTCCTACGTATGCGAGTCACCTTATCAGAGAGGTCGTTCAAATTTGAATCCCCTTTAATTTTCTTGAGCATCTCAGCATATGTGAGGGATCCATTCTTCGTTATTTTTATGGCATCAGGACGTGGACGCGGAATCCTCTCACGTTTTTGCCTTTGTTTCTTGCTCACCAACTGCCAGTCGGGGCCCGCTTCATTGTTAGGCTCACTAAGTTCGACTGGGTTTTCATTCGAACCTTTAGCTTCTAGAACTGGGGTTCCGCCAGTTTTCTGTTTCCCTTTTTTTGGGCGTTTTCAATAGGCGAATTTTGTTCATTCGACCTTTTCCTTTTGCTTTTGGATGCCATTTCCGCTTCCCTATCCAGTGGAACGATATTCTTCCCTTTGTTTCTCGGGTTTGAGATGGTTGGCGTGGTCTGGGTCTCACAGCATATTGTTATCTGCTTAGCCAAGTCTGCAATTGTCTGCGTTGTCTGGTTCTCGTCATTCAGTTTTTCAACCTCGAGTGAGTGTTCAGCATACAGATTCCTGATTGGCGTGGCAAGCTTCTTTATTTCATGGTGTACATTACTCCTTGATTTGATGTATTCCCAGAGAAGGTCAATTTTCTTTCCAAGCCGATTAAAAGCATCAGGCTCGTTAATATCCGATAGTGAATCAGATATTTTGTGGTCTTCAGACTCTGAAAAGGACTTCGAATGCTGTCGAAATCCTATTCTCGTGCTACTATTCCTTTGGAATGGGTTGGTTATTCCCCTTAACTCCTTAGAGTTTTTACCGGTTGTCACTTTTGCCTCATTCGATGCCGCACCGGTTTCCAGCTTCTTGTTCGGTGATCTTATGACATTGCCACTCTCCATAAACGGGTTTACTATCTTCGGTGTGGCCTTATCCGACGCCTGTGTGTGTGTGTGTGTGTGTGTCTTTTAATCAGAAGAGAATTTTAATTCTTCCTCCTTCTGATAAAAACTGTAAGTCTTTTATTCAAGAGTTGCTAATAAAAGAGGAGGAATAAATAATCTTCATCTTGGGCATCCTTTCGGTGCTCTCACCAACAGTTGTTTGTTCATCACATGACAGATCATTCTTTAAATTGTCGCTTTGCATTGCGTACCGTTCTTTTGGGGAACATGATGAAATGCCGAAATACTTCTTCCGTGTCCTTAAAGGTACCAAGAGTGACTTTCTTCTTGAATGGTCTACAAGTGATATAATCAGGTCGATTCTGTCGGTTCTCTTTATTTTTAGGCGTCGGTGGTCATTCACGGCATCTTTTGGGATAAGCAGTACCTAGGCACTGATGGCTTTTGCCGAAGAAGTTTGGCACTATTGAGGCCTCCTTCTAAAAGGTCTAAGATTAGATACATGGAGTTTTAATTTATTGTATCTCTTTATAAGTCTACTCCACCTTTTCCAATTTGTTTTTCTTTTCTGGACAAACCGAATATTTTTTAATTTTTATTTGAGGCCTGCTCGTTCGCCTGAAAGTTAATTTTTCTGCAATATTTCCGTGAATATTGCCCTACTGGCTGCACGCAATAACTCCTTAAACCATAAATGAATTCAGTCCCCACATTGGGCATTATTGCATAATGGAATAAATCGCCAAAATAAAAATTGTAAATATTTATAAAAAAGAATGGAATAATTTCCCGTATCTTCTTTACCTAGAAAATTGAACTGTGAAAAGTTTTCAAAATAATTTTTGGGGTGTTATTTCATATCCGACGTATATTTGGCGAATTCTTTCCTAATGGTTACCCAATTACAATAAAAAAGGTGGATACGTTCATGGATCAAACCCACCATAGGGGCATGCAAACAAATATTCAATCTCTACAAAATTCTCTCAAAAAACTTTAGATAAGCGCGGAGGTAAACTAAGCGATCGACAATCAGATAAATTATAACAAGTTTTATTTTTCGGAGTAGGTGGAATCTTGATATGTTTCCAAATAGAAGGGAAAGTGGATGTTATAATTACACTATTGTAGGCGTAAAGTAAGTTGTAATCAATGAAAGGAAAAATAAGTTTTAAGTACATCTGTTGCATTAGATTTAATAGAATTTAGAGCAACAATGAGTTCAGTAATATTGATATTTTTAATGCTGAAGTTACCTTCAGAGGAACTGGCTTGCGCCAAATCATTTGAATTGTCAATCACAATACTTGAAGATGTACAATGATGCTTTTAGGTACTTTCCATTTTATGCTCGTTTTCAGTTGTAACAAAATAATTTTGTTTGAACAAAACACAATCTTCACATTCGAAGTTTGGATAAAACCTAATATAATTCAAATAAAATATCAAATAAAGATAGTTTATGTGTACCTGAACCATATTGTCTCTTTTGTAACCATATTGAAAAATGTAACAGAATTTAATCCATTTTCGAACCTATGAACCTTTGATTATGAAAAAATCAATCCTCCCGTCAGGCCTTGGTGACTGGACTGATTGTGTCATAATTTACATTCTATATATACAAAATGTACCGTGTACAAATTGTATTAGCGAGTTGCACAAATACGGCCACACGCAACATTTACACAGCTCTGTTCATGTGTAAGCAAATTTTTACAATTACCAATTTGTTTACTTTAATTTGAATTAATTAATTCGCGTAATTTTTAATATGCAAAGAAGTTAAGCGGATTAATTAATTAATTCAAATTAAAGTAAAAAAAAATTGGTAATTGTTTGTTTTGTATAATTTCGATATCCATATCAAATAGAAGCTGTGATTTTTACATGTTCATCTGCGATATTATCGATCGTGGCGACTCACGCGGGTTTATGCCAGTCAATGGTCGCTTTACACTTTAGTAGAAATGATTTGTATCCAGCAATGTAAGATAAACTAAAAAATTTAAATTTGACTTTGCCTTCCCTCTGTTCCTCGAATTTATTTATAATGGCCTTCTCGATTTAGTCTATCTACTCTCCTTTGTGGGCAACAGTTTTTCACTTTTCGCGGGCTCACAAGTACTGGCGACTGTTTTGTATTTTTTCCTTAAATGTGTATGCCAGGGTTTCTTGAAACATTATGATATAAGATATACAAAGAAAGTGAGATTCTAAAATAATTTTGAAATTACGGCCAATTAGGATGGAATGGCTATTTCTTAACCGATTTAAAATATTTTGACATTTTGACATGATTTCAAAATGATTTTCGAAAATTGTTGTTAAATAGTTACCACTATAAATTCAGGCCCTAGGGCCGTATTGTTGAAATTCACAGTAAACCATTAGTATGAAACAATTTAACTTTCCGACTGAAATGACGTATTTCACTAGAAAACCAAGAGTGGCTTTCAGGTGAATTTCATGAATAGAGTTGCGA
The DNA here is from genome assembly GCA_958295665.1 of Tipula vernalis. NCBI lineage: Eukaryota > Metazoa > Arthropoda > Insecta > Diptera > Tipulidae > Tipula > Tipula vernalis. The sequence goes on along the minus strand of OY282558.1, from coordinate 130,922,800 downwards.
ATTCGTAGATTTTTAAGTGCATTTGCTTTTTGTAGCTTACTGTAGTTTGAACTCGAGCCGAAAAAACTCGTTATTATAAAAATGAACTAGCGATAATATTTAATATTCATACCCGTGCCGTTCATAAAAGAAAGTCGAGTGGTGAACTGAGATGATAAATAAAACGCACAAAATTAGAAATAAAATTTATTTAGCAAGACTAACTGCGTATAGTAAGAAGTAAAACAATTAAGTTTTGCCTCTGGCTTACACAGCCTTGGTACTCAACTTTATTATCTTTTGTCCTACATCAAAACACATTAAAACTGATACCCATCTATAACCTATCCCCGTTTCGGATAAGACACTATATATAGAGAGAGAGAGAATAAAAATTAAACTGATTACTTAAAAACGCTATAAATCATCTTGAAAACGTTTCCAAAATTCATAATAAATTCGCGTATATAAAGAAACAAATCGAGTAAGTCTTGTCTTTAATTTATAAGGATATACGAACGACAAAATTTATTGTCTATGCTGTTGTAAAAGAAAAAGAAAAAATTATCTTTTATCATAAAACAAATTTTTTTCGAAAGATTATGACAACGATGACAAAAAATTAATTTTATTTACTCAAGAATTTTTAGAAATAGAATACCGTATAAATACAATAAATTCTACTCGAATTACAAGATGTGCAGACATTGGAAAGTTTAAATTAAAAGCTTCACTGCTTTATAGTAAACGAGCACAGAATTTAATTTAATTTATCTTACATTTATACGTCACATGACATGACAAACATCTCGAATTTGCATACTCCATACATACTCTTGTTACATACATAAAAATTCACCGTACATTATCAAATCTCTCATCCTGTACACTGAACCGCAACATACATACCAAGTACAAATATTTTTATATGCAAATTGGTTATCGGTTTTTTCGGATATTTTTTGCGCCATTAATAATTAAATCAAAATTTATAATTGATTTAACAAAAAAAATTATTTATTTTTATCCAGATTGGTAACGAAAAAAATGCAAATGTAAAATCCTGACCTAAATAGAACAAAAAAAATAAATGCTTTTCCATTTTTTTGTTCTATTTTCTGTCTACCAAACCTCCCACAATCCGACCCCAAATGTTTGTTTCGTTATTTTAATTTGATTTTTATGTTATACCCATACATATACGTTCATATAAATTTTTTTGGATTTGGGATGAGGAGGAACAACATTTTTACCCCTATTCGACAGTTTTTTTTTATTTTTATGTATTATACATATTTCGTGCTTTGCCAAATTTATTGTTGTATAGCTATAGGAAGAAAGCAGGATATTATAAATATAGGGTAAGGAATAACTGAGCTTTTGTGTGTTCTATTTTCGATTTATTTTTATACATTTTCATGTTTTCTAGGTCAAACGAAAATTAATATATTTGGCTGGAACACTTAGTTTTCCTAATTCGTTTTAGATTAGACATTTTTTTGTCATGCTAACAATTTTACCGAGTTATCCTTGTTTCTTCTAAGTTCAACCGAATAACTTAACCGAACAATGAATTTAAATTTAATTCGTCTTTTTAATTTCTCTAAATTTTTGTAAATTTACACATTTTACAGGTTTCCTGAAAAGTCGTCAGAAAAGTTATTTTTGAAGTGGTAACTTTTGATCTGTCTTTTCTCGTTACAAACCAAACCAATAAATTTATTGGCTTGGAAATTTTAGCGTTCTTATTTATCAATAAATTGAAAGGTTCTAGTAAATTTTAGCCAACATCGAGCAACTGAGAGTGGAAGTTATACAAATATCTCGAGAAATAGTGCAGGTTCATGATAAAAGCTAATTAAACGGTACCATAAATTTGCTAAATTATATTTGTTAAAATTTAGTACTGTGCAGTACTAGTAGTATAAAATGCATACAAGAAAATTGTAACAAATTTCGTTTTGCGGTTATAAAATGCACCATCGAAAGTTGTACTTGTTCTTTGCTTATATAGCTATTCAGTAGTTTACGGTGATTTTCGTAGATTTTCTCGTAACTAGCCTGATACTATGCTTCACAAGAGTGGAGTTATACAATGAGAGCCTCTATCGGTAATAAATGGCGGAAGTTTCGCATCTTAATGAAATACTATATCTGATTGGGGTTCAGGAAAAGTTTAGATTTAGTTATAATTATCAGCTGAGTGAGATGTGACACTTTTGATTAATTTCTTCATGGGAAGTCTATGATATAAACCGCTAGTCCGGTCCGGTTGCTGGAATATGCTACTACCTCAATGTCAGCGGAAATAAGAACCTCCTTAGCTAAGATCCTATCAAGAGCCGTATCGTTCCTAGTGCCTATTAAGGGGAAATGAATGGTCACTTTTTGAAGGTCAGATTCACAAAGGTAAGCTTTTTGGTACTTTCAATATTACGCGATTAGGACCTTCAGTGTTTTCAACAAATTAATGATATTATATATCTGGCAGTATCCATCACACAAAGCAATATTTGAATATTTGCTTTCGCAGCCAAGAAGACATTTAGCAAATTTAGCCCTGTGTTTATCAAATCTGATTTTATTTCTTCAAGTAATGTATCCTGATGGTAAGCTTCAGTATCATGCATGTCTTAACGTCGTTGATTACTGTCGACATACCTGTAAAAATCTAGAGCATCGGTTAAAACTATATAGCTAGATTTGTTAGTCTGTCTTAATTTTGAATGTCGAGGACTTACTTCGGAATGGCTATCAAAAATGACCTGGAATGACATCCCATGAATCTATCTAACGGATATCATTCTTTTATAGAAATGACCTTCTGAACGTGGAAGGAAATACCGTGGCTATCAGAAATAATAGACGTGGCAGTCATTGTGTTAATACTATTGTAAGTAGGTACCCAGATAAAAATCGCCTCTCGTGTCTCAGTTTACGAGCAAAATACTTGCTCAATTTAACATTCCTATGTTTCTCAGTAATTGGTTTATAATCTTGCACAGAATATTAGATTTTGAAAAGAGTGCTATCATCATATTCTTAAGAACTTAGTTATTTTCAGGGTAAACTTTTATTGGGAAAACCAATATTTTCGTACTCCATGTCACTATCGCCATCCGATAACACAAAATCAGAGCTTCCTCACAATCGATGTCTGGGACGTTCGATTGTGGGAGTCAGTTTGTGCTCCTTTAGGCTGACTGGGAAAAGTTTAGCGACTCCTTCGTTAATTGACTTTTCTTCTTGGCCACTGCTTGCTATTGGTTTGGCCGTCGCTACATAGAATATGATGACCTCCCCGTGTCCTTCTGCTTTCATAAACCAATACCTGATTTTATTGCTCATGTCTCGGTATTTTCATTGACAGTTTGGTGATAGCTCTATGCTAGATGATGACCTTCATTATTTCGACATAACTATTGCATTGTTATTCCGGAGTAGTTTGTAAAGCTTCCGCTCTTTTACTTTTATGAGCCACTATTAACTAAGGTGTTGCTCCATCGAATATTGATGACTTTAACTTGGTCTGAACTCTGCGCCATTGTTCCATTTGCCTTGACATCTTGCAACTCTTTCCTTAGGTGCTGACATTTTTCTTCAACCTAGCGAATCTGTTTGGAATTCCGTCTACAATTTAGGCACTACAATACTTCGTCATTTGGTTTTGAATTTCTTCTCCTTGTTGCTCCATCTGTTGTTTAATCTCACCCAGTTGTTACTTTTTCTGGTGTTTCGTTTCTTAGTTTCACTGCTTAATTTTTCCCAAATATCCATTCATCGTTTTGGTTCATCACAAAACGAAACTTCCAAAAAATACTTGTGCAGTTTTGACCAATGTTTGCGTTTCTTCTTTCTTTCTACCTTCACCACATCCGTATCTGCTTTCCAAAAAGGAAACGGACCACCAACGTTACCACCTTCCTAACAAGATTTGTAATCTTCGCCTGATGTGGGTTAACATTGATATGAAGTAGCTAACCAATATTTTTGTTAGCTGACGGTTTCCTGGAATAATTATAGGGTGCTTCATATTGAAATTTATATCTGCATTTTCTAGTCGTTTGCCCCTCTCAAGGTCCCAGTCATGTCTAAGAAAAGGTAAAAATTAGTATTTTTGCTTTTTCTTAATTGTTTTTCTAAGTTCAACAGTTTAACCTCTTCAGGAAATGCTTTGTTTTGGATGTATCGTAAAATAAATTCTTCGGCTATTGCTAACTCGTTGACCAAAATACCACCAGATTCCCTTTCGATGACGCACCTATTGGAATTACAGAAAATTGTTGCATATTTTAAGAGTCTGCTGAATAACTGAGTTAATAGCTGGTTTGGCCTTTTAAAATTCGTAAAACTGACTGCGAAGTCAGTCCTACGACTGCTTTCAGTTACTTCTTCAGCAATGTCCATGAAAATTATTTTTCACAATTGTTAATTTCGCTTGGTGTTATTCCTCTATGTAGACGCGCAGTAAGCAGGATTTTCTTGCGAAGGGACAAGTAACCGTAGATTTCTGCTTGTAAAAGGAAGTGTCTGATGTGTCGATTTGCGATAAAGCTAGGCCATGTTTTCGGTGGCTTAGAAAATGTATTTAAAACAATTGTTGAATCATTGTATACAAATGTGATAGGTTTTGATTCAACTTCTGACGATTTTAATGTTGACCGCAATAATTTAACCAACAGCTTTGGCATCGAAATGGATTTTATTTGGGCTACCTCGTTTGCTGCTACTATTGTCACTTTCACATCACCCTGGGATAGAACTTGTAACGTTATCAAATAAATCAAAAACCTCAAAATCACTGGAGGGCTAAGCTCATTTGACCGCATTGAGGACAAGCATTAGTGCACAAGTAAAGAGATTGCACCACCACATATTTACAGGAGAGAAACGAAAACATACTGGAGAGATGCTAAGACTCCGATGCTTTGCCCTCATGAGGTGAGAACCCATGGTGCAACCGACCATCACGAAACGGCTAACATATATGCCATGCTAATCTCCGGACGTAGTCTTGCCGGAGACCAACATCGTCAGAGAAAAAAAGTATAATTATAAAATGAAATGATATCCTCCGCCGTTGACCCCACGACCGCACTTTCAGCGTTCTGCCGTGAGACGCGGGATACTTTTAAATATACATAATAATAGCTGGTACTTCTCTCTCCACGCTCAGGGCACATGAAACTACGAGGAGGAACGATCCCGCGAAATCAACGACGCAAGCACAGGAATTATCGTGAGCGCCGCTCCCTGAAGTAGCCAGACATAAAATTTATTAGAAGAACTGTGTAACTAAATACAAGGTTACGACGAATGAAGGAGACTAAGGGAAATAAATTTCCAACGGATAAATTTTCAACGGAAAATACGTATTTATGTTTTCAGAAGCGCATTAAAATTTCCAACATTTTTTGTTATCCCGTTGCGCCGATCAGCAGTCAGCCATTTAAGGAATGTCCATTTGAAAATTTCGCCAATCCACCAAAAACGACCCGTAACCGCGTCGTGGTACTTTATCCTTTTATTCGTCCATGAATATATATGAACAATATATTAGTGTAATTTGGGTTTAACTGAATGTCTTCTAATTCCGACCTCGTAATTCGGCTGATATAATTCGAACTATCCAGCCAAATTATTTACTTGATTAATCTGCTCGGTTCGAGAAAAGTCGATAGGTCACCTTTTATTGAAAGTAGGATTAGCCCTTGGTAATAATTCAACAAATTCGATTGGCATCTTAAATATCTTAGATGGTAGATTTGAGGTAATATTCGATACGATCAATGCTTCTTCTTTTCTGGCAAATGAATGTTATTGGTAATTTAAATCACTACTATTGGTACCGTTGCATTGGCAGTTTTTACGATGGAGGTCAATACCAATTCTTTCTGGTTTGTTGGTGAACACAAAATTTGAGCACTGGTACTGGTTTCTGGATTGTAATTATTGGTAGTGGGTTCATCCCAGAAAATGTTGGGCATTCATATACAGTTAATGATTTTCGCCATCGCAAAGTAGACAAGAAAACTCTGAAGAAACATTGAAAGCCTTTACAGATTTCTAGTCTTTTGAAGGCTGGCTTATTTTTTACGGGTGCTTCAACTAACGAAAATATTCTTCGAATAAGGAAGTTTAAAAATGTTTAGAGTGGTGGGCAATTTTTTTCTGCCGTCTCTGCCGTCACGTTTTTCTGTTTCATTTCCTAAAGCCTTCAATGCCCTAATTACTTCGTCGAAATTATCGAGTACTGAAACAAACGATGCAGAATAGACTTCTTTTTGTTGTAACGTTTAAGTAAACGCTGGAAGGCCTCGACATAACTAGCAACATAAACTCTTAGGTGTCGTCTGTGTAAGTTGTATGCATTACTCTTAAGTAACCTCTTTAAATATTAAAATTTTTATGCCGATGAGTTCTTAAGAATCGTTGAGGTGAATATATCCTAAAAATATTGACAATCCGCCAGATTGCCGTAGAATGTTGGCATAAGTAAAGAAGTGAGATTTAGCATTTGCCTCAGTGGTACTATTAAGTGTTTGTTTAAGATTAACTGGATTGGTTACACCTGACTCATTTCATTGATCGTCGATCACGTCAACGGGATCCCGCGATCTCGTTTTTGTCTCAAAAGTGCGACCGGGTAATTCTAAGGTTTTCCCAGTTTCGATTTTTTTATATCAATAATCACATATGAATAATATTTTATAGTAAAACCTTAGTTTAAGAGACTAATTGGGGATTGGCCTCTCTCTTATTTCCTATAATAAGCAGAAAAATAGGAAGGAACTTCGTTCATTCTAAACCGATGAATCCAGCATGTGGACGATGGAAATAGAATTCTAAAATGAGTTTTAGATGAAGCTCTGGAATATGACCAATTAGGAATTAATTTATTCGTTCCTCAACAGATTATAATGAAATTCGGCATGTATATAACCAAATCGGCAAATATATAACCAAATTCCTTCCTCATTAGACATATTCCAGAACTTCATTTAAAACTCATTTTAGAATCATATTTCGAAATGGTTAAAAAATAACCAAGTTCCTTCCTAATTGGCCTACATTTGAGTTGAAAATGGTATTTATGGGTAAACTTCTGTATGAAATATTTAAATTTTCTACTTTCGGATCTAAGTGACAGTGAGAAACAGACAGGCCAATCCCCAATTAGTCTCTTAAACCAAGGTTTTTCTGTAATTTCTTGTTCCTATGCGACAATAAAGATACAGAATATAAAATAAATAAATTGAAACCGGAAAATCACGGGATATCGGGGAACCAGGAACAATCCTAGTCGTTGAAAAACCCTAATCGTTATTATTATTAAAGAGTTTGGTCAACTGGCCAGATCTTCGTTTAATATACCCATCCATTTCAAAGTAAATTTAATTAATTAGCGGTAAATTAGATTATTTTAGAATTTAATAAATATTTAAAGATACTTATCAGGTTGTAAAATATTATCCTAGAGTCCAACGTTGTCGCTCTTAGACATTTAGATAAGTTGTTGATGTACTTGTGCTCCACAACCATTCGCATTTTGCATCCATTTGATTTAATTTAAAAAAAAAGCTGTTAGCATTGTGTCTTTATTAGTAGCATGATTGATCCTTTCATGCATATTTTCTTCCGTAAATATAACAATTTGTTCATCTAGTAGATGGATTGGAAGTCTTATAATAACGTGCGATTGCTCGTGCATGTTGAAACTGAATAGGCGCCAGGCTGCTTCAGGAGCACTAACATACCTGTTGACCAAGTATGATTCAATTTCATCATGGTTGAGCCTACTGTGTTAAGCAAACAAAAGCAAAACTCAACACCACCGAAAAAAAAAAACGAAAAACATAATATTCGACCAACACAGTAAAAAAAGAAAGCAATGCAACTATGTTTAAAAAATTTAAATGTTTCATTATCAACTTCACAATTTTCGGCTTCATTAGCAAATTATATTATAGATAGTTCAAATCTATAAGTTTCACCTTATTCTAAGAAAATTTTATTAAAATTAATTTAATTTCATTCAAGCTGCGTACTTGCTCCTGTAGCACAGTAAATTTTCAATAAAATTGAATTTTCTAAGAAATGTTTAGAAATAATCGAGCAATCAAAATGAAAATTGTCACAGCAATTACAGGTCCCGAAACCTATTGATAGAGGTATCAACCATCGTAATCGGACCATTTTAGATTTTTGCCGCCCAAAAACTTGTGGGCTATAGCACAGTTAATTTTCAATAAAATTGAATTTTCTAAGAAATGTTTAGAAATAATCGAGCAATCAAAATGAAAATTGTCATATCAATTACAGGTCCCGAAACCTTTTGATAGAGGTATCAACCATCGTAATCGGACCATTTTAGATTTTTGCCGCCCAAAAACTTGTGGGCTAGAGCACAGTTAATTTTCAATAAAATTGAATTTTCTAAGAAATGTTTAGAAATAATCGAGCAATCAAAATGAAAATTGTCATATCAATTACAGGTCCCGAAACCTTTTGATAGAGGTATCAACCATCGTAATCGGACCATTTTAGATTTTTGCCGCCCAAAAACTTGTGGGCTATAGCACTGTTAATTTTCAATAAAATTGAATTTTATAAGACATGTTTAGAAATAATCGAGCAATCAAAATGAAAATTGTCACAGCAATTACAGGTCCCGAAACCTATTGATAGAGGTATCAACCATCGTAATCGGACAATTTTAGATTTTTGCCGCCCTAAAACTTGTGGGCTATAGCACTGTTAATTTTCAATAAAATTGAATTTTATAAGAAATGTTTAGAAATAATCGAGCAATCAAAATGAAAATTGTCACAGCAATTACAGGTCCCGAAACCTATTGATAGAGGATCAACCGTCGTAATCGGACAATTATAGATTTTTGCCGCCCAAAAACTTTTGGGCTATAGCACAGTTAATTTTCAATAAAATTGAATTTTCTAAGAAATGTTTAGAAATAATCGAGCAATCAAAATAAAAATTGCCACAGCAATTTCAGGTACCGTAACCTATTGATAGAGGTATCAACCATCGTAATCGGACCATTTTAGATTTTTGCCGCCCTAAAACTTGTGGGCTATAGCACAGTTAATTTTCAATAAAATTGAATTTTCTAAGAAATGTTTAGAAATAATCGAGCAATCAAAATGAAAATTGTCACAGCAATTACAGGTACCGAAACCTATTGATAGAGGTATCAACCATCGTAATCGGACCATTTTAGATTTTTGCCGCCCAAAAACTTGTGGGCTAGCACAGTTAATTTTCAATAAAATTGAATTTTCTAAGAAATATTTAGAAATAATCGAGCAATCAAAATGAAAATTATCACAGCAATTACAGGTCCCAAAACCTATTGATAGAGGTATCAACCATCGTGATCGGACCATTTTAGATTTTTGCCGCCCAAAAACTTGTGGGCTATAGCACAGTTAATTTTCAATAAAATTGAATTTTCTAAGAAATGTTTAGAAATAATCGAGCAATCAAAATAAAAATTGCCACAGCAATTTCAGGTACCGTAACCTATTGATAGAGGTATCAACCATCGTAATCGGACCATTTTAGATTTTTGCCGCCCTAAAACTTGTGGGCTATAGCACAGTTAATTTTCAATAAAATTGAATTTTATAAGAAATGTTTAGAAATAATCGAGCAATCAAAATGAAAATTGTCACAGCAATTACAGGTACCGAAACCTATTGATAGAGGTATCAACCATCGTAATCGGACCATTTTAGATTTTTGCCGCCCAAAAACTTGTGGGCTAGCACAGTTAATTTTCAATAAAATTGAATTTTCTAAGAAATATTTAGAAATAATCGAGCAATCAAAATGAAAATTATCACAGCAATTACAGGTCCCAAAACCTATTGATAGAGGTATCAACCATCGTGATCGGACCATTTTAGATTTTTGCCGCCCAAAAACTTGTGGGCTAGAGCACAGTTAATTTTCAATAAAATTGAATTTTATAAGAAATGTTTAGAAATAATCGAGCAATCAAAATGAAAATTGTCACAGCAATTACAGGTCCCGAAACCTATTGATAGAGGTATCAACCATCGTAATCGGACGAATTTAGATGTTTGCCGCCCAAAAACTTGTGGGCTATAGCTCACAAGTTTTTGGCAGCATTGACGCTTAAAAACTTGTGGGCTATTATTGCACAGTTAATTTTCAATAAAATTGAATTTTATAAGAAATATTTAGAAATAATCGAGCAATCAAAATGAAAATTCTCACAGAAATTACAGGTCCCGAAACCTATTGATAGAGGTATCAACCATCGTAATCGGACCATTTTAGATTTTTGCAGCCCAAAAACTTGTGGGCTATAGCACAGTTAATTTTCAATAAAATTGAATTTTATAAGAAATGTTTAGAAATATCGAGCAATCAAAATGAAAATTGTCACAGCAATTACAGGTACCGTAACCTATTGATAGAGGTATCAACCATCGTGATCGGACCATTTTAGATTTTTGCCGCCCTAAAACTTGTGGGCTGCACAGTTGATTTTCAATAAAATTTAATTTTCTAAGAAATGTTTAGAAATAATCGAGCAATCAAAATGAAAATTGTCACAGCAATTACAGGGTCCCGAAACCTATTGATAGAGGTATCAACCATCGTAATCGGACCATTTTAGATTTTTGCCGCCCAAAAACTTGTGGGCTATAGCACAGTTAATTTTCAATAAAATTGAATTTTCTAAGAAATAATTAGAAATAATCGAGCAATCAAAATGAAAATTGTCAGAGCAATTACAGGTCCCGAAACCTATTGATAGAGGTATCAACCATCGTGATCGGACCATTTTAGATTTTTGCCGCCCAAAAACTTGTGTGCACAGTTAATTTTCAATAAAATTGAATTTTATAAGAAATGTTTAGATATAATCGAGCAATCAAAATGAAAATTGTCACAGCAATTACAGGTCCCGAAACCTATTGATAGAGGTATCAACCATCGTGATCGGACCATTTTAGATTTTTGCCGCCCAAAAACTTGTGGGCTATAGCACAGTTGATTTTCAATAAAATTGAATTTTATAAGAAATGTTTAGAAATAATCGAGCAATCAAAATGAAAATTGTCACAGCAATTACAGGTCCCGAAACCTATTGATAGAGGTATCAACCATCGTAATCGGACCATTTTAGATATTTGCCGCCCAAAAACTTGTGGGCTATAGCACAGTTAATTTTCAATAAAATTGAATTTTCTAAGAAATGTTAAGAAATAATCGAGCAATCAAAATGAAAATTGTCACAGCAATTACAGGTCCCGAAACCTATTGATAGAGGTATCAACCATCGTGATCGGACCATTTTAGATTTTTGCCGCCCAAAAACTTGTGGGCTATAGCACAGTTAATTTTCAATAAAATTGAATTTTCTAAGAAATGTTTAGAAATAATCGAGCAATAAAAATGAAAATTGTCACAGCAATTACAGGGTCCCGAAATCTATTGATAGAGGTATCAACCATCGTAATCGGACCATTTTAGATTTTTGCCGCCCAAAAACTTGTGGGCTATAGCACAGTTGATTTTCAATAAAATTGAATTTTCTAAGAAATGTTTAGAAATAATCGAGCAATCAAAATGAAAATTCTCACAGCAATTACAGGTCCCGAAACCTATTGATCAACCATCGTGATCGGACCATTTTAGATTTATGCCGCCCAAAAACTTGTGGGCTATAGCACAGTTAATTTTCAATAAAATTGAATTTTCTAAGAAATGTTTAGAAATAATCGAGCAATCAAACTGAAAATTGTCACAGCAATTACAGGTCCCGAAACCTATTGATTGAGGTTTTAACCATCGTAATCGGACCATTTTAGATTTTTGCCGGCCAAAAACTTGTAGGCTATAGCACAGTTAATTTTCAATAAAATTGAATTTTCTAAGAAATGTTTAGAAATAATCGAGCAATCAAAATGAAAATTGTCACAGCAATTACAGGTCCCGAAACCTATTGATAGAGGTATCAACCATCGTAATCGGACCATTTTAGATTTTTGCCGCCCAAAAACTTGTGGGCTATAGCACAGTTAATTTTCAATAAAATTGAATTTTCTAAGAAATGTTTAGAAATAATCGAGCAATCAAAATGAAAATTGTCACAGCAATTACAGGTCCCGAAACCTATTGATTGAGGTATCAACCATCGTAATCCGACCATTTTAGATTTTTGCCGCCCAAAAACTTGTGGGCTATAGCACAGTTAATTTTCAATAAAATTGAATTTTATAAGAAATGTTTAGAAATAATCGAGCAATCAAAATGAAAATTGTCACAGCAATTGCAGGGTCCCGAAACCTATTGATAGAGGTATCAACCATCGTGATCGGACCATTTTAGATTTTTGTCGCCCAAAAACTTGTGGGCTATAGCACAGTTAATTTTCAATAAAATTGAATTTTCTAAGAAATGATTAGAAATAATCGAGCAATCAAAATGAAAATTGTCACAGCAATTACAGGTCCCGAAACCTATTGATAGAGGTATCAACCATCGTAATCGGACCATATTTTTGCCGCCCAAAAACTTGTGGGCTATAGCACAGTTAATTTTCAATAAAATTGAATTTTCTAAGAAATGTTTAGAAATAATCGAGCAATCAAAATGAAAATTGTCACAGCAATTATAGGTCCCGAAACCTATTGATAGAGGTATCAACCATCGTGATCGGACCATTTTAGATTTTTGCCGCCCAAAAACTTGTGGGCTAGAGTACAGTTAATTTTCAATAAAATTGAATTTTCTAAGAAATGTTTAGAAATAATCGAGCAATCAAAATGAAAATTGTCACAGCAATTACAGGGTCCCGAAACCTTTTGATAGAGGTATCAACCATCGTAATCGGACCATTTTAGATTTTTGCTGCCCATAAACTTGTGGGCTATAGCACAGTTAATTTTCAATAAAATTGAATTTTCTAAGAAATGTTTAGAAATAAACGAGCAATCAAAATGAAAATTGTCACAGCAATTACAGGTCCCGAAACCTATTGATAGACGTATCAACCATCGTGATCGGACCATTTTAGATTTTTGCCGCCCTAAAACTTGTGGGCTATAGCACAGTTAATTTTCAATAAAATTTAATTTTCTAAGAAATGTTTAGAAATAATCGAGCAATAAAAATGAAAATTGTCACAGCAATTACAGGTCCCGAAACCTATTGATCGAGGTATCAACCATCGTGATCGGACCATTTTAGATTTTTGCCGCCCAAAAACTTGTGGGCTATAGCACAGTTAATTTTCAATAAAATTGAATTTTATAAGAAATGTTTAGATATAATCGAGCAATCAAAATGAAAATTGTCACAGCAATTACAGGTACCGTAACCTATTGATAGAGGTATCAACCATCGTGATCGGACCATTTTAGATTTTTGCCGCCCAAAAACTTGTGGGCTATAGCACAGTTGATTTTCAATAAAATTGAATTTTATAAGAAATGTTTAGAAATAATCGAGCAATCAAAATGAAAATTGTCTCAGCAATTACAGGTACCGTAACCTATTGATAGAGGTATCAACCATCGTGATCGGACCATTTTAGATTTTTGCCGCCCAAAAACTTGTGGGCTATAGCACAGTTAATTTTCAATAAAATTGAATTTTATAAGAAATGTTTAGAAATAATCGAGCAATCAAAATGAAAATTGTCACAGCAATTGCAGGGTCCCGAAACCTATTGATAGAGGTATCAACCATCGTGATCGGACCATTTTAGATTTTTGCCGCCCAAAAACTTGTGGGCTATAGCACAGTTAATTTTCAATAACATTGAATTTTATAAGAAATGTTTAGAAATAATCGAGCAATCAAAATGAAAATTGTCATATCAATTACACGTTCCGAAACCTTTTGATAGAGGTATCAACCATCGTAATCGGACCATTTTAGATTTTTGTCGCCCAAAAACTCGTGGGCTATAGTACAGTTAATTTTCAATAAAATTGAATTTTCTAAGAAATGTTTAGAAATAATCGAGCAATCAAAATGAAAAGTGTCACAGCAATTACAGGTCCCGAAACCTATTGATAGAGGTATCAACCATCGTAATCGGACCATTTTAGATTTTTGCCGCCCAAAAACTTGTGGGCTATAGCACAGTTAATTTTCAATAAAATTGAATTTTATAAGAAATGTTTAGAAATATCGAGCAATCAAAATGAAAATTGTCACAGCAATTACAGGTCCCGAAACTTATTGATAGAGGTATCAACCATCGTAATCGGACCATTTTAGATTTTTGCCGCCCAAAAACTTGTGGGCTATAGCACAGTTAATTTTCAATAAAATTGAATTTTATAAGAAATGTTTAGAAATATCGAGCAATCAAAATGAAAATTGTCACAGCAATTACAGGTACCGAAACCTATTGATAGAGGTATCAACCATCGTGATCGGACCATTTTAGATTTTTGCCGCCCTAAAACTTGTGGGCTATAGCACAGTTGATTTTCAATAAAATTGAATTTTATAAGAAATGTTTAGAAATAATCGAGCAATCAAAATGAAAATTGTCACAGCAATTACAGGTACCGTAACCTATTGATAGAGGTATCAACCATCGTGATCGGACCATTTTAGATTTTTGCCGCCCAAAAACTTGTGGGCTATAGCACAGTTAATTTTCAATAAAATTGAATTTTATAAGAAATGTTTAGAAATAATCGAGCAATCAAAATGAAAATTGTCATATCAATTACACGTTCCGAAAACTTTTGATAGAGGTATCAACCATCGTAATCGGACCATTTTAGATTTTTGTCGCCCAAAAACTTGTGGGCTATAGCACAGTTAATTTTCAATAAAATTGAATTTTCTAAGAAATGTTTAGAAATAATCGAGCAATCAAAATGAAAATTGTCACAGCAATTACAGGTCCCGAAACTTATTGATAGAGGTATCAACCATCGTAATCGGACCATTTTAGATTTTTGCCGCCCAAAAACTTGTGGGCTATAGCACAGTTAATTTTCAATAAAATTGAATTTTCTAAGAAATGTTTAGAAATAATCGAGCAATCAAAATGAAAATTGTCACAGCAATTACAGGGTCCCGAAACCTATTGATAGAGGTATCAACCATCGTAATCGGACCATTTTAGATTTTTGCCGCCCAAAAACTTGTGGGCTATAGCACAGTTAATTTTCAATAAAATTGAATTTTCTAAGAAATGTTTAGAAATAATCGAGCAATCAAAATGAAAATTGTCACAGCAATTACAGGTCCCGAAACCTATTGATCGAGTTATCAACCATCGTAATCGGACGAATTTAGATGTTTGCCGCCCAAAAACTTGTGGGCTATAGCACAGTTAATTTTCAATAAAATTGAATTTTATAAGAAATGTTTAGAAATAATGGAGCAATCAAAATGAAAATTGTCACAGCAATTGCAGGGTCCCGAAACCTATTGATAGAGGTATCAACCATCGTGATCGGACCATTTTAGATTTTTGCCGCCCAAAAACTTGTGGGCTATAGCACAGTTAATTTTCAATAAAATTTAATTTTATAAGAAATGTTTAGAAATAATCGAGCAATCAAAATGAAAATTGTCACAGCAATTACAGGTCCCGAAACCTATTGATCGAGGTATCAACCATCGTGATCGGACCATTTTAGATTTTTGCCGCCCAAAAACTTGTGGGCTATAGCACAGTTAATTTTCAATAAAATTGAATTTTATAAGAAATGTTTAGATATAATCGAGCAATCAAAATGAAAATTGTCACAGCAATTACAGGTACCGTAACCTATTGATAGAGGTATCAACCATCGTGATCGGACCATTTTAGATTTTTGCCGCCCAAAAACTTGTGGGCTATAGCACAGTTGATTTTCAATAAAATTGAATTTTATAAGAAATGTTTAGAAATAATCGAGCAATCAAAATGAAAATTGTCTCAGCAATTACAGGTACCGTAACCTATTGATAGAGGTATCAACCATCGTGATCGGACCATTTTAGATTTTTGCCGCCCAAAAACTTGTGGGCTATAGCACAGTTAATTTTCAATAAAATTGAATTTTATAAGAAATGTTTAGAAATAATCGAGCAATCAAAATGAAAATTGTCACAGCAATTGCAGGGTCCCGAAACCTATTGATAGAGGTATCAACCATCGTGATCGGACCATTTTAGATTTTTGCCGCCCAAAAACTTGTGGGCTATAGCACAGTTAATTTTCAATAAAATTGAATTTTATAAGAAATGTTTAGAAATAATCGAGCAATCAAAATGAAAATTGTCATATCAATTACACGTTCCGAAACCTTTTGATAGAGGTATCAACCATCGTAATCGGACCATTTTAGATTTTTGTCGCCCAAAAACTCGTGGGCTATAGTACAGTTAATTTTCAATAAAATTGAATTTTCTAAGAAATGTTTAGAAATAATCGAGCAATCAAAATGAAAATTGTCACAGCAATTACAGGTCCCGAAACCTATTGATAGAGGTATCAACCATCGTAATCGGACCATTTTAGATTTTTGCCGCCCAAAAACTTGTGGGCTATAGCACAGTTAATTTTCAATAAAATTGAATTTTATAAGAAATGTTTAGAAATATCGAGCAATCAAAATGAAAATTGTCACAGCAATTACAGGTCCCGAAACTTATTGATAGAGGTATCAACCATCGTAATCGGACCATTTTAGATTTTTGCCGCCCAAAAACTTGTGGGCTATAGCACAGTTAATTTTCAATAAAATTGAATTTTATAAGAAATGTTTAGAAATATCGAGCAATCAAAATGAAAATTGTCACAGCAATTACAGGTACCGAAACCTATTGATAGAGGTATCAACCATCGTGATCGGACCATTTTAGATTTTTGCCGCCCTAAAACTTGTGGGCTATAGCACAGTTGATTTTCAATAAAATTGAATTTTATAAGAAATGTTTAGAAATAATCGAGCAATCAAAATGAAAATTGTCACAGCAATTACAGGTACCGTAACCTATTGATAGAGGTATCAACCATCGTGATCGGACCATTTTAGATTTTTGCCGCCCAAAAACTTGTGGGCTATAGCACAGTTAATTTTCAATAAAATTGAATTTTATAAGAAATGTTTAGAAATAATCGAGCAATCAAAATGAAAATTGTCATATCAATTACACGTTCCGAAAACTTTTGATAGAGGTATCAACCATCGTAATCGGACCATTTTAGATTTTTGTCGCCCAAAAACTTGTGGGCTATAGCACAGTTAATTTTCAATAAAATTGAATTTTCTAAGAAATGTTAAGAAATAATCGAGCAATCAAAATGAAAATTGTCACAGCAATTACAGGTCCCGAAACTTATTGATAGAGGTATCAACCATCGTAATCGGACCATTTTAGATTTTTGCCGCCCAAAAACTTGTGGGCTATAGCACAGTTAATTTTCAATAAAATTGAATTTTATAAGAAATGTTTAGAAATAATCGTGCAATCAAAATGAAAATTGTCACAGCAATTACAGGTCCCGAAACCTATTGATAGAGGTATCAACCATCGTGATCGGACCATTTTAGATTTTTGCCGCCCAAAAACTTGTGGGCTATAGCACAGTTAATTTTCAATAAAATTGAATATTATAAGAAATGTTTAGATATAATCGAGCAATCAAAATGAAAATTGTCACAGCAATTACAGGTACCGTAACCTATTGATAGAGGTATCAACCATCGTGATCGGACCATTTTAGATTTTTGCCGCCCTAAAACTTGTGGGCTATAGCACAGTTGATTTTCAATAAAATTGAATTTTATAAGAAATGTTTAGAAATAATCGTGCAATCAAAATGAAAATTGTCACAGCAATTACAGGTACCGTAACCTATTGATAGAGGTATCAACCATCGTAATCGGACCATTTTAGATTTTTGCCGCCCTAAAACTTGTGGGCTATAGCACAGTTAATTTTCAATAAAATTGAATTTTCTAAGAAATGTTTAGAAATAATCGTGCAATCAAAATGAAAATTGTCACAGCAATTACAGGGTCCCGAAACCTATTGATTGAGGTATCAACCATCGTGATCGGACCATTTTAGATTTTTGCCGCCCAAAAACTTGTGGGCTATAGCTCACAAGTTTTTGGCAGCTTTGCCGCTTATAAACTTGTGGGCTATTATTGCACAGTTAATTTTCAATAAAATTGAATTTTCTAAAAAATAATTAGAAATAATCGAGCAATCAAAATGAAAATTGTCACAGCAATTACAGGTCCCGAAACCTATTGATAGAGGTATCAACCATCGTAATCGGACCATTTTAGATTTTTGTCGCCCAAAAACTTGTGGGCTATAGCACAGTTAATTTTCAATAAAATTGAATTGTATAAGAAATGTTTAGAAATAATCGAGCAATCAAAATGAAAATTGTCACAGCAATTACAGGTACCGTAACCTATTGATAGAGGTATCAACCATCGTGATCGGACCATTTTAGATTTTTGCCGCCCTAAAACTTGTGGGCTATAGCACAGTTGATTTTCAATAAAATTGAATTTTATAAGAAATATTTAGAAATAATCGTGCAATCAAAATGAAAATTGTCACAGCAATTACAGGTACCGTAACCTATTGATAGAGGTATCAACCATCGTAATCGGACCATTTTAGATTTTTGCCGCCCAAAAACTTGTGGGCTATAGCACAGTTAATTTTCAATAAAATTGAATTTTCTAAGAAATGTTTAGAAATAATCGTGCAATCAAAATGAAAATTGTCACAGCAATTACAGGGTCCCGAAACCTATTGATAGAGGTATCAACCATCGTGATCGGACCATTTTAGATTTTTGCCGCCCAAAAACTTGTGGACTATAGCACAGTTAATTTTCAATAAAATTGAATTTTATAAGAAATGTTTAGAAATAATCGAGCAATCAAAATTAAAATTGTCATATCAATTACAGGTCCCGAAAACTTTTGATAGAGGTATCAACCATCGTAATCGAACCATTTTAGATTTTTGCCGCCCAAAAACTTGTGGGCTATAGCTCACAAGTTTTTGGCAGCTTTGCCGCTTATAAACTTGTGGGCTATTATTGCACAGTTAATTTTCAATAAAATTGAATTTTCTAAAAAATAATTAGAAATAATCGAGCAATCAAAATGAAAATTGTCACAGCAATTACAGGTCCCGAAACCTATTGATAGAGGTATCAACCATCGTAATCGGACCATTTTAGATTTTTGTCGCCCAAAAACTTGTGGGCTATAGCACAGTTAATTTTCAATAAAATTGAATTTTCTAAGAAATGTTTAGAAATAATCGAGCAATCAAAATGAAAATTGTCACAGCAATTACAGGTCCCGAAACCTATTGATAGAGGTATCAACCATCGAAATCGAACCATTTTCGATTTTTGTCGCCCAAAAACTTGTGGGCTATAGCTCACAAGTTTTTGGCAGCTTTGCCGCTTAAAAACTTGTGGGCTATTATTGCACAGTTAATTTTCAATAATATTGAATTTTCTAAAAAATAATTAGAAATAATCGAGCAATCAAAATGAAAATTGTCACAGCAATTACAGGTACCGTAACCTATTGATAGAGGTATCAACCATCGTGATCGGACCATTTTAGATTTTTGCCGCCCTAAAACTTGTGGGCTATAGCACAGATGATTTTCAATAAAATTTAATTTTCTAAGAAATGTTTAGAAATAATCGAGCAATCAAAATGAAAATTGTCACAGCAATTACAGGGTCCCGAAACCTATTGATAGAGGTATCAACCATCGTAATCGGACCATTTTAGATTTTTGCCGCCCAAAAACTTGTGGGCTATAACTCAGTTAATTTTCAATAAAATTGAATATTCTAAGAAATATTTAGAAATAATCGAGCAATCAAAATGAAAATTGTCACAGCAATTACAGGTCCCGAAACCTATTGATAGAGGTATCAACCATCGTGATCGGACCATTTTAGATTTTTGCCGCCCAAAAACTTGTGGGCACAGTTAATTTTCAATAAAATTGAATTTTATAAGAAATGTTTAGATATAATCGTGCAATAAAAATGAAAATTGTCACAGCAATTACAGGTACCGTAACCTATTGATAGAGGTATCAACCATCGTGATCGGACCATTTTAGATTTTTGCCGCCCTAAAACTTGTGGGCTATAGCACAGTTGATTTTCAATAAAATTGAATTTTATAAGAAATGTTTAGAAATAATCGAGCAATCAAAATGAAAATTATCACAGCAATTACAGGTCCCGAAACCTATTGATAGAGGTATCAACCATCGTAATCGGACCATTTTAGATTTTTGCCGCCCAAAAACTTGTGGGCTATAGCACAGTTAATTTTCAATAAAATTGAATTTTATAAGAAATGTTTAGAAATAATCGAGCAATCAAAATGAAAATTGTCACAGCAATTACAGGGTCCCGAAACCTATTGATAGAGGTATCAACCATCGTGATCGGACCATTTTAGATTTTTGCCGCCCAAAAACTTGTGGGCAGCACAGTTAATTTTCAATAAAATTGAATTTTATTAGAAATGTTTAGAAATAATCGAGCAATCAAAATGAAAATTGTCATATCATGTCCCGAAACCTTTTGATAGATGTATCAACCATCGTAATCGGACCATTTTAGATTTTTGTCGCCCAAAAACTTGTGGGCTATAGCACAGTTAATTTTCAATAAAATTGAATTTTATAAGAAATGTTTAGAAATAATCGAGCAATCAAAATGAAAATTGTCACAGCAATTACAGGGTCCCGAAACCTATTGATAGAGGTATCAACCATCGTAATCGGACCATTTTAGATTTTTGCCGCCCAAAAACTTGTGGGCTATAGCACAGTTGATTTCAATAAAATTGAATTTTCTAAGAAATGTTTAGAAATAATCGTGCAATCAAAATGAAAATTGTCACAGCAATTACAGGTCCCGAAACCTATTGATAGAGGTATCAACCATCGTGATCGGACCATTTTAGATTTTTGCCGCCCAAAAAATTGTGGGCACAGTTAATTTTCAATAAAATTGAATTTTATAAGAAATGTTTAGATATAATCGTGCAATCAAAATGAAAATTGTCACAGCAATTACAGGTACCGTAACCTATTGATAGAGGTATCAACCATCGTGATCGGACCATTTTAGATTTTTGCCGCCCTAAAACTTGTGGGCTATAGCACAGTTGATTTTCAATAAAATTGAATTTTATAAGAAATGTTTAGAAATAATCGAGCAATCAAAATAAAAATTATCACAGCAATTACAGGTCTCGAAACCTATTGATAGAGGTATCAACCATCGTAATCGGACCATTTTAGATTTTTGCCGCCCAAAAACTTGTGGGCTATAGCACAGTTAATTTTCAATAAAATTGAATTTTATAAGAAATGTTTAGAAATAATCGAGCAATCAAAATGAAAATTGTCACAGCAATTACAGGTCCCGAAACCTATTGATAGAGGTATCAACCATCGTGATCGGACCATTTTAGATTTTTGCCGCCCAAAAACTTGTGGGCTATAGCACAGTTAATTTTCAAAAAAATTGAATTTTATTAGAAATGTTTAGAAATAATCGAGCAATCAAAATGAAAATTGTCATATCATGTCCCGAAACCTTTTGATAGAGGTATCAACCATCGTAATCGGACCATTTTAGATTTTTGTCGCCCAAAAACTTGTGGGCTATAGCACAGTTAATTTTCAATTATATTGAATTTTCTAAGAAATGTTTAGAAATAATCGAGCAATCAAAATGAAAATTGTCACAGCAACTACAGGGTCCCGAAACCTATTGATAGAGGTATCAACCATCGTAATCGGACCATTTTAGATTTTTGCCGCCCTAAAACTTGTGGGCTATAGCACAGTTGATTTTCAATAAAATTGAATTTTCTAAGAAATGTTTAGAAATAATCGTGCAATCAAAATGAAAATTGTCACAGCAATTACAGGTCCCGAAACCTATTGATTGAGGTATCAACCATCGTAATCGGACCATTTTAGATTTTTGCCGCCCAAAAACTTGTGGGCTATAGCACAGTTAATTTTCAATAAAATTGAATTTTATAAGAAATGTTTCGAAATAATCGAGCAATCAAAATGAAAATTGTCACAGCAATTACAGGTCCCGAAACCTATTGATAGAGGTATCAACCATCGTGATCGGACCATTTTAGATTTTTGCCGCCCAAAAACTTGTGGGCTATAGCACAGTTAATTTTCAATAAAATTGAATTTTCTAAGAAATGTTTAGAAATAATCGTGCAATCAAAATGAAAATTGTCACAGCAATTACAGGTCCCGAAACCTATTGATAGAGGTATCAACCATCGTAATCGGACCATTTTAGATTTTTGCCGCCCAAAAACTTGTGGGCTATAGCACAGTTAATTTTCAATAAAATTGAATTTTATAAGAAATGTTTATAAATAATCGTGCAATCAAAATGAAAATTATCACAGCAATTACAGGTCCCGAAACCTATTGATTGAGGTATCAACCATCGTAATCGGACCATTTTTTATTTTTGTCGCCCAAAAACTTGTGAGCTATAGCACAGTTAATTTTGTTTAGAAATAATCGAGCAATCAAAATGAAAATTGTCACAGCAATTACAGGTCCCGAAACCTATTGATAGAGGTATCAACCATCGTAATCGGACCATTTTAGATTTTTGCCGCCCAAAGCTTGTAGGCTATATATAGCACAGTTAATTTTCAATAAAATTGAATTTTCTAAGAAATGTTTAGAAATATCGAGCAATCAAAATAAAAATTGTCACATCAATTACAGGTACCGTAACCTATTGATAGAGGTATCAACCATCGTAATCGGACCATTTTAGATTTTTGCCGCCCAAAACTTGTGGGCTATAGCAAGGCTGGGCAAATTACATTACGCTGATTAACTAAAATACTTTTACAAATTACAGCAAACTGAGTAATTAAAATACAAATTTTAATTACTTTCGAGTTGTGTAATTAAAATACAAGTCACAATTGCTTTAAATTGTAATTTGTAATTAAAATACAAATTACAATTACTTTTCATTTGTAAATTGACAAATTTTATTTGACAAAATTCGTTTAGTGAAGAACGTATCATTAAAACAACGAATATTAAGATTAGGTTTTATACTGATGGCTCTGGAACCAGACTTTAATAAGCCTTGTAAAAATTTAAATTAGAAATTTTAAAAACTGAGGTAATTAAAATACAAATTACAATTACTTAGAATTTTAGTAATTAAAATACAAGATACTGTTACTTGGAAAATGAGTAATTAAAATACAAATTACAAATTGTAATTTGTATTTTAATTACGTAATTTAAATACATGTAATTCGTTACTGCCCACCCTTGCTTGCTATACATTTCTGGTGAAAAAATGTCCACCACGAAGTTAGCTGTATGAGTTGAATTATTTCCAACTAGAACAAAAAATTCATCACGGTAACCAATTTTAATTAAAAATTTCATTATTCAGCTAACTTCGTGGGGTATATTTTTTCACCAGAATTGGAGCATGTACGCACCTTCAAAAAACCAAAATTTTATGTTTTGCGTCAAGGAAGAATCCGTCCGTCGAAACATAAAATTGGGGTTTTTTGAATGAAATTAAATCAATTTAAATAAAATTTTCTATAAATAGAACGAAACTTATAGATTCGAACAATTTCTTAATAATTTTAATATTGAAAATCAAACAATTTTGTCAAAAATTGGATTTGAAGTTTTTAAATGCCGGTTTGCCGTTTGTGTATGTGGCAATGCCTTAAGTCAGAACAGCAATATCCCAAAAGAACAACCATAAAATAACAGAATACAAATATTTGAAGTTTTCAATTTTAGGACTATCTAGTATTCATAAACATTCAATTAAATTTGAAATCTTTTGTTTTCCCTATGCCAAACATATGAAAAGGTAACCAAAAATGTATGTACGTGCTACCAACGTTAGCATGGTTAAATATTAGACAGAGCCATCTCTTTTTCAAAGAGACGCATAAATTACCGAATTTTTGTTCGAATAATTAACAGATTAACTTTTCACAATATTTATATCGGTTTTCTCCGACCAACGTGAGGAAAAGAATTCTTCTTCTTTGACTAACTAAGTGGTTTTATGTTGCAATTACAATGCTTCTACTCTGCGCCATGATTATCTTGAATATTTAATGATATGAAATTGTTATTGTGAAAGCTTTCACGGAAAATTACTTTTTTATTGCAAAATAATCGGATAGATCTTAAATAAAAAAAGGGTAAATAGTTCAAAAATAACAAATTTCTGAAATCGTGATACGAAGAAATGCCTACCCACACACACAACACAGACTTACCCCAAAAGATTATGAAGTTCTACAAAAACAAATAAATATTTTTTTTTTTTTGGTTATCTACCACTTTCATTTTTTATATTTAGATTTTATTTTAAATTAATTCAAGAAACGCCCACATCTTTTGAAAAAACTTAATATACGAGTATGTAAAAAAAAATCCTTGCTACGTCATTCCAAAACAACACAAATCATGAACTGATACGTGTTTACACAATATTTGTGTTTTGTTTTGATTGTAGCACGTACGTTTCATTGCTTAGAGCACCATAAAAAATTTCACTACATTAGAGAATCTACTCGGCTGCTGTGTGAATTGTGTATTTTTATCGTACATTTTGTTCGCCTCATAAACATTCCTAAAGGTATGTACATATCTATATACCTGTATAAGCTGCTTTATATAGTGTGTACTTCACACAGCTACAAAATATTTTTAATACTTTACGATATGGCAGAGGAAAAACATTTTTTTGTTTTGTTTACAAAATTAGTGTGTTACGTAATATTATTGTTATTGCGAAAAAAGCACTTAAGCGAAACGGGAGGGAAAATTCAAAAATGAGAAGAAAAAAAAAACGGAAAGGAAAAATTACTTTTCACGCAGATAAACATAAAATATTATAATAAATGATTAGTTCGTTTGTTCGTCTGCTGCTGTTGCGTTATCAATGGTTTTCATCATTCATATTTTGTTTTGGGTTGGGTAAGGCGTTAAAGGCCAATGACATGTTTCTTGTATTCATGCAGTATAAAGACGATGCTTTTTTTTTTGCTGTAATAGAGCTTGCGGGATTAAGTTCCTTTGTGATTTTTTGTAATGTCGGATTTTTTTTTTATCCGCTCTAATGTGATTAAATTTTTTTTTTTTTTTTTTTTTTGATATATTTGCGATGGAATATAGTTTGAGTGTTTGACCTTTAAATTTGTCAGCCAATATTTGTACAACTTTTTTGTGAAGAGGGATTTTAGAATCATTTGATTTATTATTTATTCGTATTCGTATATGCCAGATTGACTACATTGAGGTAGGTTTAATATTTTTATTGGAAATATATTTCGTTTATCTTAACACATGAAGAAAAAGTTTTAGTTTCAAAACAAACAACATAATGGTTTTATTTCGACATGGATGTTATTTTCAGATTTTTTTTTTGTGTGGGCTTAAGCACTAAATAAAATGAAATGGATGGATGCGGAAGGAATACGAGTAAAACAAAATGAATAAATGGAAATTACGTACATGCTTGGAAGTTTATGAACGTCATGAAAATTTTAATTTATTGTATTTATATAGGTTTTTGTTTTGGTGGGTGTACGGACATTTTCGTGTTAAACAATATAATTTTATTTGCGCGGTGTAATTCGTATTGGTTTTTTATTTGCAATTGAGACTGGAACTTTTACTATTTCTTGGGATTTCTTTTAATTTGCTTTGTATAGTTAAATCGTGCTAACTAACTGTGCTAAACTAATCTCTTAGATTAGTTCTCTCCGCGTTTACGTTACTTTTTCGTCTTGTGGGATGGAAATTATAAAATGATAAAGATGAAGTTAAGAAGTTGTTTTCCAATTAGAATGGAATTTGGCTATTTCTTAACCGATTTTTTGCTGAAATTCGACAGCATTAGATGGAAACAGGATTCTAAAATGATTCTCTAGTTTCACTTCTGCACTTTGATCTTTTTTTTCATGTTAAAAAGCATAACATCGAAATTATCTTTAGTTTTGAAAAATATAGTAGATATTACTACTGGGTCCCGGTCTGGGAATGTGACAAAACGGCATATTTCAAAACGGCATATGGTACACTACGGCATAAGGTACACTACGGAATATTTTTAAACGGCATATGGTACATTACGGCATTTTGCAAAACAGCACATGGTATTCTACGGCATATGGTGTACTATGTCATATTTTAAAACGGCATATATAACATGACGGCATGTCTCATTTCTTAACCGATTTAGATGAAATTCGACAAGTATGTTGGAAATGAGATTCTAAATTAGTTTTAAATGAAGGTCTGGAATGATTTTTACGTACGTGAAAGTACCTGAAAACAAAAGCTTTATTCGAAAACATATTGCTCACAGCAACAGTACTTTTCCTATTTTTCGCATAATTAAGGGAATATTTCTAATTTTTTTTTTGATTTGACAAATTTTATATTCTTAGATAAAACGTTTAAAATTTTTTTAATTTCCAAACCTATATTGTCAGAATGTATCCATTTGAATTACAAAGAACGCCGGCACATAAAATGCGATTGAATACAGAAGCTCAATTCGTTTTCAACAATGCACCAGTTTACGTATTAAAAACGTTTAACAGTTGTTACATTTTGTTTTGTGAATGGTATAAGCTATGAAGGCATATTGAAATTAATCAGCAGTTGCCGGCACCAACGGATATCAAAACTTCGTTCACTTCTGAGAGCCATCAGTTGGTATGGCAAGTTTATCAAAGAAATGAAGGACCTACGAAAGCCATTGAATAAATTGTTGCGGAATGTTATCAGAAAAACGATTTTTAACTTCATTATTTCAACGAAAATGATGTAACGTTGTTTTATGTATTTGTAAATAATATATAGGCTATTAGCAATCAAATTACATAGGCATGCAAAGAAAGGGTTAAATGTTTGTATTTATTGAATAGTCGTATCCGAAGTAATTTTTTGCGCTGAATCCGAATCTTACCACAGAATTATCCGATCACGTCAGGACTTTGAGATATTCTAACCTAAAAGTGTCAAAAAGCGTGTTTTTGGCACTTTTGTACTTGAAATAACTCAAAACTAAAATTTTTTTAGAAGTTTTTGGGCAAATTTGACAATGAGGTCATATTAAGTGTTCCAAAATCCACGGAAAACCCTTTATTAAGCACAAAAAAATTAAAAGAAATCTGTTTGTATTAACAAGTTCTCTGTGTTAATTGCTCCTTGAAGACAAGGAGATTATGACTAATTATGTTAATCGAATTCGATGCTTTAATTTTATAATTACCAGTACTGTGAATGTTGTTTCACAAAAGTCGTTGAACAATTAGAGGTGAAATATGGTATATTTGTGGCCTCAAAATAATACATAGTTTTAACCATAAATCTGAGTTTATTTCAATCAGGTTATCACGTTCTTCCTCCATCAATTCAGTAATTGATGATATTCAATCATTCTTTTAGCAGAAATTTCCAAGAATTTTTAATTTTAGTTTTCGAAAAAAAAAAAAAAAAAAATTGATGTTTGATTTTTGTTGCTTGTCGAGCAATACTAATACAACAAAAGAGTTACTTCGATCAAGATTATATACAATATCATCAATAACTTGAAGAAGAATGGCGCTTGTCTTGTACTATAATTGTTACGGAAACCTGATTGAAACTGTGTTATATATTTACATTTTTCTATGCGCTCATATTGATTTGATCACATATAAGAATCTCGAAAACTTTAGATAATACCAATACCATACTGATTGGCCTAAGATTATCCATCGAGCCATTATTTTGTTTCTTTCTAACCGGAATCACTAAATTTGTTTTCCATATACATATTAGGAAATTATGACCGCATGATACAAAGACAACCGACTTGTTACGTATCCACTTCATCATGAGCTAGGTAAGCTGATACTAGCCAGGGGTTTCGTTTATCAATGCTGACCGCTGCTAACTTATGTTATTTTTAATGAGAATACACGACCGAACCTTATCTTCTTTTTTCGCGTGCATTAATCTATAATAGGGAGTCTTGAGCCCAAATACCCGGTCTTCAGTGACCCAAGGTTCCTGGATCAAGACGACATCTGTCGCTTCTTTCCCAATTTTTAAAATTAGAGCAGCTGATGTTGCCTTAGAGTGGTGGAGGTTGACTTGCAGAAATGTCAATGTCATCTCTGCAGCCCTTCTCCACCACAGTAACATCAGAGTCATCCCCTGATGAGAAGTCCTCTGAGAGCCTCTTTAAAGACTCCATGGACGTTGACATCTCCGTATCCGTGGGAGAGAGTTTCCGCTTGGCTGGCTACCTCCGCGCACGCAGATGAGCTATCAAGTACCGCGGTAGTTTCTGAAGATGACTTCGGAGCCTCCGGCTTGTCCGCATCCTTCTTGTATACCTTGAATGTGACTGCACTGAAACCATAGTTGATTAAACCGTTGGTTTTTTCAGTGCAGTCGGCGACTCCGTGTTTAAGATGATAACAGCTGACCTATAGTCAGCCTTTGTCTCCTCGAGCTTAGCAACTTTCCAATTGTGCGTTGGCAAATCTTGGTTGCCAACCTGTAACAACTGGAGTATCACCTTCGGATCACTAGGCTCCGAAGAGATGTACATCCTAGCTCTTGGTCTGTAGGGGATCTCCTCCCTATCAATCACAGCAAGGCTGGCTCCGGACAATACCTCGCCAAGTCCCCCCACTGCCTTCTTATAAAGCAGCAGGAACCTCTGATCTGCACAGGCAGTCAGTTTCACCTGATTCCTGTGCCAGCCCGCATCCCAACAAGTTGGAGCAGGTCCTGGATTTTCCCCAGGACTTTCAGGTAGGTGGTTGCTAAGGCCCCTTCCACCCCTACCATGAAATGTCACGATAGATTTCAATAATAAATTTATTACTCACTAATTAGATGAGTTGAAAAGATGTCAATGAAAACTAAGAATAGGTAAAAATATTTTACAGAATGATCCATATTATGGCAGCATAAGTTCTTAAGTTATTTTATTTCACCGCTTCCTATTTGAATTTATATTAAAAAACAAAAAAAATAATAATAATCCAATTTTTAATGTCAGCCCAAAAACATTTCTGTCATGATAGCCATATTTATCACGACAGGCTCTCAGCCCAAAAATGAAACTATCATGGGAAAGGCAACATACTAGAATAACTAAGGAGAACTTTGTAAATTTTCGAAATCCAGCTGAATATTTTCTGAAGTTCTGTATTGTTGGCACCAATCTCCCGATAAATTTTTATTAGGCCTATCAACTGTAAGTACTCTGGAACATTTTCAGAGTTTTGTGATGGGATAGCATGGTCAAACATGGCCGCAAAGCCTTGTGAGCCGTATTTAATTTGATTTTTGCAAATCTAATGAATATTTCCTCAAGTACTGTGTTGTTGGCACCAATCTCTCCATGATTTTTTATTAGGCCTATCAATTGTGTGTACTCTGGAACATTTTAAGAATTTTTTGATGGGGATAGCAAGGTTAAATATGATCGGAAATCCTTGTGAGCCGTATTTAATTTGATTTTCGCAATTCAACTGAGTATTTTCTCAAGTACTGTGTTGTTGGCACTAATCTACCGATGATTTTTTATTAGGCCTGTCAATTGTGATTACTCTGGAATATTTTCAGAGTTTTATGATGGGGACAGCGTGGTCAAAAATGGCCGCAAAGCCTTTTGAGCCGTATTTAATTTGATTTCCGCAAATCAACTGAGTATTTTCCCAAGTACTGTTTTGTTGGCACCAATCTCCTGATGATATTTTATTAGGGCTATCAATTGTGAGTTGAATTGCGAAAATTTACAGTTTTCCTTAGTTATTCTAGTATGTTTCCTTCCCCATGATTATTTTATTTTTGGGCTGAGAGTCTGTCGTGATAAATTTTGCTATCATGATAAAAATTTTTTTGGGCTGACATTATAAACTGTGTTATACATCTTTTTTTGGGCTGGCATGAAAGTATGAAGAATTTCTTTTTTTGGGCTGACATATTAAATTGTATCACGATATACCTTTTTTGGGCTGACACTGAATCATGAAGAAAAATTTTATTTTAGTGTTACCCATTCGTTTTTTTGGGATGAATTTTGGGCCAACTTCACATATATAGTGGGACCAGCCTCACTTGAGCTTATGTCCCGCTGATTATTTGTTGACTTAGAGGCAGGCCTAAAGACCCGAGTCTCGTTGTCCACATTTTCGGATATTTTAGAGAGCCGGACTCTTTTTGTTGTTTTGTGTTTTTGTTTGGATCCATGATTGGTCCCACGAGTGTAGCGGGGAAAGAAATGTCCTCCATCTGTGAAGAGATCCGCAGTACACAGATAAGGCTACTTAATCCGGAGGGCGCCAAGTATCGGGATCCACCGTTAGCGACTGAGCTAGTCTTAAAGCTGGGCCTCCAGTCTGGTCGATTATCGTCACGGTATGATTAACACCTTAACCCAGCCCAGCGATTTGTTTAAGGTTGACTCCTTTAGCGCCGTGTTTTAGCCTAGAAGCAAAGAATCAGCAATCTAGTTACCAGCGACCACCACGTGGAGGTAACACGAGTACTTGTAGAAGTTGCAAGTTACGGAGCTGGCCGCAAGTGCCTACTTGAATCCCCCGAGCAACTTCACACCTGACCACCAAAATGTGCATTTAGTGAGGACACATTTAAAAAACTACATGTTATGTAGTTTTTATGTGCATTTTTAATACATTTGTTTGATGTCAATTTATAATTTAATTAACCATATTTGTCGATTAATTAATTTGGTTTTGTACAATTTTAATTAATTTAATGATTATAATGAAATTTAACTTAATCAAAAATGCACATTTCAAAAAATGTACATTTTAAATTTGCATTTCGGACTCACCCTTTGCTAATCGAAAATTAATTTAAAAACACCAAATTAAAGAATATTTTTGTCAGAAATAATATTATTTGAACTATTTTTTGTATGTGCCATAATTCCCAAGAAAATAGAGAAAAATCGATTTTGTTTATTAAAAATACCACTTTTGACCCCCTACAGGTTTATGCGTTCGTGAACTTTGGCCTATTTTGAACCTATAACCAAAGTTTAAGGTCTGCATACATTTTTTTCGTGTTACGGTGATTTTTTCAATCTTTTCTTGTACTAATAGTCGTATGAAGCTTTTCTTAAACTTGCTCTAAAATGTTGTTATTGTTTTTAGGACAAATTTAGGATAAACTGCTCGCGAATTTTTTTACTTAGTTTCGGGTCAGGTACGAGCCCTTGTTTCACTAAAATTCACTGGGACTTTCCGATTTTTGGGAAAAGTTTAAATATGAAAACGCGTTTTTTTTATTTTAGTTTGGTTTTTATCCATTTTCGATGTATTTGTTTTAAAGGCTTGTGCTTTTTTAAAGTCCGTAACCTTTAAGTTAGAACAACGATACATTTAGCCGTTCTCATTACATCCTCAGCCCTCAGCCTATATACTCACCTCTACTTGAATAGTAGCAGGCAGTAAAATTACATTCCCGTTGCTCAGTGCCGCGACTACAAATTTCGGGCCCCCCGCAACATTTTTCTTGGACCCCTAAAATGCTCCTTGTTCCTATGAACAAGAAAAGCTTTTAATTAAAAATTGCGAGAGAATATACGATATATCAACAAAGCATCACAAAATATCAAGAATTTCGAAATAATCTCAAAAATGTCGACCGTAAGTAAGTAAAACCAAAGGAATTCCCATACAATCACCATCATGTAAAACGTAAATAACCTGGACATTCTTGAATAATTTCGAATAACCTAGGAAATTGAAGAAATATCGACATTTTGTCATAATCTCGAAAAATTTACTGTCACGATTCAGATTTATATGTGTAACTCTGCAAATTCCCACAACTCAAAGCAAAGCGCAGAACATTGCTTTCCAAAATTCGAATAAATTTGAAAACCTTTAAAATTCTCGAATAATCCTAGAAATGTTGAAAAACTTAAGAAATTTCTCTTTCAGAAAAAATCAAATAATCTCTATATTATGTGAATCTCGATTGATCTCGATCAATTTCAATTAGAATGATAAATTTGGATACTAATGAGTAATTTTGGAAAGCCTGTAAAAATCTAGAAAACCCACAAAAATTTGTTTAAATATCGAATTATTTGTCAAGTAATTTAATGTTACTAATACTAATAAGCAAGCTGATATAATTTTCTTCGAATAGGCTTTAAACCCTACAGTCTCAAACCTACTTGAATAACGTCGAAAATCTCAATAAGCTGACTCTTTCGAAACACGAATTAAGTGTCGAACATTATGCACCAAATTGCCATGCTACAATGCAATAATCTCGAGAAATTTTAAAAAGTGATTAAAACATGAATCCCCAAACAAGGGAATATGAAACAGGAGATCTCGGCAAAAAGAAGCAAAAAAAAAACACCATCACTAATTGCAAAATTAATTTGAAATCCGCAATTTCCTTACACTTGAAGTAGTTTTTCAAAATAATCCGCTTTTACTTGGTTTACCGGTAAATTTAGTTTTTATTAACCATTTACCGGTAATAAAAAATATTTAGTAAATGAGAAACTATATCGAACGAATTCATTATAGATACTGACTGATTTGGCTCAAGTATCCGTTGAATCCTTTATCTAAAGACAAAGGCGGTCCTAACGAGGGAAACAAGAATGGTTTTCCATCGCGGTTAGCTATTTTTGTAGGAAGGAAGTTTCAACAATTTCTTGTTTTTCAGATTAGTATTAACTCCTTTTAACAAATCAAATTCAACCTAATTTGTAACAGGTTGAATTTGATACGCAAAAGGGGTAAATTTGAAGTACAAAAGGCGTGTTATAAATAAATGAATCCAGTAAACACTAAAATCGTTAACATTTTATTTCGAAAGCTTTAATTTCAAACGAGTTTAGCAAATTTAGATATCTGTCAAGACTTACACCCATTTTTTGTAAATTTATGTCAAAACCTAAACCCATTATTATTTATATGGGCGCCTTCAGCAACCGAGAAGAAATTGTTGGGCCTGTCTTAAGAAAATATCTAATAGCAACAGGAACCATTTCTTCTTTCTCTACGAACTACAGACCACCGCCATTTCTTAAAAATTTTCTAGAAATGTTCTGTTTTGCAAATTTGAAAGGGTGGTCTACTTTAAGCTTAATCTGAGCTAACATCTTTCTAATCTTGACTTTAAACTAATATTCGAACGGCTGTTAAATCTCGTGGGCCCCAATAACCGTGGGCCACCCCGAAGCTGCGGGTGTTGCGGATACATAGTTACGCCACTTTCAAATGTTGATAATCTTAATTTGTCTAACTCACCAAGCTCTTCAAAAAGATATCTCATTCACCATATAAATCTTTTATAATAAATTCTTTCAATTTTTGACAGTCAAAAATGCTAAATGTCAATAAAAAAATCTATAAAATTGCATTTTCACCGACCCCGGTATGTGAGCCAAAGTATGAATTTCTACATTATCGGAAAGCAAACCAAACACAGAGGAATTTTCTGAAGTTGATCTCACCGATTATTTAGCAAGAATATTCCGCAATGGCGACTTGGTGAACCCACAACGAGGCATGTTAAATAAAAGCTTGTAAATTATAGCTGTATTTCTTGACGTTTGAGCTAAACAACTACTCAGATCAACATTTTTAAGCATAACTTTTTTAAACACAAGGACACAACAGCAAAATGTATCAAATTAGAGGCTGATTTTTGGGTGAGGCGAGTAATCGCCCAAAACCAAATCGCCCAAAATTCAAAAATGAAAAATTGCTCCCAAAATTGTCGTTTTTTTTTTTTGGGCGGTTGTGCATTATGCCTAAACGAACAATCGTAAGCCTAAAATGAACAATCGTCGAACAATTTTTGGCCGACAGAATTTCCAAAATGAAAATTCAAGTCAACAGGCGCCGATCTTATTGCTTTACTGTATAGTGGACTTTGTTTTCAAATCAATACAAAACGTCCTAAAGACTCTATTTTTCTAAAAAATAAAGAAATATCACTACTGGGCTTACAGCTGCTGACTTAAATTTTCTCGTGTTTACCCTTAAATTCTGGAAAAGAAAAAAATTAATTTTGAAAGCAGAGCTTTCAAATATAATATTCAATTTTAAAAGGATCAAAAGCCAATAAGGATTTTATCCTGTTTGTCCATTGAAAATAAAATTAGAAAAGTTTAGTAAAAAATGAAAATCTTCCTTTTCCATATTTTATGTATTCATTTGTGCATTGGTATTACTTCCCTTTCAATTAGGGTATTGTGGCTCTTTTCCAAAAGAGTTATCGTATGGTTCCACTTGCACAAAATTCAATAGTTTCCAAATAGAGTGGTGATTTTGAATTCTTTGTTTGGGCAATTGTTAATTTGTTTTTTTTTGTAACAATCGCCTAAAATTTTTGGGTCTATCTTCATTTTTGTCACGGCGAGAACTATCGCCTAAATTATTTATTCATGTCGCCTGATTTTTGTATCAATTTCTTTTAAACATCATTTTCGATTTGATAAACTTTTGATAAAATATATACAACAGGGATAACAGGAAAGTTGTGAATCTAAATATGCACTCTATAAAAATTGTCATGACATAATCCAACACCATTCGTACAATACAGTCAGTTCGTGCAATAATACAAAAGGAAATGAATGGGGTTTGGATGAATTCAACAAATGTATTTATGTATAAAAAAGGACATAATTTATTTTTGTTGTTGTTACTTTACTGTTTTAATATTCGTTTTCGAACAAAACTATTTCCTGTATCCTGGATAAAAATTGTAATGAATTGTTTAAGTTTAAAGGATACGGAGGACACGATAAATTTATGGAAAATTTTATAGCAGAGATAACCGATTGTTGTTTATAAATTTTATATTTTGTATGTAGTTTTTGTATTTTGTTACGAGTATTATGTTGAATTTAGTACTGAATTTGTTTTACCTAATTTCAAATGCAAACTCATAATCATTATAAAACCTTAATGACTGCATGGACCATAAGCGACCTAAATTTTGAATTTGTTGGTTTGTAAACTGTTCTGCGGGGTTCGAGGATCTCCTAACTCATTTGTAGTTTACTTTTTGTTTCCATTAATTCTTTTTTATTTATGTATAACATTTCACACAACGACAATAAGCGATTCTCGATGTCCAAATGAAAAAGAATCATGAAAAAACGCGTAATAAGTTGTTTTCATATTAAGCTACACTGTAAACAGACATTTTATCGAGTTTCATATATATTTCCGCTAGATGATACAGCAATTGGTTTAAATATTAGCTAAATAAATGATAAAGTAGATTTAGTTAATCAGTTTTCGTCATTGCCTGTCAAAATATAAAATAATTTATAAAAATGGCCAGATTATTTTTAAAACTTAATTAAATTAATTATTTTCAGTCTTTTCTTAAATAAACGGAATAGTTTTTAATAGATTTACTTATTAGTTAAGTTTAAAGTGAACCACGTTATAGTTTCAATGCACATTTAATGCTAAAATGCTATGTTCGCACCGGCAAAATGGTCGGTGGGAAAGTTTTATTCTTATGAAAAAATGTTGCCGTCATTTTTTCCTTTTCAAGGAACGTGAATCGGAAATGTGTATTTCTCACTGAAAATACTTTTCATTATACTTTTCACGGAACGAGAATTGACCCCCTCCCCTGTAAGGGGGGTAGTAAGCGACACTTTTTTTGTTTTGGTGGTGGGCAGAAATCGGAAACCGAAAGTATCATTTTAACTCTTTTCGAGAAAAACGATTTAGGAAAATTTATGATCTGGAATATTCGTCTTGCGAAGTGCCTCGACTTTATACGCACGTTCGTATGTTCGCAATATTTATCTAATTTAAAAGACATATCCATTTTCCATTTCTTGCACTTCTGACTTTTTTAAAAGATTCTTCAAGAAAAGAAGAACAGTTTTAAACAAATGGTTTCAAAATATGTCCGAACTACAGCTAAACTATGGTAGAGCCTTTCAAACTTATTTCTAACTTTCGGTAAAGTTTCTTTTGTTTTTTCTGCAATGTTTTCGCAATTCAAACTTTGACCTTATCAATATTCGCGAATTATTTATTTTTTGACTCACCCAGAATAATGCCTTCTCCAAATTTACTTTATTCGAAGTCAAAAAAAATGCTTAGTTCAATTTTGTTTAATATCAATTCAATCTGCGTACTAATATTTTACCAGAACACCAATATAATCTTTAGTATTAAAAAAGAAAGTCTCCCCAGAAAACGTTTTAGCTTACGCAATCTTATAAGTCTTAACGTCAGAATCGAGGGGTTAATCGGCTCTACTAATAAGTATGGATTGTATAGTGTTCACATCACCGAGTAGTTCAGACCGAGCTATAGTGAAATGCATATATAGTAAAATGTGCAGCATTACCGCAGCAAATTTTGAAGAAAAATTCGATTGGCCCTTATACTACCTATCACACTATCTAGATAAACACAAACTATAGTATGACGGCACAAAGTAACCTTGAGACGATGCTAAATATCATTTATATAAGGCAAATGAAAACTGGAAAAATTAAAAATGTTATTTATAATCGGGTTTATGTGTGTCACCAATATTTTGCAGATCTTAGTGAATTTTGATGATTTATCAACAGTGAAGCAACTAGGGTGGTTTCCTCACGCCATTTGAAACCAATTGTTTCAATTTTGAATTGTCAGAAAACAATAACTACATTTTGTATTTAGTGTAAAAGTATTAAATTTAATCTTAATTTATCAACTCTCATTGCATGATCCTTTAAAAATTTAGTAGCAATTTAAATCTTAAAAAGTTCACTTCTGTCGCACGTTTGCTGTACGTTTTTTTGGTTTTACAGTTAGGATTACACTGGGCGTATTCAGGCCTCCCAACATTTTGGCATCAAAACTTTACCGATGGAAAAAAGGACATTGAAGTAGTTGGCTTAGTTGGCTTACCTGAATGTACCTGAATAAAAACCGTTGTATTTATTGTACAAATCATATTTTCTAATTCTCTTTTTTTTACGCTACATTTTAATGGCCGCGATGTTCACAAATAAGAGTTTATATAAAGATCACATACAGACGCGGGTAACTGTTTCTGTCCCATTAAAATTCTTCCATACGTTGTCGAGATATAACTAAAAATACAAAGTACGGCGATAAAAATTCGGCTAGAATTCACAATCCACTAGAATCAACCATTCGTTGATTCTACACTGACTTTTTTTCCTGCAATATTTATTCACAAATCACATAAATGAAATCGATCTCCAGACATACGAGACAGTCTAGAGGCTGATTTTATACGAATTTTCTAATGATTTTTGGAAAATTGAATTTTCCCAGATCCCCCATGGGAAACTTCAACTAATCATTATGCGAAATAACTAATGAATGAATTCATGGAATTTGATACCACGTATTTACTGAAAATACTTCAGTTGAATCCGATCTGTGGTGTTCGATGCGTTCATCTCATGCGTTCGGCCTTATCGAATCTGGGGACTCAAGAGAAAAGCGACCTTAGAAATGGAAACGGGATTCAACTGTTATATCTCATTTTCATATTTAACGTAAAACACACTAATTTTAATACTGTCAAAATTTCTATGGTGCTTGTATAATAAAAACACAAAAGTCCCCATTCATTCCATTATAAACGCCATTCCATAAAGTTGTGTTCTCAAATAAAGTTGTGTAATTCCTAAATAATAAATTTAATATTTGTAAATATAAAAGTAGCGACGAGGATTAAACAAAATGCCTACGGATCAAGAAATTTTACAAATTCTTAAAAGTCAACAAGAAATTATACAATCATTTTTGGCGGCTCAAACAAAACAAGTGGTTACAACAATTTCACCGTTTTTCCCGTTTAATGTGCAGAAACATCATTGATCATCATATTTACTAGAAATAAATCAGCATTTCGAGGCATGCGGGGTATCGGATGATATCAGGAAACGAGCATTTTTCCTGTCCAACGTGGGAGAATATATTTTTGAACTCCTGCAAAAATTATTCGACGGCGATTCGGTGAGTAGGACATACCTCTAAATTATCAGACCATTTTACGGCTGCGCGGTATGAATTTCACAAAACAAAAATGAAACCAAACCAATCCTATTCAGACTGGGTAGCGGAATTACGTGGTATCGCACGCAATAGCATTTTTACGTGTAAAAAAGCAAATTGTTGCACATCGTTCGTTGACGAATTAACTCGCGATATAATTGTTATAAATACACCACACGATACAGTGAGAACCATGTGTTTACAAAAAAATAATCCTACTTTAGATAAAGTGTTGGGAATCGCTTTCGCGTATAAAACTACCGTTAAAACATGTAAAATCATAAAAGGTGAAACGTCAATGGATATAAATAAAATTGATTTACCTCGTGCTGATAAAACATGAAAGATCAAAATGCAAATATTTTGATGCCAGCTGCAATAACTGTAATAAAAAAGGACACATTTCCACCGTTTGCATGTCTAGCGGGCGTGATCGAATGTCATTCAGGTATCGAAAACCATATCGAAATTACAGTCAGAATCGACAACGTAGGCAATAGCCCCAAGGTTTGCTTTCTAACTCACAGCGCGTCAGAAGTTCAAGCCCTCGAGACAGTTCATTATCACCACGTAGACGAGGATCCGCTCATTCAATAAACGTTTTTTCAAATAGTGATGGCGCACTCGCGGGTTATTGCCCTTTTAGTAAAATTTGGATTGGATTGAAAATAAATGGACATCCAATTTCGTTTCCACGGGAGCTACTTGTTCAATTATTGGACTTGCAACCTATGCACAGATGGAATTTCCAAAATGTAATCCATCTTCAAAAATAGTAAGAGCGTACGATGCGAATGATTGTGTTAACCTTATGAGACTAGATTGGTTCAAAGAATTAAATTTTACCACAACCAAACTAATATATTCACAATTGATGTACAACCTGATAATAATTTAAATGCCCAGCATATGGACATTTGCAAAAGTACCACGAGTTATTTAATCCTGAAACCATTGGACACTGTACGTCATTTCAAGCGGATATAAATTTTAAACCGGACGCAATACCAAAGAATTTCAAAGCTCGAGTTCTACCATTTGCTATCCAAAACAAAGTAAAAGATGAGTTATCAAGACTAGTAAAACAAAATATTTTAAAACCGGTCAAGACCACACAATGGACAACACCGATTGTCCCGGTACGAAAACCAAATGGTGATATTCGCATATGTGTGGATTTCAAAATTTCGGTTAATCCACAAATTGAAGCCGATCGACATCCCATTCCCAGAATCGAAGAGTTATTCTATAAGCTACAAGGTGGTGTTTACTTCACAAAAATTGATTTGCAGGATGCATATTTACAAGTAGAGCTATCTGACAGATCAAAGAAATTTATGGTAATTAATACTCCATCCGGATTTTACGAATACCAACGGTTACCATTCGGTATTTCAAGTGCACCAGGTATTTTCAAAGATTAATGGAACAACTAACTGTCGACATCGAGTTTTGTGCAGTTTATCTTGACGATGTCATAATATCTGGCAGAACAAACGCTGAACACAAAAACAACCTGAAATTATTAATGAGCCGTTTGGAAGAAAATGGATTTCGATGCCGATTAAATAAATGGGAGTTCGCCAAATCTGATATAGAATACCTAGGACATATCATCAGTAAAGACGGCATTCGATTATCTTCGCGTGGGTTAGAAGCTATAAAAAGTTTACCGCGCCCTCAAAATATAAAAGAAGTGGAATCATTTATAGGAAAAATTAATTATTATAATAAATTCATGCCTAATTTTTCACAGCTAGCCGCCCCTCTAAACCATCTCAGAGGCAAGAATGTCAATTTTCAGTGGACGTAACTACAAGAGGAATCATTTAAAAAATTAAAAGTTGCAATAATGAATGCGGATCTACTGGCACATTTCCGGCAAGATTATCCGATCAACGATTACACATTGATTATTCATCAGCCCTATGATAACTACTTTATTAAATAGCACTATTCGCGCTCTAAAACAAATATTTGCAATTGAGGGATTGCCGATCACCATTGTTAGTGACAATGGACTGCAATTCACTTCAAGTAAATTTCAAATGTTCTGTAAACAAAATTCAATCGAACATGTTACGTCCGCTCCGTTCCACCCGGAATCAAATGGCGAAGCCAAATGATTCCTTCGCACCTTCAAAACCGCAATAAAAAAAAATTGCTTTGACAACACTGACTGTGACACTGCCTTAATAAAATTTTTGTCAACTTATAGAACAACACCATTACTAACAATCGCCAGCTGAGTTTCTCCATGGACGCCAACCGAGGACATTGTTAACTACCGTTTTACCTAGGATAGAGCGGGGGAATTTCGAAGGGTCAAATAAATTCAAAACAAATGATCCAGTTTACGCAAGAGACTATACTCATCAAGAGGGCAGATGTAGCGAAAGGCGTTTATAAAGGCATGTCTAGGAACCAAGTTGTATTTTGTAGAAACAAATCTTGGTATATGGAGAAGACACCAAAACCAGCTTCGCCCAAGAAGTTCAGTTTCGAGATCAATGTCCGACGAGTCAAGCACCGATAACACCCAAACTTCGAATAGTAACAAAACCATATAATTCAACAACTTTATGGTACCTACACCGCAAAAGGAAACTGGGACGTTACCCATGGACGATCCAACTATGGCTAGATTGGAAACAAACCAAACAAATCCATCTCCGAGCACCATTAAGAACGAAGAACCATCGACGTCCATTGCAGTCCCATCCACTGAGACGGATACGCCAGTTTCAATCCTGAGAAGATCAACGCGACCAAAAAACAAAACTGTACGCTTGGATTTATAATGTCCTAATTTGAGAAGGAGGAACTGTTATATCTCATTTTCATATTTAACGTAAAACACACTAATTTTTATACTGTCAAAATTTCTATGTTGCTTGTATAATAAAAACACAAAAGTCGCCATTCATTCCATTATAAACGCCATTCCATAAAGTTGTGTAATTCCTAAATAATAAATTTAATATTTGTAAATATAAAAGTGAGCATTGGCAACAACGGCGTTTCCTGAATGTTTAGTTTGTAACCATGGTGAACACCTAATTTATTAGCCTTGTAAAATCATGACCTCTGGTCAAACATCAATGTCGATAAAATCCGAACATTGATGTTTCAACTGTTTAAGTAAAAAAAGTAGAGTATATTAATGTAAATCAAAAGCACGGTGTCAAATGTGTCATCAAAAACCACATTCTAAGCTTCATGAATCAATTTTAGATCAATTCATTCAAGAAATCATCAATCGAGTGACTGCAGAAGGACAGAAATCAAGAGTCCAACCAATTTGACAGTCAATACTGCAGAAACTATATTGCCAACAGTTATGGTAAACATCAGTGATCGCCACGAAAAATATCGTTGCGTCCAAAAACCGGCACTGGTCATGCAAGGTCAAATGCTTAAACTAAATATTAGACTGTCTGAGACAATTTTACGAAATTGAGCAAATACGAACCGCTTACTGGCAATTAACCGAAGATGCAGAAAAGTATGCGAACATTTTGCAAATTTACTATGCCCAAAGGTGCAGACAATAAATTCAATATGAGATTACGGTTTGGCGAATTACAACGTATGTTAGGTTCATATTTTCACTTGGTGAAGAGTAGGTTACAGTCTGTAAAGAGGAAATATCGCACAGAAAAAAATTTCAAGGAAATATATGACAGAGATTATCCAACTCTGCCTCATCAAGGTGTGATACTTGAAACAAGTGCGACTACAAAGTGAGTTCCATTAGATCTCGAAATTTGAAAAAATATACCGTCAGTTACGGGTGGCAATAGACAACCGTCTTCAGCAAAATATATTATGCAGAGATGATTACAGCATATCGTAGAAAGATTTAGTTGCCAACTAGATGAACGTAACGTACATTGGGAAAGAGCTTTATTATCAAAGGCCGGAAATATTTTTGATCCTCTAGGGTGGATTTCATTTCTGACTATTCAAGTAAAAATATGTTTTTAAAACCTCTGGCTTCAAGGTTTAACATAAAATTTTTGTTTAAAATTTTGTTAAAAATAAAATTGGCTTCGTCAAAGCAGTACAGTTTACCGTGAAATAGTGGATTGGTTGTCAACCCAACAACGGACAAATCGTTTGTGGGAATATGTCCCAGATAGTGCAAAATATTTATGTTATGGAGAAAACCATATTGGCTACTACACTGGAGAAAACGTGTTTTATTGGCAGCAGAACAAACCATCATATGTACATCAAACAAATTTGTAAGGGGAAACCACTTCCAGGCGACAGTAAATTAAAAACTTGAAACTCCATATTGAAATATCTGTTGCACCATTCTCGCTTAAATATCGAAAGATCCTATCTAACAAAAATAACTTACTAAAGACAATAGCATGCAATCTACACGCAGGAATTGATACTGAGATTTGAGAATGAGGCAATTGGTCAAATTAATAGTAGATAAGTGTATCACTTGTTTTAAGCCTAAATCCGCGGGATCACAAATCATCCTGGGCAAAATCATCGACACCGTCGTATAGGCTATGATGGAAGATACGACTTGTTTCCTTAAAACTAAGCAAAACCGGCAATATTACCAAACCAAAAATTGCAACCGGTAATGGATTATATGAAATGATTTCAAATTCCGCCTTCCTACAGCATTGAAACAATGTATCAATCAATATTTAGGCGTTAGTTGTAATTTGTTGCTGGCATTCAGGCGAATTTAATTAAAATAAAATGTCGCTTCGTTTAAGGCTGCTGAAGGTCTGCTTAGATGCGAAAATTCTACACGATATCAAAATGCTATCAGGCCAGGTCAACCATTAAATACAACTCCCAAAACATTGACTTTATAGCATTGTTTTAGGTAACCAGAGTAATTTAACCTTCACATCGTAAATTTTTTTTGTGTTAACCACTGTCTACATATGTACATCTTATTACCATATCATAATCTCTCACCAATTAAATTTAACGATGGTATACAGATGTGTTTGCTACACAGTATATACATAATCGAAGGTAAATATTTTTTTTTGCATTTGCCATTACAATAAATTGAAATATTAGGAGAACAGGGAATGAAATCGATACCAGAAGCGAATATTTTTTGCCGTATCAGATATATGGTATGTACATAAGATCGTATTTTTACATTTCATCTAATTTGATAATTCATCATCGTCATGTCTTATGTCGTTACCGCCGTAAATTAGAAAAAGGTTATTTTGAACGCATACACCAATTTATCATTTTGAAATGCCAGACAAATGTTGGTACATTAATTAATTTCGATATAAACTCGTAGCAAAAATTTAAAATTAATTCTATAGACTTTCATAACTTTCTTTTTTTCTCCTGAATTTATAATTAAAAAACTCACCTTGACATTGTACGCCTCCGACCATATTTATATTGTTCTTTTGGGTGTATAACAATAGGAATGAATTAAGTCTGTACACTAAGGGTAAATATTGTAACTATGTAAGCTTTTTTTTAAGGCTACAAAGATTACTTTAATATTTATTTAATCTTAAAATCAAATCGTTAAATCATTTTTCATCCACATCCTGTGCACGCCCAATCCAAACAAAGAAGCAAATTTTTCTCATTGTCATCAATTTTTATTCTTGGTTTATGAAACTAAAAAAAAAGAAACAAATGTAACAAACAAAGCACAAAAGTTCGCAATCGTTGGCGAGAAATCCAAAACATTAAACCAAAAATATTTGTGTATTGTGTAATAATGAACATTTTCGAATCGATTAGTGGCGCGAGGCAATAGATATAACCGCAAAGTATAAAAATTAATGGAAATTGAACTGTCACCACCATTACGCGTTTTGTAGTTCGAAAACAAATTTCGGTCATCGACAATATCAAAATGTCATAAAAATATAAATCAAACATACATACTTACGTATTCTACTATAATTTTGTAAAAAGCTTTTGCCCCTACCCTCCCCCCAAAAAAACCACATTAACAATTTTTTTTGTTTTTTTTTTTGGTCTGTTTGGGGCGGAATGTAATTTTTGTTGATAATTTATCATTGTCTCTCTAGATATACTAAAATATAACTGTCTTAAATATATTCTTATATGTACGATTCTGTCGTACGTATTATATAGATTGGATTATCTTGTCCGTATATACATATGT
Organism: Tipula vernalis; assembly: GCA_958295665.1. Classification (NCBI taxonomy): domain Eukaryota; kingdom Metazoa; phylum Arthropoda; class Insecta; order Diptera; family Tipulidae; genus Tipula; species Tipula vernalis. Next base: position 130,878,508 of record OY282558.1, on the reverse strand, counting down.
ACATATGTCTCAATTTTATTAAATGCCAGACAGAGTATATGTATGTAGATAAATAAACAGAACAAACGCAATTTTGGGTATTTACAATTCGCCGCATACGTCATGTTCAAAAGGCACAATAAATGTTTATGTGACGCGGGTCGTCTTTCGTTATGTTGTTTTTGTAGTGTTTTCAACAATTTAATCGATAAGGCATCGTACATACATGTACGCTAACTGAGGAAGGTCTTGCCTGAGGGGGAGGTAAGAACAAGAAGAAAATTATTTGTGTTGTGTGGAAAAAAAGCAAATTATAGATTTTCCATTTGGTTGTTTATAGATTTGTGGTTTCGTTCGTGTACAACCCATGATTAATGATTACATGGAAATGAGAAGGTGGTTCGGTTCTATGGAAGTTGATTTGGTTTTGTTTTAAAAGTAAAATTTGATTTAAGTTACAGGAAATTGAGTGACAAGTAATCCGTTAGTAAGTAAGGGTTTATAGGGTGATTAGGGGGATTTAATTTCATGCGTGTTCATTTCAATCTGATTTATTCTATAGTTTATGAAGATTTTTCAAACGTTTTAGTATTATTAGACCTAAATTTAATTCTTAACTAGTTGTTAGTAAAAATTTCAAATAATGTTAGTAGTTTCAACCAAATCTAGTTTTGTAGAGAAACGTCTAATGCTAAGTCTAAGTGGAAATTGTGGTGTGACAAAAATCACAAACAATTATTTAAACGTTATAAAACTTATTTATTTTTCAAAACTCAAAATGAAAATTGGTACATTAAAAAAATGTAAAAATTATTGATAAGCAAAAAAATGTACAATGTTAATCCAATTTAATAATGTAACTGTGTCATCAAGATCGATTCTGCACCATTTCTTTAGCAAATTCCATTACTTTGAACGCAAACTGGACCCGAAATGGCTAACTGGAGCCAAATTTGGCTCGATGCAGCCACTTCTAAATTTCAAGATCGATATATAGTTTCATCCTCCTTAAGTCCTAAGTTGCCTTAAGTTGTCCTATAAGTATGTCCTAAGTATTTTAAATGTGATGGTCTAAAAGTTTCGTTATTACAAGATTTTATATAAACAGCCTAATGGAGAGGTTGATGACAAACAATGTTTAAAAGAAACGCAGATTCATTTGTCATATCTAACGAAATCTTTGGGATAAAATGTACTGACCCGAATGTGATCAATTTATTATCATTGCTTTTATACAATTTGGATTAAAATCCGTAATCATAGTCTAGTGCCATTACATATACGGTAACCGCTTCTTTATCGCCAAGTTTCTTAAAAGCATAACCCTTGTTCTTATGCATCCTTGTTCTAAATTTAAAATATGTGGTGGTAAGCCAGGAATATTTAGCCAATTTTGATACCAACTTCTGAAAGACGCTTTAAAATTGGGCGTTCAGATATTGAAGAAATATAATTTTATGTAAAATATTGGGAAAATGCCTCTACAGATATGATTTTTTAATGCAGCACTGACGATTGAACCGCAATTGCCTCATTTAACCACTGGAAGTACTTGTCTGTTACCATCTAATACAATGACTTTACCATCAAATGGCAATTCGTTTTTCATTAAGTCTCGGAATACCAAAGTAACAATTTCTAGGGCGATACCTGATGCCATCGGTACTTCATCTCAAATACGACAGACAGTCGATTGTTGATAAAATATGCCTCTTAGTTTGTTGAAATATGCCTCCATTAGTTGTGGAAATTAAACTGTTTCAATATTAAGAGGAAGCAGCATCTGGAAGCAGATTTGCAGACTCTCTTCGGGGCCATCGAGATAAAAATATTTTGATAAATTTTTGTCCTGCACCGATGAAAAAATATTTGTAGCCGCTAACAGCTACTGGCGTAACTACAAATTTCGGGCCCCTACCGCAAATTGTTTTGCAACCTATGAACATGTAAAGATTATTTCTTCCTATTCTTCAGCCTCGCATTAATTAAAAATATCTGATTTCGAGCATAGACGAAACCGAACGTGATTCATTTCAATATGGCCTCAAATAAAACGAAACATCTTGCAATCCACTCAAAGGTATGACGATTTCTAAATATATCGAGAAAGCAAAAAATGAAAAATATTAAGAATTTCGAAACAATCTCAAAAATGTCGGATTTTCAAAGAATCTTGAATATTCTAAAAAGTTCTCAATTATATCAAATTATCCGTAAGTATGTAAAACTAAAGAGAATCAAATACGCGCTAATCACTGCCATGTGAAACATAACTAGGAGTAATGTCGAAATTTTGGCTTAATATCGAAAATCTTCTAAATATCACGATCCAGATTTAAATGTATAATTCTGTAAAGTTTCCACAACTCAAAAAGCTAAGCGCAAAACATTGCCGTAAAAAATTCGAATAAATTTGTTTTTTTACCCCCCTAAATATCGATGGATCTAGAACAATTTCAATAATAACGAAAAATCTCGATATTAATGAATAATTTCGGAAAGCCTCTAAAAATGTAAAAAAACTCGTGAAAATTTCCAAAAATTCCGAAAATTCGTGTAAATATCGAAATATTTGTCAAGTAACTTAGTATAATAATACTACTAAGCAAAATGCTACTAAGGAAATTAAGGCTAATCTGAACAAAACGATACGCAATAAGAACGGAATCCTCAAAATATAAAGGGCTGAAACCTTATGAGGAAATCCGAACTTCGGTCTTGAATATAAATTCAACTTCCAATCAATCCCTAACTGAACCTCTAAAAGTGAATCTTTAGCTCAACTCTTAATCTAACCGCAAATCAACCCTTAAATAATTCCTCAACCGAACAACTCACTTAATTCCAATGGAAGCTAACTAAACTCTAACTCAACTTCAACTCACTTAATGGCCAACCCAACTTCAAAAATCAACTCGATTGGAAAACTACATGTGTGTATGAACTCAATCTAGAATACCACTAAACCCTAAACTCGACCTGAAACTAATCTCTAACCTACCTGCTCACTCAAATTCAACCCAATTTAATCTCAGCCTATTCATCATCATACCATAATAGCAACGTACAGTCCTATTAGCATACGTACCGTCTTACCATAATAACCTTGAACAATCTTAACCTTAAACAATCATAACATCATACTATCATACCATCACACCATTAAACCATCAAACCGTCATACCATCATATCATTGTACCACCGTACCATTCATACCATGATAAAATCATAACATCACACCATTATACCATCATACCATCAAACCATCATATCATCATACCACCATGCCATCATACTGTCACCATCAACATCATCCCATCATACCATTATACCATCATACCTTCATACCACCATACCATCATACCATCGTGCTATCATACCATCAAAGTGCATCATATCATTATACCGTTAATCCTTAAATCAGCATATATAAGAAATTAGTCAACTGTTCACTATATCCTCCAACTCAACTTCAACTCAACTCGTAAATTGACCCCTAACTTAACCTTCAATTCAACCACAAATTCAATGCCCAACTCAATATTCATTTGTAAAAAATTGTTAAATATTTATATAACCAGGTATTTTGGGTAAATTGGAATGGCAGGACGGCAGGTATCCGACCCTCTTGATGTACAGGTTCGAAAAGCTTTTCAAATCTCCGCCTTGATCAACGACACAGATTGGTGGAAAACAAATCTAAATATCGGACAAGCCGTTCTCGAGATACCAAGGGAAAAAGTAAAAGTTCACCCCCAAGGGGTAAATAAGAAACTATAAGTCGAACAAATGCTAATTCATTATAGAGACTGACTGATTCTATTTTTAAAGACAAACACGTTCCTAATGAGGAAAACAAGAAATTGTTTACTAGTCGTTGTTAAGTATTTTTCTATGAAAAAAGTTTCAACTTCGCAAGTTGCTTAGCAGCAAAACAGATTAGTATTAGCTCCCTAAGACTCCCTAAAACTCGAACTCAAATATAATCTCGATATTCTCACGAATTTTCGAATATTCTCGAAAATCTGGAATAAAATTAGAATTCTGAAATATTCTTGAAAAATCAAGAAATCACTATAACAATCTGAAAGTGGTGTCTCAAGGTGAATCAATTCAAAAGCAACAAAAATAACTGGAAAACGTTGAACAACCTCGAAAATATTGAATAATGTTGATAATTTGGAATACGCTTCAATACCTAGCAATGTAATGCTTGTCGAAGTCGGAATTCTAGATTAATCCAAAAACCTCAAAATCTCGAATTTCCAGAATCCAGATATCCCAATGCTATATGCTTAATTCAATCTAAACTAAACTGCGATAATATCGAACATCTTGAATAATCTCGCAAATCCTATAAAATCTCGCATAATTTCGTGCACAACACTCAACCCTAAACAAATATCGAATAAGCTTAAAAACATCCAAAATCACATAAAAATGGATACCGGTGGTTGTTGGTAACGTGACGCAGCCTCATCAAAATTGGAGAAACTTCAATAATTCGCATTAAGACAATTTGGTCAAACTAATGGTTTATTCCACACACTTCCAAAGATTGGCCTTGCGATTCATTAATGGTCATTGCAAATGCAAGGTGAACAGGAAACTGGACACGCTTAAATTGAAACTGCAAATCGTTTGTAATCAGTAGTATTCTTGGAATCAGAACATGCTCGCCTTTGAACTTTCCTGTGATTATCGTTGCTTCAATCACGTTGTTCATCAGCTTCTTAACAGCGAGTCTTATTCCATTACATAGTTTCGGTTGGTTCAGATTGCGTAACATGATTATCACCGAGCCGATCTTGAGCTGCAAATTATGAGGCGGCATTCCTGGCAAATCCAATGAATTCAGAAATTCTACTGGATAATTGACGAGTTCATCTGGATTGGTAATTGAATCGATCGACTTAAATGAATGCAATTGGCCAGCGATTTGACTTTGAATTTTTATGTTTAAATCGTCTACGTCCTTATTTTTCGCTGCCAAAAAAGCTCGTTCGCTGAACCAAACACGGTTTTTGTAATGTGCACCAATATACGGGAACACTTTTATGATCAATTCTTCTTCCGACGTTGTGAATTGACAAAAATAAGGTGGAAACGAAATGAGGCCAGTGGAAGCGTCAATCGGAATTTTTCCATTGCCAATGTCTAGTAATTGTGTGCGGAAAACACTTCCGCCGATTCGTCATTTTGTAACGCGACTCGCATATTCGTTGTTAACTTTAGAGTTTTCACGTATCTCCACAAATTCGATGACTTTAAGTAAGCGTTTATTTCATCAGCAGCTGTTGACCTTGGAATGACAGGCAGCGTTTGCCGAAAATCGCTGGCCAGTAAAATCATTGTACCTCCAAAGAGGTCCTGAATATTGCGCAAATCTTTCAACTTTCCATTGAGTGCCTCCAATGCCCGTTTGTGCGCCATCGTACACTCATCCCAAATGATTATTTTGCAGTTCTGTAGTACTTTCACCATTGCTGATTTTTTTGGCAATGTTGACATTATCAGTCACAAATCCTCTATAGAAATCAACGCCTCGTTGTGGATCTCCGTGTTAAATTCAAGTTCAGGACTCGCTGTTGTAGAACGCACTCGATGCAAAATATCATCAGCCATATTGTCTATGTATTTGTTCCATAAATGAAGTGGGTTAGATGGAAAACACGTTGAAATGATGATGGGAAAAAGTGATCTAATTTGATGAGCTGTAGACGAAATAACAGCATCAGCAACTGTATGATCCCAATGAATGTCATCCTCGAGCAAATGTAAACGCTGGCACACTTCTCGATATGTTACGCACAACCCACCGTTGATAGTTAGTATAAATTCAAATGAAGTCGGTCCATGGACATTAACCAATAACAAACGCAGGTAAAAACATTCGTCATTGCTCGGATGAATTGTGCAAATGCGCCACAATGTATCGGTTGAATATACATTCACGTATCCAGGAACAGGCTTTCCCATGTAAAATATTTCGGCATCTCCGCGTAAAGCTGTGTTCTTGCAAATGGATCACTTGCGCATATCGCGAAGAAACTTGACAGCGTTCGCTGGTGGTCTGCGCTGCGTTTGCTACTGTAAAATGAACTCGTTGTCCATTCTCCAGGTGCACAGCTAAATGGACCACAGTAGGATAACGTTCATGAATGGCGAATGAAAAGATTCTCCAAATCGCCTCATTGCTGCTAACATATCTTCCTATTTGATATAGCGAAACTTCATGGTTGGTATCAGGAGATGCAATACCAAATACAGCCACGTCGCTTCCTTTTGTGACATACTTGCAAACATATTTGATTGACGTGATAGAATTGCATTACTCAACATTGCAATGTGCTTTGAAGGTTTTGTAAAGCAGTTATCGACTACAACGTCCTGATTCTTGACTTTTAACGTTATAGTTCTGCCGTTTTCCTCTGCAGAGCGATGACGATACAGGGGTAACCGTCGTTACCTCTGATTGTATCAGCCAACAATGCACGCGGATAACGTTTGGAGCATTTGTTTTCGATCATACATGGCGATTTCCAGTTGTGATTTCCGCATGGTCCATGAATTATATTCGTCGATCTGGAATTTCTGCGCAAATGATGGCATCAATTTCATCCGATCTTATTTTCTCGACCATCCACAGTAGAATAAGCGTATGAGGCAGCCCTCTTTTCTGCCACTCCATAGAGTACTTCCAACATCGCACATCTCCGAAGACATGATACTTCAAAATGAAGTCCTTTAGCGTATTTAGTTTCAGCTTGAATACTCATGCTGTAATGTCGTGACGATCGCTGGATGATTGACCGGGTAATAACAGCTCGGAATGTGCCTCGGACTTCCAACAAACGTCGCTGGCAAAATGGTAAGTCGGGCGATATTGTTTGCATTTCCATCTACATTCATTGCATTATGCAGATGGATGTATTCTTCCGAACGCAATTTTTGTTGATTTAAACGTATAAATGTCACACGTTCCGTCTCGATTTTGACATACATATCAACGACGAACTAATGAAACAGTCTGCGGCATTTCAATATGGGATTGTCCTCGTTTCGACAAAACATCAAGTGGTAGGCATAAAAATGCATTTAGCTTGCCTTTTTGTTTGTTTCTTGACCTGTTGTGAATAATGAATAATGAACATTTTTATCTAGGTATCTATATATTTATAAAAATCAATGAATTTCCCCATCCTTAGGGGGAGAATGGTTTCACCAAATTTAAATGGGACGATCTTTGAGATGCAGGCTTTCCAAGAAAAAAGAATTTTAAAGTCGGTTCACAAACGACAGAGATGTTGATTAACAATAATACATAAAAAAAATATACTCGAATTGAAAATCTCCTCCTTTCTTTAACCCTTTGACACATTTTGGCAACGCTTGTTGCCTTGACTTTAACCGCCGGTTTTTTAATTTATTCAAATTCTAACCTCAAAAATTATTATTTGAACCGATTGTCCTGCTATCTGAAAGGGTTAATTAGTTCTGTCAAATATAATTGCGTGAATATAGTCAGTTAAAAATAAGGTTATATGTGAACCGGTCGCAGATATTTTTTGTCTTCATTCAAGGTGAGTTTGAAATATAAATTTTATTGTTTTTACTATCATTTGTTGTAAAAACAACAATTTTTATTAATAACTAAAGTATAAACTTTAATTAGGATCAAGTTTAATAACATTTAACTGTGTATATTTTTAGATATATATAAATAACTTTGTGGCAACATTTGTTGCCATTCCGAGTGAAGTGTTTCAAATTATTATTTTTTTGACAGATTGAACCGATTGCGTAAATTTTTTGTGACCATACAAGTTTGAGTTTGAAGTATAAATATTGCTGATTTTATTACGAAATTTGTCTAAAATATGGTTTTTATTATTTATATAAATACAAACTATAATTCTAATGAAATTTAGTGACAGTTGATTGCGTATAGTTTCAGTTTATGTGAATTACTTTGTGGCAACATTTGTTGCCATTCCGAGTGAAATATCTATCATATGTTTGGCCCCTGAGATTTTATAACTTTTGTTTTTCAGAATAATGGCATCCAGAAAATATCCCCCAAAATATTTTTTGACTTGCGAAGAAGCGGCTGAGCTAATTATGGCAGAAAATTCTGATATAGAGGACTTGGAAGAAACAAATGAGCCAACAACTGGAGATGTAGAAGAGAAGTTGTTGGAGCAACATCCCGAGGTACAGGTCGTGCAACCAACATCGACAATCCATGATCTAGCTGAAATTTTTATGAATTATGATGATATAGCCCTAGTACAAGAAGATGATTATGACGTTGATTCGAGCGTTGAGCTTATTGATGCAAAATATTCAATAACGAAAAAAAAAGATATAAAATGGAGAACTCGCCAATTTAATGGTTTACCATTTGAATTTAATTCAACTGAATCTTATTCATCAGATTCAATAGAGACGCCGTTTGAAATATTCAGCCGTTACATTCCATTTGAACTGTATGAACAAATGGCACAATTTACGAACACTTACGCCCTCCAAAACGGTTCTACCAACTTTAAGCATGCCACACCCAAAGAGATAATGAGTCTTTTTGGGATGCATTTAATTATGGGAGTATTGGGATTTCCTCAAATTGCCATGTATTGGAACTGCCATATCGAGCTTCAAGCAATTTCGAAGGTTATGACGAGAGATCGCTTTTATTGGTTGAGAAGCCATTTACATTTGGTCGACAATTGCAAAATACCAAAGCAATGTAAGGATAAGTTTTACAAGGTTCGTCCAATCATCGACAGCGTTCGTAAGAGATGCAACGAAATGCCAATGGAGCGTTCCTTGTCAATTGACGAACAAATTATACCTTTCAAAGGACATCTCAGCATAAAGCAGTACGTGAAAGGTAAGCCGTCTCTATGGGGCCTGAAGGTATTTCTATTATGTGGGAAAACAGGGTATCCTTATGACTTTGTTCTGTATCAAGGGAATGCTACCGAAATCGACTTGATCGATCAAACAAATTTGTTATTTGGTGCAGCAGTCATTAAGCATTTGATTCAACGCGTCAGGGCCGAAGGACATAATCTCTTCTTTGATAATTATTTTAGCACCTTCCAAATATTTGAGATATTGAGCTCAAATAAAATAAATGCAGCAGGCACAATTCGAGTTAACCGTTTTAATAGCCCATGTTTTAGTACAGATGCTACGATGAAAAAGAAAGGACGTGGAACATCTGAAGAAATCACAAGTCGTGATGGTAATATTGTCCTAGTCAAATGGCAAGACAACCGAGCAGTTCATCTGGCATCAAATTTTATTGGAAAGGGAGCCGAATGTGTCGTAGATCGCTGGGACAAAAATGCTAAAGCCTACGTAAAGATAAAACAACCTGAAATTGTCTCTAGATACAACGATTGTATGGGCGGGGTTGATTTAGTAGATCAGTATATGAGCTACTACAGAATTTTTATTAAATCTCGTAAGTGGACCTTAAGAGTAATTTTCCATTTCGTTGATCTTGCTGTATGCGCCAGTTTTTTGGAGTACAAACAAAATTGCGCTTTTCATAAACTGCCAAAACGAGACATATTATCATTGAAAGATTTTAAATTAAAGCTAGGATGGTGTCTAACTAAGATCGATGCCTTTCAGTCCAACAACTGTAAAAGGAAGAGAAGTTGCTCAGAGGCGAATTTGGAACAACCAGGACCTTCTGTACGATCTATGGAACACCGACCAGAAAAAGATATTCGTTTTGATAGGGTTGACCATTTACCACAATTTCAAGCATCTCATTCCGCATTTAGATGCAAAAATCCGGGATGCAAGCGACGATCGCGCATTATATGTGTAAAATGCCAAGTACATTTATGTATCAATGCTAACAACGACTGTTTTTATGGTTTTCATAACAAATGAACCATCGATATAACTATACCTTTAAAATTAGCAATATTTTATTTTATATTATATTATATAATCGCATGTTCGTTTGAACATGCAAAGTACTGAAGTGAAATGTGATAAAATGAAACTAACTAATTGTGAGCTGTAATTTATATACCTGAATTCAATAAAATTGTTACTTACTCTTAGAAAATTATAGAATAAATAAAGTCACTAAAATTAAATTTGTATGTTGTCAGTTATTTTATTCTGAAAGCATTTTGACTCGAAATGCAAATATGTACTTAGAACAGTTGACTCGTATTGGCAACATATGATGCCGGAAGTTTCTGGGCCAATGAAAAATCTGACAATGTTTTATACAGCTTTTCTGAGTTCCTTGACCTCAAATTAGTAAATAACAGGCATAACTTATTTAAAAATACTATTTTTGAAAAGTCAGGAGTCAAAGGGTTAAGTTGTTTAAAAACCGGTTAAAGGATTAATCATCCTCGCCTCGGCAAAATATCAGCGGGTATTGTAATGAATCATACGGACGATTGGTTTCACTGATACGCTGAAGGTTATTACCATCACGCCGTCGAATAACAATATCGCGAGACGACTCCAAATTCTCGCCAACAACCACAATGGTAACTTCATTCAACGTCGGTGCATTGAAGCGTCTTTCATGTTCGCCTGCTGGTCTTTTGTCTACTTTGATCACTATTTTGTGATCATCCAAAGGCATCATTTCTAGTGCAGTCTTGAACAATGTAACCAATTCATTGTATTTATGTAAGAGTTGTTGCAGTTGTGCAATAATCTCTCGCTTTACCGCACGACTGATGGCAAAACGCTAATTGATTTCATCATCAGAATTTCCAAGGAAATAAACCTGAAGGAATTTGTGCGATCATCATTCACTGTCGACAACAATGCTCCTGCACGATGGTGGGTTTGACGAAGTTGGGCTAAATCTCGTTCGTCAGTTATATTCGCTCCAAATGATGTCATTTGAAAGGTACTGTTGTATTTTTGGATATTCTGCAAAAAATGCTTCGACTGAGGTTCTTGGCCAGAAAGCAATTATGCTAGTGGCTCTGGTGGGAGTGCCAATTGTGGTTATTTGACTTTTCCGCTTGCACAACATAATCTTGGCGGTTCATGTCGAAACCTCAAAGCATTGCAATGTTGTCAAACAGTGCTCATGGTTCCGAAGTCGACCGATACATCCGCGGCATAATCGATTGTTGGCCGTCTGTTTTGTCTATATTCCAAATTATTTTGAAAGTTATCTCCAACTGAGCGACTCCAACTCGACTGTATCCGTTGTTCCGGGGTCATAATTGATCACGCTTGAGAAATTCTTATTCGATTCTCTTCTAAACGCTGCCTTTACGCTCTTCATCGGTCTCATTGTCTAACCGATCCGGTATTTCTCTTGCGTTGCGCGTACTTCGACCAATATTCCGACGCCTTATTGGTGGCATTTTTCCAAAGACACCAAAATAATCTTTTCAACACACAATAATTATTTATTCACAAAAAACCCGATAGCGGTTGTTTAGTAGTTGGCAAGTAATAAAGGCATTCGCCTAGTGTCAAAACGCAAACCACGCTCTATCAAAAAAAAAAAAAAATAAAAAATTTCAACTTGTTAGAAATTACATAGAAGTCTAAATCTAAATTCCTTAGTTGGCACCATCCAAATTTCTGACTTTTTCTTTCATATAACCCTTGTCCTGAAAATTGCGAACACAACAAAAAAAAAAAAATCAGCCAAATCGGTCGAGCCGTTCTCAAAAATGTTCTTTTGTAAAACCACCAAACCGGGACACCTATGTGTAGATTACTTAAGCTTCTGGACCGTCGAAGCCAATGCCATATATTCGGCCTCTGTGCTTGATAAAGCAACCGTTGGTTATCTTTTGCTACTCCACGTTATTGCCCCATTGCACATCTTAAATACATAGCCTGTGCACGATCGCCGTTTATCGATGTCGGATCCCCAGTCCGAATCTGAATAACCAACCAATTCACTATCACTTTCGTTTGTGAATGTTAACTTGTAATCAATAGTGCCCTTTAAATATCGAAAAAATCTTTTGACTGCCTTCCAATGAGCCAAACTATGATTCGTATTAAATCGGCTGACATCATTAACCGCAAATGCCAAATCTGGACGAGTGCCTTGAACTAAATAGAGCAATGAGCCCACAGCCTCCTGATATGGCACATTTTTGACTTCCTCGCCATTAATTTTTACTCATCGGCATATTTAATGACAATTTTTGATTTGGATCCGCCGGTGTCGAAATCGGTTTGTATTCTTGCATGCCAAAACGTTTCAATATTTCCTCAGCATACGCAGATTGATCCAATTGAATTTTATCTTCGCTGTACTCAAAGCCCCTTTTATTTTCTTCAATTGAGCGTCGTCTTTCCAAAAAATAAGTATATCACCAACATAAATGGCCAAAATTAAGTGATTACCTTTGATGAAGTAAACACACAGATCCATTTTTGATTTCTCAAGACTAAATGACTTGAATGCTGCTGCGAGTTTCATGTTCCATTCTCTACTAGCTTGTTTTAGTCCGTATATTGCCCGATTTAGTCTGCACACTTGCTTGGTTCCATCATTATATTTTTCAGGTTGCTGCATGTAAATTTCCTCACGAAGTTTACCCTGAAGAAAGGCAGTAACAGCATCCATCTGATGAACCTTCAACTTGTGTTTCACAGCAATTGCCATCAATACTCTAATCGATGCATACGTTACTACAGGTGAAAATGTCTCTTCATAATCCAGACCATAAATCTGGAACAACTCTTGGCAACCAATCTCGGTTTGTGTCTCACAATATTACCATCGGAATCTGTTTTCGTTTTAAAAACCCATTTCGATTTTATACCCTTCAACGACCACGTTTCATTTTCCATTAATGAATTTATTTCATCCTGCATTGCATTTTTCCTATCTACTGCATCATGTCTCGACATTGCTTGATTAACCGAGACTGGATCATCTGCTTGATTGTTGATCAATGTTTTGCATGTTAGTTCAGCAACATATTTTGGATTTGGTTTTGGTGTTCTTGATGAACGGCGAACTTCACTGCATGGTGTTATTGACTCATCTGGATCGTAATCTGGATCATTAGGACCAATAACTGACGTATAGCTGTCATCACTCGATATAGCTTATACATCTGACATTGTCGTACTCATTTCCTCTTGCAATAATGATTCGTTTTGCTCATCTGTGTCATTAACATCACTTGCATTATCCCTCACTGAATGTATTTCAGCCGGTGCTTCATGGAAAATTACATCTCTACTAACAGTTAATTTTCTTGTTGATTTATTTATGCACCGATAACCTTTCTTTTCACTATCATAACCAACAAAAATCATTTTCGTTGACTTCACGTCCCATTTTTTACGTTTTTCTTTAGGTATGTGCACCATAACAGGAGAACCAAATGTTTTCAGATCACTTAAATCAACTTTAGAGCCACTCCATACTTCTTCCGGAGTTGTATCAATCAATAATGATGATACTGATCTTTTTATTATATAAACAGCCATGTTGACCGCTTCAGCCCAGTATGTGACACTTAATTCGCATCAATTAACATGCATTTAGGCGCTCGACTATCGTCCTATTCATTCTTTCTGCTATACCATTTTGCTGTGGCGTGTAAACATTCGCCAATTGATGTTCAATACCATTTTGCTGGTAGAAATTGATGAATTCACATGAACAATATTCGGTTCCATTATCAGTACGTAAAATTTTAATTTTTCTTTCACTTTGTTTTTCAATCCACGTTTTAAATTCGATGAATGTTGTAAAAACTTCCTTTTTAGACTTCAGAAAATAAACAAAACATTTTCTGCTAAAATCGTCAATGAAAATCAGAAAATATCTGGCACCACCGATTGATTTGTTTTCCATCGGCCCACATAAATCTGAGTGCATCAGATCCAGTTTATTTTTACTACGGGTTTTGCTTGATTTAAATGGTAATCGTGCATGTTTACCATATGCACACGTTTCGCAAGCTTGAATCATCGATATATCGTCTGCAAACTTTATTTCGGAAACCACACTATCTCGCATTTTACACAAATCTGTGTGATTTATATGCCCAAGCCGCTAATACCAAACCATAGAGTTTTCTTGTTTCGTCGTCAGCATACATTTTTCGACACCACCATCAATTTTGTAAATACCATCAATTGGCCTGCAATTTATCAAAGGACACATTTGATCATCATAGACGGTGCAGCCCTCACTGTTGAAAGTAATTGTATTTTCCTTTCTCAACCATTTTCGATATTGATAGTAAATTCGCCGATAATTCAGGAACATGTAAAACTTCATCTCCACTTCAATATCAAAATTATTTACCTTGAGGTTCACCTTGCCTTTTCCATTTACCTTCATGGTTGAATTGTTTGCTGCTGTAATTTGATTCACTGTAGACGTGACACTATTTTTGATCAAATTTTCATTTGGTGTCATGCGTGTATTGACGTGCCGCTATCAATAAACCAGTCGCTTGATTTGTTCTTCAGTCCATCATTTGATGCGAAAGCAAGAAATGCCTTCTTGGAATTTGGTTTCTTTTTGACTGTTGGCTTAATTGTGTCATTCGAGTTTTTATTCGGCCAATCGGCTGCCTTATGGCCTTTTTCATTGCACTTATTGCATTTGAAAGGGAAAAAACCTTTTTGTTGTTTCTTTTTCGTCTGAAAACCATTTTTGTTTTTACTCAGAAATGCACTTTGGTTCACAGGAGCTCCACTATAATTTAAATCCAATAATTTTAACCGCAATTGATCCGGTGTCCACTACATTTTACCACCAGCCAAACCCAGAATGAATGAATTGAATTCTTCTGGTAAACCCAATAACATGATTCCAGTCAACCATTTGTCACCAACTGGGAAATCCAAATCCTCTAACTTGCTTTTTATATGCAATAGTTCGTCAATATACGACTGCATCGAATCATGATTTTCCAGTCTAATTGATACAAATTTATGCAATAAACCAACACAATGTTGTGCTCCCTTGTCTTCATATGCTGCACGCAATGTATTCCATGCGACAATTGGTGTTTCACATTTCTTCACCAATGGATAGAGCGATTTTTCAACATTTAAAACTACATAAATATGACAATGCCTGATCAAGTTTTTCCTCTTTATCTTCAACAGCAATGGGATTTTTTCGGTTAATGTATCATTCTTTACAATAAAATTCTTCAACTTGTGCAATGCCAGGAAATGTTTCATAACAAATGACCAGGAATCATAGTTTTCGCTGCCTTTCAGCTTTTCCAAATTACCATCCAGCCTTGACATTCTGTATCCTTTGTCTTAAGAATTCAAGAACGATTTCACGATATACAGTTCACAAATTAATTATTTTATCCTTTTGCACAAATTTAAACTATAATTGATTATTTATTTTCGACGACTTTTATCTTTTATATATTTCACTCGAATGAATGTATTTTATTCACCATAAACAAATGTCCAAATAATAATACAGGGTTGCCTGCTATTACATCAGAATGAATTATCAGAGTTGTTGTTTTTTTAACAGTTTTTCTTTGGAGCTATGTGACGTATAAAGCCTATGCCAATGCTCCACAAACAATATCCGAGCTGTTATTGGTGAAATTGAGCCTTATTTATGTGAAAACTTGGTCGAAACTTGGCAGATATAAAAATCTATTATTAATCGTGGAGTTTGTACTTTGGATTAAAATAAAAATATCAACATTTTTTGATGTAAAACGATAAAAATCAAAAAATTTAAATCAGTGGTTTTGACTTTAAAACCTTGCCTAATGATAATGGCATGAGCCATAAATAAAACTACTTATTCAATAATGGTAAGCACCAGAAACCAAAGATTGTTAATGTGTATGCTGGAAGTGTTAGGCCCTTCGAATTCTATTTTACCAGAGCCTTCTAGAGTATAGAGCCATAATCTTAATGACGTATTTTTTAGAAGCATTTTTAGTGGTATAACTTTTCACTGATTTCCAAAGAAAACCATAGTAAAACTGGTGTTTTTTAGGTTCAAATTTTTCAATGAAAAAAGCAAAAATATTATAAAATGTTTATATAAAAGTTTTCTACATATCTTTAAGAACAATATACAAGAAGGCCATATTGGTATTAATTAAATATTAATTGCAGAAATATTTAAATTAAATTATTTCTAAAATAAATTTTTCGAACTTTCATTTTGAAAAATACATCAAAGTTGGCTCTGACAAATTAAAATAATACTTGCTAAATTTATCTTTAGTTTTACTAGTGTACGTAAGATGTCCAAAATGTTAACAGAAAAATACGAAAAAAAAAATTATTTAATCACAAAATTATCACACGTTCCTATATTTTGTGAATTTGTTTTGTTTTTCCTACAATTTTTGAACTTGAAATTTCCTCAGGTGATAATTTTTGGTACGATTTTTCCAAATTCTTACGGCCATCACTGCCATCTATGTAATATATATTGACTTAATGACCTAACGATTCATAGTAAGCTTTTATTTTAATTTGACCAGAATGCTGTTGTTATGATTTTTTTTTTATATTTTGGTTTAAATAAATCAATTATTACAAGAAAATGTAACCGATTTACTTAAACGACATTCATATATGTTGAAATTCAAACATTTATGAAAGTATTTCAGAAATCATAATTAAGAATTTGTAAAATTTTCATTTAAAAATTTGCCTTAGGAAAAAAAGTGATTTCCCATATGGTTTGTGTGTTTTACTATGAAAAGTTTGGTTTTTTCCTCGTTTCTAATTCCCTTATAAAAGCTTGGTATTTTATATAATCAAGGTTGATATGCTAATGTTTGTCCGCTGCACAAATATTCAGCTGTTTACTTAGAAGCACCAAATTTTGTATAATTACTTAAGGGGCTCTAACATAGACCGTAGTCAAGCTTATCATTTCAAGTTCAGTTGGTAGACAAACCGAAGTATCTCTTTGGTAAAGGTGGTCGGTTCGAACTTCGATGTATAATAATTCTAACTGTGACTTGGCTATTTCTTAACCGTCAACCGACTTTGACGAAACTCATCAAGTGCGATGGTAATGAAATTATAAAACTATTTTTAGATAAAATTCTCGAAGGGAAAAACCAAAAATATTGCATACCAAAAAGTAATAAAATAAAGTAATTACAAAAACTCGTTTACCGTTAATCAACCGTAAAACAGTTATAAATGAAAAAAGAAAAAAAAATTAAATTTCCAATTTTCTCATATCCAACACTAACCACAAAACTTTTAAACGAGCTACTATACACATAAATTATATATTTCATACTGTTGTAGACCTGGCACCATAAAATTTATGTACTTATTAAAAATATGTGTACGCTTTTTGTTGTTGAATCGCATGTCACATGTCACATATGTTCTAATACATGACAGAAATTTTCTTATTGTATACATTTTTGTTCAACTGGAATAAAAAATATTTTATTAATTCAATTTGAATATTTGATGTGCCGCTACAATGTATAACTGGCATCATGATGATGATTGACAGAATCTCGCTAAGCTTTTCCAAAAATCCAGTATATTACTTGACAACAAATATACAATCAAACAGACAGTTTATTCACAAATTTTGGTCACTATTAATTAAGCCCTTTATAGCTGGAAAAAGCTCTGCACAATTGTTACTTATTTGACGCTGATTATCTTGGTATAAAATATTCAGTAACAACAGAAGAAAATCATTAACATCAATCAAGTTCAAAAATAACATTAACATAACAACACAGCTTTTTTTTGTTGTGTCTGTGAAAGCTTTATCTAGAATATAGATATATAAGCACAACATCCTCATATTTCATTTTGTTTGGTTTTCAGGATAATTAATTAGGGTGTAATCAGGTTTATTTTTGCTATAAAAAAGCTCAAAAAATTGTTTGCATTTCTATTTATATGTACTGACAACACATAAACATAAGTAATACAAAACAATTAAAAATTTAAATCTCTGCCTTCTTTTTTTTTTGTTTTGGACGACAAAGCTTTTTTCGTTGTCCCTTTAAGTTTGCGTTTTTTTTTTGGGGAGGGAAGAATTAAAACAAATGAATATAATTTACAAGGATTTTTATTTTATTTCTTTTTTTAGTATTCGAATTCAACATCATCAAATCTGCCTCATCACCATCATCATCATCATCGTTCCAGTGAACCTAGTAGTGCCCTAACAAAAACAACAACAGCTAGAGATTTGCAACAAGTGTTACATTATTCAATAACACCGTGTCGAACAATGCCACGACTTCGGCGATCAGATTGTACAATATACGATGTTGACTGTGATGAAGTATTTACAAAGCTTTATGTGGGTGATGCGTGAGTATACAAACTTTTTTCGGGGGGGCGATCATCTTTTTTTTTTTTTTTGGTTGGTAATGTTTAATGGAAAATATTTATTTTGTATATTTGTAGGGCTTCAGCAAAAAATAAAAATTTTCTACGTTACATGGGTATCACACATGTGCTAAATACAGCTGAGGGTTCAAGGATTGGACAAGTTGATACGGGTCATCTATATTATCGTGATATGCCAAGTATTAGGTAAAAATTAATTTTTTTGGGTTTCGTATATTTAGTTGTGCGCTAACACAATTGTATTGGTCAGAAAGAATTTTCATTTTAAATTTGACGTTACCGTTGATTTCAAGGAAAAATTTAATTTTTTCTACTTGACTTTTTATGCTTGAAGCTTCTCACAAAATGAAGATATTGTATTGGTGTTTCCATTAAAAAACTTTTTACTAAAAATTATATTTTGGAAGCCGTTCCAAAACATGCACTGATGCCAAGCTTCACTCAACGTTTCTCGTAAAATTTTACATAGCGTATGATTATCGAGGTTTATTTAGATCACTTACGACATTTAAAAATGTAATGGGCTATTTAATATTAATAGGTTGAAAACAGTAAATTTGACCTCTAAATACAAGTTTGAATTTCGACCGACTTTTGATTTTTCTTAATATATTTCATGTATGGATGTGAAGTTTTCCACACTTTTTTCATGGATGTGAAGTTTTCCACAAATCCACAGATTTTAAATATGTATTAGTTTCACACTGCTAAACTAAATTCCAATTGGA
Source organism: Tipula vernalis (assembly GCA_958295665.1). Classification (NCBI taxonomy): domain Eukaryota; kingdom Metazoa; phylum Arthropoda; class Insecta; order Diptera; family Tipulidae; genus Tipula; species Tipula vernalis. Next base: position 130,859,461 of record OY282558.1, on the reverse strand, counting down.
AAAATTACGATTCATATTGAAATATTTAGTACTAAAAATGTAATTTCATTACAAAATATTTCGAATAAAAGTGATTTCCTGTGAAAGTAAGACCATTCAGAGGCAATGTTAGTGGAATTTAGTCAAAATAATATATGGACCATAAAAAAATGAATCCAAACATAAGCAAGTGGCGTAAATGACATTTAACAATTGTTAGGGTTAATCGCCAGAAAAAATGTATAGTTTAAATTAATTCGTGGTTTAAGAAATAGTTAATTGGTATAATGGGCCACAATTTTAAGCAGGTACTCCATGTATTATCGGATCCCAAGTTCAAATATCTAGTAGTAGGTGTTAACGGTCAATGAACGATTTCAGACAAAATCTCAATTAGTACCTAAAGTTTCCAGATGAATTTATTCCCCTGGATAGGGGGTAGTTTTAGAACTCGATGGTTGGAGTAGTAGTTCAGCTACTACATGTACTATCGAAAAGTGAATTCAAATCTCTGGCAAGGAATGCTAAAGCCCATTTATCAGTTTCAGCTAAAATCTAATTGGTATATAAAGTTTCCAGGATAATTTATTCCCCTGGATAGAGGCGAGTTTTTAGCCTCAATTGATGAAGTAGTAAGCCAACTACTACATATACTATCCGGAATTGAATTCAAATTTCTGGCAAGGGGTGCTAAGGCCCATTTCACAGTTTCAGCTAAAATCTTAATTGGTATAAAAAGTTACCAGAATAATTTAATCCCCTGGATATGGGGTAGGTTTAGAGCTCGATGAATGGAGTAGTAGGTCAGCTAATACATGTACTATCGAAAAATGAATTCCAATCTCCGGCAAGGGATGCTAAAGCCCATTTATCAGTTTCAGCTAAAATATCAATTGGTATAAAACGTTTCCAGGCTAATTTATTCCCCTGGATAGGGGGAGTTTATGGGCTCCCTGGATGTAGTAGTAAGCCAACTACTATATGTACTATAAGAAAGTGAATTCAAATGTCTGGCAAGTGGTGCTAAGGCCGATTTATCAGTTTCAGCTTAAATCTCAAGAACTAAAGTTTCCAAACTAATTTATTCCCTTGGATATGAGGTATTTCTTGGACTCGATGGATGGTGTAGTAGGTCAGCTACTACATGTACTATCAGAAAGTGAATTCAAATCTCTGGCAAGGAGTGCTAAGGCCCATTTATCAGTTTCAGCTAAAATCTCAATTGGTATAAAAAAATTTCCAGGATAATTTATTCCCCTGGAGAGGCAGAAGTTTTTGGGCTCGATAGATGGAGAAATAGGCCAACTACTACATGTACTATAAGAAAGTGAATTCAAATCTCTGGCGAGTGGTGCTAAAACCCATTTATCAGTTTCAGCTAAAATCTCAATTGGTATAAAAAGTTTCCAGGCTAATTTAATCCCATGGATAGGGAGGAGTATTTGGGCTCCATGGATGTAGTAGTAGGCCAACTACTATATGTACTATCGGAAAGTGAATTCAAATCTCTGGCAAGTGGTGCTTAGGCCCATTTATCAGTTTCAGCTAAAATCTCAATACCTAAAGTTTCCAAACTAATTTATTCCCCTGGATAGAGGGCAGGTTTTGGGCTCGATGAACGTAGTAGTAGGTCAGCTACTACATGTACTATCGGAAAGTGAATTCAAATCTCTGGCAAGGAATGCTAAGGCCAATTTATCAGTTTCATATCCATATTCATCAATAATTATTTATATTTTCTAATTGCTGGATTCCATTTAACGTGGGAAAGTACACACAAGTACTTCCGACTGCACGGAGCTACTCTTGCTAAATTTTATGAGTAGTTTGCTTTTTGAATTTATGACGATTTTGTTGCCAGAATATTTAGTACAACTAATCCATATTATTTTAATGCAATAATAATGTTTAACAACAAAATTTTAATGCAATATAATGTTACGTAATTAATTATTAATTATTTAAAAATCGAGCCTCAGACATTTTTACAAAAGTAAAACACACGCCCTCTTTTAAGCAAAACCAAATATTTCAGCACTTAGCAGAACCACTCTGTAGTAAATGTAGTACATATGCTCTAACAGAGATGTCACCATATCGACATATTATAGACACATTGGTTTTGATTGCATAAAACAAACAAATGTATATTAATTTGTATATGATGAGATAGCCGAGGTAGTAAGGTGATCAGTCGTTCAACAACCTTCATGGTGTTCACATCGTGTTCAAAACAAATTTTTAAGGCGTAGTTAAGTGTAGTTATAATTTAGTGTAAATAGTGGTTATGGGTGTATTAAGTATTAATTATTGATGATTATAGTGGAATGTGTATAAGCATAAAACAGTTTTAGATAAAGTATAGAAATATAATATTCAATTAAAAAAAAACAGTAAATAAGTGAATTACCTAGCTTACAGTGATTTAAAAATATTAGTGTAATTATGAATAATCTTGAATGTGTCATTGAGTTGTGTATACAAAAACAGTAATATTAATGAGTGAGGTAACTGTAGAAGCAGCAATTACTGAACAAAGCAAACCTTCCTACTTGGACAATGATGAACGGGACAACCCAAAACGAATAAAAATAGCGGAAACCGTGCAGTGGGCCTACAATGGGTTCGCGTAATACATTGGCACCAAATTTCATTACTCCTGAACAAAGGAATAATGATAAATTGTTACGTTTAGAGAACGAAAATGAAAGACTTCGTCTTCGATTGAAAGATATTGAACAGACATTAGAAAAATTTGAAGCGAATGCGGCAGAAAACCATAGTTACCAACAAATTTTGGACAGTACTCAGTTCAGTAGTATTTATATGGACGGAATGGCTGAAGATAATGAAAATGTGAATGGTGATCAGTGAGAATTCGAAATAATTAAAAGAAGCGTAAAACGTAAAAATTCTACGCCGAACATACCTAAAAGGAGACAACATGTTTCGGGCGACAAACCCGACATCAACCCCACCGCTTCGGGACAAACAAATAAAAGGCTAGCCAAACCACCGCCTATCCATATCCATCATCAAAAAGTTAAAGATACTTTACAGTTGGTTAAAGGCATAGAGATAAAAGATTTTGAAATAAAAAGAGTTAGTGAAGATAAACACTCCCTAAAAACTAAGAATATTGAAGAATACGAAAAAGTTAAGAAGTTATTCAATGAAGTAGATACAACATACTTCACCTTTACACCCAAGGATCAAAAAATAAAATCGATTGTCCTAAAAGGATTAACAGAAGATGAAGACATAACAGCCTTAAAAACCGAAATAGAAAACAAAGGGAACGTCAAAATCACCAATATAGCACAGTTAAAAACTAAGCGTTCTATAGAGAAAAATTTAAAATTACCAATATACATAATTCAATTTGAGCCTAATACGAATATCAACTTAATAAATAGTATACAAGTAATTAACTATCAGCGAATACGTTTGAATCATTTAATAAAAAAAGGGAAATTCTTCAATGTATGAAATGCCAAAGATTTGGACATGCTGCAAGGAATTGTAATTTAAATTACCGTTGCGTTAAATGTGCCACTATTCATAAACCAGGTGAATGCGCTACAACAGAAAAAATTAATATTACAGATATATATTGTGTAAATTGTGATAAAAATGGACATCCAGCGTATTTTAAAGGTTGTCCTGTTTATCAACTAGCCCTGAATAGGCTAAAGGAGAAAATGGCACAAAAAAGATTGAACAACAAACAACAAGTATGGGAGCGCGATTGATAATGGTACGTATGCAGAAATACTAAAAAATAATACTAAAGAGCAATTAACTGTTCAAAAATTAGCAGCTAAAGTGGAAGTAATGGCTGAAACTATCAAAAAGCAAAGCGAACAAATAGCGCAGCTACTCTCCATTTTAACAAAATTATGATTAATCTCAAAATTATTTCATTAAACGTGAACTCAATAGTGAGTATACACAGAAGGATGAATTTAAACAAATTTATAGAACAACATAATCCTGATATTATGCTTTTAGTTGAAACAAAGCTAAATTATAACCACAAAGTTGAAATTCCAGGGTACATCATAATTAGACAAGATCGACTAGAACCAACATTTGGAGGCGGAACTGCAATTCTAATAAAGCCACATCTAAAACACACACATATAAAAATCTGCCAAATTCAATGTAATAGAATGATTGAATCGACTATAATAAACATCAAACTTAAAAATCAGCAAAATCTGTTCATAATAGCAATATACTGCCCTGGAAATTGTAACACAAAATGCTCTTTTGAAGACGAATGGAACTTAATTTACCGCGAACTTAATCTGGACAAACCAGAAAATTATTATATAATAGCTGGCGATTTAAATGCGAGACATACAAATTGGAAAAATACTAATAATAATAGTAGAGGTGTTACACTAAATAAATGGCTCAGAAATAACGGTTTTTTATATAAATGCAAATTATTGCAACCTGATGCACCAACTTATACCACAACTGCAAGCTACCTCGACCTAGCGGTTATCGACGATCGCCTAATAATAGAGACAAACGACCAAGGTGAAATCCCTACGCACTCATATGATAGTGACCACAAAGCAATAGAAATGGTGATTAAATCTATTGAAACAACAGAACCCGAGATGTCACAACCGACAAACCATTACTATTTTTGTAACACCGAATGGGTAACCTGGAAAAAAAATTTATTCAGGTTACATCAGAAGTATTTAAAACAACATAAGTCATCCATCTTAATTCCGAACAATCGCAGTCTTAGTAATTCAGAAATTGAAATTCACATTAACAACTTGACCGAACTAATACTAAATAACATAAACCAAAATAAATCTAAGGTCCGTAGAAAAAATAATATGGAGTGTTTTACAAATCAGACTATAGAAAATTTATATAAACATAAGAGTAGAATTATAACCAATCTCAAAAATTTGAAAAGAACTGGAGCTTTAAATACAACTCTATGCATCACGTTGAAATCAGAAATTAAACGAACTAACGAATTAATTGCCAAAAACATAAAAATTCAAATAAACCTACATTGGAAAAATAAATTAGCTTCGATTGTTCCAGGACCAAAGATGTTCGGAAACATTAAACACATAAAGCCGACAAAAACTAAAGGGAACCTAAAACTGCTTGAAATCGATTCCGCCGAAGTTGCTAACATGAACAAAACAAATTTAAATTGGAACAATTTACCAAAAATTAATAACAAATACAGATGTCCCAATATTATTGAAAACCTTAACATTATTGGGCATTATATAGAAAAGCAAACTATACCGCAAGCAACTTTAGGAAAAATGTCGCACCAAAATATTGTTCAGCGTGTCATAAACGAAATTAAACAACAGCAAGAAATAGAATCTAATAACAATGTTACTAAATGCATCTTTAATAATACCAACAAAGCAAATAACATACAAGACCCAGATCTTCAGAAATATTTTACGTCAATAGATGAAATGAAAGCCATACTTCAAAAATCTAATAATAAAAAATCGTATGGATTAGATAAAATTCCAAATATAGTTCTGAAGCATTTGCCTGACAAAATCATTGCTGAACTATGCACCATTATAAATAACCTGCTAAATAACAGACAATTCCCAAGCTGTTGGAAAACCGCCAAAATATATCCTATTTTAAAAAAGAATAAAGATTCATTAAACCCTATCAACTATAGACCAATCAGCTTGGTATCGAATTTAAGCAAAATCTACGAAATAATTATTTATAACAAAATTTTGCAACATACCACCGAAAACGACCTCATTCCAGAAAACCAATTCGGGTTTCAACATAATCAGTCAACAGTTCATGCAATAACTGCACTCACAACTGACGTAAGCCGCAATTTAAACAAGAATCGCTGCACTGGTGCCGCATTAATTGATATGGAAAAGGCATTTGAGTCTATCTGGTTAGACGGGCTTCTATTCAAATTAAATCAAATGAAATTTAACATAGACATAATGTTTATCTTAATCAATATGCTTTATAAGAGAGAATTCGTCACAACCGATGGAATTGAAACTTTCAGTTTTACTTTCAAAATTTTTAATGGATTGCAGCAAGGAACCATTACAGCACCAATTCTTTTTAATTTATATACTAGAGACCTAATAGTGAACAGCAGAATAAATAACAATTTCATCAGTAATATCTACTATTGCATATGCAGATGATATAATCATTTACAGCACCGACTTAAAAATTAAGAACATAACATTCAACTTACAACAAGCAATCACATTTATGACCGATTATCTTCACACATGGAAAATTAAAATCAATGCTAATAAGTGCGAAAGCATATTATTTCGAAAGCCGGTACAGCGAGCAACATACGACAAAAAAAAAAATAAAAAAAAATTGTTCATTAATTTATTTTGTATGTTCAAGTGTCACATAACTTGAAGTGGCACGCTTTGATACAAAATAATGTCACGTTGCGTGTTGTTTTTTAAATTCTGTTCGCCTGGTAAATTAACAAAAATTTTTATGCGATTTTTCACCAAGTTCGAATTTATCAGTATTTTAAACGAAAAACTGAGTGGAAATTATGTATAGATGTTGGGTGGTAAGATGAAGGAGTGATGTGCGAAAGGTTTGGAGTTCGATTCTTCAAATTTCCGACTTTATTTTTTTTTTTTTTAAGCAAAAAATTGATTTTTTTTTATTTCCACGAATTTTACCAAATTTTTTTTGTAGCAATCTTGATGATCCCGATATCTTCTCGGATTAATCCCCAATTCAAAATTTTTTATCTAAAAACAAATTTTTTAGACTTTGCTTAGAGATTCGATCACCAGACCTTCACTCCATTCCATCACCTTACTACCTCGGTTATCCCATCATATACAAGTTAATATACATTTGTTTGTTTTATGCAATCAAAACAAATCTGTCTATAACATGTCGATATGGTGACATCTCTGTTAGGGCATATGTACTACATTTACTACAGAGTAGAGATGAGCGGGTAATGAGTATTCGGTATTTTCTACTAGGTACTTTCAATACCCGAAGTAACGATTACCTCCGTTTATAAAGTATTCGTTACTTCTTTGATTACTTTTTAATTTTTTTTCTAATGTACGTACATACATAAAACTATACGTTTTCTTTATTTTTTTATGTATATAGTATGCTATTGAAAAATGAAAACTAGAGGCGCTTAAAACAAGTAAATATTCTGTTCGTACATTCATAAATGGTCTATTGGTACATTTTCTTTGACATTTCGATGAACAAGGAAAGAAAACTTCATTATGTTTCGACTCTTCGAGTTTTTGACATTTTGACAACTGAATTGTTCCTATTATATTTTTATTGAACTGAATTTATTTATGTTATTATTTATATTTTTTTATACAATAAATGAATATTGAATACAAACCAAAGATTTATATTTATTTTATTTATTTTGCTATCATAATTCATAATCATTATCTATCGTGCTGATTTACGACGAGGGAGCCTTAAATATTATAGGTAAGGAACAGAAATATAAAAAAAATCGGTTTTTCTAAATATAAACACGTGTTTTGAATTTTGATTACTAGTAACGAATATAAAATACCGAATACTTGTGTCGGGAGTAACGAGTAACTATGATTACTCAAATGAACGAGTTTTCTCATCTCTACTACAGAGTGGTTCTGCTAAGTACTGAAATATTTGGTTTTGCTTGAAAGAGGGCGTGTGTTTTACTTTTGTAAAAATGTCTGAGGCTCGATTTTTTAAATAATCAATTAATTACGTAACATTATTATTGCATTAAAATAATATGGATTAGTTGTACTAAATATTCTGGTAACGAAGTCGCCATAAATTCGAAAATCAAACTACTCATAAAATTTAGCAAGAGTAGCTGCGTGCAGTCTGAAGTGCTTGTGTGTACTTTGCCACGTTAAATGGAACCCAGCAATTAGAAAATATAAATAATAATTGATGAATATGGATATGAAACTGATAAATTGGCCTTAGCACTCCTTGCCAGAGATTTGAATTCACTTTCCGATAGTACAAGTAGTAGCTGACCTACTACTCCTTTCATAAAGCCCAAAACCTACCCCCTAACAAGGGGAATAAATTAGTTTGGAAACTTTTAATACCAATTGAGATTTTAGCAGAAACTGATAAAACGGCTTTAGCACCTCTTGCCAGAAATTTAAATTCACTTTCCGATAGTACATATAGTAGTTGGCTTACTACTCCATCAATCGAGTCTACTAACTGCCCTCTATCCAGGGAATAAATTAGTCTGGAAACTTTATATACTAATTGAGATTGTAGCTGAAACTGATAAATGGGCCTTAGCATCCCTTGCCAGAAATTGGAATTCACTTCTCGATAGTACATGTAGTAGCTGACCTACTAAACCGTCCATCGAGCCCAAGAAATACCCTCTATCCAGGGGAATAAATTAGTTTGGAAACTTTAGGTATTGAGATTAAAGCTGAAACTGATAAATCGGCTTTAGCACCACTTGCCAGAGATTTGAATTCACTTTCCGATAGTACATGTAGTAGCTGACCTACTACTACATCCATTGAGCCCAAAAACTCCCCCTATCCAGGGGAATAAATGAGCCTGGAAACTTTTTATACCAATTGAGATTTTAGCTCAGAATGATAAATGGGCTTTAGCACCTCTTGCCAGAGATTTGAATTCACTTTCCGAGAGTGCATATAGTAGCTGGCCTACTACTCCATCTATCGAGCCCAAAAACTTCCCCCTAACCAGGGGAATAAATTAGTCTGCAAACTTTTTATACCAATTAAGATTTTAGCTGAAACTGATTAATGGGCCTTAGCACTCCTTGCCAGAGATTTGAATTCACTTTCTGATAGTACAAGCAGTAGTTGGCCTACTACTCCAACCATCGAGCCCAAAACCTACCCTCTATCCAGGGGAATAAATTCTTCTGGAAACTTTAGGTACTAATTGAGATTTCGCCTGAAATCGTTCATTGACCGTTAATACCTACTACTAGATATTTGAACTTGGGATCCGATAGTGCATGGAGTAGCTGCTTAAAATTGTGGCCCATTATGCCGATTAACTATTTCTTAAACCAAGAATTAATTTAAACTAGACATTTTTTCTGGCGATTAAGACTAACAATTGTTAAATGTCATTTACGCCACTTGCTTATGGTGTGGATTCATTTTTTTATGGTACATATATTATTTTGACTAAATTCCACTAACATTGCCTCTGAATGGTCTTACTTTCACAGGAAATCACTTTTATTCGAAAGATTTTGTAATGAAATTACATTTTTAGTACTAAATATTTTAATATGAATCGTAATTTTTCCAATTGGAATTTAGTTTAGCAGTGTGAAACTAATACATATTTAGAATCTGTGGATTTGTGGAAAACTTCACATCCATATTTCATGTTTATTAAAATATCGAATTAAAAGCAAAAATTGTAAAATAATTTTGAATTTATTGGCCCAGAATCTTCTGATTTATAGTAAGCTGACTTTCCAAAAAATATAATTTTCTATGAAATGTATGGAAATAATTAAGCAATCTAAATGGGGCTTGTTACGACAGTTACAGGTCCCAAAACCTATCTTTAAAGGTATCAAGAAGCACAATCGGATATCAATTGCAGATTTTGGATTTATTGGCCCAGAATCTTCTGATTCCTAAAAAAATAATCCAATTTTCTATGCAATTTATGGAAATACTCAAGCAATAATGCTTGTTGGAACAACAATTACTGGTCCCAAAACCTAACCTTAGAGGTATCAAGAACCACAATCGGAGCACAATTGACGATTTTTGAATTTTTTTTGACCAGACTCTGCTGATTTTCCAAAAAATTGTATTTTCTAAATTGAAATAATCATACAATCTAAATGCTCGGTGGGAGAATAATCAGAGGTCTCAAAACCTACCCTTTGAGGTATATAGAATGACAATCGGAGCATAATTGGAAATTTTGGATTTTTTGGCCCAGAATCTTCTGATATATAGTAAGGTGTGAAACGGCGTGAATGATGATGGCGAAGTTCCGTCTCATATAATAAAATCAATTTTAATCAAACACTTATTTGTTTCAAAAGGCCATTTTTTTTTATTTAGTCATTTTCATGTTTAAAGCTGCGTTCGCGCAACCATTATAAGATGGGTTCATGAAATTATTCGAACGCTAATGCGTAAACAGGTGATTTTCCAAAAAATCGAATTTTCTATGAAATCTATGGAAATAATCAACCAATCTAAATGAGCGTTGGAAGAACAATTACAGGTCCGAAAACCTATCTTTAGAAGTATCTAGAACCACAATCGGAGCATAATTGCAGATTTTGGATTTTTGGCCCAGAATCTGCTGATTTTCAGAAAAATCGAATTTTCTATGAAATGTATGAAAACAATCTCAAGCAATCTAAATGCGCCTTGAAACAACAATTACAGGTCCCAAAACATATCTCTAGACAATTGGAACACAATTGCAGATTTTCGAATCAAACTAAATGCGCGTTGGAACACCAATTAGTATTCCTAAAACCTATCTTTAGAGTCACAGAATTTTTTTTGTTCTGCTTCCTCGGTTTTGTTGCTTATGGCCCTTGTTCTTTGAGAACTCGTAATTCTTGTCTAACTGTAGTTCAACCGTCAATTTAACATTCAAATAAATCCCCAACTGAATTGCTCACAAAACCCAATTCAACCCGCAAATGGAACACACCTCAACCCTCAATTGAATCGCAAACTCAGTGCTCAACTTAATTTTCAAACCCATTATACATAAAAAATTGGACAACATGGTAAAATCACCACGTGGCTTTGGGTCAGTTCTTATAGCAAGTATCTGATCCTCTTTGACCATAGAAACAGATTGGTGAAAAAAAAAATCCAATTAGCCAATTTTATTACTGTCCAATAGTGGCATCTATTGGTAAACATGTAACACTAAAATAATTCTTTTAGTGATGCCTCTTTCGGAAACATGACCTATTGCGTGTGTTTAGTCAGCGAACTACAATAAATAAAATTAAATATCTAAATCCAGTAAATGGGTTATTATGAATTGTTGAAACACGGCACAGACCGACAGACAAACAGAAACATTCAGACTGCAGATAAAATAACAAAAATTCTTTCTGATAATTCTGGTAAATACTAACACATCTATTATTTGGTCAGCTAAATTTTTTTTAACACACTTATACAAAATTTTCAAAAACAAAGCACAAAAATCAAAATTTAAAAATTAATAAATAAAAAATTTATTTTTCAATCATGATGAAATCCATTTTAAGAGGTGGTCATAATTTTAGATACATGGGATTCCCGCTTATGGATCAATCAACCACAGACATTTCACGTTACTTCTACATAGCATCGAAATTCATTGAGAACGGTTTAAACAGTGGCGGTAAAGTATTAGTACATTGTTTGATGGGTGTATCACGGTCTGCGACCTGTGCCATTGTATATTTAATGATTGCCAAAAAAATGACCGCATCCGAAGCAATACGATTGGTACGATTACATCGTGAAATTCGTCCTAATGATGGTTTCTTACAGCAGCTCGCCGATTTGGACAATGAATTGAGGCGTGAACGTTTATATTCATACTAACCATAAATAAAAAAAAAAATTTAAAAAAAAACATTTACGTATATATCTAATAATAAAATTAATTAATTAACAAATAAATTATATATTTTTTTAATTTTAATTATTATTTTTTATTTTTTAATATTGCTTTGTTAAAGATACATAAAATCTAATTCTAAAATTAAATTAAAATGATCCCAAAAGGGGTAACAAAAATCTACTAAATAGTTATGTATTTGCATCCCTTAACACAATTTAAACATAAATGGTTAATTGAAGCAATAAATTATTACCCCTACATAGAAACCTTCTACATAATATACGAATGCTAGATTCCATTCATAAAGGTGCCTTTATATAGATACAACATAAACTGTTTTTATATTTATTGAATAATGAATGAACAAAAAAAGATCGATAGAAGGTCCTTAAAATTCTAAACCTATTACACTCTTCAATTAACCAACTCTAGAATTTAAAAAGTTACCGGACGAACTATACCATTTCCCAAATAAAACAAAACAAAAAGACGGTTTCATCCCTTCCCTTTTAACGAATAGAATTTATATTTAACAAAACCACCGAATTTCCTCTCTCTCCTCCCCCATAAACATCATACATGTCAAATGATTAAATTAATAAAATTAAAAAACATATCTAAAAAAAAAAATTAAGAAACAACCAATTTTGTCATATGACAAAAATATAGTCATACAGTATGTCATATGACACAAAATTTTATGATTTAATTTTAATTATTAATTTTAGGCATAACAATTTTTAAAATAATTATTTTCGAATTGAGAGAGTAATGAGTAGGTACTATAAAGGAAGCAAATACGAGTGCAAGTGGAATGCATAGATTTTGGAAAACTCTTGTAAAACTAATGTAAATTAAATAAAAAATAAAAATGTTAAAAAACACTTGTGTAATGAGAATATATTTAAATAAATCTACATCAGCAACTTGGTATTTTATTGGTTCTTTGTTTTATTGGAATCAAGCACAAAATTAACCACCACTTCAATTTTTAGCTTGATCCAAATTATTATTCTTCTGCGTTGGCCTTTTGTCACGTATAAGGACTGGTATCCGACTATCGTTTGGTTTCTTGTCACTATCAAATTTCTCCTTTAGGCTATTAACAAATTGATCACTTATTTCTTGTCCAAATATTGTTATATTATCCTTAACCGTTGAGCCACCACCTAAATCAATAATTTTCCGTTGCGCTTCCCGTTCATGATGTTTAGCCAATTGGACTGTGTTACCGCCCTTTATCGTTTCGTACGAAGCAATGAGATCTTTAAATTTTGGTAATGGGGCGGGAACATTAATTGTGTTACGTGATTTAATAATCGAATTGAATGCTGTATTTTCTTTGCGTCGTATTTCACACGACAAATTTTTAACGGCTGATGCGACCGCATCCTGTTTAATTTCACCATCGACAACTATTTTATGTTGCGAATCTATTTTTTTCTGTAGAATTTCGCGCAACACAGTTTTCATACTTTTTGCCTTTAGATTGTTGTCACAACACGGTTCTGATTCTTTTTCCTTTTCGGAACATGATGCCATTTCCTGTTTATCAACGGTTAAATTTTCATCGATTTCTTCAATGTTTTGCAGCGATGGGATGCACGCCTGCCGATAATCTTCTGATTTTGAAAAACTTTCGGCACTCTCCTCCATTTTTAGTTTACTTTTGTGTAACATTCTGCAACCATTGAAATCTTTTTTCTCACCGGTACTACCCGCAATCGATGCCTTTCGATCGGTGTCAATAAATTTCAATGAGATTTTTTTAACAACATCAGAGACGCCGGCCGAACTAGTTATTAGTTGGGAATTTTTAAGAATTTCATATGATTTTACGGCGATTTGCAATCGTGATGATAGGGCACGGATTTTCTGTTTCAATAGTCCGTTCTCTTCCATTAGCTGAGTGTTCGATATAGAGTCGGCAAATGCTTGCCGATCAAAATTTCGGGGATCCGATGGAGCAGCGGCGCTTGTTAGCTGGTTAATTTTAATTTTCGATTCATGATTTAAGCGCCGCAAATCTGAAACTTCATTTTCTAGCGTAACATTTCGCTCCGACAACGTTTTCAAATCATTCAGGTAAACATTTTTGACATTGTCATGAGCCGTTTCCATTTCTGTTTTGCCCGCTTTTAAAGATTCCACCGATTCGGTGAGTTGTTTAATTTGATCCCGACACTCTTGTTCGCGCCCCTTTAAAACCTCAATCTGCTTTATTTTCGAATGCAAAGTCATTTCGGATGTTTCCAATTGAATTTTTAGTAATTCACACTCGGAATATTTCCGCTTAATAATTGTCGCCAATTTATTATCGGGTTCACGATCACTCTCAATCGATTGCATTGACTTTTTTGTCACAAATTCGGGAAATAACTTTTCGTGGGTTTTTAACTTTTTCGTCAAATCATCGACGGACGATTGTAGTATGGCGTTTTCACGCTGCTTTATATCGATCTCCATTTCCATGGCTTGCAAACGATTTGTTAGCTGGCAAATTCTCATCTCATTGTCGCTATTCAACTGTCGTAAAATATTTACCTCGGCGAGGCGTGAATTCAAATGTAATTGCAAATCGGAAGTTGCTTGTTCTGATTTATTGGGTGGTGTGATCGACATAATTTGGAATTTGAACGAACTTCGTAAAATAAATAAAAATTTCGAAAATGTTACGATTAATTTATGAACATTCAGAAAATCGTAATTTTGAATTTGAACCAAAATCGGATTTGGTAATTGCGGTAATTTTGATATTTGCATTTTGTTTTATGCTTTAGGAATGGAAATAATTCTTAGGTTGCTACAAAAAAAAAATATTCAAGTAAATATTTCTAAGTAGTTTGAGTATTTACAACAAACTTGTGCCAGATACACATACATAAAACAGTCAATCCAGTTTTTTTCTGTTGACGTTATAAACCATTAACAAATCTTCTCTATACACAACTTTTGTCAAACACATACACACACACCTCGCTTGTATTGATAACAGAATTAAATAATAATCAAACAAAACCATTTAATATGTAAGCCTAAGATAAAGACATCGCAGAATATAAACAACAAGTTCTTACGCAGTCAAATGGAAGGGAGATGGAAAGACATGATCACAACGAGTGATCTTATTTTAATTGTAGTTATAAACAAAACTATAATTTTCATTATCTCGCATGATATAATTGAACAATTTTAGTTGTCAGTTGCATCAGTTGCATTGTAAAGTTTAGTTGAATTACATCGTTCATTGTGCAAACAAGTTGTTAGGGCCTTAAGTAATAAAGTAGTGAATATGTTGAAACAAAAATTGCGAACCATTGACAATCAGGCCGAATTTAAATCGGTCGAGAATAATTTGGAAGAACGATTAGATTATAAAATCACAAATTATGGTTATGGCAAAGATAAAGTGAAAATTTTGCATGTTACCCGAAATGGTCCCGTACATTCGGTTAAAGAGTTTGAAGTTAGTACCAGACTACAGCTTTACAGTAAAAAGGATTATGTCTATGGTAAATATAAAATTTTAAAATAGAAGTCATATGATACATACAAATGATAGAATTTGGGCCAAACATAATGTTTATGTAGTTGATAAAAATAGAAAAAAAGTGTTTGTTTGTTTTGTCATTCGAAATTATTACTCATCATAACATGGTTAGGCACAATAAAGTTATCTCAAAATAGAGAAAACAAAAATATTTTCGTTTGATAAGAATTTTGGAATATAGAGCAATACTGACAAAGTCACAACCAATTTCCTAAAGTTTATTATAATTGTTACTAATAATAAATCAATAAATAGAAATTTTCTAAATCTATTTGTTTTAATAATAAAAATAGAATAGATTAGGCGATGAACTTAGCAGACTATCGTTTGATAAGTTGGATGAAATGTGGGACTAAATCAAAACAAGATAAGTGAAAGAAAAGAAAGAAAAAACGTTTTCATTGATAACAGACATGTTCCATTGACGTGAGTAAACTACTCACAATTACTAGTACGTAGTCGCAGCTACTCCTATAAATGAGATTGAAGACCAAAATCGGTTCATTGCCTGTTGGTTTTACTAAATTATAAAATACAAACATTTTTATTTTAATTGTGTAAATTTGTGAATACGTGAAACTAACAATATCCAAATTCAATTTTTGTCAAAGTTGTTTTACTTTGTAATAGCAAAATTATTAAAAAATAGTTCAAACCTAGAAGTTCCACCTTATTCCTTATTCCTATTTTATTAAACTCAATTTAATTTCATTCAAAAAAAAACCCCAATTTTGTATTGTATTTTGACGAGCGGATTTTAGCTTGACAGCCTACAAAATTTAAAATTTGAGTTTTTTGAATGAAATTAAATTGATTTGAATAAAATTTTCTGGAAATTAGGGTAGAACTTTTAGGTTCGACTATTTTTTAAAAATTTTGCTATTACAAAGGGATTGGCTACATAATCTGGATTTTCAAAATCACAATATTAAAATCTCGGTTTTAAAATCTAGGTTTTCAAAATCTCGGTTTTCAAAACCACGGTTTTCAAAATCTCGGCTCCCAAAAGCTCGGAGCTTTTGAGATCAAGTTGCGGATTTGTGTGTGTATATGTGAATATATGTGTGAACGTGTATGTGTTTGTCGAGTTGGGTACTAAATCTTGGTTTTCAAAATCTTGCTTTTTTTAAATTCTAGAAAATGGGGAATTTAATTTTGAAGTTTTCAAAAAACCAAGATTTTATAAAAGCCAAGATTTTGATAACATTTAGATTTTGAGAATCATGATTTCGATACGCTCCCAAAGATACGAGCAAAATTAATTAACTAAAAATATTAAAAACTATTCAAAAACCGTTAATAGCGAAATATTTAGACATACAATATAAAAAGTAAAAACGAAGCTTTTAAACAAACAAGATTATTTTTTATCAGCAAAACGAAGATTTTAAAAATCGAGATTTTGTAGAACCGAGATTTTGATACGCTCCCAGTGCGGTGCTCATTTCGCATATTTTAATAAATTCTTGGCTATTCATCAATTTATCGGGGTGA
Organism: Tipula vernalis; assembly: GCA_958295665.1. Classification (NCBI taxonomy): domain Eukaryota; kingdom Metazoa; phylum Arthropoda; class Insecta; order Diptera; family Tipulidae; genus Tipula; species Tipula vernalis. Next base: position 130,842,801 of record OY282558.1, on the reverse strand, counting down.
TGCCTATGTATTTTAAAGTTTTCCGCAACTTCTAATTCTCTGTTATGGGCTTAATGAATTTCAGGTGATCTTTCGTAATGTGGTGTTAGTTTTCTATCATATATCTAGCAAGGCATCTTTACCAGGTTGATTATTTCTAGTGGGTTGGTAAAAGTTCTCTAAAAATTCTCGATTTTGTCATAAGATTTATGATTTCATAAAAAAAAATATTCACCAATTATTAAATTAAGTCAAAATTTAAAATAAATTTAAATGGTGTTCTTCAAAGTTGAAGCTGTCAGAAAAATGAATCATAAATTTAAAAAAAAGTTTTCAAATTTTTTTAAAATTGTTTTTGATACATTAAAATCAAATTGATTCTCTGCGTTATTGAATGATTTTGCTAATCTATTGATTGGGTTGTTATCGCCATAATTGGTGGTGGAATGATATTCTAGCGCCAAAAATCGGTGGTTATGCAAAGTCCTTCTTGGAACATTTATGGATATGTTTCCAATCCAAAATCTGAATCGATGTGGCCAAGTAGAAAGTTTCCCATAAAAGCAGCATTCAGAAGGAGACATCTGTTTTCAAGGATGTGAATTTTATATTCCTTACACCTTGTCGTATATGGTGGTAGGCGAGCCACATTTCGATAAAAAGGTACGTTATAGTCATATTCCCAGCCAGTTTTTTTCAAAAGGAATATAAAAAACTTTTTTTGTATGCTTTCAATTCTTTTGATATGCACATCATAATAAGGATTCCAGACGAGTAAAGCATTTTCCACTTGAGATCTTATATAAGCGAAATATGGTGTAAATAAAATTTTTGTGTCTCTGAATTCTCCAGTCCATCGTTTGACAAGGCCAAACATAGAGTTTGCTTTAGCAATACAGTTATCGATGTGCCTGTTATAACTAACGTTTTCGACGAAGGTGACTCCTAGATCAGTAATCTATTGTACTCTTTGAACTACATGGTTATTGATGTTGTATGTCGTTATTATCGGATTCCTTTTTCGATGAAAAGACATAATTTTGCACTTCTTGATGTTTAAGTGTAATGAGTTTTGGCAAAGCAACCTTGATTATACACTGCTACAGTCTAAACAACGAAGCTTTTATAAGGGAATTAGAAACGAGGAAAAAACCAAACTTTTCATAGTAAAACCAGAGCCTACTCTATAAATAAGAGCCTCCACATTGACTGTATTTTTTACTAAGCTTAAAATAAACTACATAAAATTTTTTCTTTACTATGAAACTATATGGGAAAACGATTGTTTTCATTTACATTTTTAGTCTATAAGAATTATGAGCTTTTACATTATTTTTATACGAAAATGTTCAGAAAACATGTAATTTTATTTGATTGAAAAATCGAATCATGAAAGAGTTTATTTCTTAGTGAAAATCCTCTTGGAATATAAACTATTGCTAAACTTTTATGGAATGTTGTTGTTGTAAAATACGTCATAACATAAAATTTATAAACAATTATAACCATCTTTTTTTAGTCTTCTTCTAAAAGCATTGCCACATGACAAAATTCTGTCCGAATACAGATTCATATCATGTGGCAATGCGTTATTAACGACATTTTGTTTAAACCATAGATGTCGCATACAATGAAAAACTTATAAAAATAATCAAATAGGTGATCGAACCGGTCGGATTCTAAAATCGGTCTGATTTTTGATTTGGTTAAACATATTTTGGTGACTTCCCTCTATAGTAATAATTAAATTGTAATAATAATTAATTTAATATAATTTTTTTATAAATTTACTAAAATTAAACCATTGCTATGAAAGAAATTATGGTAATTTTCAGGGTTTCGAACCCGCAAAATTTTGGGTTCGGGTTCGGGTTCAGGTTCAAACCAAGAAAATAATTGGGTTCGGGTTCAGGTTCGGGTTCGGATTAACAAAAAAATAAAACTTCACAGATATTTAAAAAAAATCTATATATCGTCACCTCAGTATTCAAGCGCCACAAACGCATTCTGATCATTTTGAAGTTAGGTTTGCCATTATCTAATGTGACGGTCCTGACTGGACTGACGAAGTGGTATAATAACTACGTTGGAAACTGATTTGACGATACAGTCTACATTTTTACGTTAAATGGCAGTTCTCACTCCAAAATTACAAAAATGCGTTTGTATCACTTAAATACTGAGATGACGATATTTATTTATTTCATTAAAAACATTTCGTTAAGTTTGACGAATATAATATATATGTTAATGATCCTTCTTGAAGGTGTACCCTTTGTGGTGCTAAAATAAACTTTAAAGCCGAAAATGCCCATTCCACACTGACTTTCATTGCAGGAATCGCTAACAAAACTTTTTCAGCTTCGTATAAAAGTGAAATTTCAATTTTATGGTTTTTCTCCATAGTATTTTTCTCCTTGTGGACCCGTGAAAATGATTCATAAACAGTAAACTCCTGCTAAACGTTCAAAGTTAGTCCAGATGTCTAAATTGTTGGATTATGATAAATATTAAACAGTGGAATTCAGTCAACACGAAAACGGATAACACGAAATATCGGATAACAAGAACATTCTTTTGGTCCCAGTTCCACTGTTTCTTCATATTATTTTCGCTTAACACGAAATTCTGAAAACACGAAATATTTTGTTGTTCCCCTCGATTTTGTGTTATCCGACCTCCACTGTATATAATATGCAATTTTTTTTTGTCAACCCGGAACCCGGTTGAATCGAACCCGCGAAATGTTGGGTTCGGGTTCCGGTTCAGGTTCGAAAAAATTACTAAAAATCGTTGAACCGGAGCGGGTTCGAGGTTCGGGTTCGGGTTCGGTTCGAAACCCTGGTAATTTTACGTAAAAGTTTTCTTTCAAATCATTTACTCAGCCCGAATCCCTGTTGTTTTTAATTGTGTGTTAAGTGACATCTACGAATGGGAATAATAAGTAAGAGCTATTTTATTTTATACACCGCTCTCTAATGTTATGACAATTCAAATATTCTAAACAAAAACTTATTTTGAATGGGTCATTAATTTTTGGGAATAAAAATCGACGCCAAATATTAATCATGTTGTATTTATTTTCAGCTGTGTCTTAATTTAAATACAATAATATTTGTAATACTTGAGAAATAAATAAGGCATTTATATTACAGTTAATGTTTGTTGGTTATGTCGTTTATTTGTGATGCATAACAATCTGGGTTGATTTGATTTTTTTGATTTCTTCGCGCTCAATGCATATTATTATAATTTTTTCTCTTTGACTCTCTTTGATTTATTTTAATTTTGGCTGTTCAACGTATTGTCTTTTTTTACCATTGATTTTAGTTGTAATAAGTGATGACGTCATTAAATACAATATTCTCTTTTTTATACATATTGTTGTTGTTGTAGAACGTTTTTTAATTTAATTCCCTTATTTTCTTTTGATTATATCTGGAAAATGGGGAAGTTTGAGAATCTGTGCTTTAAATGAGTTAGTCATTGAGTTGTTTATTAGTGATTTCAGAAAAAATTATTTATCTAAGTTTAATTTTTAATTCATATTTTTTCGTCAATCGAAATCGCGTTTTTTCATACAAACTCTATGAAAATAAATTATTTTTTAGTGTTTCTATGTCCTTTATTTTAAGTTCATTTTTTACATGCCGGCTCTATTCATATCAAGATGGTTCTGGTAAAACACATAAAACACATGGGAAATCACTTGTTTTCCTAACACAAATTTTTAAATGAAAACGTTACAAATTCTTAATTATGATTTCTGAAATATTTTCATAAATGTTTGAATTTCAACATATATGAATGTCATTTGATTTATTTAAACCAAAATATTAAAATAATTTCATAACAACAGCATTCTGGTCAAATTGAAATGAAAGCTTAAGACTGATTTACATTCAACGACAATCGACGTCTCCAAAAAGATTGAAACACAACATAGGAAAAAGTGCAAAGGCAAAAAAAAGAAAAAACAATCATCTGCTTAAAATAGTCTATTGAAACCCGAGAAACAAACCCAAGAAACCTCGTCTGCTTGTTTTTGCAGATTTCGAGTTTCATCTTTTTTCTATAACTTGATTTATGACATTTTTTGGTTAAATTTACTTTTTATGTGTAAAGAAAACGAATTTTTGATTTGACATCTGCATCTGCGAAATTTTTTGAATGTAGATTAGTCTTAAATCAGTCTTTACTACAATTCGTTTGGTCATTAAGTCAATATACATTACAAAGATGGCAGTGATGGCCGTAAAAATTTGGTAAAATCGTAGTAAAAATTACCACCTGGCGAAATCATTTTAGACATCTTACGTACACTAGTACATTTAGGAAGTATTATTTTAATTTGTCAGAGCCAACTTTGATGTATTTTTCAAAATGAAAGTTCGAAAAATATATTTTAGGAATAATTTAATTTTAATATTTCTGCAATTAATATTTATTTAATACCAATATAGCCTTCTTGTATATTGTTGTTAAAGATATGTAGAAAACTTTTATATAAACATTTTATAATATTTTTGCTTTTTTCATTGAAAAACTTGTAGCTAAAAAACACCATTTTTACTATGGATTTCTATAATGGAAATCAGTGAAAAGTTATACCACTAAAGAAGCTTCTAAAAAATTCGTCAATATGATTATGGCTCTATACTTTAGAAGGGTCTGGTTTTGGTCGCACCAATCATTAAGTCTAATATAGTAGCCGTTTGTTAAGTATGAATTGAACCAATTAATGTACCTCAGACAACTTTTCAAACTAAACTTTTCAAATTTTAAAGCTTTCGCTATTTCCTCATGGATGCTTAGTGAAAAGACAGTTTACTTTTCAATTTGTATGTCATACAGTTTAAAATACGTAGTCAGTAGAGGCCGGTACACATTGAGAACGAGTATCGAGAACGATATTCCCTTTTTTACCAAATTATGTATCAAAATTATTAAAATAGTTAAAACTGTATAATTTTAATGTATAATAGTTAAAATATCGTTTAACAGTTTTAATACAAAATTTCAATTTATCATCGTAAATTAAAACGATAAATTGAAATTTTGTATTAAAACTGTTAAAATTTTTAATTTTATTTTTAATAAATGCACGTTATTTTAACTATTGTTAATTAAAGTTTTAACAATATAATAATTTTCTTACATAATTCGGTTTACAAGCAATCGGTTTTTCATTTAATTTTCTCATAGTAATTCCAGTCGGCGTTTGATTTATTAAATCTCTACCCAATAAAAAGTCAAGTGGCAATATTGCATCAGGAACTATGTGAATTGTGGTCTCATACTCTTCATCCTCTATTTTTAGCTTTGCATTAAACCTAGCTACGGTTGATACATCTCTGTACCCCGCATCATGGAATATTGTACACTCCTCGCTAAATTCGCAAATGCCTGTTCCAATGAATTTTTTATGTGACATTAAGCTAATGTTGCATCTGGTATCAACTAGTGCACAAAGCTCCTTTCCATTCAACATTACACTTTTGACAGCTTTAGATGAACAATCATCCTGATTCTCTATATGGCTGCAAAAGATTTAGAACTTTGAACTTTACTTCCACACTCCGTTGAATGATGACCAAATGCTTGGCATTTGAAACATTTCGAACCATCATATTTGTTCGCGCAATCTTTTCCTAGATGCCCGGTTCCGCCACAGTTATAACATCTTGGCATTCTTCGGAATCTATTTGACTTTTTGCTCTCAATTGGCTTTATTGTTACGCTCTCGATTGGTGCTTTTATCTTAATATTTTGTTTGATTTCTTCATAAATTACGAGTTTACTATTGAAATCATTCATAGAGGTTGATCCATATAAAACCGCCTTATTATGAACAAACAATTCATATCAAATAAATAATAAAGACAAAAACAAACTTTGCATAAGGTTGTGTATGTGTTTGTGTATCATTTAACTTTTATTTGTATAGTTTTGTATCCCGTCATCTAAAACAATAAGTGGTCCTTTGTTTATTTTTTGATTAGATTTTAAAGTTTCGCAAAGCTAACAAGACCAAAATCCAAAAATTATTTATGAACGTCTATCTCTTTCTAAAAGATTTCTCTTTCCTTTTAAAATTGTACTGATTTTTATTGATCAAAATAAAGAGGTGGGTACAAACATTTTAATATTTTTTTTTTGTTTCATTGATTGCATACAAAATTGTTTTTCTATCTTTTCTAAATCTTAATCTAAATATTTGTTCACAAACTTAGGACTAAAGCGCAATAGAAGATATTGTTCTGTTTATATATATATAGTATTCTGTGGATTTACTACACCTTTTCCAATTGTAATTCAGAAAGCGTAAATTGTAATTCAGAAAGTATCAATTGTAATTCAGAAAATTTCAACATTCATCCAATTGCAGCAATTTCTGAAACAGGAATTTTATGTATAGAACCCAGAAGATGTTAATTTACTTCACAGTTAGCGAATGTTTAGGTAACATCATTTGCATGAAATGGGTTATCAACCGGGAGATTTTTAGAGATTGCGTCAGATAGCACAACTTAGCATTGAAACAGTAATAATGGGACGATATCATGCATATTGCGGATAGGAGAATATTTATTCTGTAATGAAAGATTCAATTGAAATTATTTGGTCAATTTATTTACATAGTTTTAATTATGATGATTACATAGAGTGAAATTCCTAAGAAAGGTTATGTTATATTTTGTTTCCTCCGCGAACCAAAGGCGGAAACGCTATGGTAGGGGATATATCCCCAAGAGTTTATATTGAATGATTTTTATAAAATTTTATGATGTAATAGTAGTTATTAGTATGTTAAGTTATGGAGTTTTATTTTGTTCTGACATTTTAATTTTTGCTATGTTTGAGAAATAATGGAGAGTATTGATAGTTGTTATATGTTAGTTTTTATATAGTTAATGGTGTATACTAAAGATAAGTTAATTAAATTCAATTTTTATTATATTTATTTAGTCAATTTATTGCATCAATGAGATGAATATTGAATATTTATGAATTATAATTAAAAATTTGATCTTTTTAACATAACACAAACAATATTCTTTAATAAAAAAATAATAACACAAACACAAACAATAACAGAAATATCAAATAAATAAAACAAATAATCAAAATAATGAACAAGAAAACAAACAATCAAAATAATGAATGAACTTCTGCTTTAGGTACGAACAGGCATGTCATTCATTGCTAAAGCGGTAGCTTGTGGGATTGAACTATGTTGTACAGCACGAGCACAATCACCTCCTGCTACGGTGTTCTTTGCCTGATCTATTATCTCCTCCAAGTACCAAGTAGATTAGTCTTTGTTCCATAACACCAGGACCTTAACGCTGGGTATTCTAATATTATTTTTAGCGTAAGCCTTTACCTTTGAAAAAATCGTCTCGATAGCCGCAGCAGAGACGCCATTTTCCAGTAATAACTTTTTCTAGTTTTGAATGGCAAGGTGCGTTATCTGAAACAATTACCAAATCTTCCAGTTCATTTCCCATATCTTGCTAGTGTTGCATCAGTCTTGCTACCCATGTATTTGCTAGATGCGCTGTAAATGAACCACTTCTCCGCTCCATTGACACAATTCCTGCAGTAGAGATTGCTCCTATTAAATGGACGTTAGGGCCTCGTCTGCCGGAAGGAATTGGACTGCTCTGGTACCCGCTATCGCACGGCCCCTTGTCCGGCGGCAAAATAAATTGAAATTGGTTTCATCTATCCAAACAATCTGTTTCCTTTGTTGTACGTAGTTATTTAAACGTTGCACATATTCTGCTCTTTTTCCTTTATTTATTTCGGAGTTCATAGTGCAAGGTTCATTATGAACTTTCTTCATAATGAAGAGTCTACCTTCTAGGTAATTACCTACATTTAACGCAGATATCGATGTGTTGAAATTGGTTAGTATTTTTTGTTTTAATTGCTGCAGTGTATAGCTGCAATCCTCTTCTACCCATGAAACTAGCAAATCAATTTGTTCCTCATTTAAATGTTTAGGTTTTATGCCTCCTCTGGGTAACATTTTGTCACGCCCTTATCGAATCCAATGAAACGCAGTCTTGTACTTGATGTTCAACCTCGCAGCTAAAGATACCCAGTTCTCACCTTTATTGGCACAATTTACGATTCTTTCGCGATCTGGATTAGTACTTTTTTTGTACTTTTTTCTTACTGTGGTTTCATTTCCAGTGACAACAGCCCTGCAAATAGGACAAGTGGCATTGTTCTTATCTTGTTGACAATTTCTGTGCAGTAGATGTCTACATGGTAGCAGTCTTATACCTTTATTTTTTGTCATTGGAATGCGGCAAATAACGCAATTATCTTTAAACTTCATTAAAAAATATGGGATTCATTTTTTTTTTCACAAAAAATAATAACAATTTAATTAACATAGATAATGACACATATTTTTGGTTACTATATCTTTATCTTTTTCTATATAATCCAGTAAAACTAAGTATTTTATTTTAATCCAGTTTATTGCATCAATGAGATGAATGTTGAAATTTTCTTAGTTACAATTGATACTTTCTGAATTACAGTTGACTAATCTGAATTACAATTGACGCTTTCTGAATTACAATTGGAAAAGGTGTAGTGTACGTAAGATGTCTAAGATGTTTACAGAAAAATACGAAAAAAAACATTATTTAATCACAAAATTATCACACGTTCTTAACATTTCGCGACTTTATTTTACTTTTCCTACAATTTTTAACTTGAAATTTCCCCAAGTGGTAATTTTTGGTATCATCTATGTAATGTATATAGACTTAATAACCAAACGAATTGTAGTAAGCTTTTATTTCAATATAACCAGAATGTTGTTGTTATGAAATTTTTATTAAATTTTTGTTTGAATAAATCAATGATTACAAGAAAATGAAAACGATTTACTAAAACGACATTCAAATGTGTTGAAATTCAAACATTTATGAAAGTATTTCAGAAATCATGATTAGAATTTGTAACATTTTCATTAAAAAATTTGCCTTAGTAAAAAAAGCGATTGCCCATATGTTTTATGTATTTTACTATGAAAAGTTTGGTTTTTTCCTCGTTTCTAATTCCCTTCTAAAAGCTTCGTTTTTTATACTATGGCTTTGTATAATCAAGGTTGTTTTGCTATAAGGCACTGCTATAGTGACATCTATTTAAGTATATGTAGCATGAATTACTGGGTCTTACAAAAGTTGAGTTTGAAAAGTCTTCTGAGGCGCACAGCAATAGAATCAAATGCCTTACTGAAATCCGTATAGGCTACGTTTACTTGATGATTTTTTTTCTATCTCCTTATTACTTCTCTGGTGTATTCAACTAGGTTAGTAGATGAAGACTTATCAGGCATAAACCCATGCCGGTGGACAGATATATGATGTATTAGTGTCGATTTAAAAGCGTTGCATACAACTAGTTTAAATAATTTAGGAATTAATGATGAAGTTGATATTGCTCTGTAACATGTGGCGTCATCCCGTTTGCCTGATGTAAAAATTGGAGTTATTTTACAGATTTTCCATTTTTCGGGAAACACAAACACAACGGATTTACCAAATTACTTGCAAATGTTTTTGACATCTGCTTTTTTTTGACATCCGTTTCCAAAACTCCTCAAAGCTGATAGAATGTCTTCATCAGATATGACTGGAAGAGTGATTGATATGTTGCTATTGTTTGTTTTATCGATGTAATCAGTACTGGCGGTTGATCGATAGACAGATTGAAAAAATACAGCAAACATGTACGCTATCTCTGTGCCGTTTGAGGTACTGATTGTTGAAGGTCATATTGGCAGGCTACCCCTCGATTTCACGTTTAGACCTAAAATATTTCCAAAACTGTTTTGGATTTGTTCTAATTTTTTCTTGGATGCCAGCCAAACAAAACTTGTACTTAAATTTGAAATAGACATTAAATTCCTCGCTGTGTTGTAAAAATGTCAGCTTGTCTGTTTCCAAACTTGATTCACGACTTTTTAGATTTATAAGCCGGTCATCAAACCATGAGGGTGAATACTTGGTGATTTGTTGGAAATAGGCAGATAGAGTTGTCTTTTTAAAGTTGTATTTGATTTGTTGCACGTGTTCAGATTTCGGCATACAGTCAGTAGTATCAAATACAATATCCAAAGATTTACGGTTGATATCATTTATGACAAATGGATTGAGTGATTCAGTTACTTTAAATGCATCTACTTTATTCGTAAAGACAAGATCTAAAAACCTATCCAGATTATTAGCAATGGAGTTAATTTAATTTAAATTATAACGCAAGCATAAATATTTTGCATCTGACTTTATATTGTTTGTAAGAATGCAATTAAATTCACGGTCAAAATTCCAGATGATATTTGGAAGATTAAAGTCACCAAGTACAAGAACGAAATCAGATGAATTTGATGTATTAATGACTTCTTCAATCGAATCGATGCATGCTGCATAATAATCACTGTTTGAATGAGGTGGTATACGGGCTTAGTAGATAAATGCTGCTCAATTCTTGATGGTACTAATGTTACTGGAGAACTCACTAGTTTAGAATGCACGGCTAGGATTACACCGCCGCCCGATTTCTTAGAGCTTGTTTCAAGTTTGCCGTCACATCTATAAACAACATAGTTATGCCCAAAATATTCAGAACTGTTAATTCCCGGATTGAAGTTACATTCGCTGATTACATAAATCAGGTAGTTTGTTTGAAGAACAAAACGGTAAAATTTGGATGCCTTTGAAGCCATTTTGTTAACGTTCTTCAACCCTCAAATTCTCATACTTGCTGACTTTTCCGATGGTTTAGTTTTAGTTGTCGGCAATAAAGGTACAACATTACTACATGTTAGGTGGCGTCCTTTCATCACTAGCGAGTGAAGCAAATCATCTTCAACGGACGCGAAATATTTAAATGTACCCGTGTGGGTCGATATCGCAACAATTGCATGTGCTAAACTACTAAATAGTTCATTCAGATGTTCATTGGTTCTTACACATATAACGTTTGGTGAAGTGAGACCTTTCGCCTCGTATTTATTCACATCAAAATTGCATATTAACATGATGTAATCTGTCAATATATGGAAGTCAGTCTTCTCCCTTATGCAACGAACAGTAATTTTAGATTTTAGATCAACTAGTACTTCTTTAGTGGCACATAAGACGAGGTCAATGCCTAACATATGAGGGTTTATGATCCACGTAGATTTTCCACAACCTGAGACAACTTGAGCGGAGATAACTGTAGGCCACTTGATGTTGTCCTTAATAAAATCTGTATTTAAATGGTTGTACGTCCTAAAAAACATATTGTCTCGAATAAAAATCTGGTTTTAATAAAACAAATTTTTGAAAAGTTATCCAGTAAAGGATGGGGCCACCCCTAACCGCTGTCTTGATGATTTATTAAAATTCTTACAAATTAGAACATTTTTCAAAAGTTTGCGTTTTTTTGATGATTAATCACATTCTAAAATTAAAAGCTCCCCTAGTTCACACCACACTTGTAATTTTTTTGGTAATTTTGCGATAGAAGAAGTTCACGGAATAAATTTTTCGTCACATATTTTCGAAAATTACTATATAAATTCTTCTGTTGCAAAATTACCAAAAAAGTTATTGTCGACAATGCTGAAATATGTGTATGTGCCATTAATGTTTTGCGCAAGAATGCAGCTGCGAGTGGCCCAAAGGCAATTAGAGGTCCACGCTAATTTACCAAACCTTCAAATATTAGTTCAAAAAGATTAGATAGATGGTTGATAAGGTGAAGTATATTTAAAACACAGGTTCAAAAACATTTTCCATCGCACTCCCTTTGAGCCAATTCAGCGATTTTGAAGAACTTTTTAATCAAAATTTATAACCACATCAGAACTTTTGTCGTGAAAATTAACTCAACTCCCAAATCAATCCTCAACTGATTCTCTTAACCCAATTCTCAATTTACATCTCAACCTTCAGCTCAAACGCCATCACAGATTAACCATCAACCCAACCCTCAACTCAATCACCAAATCAACCTCAAATCGACTTTCAAATCAGCCCTTAACTAACTTAACTTCAACTCAACCCAATCTTAAACTTAACCATAACTCACCCCCAACTCAATCTTCACCTCAACCCCAATTTAACCGCCAACTTAACCCAGAAGGAGTCTAGCTAACTTTAGACTCAAATCTCAGTTCAACATCCAAATAAAGCTCAATAAATCTCTCTGAACCGCAAACTCAGCACCCCATTCAATCTTTAAGTCAACAGGGTCCACAAAAATACATGCGTATATGAACTCAACTCAAGCTAATTTCCAACTCTACACACAACTCTAACAAAATAAATCCGCATCTGGACCCTTATTAAACATGAATTCAATCCCAACTCAATTCCCAACTCAACCCTCAACTCAATCCCTAAACTAATACTTTCTGAAAACTGCTTGTGTCTCTGAACTCGAGTCCCAACTCAACATCGACTTAACCCCAACCTCAACGTCAAATCTGTTTCTCAAACCAATTCGGCTCAAAAAACCGTTGTAACATCACAACATTAAACTATCATACTATTACTCCATCATATCATAATGCCACTGTACCATTAAACTCTCATAACAACATATCATCATATCGTAGTACCGTCAAACCATCATACCATCATTTCGTCATAACATACCATTATAACATCGTATAACAATACCATCGTACTGTCAGGACATCATATCATCATCACACTACTATGCCATCATACCATCGTACCACAAAATGACACCATAACACCATCACACCATCATACCATCATACCATTTGTTACAGGTGTGACTTAAAAAAAATAAATCACTCCTGCAAGCATAAAACTCTTTCGAGTTGTTCAGGAATTAAAAATTAGAATTATGTGGGTTTCACCTGCGCTCAGTCTAGAGAAGTATCTTGGTCGTGTAAACCATCATACCATTCCACCATTACACCATCATACCATCATACCATTAAACGATTAGACCAGCATCATTCCATCACCATTACCATCACCAACACCATCGCGTGTGGATATATTAAATATCACACAAACATACTAGGGTTTCTCAAACGGGATCCCGGTTTACCGAGTCTCAAAGGTATGATCAGGAAATACCGAGATTTTCCGGTTTTTTATTTATTTAGTGTTAGTAGTCACTTATATCCGCATAGGAAATTTAGGGATTCTCAAACGGAATTATGTGATCTCGTTTTCTGCATCAAAAGTGTGACCGGGAAAACGCGGGATTTCCCGGTTTTCGATTTTTTTATTTTATAACTGTGACCACTTCGGTTGTCCGGAATAAAAGTATATATATTTGTGTAACCTTTTAAATTTATTAATTCACTTTTACACGTGTAACTCGGTTTCGTACTCTGCTTCTACTAGTTTGACATCTCCCCTTCCATTACTCACTACTACCTTTTCTAGTAGCGTTTTCTGCCTTACAGTCGCACGTGCCATACAGTAGCATACCTCACAATAATATATTCCGTTACAGCTTGTTTTAAGAGACTAAATGGGAGTTGGCATGGCATTTATTTCAGAGTATTCCTTAGATCCGAATGCAGAAAATTTAAATATTACGTATAGAAGTTTATCCTTATACAGCCTTTCAGGTTAAATTCAGACCAATTATCATGAAATTCAGAATGCATGATGAATGTGGGATGCTAAAATGAGTTTTAGATAAAGCCGTCGGAAATGGGATTCTTAGATGAGTTTTAGATGAATAGAACCTTACGATGAATCGAATGATGATGATTCTGATAGCGTTTATTATACTTAGGGCCGATTTGCTTCATTTGATATAATAGAATATTTCAGATTTTTGAATTTGTTTGAGATTTTGGACGATTTGTCCTTTTTCATATTTTTGCTGTCATTCGAAATTTTCAAGCATATTCGAGATTTTGGGGAATTTTGAATTTTTTCGGGTTTATTCGAATCTATTCGAGAGTTAAAACATGGTAATTATTAACTTGAATATTTGATCAGACCGATCCGCTTCGATTTCAATAAAAAACGATTTATTTTTCATTTACGATTGCCATTGGATAGTGTGCTCTACCAATGTGGCGGCTCTGGGGAAAAAGCCTGATTTACCAATATATTAATTTAGCATTTGAGGCTTGATTGAATATTTCGAGTGAAATACGCGATACAATTTTAACTACAACTAGGCTAAAATTAGTGCAAAATTGCGAATAGTCTATTCAAAATTTCTTTATGTCATAGAATCATTTGTTAAAGTATCTCTTCCCATAAATAAAGCCAAGCTCTAAACGTTGCTTAAACTACACCGTAATCTAACCCTGAAAAGTTAATTAAATTTGTGTACCTGATGTGGAATCATTAAAACTTGAACGCTAGTTTACAATTTAGACTTTAGCTTTGCGATGCTATTTACTTAGCTGTAGACTTGATACACAAAATATGGATTTTACGATGATGAACTTTAAATATGAACTTTTTTATAATTAGCAAAAAGATAATGTAATTGAAATCAAGCAGTTCTGCAAATAATAATGATTGATAAGATAAATCGTGTGCAGCAGATTGATCGCGGAAAAAGAAAAATGAAAAATCAAGTTTAATCTAGATTTAGTTAATGTTATGTGTACGTGCAATTATGCATGCGGTATCATGCCTCACACGGTTGCGAGGTCAAATCGTTTTTATTTTTCTATAATTGATTGATGCAAATCTTATCATTAATGTGATCTAATTTGAACATTTTTTAGGTGATAACTCTGATATTGTAGCGACTGATTCACAAAAGAATACGGTTTATTTGTTGGCCAAGAAATATGGCGTTAAATCACCGGAAGATTTTGGAATTATTCTTTGTAATCATTTCCTCGAGCAATACGATCACATCAAAGCGGTTTCAGTGCAAATTGAAGAATATCCATGGGACCGAATTGGCTATGGTGAGGGTCCATTTAAGAAGCTTCACAATCATGCATTTGTTATGACACCGACTGTACGACGTTACTGTAACGTAACAAAGGATCGAAATCAAGGTAATTTTTATTAACGATTTGTTTAAAAATGAATAATAATTAATTTTGATAATTTATAGATTTGATCCCAACCATAATTAGCGGAATTAAAGAACTTCGAGTCTTAAAAACCACCCAATCCTCGTTTGTCAATTTCATCGATGATGAATATCGTTCACTTCCCGACATGGAAGATCGTATATTTAGCACAATTGTTAGCTCATCGTGGGAATACTCATCAATCGATGATGTTGATTACGATAAGGCGTGGTATGCTGTAAAGCATATAATTTTGAAAAATTTTGCTGGTGAACCAGAAATGGGTATCTTGTCGCCAAGTGTTCAGCATACCCTGTATCTAACGGAAAAAGAAGTTTTAAACTCGATTCCACAAATTTCATCGATCGATATGGAAATGCCAAATAAACATTATTTCACGGTGGACTTATCGAAATTCCCAAAAGTTGTACAAGGCGATAATCAAGATGTATTTTTGCCTGTGGACAAACCAGCTGGCATTATTTACGCTAAATTAGATCGTAGGAATACGATGAGTAAATTGTAAATACCTTGGTATAGTAAATAGATAATTTTAAGGTAAACACTGTATACATCCGGTGGTTTTGTTTTTAAGACGAGATGGATTGCGAAATATTTTTAGAACGCACATAATAATTTGATGATTACACACCCGCAAGTTTGCTAATATTTACCTTATTTTATGAGTATTCGAATAGTTTTCGATTTCATAGGTTCTCACCGGAAATCCTTTATTTGATTTTGTATATAGGTTTTATTTGAGATGCCGATGTGGGCAAACTATGACACCGATGACATTAAAAATGTAAGCTAACATTTAGATATTATTGTAGTTTGCCCAGCACTGGCGAATGTACCTTTGTTGATTTTACCTAAACTATATAAAAGTAAAATTTTTTAGTAATTCGAAAGTTTGAGAAGTGTCTTAAGTTGGAGCAAGTTCAATATCTCCTACATAATGAAGTTCAAAATAGTTTTAATCGTGCTTTTAGTAGTGTACGCAAATTTAGTGACCTGCCAATCGTGTTACAGTGAGCACCCAACCATACATACTAAGTTAACATCACCAAATTATCCGGGTCGATATTTGCCTAATCTGAATTGTGTTTATGTGATTAAATCACCGTATACGTGTGAAAATGAATTTAACGTTAATTTTATGGACTTTTCATTAGAAACGTCTCCGGATTGTGTTAATGATAAATTGGTTATAAGTTACATGGATCTAGATAATCAAGAAGATCATGATATAATTTGTGGCAGTGCTATTGGTTTAAAAACGTATAAAACGATAAACGGAATTTTAAATATTAAGTTCGTGACGGACGAGCAGAACCAAGATTTGGGATTTAAAATTACTGTAACTCGGTTACCGTGTGTAGAAGTTAATGAAGTGTCGACAGTTTTTTCAGTTTACAATCTCGAGACAACTACAACTGAATTGGACGATATAAACATTATGGCTGAGACATTTCCGGTAGAGACAACTGAGCCATTATTAGATCTGGACTTAATACCACCTGAGGTCACGTATAACAAGGATTTTGATGTAAAAACTTTAAGTGTACAGCCTTCAAGTCATTACTATCCACCAGGAAATTTTTATTTACCACCGCAAACTGGATATCCAACCAATCCGAACAATAATTATTACCCAGGGAATAACAATGGATACTATCCGAGTAATTGTTGTGACTACAACAATAATCGACCGCAATATCCAACGTATCCGACGTATCCAACATATCCAACATATCCTACAAACCCAATAAACCGGCCGCCCATTTGGAATCAACAATTTCCTTGTAATCCGCAATACCCAAATAATCCCCCACCGACACAACCACCTCCAATATATCCCCAAAATCCTATTAATACCTCACCGTATCCACCTGTAGTACCACCCATTTGGATCGAACCAACACCGAGCGATCCCCCAATTATCATTCCAATCCATTACAGACAACAACCACCAACATCACGGCAAACAATTACACCGCAATTTCCAGTCAATTGCTGCCGTACTTCTTTCAACCAAAATCGATTTTATTTAACCAATCCAGGATTTCCAACAAACGTTCAACCGAATGGTGAATGCATTTTCATCATCAATAAAAGTAGTCCGTCGGTATGCCGCCTAACAATTCGTTTCAAATTTTTCCTTGTGATCGATCAAACCAATCAATGCACCAATAATTTCCTTGAGATCGATGGAAATCGTATTTGTGGCTGTCGAACAGGTCTGGTGTACGAGTCCCAATGGGGTACCGGCGATAAAATAATTCGTTTAAGAACAAGTGGTGATAATTCGAGACAAGTTAAAGGATTTTTACTCGAGGTGATACAAGAAGAGTGTCCAAATCGTTATTTAGGTCGGGCAGAAAAACGCCAATGGAATAATAATAATCGACCGATTTCAAATCTAGAAACTTATGCGCCACCACACACAGCAACCGTCCAAACAAATAGCACATCATTGGCGACCTATTATTATTATGATCGGCCGCAAAATAATGGAGGTGGTGGTAGCACCAACGAAATAGATGAACCGCTGTTAGCTGAACAACCGCGTGCACGATTTTTCTATGGCACTGGATTTTTGAATACACAAAATTTTTGTAGTTTTGGATTTTTGGAGTGGGCCATACTCTCGGTGCAGCCACTGTGGACGAATCGATCAATTTGTTAAGCAGCTCAACAATATTTTTAGTAACTTACAAATAATAAAAAATTCACACTTATACTCAACCTCCCCCCAAAAATGTGATTTTCCCATTTTAATAAAGTGCGCGCTTGATCATAATTTTGCTCAATCTGATTTTTGTTGTTGTTGCCACTAAATCAATAAAAATAAAACAATTAGCTGTATTGTAATAAAATATAATTCAAAATAATTTTGTTAATAGATTGCATTTGTCAGAGTAATTTATTGTAGAAATGTATAAGTTGGTTTTTGTTGTATTATTGCATATGTATATATTATACATATATTGCATATGTATATATCATATTATATTTTCTACCATGGGGTGAAAATATGAAAGCCCAAGTGTGACATGGAAATTTAATGTACATATTTGTTAATTGCATGATTCGCCAAAACAATAAACTCATAATTTCTATTTGCTTATTTATGGTATCAAATACAGTGTGAGGTAAGTAATTATAATCATTACGATATGGAGTGAGGTGAGTAGACAAATGTAAAATGTGAAATAGGCACATACTGATGTAGGTCTGTCTCTAATAAATTCAAACGATGCTGAATCTTCCAGTCCAAGTTCACTGAACAGTAAAATGTTTTGTGAGCAGATCCGTTTAAAACAGTATTATGAAGAAACAATACTGGTGATGTACCTGTATAGAAAATCAACAACATTACGTGTCCTCCTAATAAATAAATTAATAAACGTTGTTGTATCGTTAATATTTGATGAAAGTACCTCATAATAGAAATGACAGAATGGCACGAGTAGTATTATACTTACCTTCGGACTAGCTTAAGTTGAAATATGAAATGTCCAAGTTATTATTACCACCATTGAGATGAAACATTTACGTTTTCGACGAGGCCTAAGAACTGCTCTTCCTTTGTTTATGCCTTAAGGAGCTATAAAAAAATGAATTGAACAATAATTCCAAACGTGATGCTTTAACTTGTGCAGCTACAGTCAAATGCCGAACTTAAAAATTTCTTGTGCCATTAAGCAAGCAATGGAATCCATGGGTAGAAGATTATTATGCCCACGACTAATAAAACCTCTGTGAACTGAGCTGATGATAAGATGATGCTTGTGAAAAGTTAGACCCAAAGTGCCTAGAAAACAATTCACCAATTTCGCTTGAACAATCAGCCTTAAAGTTCTCAAATTTCATAGTACATATGGATACACTTTGACACCTCGTTTAGCAGCTAATGGAGCTAGTAAATTGGTTATATTTAAATCGATTTAATCTTCTAAACTATCCATGAGCTTCTTGATAGCTACTGAAGTTACAACGGAACTTACATCTTAAACAGTTCATACGATTCCTTAACTTTCTGAGATCAATATAGAACCATTGATTGTTACTGTTTTTTTAAAATAGTTATCACAACATATCTCGATACCAAAGGCTAGCACCACAGAGAAAAAAATAACGGCACAACCCATACATTACCCATACGTATTTACAATTTTAAATTTGATTTCAGTACGATATTTTAAATGGTCGAGCTTTTTACTTAATAAAATAGATTTATGATCTTGATCGTTATTAACCAAAGCATACTGACTTTCATTCAAGCTACGTTGTAGTTAAACTAAATTACCTGAAACAAATACTATAAATCCAAAAGTCGACCATGAAAATTAACGACGAAGTTCAGCCATATCTCTGGCAACCATCGAACATGCCCCAGGTAATATTTGCCATATTACAATCACCAGTCTCAGAAGCAGAATACATTCAACCGAATACTGAAACAAGATATTAAAATCGGGAACTTATATAAAGAAATACGATCCACAAAAAATAAAGAAGCGACAGCTTGGAAGCGACAGAGGATAAAGAATCAACAACCAAATACTTCAAAGATGAGTAGTACGGCGACATTCGAAAAGCGTATGAAGAAATACTCGTAGAGGTCATCACGAAAAGCAAGCAGTACAAAGTCGGAAGCAATCGACCAGCAGAAATTAAGCTGCCAGAAATACAAATACCCCGCTTTGGTGGAGAGCGCTTGAAATGGATGGCATTTCAAGATGTTTTGGTCAATTAGTGCACAACAACTAAGCACGGAACAATGCAAACAAGATCAATTACTTGAATACCTATGTTGTGACTGATAACTCATGTATAATCCGTATGAGAAAACGACGAACCCGCATGGAATACAATCAAACAAAGGTATGATAATCGCAGGAGGAAACTAACAAAATACATTCACACCTTTATGTAACAATAGACTATAAACAATGAATCTGCATCAGCCAGACGAACTTCATATGGCACCACTAGAGGGTGTTTACTTGCGATCAAGCATTTAGAAATCAACACCGATTCTTGGGATAAAATAGTTATCTATACGTATGGGCCAAAATACTGGATCACGATTCACTGAGCTCATACGAAATATCTTTAGAGAAAACAAGTGAAATTCAAATTCTTGAAAATTTCATGAAATTTCTTGGATCGCGTTTTACGGCATTAGAAGTATAGTTTTTCGACCAGCCAAGCAAAACTTGTAATCCCTGCAACCAAAACCGTCACCTTGAAGATTGCTCCAAATTCAGCTGGTATCATTATTGCGGCTGGCCGATCCTAACTTCCATATGTCAGCACCGACCGGCACACTAACAACCAATTGCTCAACGTACTAAGTTTGGATGGATAATTTTGGGAAGATCTAATAATTCACATTCTCAATAGACAAGCCGCTAACCAAAACCGTTGCACTCACAACCAAGGAAAATATAACAGACGAAATTGAGAAAACTCTTAAGAAATTTTTGGAAATAGAGGAACTACATTCACCAAGAAAACATACTGCTGATGAAGAAAAATGTGAACAAAATTTTCAGAATTCCGACAAAAGAGATTCAGATAATAAATATATTCCATTCCAACGACTGGTAAACCTAGAAGATTCCAAAAAGATGGCAACGGCAAGATTTCCCAATTAGAAAAGGAACTCATGAAGAACGACGAACTAGCCATAATAGCTACAACAAAGTTAAGAGTAGTATTTGACGCGTCCGCCAAAAGATCCAACGGCCAGTCATTAAATGATATATTACGTGTTGGTTTAAAAATACAACAAGACCTATGGCATATCGTATTGAGATGGTGAAAGCACAAGTAAGTCATCACAGCCGACATAGAGAAAATGTGTTGGCAGATTTGAATAAACAAAGTATTCGGAAAAGATTCAATAATACCAACTAAAAACAGTAACATATACGGAACAGCAGCTACCACTCTTACCTTACAGTAAAAACTTTACATCAGCGACAAAATTAAAGAAGCATCAACCATTCAAAACCAACTAACAGAACTACTTGAAAAGGAGACTTTAATTTCAGAACATGCGCAAGCAACCAACCACAACTCTTATTCAACGTAACCGGCTGAGAACTTACATAATCACATAAAATTCAAATTGATCAAAGCATAAAAGCCCTTGGACTTTTTTGGAAGCCTAAAGCTAAACTATTTGATAAATTAGGCTGGCTAGCACCAGCAAAAATAACACCAAAGATAATGTTCTAGTTCCTGAAGCCATAGGTCAACAGTAGATAAACTTCAAAGATAAATTAGAGCTTCTCAACGACCTAAAAATTCCAAGATGGATAAATTACACACAACAAGTTTACACAAGTGAACATAAGCCTTATAGTAGCCAAAACGGGAGTCGCTCCGACGAAATAAAAAGTAACATTACTAAGGCTTGCATTACCAATGACAACCATGCACATTTGCGAATGAGACCCTCTCATTCGTGCGGAAAAAATATTGGATTTTGAGAAGCAAAACCATAACTGAATCAGTCATTTCAAAATGCGTTGTTTACCACAGGTTCAAAATCAAGCCTAGGAGTAACCAATTGACGGGAAACCTAGCATCCGTAAGAGTTCAGCCAACAAGACAATTTATGCGTGTGGGAATGGATAAAGCAGGGAGAAAGTAAATCTTATAAGGCATACTTTGTAATTTTTGTTTGCCTAACAACCAAAGCTTTACATGTAGAAACAAAGCGCTTATTACGACCCTTAAAAGGTTCACATCTAGGAGTGGATTATGCTGTCACATTATATAGTAACAGCAGCACGAATTTTGTTGGGGCCAATCATCAGCTAAAAAGAGTACAAAAAAAATCCAACAGCTAACTTCAACAATATTTACGAAAGATCATGCGAATGTAACTCTCATCTATTAGTAGTTAACAACACTGCTAAATCAAATAGAGGTCATTCTTAATTCACGGCCAATATGTCCAATGTTCAATGATACGAGTACATCAGATTTTCAAGTTCTAACACCTGACCATTCTTTAATCGGCTCATCACTAACTACAGTACCAGAAGAAAATCTAGCAGGCTAGGCAATCTTGTGCTTTTAATTGAAGACAATCTACCTCCCACAAAATGGCTATGAGGTAGAATTGTTCAAATATACCAGGGACCAGATGAATTGGTTCGCTTAGTTTCAATACGATGCCCGGGAAATGCTCCCTATAAAAGAGGAATTATCAAAATATCCATTCTACTAGTGGACGAGCCACAAGCGACAGATCAGTACTATATGGTCACAGATGATTCAAACCAGAATCGATTATCCTGCTAAATAAATTATCTCAAGTCATCAATCGTCAATACTACATTGAACCTCTTCATCGACTTAAAAGAGCAAATCGAAATACTGAACATATTAGGAAGAAATGAAAGAGCCGTTCAGAAAAGATCACTGTTTGACTTCGTTGGTACAATAGCCAATGAATTATTTGGCGTACTTGATCAACGTGCCGGAAACTTCTATAAGGTAGGCATAGCAGATCATAATCTGAACCAGCAACATCACCAGAAACTTTTCCAGCACTAGATATGCATAATAGAATCGACAGTGAACGTCTTGAAGCAAGACCACGAAAATAATTACAGACCTCATATTTCACGATGAATTCACTGATATTCACACAATGTTGAAAATAATGAAATATATAAGCATAAGGCAAACTTAGTCTACTCATTTTGACACCATATACCCGGAGTAAACTAGACAAATCAGGTCATGGTATCAAGTCATACCATATCAAAATAAACATGTAGCTCCTATATATAAAATCACGACTGTCAAAACCATAAAAATTAAACAAACAACCTTAACAACCAGTTATCGGCAATCTATACTTCCCGTCGGGAACAACCTTAACTGACTCAGCAACATCACCGCAGGTGCCACTATTTAAATCCGGTTCGGGTTCGTTTGGATGAACACGTTGAAGAACTGAGGAATCAGAAACTACAGAGGATGGAAGGCTTGCGTCAGTATCTTTCGGCAAATTCGCCAAAGTTGGCGTGTCGCGAATGAGATCCTTATTTTCCGTAGTAAGATTTAGCAGCATCTTCATGACATCACATAATAACGTGCCAAAAAGATCATAGGACGGAGCCAAATAGCTACCCGAATAAGACTAATACATAAATCGTAATATCTTTGGGACATTTGATTGTTTCTATTTCCAATCATGTCATCAATATCGTACACTTACTACCCTATTAATGATTTTTTTTTTCATTCTTAATACTTTTAGTCATTTAAAATTGAAAAAAATTTGTATATCAACGAAATTGATAAGACTATGGGCATCTGAAAAGGCAAAATATTATTTTCCCGAAAAAGCTGAATATGGAAAGGTTATCCTTACAATGGGTGTCTCAATTGTTTCTCTTTCAAAGAAACATTTTAATTCAACGTTTCTCATTTTAATCCAACGTAGACGAACCTTTCTGTTTCAGAAATTGAATATTTGGGTCGGTATGAGAAGAAGAATGTTAGTCACCAAATTGTAATATTTTCATTTAGACAAAAATTTCTTTAAAATTATCATGGTATGACCGCACTTTGTTCCCACCCATTTCGTTCAAGCGTAAAGAGACCCATTTCGTAAATGTCAAATATTAAACTAATTTTTGTCATAACACGAATGACGTAAGTGTTGCCACACTCGAAATTTGTGTTGTTGAAATTGCAAACGCTAAAAAATTTGTAGAAGCATTGAAATTTGAGCTAAGCGGGCCTCAGATGATCAATAAGTATTGCCAATATAATATTGTCAATATTGGAAAAAATTACTGACAAACAGTAATCGTCTCAGATGACCAATACTATTGGCAATACACTTAAATGTCAAACAATAAAAAAAAAATATTTTCAGGTTAATACTCCACTTTGAACCATGGCAGACAAAAGTAAAGCTTGTGAAGCCATTATTTTGGCGTATGAAAGATTTTTTTTATCTCTGTTGGTATAATCTTTCGATGTAATATCCCACAAAACTGGAAGTTCTCTATATGTGGTAATAAAGCTAAATAACGCTTCCTGATTATCGGAAGTGTCTGGTATATCGCTGATGGTTTCCCTTGAGGCTTGACTTGTTCTCTCTGTAAATTCCATACTGCGCATGTAGTATACTATGTGTCTTATATTTTATAAATTTAATTTAATATTTATATTTGCATAAATGCGCTATACATATATACGTAATTGTTTCACTTTATTGGTTATGTACACCAAACTCCAAAGTTGACAGCTCCTCGCATTGATATTTTGTCAATAAAGTATCTCAGAAGATCAATACTATTGTAAATATTTTATCAATATTAAAAATATTTTGGTTTTCATCAAACCATCGCCACAATATTTTGTGTATTGACAATCCTTCAATTATTGTCCTCACATGTTCAATAGTATTGCCAATACTGAAATATTGGCAATACTTATTGGTCATCTGAGGCCCGCATTAGATCATACTGAATTTGGTTTGGATGGGAGATGTTTTAGACAAGTGTTTGGTTCACCGATGGGTTCGCCAGTTAGTCCAAGAGTGGCAAACCTAGTAATGGCACACGTTGAAATCGAAATGTTAAAAACATCTTCCGTAAAACCTATCTTCTTTCACCGGTATGTTGATGATACTATTGGGGCCATTCCAAAATTGGAAATTGATAATATTTTGAACTCATTTAATAGTTTTACCCCGCGAATTAAAATTGCATGCGTGAAATTGAAATTTAAGGTCGTTAAGTGTTTGGAGTTATTATGGTAATATGTAATAAGGACGGAAATATAACCACAGATTTATATTATAGAAAACACTAGTCGGGTCGGGGTCTAAATCTTAACTCTTTGCTTCCACCATCTTACAAAAATAACACAGTTTTCTTGTTATCTGAAAAAATTTTAAGATTATATTCTAATTCAAAATGGTTCGAAAGTATGTTGATGTTCTTATTCAATTTGGTTCGAAAGTATGTTGGCCCAACTAAACCAAATTTTTTAAAAACGGGTTCGTCAACATATTTATGATTCTACGATGATGAGTTTAAACCGTCACACGGCGCATTATCAATTCATCTATGGAGAAGTAGGTACTCGTTATCTTTAGATGATACTGAGTTAGTTGATAAGGAGCAAAATTTAATGTTGGAAAGTATTTACATCAAAAACCATCAAAATTTATCTCAAAATTTGTTAAATATCCGCAGGAAGCTTCAAAATAGTTGTTAAATTATTAAGACATTTTGTAGATCTTCTAAATTTAAAAAAAAAATTCACTCTATAATTACATAACTTAAATTATTTTTCGGTTAAACTGAATATTTTTATAAATTTCAATTTGAACTCTAGTTACGTTACGAAAACATTCGTTATAAAACATTTTCCTTCAAATTATTGTATAAATTGTACGCTTGAGAATGACGGAATGTACCGTGGAAACGTCGGGTTTTTTATTAAAATTAAATTAATTATTGTTATAAGTTTTTAGGTCTTTCTTTAATTTTTTTAATTTTTAATTTACAGCTTTAATTATAGAACTTTTTTTAATTTTTAATTTAATATATTTATTTATTTACAAATCTAATTTTTCGCCAATATTTCGATGTTGTACATCATTTTCAAGGCCGTTCTGAATGTTTACAAATTTTATTTCTCTTTTTTGTTTTCCGCTATGCAAACATTTTTTTCCCCAAGGCTACCAATTTAATAATTTATTTGTTGACCTTGACCTAATATTTATTTACGAAAGTTCAAAAAACAGCTTACCAAAGTTTCAAAACATTATGATGTCATTATTTAACGACTACATGGATTTCTGAATGAAAACTTTGTTTATATTATGTGTGGTTTTTAATAATATCAATATACAATGATTGTAATTTATTTGTATCCACTTTGTAATTTACTGGATTTTTTGCCAACTGGACCCCTTTAAGGAGTTTATTTTTCTTTGCTTCGTACTCCAAACTGATTGCTGTATCGATATCGAACTCGTGCTTCATTTCGTTCACATGTTTTAAATGAGCTGACCTATACGTCGACGCTTGAGTATTTCTTTGTCCATTAATATGTGGAACGTCTCTTTTATGTTGCATCATTCGCTCATTTTTTGTCCTTCCCGTTTCGCCAACATAACATGTGTCACAATTCTTATACATAACTTTATATATTAAGGCACTTTTTTGGTCCATCGGTATTTTATCTTTTAATTTAGTGTATGTATCAGACATTTTACAGATAATTTTGTTGGCTATCAATACATTTTCCGAATTGTGTTTTAAAGGTTTGGTAATTTTTTCTGTTAAGTGGGGTACCTATGGTAATATCCCATATTTAATTTGGTCGTTATTTTGTCTTCGTCTCTTATAATATGTATATAGAGTCTTTGTAATGAGATTTTTAATTAATTTCATTGGATAGTTAATATTTATTTAAGAAAGTTCAAAAAACAGCTTACGTTTTTTGAACTTTCTTAAATAAATATTAGGTCAAAGACAACAAATAAATTATTAAATTGGTAGCCTTGGGCGGAAAAAAAATGTTTGTATCGCGGAAAATAAAAGAGAAAATCCGATGTGAAGTTTCTGACAAAAAATAACAAATAACAAAGAAAATATGTATGTATTAGAAATACTCAAAACAAAATTCTTATTGGAATGAACTGAGTGATTTCTTTCCGTTAAGTTTCTAACGACTAATTGAAACGTAACTATTTGATTCCAAACAAAACGCATCCAAACTAAAAAAAATGGTTTTAAATTCCCATTAAAACGTAATTGAATGAGTGTTTCCGTGTAAAGCTTAGAAGAAAATGTTTTTTCGAAACGGTGGATTTGGAATCCTGTTAATGACGGTTTTGCACTTAAGATATTGAGTATTTTCTATTAATGGCCCATATTAACAAGCACTCTCAGAGGTTTGGGCAAGATTCAGCTATATAGGTCATATAAGCCAAGGTACGGACCACATTATCCAGAAGAAGTTTTTTCGAAACGGAGGATTTGGAAACCTGTTAATGGCCATTTTACACTTAAAACATTGAGTATTTTCTATTGGGGGCCCATTAACAAGCACTGCCAGAGATTTGGGCTAGGTTCGGCCATATAGGTTATATAGACCAAGGTGTAGGGTACATTATCCAGCAGAAATTTTTTCGAAATGGAGGATTTGGAATTTTCTTAATGGCAGTGTTCCACTTACAATGTTTAGTATTTTCTTTTGATGAAAACACTACTTAACTACGACATGATTGGATGCTTGTTTTTCTCTGGAACCCTTGGCCGGTTACTCGGGATCTCTAAATCTAAATCAGAACTTAATTAATTGTTACTATTTTTTCCATCGGTGGTTGGGGTAGGGCGACATTTCGTTCCACCATCATGTTCCCATGCGGTCATCCAAATTTGAACTTACCATAGCAAATGGTGCTTGACGTTGTTGTTGAAGTTGTTGCGACTCCCCTTCTTATCTAAACGGGCCCAAATATTAATTCTAAAATGGTCATTAAAAGTATTCCAAATCCTCCGTTTCGAAAAAACTTCTTCTGGATAATGTGCCCCCTAACCTTGGCTTTTATGACCTATATTGCCGAACCTTGCCCAAATCTCTGGCAATGCTTGTTGATGAGCCTCCAATAGAAAATACTCAATATTTTAAGTACAAAACGGCCATTAGCAAGATCCCAAATCCTCCGTTTCGAAAAAACTTTTTCTGGATAATGTGACCTATACCTCGGCTTTTGTGACCAATATAGCCGAACCTTTCACAAATCTATGATCATTTACATTTTAATTGGAATCCTATAAAGTTTTATTATTCTTATTGGAATAATATATGTATACGTTTTCATTTTTTGTTATAAACTTCAAGGGCTCAAGAGAAAATAAAATTTGTAAACATTCAGAACGGATTTGAAAATGATGTACAACATCGAAATATTGGTGAAAAATTAGATTTTTGAATAAATAAATATATTAAATTAAAAATTAAAAAAGGTCTATAATTAAAGCTGAAAATTAAAAATTAAAAAATTAATAAACAAAAAATGTAAGCTAAAAACCAAAAAATTATTTTATTATACTATATAAAGCTTTAAAAAACTAATTAAATCGATATATTAAGCACCAAATGTGATGAAAACCCATACCTGATTTACTTGGCCACAGAAACAATCAAAATTCCGAAAGATAATTCGATTTATGTATCATTCATTTGAATATGAATAGTCTCTGTTCTTTAGCCCTAATAATGGTATAATAATACTATTTATATTGCCCCCCGATTTCATAACAAACCAGATTTTCATATAATAAACAATCAGAATATTCGTGGAGGACCTCTGCAACTCCAAATGGTGCATCCCGATGCTTTTATTACCAATCAAATTCCGATTTGGCGATTTATAAAAATACAGAAAAATGTAGCTACACAAATTAACATAAAAGTTTCGTTGTTTCGATTACACAAAAAGTGGCAGAGTGAAAAATTACTATCTCAATATTTTTATTCGGGTAAGATAATGATGTAAATGATGTAAATGACTCGGTAGTTTCAATTTAAATTGTAAAACGGACAATTAAAATTAAAAAACACTCTCAAAAAACCTATCTAGAAGCCAATTATCTTGCATCCGTTTATCCGTTTGCACGTGTATATCAGACCAGAAATCCCATTTTAAAAAACCTTCTATACAGGGTGTCCCACTGGGACGAGCCCAAACGAGTAGGGCGTGTAGCTGTATCAAAATCATGAAAAAAAGTCCACTACGCATCATATGCCCGGAAATGCCCACTTCAATTGCATTTCAAAATTTTTAGCAAGGTACACTGCCTTGAATGATGTATATGCCAATAACTCTTCTAAAAATTAAGATAACTCAATTGTTTTTCTATAATTTTAAAGGTAAAGAGTGCTTCTATCTTCTCTGGAAGTAGGAATATCATGCATCGTATTTTCCATAAAGAAAACATTGGTGGAATTAAAAAAATTGTGCGAGAAATAACAAAAAAATTCATTAAACTCATTTTTTCTCGAAAAACTCACTTAATAATTTTTGTTTTTTATTTCAAATTTAAATTTAATAGACTATTTAATACAAAATTGCTTTATCGTTTTTTATCTAATCATGTATAGTTTTTGAGATATTAACGTTTCAATGTAGTACTTAATAATTTATTGTATGAATTTCTAAGTTTTCAACTTCACAAACAATTTTCAAAATGATTTCCATTTTGTAACAAGCATAGTTGCAGTTGTCTTTTAATGGCAGCAGCCATGTTGAAATTTCCTAAATTTTCTTTTATTTTGTTGCCGGCATTATTGTATTGTAGACTTCTCCTTTCAAATATCCCCATACATAAAAGTCTAATGGAGTTAAATCTGGAGATTTAGCCGGCCAAGCTATAGGTTCGCTGCGACCAATCCATCGCCCTGGATAATTTATATCAAACCCATTTCGAACTTGTCTTCCATGGTGTGCAGGAGCTCCATCTTGTTGATACAAGAAAGTATTTCTCATAATGAGTGGGAGCTGTTTCATTCAAAACTTTAAGATAGTTTTGTGAGTTCAATCTTTGAGGTCTCTGATCTTATTTCCAATTATACCACATCATACATACACTAAAACGTCTTTGAAATGATGATTCTCGCTTAACGTATGGGTTTTCTGGTTGCCACTCATGAAGATTGTGGAAATTTGTTATTCCATCCATAAAATCGATATGAAGGATTATGTTCCTCGTTGTTTAACAATAAACGGCAGAAATTTGTTCTGTTTGGTAAATCAACTGGTAATAATTCTTGCACTGGAGTGTAGTGGAATGGGTGTAGATGGTTTCTTCGAAGTACCCTCCAGACTTTATTTTTACTAATATCAAGTTGGATCGAAAGATATCCCGTGCTAATGGTGGGATCTCTTTGTACTGAATTTAAAACTTGTTCGTCGGTATTGACTTCGTATTGAATTCGGCTAACATTGTCTGTGAACGGTTTCAAATATTCCATGATCTGGCAGTTCTTCGAATGTGTAGCGTGGCATTTTATTATTTCTGATTAATGATTATAAACGCGCAAAAAAATTATTTTCAAAATATTTACAACGATTTAAGCAATTAAAAGATTTAACAAATGCAACATATGGACGTGCATACTAAATTGTTAAATTTAGATTAGATTTTTAAATTTTGTTTAAAACGATTGCTTTGGTTTTTCATAATAAATTTTTTACTTCTAACAACTGGTTTTCAACAAGTACTACACTGAAACGTTAATATCTCAAAAACTATACATGATTAGATAAAACACGATGAAGCAATTGTATATTAAATCGTCTATTAAATTTAAATTTGAAATAAAAAACAAAAATTATTAAGTGAGTTTTTCGAGAAAAAATTAGTTTAATGAATTTTTTTGTTATTTCTCGCACAATTTTTTTTAAATTCCGAAAATACGATGCATGATATTCCTACTTCCAGAGAAGAAAGAAGCACTCTATGCCTTTAAAATTATAGAAAAACAATTGAGTTATCTTAATTTTTAGAAGCGTTATTGGCATTTACATCATTCAAGGCAGCGTACCTTGCTAAACATTTTGAAATGCAATTGAAGTGGGCATTTCCGGGCAAATGCGTAGTGGACTGTTTTTCATGATATTGATCCAGCTACACGCCTTACTCATTTGAACTCGCCCCAGTGAGACACCCTGTATATAATTCGCATCATTGGGATTGTGCGATTTCTGTGCCTGTAATTAGAAAATTTGGCATAGCTTATATATTATATTCCGTTTACCTAATAAAACATATATTTCGATGAATGATGATTGTGCAAAATTGTGCGTTACTAAACTTACCTTGAAAATAGTTTATATTGGCCATAATCGGCCACAGAACTTCCCCAATATATCAACACAACAAAGCTAAGTTCAATTGGCGAAAAATCTCAATGTGTCTGCTCGTAGCATAGCGCGCACATTAAAAAATGAACTATGATTTGAGCCCTACAAAATACAAAAAGTGCAAGATTTAACACTTGCACAAAAGCCAGTTCGGCTAGCAAGAGCAACGGTGTTAAAACACTTGCGCATTGGTGGCGAGCTTGAAAATTTGCTATTTCCTGATAAAAAAATTTTACGGTTCAGCAATATGTAAACAAACAAAACGATCGTGTTTGGTTCGAGGTCAAAACAAAAGACAATTTAGACCAGCGAATTGCTATGCGAAAGCAAGCGCCTGCATCACTGATGGCTTGGGCCTCCGTAACTGCTACAGGACGCTCACCACTCGTTTTCATTGAACAAAGGTAAATAAACAAATCTACCGTGAAAAGATTTTAAACGATGCTTTGTTACCTTGGGCATGTAAACAATTCGTTAGAAACCATTGGACATTTCAACAAGACTTGGCATCATCACACAATCGCTTATCGCACTAATCTTACAAAGCCCGTGAAACCCAACGTTTTTTACAATAAAAAGTTACCAGCTTCATTTTTTCACAACAATGGCCACCATATTCCTCGTACTTAAACCCAATTGATTTTTCCATATGGTCCATTCTGCAGGCCAAAGTATTAACTAAAAAATATGAGACGGTCAACGCCTTAAAGATTGCTCTTCGCCGAGAATGGGGCAAAATACCATCAGACCACATTCGTGCAGTGTGTGAAAAATAATGAAAATTGACAAATTAACAGCATTTTTAATTGGTAACACTTCGAGTGCCGACCCCTGTAGATTTTTGGTTTTATAATATAGAAAGCGTGTAAACTATTTCTGTACTCTTTCAATATTGTTAAATACTCCAAATTACTACGAACAAGACCATCGTAGTAAATGTTTATAAAAGTTTTTGGAGAACTAAAACTAGAGGCAGTTCTCATTACAAATTGAAACATCCTGTAAGCATTGTTGATTACTTGATTTATATAGTAGTCCATTATAATTCCCAAATCCCTGATAAATGGACAATCCTGAATTTTATAAGAATAACCATTGAACTCCTCCCTACATTTAATTTGTAGTACACAGCATTTCATAATATTTAGTTCCATAATATTGATATGATATCAATTTACAATGGTATTTACGTCAGATTGGAGAGCCACACAATCACGCATCGACTGAATAAAACGAAATAATTTTAAATCGCCTGCGAATAACAAAACTTCACTGTTGATGCCAACAACAATATCATTAATGAAGTATAAAAACAGTAATGGCCCAAGAATTGAACCCTGTGGTACACCACATGATGGAATAAATATTTCTGATTTATAATCAAGAATTTGGACATAGTGGGACCTGTTACTTAGGTAGGAATTGAACTATTGAAGAATGTTTTGATCCAATCCAAACGAATATACTTTATCAAAAGCTTTCGCAAAATCCGTATAAATTACGTCGACACTAGGCCCTATGCTCATTGAATTATGAACAAATTCAGTAAAATTTAACAAATTCGTTAAAGTTGACCTAGATTTGAAAAAACCGTGCTGCTCAATTTAATTCAAATGTTTAGTTTAATCAAATAGTTCATTGAATACAATCTTTTCGAATTCTTTGGCGGCAATTTTCAGCAGGGCAATAGGTCTATAATTAGATACCAAAGATTTATCGCCAGGTTTAGTAATCGGAGCTACCGTTCCCATTTTCCAAATATTGGGAAATATACATTCACGTAGTGACTTGTTAAATAATAATTATAGAGGAAGACTGATTGTTTCAGCAGTACTGGTCCTTAACCCTTATTTAAATCCAATTATTTCATTGTGAAATGTTAATATCTAAGGGGATTCAAACATTCAAATTATTACTAGTTATATTGGACTGAAAATTGACGTTGGTATCATTAGTATAAACTGACTTGAACTAGTCGGCAAATAAGTGGGCTATTTCGATAGAATAGAACATACGTAGATAAACATTGAAGCATAATTTAATACGCGGTTAGGGTATAGTGCGGTTGGTATAGTCGGTTTCGTTGAATTACTATTCGTAAATACTAATGTACTTCTCGTGTTAATCGAAACACAATTAAAATTGTCTAACCACCGGTAGCATATTAGATATTACATGAATTAATTAATATTCAACAAAAAATTAATAAAATCTAATTAAATGTTTGAATTCAATCAATTTTATTAATCGATTTTAGACAGGACAATCGATTTTTTTTTTGTTCTGTTTTGTTCATTGCTGTTCAAGGTACATATATTAAAATCACCTGCAACGTTGTCAAAATATCGTTGATAAACTGCAATTTTAGCATTTGCTATAGATGGAACCTTTATATAAAATAATTTTCCCTCAACGCTGCGAATACCCACCCAAATCTCTTCAATATAAATTTCCCAGTCAGGAATTCTGAAGGAAGCAAATTTTTTGTTTACGACAATAAGGTAACCTCCACCATCCAACTTGTTCGGGAATAAATTCAAGTCACGAAATAGTTATTGGTGAACAGCTCTCCAGGGAGAACGATAAGAGAAGATTGAACGGGATCGGAAATTCATCCCTTAAGATTCTGATTTGTGATATTGACTTTGAGTTATTTGCTAAAGGGAAAACCGCTTCGACCGTACCATTCATCAAACGCGAATTCCAAAGCGCGAAAGTGTTAGAAATACATTGGTCCTTCCAGAATTTAGTTCAATAGTACGTGTTGGCCTGGACAATAATATACATTTATAAAGCTCCTCCGAACACTTACCCAAATGGTTATTACGTTAACTGATTACATGGTCCGAAAGTTTCAACTAAACTAATTCTACATGCTAAACAAAAGTTGTTGTCCCTCCCTCATCAGCGTACCAAGTACTTGATGTATTGGCTGGGGTTAACTGAGCTATTCTCTTACAGAGTTTCTTACCACACTGATTATGTGTAAAATCGTCCGTTGGGTTGACCATCCACAATGTTCACCAATACGTTATAGGGGTCGATTTCGGCCTCCGGATTTCGGTTTAAAGACTTTTTTTTTTCATTTTTTGTTACTAAGTAAAATCTTTTAGTGGAATAAAGATCAGTGCTCCAAGTAATTGGTACAAATTTACAAAAACATTAAACAAACAAAACTATCAACTAAAATATACACAAATTCATAAACAAGTATTTCTCGAAATCATCAAGTATACATTAAACGAAACCAATAAATTCCGCTAAAAAAAAAATCCAATTAGTTCACCCACCAATACTGTAGAAACGATAAAAATTTTCAACTCCCAACTGTAACTTACCATAAATATTTAATAAAAATTATGGGAAAAACAAAATCAAACCTAAACAACAAAATAATTGAGCATGTCTAGAGTACGGGTAAAATATAAAAAATGTGAATGGCGCTGTATTATGCCAAGCTTTTCCTTATTAATTCAAAATTCATATATTCAGTATCGAAATGTATTTGAAATCATAACAATCGGAATTTTCTTTTGTATTACTTAAATATTTATTAATAATTTTCCAGTTTTAAATTTGAAACGCCCACATAATAAATAAACTCGCTGATTTCATCGGTTAACTTAAAGCGTATACATTTTTAATTAAAAGTGAAAAGTTTTTTTTTTTTTTTTTAATTTTAATTGCGTGTATAAATATAAAACTTGCAAAAATAAATGATGTGAAATATGGGTTGTACCTCATCATCATCCCGATCGTCGTCGCCAAATAATTCTGCAACGATGCGACGTGATCCTAACGAAAATTATCCAATGGATAATAGTCATATGGTTGCGATAGATGATTACAATGCAAAAATACCGCAACAGCCGTTGACTACAAATCGGGTCGGTAATAATGGCGACATTTTTTTTTTTTTTTTTTTTAGAATATACTCATACGAGTATTATATTGTGATGTGTTAAGAAATAATAAAAATTTGAGCTTTTTGTGTGTGACTAATCGAAAAAGTTGCATGCATTATGATGGAATTTTTATTTGTTTATTTCGATGGAGTGTAAACATTATATAGTGCAATGATGGATAATAATAAAATCTATATAATTTATACATTGTTAATTTATGTTGATGTGTAAATAATTATTATCGGAAGTGAATCAATATAAAAAAATTTTTTTTTTTTTGTATATGGCTAGGGTACTGAGGTGGCATAAATCGATCGATATTCCTTCAATATATGTACATATCGATTACATGCTGCAGGTTATTAACGGTTATTGTAATTGTTAATGTTGGACAGTTTATTTTTATCAATGTGTATTATCTCGCTCGAATTTTATTCGACTATTTTGATTGGAAATTTATTTGTTTGTCCATGATATCTTTATTCGTTAATGGTTCGATATTTTTCATTTATCTGTGTGGTATAGGCGCTTATTATCCTACTAATTAGGCACACTTATAAAGTATAGTTTTTATGTGTCAGCTATATGTACAAATACTGATATGTACAAGAGGATGTCAATGGAGAAATTAATTTGTCCAATTATTACCTCAAATACTACTAGACGTAATACAGTAATTAATGAAAATTCATTATTCACATGAACACGTGGGCAATTATATAATTCCGTGACCATGAGAAATTAATGGTATAAATTAATTTTCCAGACAATCCATTATTATAACCTTCGTCGACTAAAAGAATAGTTCTAATCACGAGCACAAGTTCGAAATGTAGCTGTTAGTACATGGACAGTAAGAGGACGCTTAAAGCTAACGTCACTCCAAGACGGGCCATTAGATGCCTAAAATTGACACCACGCCACCGCAAAGAGCGACTCGAATTTGTTCGCGAACATATCAATTGGAGCATCGAGCAACGGAGGTCCGTTCTATTCACTGACGAGTGCAGAATGTCTCTCCGTGGTAATGATAGGAGAGACCAAGTGTTTTGCTGAAAAAGTCTCGTACGGCGGCAGTTCGTACTTGGTGTGGGGTGGCATATCGCTTAAGCGAAAAGCAGATTTTGGTTTCCTACTTGGTGGAGGCCGTAGAGGAGGTCTGACCGCTGAATAATATATCGAGGACATTCTCTTAGGGGACCATTTCATATTGATGCATGACAATCCCCAGTGTCACACAGCTCGAACCACTCGGCAGTTCATGAATCAGAATGGACTCGATATGATGAGGTGGCCAGCCCTCAGTGCAGACATGAATCCAATTGAGCATATATGGAAAGAACTAAAACGAATGATCCGAGATTAGTGACCTCAAGATTGCGTTGGGTGAGGAGTGGGGTGCGATCCCCTAAGTCTTTGTCAAAACCTTAATAAGGTCAATGAGGACGTTGTAGATGCAAGGGGGGGAGGCAATACTAATTATTAAACATTAAAATTGTCTTTGTTTTGCTTAAATTTTTTGTTGTTATTTTAATTTTAATATCAACTACCAATTTTCATGAAAATAGTGTCATTTTAAATTTAAAATATCAGGCTTTCAAAAAAATAATGTCTTGTGAAAATCGGTTAAGCTGTTTAAAACAAAAATCCGCCTTTCTGCGAGCGATGAAGGTTTGAGTGGATTTAGTTGCTCGGGAGTGTATATTTTGTACTTTCATGACTTTGTAATGCAAGATTTCGGGGCGCTGCCCATGTAATCGTAACCTAACACAGTATAGATTTTTTATCTTGCATATAAGAATTTTCCGTACATTTATAGAATCGCGCGCGCGATTCCATAAATGTTCATTAAACATTATGCAAGATTTTGTAATGCAAGATTTTGTAACGCAAGATTTTGTAATGCAAGATTTTGTAATGCAATCTCTAAAAATTTCTATAAATTTTGTAAATTCAATAAATTCGATAAATAATAATTCTAATAATTCTAATATATCTATAAGTTCTTTAAATTCAATAAATGCTAAAAAATTCTAAAATTTCATTAATTCGGTTAGTTCTGTAAACATGTACAATTTTTTTTAAATTCAACAAAAAATTCTTCAAATTCTGAAATTTAACTTATTTTTCTTTCTACATTATTCCATAAATTCGATAAAATTCATCAATTTTATAAATTCTATAATTTTTTTAAATTCTGTAAATTGTATAAAGTTCAAAAATTCAGTAAGAGAGATTCAAATTCTGAAAATCCTGGAAATTCTATAAATCTTACAAATTGTATAAATACGATATATTTTATAAATTTTAAAAATCGTTAAATTCAATCAATTTTATAATTTCTACTAAGTCACACTAACCACCAATATACATTAGAAAACATTATAAGTTTTATGAATTCTATTAATTCTATAAATTTCTTAAATTCTATAAATTCTACATATTTTGTGGATTTTATATTTTGTATGTTCTATAATTTCTACAAACTCAAATTTGACTAAATTTTGACTGATTTGATTTTAAAAATTACATGATTTCTTTAAATTCTATGAACTCCAAATTTTTAAAAATTTGGTTGTTTCCTGTTTGCTGTTTTAATCCTATAAAATTAAAATATTCAGTAAGTTCCTTAACCTTTATCGTGACAAGGTACAATTGTACCTTTTTCGTTTTCAATCTAATGTTTTTGTATTTTCTCTTTAAGCTGTATGCTTATTGATTTTATTTAGCCTCTATTTATATTTTTTAAGTCGATTTTAATTATTTTCAACCAAAATATAGAACAAAATTATTTAACTATTCCGCGAAATCAAATGATACCCCTTAAACGGATGACGAAGATATGTTTGTACCTATGTATATTTTATCATCAAAAATTTATTATTAAATAGCTA
The DNA here is from genome assembly GCA_958295665.1 of Tipula vernalis. Classification (NCBI taxonomy): domain Eukaryota; kingdom Metazoa; phylum Arthropoda; class Insecta; order Diptera; family Tipulidae; genus Tipula; species Tipula vernalis. Next base: position 130,805,031 of record OY282558.1, on the reverse strand, counting down.
CAATTTTTGGATTGAATTTTTAATTTTCGCAAGATCTTCAATAGCCGGCATGACCAATTGTTTGACGAGATCCTGCAGAAAAATGCGTCGAATTTGTGAAGATTTGGCCTTTTCAGGGTAGTTTTGACTGTAGAGTATGAATTTAGCGATGACTCTCGCACCTATAGTATATTGAAGAATATAGCCTGCGCCCACCATCTTATCCATGTTATCAACTCCTCCTATGGTGGCATTATAATAAATTGGTTTATTTTTTGGAAATGCTCACTTTCCTATCGTCACTGAACCCAAACTGGGATGAATATGCTTCCTTACTTGCACATGTCTTTAATTCTCTTGCGATGCAAGTTTTGTTTTATTTAAGAGTGCCTACCATTATCAAGTGCCTCGATAACAACAAACGCGGTAAAGGTAGTACGGAAAAGAAACTGTCCATTCTAACATTTCGGCGTGAACTTTTAAATTGATGGTAGAAATCGCATGCAACTCGCTGTCCTTGATCTTTTTCTGGTCCACCAGGTCCTTTTTCTGTGTAGAATTGACCTGTGGTGGTATATGGGTTCTTTGCTTCACTAACACAAAATATTTTTAAACCATATTTGGGCGCCTTGGATGGTATATATTGTGTAAACCATGTCTTGCCTCGATAGGAAAATAGTTGTACATTCACAGTCACACAATCCGATACCTTGTAATATGATGACAAATTAACACATAACAGCATCCAGATATCACTAATAGCAGCTGCTTTGAGAACGGGTGATATAGTTGTCAAAACGAATAAATCGGCATATGGCCGATCGGCATGGTCGCTCTATATGTAGGTATAATGGATAAGAATCCACACTCCATAAAACGCTGTGGTGCTCCGAATTGGAATGATGTACACCAATTGTAATAAGCATACCAATATAGGCGTAAAACTCCTTTGAGGTCAAACAGTTCCAGCTTTTAGTAGGTTTTGTCCACCGTCATCTCCGAAAATATACATTTGAATGTATCTGCAACAGACAAAAATTTTGTAAAAGTGACTGGTCCTGGGTTACGACGGGAAATATTCGATTTTTGTATCCGAGTAACAGCTGGTGGGATTTGCGTTCATGCCGTACGATCTTTAGCAATAAAACGGGGAATTGAAGATATGCTTCCACCAAAAAAATTTTCGGCAATATCATTATCTTCATTTGGCTCGTTTTCATCCGGAATATCTTCTTTATGTAGCCCTATTTCAATATCAGATGCATTGTAAGCATTTTCAAAGTCTGATAATTCATCAACACCCTGAACACCTGAATGGTGTGGAGGGATCCATTCATCTTCTGAACCGTTACCTTCAAGATTCGTATCATCGCCGCTGCTTACTTATTCGAATAAACGAGATAAATAGGTTTGTTGACGCTGATGGCCGGTTGACATAATTCGTCCAAATTTAATTGCCACTTTTGATACTGCGCAGGATATATAAATTCACGAAATAATATTCGCTAAGACCCAATTATACATTATAAATTATTTGAATATACACAGTATTGCACAAATGCAAAAAGGATAACAATAAAAAAAAGAAATAACTACCGTTCTAATTACCGTTATTTTCGTAATTTGTATTTAATACGAATTCCCTTTTCTATAATGCAAGTACATATCTAAGCATCTCCCATACAAAAAATATGAAGGTACAAATGTACCTTATCCACTTAGTATATGCTGTAAAATTTGTCAATCACATAAAGGCTAAGTTCTAAAAATTCTGTAAATTCTACAAATCTTACAAACTGCGTATACGATATATTCTCTAAATTTTATAAAATCAAATTTTACAAATTCTATAAATTTTTATAAATTTTCTAAATGCTATAAATCCCACAAATTCTGCAAATCCTATAAATTCTATAAATCTTACAAGCAACTGCGATATATTCTCTAAATTTTATAAAGTCGACAAATTCTGCCAATTTTAAATATTCTACTAATTCTATAAATTTTATCATATCTACTGTGTTCTATAATCTCTGTAAATTTTTGAATTTTATGAATTTTTTAAATTCTATAAATTTTTTAAATTCTACTAATTCTATAAATTCTATAAATTTTGTAGATTCTATGAGATCCTATAAATTGGTTTAACTCTGTAAGTTCTATAAATTCTACAAACTCGAATTTTACTTTTTTAAATTCCATGGTTCCTTTAAATTCTATAAGCTCTATAAATTCGTTAAATTCTACAAATTAAATAAATGCCCCGAGTTCTCTATAAATTCTATATACAGCTAAAAATTCCCTTAAATTCCCTTAAATTCCCTTAAAATTCTATAAATTTTACAAACTCTAAAAAAAATCGATAAATTCAATAAATTTCATAATTTGCACAAATTTTATAATTTCATTTAAGCCTATAATAAACTATATAAATTTAGAAATTTTATGAATTTTTCAAATTTTAAAAATTCTATTAATTCTATAAAATTTTGAAACTCTACTACTTCTACAAATTGTACAAATTTTGCATAAAATTAATTTAAAGTTTTGAAAGTTCTTTATATTCTGAAAACTAATATTTGACTTAATTTAAAAATTGCATGATTCCTTTAAACTCTTTGAACTCCATAATTTCTATAAATATTCTAAGTATAAATCGCACAAATTGTGTATAAATTCTATAGAGTTAAAAAATTCAGTAAGATCTATATGTTCAAAAATCCTGTAAATTCTATAAATCTTCGAAATCTTTCTCTATAAATTCGACAAATTGTATGATTCTACAAATTTTATAAATTCTACTACGTCTAAAAACTCTATAAATTTAAATAGAATTGTAAGTTTTTTTTTTAATTCTGCAACTTCTATTAATATTCTTCTCTAAATTTAAAGTTGATAAATTCTACAAATTTTATAAATTCTACTAATTTTAAAAATTTTGTAGATTCTGTGAGTTCCTATAAATTGTTTTAACTCTGTAAGTTTTATAAATTCTACAAATTCTGAAATTCTCTAAAGTCTAAAAATTCAGCTAGTTCTTTAAATTCTACAAATCGCTTAAATTTTTTTAATTTCTAAACATTACAATTTCTATAAATTTTGTGAATTTTATCAAAGCAACCTTGATTATACAAAGCCATAGTCTAAAAACCGAAGCTTTTTTAAGGGAATTAGAAACGAGGAAAAAACCAAACTGTTCATAGATTGGTAAAAACACACAAAACATATGGGAAATCACTTTTTTTACAATTCATCAATTTGATACAAATTCTTAATTATAATTTCTGAAATACTTTCATAAATGTTTGAATTTCAACATAAATGAGCAACATTTAAGTAAATCTTGATTGTACAAAGCCATAGTGTAAAAACATGTAGCTTTTTTAAAGGAATTAGATACGAGGAGAAACCCTAAGATAAATTTTTAAATGAAAATGTTAAATTCTTAATTATGATATCTGAAATATTTTCATAAATGTTTGCATTAAAATCGTTTTCATTTCCTTTAAATAAATTGAACTATTTAAACCCAAATTTATGAGATTTTCACGACGAGCCTTCAAAAATCGGTCAAATCGAAATAAATGCTTATAAATGAACTAAGTCAATACAAACGAGTATACAGATTTGTAAAATCGCACTAAAACTTACACCTAGAATAATTTTAAGTTCAAAAAATGTGAAGTCATTGCAGTCATTATTACAGTCAGGACCAGATATTGCAGTCGAAATTGTATCAATATAGGAGGTATCAAAAAAACTGCAAAAACTTCGTTACGGTTGCATTCGTAAATTTGATTTTCAAATGTTGAATTGCGAAAATTTTCAAGCAGAATTAGTTTTTGAACCCAAAGCTGCCAAGTATAGTTAGGGCTTAGTGGCATACAGACTTAAACTGCAGTATCAAGATATTTTTTAACAAGTTTTACCCGAGGGAATCACAGGAATATAGCAGTTATATTGAATCTCTATGTAAAATTTTAAAAAATCCATGAAGATGTTAAACCAACCAAACGAAAAATAAAAAATGGGTGATTATTTTATATTTTGGACAACGTTTAAAAATTAATTAATCTCTTAGATTTTATCCGTTATCTTACATGTTTAAGATAAATAGGTATAGGTTTATATTTTGACCGATGAATGGCAGCTTCTTCGTGAATCTTAATATACTCAATTACATTGGAAATTTCTGTAATTGTTTTTATATGTAATAGGTCACGAAACTGTTGTTCAGCAAAAAATATTTCATTAGATTTTTGACAAGTTCTAATAAGTAGTCTTAAAGATGCCTACACTAATTTGAGTCACGCCCATTATTTGCAATATCCCAGGCCAGTAAGTTCTCTATTTAAAAAACTGCTGTACACTTAAGAAACATTGAATTGGGTTTGATGAGAGGTAAGAACTATTAATACGTCAAAAATGTACAGTTGATTTGAATTCGCTTGAAGTATTTGCTACAGAAGATGTAAAAGAACTAACTTTTAAGAAGTTGTACACCACCAGTTTTACTATCGTAATCCTGAAGATGTGTAGTTTACTTGTAATATTAAAACAAATAAAGTTATTCTGCAACATTTTATGAAATTCCATAAAAAACCTACAGAAAAGCGGCATTTCATTTTCTCCCAATTCCAAATGTTTGTGCTGGAACTTGATCGTATATTCCATACAGTACTATTAGTAATTTAAAAAAAAAACAATGCTTAGTCTCTGCGCATCACAGAAAGAAAATGAAATTTTAAGCTCTAAATTTTTAATTACGATAATTTATCATCGATTTGGCGATAAATATAATTGATCCTTAAGTTCTTTTCGTAGCAGACGCCTCGCATCAAAATTTTTAGTTACCACAAAAGTGAAGCTTAAACTCTTTCGTACAGGTGGCCTCGACTTTGAACATATTATTGCTATCAAATATTTTGTTTTGTTCATTATATTCTGAATTTGTAATGTATGTATTGTACATATGAGCTAGATTCTTCGCTAAATGTAGAACAGACGTGCCAAATATTAAATAAAGAATTTTTATTTTTGAACCTCCGGGCCGAGGGACAGTGTATAGAAGGACATTCTACATTATCTACATCATTATTTTCTTAATCTGTAACTAAATGACCTTGGCAAAACAGCATTATCCCAAGCCATAACTCGATACAAAACCTATAGCTATAGAATAAGATAAACATCAAATGGAAAAAAAGAGTAGAAGTATAAATGGAATATAAGCAGCATAATTTACCAATATTGACATTAAAATAAGACTTTAGCTTAAGCACGAAAGAGAAAATTTGATCGTGGATTCAGGTGTATATTTTAAAATGAATTTCAAGATAAATTCACAATACTTAATAATATACCAAAAGTAATGCAACGAGAGATTGATGCATAGGTCAGTTTTCTCACACCATTTGGAATTATTGCATAGTCTAGTTTCCTTATTTCATTTTATAGCTAGCGTAACTAATTGTTTCATACTTGAATTGATAGAAACCAAGAAATAAATTTTGTATTTAGATTAAAAATATTAAATTTAGTCTTAATTTGCCAACTCTCACTACATAATCCTTTGAAAACTACACAAATTAAAATCTTACAAAGTTCACTTCTGTTGCACGTAGTGACTTAAGCTTTAATGATTTTTCAATTAGGATTATCTAAATGGTACCGCCTATATATAAATAGTATAAAAGACTTAAATTTGAGATATTTGAGTATATACATATATTATGCGAGAAAGAGCGAGAAAGACACAAGTAAATTATATACAAACAAAATTTTTTTGTATTTAGAATGAATATATAATCAAAGCACCTAGATATATAAGCCCTCAGCATAAGACCAATTTTAAAAGATGCTTAATTCAAGGGGGATACATTTTACGATTTCCCATAAGAACCCATGTAAAATTGTACAAATTTACTGTTTCTTTGTGCTATGTGAAAAATACAGTATAAAATTATAAAAACGAAATCAATGACGTAAGATGTTACTTACTATTTATCAAAGACTTTAAATACAATAGACTAGAAATAAACAAACTACACATAACGACTTCTTAATAACAATAAAAACTAAATGGTTTGTTTACATAAAAGAGAAACCAACAATATATTATTTGTAACCAACAATATATGTCTGTCCCTATCCAACAGTCTGTTACGTTATGCGACCGAACGATCACATATCGTAAACAGATTATCCCGCAATCTCCATCCGCAGCATATGCCGGCTAATGCGCAGTCTGGGGGGTCGGTAAGATGGAGCCTTGCAGGGACTTAAGTTGCTGCTACAAAACAAAAATCACGAACCGATCACGCATATCCAACACTCGCCTCCCTGATCCTCCAAAAAGTTAAACAATCATACTTTCTTTAACAATGAGCATTTTAACAATTAAATTTTATTTATTTGGTTTTAGTGGTATTGTAAGAAAAAACATAATAAATTGAATATTAATATAAAAACAATGATAAGCTACGTTAATACAAACATTAATGGATGAAGATTCTTTCCATAAGCAAACACAAAAACTTAAAAAAAATGCTGTCCTCGCCAAGAGGACGATAACGGTTGTTCTTTTGTGAATATCGGACCAATAACCGAGCTCGGGTATTTCCTAGAAATAAAAAAAAGAAAAAAAACGAACCACAAAAAAAAATTTCCCAAAGGGAGTTAGTTATGGAAACAATATTCACACAAAACTATTAATAAATAATCGAAATATTAAAAAAAAATTTCAGTACCACCAACAAATGAATATGTGAATATGATCCAACGTTGACCATGCGTTACCGCCACCGAGTCACGCCACACCTCAACCCGTCACCGCCAACCGGAACCCGGAACAGACAGCGAAATCGCCAGCTCGCCGCAACCAATGTAATCACCTGATTACTTCAATTGATTATAGTTGTAGCGTTTAGTGGATATGATTGAAAATATTTTTGGCTCAGTTTGATAATAATTATCACGAGAAAAACCAAACAACCAGCTGCCTCAATTTTAGCTTTTGATGATTCTGTACAAATCGCTTACACTGGCGTGGTATAACCTCGATGATTTGGCCACCCAATATGCGATACTATCCACCGTGTTAAGTTTTATCCGGATCTTTCTTGTTTTTTTTTTTTTTTTCCGAGTACAATGTTCACTCACTTTAGTTTATAACTTGTATTTTTTTTATTTTTGTTTCTTTATTGTTGCTTTCAAACTGTTTTTCTCAACAATCATTCACCGAATGACTGAAAACCAAACCAAAATTTCTTTTTTTCTCCTGTCACAAAACAAAAAAAAACATCCAAAACAAAAATCGTTCGCCATTACACCAAAAAAAAAACAATCTCCACATTCACCACAAAAAAAAAACGCCTCATCGCCATCAACCGAAACGGCCACCACACATAACATGCCAAATACAACACCAACATGCAAATACATAATCGGCATTCAGGCCACATTAAAACAAGTTAAACAAAAGCGGGTGACTCACAAAGAACTGCCCACCGCACGGGTGAACAATCAAAATCGACACAACCGGACACAAAAAAAAATCGGTTACGATGTATTGTAACAAGTCCACGATTGAAATAGAAGGTTTTATATAGTTTAATCACTTTGCTATTTATCGAAATTATTTTTATTATCAAAAAAGCATGAACGAAATGTGACACGTCTTCAGATAAAGATGCGTTTGTAAATAAAGGGGTTTTAGTAAAACATTAATTAAATATCTATAAGGAAGATTTTATTAATTGATTTTCAAATCATTTATTAATTAATTATTCTTCTTGATGACATAGAAATCAAAATTCAGTTTTGTAAGATTTTTCATTTAAGTAAAACGAAATTAAAAATCCCCCTTATAATAAGTTCGAATTTGATGCTGATGGCTTTGTAAAGGGTTTTCCAATAGGAATGAAACAATTTAAAAATTAAAAAAACCACATAAATTATTCAGTGAGACCTATTTGAAAGAATACATTATGCCATTATGTATGGAAAATAACATTATTCAAATGACCCTCACGACTTCTCCGTACGTACTGCATTCTGTCAGGCCAATTTTTCATCACTTTTTTACATAAATTTGGCTGTATTTCATCAATAGCAGGTTCAAAGTTGGTTTTTAATTGCTCAATTGTTGTTAGATTATCAGCATAAACTTGTGACTTAACATATCCCCAAAGAAAGAAATCACAAGGTGTTAAATCACATAACCTGGGAGGATAATTAACTGGACCAAATCTTGAGATAATTTCATCACCAAATTTTGTTTTCAATAAATCGATTGTTAAGGTGGCTGTGTGGCAGGTGGCACCGTCTTGTTGAAACCACATATATCTTCCAGATTATTCTCAACAACAGCAGGAAAAAAAACCTTCGACCATTTTCTTCAAAGAAATATGGACCAATCACTCCACCGGCATGAATTGCACACCACACAGTGACTTTATCTGGATGTAATGGTGTCTGAACAGTTTCGTGTGGATTTTCATCACTCTAAATTCTACAATTCTGTTTGTTTACTTAACCATTTAACCAAAAATGAGCTTCATCACTGAATAAAATTTTTCGATAAAAATGTTCATCGTTTTGAAGTTGTTCAAGAACAAAATCAGAAAATAAACGACGTTTATGGTGGTCTAATGGCTTCAGTTCTTGAACCAGTTGAATTTTCTAAGGATGTAAACCCAAATCTTTTCTTAAAATTCTCCATGTTGTTGTTTGAGAAAGATTTAATTTGTTGAGAACGATGTGGAACCGATAAATTTGGATTTCCTCTTACACTTGCTGCTACCAAATCAATATTCTCTTGTGTGCGTGCTTTCCTTTGTCGTACTGGTAGTCTTGTATCGTGTAAAGAAAATTAACTTTCAAATTTGTTTACAATAAGACCAATAGTGAATCGATTAACTGAATAATGTCGTACATGAATTCTTCTTAAATTTCTCTCAGTATTCACAAATGAGCACTGATTTTGATAAAACAATTTAACAATTTCTAAACGTTGTTGAAGCGTGTATCTTTCCATGATTAAATGGCATAAGCTACTGAACGCAAATGACATAAGAAATGTCAAAAAATAATACGCAGTGTTGCCATTATAACCATTTTAAATTGTGTCATTCCTATTGAAAAACCCTTTATATAGGTGCTTTGGAATAATGTACTCGTATAAATCTAGGAGGCATTGATTCGACTGTTCGTAGAATAATGTTGTAATGTGTTGATTTGTTATTTTGTTTTCGTTACACGATTTGTTTTCCCCTTATATATGTTACACCAGAACCATCTTGATGTAAATAGAGCAAAAAAATTTATTTTCATAGAGTTTGTATGAAAAAACGCGATTTCGATTTACGATAAAACATGAATAAAAAGTTAAACCCAGTTAAATATTTTTTTCTGAAATCGCTAAAAAACAACACAATGTCTTACTCATTTAAAACACAGTTTCTCAAATTTCCCTTTTTTTCCAGCAATAATCAAAAGAAAATATGGGAAATTAAATTAAAAAACATTTTACAACAATAACAAGATGTATTAAAAAGAGAAAATTCAATTTAATGAGAAAAAAGATAACACGTCTTCGTTCAACAATCGAAGTTATAATAAATCAAAAAGAGCCAAACAGAAAAAAATTATAATCAATACAATAAGTGCGAAGAAAACAAAAAATCAAAACGATCTAGCATGCTTCGCAAATTTAAAATAACAATGGAAAGAAATTCAAATTCAAATTTGAATGGAGGCAATGAAAGAGATGATGAACCAAAACAAAAGCCCATAATTCTATTAAACTAAAATAGTAAATGAAAATAATCGTTTTCCCATATAGTTTCATACTAAAGAAAAAATTGTGTGTACCTTATTTTAAGCTTATTAAAAAATGCAGTCGATACTGGAGGCTCTTACTTACACAGTATACTCTGGTTATACTTACACGACCTTCACAGAATTTCGTTTCAAATTTTTTTTGGTTTTTTCGAATCATACCAGAGCCTACTCTATAAATAAGAGCCTCCACATTGACTGTATTTTTTACTAAGCTTAAAATAAGGTACATAAAATTTATTTCTTTACTATGAAACTATATGGGAAAACGATTGTTTTCATTTACATTTTTAGTCTGTAAGAATTATGAGCTTTTATATTATTTTTACACTTAGTAGAAAATATTCATAAAGTAGAAAATAGTAGTAGTAGAAAATATTCATAAAACCGTGAAAATCGTCTTCAAAAATAAGTTATTTTTGAACTTTAAAGTGTTGTTGTTTTTGTAATATACGTCATAAACTAATAACTCAAAATTTACAAACAATACAATCATCATCTCTTTCATTGCCTCTATTCAAATTTGAATTTCAATATCGTTCTGTTGTTATTTTGAATTTGCGAAGCATGCTAGATTGTTTCATTTTATTGATTTAAGTTGTTCTGTTTGGCACTTTTTGATTTATTTTAATTTCGCTTGTTGCCATGGTTTTAGATCTGGACAAATCATCTACACTACAATTTAGATAAAGGTCTATTTTTCGAAAGTTCGCCCATCTAGAGTTCTTGCAAGCGTCTTCACTGGATCAAAATTTCCCAACAAAAAAATTTTCCTAAACGAAGAGAAGATGTTACTTAAGCAGTAAAACAATTTTTACTAGAAAATGGTAGACCACATCCTTTTGGGGTAGAAAACATGCAAGGTAAAGGGTGGTTCAAATCATTTTTAACGAGACATCCATCTCTATCTTCGGCGAGCGCTACAGTAGCAATTTCTGACATCAATTCGTGGTTTGATGCTATATCGAAAAATTTTTAACCGGCCAGGATTATATTGATATCTTGAAAGATCCCACGCGGATTTTCAACGGTGATGAGACAAATTTTTTATTATGGCCGAAAACGAAAAATGTTTTGACAGCAAAAGGGTCTAGGAATGTCTATGAAGTTCACAGAGGATTAGCCAAAGCCAACTTAACAGTAATGTTTACTTTCTGGGCTGCAGGAGTGGTATCATCGCCTATGGTTATTTAACCTTATAAAAGGGTGGCTGAAGAAATTAGAAAATCATTGCCCAAAGGATGGGGCATGGGTGTTAGTGATAATGGATGGATGGCAAAGGAGATATTCTATGAATATACCTCCAAAGTTCTCCATCCATATCTGGTGCAGATGGGTACTAAATTTTCCATAATTTATTTTGTAGATGGGCATGCTACACATTTAACATTATCAGTCAGTGAGCTGTGTGTTAGGTTGCAAATTATTTTAATAGCTCTGTACCCCAACGCCACAAGAATCATCTCTCAAAACATGTTGGAACAATAAGGTCTTAGAGTGGCGAAGATGTGAACGATAACAAAGGAAAAATTTGCACCTCTCTTATTCGAGGTTATTGGTAACAGTATTTGTGCGGAAACAACGAAATGTGGGTTTAAATCCTGTGGTCTGTGCCCATTTGGTAAGCTGGTAAGCATGCAATTAAAATATCAAAATGCCTGGGAAGATGTACTACAAAATCTAATGAAAACCTTAAACAAAAGCTCGGGGGAATTTAAGATGATGCATTTATAGAGCTCTGTGCAACGATCTGTACAAACAATTTACATGTGGAATAAACCCCAAACAAATTTGTCATAATTCTAATAAATCAACGAAAACTGATGCGGAGTACAAGGTTCTAGAAGATTTAACTAAAGAAATTGGTTCAATTAACGAATTTTTAATATTAAAAGATCAACCAAACCAGCAGAGTCAAATCGACGCATTTAGTGCTATCGATGCTACATTTCAACCAAACGATTATTTAGGTAATTGCACCGAAGTTAGAACTAATTTCAACGTAATACCATGCATAGTAGTACCATCGGAGACAACCATGTCAATAGAAGAATATTTAAATTGGCCGGATTGGCCTTTGTGGTTAAACAAGAAGAAGCAAAAAGAGAACAGAAGCAAAAAATCGAAACGGATAAAGACAACCGGAAAGCAGAAATAATTAAAAACGAACAATTGAAAGAAGTACAAAAAACTGTAAACCCAAACGTGCGATGAAGACTAATCCGAAAATGCAGAAATCGGCCAAATCTCAAACTAACACTACAACGACCGACAAAATATTAGTTTCAATAGAAAATGATAATGCAAATGGAATTTTTGTAACACCCACTCACAAATGAAACTACGACGACTTCCCTACGAAAATTTCTTAAGAGTGCCAATAACTGTAGTCGTTACGCTATCCCTGCCTAAAAAAATTTCACATCAAAAATCCAAAAAATATTTTAGTTTGCTCAGAAAATTGAATTTTAATTTTTTATGCCTGAAGTTTCAGAAGATTTTAACTAGAATAATGCCAAAATTTTGGGCTTATAGAGTTTTACATTTTTAATGTCCGGATTTCAAAATTGAATTAAAAGCACACCCAGTGGAATTGTCAGTGAAAGCGCGCGCTATCGAATAATAGAAAATAATATCGTTTAAATGGCCGCTACGGTATCACTGGGTGAGACACAAAAAGGCCTAATTTTCGAAGATATTTTGGCATAAATGAAGCTCATAGGCTTTTAGCTCTAGAATCGTTCTTGGCTTATTGGTTTAGACGAGTGGCTTGACATAACCCTACAGAAAAAAGTGTAAAGGTGTCAAATCACACGATCCTGGCGGCAAATCGTTTTGTGAAATTACGCAACCAGGATTGTTAGTTGCCTACCCCCGGAACAGAACATTGTTAATAATCACCTGATCCCTCATGGATCTCAAAGAAGTAGGATCCCATGACACCATCAATCCACTATCCATATTAAACAATAATTTTTCCCGACTAAGATGGCCGGTCAAAGATCTCTTGTGTAATGATGATAATGATATATGGTCATTTTGTTTGTTTACATAGCCATTCATAAAAAAGTGAATCTTCCTGGCTGAAAATTATTTTTTGGCCAAAATTCGAGTCTACTTCGAGATGTTCTAAAGCCCAGTCTGCGAACATATGGGGCAAAGTACCTGGTTTGGCTTGATTTATTGTGTCAACTGGATTTAATATGGGTAGAGGTATCTACTCTTTGCGTAGAATTCGCCAAGTTGAAGTTTGAGAAAGCCCCAGTTCTTTTACACGATAAGAAATCGAGAGGTATGGATTATCAAGCACACTATCGGAGACGGCAGCAATAGTCTCGTTTGAGCTTACAAACCTTTTCTCGTTACTGCTACAGTACAAACTGGAACTTTTATGGTGGCCAAAACTTTCACGTAACGAGCGATACGTTAATTGCAGAACATGAATTTCTATTATAGCGCTGAATAATTTCTATCCGTGATACAACTGTGTATCGTTCCTAGATGAGATATCAAAGCATAAGGAATATTTAAGTTACAACAGACGTAAAAAAAACCGCGTGGTTCGGACATTGTAATACGATATTATGTTGTTATGTAGAACTAAGTCTGGGTTCTGCCAAAAATAAAACGAGAATATGGGTGTAGCAAAAGACGGCTAATGAACCGAACGCCGTGAGGCGCATACCACATTTGGCTTTCGAATTGCCGTGGCGATAAAATTGGCCACATCAGAATTTTGTGCCGATTGGTACATTTCATCAGCATCACCTAAACAAAAACATGTTCTAAATTTAGCCAATTCGACGGAGTCGGAGTAGTACGTAGTAATTGGGGTTGGTGTATTATACAAGTCGTATTACAGAAAGTTAGTTGCAAGAATTTTGTTGTAACTGACTTTTGTTCTCAGTACGAAAATAATTAGTAAGTACTGCTCGAGAAACTTTTCTAACAAACGAAGAAGAAAATTTCTATTCTGGTCTAAACAAACTCTGGTTTTAAACAAAGACTTCAGTTAACGAACCAACCATTCGGTTTTAACACAACTAAATATTTAGTCAGCAAAAAATATTTTCTTAAGCCGTTTGGTGTTTTAACATTCACACAAAATTGTGTGAATTCAACAAATTTAACATTCTTCTACATATTTTAAAATTACACATTGAGCTCAGCTAATTTTTTTTATTTACTCCCATCAGCAGCCAAACGAGACCATACTACAAGCATACCAACGAATCGACGAAGAAATATGTCAACTAGAAAAATTATGCCCGGGTCCACGATTAGCCACCGTCGAAGCATGGATCGATCATCTCGACACCATGGACAGTGCAACAATGAAAACTGACGAGCTGATGACAACGAGCGTTCTACCCGAAAAGAAATTGATGGAAACGCAAATCAGTCTAAGCAATAGTATAGCGCAAATGAATAATTCGTCGAATAAGCTTCCAGATGGACTGGACGATATCGATCAATTGGTAATCGATAATGACTCAAGATTAGATAAAGAGAATGATGAGGTCAGCAAGGTTCGTCATGTATGTCATGTTTGAGAAATTTTATAGATTAATGTTTATAACATAAAACAAAACATTATGATATTTTGATTTATAGCTCACCATTCAGCTGGGGGTCGCATTCGATAAAGATAAGGCGGTGTTACACGAAGAATTTCTGGCGAAAGTAAGTCGCAGTATTATGTATATTCTGGCAACGCAGTTAAAAGCCGAAATGGTAGAACATGCAAAGAAGCGAGCAGCTATGCTGATGGATTCTTACAATCGATTGAGGTATTTGTATGCGGAGCAGGACAATCTGATCAGTAAGTATATACACAAATTATTTAATATAAATTGAGCAAATTAATAATTCGCCTTTATCCATAGCATCGACGAGTGGAGGTGTATACCTATCGAAATTTGAAGAAAAACTTGACATGGAATTAGAAATAGTTCGACAAGTTCGTGATAAGTTAGGAAGTGTTTCAGAACAATGGCGAACATCTGGAACATTATTACGTACTTCAGCTAAAGCAGCTTTACAGGCAGCTGAATTTTGGCAACTAGTTGGTCCATCAAAAAAACCAACTGAACGTGTTTCACTAGCACTCGACTGTCGTCATGCTTTACTCAGCTCATTACTAGCATTCGAAGGGGCACAAAATGCACTACCCCAAGTTGAAATACCGTTCGTAACACCTAGACAAGCTTCTGCCGTTCGCCACGCCAATATTTATATGTTAACAGATATGGCGAATGAGGCTCGTTATCGTCATACAAAAAAAGTATTCGAAACGTATCAAACGAATGTCACAAAGGCGGTGCAATGGTTACATGATACCTATAATCGGACATTAAAACAAGATGTGGATGATGCAGAAGATGCTGTACTAACAATTGCGAAAAAATTACGGCAAGAACGTTTAAAAAATTTAAACGAATTTACCGTGAATAGGCCATACGCTTCAAATGCGGCCGATATTAGGTGATAATTTAATGGTTTTAATAAATAATTTTTATATTTATATTTTATACTGATTGTATTTCAATCTAATCACTTGTATGCAATACTGGCGATGCTAGTCGTTGTATTTCATGAGCTTCGTTCTCTTTTTGTTTCTTCATTTGTTTTTTGTAATGATCGCGGACCATTGGAGTTAATAATCGTTCGTCCAAATTTGTACATCCACCGGTGCAGACACTTACAATGTATCCAATAACTAATACGATCAGCGTGCCGAGAGAGCCGTAGTACATAAAGCCAAGCCGGAAAATAAATGGCACAGTATTAGCCTCTGTGTTTGCGAAATAGATGTGTACTGTTGAATTTGGATTCCTGCATACAGAAAGAAGAACGATATAAGCTTGAATATCACATTAAACCACACTTACCCTATAAAACCCTCATAGAGAGTGTAATTATTAAATCCTAGTTCCTCACATCCATCTGTATAAAGCGGTTGTGTTGGAAATTTGATTTTACCTTGCATAGTATACCACTGAGTTCCAATCGTAATTACAGAAAGTGTGGCCATTGATGCTAGTGTTCCCCAAAATACACCCTGAAGAAAAGTACCAATTAAACATATAAAATAAAACTCGATTTTGTACAAGCGCAGTACTGACATGTCGATTAGCTTTCGGAAAGAACATCCCCAAGACAAATGATCCGAATATCGGACCAATCGTCAGACCAGTAAGTGAAAATGCTAACGTTATTAAACTGCCCAACTTTTCGACAACAAACACAAGTCCTATATTCATCAAACCAATTACTAATACAACCAATTTCATTATATTGCTGGCCGTCTTTTCGGATGCTTTCGGGGTACTGTAAATGTGATAAGAAAGCATTTTGAATTTGTTTGACCATTTACACATTTTTCACTAAAGTACTCACTATCGGTGTATAAAGTCATTATAAACTACACCTCCCAAACAGTTTAATGTTGTCGACATCGTTGATAGTCCGGCAGCAAACACCCCTGCTATAAAAATACCAGATAATCCGGGCAAATTCCGTGCAATATCCATTACATAATATGGAAATAATTGATCAAACTTTTTTATAAATCCTATTGTATATGGATCACAAGTAGCATATTTTGCATAAATTAATGTGCCACAATACAAAATCACCCAACGTATACCAAACATTCCGATTGTGGCCCAAATTAAACTTTTTCGGACATCTCTGTAGCTTGGAAGTGACTGAAACCTTTGAATAGATTCCGGATTCACTAGATTAACGGTGGCAATCATGCCAAATACTATCATCCATATTGATTGTCGCAATGTTGGATCAGGATTTGTGCTAGAATTGTAAAATTTGATTGTAATGTAAAACCTCCTCATAAATTTAAATGCGTTTATTTTTTATACTCATATAATATTAGGCGGCCACTTCGATTGAGAATGTCTATAAAACTTTGAAATCCATCAAGAATATATGTCCCATAAATTGCGATAAAAATCAGTGCTCCAATCATCGTTACAAATTGTAATGTATCTGTCCAAATAACGGCTCGGACACCACCAAATGCTGTATAGAATATACACACTAGGCATATCACTGGTGTTGCATAATGTACATTGACACCACTCACTTGATTCAATGCTAATGCTGGTGCATATACCATTAAAGGCATAAATAACACCGCTTGCAATGTATACAGTCCACCGGTTAACATTCGTTGACGACGATCGAATCGTTTCTCCAAATATTCATAAATTGTTAAGCCCGAGAGGTCGTAGAACACCGGAAGAAAGAATATATAAAATATTACACTAACAATTATCATGGTAAAGGCAAATGCCCAGAATTGTATACCATACTGATATGCCTCAGCCGCTATGCCGACAATCGAAATGGATGAAATGTGTGTCGCTGCTAATGAAATTGCGACCGGGATCGGTTTCATTGATTTACTTCCCATTAAGTATTCTGCCGTATTATCCTGTTTCCGTTTCGATATAAATGCAAAATACACCCCAATTAAAGCCGATAGTCCAAGCATTATTAAAAATACCACATAATCCACAACACCAAAACGTAATGTTTCTACTTCCATTTTGTAAAACAGGCGTTGCGAACACAAACGACTTTTCCGTTACTGTTCAAAATTTCAACTGAATTTTATAATCGAGTGACTGTGCCCTTTCAATTATATGATATAATGAGTTTACAAATCGCTTCATATTTATTTTACAATCTTGGAATATGACTTAACCGAGACTTACATACATACATCGTAAAGATAACTGAAGAATCAACATGAAATTTTGTTGATCTTAATGGTTGTTCAATGAGAAGTGAAATAAGAAAGTTGTAAAGTTTCGTAATATTTTTGTTTGCACACGCAACCAACTCACGAGTCATGTATATTTTCGCCGACCTACTTACCTTGACCCGATCCATATAAAATATTTACGTCTACTTAGCTACAAGTTTAAAGCGCAATATGACAATTTGCAGGCTGAGTGCTTAATCAAGTTGAATGCCAATGACACGACAGATACTATAATCGTTCAAATAAGTTGAACTCCATTGAGCTTAAACAATAATTATGTAGCTTAATGAAACAAACACAAACTTGGTTACAACGAAATGTAAACCAGATTCAAAATAATCAAAATGTGTCTGTACTCGTTTACATTTGTATAAATTGATTGAATTGCGGTCAATGTGGAGCTCAAAAATTGATTACATGAAATTTGTATTAAGGTTGATAGGATAGCGAAAATTACATGTAAATGCCAAGACGTTTTAAAATAAAACAACAAAGAATGATAATGTTACAGTAGAATCGTAATAAGTTTAGTTTCTTACTCCCTCTTCATTATTTGTAATTTGTTTTCTCCCTTTCCCAAATTCGAAATTTAGATGGAATCAATGCTTCGGACTGAAAAATTAAATGCATACATGAACTCATCTCAAGTCAACTCAATATAACCAACAAATCAATGCCTAACCGAACCCCTTAATCTTTCACTGAAACCCAACTTAATCTCCAACTGAATCCCCACAAACTCAACCCAAAAATCAAAGCACAACTAAACCTCTAAATCAACACAGTTCGAAAACCGCGTCCGTACATGAATTCAACTCAGAACAAATCAAGGTAACTTTCAACTCAAATCTCAAATCAACCCTTAATTAAATCCCCAACTCAATTGAAACCCAACTCCAACTCAACCCCAAATTTAGCCCTCAACTCAACTTCAAACTCAATTCTCAACTCAACCCCCAAATCATCTTGGACCGAAAAACACATGCGCCCATGAACTCTACCCAATCTAACTTCCAACTGAACCAAAAATTCTCACTCATTCCCAGCTCAACTCTCAATTAAACTCCAGCTCGACAATAAACTCAACTTAATCTTAACTCAATCTCCCCCTTCACCCTACTCGCCCTACACTTAGACCTTTAACTTATCCTCAGATCAACACGATCCAATAAATTACATGCACACATGACCTAAACTATGTAAAGCTCACTTTCAACTCAACCCTCAACACAACCCCAAATAAGTCCTCAACCGATCGCCTGACTCAACCTTAATTTAACCCCAGCTCAACCCTTACCTAATCCCAACTCAACACCAATCCCAACGTCCAATTCAACCCATAACTCAACACCAAACTCATTGCCCAACTCAACTCCCTAACCAACATGATCTGAAAAACTGCTTTCGTACATGAACTCAACTCAAATCAAATCGAATTAACTCAAGCTCATCCCTCCAATTAAACCCACAAATAAATCCATAACCGAATTGATTACTCACCCTAACCCAAGTCCAACTCAACTCAAGGATGGTGATGCTGTCGGTCATGTTTAGTTGCGAGTTGTGTGTGCTTAGCAATGTTACGATAAGGGTTGAGCCCAAAATTGGGACATCTGTATCGGATCGGAATGCTCCATCCACGGATCGCTGTGTGCCAAGCAATTAAGTCTGTTAATGATTCAATCGATTAGAAATACCTTCAGTGGCCGATGGGCATGTTGCTAATTGGCCTTGTATCTGCTTAAACGTTAAACGCAGTTACACTCTAGACATGTACAGATCGGGACTAACGCGAGTAATCTATGCTGCTTAGCTCATGTAAAGCTCATGTTTTCAACGAAAGTAATTGCGAACAGTTTTTGTAAGAATAAAAGCATTGATCAGCGTTTAGCACTTTATACCTTCGGTGTGTTGTAATGAGACAGAAACCACGATCATACATACACCTTATACATATGGTTAAATGGATTATTGAGAACCGTAAACGTGCAGCCGCGAATGCTTTCTTTCGCTCCTGACATCGCTTAAATCTTTCATAAGCGTTTTAAGGGGCATTACTGGTCGCTCTAAAATCTATAGATTACGATCAGAACTGTCGATTGAGGCAAAAACTGAGTAGAGTGAGAAGTTATAGTGCGCGAAAGTTTCCAGCGATAAGAGAGGTTTTCCTCTCGAGATTGTCGTGTTCTTTGTGATAGATTTCGTTTGCGTGTGCGATCTTACTCCCGAATAGAACCAAGACGAGAGATGAATTTTGGCCTGTGTTGGACTTTAAGGCATCCATTACCACCGTTTTGATGATGTCACACTGTTCTTGAATAAAGTCAGAAAGTACTTTAGGTGGTCCGAGTAACTTGATTGTTCAATGCCGCAGGACGGACGAAATTTCAATTCTCCGACTACCAGGAAGTGGTCTAAGTCGATATTAGCTCCACGTTGAGTTCTGATGAGGCTAGAAAAATCTTTATGGACAAGAGGATGTGGTCGATTTGAGAACATTTATGGACAGAAGTCGATTTATGGACAAGAGGATGTGGTCGATTTGAGAATTATTTGCTGGCAACGACCAAGTTGTAGAGTGGAAGAAGTTTGAGCTAAAGACTGCCAGCACTTCCAATTTAAGCATTAAAATCGCCCACAACAATGGGGTCGTAGAAAGCATCTTTGATTTCTCATCGGTGGAAGCACGAACGTTCACTCGTTGAGTGTACAAATCCAATTGCTGACACATTGATGACATCCGTTATTAATCAAGAAACCGACACCATAGCTATGGCAGAGAGTTAGTTCGTAGCGATTGTAATCGATGATGTCATTGCCAGGTCGAATTTATACGCAGATGCTTGTTCGAAGTTACAAATTTAAAATCGTTGTTCTTATTTCGCGTCCGAGAACTTTGTTTTGAAACCAAAAATATCCAAGGCTCAAGTTGGGGTTTCGTAACAATATTTTTTACAGGTTGGCTGCTAACCACCTTTAGAAGGACACAGCCCTCGTACTTTAGCCAACACATTTAATAGAGTAGATTCTAGCGGCCATCATGAAGAGACAGTGTGAGCACTTGCTGAGATTGTACGCAGGTTTAACATTTCTTTGTAGTTTGACCATTATTATCCAAAATACGGGATGTAATTCTTCAATTTCCCAGTACTTCTTGCGAGTTTTTCGAATTCATTTTTTATTGGATTTTCTTTAGCCGACATTGTGACGATTTTGTCACATGGCCAGTCGGTATGTTGTGGCTTTGCATGGTTCTCCCTAAAATTATCTACCCAAATTCATAGAATGATTTGCACTTAGCTGATTTTCTTCTTTGGTTATGTCTGCTAGTAATATGTCACCTTAATAATCTGCACCCAGCAGTAAGTCTATTGGACCAAGTACGTTATAATAGGGTTCAACCAACTGTAACTGAGCTACGATATCCAGTTGAGCACGTTTCCTGTCCAACGCAATTCCAAAAATTTCATAGAGCTCTTGCAAAGGCTTGAACTTTCCTCAAATTTTGTAGAGAGTTTGCTTAGAACGCAGTTGATTATTTGATCCTATGAATTCGTGTCTATCCCTTGTCAACATTTTTTTGCGACTTTCTAATGTGATAACTTTCCATGCGGCTTCATAGTTGCCAGCTACATTGATTCCAGATGATTATTTTGATACTTGACCAACAAGCACAAACGTTCGTCTTTAGACACTTTAACCTAGACACTGATAAACCTTTTAAGGATCCTTACGTAAAGTTATGTGGAGCGGCTAAGGAGTGATATAAAATATTTGTCGGGCTGGGCAATTCTCCCGGGCGGGAGACAAAGCTGTTGGCCCTGTGACCACTGAAGCAGATTAGTGCTCCTCCAGAGATTCCTATGAGCAAGAGGAATCGCTCTGAGGAAAGTATGCCAGCGGCACAAAAGAAATCTAGGGAGGAAGTCAGTGTCCCGGTGGGAAACTCGGGTCCTTTAGTTCGGTCTGAAATTATTTTCAGACAGGCAGCGGAATCGGAGATCATTTGGACCTTACAAGGAACTTAAACCAAAGTTCCTTTGTAGTTCCTGCAGTAGAAGATATCAAGCCATGGGAAGGCTGACAGTCAAAGGCGTTGGAGCGAATAACTTGAATCGGGCCCAGATTGTGTTTGGTACTTTCCAAAACAGTGCCCAGTTGCTTCTTGGATTTATTAAAAGTCAGATTAAAGCTATGCATGCGATAAAACAGAGGGTGATTCGAAGAGAGGCAAAAGGCGCTTCAGCTTTCGGCACTTTTTCAGTAAACCAAGCATCGGTGAACAAGCCACAACAGGTTAGCTATAAGCTCTATAAGAAGTTCGCCCTTGTCCAGCACCACAGATCATTGCAAATGATAGGACCGTAGTTGTTAAGCCAGCAAGGGTCCTGGTCACCAAGAATCCGTAATTTATGAGGACACAAATCATATGTTTACATATAAGCCTGCCTCATGCTAAGCATCAGACATTCTTAGCCGCAGGTTTGCTGCCAATACTTCGGCATGGCCTAGAGCGTTCATTTTGGCAAGCTCGCAAATAAACCTTCCTCCCATTCCCGGTTTATCTCCAGGGGCTTGGTAGCAGGGATAATGGGAGTGCTGGGAGAAAGAGGAAAACGAGAGGCTTAAATGGCCTATGCCTGGAGTGTGACCTAGAAACAATGCCTCCGGATAGAGCTGGGTGGCTCATAGCCTTTAGCAACAGAAAGGGATAGACTACCTTATAGAATGGGAGAGCAGTTTTATTAACAACAGGAGTGAGTACCTTTTAGAGTATTTGATTACTTACAAATTGGACATTATCAATAGGGGGAACTTTCAGAAATGCGATTAGACAAGAGGTTCTAGATTTGACACTGCCAGTGCATTTGAGTTCTTTTGTAACTGAAACGTATCTGAAGAGGCCTCTTTATCTTATCACCTGCACATTAGATTTGACATAGCAGCCGAAACCATGCAGCAGCAGAATTTCAAAACTGATTGACTGCGACTTATATAAAGATCTTTTTGGTCAAAAATGACCTCAATTATGGTGAACGTATAGTAGGTAGAGGTGTTAGAGTTCAGTTCAAATCAGTTGCACAACTCCACACACTCAATGTTTGAGAACAGCTGGCTTTTGAAGAGAAGAGAGTCCACTAAAATAAAGTAATTTATTTAAAAAGGCAAAACGAAATGAATGGGGCCCGATTAGAAGTCGGCTTTGACAGAATATTATCTCGAACTAAGGAGAAGTTCAAAGGGCAGATGAGAGTTTCACTGAGAACCGAAAATACGATCTGGAGTGTATCTAGAAAAATTGTCACTCCTAGTAATGCAAGATAAGTCCGCTGAAGGTATTAGGGAATTTCTCCCCAGCTTGGTCCGGATGACAACGAAGGAATGTTTAGAATCAACAAATAAGACGTAAGACTCTGAGACCCTTGTAGGAAATCTGCTTCATGGAAACCAATTTGCTTATCAAGCTGGTAAATCTACAGTGACGCAAGTTAGCGAGATAATCAGAAAGATTAAAAGAAAGAATGCTGAAAAAGGAATCGCGCACTCTGTGCTTTTCGCAGCTAAGTTAGGAAGTGGGTCAATACACCATTAGGGCCGTAAATTGATGTCCCCAAGGAGGCATATTATTTTCTATATTATGGGCATGCTATTATTGATGGGCTACTGGGCCTTCAGCGTAGCATTGGGTATCATGATTGCGGATGATTTCGCTGCCAAAATTAGAGGAAAATTTGATGAATTCATCTCCGATATCATACAGGATGCACTCAATATTTCAAGTATGGCAATGGGCTGTTCAGGAAGGACTTATCATCAATCCAAACAAAACGATTATTGTTACAAGGCGGACAAAGCTTGCACTCGCACCTCCCTCTTTAAATGGTACTACGATTCAGTTCTCCAAAGAAGTTAAATATAGGAGTCATCCTGGATCAAAAACTGAATTGGAAACAGCATACACTTAAAAATCAAAACAAAGCCACCAAGGCTTTCTGGGCCTATCAGAGATTCTATGGATGAACTTTGCAGTTAAAAACCAAAAATGATCTACTGGCCATTCCTAACAATCATTAGACCCATGGTCACATATGTATGCACCGGAAGTATGGTGGTTCAAAAATGAGGAAAAAGCGGTGCAAACAATGCTTAAGGTTCAGTGAATAGCTTGGCTCGGTCTTACAGGCTCAATGAGCAAATGCCCGATTACTGCAATGGAAGCAATTTAGGGTTGACACTGTTGCTCCTATATATGACGGTGCAATTACGTATTTCAAGGTGCAATTAAGCCAGGTAATATTCAAATGTACTCGGTTATATTCATACCTTGACTCCACCTTGACTCCTCGGGAGGAGATCTGAGATGATAAACAGGTTTTGTGATAATTCTAGTTGATGCTTTGTTGATACTTTGTAAACTGTAAACACCTAAACAATAATTTTAGCTTCAAGGTTTTCAGCCAGATCTTTTATCATTATTTTGAACAATTAATTTATGTTATCTGTGTATCTACGAGTATATAACACTGAGTCGAGATAAAATCGTAAAATTAAACTAATTGTTTTCGTTTATTACAAACTATTTTATTACACTTCAATCCTCATTAACATTCTTCATCATTGGCAAAGCATCCAAATTGTTCAAACAATTTGCCTCATTCTCTTTTTGTTTCATCAATTGTTCCCTGTATCGTTTCCGCACCATTGGTGTTAACAATCTCTCGTCCAATTTATCACATCCACCTGTCATTTTACTCACCAAGTTTCCAACGATTAACACAATTATAGTCCCTAACAATCCGTAATACAAAAATCCCAGACGAAATATTACCGGCACGCTATCATCACCAATCTCATTTATATTGTAAACATGAATCGTTGAATTAGGCTTGCCAATAAATCCCGGATAACTCGTGTAGTTTGTAAAACCAAATTCTTCGCATTGTTCTGTGCTAAATGGAAGGGTCTCATATTTCAATTTACCTTTTAGCGTATAGTATTGAGCTCCTATTGTTATAATCATTAAGGAGCCCATTGACGCCAAAGTGCCCCAGAATACGCCCTGAAATAATAATGCGTATGGTACAATGTTGGTTTATACAACAATGAAAAAAATGTAACTTACATGACGATTAGCTTTCGGAAACCCAACACCTAACACAAACGAACCAAATATTGGTCCACTTGTAAATCCTGTGATTGTAAACGATATAGTAAGTAAATTGCCCAGGTGTTCAACAGCAAAACAGAGAATAACATTTAGAAGGCCAATTAAAACCACAATAATTTTCATTATTGTACTGGCCGTTTTCTCGGATACGTTCGGCAGGCTGAAACCAAATTCAATTAAAAATAGACATAATTACTTTTCGATGTAAGCAGAAAACTTACAATCGCTTCAAAAAATCCGAATAGATACATCCCGATAAACTGTTCAATGTGGTCGCCATTGATGATAATCCAGCCGCAAGGATGCCAGCTATGAAAATACCTGGTAATCCCGGTAAATTGCGTGATATATCCATAACGTAATGCGGAAATAGTTGATCGATTTTTTTAATTAAACCCAATGTGTACGGGTCACATTTCCAATAATTTGCATACATGAGTGCCCCAGAAAATATTATTAAGAATCGGATGCCAACGTTAAATATAGCGGTCATTGCCAAACATTTTTTTACATCGTTATAATTTCCAATCGACTGGAACCGTTGTACACACTCGGGGTTCACCAAATTAAAGACTACTGGCACACCTAAACAAACCATCCATAATGAAATCCGTAATGTTGGATCTGGATTGGCACTAAAACGTTAAATAGTTCGTTACAATTTACCAAATCTAAGATTATATTATTGAGCATTACTCGAATAGAATAGTTCGCCCACCGGCATCAAGTTTCTCGTATAAAGCGCCCAAACCTCCAACACGGAATGTTCCGTATATTGCAATAAATATTAGGGCTCCAATCATTGTGATAAATTGTAGAGTATCGGTCCACACGACAGCTCGTATTCCACCAAAAGTCGTATAAAATACGCACACTAGACAAATCATCGGCGTTGCGAAATGAATATTTATACCACTTACTTGACTCATTGCCAACGCTGGCCCATAAACCATTAGTGGCATAAACAATACCGCCTGCAATGCATATATCCCACTAGCAAACATTCGCTGTCGTCGATCAAATCGCCGCTCCAAATATTCATATATGGTTAAACCCTGAAGTTCGTAGAAAACTGGCAGAAAAAATACTAAAAATATGATGGATAATATTGTCATCGAAATGGCAACACAAAATAATTGTACACCATATTGATACGCTTCCGAGGACATAGCAATTATGGTGACCGATGAAATTTGTGATGCGGCCAATGAAACTGCAACCGGAAATGGTTTCATCGATTTACTTCCCATTAAATATTCTGCGGTATTGTCCTGTTTCCGTTTTGCAATAAATCCATAATATAATCCAATTAAGGCCGATAAAGCTAGCATGGCCACAAAGACGGCATAATCGATGATCGTGAAATGTAACACATCGGTTGCCATTATATTCAACTTGATCGCAAAGATGCCAAAACTCACACTAAATTTCGTATACTAATTACGGGGCGATGTTCACTCTAATTTCTTAAAAGTATTTTTTTCATATTAAGTCGTATCATTTATTATAATATCATTATTGTGAGATGGCTTAACACACTATAAAGATATGAGGCCATAATCATTAAAAACATTTTGCACCGATTCATCGTGGAGCAATTAATTTTTTTTTTTGGGTTTTCTAACATATTGTATAAATTATGTTGAGATATTTGGTTTGTGTTTTGAATCAAAATTTGAGGAGGTGAGCATAAACAGGCGCGAAAGCATATAAGCGGGCATAATCTAAGAAATACGTTGGATCTATACGGTTCATTCTTGAATTTCAAAATTCTCTGTTCCAACACACGATTTTCTTTTACCAACAGGAAATTTTAAGAAAGTTAGTATGCGACTTCCGGTTTCCGATTTTCACTAAAATTCACTTGTCACTGCCAATTTATGAAAAAAAGCTTAAATAACAGCTAAAGGAAAAATTGTGTAGCCTTTTTGCCCAATTTGACTTTGGTAATACTGTTCTTTTCAGGCCATATTATAGAGCGTTTGAAAGGTAACAGTCCATAGATTATTAAAAAATAAATATTGTGACATTTGTCAGTTCATCGAAAGTAATTGCGTTTTCAAAATGAGTCAAAATTCTGAGAAAATTCGCTGTATTTTACAATATCACTTTGACTAAGGCGATAACGCTTCGCAGGCTTGTGTGGTGTTTATGGTGCAGATGTTTTATCACTCTGGACGTCCAATCGTTGAAAAAATCGATGAAATTCTCTGTCCTCTCTACAGCTCAGATGGTTTAACCAATCGAACTGAAACTTCATCTTTAATCGTTTTTCATGAATTGGGAAGTCCCAGTGAACTTTAGTGAAAATTGGCTACCCACCCGGAAGTGGCCACTCCTTTGGGTCAGAAAATTTATTTTGCAAATATCTCAAAAAGTATAAGGTAACTATTAAATACAAAATATTTCAAAAGAAAAAAGCAAAAAAAAATTTGCAACGCCCAAATAATACTAAGACTAGTCAAATTGTCATAGTTTATTTTTATTCGTCCAATCTAACAAAGACACACAAACTGTCAAAATTTCACCTCTCTAACTCTTAATATTAAGAAAGTTATAACCAAAACAATTTTATTTGACATAATTTAGTTTCTTCGTTTTAATGTTATTTGATTTTGTCTTAGTTTATTTATAACAAATATAAAATAGGTAGAAAACAAAATGAGTTGTAATAGTTATTCGTAATATTTTTTTTTTTTTAAAGAGGGTGGGTTGGTAAGAGGAACCCTGTGCACCTCGACCAGCAAGACCTATTGTGCATCTCCGTGTAAGAGTAGAGAAATCAATCTATATGAAATGTAGGTCCAGGTCCTTGATAAATGCCACAAGGTCATGCGTATCCACAGGGTCGGCGTGAGGCCACTGAACAGAGTAAGCATTGAGTGTTTTAATTCTTCTTAGGGCGATCGCACTGCACTCGAACGGCAAGTGTTCGGATGTTTCTCTTCCCAGATTACAGAACCTGCAGTTCTCTGATGGGGTTTTCCCCATTTTGAATAGATGGTAGTTAAAGGGACCATGTCCTGTCAAGTACCATATGAGGGATTTCAGAGATGATCGATCCATTATGATTATATCCTGTAAGTGTGTAATCTTGTAATTTAGGAGCTTCTTTGTCTGTGTCATTCCCCGAGATGACTCCCAGAGTGAAGCAGAACATCTCTGCTCCCAGAAGAGGACTCTCCTCGCTACATGGCCTTTGGAATAGGCAACGGTAGGCTCGGGGCCGTAGAAGATGCCATCCGCACCCTCTTTTGCACAGGTGTGTGCGACCTCATTTCCTGGTATAATAGAGTGGCCTAGGGACCACAAGAGGGTAACCTTGTTGTCCCTACCCAGCCTTCTAAAGTTGCTGTAGTAGCTCCATGTCAGTTTAGAGCTGAACACCGGAGCTGCCAGGGCTAATAAAACAGCCTGGCTATCCGAGATTATGTAGGTCTCCGTTCTTATATACTTCTTTTTGAGATGGCCGCAGGTCATAATAGGGCAGGTCCTAATTGCTCCCGTTGCGTCCAAACATATTAATCTTTGAATTTTGTCCAAAGCTGAACGAGCATTTATTTGCTCTGTCTTTGGCCACCATATAAACGCCGCATAAGATATCATTGGTCTTATGATGGTTTGGTAAAGCCAGATTATCATTTGTGGGTTTAGGCCCCGGAAAGGAAATTCTCCTCCGATTTGTAAAGAGAGTACATGTTATTTTTTTGGGATTGACGCTAAGGCCCACTTCAACACACCAGTCGTTTACCAATCTTAGAGCATATTGCATACGTTCAGCTATTGTGCTTTCAAATTTGCCCCTGACCATCAGCACCAGATCATCAACATAGGCAATGATTGATATTCGAGAGTTCCTCAAAATAGCGAGCAAGTGGTCCATTATCAAGAGCCACAGTAACGGCGACAGTACTCCGGCCTGAGGGCAGCCCTTGGTAGGTGCAATTGAGATGCTTGCTTCACCAATCGAGGCTTTAATTCTCCTGCTTCTGAGCATGTTTATTATCCACCCGATGGTTGAGGAGTCGATACCCCTCGCTACAGCTTGTTCCCGAATCACCTCGAAATTAGTATTAAAGAAGGCACCCTGGATGTCAATGAACAAGCATAATAGTGCCTCCTTGTTGCGAAGTGTATCCTCGATTTCCGATGTTAATTCATGCAGGGCTGTCTCCGTAGATTTGCCCACCTGATAAGCATGTTGGCTAGGATTTAGAGGACATCTTTGGATTGTAATGAGTCTGATATACAGGCCCAATATTTTTTCCATGGTTTTACGTATAAATGATGTAAGGCTAATAAGTCTGTAGGACCTAATGTCGTCGGGGGATTTATTCCCATTTTTTTTATGAATATGACTCTTACCTCCCTCCAGCATCTGGGGATGTATTCCACACTAAAGCTGGCTCTATATAATTTGATTAGGTGGGGCTCCAGTACATCCAGGCCTCGTTGAAGAAAAATAGGATGGATTCCATTCCCTCCTGGAGACTTAAAGGGACCAAATGAATTGATAGCCCAGCGCAACTCTCCAGGGGTGAAGATTTCCATCGCTCGCTTGTAGGCCCCCCTTGGGACTAGATATGGATGCACCACGCTTATATCAGGGTCCTCCCGACCCGCAATGATTGTGCACCCCGGAAAGTGTCCCTTCACCAGACATTCAAGAGTCTCTTCCCTTGATGTGGTTAAGGCCCTGTTCAGCCGTCTTACTGAGCCCAGAGAGTTTTTATGATCTAATGCGAGGGCTTTTTGGAGTTGGCAAGCTGCCGAAATCTCGTCTATATTCGCGCAAAAAGTTCTCCAGCTCTCTCTTTTGCTCTTTCTCAGAGTCTTATTTTACTGGGTGAGAGCAGTTCGATACGCTGCCCAGTCATCTGTTATTTTTGCTCTGTTAAAGAGCTTACGCACTGTTTTTCTTTTAGTCTCCAGGGCGGAGGTCCACCAAGGAACATCCCTAGTTCCTCTAACATGCACCTCAGGAGAACTTGAGTGATAGGCATCAATTATTGCCCTGTTCTGGGAGTTCTGTAAACCCCCTACATTGTCTTGTAGTTTATTGGTAAAGACAGCCCAGTCCGTACCTTTAGGTATTCTTACCGTAGCTTCTGTTATTTGGGGGGTTCTAATATTAAATCTTATGGATACATGCCAATGCTGGACTGTGCTGGAGGTACCCATGACAGACACAGTAAGGTCCAGCACCTCCCTTCTAATGGCATTAACAAAGGTCGGCTCGTTCCCTGTATTATTTATAGCCATATTATTTGATGAACAGTATTCAAAAAGTTGCTCACCTCTTGTATTGGTGTTGGTGCTCCCCAGACTGTGTGGTGTGAATTAGCATCACAACCAATGATGAACTTCTGCCCATGAGCTGTACAGTAATTGATAAGCTCTGGACGTCTTCCGGAGGTGGGTCGTTACCATCCCCGAGAAAATAGGCTGATGCCATATTAATTGTGACCATGCTTCCTCTGGATAGAGGTATCTCTAATGAGACTGCAGCTATGTCTCTGGAAATAAATTGGTTAATTGAGAAGATATTGTACGACGAACGACAGAGAATCGCTGTCCTCGTCCTTTCTACTTCTGTGTTGCAAATTAGCTTACCTGTCTTCCTTTGCAAACCTTTAATTCTTCCATTGTTGATCCACGGCTCTTGGATAAGCGGTATGTCGCAGTTATTTGTGTTGAAGAGGCGACTCAGCATAGATGTGGCGGCCTTGGATCTATGTAGGTTGATTTGTACGCATCTTACAGACGCGTGCATAAATCTTTGTTTTCGAGCTCTCCAATGAGTCGCCCTGTGTGCTGCTACTACTAGCACGTGGTTTGGTGGAACTCTGTGAGTTCAACCCATGTTTTTTATCAGGTTTGTTCCCCTTTCCAGGTCTGCGTTCTCTACGTGCAGTGCCTGAGGTTCCTGGCTTGTTTGGGTCATCTTTGCTCCCGGGATCTTTCTGGCTGGGGTAACCAACCGCTCTTTCCACGGAGCGATTTAGCCCTGCTATACCTGCTGATGGTGCCTGTGTCCTCTCAGCTCTGTTATTCTTCCCATAATCCTTTTTGAGGCGTTCAGCCGGACTCTTCCCAGTACGATATCACCTAATGGTTCCTTCTTTAGGTAGTCCTGTGCCTCGCGCACCATTCGCTCCGCTTGTTCGTTTGAGGATGGATGGAACGGAGCAACTAGAGTATGTCGAATTCTGTTGTTTTCGCAGAACATCTGGAAGTCTGCTGAGGTAAATGCTGTGCCATTATCACTCACGATCATCTCCCGAATGCCGTGAGTAGCGAAGATAGGTGCCGAAGTGCGTTGAGGGTGCATTTTGTTGATGTGCTACACACGAGTTGCACCTCCAACCATTTGGAGTAGGAGTCGACTAAGATAAAAAATACTCTGTCTTGAAATGGTCCCGCAAAATCAACAGGTACCCTAGACCACGGTCTCTTTGCTTCTCTCAAAATTGAATGGGTGCTTAGTGATTTTCTGGGCGGTTTTCCTGACATTCGATATCCAGAACGGTTTGAATTGATCGTCGACTTCTTCGGGCCAACCTCTGAGGCACCAAGAAAGAACTCGAGAAAGAACAGAATTCTTCTTCGTAGACGCGGCGATGTCATTCGCGAATACAGCTGGACGTTTTATTATGTCTATCATCATCACCTCCTCCTCTTCCACTGCTGGAGCAATCGGATTTGGTAATCGACTGAGGCCGTCAGCGTTTCCATTTTCTTTCCCTGGGCGGTGAATGATTTGGAAATGATACGCATTTAAGAAAACGTTCCAGCGCATTATCCTGGGAGAGAGAATTTGAGGTGATCAGTCACTATGGTAAAATTCCGACCATATAGGAAATGGTGAAATTTTTTGACGCCGGCAATAATCGACAAGGCCCCCTTATCGATCTGGGCGTATCGACGTTCCATGGCGGTCAGTGTCCTGGAATAGAAAGCTACAGACCTTTCGGAATTAACAGAATTACTTGCCCTGTGTGACAACACAACCCCGATGCCGTACGGAGAGGCATCGCATACCAGCAATAGTGGAAGGTGCTCATAATAGGGAATGAGCACATTATCGGACGAAAGTGCAGATTTTAACTGGTCGAAACTCTGCTGCTGAATTGGTTCCCACTTCCATTTGGTATTTTCATGGAGGAGCTGGTGCAAGGAAGGAATACCACTTCCATCAATACGATATCCCAAGAAATCGGCTGATTCACACCCAATTAAGCATTTGTCCTTATGTAAACGTAATCCTGCTTACGATGCCCTCGATTCCACAGCGAAAATTCCAAATTGGAGTCGCTTCACCTTGTAGGTTCCTTTGTATGACGTGATGGTTTGTATCATCGCCGAGTCCTCATCAACCTTTAGCTGTTGATAGGCTTGAGCCAAATCAAGCTTCGGGAAATATTACCCCTTGGCATCGTGGAGGGCAAGTGGGCTGCTGATGGTATCGGATAGGTATGGGGAGTTAGAGCCTTATTAACGCTAGACTTGTAATCGCCGCAAATCTGGACGGCTCCATCAGGTTTTAGAATAGGTATAATTGGTGTAGCCCATTCGCTATAGTCTACGTGCTCCAATATCCCCTGTAACATCAACTTCTCCAGTTCTTCCTCGACGGGTACTCGAAGGGCAATTGGAATTCGCCGAGTTGGTAGATGAATAGGCTTGACGGTTAGATCCAATTTTAATGCCACTGGTGGACCCCGGAATTCTCCAAGATCATCAGAAAATAGATGCTGAAACTTCTCCGCCACGTCGGTATATTTTGACGATTCGACAGCATGTACTCCTTGAATTGATATGCCCAATGGCGCGAACCGCTCACGACCCAATATATTTGTCCGGTTCCCCGATGTAACATATAATGGAAGTTGACCTATATGATGACTATCGTATTCAATGTCAACCTCCAGGCGACCTAAAATTAAGATCGTATGTTGATGGAAATCCGTTAAGACCAGATGAGATGGCTGAAGCGTTGGAGGATTTTTCCATATATTATTCAAAGTCCGCTCAGAAATAATGCTATATCTCGAGCCCGAATCGACTTCAAATTTGCATCGCGTTTTATTAATGATCACCACAGTATCCATTTTAACTTCGGGTAGCGAGGAGAACAGCTTCACTGAATTGAAACGACCTTTACTCCTTCTAGATTTTCTCTTTGTTGTTGTTTGTCGGTTGTCTGGATTGAATCGACATACCTTTTTAATGTGACCGGTGATACCACAAAACGAGCAAATGGTCCATCGAAATCTGCAGGTAGATCTCGGATGATTTTCTCCACAGCTCTCACAATGTAGGGATGTACCATGTTGTTTTTTTACCGATGGTCGATTGTTGATAACGGTCGGCTGGCGTGGCTTTTGAATGAATTTGACATACGCATGCGTATCAGCGATGGCTTTGTGGTCCGTCCTTGCCGTTTCTGCAGCAACGATTCTTTCAATAAAGGAGTTTTTTCAGCCAAAAACTGTTGTTGTAAATTTGAACCTCGTATACCACAAACAATTTTATCGCGAAGCATGCGGTCCAGGCTACCGGTCAGGAAATTGCAATCGTTTGCTAAACGGCGTAACTCGGCAAAGAAATCGGCTGCTTTCTCCTCCGGCATTTGGTCCCGTTTAAAAAATTTAAATGAAGCCGTGATTTCCAACAGGCGTGGGGAAAAGTGATCAGTTAGTTTGGAAACTATTTCTTTGAAAGCTAGATCACTTACCTTGCTTGGAGCTATTAACGATTCTAACAGCTCAAATGTTCCACCACCGCACAGTGTTAGGAAAATCGCACGTTTTTTATCGTCGTCCTTAATACTGTTTGCATTGCAGGAAATTTCCGAATATCAAGCAAGTACACTGATATCTTCATAAGAGAATCTCAAGCAAAGAAATAGCAAGATATCAAGCAAGTACACTGATATATAATTTTTTATAACTAAGAAAGACCGGTGCAACGACTGCACTTCATTTTTAAATCAAAACGTTAACAGAGAGGAGGGTGAATTTGCATGCCATTTGAATGAGGCAAACTTTGCAAGATAAATAAAAAACCAAGACAAACGAAAAGCTTTAGAAAGCCATGTCAACATAATTGCAGCAGTTTTTGATTTTGAGGAAATTTTAACAGCGAAATTTTAATTGCTGTAACTTTACAGTATACAAGCTGAAGAAGCTTACTATCAAAACAAATACAAAATATTAATACGTTTCTATTCGTGGGCTGGAAGCATAATTTAAAAATGAAGGAGATTCCATCCACGGAATAATAGAAAAACACAAAAAGCAAAGAGAGGTTATGATGATACCACAAGGCAGATCTGCCAGATAGTGGAGGTTTTAAAGTGCGTGAGATTGCTGAGGCTGTGGGCATTTCAATAGGGCAAGTACATAACATCTTCGTGAAATATTTGGGCAAGTCTTTAAATTCTTATCATAATATTAATTGGGTGATGCGATTTAAAATACATAAGAATAAATTTTTAAGAAATTTTTATAATAAGTCTCTCAAAATTCCCGGTTCGTAAAAAAAAGTCGTTAGTTGGCCATACCTCCATTTTCTTAATTTGGTTATTGCATAAATGTCTTTATAAAACAATAAGCTCCAAGAAGCTATCCAAGAACCGTCCCGTTTAATTAAATAACTGGAACTGGTTGGGTTAGTAGAGGGAATCTTCCTAAGGCCAAAACTATTCCTAAACTATTCTTAGGTTCTCCTTATAGGAAACCCAATCCTGAGCCTACCTAGCGCTTTTGGCTCTATTAGAGGGTTTCTGATAGGTCCCCAGTTCCAGGACCACCTGGCTGATTTTTGCCTTCCACTAGGTTTTACAATTAGGCAAGCAGCATTAGGGCTGGTGGCAAGGACCTTTGATAGTGTTCACCATGCACTCCTCCATTGCCTGGGGGTCAGGCTCTTCTAGAGTCCCTGAATGTATTCAAGGTATAACTATGCATATTTGTTCCATATCGCTGGTCTGAAAGGGAATATTCCCTCCCCATCCTGAATTCCTTAACCATATGAAAAATATTGTCGGAAACAAAGCCTATTTCAAGTAATAAATGTAGATTTTCACCCTATATTGCAAACTGGAAGATTAGTACATAGCAGTCAATCAAAAAATGGCTCAACCATAGATTGTGTGGCGCGCGTTTGCACTACACCTTAATACTGCACCGATCTTCCTTTGTTCCACTTCGAGGAACAGTTAACCCGGATTATCCGCTCGAACTCCCTTGTTCGTAAACATATAGGTTGAAACCAGCCAGATCCTGTTATTGCCAATCTCTAGGCTGACGTCAGTACCATTACTGAAAATATTTAAATTATTTTATCAGACATACTTGACTAATATATTTTATACCCTTTCATTCTGAGGGCAAGGATCCTGTGTTTGTTCATCCAAGGTTCTTGCAAACAATAGGACCCTGTCCTAACTCGAACTGGGATGGATAAGGAATTAGATACAATTGAAAATGGAACAATAATTTCAAGAGTGACGAAAGATCCGAGGTATTGGAAACCATTACCACAACTAAACTCGATTATTTACTATTTAGTCCAGTCACACAAATATCATCAGCATAAAGACGAGAATTTGGTTGGACTGCTGTTCTAAAATGTTGTCCTGAGGAGAGAATAGTATCAGCGACAGCCAACTCTGCCTTGTTGACATCGGATAAAATGTGATTGAGAATGATTAATTAGAAGCTCCAAAAGCATTCTGAACTTGGCTACTTAATCAAACTACGAAAGTGAAAATCGCATTACTTTTGAATGTCTTCCATAAATATTAAGAGTATGTCATTGAACTACTTTTGAATCCAATTGAAAGACAAAGTCAACAAACTCCTTACTCACAATCAGTGCAAATAAATCTTTGCACGATATAAGTCAAAAATGCAAAAAAATAGAGAAACGACAAAGTCTTCGGCATTTCACAAAATTTTAAAAGACGGTGTAACAGAGCAGTGCGACCCCTCACGCTTAGTGTTGAAGAGCTTCTCCATTCAGACAAATGAACTATTTCCGGTGTTGTCATTGTTGCATTCAATTATTGGAAAGGGAGGGCTGCTGGCAATAAAAGCAATCGATGCGGTTGATCCACATACCGTGTAACGCTACGGAATTGCACATGATTTCGATACAAGAGCCCCGAGTAGCGATTTTTGATGCAACACGATTTTGCACCCCTTCTGCACTCTCCCAACATTGGAATTTACATTATATATATACAAATGGCATCTGCTTGTAAATGTATTGACTTTAGCAGGAAGGTTGTCAAAGAGCGTCTTGCCGCCGGCAGCCGTGCTTTATATCCTCTAAGTCAACTGCTTAAATTCAAATACCTTAGCAAATCCCGACAAGCATTACAGGTCCTTTATTAGTCCAACAGTGACAATATAAGTTATTAACGAAATATATTGAGACTGAAGAGTTGAGAACATCTTTCGTTATACCTATTTTCTTCTAAAGGTGTGTTGATGTTTTCGTAGAATTATCGATTATTATCCATCTGTTAACTTTACATCTTAAGATGGGCGGACCTGATAAGGAAACACAAAATTCTTGAAGATTAATTATACTTATCTTGTTTACTTTTGTTTTATTTTGACATATCAAGTTCAATTGTGAAGATCACTTCCACCGATATCTTCTTCAAAGCATTGCTGTCCGATAGTCTAAACCTGTCAAGTGGACTAACAGCCGCTAGTACTACTTTGGGTTGGTGGCGGAAATATCAACAATAAGTACCGACTACTAACACAGCTAATAATTTTAACGGATTAATAGATATTGACAGGTGTATCAGCAGGTTTTGGGAGGTAGAAGAAATACCAAGAATTGTCAAAGTAACCGCAGAAAAACTGAAGTGTGAGGAAATCTTCCAATCAACTGCGAGACATGATAAAAACAATCGATTCATAGTGGATTTGCCATTCAAACAACAGGAAACCATAACAAATAAGTTGAAAGCTATGGAGGAAAGGTTTAAAAGCGACAAGGAATTTGAAAGTTTATAAAGAGCATTAATGATTGAATATGGAAAGCTTGGACACATGGAAAATGTACCTTAGTTCAGAAGCAAAATCAACAAATATTATCTTCCACACAACGGAGTGTTAAAGGCAGGTAGCGCAACCATAAAACTTCGGGTTGTCTTCCACGCTTCTGCAAGGTCTTCGACTGGGCTGTCATTAAATGATATGCTAATGGTCAGAACTAAGAAGACGTGCAGAGAAGAAATCGAAGCAGCTGTAATGTGCATTATTCAACACATCGAAACAAAATATTCCTCATGCCGAAACATAGTAGATTAACCACTTTGAATCCCTTTCTTGACGAAAAGGCGTTATACGAGTCGGAGGGCGAAACCAGAAATCGTGCGTATCATCTGGGAGTGAGCCTGTTTACCAGCATAATAAGGAGAAGATTCTGGATAATTAAAGCCAAGGTCTCATCCAGAGCAGTACAAAAGTTTATCAAATGCATCAAGCACAGTCCGAAATTGGGAAATCAAATTATGGGTAACCTGCCAGCAGAAAGGGTACAATTCAATTATCCGAATTAGTCGATGAGAATGGGGGGGACACGGGACAGTGTGAATATCAAGTAAAATTTATTAAATAAAATTTGAAACATATAGTTTAGTTCCATTATATGGTATTTCAATACGGAGAATATTATTCATCATTACCGAAAAATTTTGGATAAGCGAAGGCGAGTTCAGATACCAAAATAAAAAGCATTTTTACAACGTAAAACTTTCCTTATACAACCTGCATCCTTGACACAAAAAATTTGTAAGTAGTCGGGTCTTTTATTAGTTTGAAAGACCTGACATTTGATGAGACAAATTCAATAATTTTACTTAAGAGATATAATCCTCGTATAGACAATAAATACAAATTTAAGGTAATCTTAAATTTTAGTGGGACAACTGAAATAACAAATTTTTTTAAAGTCCTAATTACGAATTTATTTTAGTCCTATGAACTAAGCCATCGAGTACACTTAATTCTTTCTGATGTTTCACTTTTCGACTTTGTTCAATTCGTTTTCTCACAGGTGGACACAGCAACCGTTCATCAACATCAGCACAACCCCCCGTCAATATACTTGTAAAATATCCTACAAAAACTACAATGATTGAACCAAGTGGGGCATAGTACAAAAATCCTATCCGAAATATTAACGGTACGCCAGAATTATCAAAATTCTCGTTTAGGATGTGAACCGATGAATTGGGAGTTCTAAAAAATTAATTCTAATTTATCGTGTTACGTAATTTGCTTTATAAATTAATATTTATACAAACCCTATAAATCCAGTTGAATTCTGCCAGCTGACTAATCCTAAAGCATCACATCCATCACTATATAACGGCTTGCTTTCGTATTTCAATTTACCTTGGCTTGTAAAAAATTGTGCACCAAGCGCTATAAAACTTATTGTAAGAAATGAAACCGCCGAACCCCATAATGCACCCTGTAAAATTATAGAAGTGCAAAATTTATATTGAGGTTTCATAATATATGTATGTATATACGTACGTGTTTATTGGCACTCGGGATCATCATTCCCAGAACAAATAATCCAAATAACGTACCACTGGTGATACCCAAAAACGATACAGCCACATTAAATAAACTCCCCAAATGCTCCACAATAAATACCAATCCAAGACTAACTATTCCAATTGTAAGCACTAACAATTTCATTATGGTGCTATCAGTTTTTTCTGTGGTATCTGGAAAGCTAGATAAATAAAATTGCTCTAGATTAGTAAATTAGAAAATTGCTGGCCATATAGGCCTTGTAACTTACTATCGTTTCAATAAATCCGTATACAAATACCCAGCCAAACAATTTAGTATTGTTGAAATTGATGACAGCCCGGCCGAAAATATGCCTGCCACAAAAATGCCTGGTATCCCTGGTAAATTTCGTGCCACATCCATAACATAATATGGGAACAGTTGATCAACTTTTTTAACAATTCCCAATATAAAAGGATCACAACTGACGTAGCTGGCAAAAATTACAGCACCACAATAGGCGGCCATCAAACGAACTACAATATGTCCAACCGTAAAAAGTATTAGACACTTAATAACATCTCTATAGGTGGGTAGTGATTGAAATCGTTGCACAATTTCAGGGCAAACACCATGCCCAGCTACAAATATACCGATTACCATAAGCCAAAATGATTGGCGTAATGTCGGATCAGGATCCATACTGCAAACAAATTTAATTCATATTTTGTGCTTCCAAATATTAGCTTTCATACTTAAAAAATACTATTCGGCCACTTTTATCTAACACATCGTATAATTTATGAACACCACCGATCTTGTGGGTGCCAAAAATGGCCAAAAATATGAGTGCACCCATCATCGAGCCAAATTGTAGTGTATCAGTCCAGATAACAGCTCGAATTCCACCAATCATGGTATAAAATATACACAACAGGCATGTAATAGTGGTGATCACATGCGTTGGTATACCACTTGTCTGACTAAATGCTAACGCTGGTGCATATATCATGAGTGGCATATAAAATAACGAGTTTAATGTGTACATAACAGTTGCTAATTGTCTCATTTTTTGATCGAATCGTTTCTCCAGATACGAATATATTGTCAGATCTTGTAGTTCGTAGAAAACTGGAAGAAATATGAAACCCATCGCTAACCCAGCTAATGTTATATTGAAAACATTGACAAAATATTGAGTTCCATAGAGATAAACTTCAGCCGGAAGCGCCAATAATGATACGGAAGAAACACTCCTGTAATAACAAAATGTTTCAGTTTTCTAAAAACATATAAACGAAAAATTTTTATACGTACGATGCGACTAATGATATGGCGACTGGAATAATTTTCATCGATCGGCTTCCCATTAAATATTCCGACGTATTATTTTGCTTGTGTTTCGATATAAAACCAAAATGTATACCAATGTAAGCGGTAATGACTAGTAGCACACCACACACAACATAATCGATAGTCGAGAAATGTAAATTTGGATCCAATATTGAAGTATTACCACTCATTTTAATACAGCTTGAACAACAATTAAAACACAACTGACGTGATAAGTAAAATGTAACGTGTGTATTATTTACCTTATCAGTGAACAAAATTAAATTTATTTATTTAGGCCGCTCTCCAAAAGAAATTCATTAACTCGAAAAATTATACGAAATATAAAATTGGTTTACATATATGAATTCTCAATGACACGTTACGTTTTGACTTTCGAAACTATCGTAAAGTGTATAGGTATTTCTTGCAATTCGCACATTTTTGTTTGTTGTGTTGGTTTGTAATTGTATACCATTTTCCGATAAATGGAGTTAAAAGGTGTTCATTTGTATTATCACTACCACAAAACAGACACATAATAAGTCCACCTAATACAACAAAAATCGAAGCCAATAAAACGTCGTTCAAAATGTGAACAGTTGATATACCCAAGATCAAGAGCATCACATCTGTCTATTCAAAATGGTTTTCTTTCATACTTTATCCGCTTGGCCAATTATCAACATCATCATTGCCAAAATATTTCTCAGTGCATTTGGTTCTATTTGCTAAAGCAAGTGGAATGGAATAAGCAATAAAATTTGTTACCACCAAATGTTGCAATCGTGGGATAGTCCCACACACATGCCAAAGTTTCATTCTAGCCGGCAAACCTTTGCTTATTTTCATCAAAATACAAAAATAACTGAAAAACTTCGCACACACTGTACGATTAACACTACCCGATTCGTTCCTCACTTCATAAATCACGTTACCTATACACGTTTCGATATGACTTGTTACGCTTCTCTATCGTCAAAAAAATGTTAATTGCCTTAACAGTTCGTAATTTGAACCATATGCATAATTTTATGTTGACCGAAAACTAAGTATAGTGCGGAGAGAGCTCTATTGATGAGCTTATATCATCTCTAAGTGCTTCTCCTATCGCATTTAAATGATTATCCCAAGCATTATGGTCTGTTTTGATATATGCTCGAATCGCTGCTATAATTGATCGGTTGATCTTCTCAGAAGCGTTAACCTGAGGTGAGTATTAAGCTGTAAATTTTTGATTTACTCCATACATGTAAAATAGCTCTGATAACTGGACTGATTCGAATTGAGGTCCTCGTTGTCAGAAAATAATATTTCCGGCACACCTTAAACATGAAACATCTTCTTTTCTAGAAACTCAACTAATTTTGTTGACTACTTCCATACTTGGATCTTGGATATGGACCAAGAAAATCAACATAAGTACGCTGAAATGGACGCATAGGAGATTTAGTATTAAAATTAATTGCTTTGGAGGTTTTGCAGATATCATATGAATTAATAAATTTATATACTTGAGATGCCATACCGGGCCAATAACAATAGTGTCTCAACATCTCCAGGCTGGCAGGTTGTGTGCTTGTTTGATTAATGATTTCGTCAAACTATCTGGAACTACTAGCTTCCAACCATTAAGGTCAAAAGTTTTCTAAAGTTTTAATCCGTTCTGAGTATACGACATCTTTAAAAGCTGGTGAATTCATATCCAAGTGCAACGATGAATAATTTAATTCGTCTACGTGAACTCTAGATAAGCTGTCTGGGACTAAGTTCTGTATCCCTTTTCGATAATATATGGTGAAGTTATGTGGTTGCAGTTTCAATGACCATCTGGTGAATCTCCCGGATAAATCCTTCTACTCCATTTACCAAACTAGAGTGGTCAGTTTTGATTGAAAAGGGTTAGCCCTCTATACATGCCCTAAACTTTTCCACACTCATCGCTGCAGCCAAACATTGCAGTTCATGTCATGCTTTCATCGCATTGAATGTAGAAATGTTTCTTGAAATTAGGATTGACCAAATCTGGAGCGGCAGAAACCTGCGTATTTGCTTAATTGTTTTTGGTATCGGATAGTCAGCTCTGTAGGTACCTTCACCAATCACATAACCGAGGTATCTTGTCTCTTTAAGCATAAACTTGGTACTTTCCACATTTATGATCAAATTAGCTGAATTCAGTAATCTGCCCACTTCAGATAATAATAGAACACCAATTTAGAGCATTATCTTTCAACAAAATAGCAAAATTATCCACGAGCTCCTGTATTATACCATTTGCCTTGGCCATTTGTTCTCCACTCGGTAAACAAACTTTTCCACTGGCAAATCGTCGCAGTTATCTCCATAGAATGTGATCTTCCAATTGTCAATCTAAATCATCTAACACTGGTCGCCTCTCGATTTGTTCAATTTGTGGATTCGCCGGGTGTGACATCGGTACCTCTCGTTGGGTCAAATTCGACAAGCCTGTTGGAACTTTATTTGATGTTCCTTGATATCTCTGATCAAATGGAGTTGAGACCGACGGTCGTAGTTTTCGGGTATTGTCGCTTAGTATTGCAGCTGGTGTGCTAACTTGAATAAAAGATGCTGAGATTGGCTAGATTTGTGATACTTGTTGCATCTATGCCAATAGAAACATCGGCAATTTTACGATGCTCAGGAACATTGGGTTGTTTTATTAAGGGTTACGGATTAAGTCGGCAAGTTCAGCTGTAAGAAAATCTTCCAACAATTCAATCAAACTTATTAGAGTTAGAAAGCGCGTCATTTTGATGAACTAATTATTTGTAACGATTCTTGAAGGACGGCCATACACGTGGCAATTTCATTCTTTTTGAGATCCTCAAGAGAATAAAATTGCTGAGAGAAATTATTAATTTTATTGAATAAATGAGTTTGGGCAAAAATCGCCTTAACCTTAAAATACTTTGTCTCGAAATCATTT
Organism: Tipula vernalis; assembly: GCA_958295665.1. Taxonomy (NCBI): domain Eukaryota; kingdom Metazoa; phylum Arthropoda; class Insecta; order Diptera; family Tipulidae; genus Tipula; species Tipula vernalis. Next base: position 130,762,420 of record OY282558.1, on the reverse strand, counting down.
TACTGTGAGGTTTGATCAGGAATCAAGAGCTTTCTTAAGTTAAACGACCTTCGATATCTTCGAGAGTGATGTCGCTGTTGATTTCCACAGCAAATGTGTTGAGCCTTACGTCAGAGCACCTAAAATGCAACTACGTTTTTTAATTAACTCGTTTGCCACCATTTTGAATCTACATAGCATGAGTGTTTCACTTTATAGTACACAACCGTTATAAATTAAGCCCTGTTACTTATCGAATATAAGATGAATAAACGAGTATTAATTAAGCCAGAGTTGAGATAAATTAAATTTTGGAATTAGCAATTATCCAAATCGCAAGACGATTTATCGATTAAATCAGATGGAAAACTAAAAAAAATCAAATCCGGTTATCATTAACCGCTCTTTGTAAGAACAAGTATTAAAAACGCTTTCAGATACTTGATCAGGTCACATGCAGAGACGGTGAAGGCTCATGTACAGTTGGAAACGATAATCATAGTGGTTTTGGAAGGCAATGTTTCCGACGATGCTTAAAGGGAGGGGGCGAGGAGGGAGAGGGAGGAGAAGAGAGAGTATGACAACGGAGCATGCCGGAATCCTTGACGACAAATTACAACAATTTGAATTCGTTTAATGATGAAAATACAAAATTCTTGACAGTTTTTTTTCTAGGACTAGAAGTGTGCGTTAATTTAGAGAACTTCATCACAAAATCATTTTGGAATACTGTTTTCATCGCAACTGTCGAATTTCAACATATTGTGACGGTGACACCTAGTGTGTAATAGAATAAGGTAAATTAATAGATCAAATGGACTAAAATGGAATTTTCCATGATAAAATTGTTCTAAATGTTTCTACGCTATTCTAACTGGAAAAATCATGAGCTTTCTAAAAGTTTGGGTTGTGTATATAAAAAGGCGCACGAAGTCGAATTGGATCAGTAATATTTGGAAAGCGACAGTGTAAAGATTAAAAGGAATTAAAAAGTGATTTAAAAAGTGTTTTAGTGTAAAATAAAAAGTAAAACTGATCCGTAAAATTTGAGAATAATTTATATAAAGTGATTTTGTGAATTTTTATTGATTAACTGTGTTGTAATAAATTTTGTGAAATAAATAAATTCGTTGTAGATAAATAAAATTGATTTTGTTTTATTCACATTCCAGTGATCCGAACCTTGATTGACAAGGCAAAAACGTAACAATTGGTGACAGCGGTGGGATTGTGAATAAAAAGATAAAGAAAATGATTCTCAACGAATTAAAAGTTCCAGAATTAAAAAGGGAACTAGAGAAACGGGGTTTGTCTTCTGATGGTAGTAAAGCAGCTTTACAAGCGCGACTACATGACGCCATGGAGAAAGAAGGATTAGACGCAGATCAACATGATTTTGGAGAGAAAGTAACGGATGCGGCAACCGTAGAGCAGAAAGAAGTATATAAACAACCATCAGCCGAAACAACACAATCACCATCTGGAAGTTTCGATTTGTTGCAGTTAATCGCTGCTTTGAACCAGATGATGGGACAGATGAGTCTAATGAAACAACGAAACGAACGACAAATGGAGAAAATTGAGCAGTCAAATGAGCGACAGTTGGAACAACAAAATCAGTCTAACCAAGAAATTAAACACGAAATGAAACAACAAATGGAGAAAATTGAGCGGTCAAACCGAGAAATGAAACAACAAGGAGAGGAAATTAAAGACCAAATTATAGATGGTCAAAAGAGAATGGACGAGAAACTTCTCGAATTATCTACTAGCATACACTGCGAAGTGGAGAAGCTGCAAATGGAGATTCAACAGGTTGACCAAAAATTAGAAACGGAAGTTCAACTTGTCAAAACGGAGGTTCAACAGGTTGAAGAAAAATTACAAGCGGAGGTTCAACGTCTCGGGAAAAAACTAAATGATGTCAAGGCAAGTGGATCAACGATGCATGTGGTTCAGACCATCCAATCAATCAAGTTAAAGCCACCAACATTCGACGGAACAACATCTTTCGTCGTTTTCAAATTTCAATTTGAGACGGCAGCCAGAAAATCATTGGAATAGTGGCCCTCAAAGGCGAAGCAGCATAGGCTTTACAAACCATCCCAGAACAAGAGCGCAACAGTTATCTCGAAATTATGAAGGCGCTGGATAGAAAGTATGGCAGTGACCACAATCGGAAAATCTATCGAATGGAATTGAAAAGCCGCTACCAAAAGGGAGGAGAATCACTTCAGGAATTTTCATCGGCAATCGAGCGATTAGTACATCTAGCGCATACTAGTACATCGGCCGATTATATGGAAAGGTTAAAAATTGATGCATTCATTGACGGCATTCGAGATCCAGAGACACGAAAGGTGGTGATGTTGTCACCTAAAGCAACGTTCGCGGAAACCGTTGCGTTTGCTTTAACGATCGAGGCTGTGGAGAACTTCAACATACCGTCATTATTTAGGCGCCAAATGAATTTAGACGCTAAAGGGTACATCGAGCGGACAGTACAAAATCTTAGAAGCAGCAGGCTTAGGTGTTGGAAATGTGATAAGTTGGGTCACATCTCAATGAACTGTCGTAGTGTAATACAGGGAGAGAGAAGATCACCACCTTTTATGCGGACAAACGCCGAAAGGTCGGGACAATGGTCTAGAAGCAGCGAGTTAAGATGTTGGGTATGTAATAAGATTGGCCACATCTCGCGAGATTGTTTGGAAAGAAGAGGAAAACGGCACAGATCACCAACTTCTGTGGAAAGAGCGGTGAGAGGAGAGCAGGTATCGGATGAACGGATGGCAACAGTCGGTAAAGTGGAAAGGTTAGAAGTCAGTTTGAAGGAACCGAAGCTGGCTTCGCCGTCTGGTTCCCCCATAACATTCATCGCTGTTACGAGTGTCGCACGAGGCGGCAGCAGCGTAACAATCAAGGGCGATGTTGATGGGAGGAAGTGTATCATCACGCTGGATACCGGGGCAACCCACACCATTGTCCGGAAAGACTTGATCGTAGGAGCTGTGCAGCTGACTGATGGGTTTAAATTAAGAATGGCAAATGGAGAGAGTGCAATGATAAAAGGGAAAAAGATCGTTAACATAAGGATCGGCGAACCTCTTTTCCCACACGAAGTTGTGGTCGCAGATATTGTGGACGAGGTCATTTTGGGAATGGACTTTATGAGGATGAACAGCTTTGTGTTGGATTTTGGACGAGGAATATTGAGCAGCGATAACATCGAACTGAAACTTAAATTTAACGGTATGGATGCGACAATAAAGGCGAGTAACAATCAGCCATTGCGAGGAGATACATCGAAATCTGAAACAATTGTTGAGGAGACATTTACTAAAGATACATGTTAGACCGAAAGTGGTCTGACTGAAAATGTCCGAGATAAATTCAACATTAAAACGGCGGCTTGACTGAAAGCAAAGATTATTAACAAGAAGATCTTCTTGTTAATAATCTTTGCTTTCAGTCAAGCCGCCGTGTACATGTTGAATTTATCTCGGACGTTTTCAGTCAGACCATTTTCGGTTTAACATGTATCTTTAGTAATTGTATAAGAAGGGCCGAGTTGTGCAAAGCGGAGTGCGAGTGCCGGGCAACTAGATGAAAACTCGATATGCCATACGGGCAAATAGCCAAGTATTACACGAAAGGCAATTGGTGTGGCTTCACAACTCGCAACAAAAGAAGGAGGATTTATCGACGAAACTGCAACCTGTATGGACGGTACCCTACAGGACTAGGAAAGGACAAGGAGGTAAATTGAAGGTGGTGCTTTTAGACAGGTTTGGCCCTGTACAGAGGAGGTGATTTCGGTCCTGTTCGGGACGAACAGGCTTAGGTGGGGGTAGTGTGACGGTGACACCTAGTGTGTAATAGAATAAGTTAAATTAATAGCTCAATGTTTAACTGTACTAAAATGGAATTTTCCATGATAAAATTGTTCTAAATGTTTCTACGCTATTCTAACTGGAAAAATCATGAGCTTTCTAGAAGTTTGGTTTGTGTATATAAAAAGGCGAACGAAGTCGAATTGGATAAGTAGTATTTGGAAAGCGACACTGTAAAGATTAAAAGGAATTAAAAAGTGAATTAAAAAGTGTTTTAGTGTAAAATAAAAAGTAAAATTGATCAGTAAAATTTGAGAATAATTTATATAAAGTGATTTTGTGAATTTTTATTGATAAACTGTGTTGTAATAAATTTTGTGAAATAAATAAATTCGTTGGAGATAAATAAAATTGATTTTGTTTTATTCACAATCCAGTGATACGAACCTTGATTGGCAAGGCAAAAACGTAACAATATGTTTAAAAATAACTTCTGGAAATAGCTTCCATCCTTCTTGGTCATATTCTATTTATTTCACCTAAAAATCATAGTAAGATCCCATTTCCATTAAAACTGCCGAATTACATAATCTAACATATTTAAACCAGCTAGCCAAATTCCATCCATTTCAACTTGACCATATTCCAGAACTTCATCTAAAAATCATTTTAGAATCTTATTTCCATCGTACATGTCGAATTTGTTCATATCCAGTTAAGGGCCTAATTGTTGATTTTATGTTTTACATCGTCACGAAACGTTGCGAAACAGCGCAGCCATTTCAGTGCACGTAATAGAAATGACACTTCTTATAATAAATAGTCAAAATATAGCCGTTTTTGTTCTTTTCCTCAAGGTTGTTGCGTCATTTTATACCGCACTTGTAAAAGGATTTCCCGAAAGCAGCGGTGGATAATGTTGGGCCGCGTTTGTTATTTTTTCGGGAAATACACCAACAATTTGTTAGTACTACTACCAGAATTTGGATAATATATTTATTCTTGGACAAATTATGCATACAAATGAACGTCATTTTGATTCAAAAAATGTAAAATGAAAACGTATCTTGATGCGGCCTGATTTTATTCTCAACGCCAATTTCACTTTAAAAAGTTTGTTTTACAAACAAATATCTGGGAATGCAAGTGCCGCAGCATATATCACCAACGGCAAATCGAAACTAATTTGCGTAGTATACGGAATACTTTCATAATGGGGAACACAACGATTCAAAAGTTTTTCCAAACACACGAAATACACACCAATACTGTGTCCCATACCCATAAATCTCTGCCGGTTATAGAAGAAGATCGAAGTAATTTAAAGCAAGTAAACGTTCCTCAATTCCGAAAATCAAAATAATTTTTGAATTCCGAAAATAACAAAATTAAAAGTACTAGCTTAAAATTTATGGACGTACTGTATATATGTAATTACCAATATCCACCGCACGATGTCACTACAATGACATATGTCAACCATCGTGTCATTTATTTTACGACAACCAAACAGCCAGAAACTGCAAAACTTTTATTTGGATTTTTATTTTTTATACGATCAATCGTAATTTTTATTGAAAACTTGTTAATTAACCGAATGCTGAAATATGTGTATTATATTAATGTAAATCTTTGTATTGTTTCATTATATAGTAAATTATTAAATCAATAATTGTAAGTGAACCATAAAAGAAGCAAAATGTCATCGTCCGCAATTTACATTTTGGATGTCAAAGGCAAGGTGTGTCATTACGTTTGTTGTAATTTAGGGTCCCCACACAAAAAAAATGTTACCTAATTAATTCTGCATTTTTAGGTATTAATATCGCGTAACTATCGTGGTGATATTGATATGGGTGTTATCGATAAGTTTATGCCACTGCTCATGGAGAAAGAGGAAGAGGGTCTGGTTACACCGATACTCCAAACACCAGAATGTACCTTCGCGTATATTAAAACAAATAATTTGTATATTGTTTTGGTAACACGGAAGAATGCTAATATAGCACTATGTTTTGTGTTTCTACACAAAATTGTGCAAGTATTTGTGGAGTATTTCAAAGAGCTGGAAGAGGAAAGTATTCGTGACAATTTTGTCGTAATATATGAGCTCCTGGATGAATTAACCGACTTTGGGTATCCCCAAACAACGGACAGTAAAATTTTACAGGAATACATCACACAAGAAGGTCATAAATTAGAAATTCAACCACGTATCCCGTTGGCAGTAACGAATGCTGTGTCATGGCGTTCCGAAGGTATAAAATATCGTAAAAATGAAGTATTTCTCGATGTTATCGAAAGTGTTAATTTATTGGCCAACGCAAATGGTAATGTATTGCGTAGCGAAATAGTTGGTGCAATTAAAATGCGAGTGTATCTATCGGGTATGCCCGAGCTGCGACTTGGCCTCAACGACAAAGTATTATTTGAATCAACCGGTCGCGGTAAATCCAAATCCGTTGAATTAGAAGATGTAAAATTTCATCAATGCGTTCGTTTGTCACGTTTCGAAAATGATCGCACCATTTCATTTATTCCGCCCGATGGTGAATTTGAACTTATGTCGTACCGTTTGAATACCCATGTCAAACCATTGATATGGATTGAATCGGTAATTGAGCGACATGCTCATAGTCGCGTTGAATACATGATTAAAGCAAAATCACAATTTAAACGGCGTTCGACAGCTAATAATGTGGAAATTATAATTCCGGTGCCTCAGGATGCTGATTCGCCAAAATTTAAAACTACGGTGGGCAGTGTTAAATATGCACCGGAGCAGAATGCTATTACGTGGACTATTAAATCATTTCCTGTAAATTGTTTAACATCTCGTTTAAGTTTACAATGTTTGATATATTAATTTATTTTAGGGTGGCAAAGAATATTTGATGCGAGCTCATTTTGGCTTACCAAGTGTTGAATGTGAAGATAGTGAGGGCAAACCACCGATCCAGGTGAAATTTGAAATTCCTTACTTTACGACGTCTGGTATACAAGTGCGCTATTTAAAAATTATCGAAAAGAGTGGTTATCAAGCGTTGCCATGGGTACGGTATATAACACAGAATGGTGATTACCAGTTGCGAACCAATTAAGCATGGGTTTTAATGTAATAATATCATTCCTCTACCTACCATATTAAATTGTAATCTAAAAACCCAACACTTAAATAAAAATAATTAAATATATAAACAATTTTAAATGTTAGTTTATACAATATAAATGTAGAGTGTTTTGATGACCCGTACTGTCGGACAAGTCAAACAAGCTCCCCTAATTAATAGCTCTATTATGGTTCTCACCTCACCGAAAAACTGCATACAAATCTAGTCATATTTGAGAACCATGGGTATTACATTACAGCTACAGACTTCCCCCGAACATAACCCCTCTAGGCGTTATAAAATTGTTTGCTTTGATTTTAAAAGTTTGTGTTTTTTGACATGGAACTAATCCGCCTATAATAGTGCTAGCTCGTTTCGCAATTATAACTCGAAATGGGAAGAGATTGGGAAAATATATGAATTGTTCTGGAGAGTTGTGCCTAAGCAGCAGGTTCTAAACCTGGACTCTTTGTTTAAGTGTTTCAAATTATGTTGGAAAATGGGGCAATTTTCGAATTTAGGTGTGCAAATTATCTTGCTCAAAAGCAGGATAAATGGAATAAAAACAGTAAATTTATTATGTTTAGATTATTAATTTTTTATTGTTATACGAATTGAGAAAAACCTTTGTTTAAAAATAAGTTGGTCGGTTTAAAGTCTCACCGCAGTAATTGATTTACCCGAGAATTGATCGTAGCCTTAATAGTGGAGCTATGAGAGTTCCAGCGCAAAAACGTGATATGTTAGATGGAGGTCCTAAAATTCCAAATTCTGCCGCCTTGGATTTTTAAAGCATTCAATGGGAGATAGTAGCATCACTAACTGCCGAAAGGTACAATTTTAGACGACAAATAAAGGTGCATACTTCTTCGCCGGTACATAGCGATATAGTGAGTAGTATTTTAATGGTAATATGGGCTTATTATGTAACAATAGATGGAAGTGTAATGTGGGCAGGCTGGGTAACGTGCCCCTTACTCGTACTTGCGTAATGTGACCCTCCCCCTCCCACACAAAAAAAAGAATAATGAAATTTGATGCAAAGTCAGTCGCAGTGTGTCAACCACAGCTTTGTATGTCAATTTTCTTGTGTATATAGGTAGATGTTTTTTATAGAGGGTTGTGGCACCCACGCCAGAACAGCGCTTGTAGATTGTGCAAATTTATTTCGAAAATCGTAGTTCTGTTTAACCACAAAATTTTATTCAGTGATGAGGCTCATTTTTGGTATAAAGAAAATCCACATGCTACTATTGAGACGCCGTTACATCCACAAAAAATCACTGTTTGGTATGCTTTAAAGGCTAGTGGAATGATTTGCCCATACTTCTTCAAAAATAATGCCGGCCAAAATGTTACCGTCAGAGGACATCGTTATAGAGCCATAATTGCTGATTTTTCGTTCCTCAATTGAATTAAATTAATGTGGAATCGAAGAGCTGTGGCTTATTACAATATGTCAGACAGCACGCGCCTCTATCGATTTATTGAAGGAAACAAGGGACCTGTGAAGTGGCCTCCAACGTATGATCTAACACCTATGGGGGCCTATCTATTAAAGATGTTCTCCCCCACTATTTTATTAGATGAGTGTGTAAGGGGCACACAAATTCCTTCGTAATTTAGATATGAGAACGAATAGTTGCCAAACGTTACTTTGCACTATTTTGAATAAACAATTCGCACCAATAGTTTTTTTAATTTTATTTATTAATTCATTTATTAATTTATTTATTAATTTTTCAAAATGAAATTTTTATGGACTTAAAAAAATGGCGTCTTCTTTCTTTGATCGCCTTTAGACTAATTTTATATTGTACAGCTCTTTCCTTTCTCTTCCCAGTCGACGTCAACGACGGCGCCCAGCAAACCACAAAACATCATGCAAAAAATAATATTACACGCGATCGGACGCCACACACTCCCCTCCCAGTGGGACACCACGTTCCACGATAGGTACCATCAAGAAAGCGTACTGGCCTATTAATGTTGCGCCCAGTTTTCGTCGTTGTCGGAACCTGCCCTGGATTCGATGGTAATGGTAAGGTAAGTCTCTTGGGTGAAACTACGGTGGTCTCTGTGCTATTAGTCGCTGTCTGTACTTGCTGGCCTGGCGATGGTATCTCTGACTACACTCATAAGCTGGGCTTAATACGATCTATCGGGATATTAGTCTGACGACCCCCTATGTCTAATTTGTAAAATTTTTCGGATCTTTTTAATACCACATGGGACCCGTATATGGAGGTTGTAGTGCCTTGTGTAAAGCGTCAGTCCTAACAAAAACATGTGTACATTCTCCTAGCCGACGGCTGACGAATACCTTATCTGTCGCATGTCGCGTTGCTGGGATGGATTCTAACTCCCTGAAATGATGTTTAAGTTCTTTACAAACTCCGAATGTGGTACCGTATGCTCGCCCTTTTCTAAAAATTGTCCAGGTACACGTAAAGTATCATCATATACTAACTCTGCCGATGTGGTTCTTAGTCCTAATAAAACCGATGGTAGAATGATCGTCCAGTCTGCCCTATTATGACACATTATGGCAGCTTTTAAAGAGCGGTGCCAACGCTCTATCATCCCGTTGCATTTGGAATTATACGCCATGGTGCATTTGCGCTCAAATCCTAACAGGCTAGATAACTCATTAAACAGTTGAGACTCGAACTGAGTACCCTGATCAATAACAATAAACATAGGTACGCCAAAACGTGCAATCCATGTTGAATACAGAGCGAATGCTACCGTAGACGCTGTAATGTAAGGCATTGCGATAGCCTCAGCCCAACGCGTATAGCGATCGATCATGGTTATGCAGTAACGATTGCCTTCAGATGGAGGTAGCGGACCGATAATATCCATATGAACTTCCGAGAATCTCTTGGTTGTGCTTTCATAAGATCTCGTAATGGATCTGGTATATCGGGAGATTTTCGACCTTTGGCAGTCCATGCACGATTGAGCAAACAACTTAACATCTTTTTTGATGTCCGGCCACACAACCTAATCCGTCAACAGTTTCACAGACGCTCTGATCCCCGGATGAGCTAAATTATGGTATGTAGCAAACACCTGTGCTCGAAAGTCACTAGGAATGTACGGCAGAGACTTGCCAGTGGATATGTCACAGTAAAGCACCTTAGTCGAGTTGAATTGAATAGGGATTTTGTCGAACTTTAGCGTCGTGCTGTCGTCCGTGATCAATTTCACCAATTCTTGATCCGTGAGCTGTGCCTCTGCAATAGCATTATAATCAATAGTCTCGGGCAAGCTTATTTGCTCGATACGCGAGAGCGCATCAGCGACAACGTTGTTCACTCCAGATACGTGTTGCAAGTCCGTCGTGAACTGCCGTATAAAATCTAAATGCCTTCGCTGGCGTGGTGATGCCTTTTCCAGGTTCTGCCTAAACGCAAAAATCAGTGGCCGGTGATCGGTATAAAGGGTAAAACAACGGCCCTCAACCAAGTATCGAAAATGTCTCACACCCAAATAAGCCGCTAGCAGCTCACGATCATAGGTGCTGTACTTCTTCTGGGCTGGTGTCAGACGAACGGAAAAAAACCTAAGGGTTACCATGCCTGGGTCACCCGCTGTTGGACTACCGCTCCTATCGCGGTATCGGATGCGTCTACCTTAATACACATCTGTGCTGACATCACGGGGTATGGAAGAGTAGTGGCCTCTGACAACTTCGCTTTGCAACTCTCAAACGATTTAATTGCTGCCTCGGACCAATCAATGAGAATTTTGCTATTTCTTCGGTACCCCTTTGAAAAATCGTTCAAAACAGCCTGATCATGATCACTAGCTGCCGCGGGAATAAACCGTCGATAAAAATTTACCATGCCCAGAAATCGCTTTAACTGTTGGACGTTCACTGGTCGCTCAAATTGGGTAATTACCTGGACACGTTCCGGCGATGGTAGAATACCCTGTGCATTAATCTTATGATCTAAAAATAGAACTGTCTTTGGCGAAGACGCACTTATCTACGTTAATCACGAGACCGGCGTTGGACAATCGTTGAAAAACTGCAGATAAATGTGCGATGTGGTCTTCCCGTGAATTCGACGCCACCAAAATATCGTCCAGATAGACGAAACAGAATGGTAAACCTCGTAATATCGTATGCATCAACCTCTGGAAAGATTGTGCCGCGTTACGGAGTCCGAAGATCATTCTAACAAACTCTTATAAACCGAAGGGTGTGGCTATGGCCGTTTTTGGGATATCGGTGGGCTCTATCTGATGGTACGCCCGCACAAGATCTAACGTGGTAAAAATTTGAGAACTTGCCAGTTGGGCGGAAAAATCCTGCAAATGCGGGATAGGGTAACAATCCGGAATCGTAACGTTGTTCAAGGCACGATAGTCCCCGCACGGACGCCATTTTCCGTTTCTCTTCTGCACTAAATGTAGTGGGCTGGACCATGCGCCACTACCGTTCCGACAAATGCCCTGCGCCATCATTTCCTCAAAATGCGCCTTGGCTTTTCGAAGCTTGTCGGGAGCTACCCGTCTTATATCCACAATGATCCCGGTGCTACGTAAAAAATCCGCTCCCAATATCGACATTGACACGTCCGCGATAGTGAAATTCCATGAAAAATTGCGTCTAAGTCCGAGGTTGACATGGAGTGTACGAGTGCCGAAAGCCTTAATACGCATGCCATTGGCCGCATATAAATTAAATTCAGCCCTAACCCCCGTATCACTTTTAAAATCTGGTGGTATTACGGAGATATCCGCCCCGGTATCAATTAAGAATTTACGATTCGTATTTTTTTCGGCTATTAATAGGCGACTCGAATTAGCCCCATCCAAACACGTCGCCGTATGTTGATGGGTCATTAATTTTTTGCAGCGGCCAAATTGTCCGCTTTATTGACGAACGCCGCATGGTGTTTACAACCAACAACACATTTGTTCGCCATATCGCCAAATCGACGATGATAGTAACATTGGTCCTTGTCCTGTCTTAGTCCATGAGAATTAGAACGAGATTGATTTCTCGAAGCACGATCCCTTGATTCACTACGAGATTGTCTCTTGACTTTCGTCAGGCAGACACCTGACTCATTATACGAGACTCAAATCTAGACCATCTCTCATCAAGCTCAGGCGTGGAGGGTGTAACAGGCGAGCTAAGATTTGTATGAACCGTATAAACCTGCTGCTGCGACAACGTCTCCATAAGGTTATCGGCTCGTTCAGCCAATACCGTCAAGCACAGGTCGTTCTCGAAAGGAGACAACACCAACTGAACTTGTTGTGGTAATCGCTGCATCCACAGTTGCCGGATGGAGTCGTCATCAAATTTACCGCCCGCATTTTGTCTGAATTTAGTAAGAAGCTGCGATGGTTTCGCGTCCCTCAATGTAAGACCATGCAATAAATTATGCAGTTTGGTCTTATCTGATTCTCCGAGAACTTTAATGATCTCCTGTTTAAATTTAGAATACGGTGATGCACCCTTGTCGCTCATAATAACACCAGCGAATTGGTCATGCAGCCTCGCGTCCAAAGTACCGACAGCATGTGAATACTTTGTGGCTTCACGAGTTATGTGCGCAACGGAAAACTGATGTTCCAGGATTTCGAACCATACCGCCGGGATTTGCGCGTATAACGGTTGAGGAGGTTTGAACGCAACGTGCGCGATTTCCGCGAATGATTTTTTGTCATCTTGTGAATTCGAATTAGTTCCGTAAGAAGTAGTTTTAACAAATGATGAGCGGGTATCCTTAGTCCCTGAAAACTCACCACCGGTTTCAGCCAAACGAGCCTCAAATAACTTCTGCATTCGCGACTCGATCATTTCCTGCAACTTCGACGCCGACACCGTAATACTTTCCTCGAGAGGGCTGCTCGTGCCACCTGGCGCCACTTTTGGGTCATTGTCGTCGCCATCCGTCTCCTTCCCATTAACAGTATGTCTCATTAAATAACACACCACAAGAAATAACACGGATCAAATAAACAATGTGGTCGCAAACAAATCTACTTAGCGCAATCGTTGCGTCAAAAGAAAAGAAAAAACAAAGAAAAATGTACTTACAATTAATTGTTAAAACGCGTACAATGATTCTTAAATGCTGGATCCAAATTATTTGATGTCGGTTGAAAACTCCAATTATCTGCTTAAAAACGGCTGCTTTGCCCAAAAATGTTTGGTTGAATTTGATTCCACGTGGCTTTGTAAACGTTATTAATTGAAAAATTTCGCAAAGTTTCGCTTCGCAAGAAACTATAGATTGAATCCAATTCCGCGTGGCTTGATATGCGATACTAATTGAAAAATTTCGGCGATTTGCTCAAAAACGGCTGCTTCGCCCGAAATTATAGGTTAAATTTTATCGCACGTGGCTTTGCTTCGGAAGAGCTATTCCAGTATTTTTTATTGTTTAATCGATTGAATTCCGGTGTTTTGTGTTTAAGCCACCCCCACACAATCACGTCGGGGTCACCACTTTATGGGGGCCTATCTATTAAAGATGTTCCCCCCACTATTTTATTAGATGAGTGTGTAAGGGGCACACAAATTCCTTCGTAATTTAGATATGAGAACGAATAGTTGCCAAACGTTACTTTGCACTATTTGAATAAACAATTCGCACCAATAGTTTTTTTAAAATTTTATTTATTAATTCATTTATTAATTTTTCAAAATGAAATATATATTTTTATGGACTTAAAAAAATGGCGTCTTCTTTCTTTGATCGCCTTTAGACTAATTTTATATTGTACACCTCTTTCCTTTCTCTTCCCAGTCGACGTCAACGACGGCGCCCAGCAAACCACAAAACATCATGCAAAAAATAATATTTAACGCGATCGGATGCCACACACCTTTGGATTATTTTCTGTGGGGTATGTGAAGTTGCTAGTCTACGTCGATAAACCTGAGACGGTGGACGCTTTCAAGCCATCATTCGCCCCATTATTGCCGATGTACAGTCCCAGCTGCTTCAAAAAGTGGTCGAAAATTGGATTTCCAAATTGTACTTTATTCAAGCCGGCCATACTATTTAAACATAATGTCAAAAAATTATCTTTCCAATGAAGCCATGGTCGTTACTACGATTTTTATGTGTTTTATTTCATGTTAAAATGCTATTCGTCTATAAAAAAACACCCTATACTTCCGAACCATGGTTTTCCTCCTTCTCATCGCAATTGTTTTTAATTCGATACCGAACTGCCGTTTTGTTTTCAATGATTTGACATGATCGTGCGTTTATGTAAGCATTACGAGTTTCGAGTTTCGCAATTACGAGAACTCGTTAAGTTATACATAAATCGTGGTTTGTCGTAATTTCGAGAAACTTGAAACACGTAATGCTTACATAATCGCACCTCAGATAGTTGCTCAAGAAACAAATGCCCCGAAAAGTTTCCTGTAATGATTTGACACATAGATGGCGCTATATTAAGTTATTAAATTTGAAAATTTAATCTTTTGTTAGGCGCCATTGACTTTCTGTTATTGAGTTTGCATTTCACAAGCAACTCCGCGGTGCAATCCCTTTTGCAACTGATAACAAAAAGGAGATGGATCCAAACAGTCCGTTATTTAGGTTGGTGAATTTCAACGTGGTCGCACAATTGGTTTTGATGATGAATCCAAAAGAGATGACAATGCCAGAAATGATTGAAAATTCATGATATTGTATTGAGTAAGATTGTTGACAACGTAAACATTTCAAAATAAAGTATACAAATATCTTGCTTACATAGATATTTGCATAGGAAAAACTTAAAGCAAGATGACTACCATATTCGCTCACTATCGATCAAAAACGTGAACGAGTAACCGCTTCACAGCAATGTTGCTATGTACGTTACAGCATATTTCGGGTGAAGCTAACTATGTTGATCCTGGGACAGTGACCATTTGGCAAACTAAACTCAAAGAAATCATCAAGAATTATTCTATCAAAAATATTACCAATATTGACGAAACAGCTCGATGGTGGTCAAAAGGGAGAAATCCTTTGGAGGAAAATAAACCAAAGAAAGTCTCACTTTCGGTCTAATAGTTTTTATGAATGGAAGTGTTAAAAACCCTATTGTTTTAGTAATACTAACAACCAAGGGCATTTAAAAAGTTTCATGTAAAATCATTAGCCAAAATATTTCGCCAATAAGAAAACTTGAATGACCTCCATCATTGTTGAGGAAATTTTGCGAGATTTTAACAATGGAACGGTCACATTGCTAATATAAAATTGGTGTATTTTCTTCCTAATTCTACGGGATGTTTACAACCATTAGACACAGGGATCATCGCCGGTTTTAAATGTCACTCACTACACTGCTGCCGATAATGGATTTCTTATCAAAGATTTCCAGATTTACGCAAACGGATAAATATTTTAGATACAATTTATTTTGTCGTAGATTCGGTGAAAAATATAAAATCCAAAACAATCACCAAATGTATTTAAAATTATGGTTTTGTTTGGGATACCGTACGTTAAATATAGAAGAAGAGTCAATTTCAACGGCAAAGTTGCAAAATATGATAGGGGCTGTATACGTGTGGTAATAATCAAAATAGCGTTTTGGATTATTTAAACATCGACCAATACAATGATGAAATACTTAAAAATACTTAAAGAAGTTTTGTCAAATGCCCCATCGTCTAGGAACCAAGATGAGGAAAATTGTTGTGATAGTGAATCCCATGCGATACCGCCTATGGGAAGTTTCACTGTAATTAAATAAAACACGAACAAATAAAAATATGCACTGTCCGAGCCTTATAATTACTCGTAAATAAATTAATCATTATCACTTCAGTCACAAATACAAATACCGTGTATTTAGAACAGAACAAAATATAAAAAATGTCTGAGATTTGTTTGGATTATTCATTATGAGCAGCTCAAATTGAAGAGCATTTTCGAACTATTAGACGATCAAGCATAGCCTCAACCAAAATAAACTTTACTATACAATCAGTTAATACTTTAATGATCTCTTGAATTGTTTATTTAGTAAAAATTTGCCAGATTCTGAGGGGGCAATATTTGTTATCAAAAAACTGCGTAACATAAATCTGCGTAAAATTCATTCTTCATATAACAGGTTATGAAACACTGCCTCTTGAGTATAGTAAGCTATAGATTACACTCTAAATTACACGTTTAAAGAATTAGTCTCTGAGAAGGCTACTCTATTGGTTACCGATAAGATAAGACTAGACATTTGATTTATCGTTATCTTTCACTAATCGTATACGACAAGAGGACAATGATAACAATATTATGCATCTTAAAAATTCTCAGAAAACACCTGAACAAGGCTATAAAGTCATTGTTTGTGAACAAATGTTTAGTCAGTGTTTTAAAAATATCCATGATGAATAGCAGTGTGCACTATTTTACAACCATTGATTATGTTGTATTCATTAGTATGTTGGCAGTGTCAGGAATAATAGGATTTTACTATGGATTTATCTCAAAGCGAAAACAGAATAATACTATTGAGTATTTAATGGGCAGTAAAACGATGAAAGCATTTCCGGTAGCGATGTCATTAACAGCTTCGTATGTATATTACATTTTCAGCATTCCATTTATTTAATGGAAATCTAACTTACAAATTTTGTGTATATATATAGGCATGTCTCATCATTACTCGTCCTAGCTGTGGCTGCTGATGTATATTCTTATGGAACACAATATTGGGTCATTGCAATTTCAATTGTGATCGTAAGCATTTCATTAGCCGTATTCTTTTTGCCCGTATTTTATGAACTCCAGGCATTAACAATCTATACATATTTGGAGAAGCGTTTTGATCGACGATTGCGTACATTCGCATGTGCTATGTACACATTAAATTCAATTTTAATAATGCCACTTATGGTATATGCACCGGCTCTCACATTAAATCAAGTAAGCGGATTAAGTCTGCCTCTTATTTCGTCTGCGATTTGTATATTATGTGTATTCTATACACTAGTTGGTGGTATACGGGCCATTGTTTGGGCTGATACACTACAATTGATATTTATGATTATGGTGTTGATACTATTTGCAGTGTTGGGCACTTATTTAGTGGGCGGGATGGATAAATTATTAACAATAATTAAATCTGGTGGACGACTTATCGTAGCCGAGTACTAATATTCTTATTGAACATAAAAATGTTATATATTGTTATACATAACTTTCAATTTCAGCTTAGATCCAGATCCCACGCTACGGCAATCCTTTTGGATATACCTTATTGGACTAACCGTGCTCTGCTCTGGTGTAACGCCTGAATGTGTTCAACGATTTCAATCTATCTCGAATTACAAAGAAGTTATAAAATGTTTAATCATATTTTGTGTGTGCCATATTGGAATTCGCCTGTTGATTGTATATTGTGGTGCGGTCATATATGGGCGTTACTACACATGTGATCCGGTCACAATTGGCAAAGTGCACAAATTTGATCAAATATTTCCTTACTACGTTATGGATGTTGCACGTGATTTACCTGGGCTGGCAGGAATTTTTGTAGCCGGTGTATTTGCAGCAGGTCTCTCAACGCTATCTACTATTCTCAACTGTTTGGCTGGATCGATTTATTTGGACTTCATAAAAAAATTGTAATTAGTTGAGATTCCCGTTTAAGGTGTAGCTAATTATCTTATTTTAAAGCCTTCCACACACCTCTGATTCAACCGATAGTAATATTATCAAGCTCATCGTTCTGCTGATTGGAATTATAAATTTTGGAATGGTTTTTGTTGTTGAAAAACTCGGAAGTTTGTTTAGCCTTGGTGTTGCGTTTAATAGTGTAACGGCTGGAACTTTACTTGGATTATTCATTCTGGGGATGGGATTCCCGAAAGCTAATCGGCATGTAAGCATGTGTAATTTTTGGGATTACAGCTTCAAATATTTGTAACGATCATTTACTAATTTTAGGGCGCATTTTGCGGTGCAACCATTTCATTAACTGTCATAGCTTTACTGACATTAGGCTCACAATACTACAATCTTCAAGGGCGAATAAAACACGAATCTTTGCCGCTGCGAACAGATGGATGCGATGTTCAAGGTATTTCAGATTGGCGGAATTTCACCAAACGAAATACGACGATTTATGTGCAAAATGAAAATTTTGATAAATCCGGGGTCCCATTTTTGTTCCAACTAACCACGATGTACTATGCCCCAATTGGAGCTTTGATCGTATTAATAGTAGGATATCCGATCAGTTTATATACGGGAGGCTGTGTTGGTTTGGACGACCGCCTTCTTTCACCAATCATTAGGAAGTATCTCTATACTAGTGAGCGACCAAAAGAACTTGATATTCTAAATAATTTTACTGTAAACGATACTAAATAAATATTGGCTCTCATACTAAATCTAAAGTTTATATTGCAGATCTGTTAAGATAAGCAAATAATCTTTTATCTAGCAAACAAAAATATTTTTCTAAAATAGATTGAGACGCGGGAGCAAACAAACATTTTAAAATAATTTATTTTTATTTACATAATTTTAAATCACAAATCATTCTGACGGTTAATTAAATTAATTAAAGTTTGGGCTTCAATTTTCTTTGCCATTAGTTTTTGGTTCTTTTTATACCAGGGTCTCACCATCGGTGACAATAAGCGAGGATCAAGATTTTCACATCCTCCTGTCAAAATGCTTACGGGATATCCCACTAGCACCACCAGTATAGTCCCAATTAGGGCAAAATACATAAATCCTAGCTTAAATATGAACGGCACCGCAGAATTATCAAAGTTTTCGTTCTCTATGTAAATCGTTGAATTTGGATTCCCACGAACACCAGTTCCGTTTTGCCAACCGACATATCCCAATGCATCACAACCATCTGTTCGTAATGGCTTCGAAACATATTTAAATTTTCCCTCAGCAATGTACACTTGAGCCCCAACTGTTAAAATTGTTACCAGAGTGACCGATACTATTGCACCCCAAAGTGCACCGTGGCGATTGGCTCTTGGAAAGCCCATCCCTAAAATAAAAAGCCCGAGCAAGGTACCGCTACAAATACCACCGAGGGAAAGTCCTAAGCTAAAAATATTTCCTAGTTTCTCTACAATCAATACCATTCCGATGCTTAAAAGGCCAATTATAAGAACATTAAGTTTAAGAATATTGCTGTCTGTCTTATCCGATGTTTTTGGAAAACTGTGAATTCAGTTATGCGGTTAACAAGTGTTTATATGTATATTCGGCTATTTAACTTACTATCTCTTAATAAAGTCTATATGAATACAACCCGCCAAACTATTAAGACATGTCGACATTGATGATAGACCAGCTGAAAATACACCAGCCACAAAAACGCCAGGAAGACCCGGAATTCCTTTTGATATTTCCATTACGTAATAAGGGAAAATCTGATCAATCTTCTTCACATAGCCTAATGTATAGGGATCACACGATTGGTATTTAGCGTACATGATAGACCCACAATAAGCGGTCGTCATGCGAACTGTTGCATGTCCAATACAAAACATTATTAAACATTTAATAACTTCTCTGTAGCTAGAAATAGACTGAAACCGTTGAATATATTCTGGTTGAATGCCAGAGTACAAAACTGGCATGCCCAAAATCATCATCCAAAATGTTGTACGTAATGTGGGATCAAAATCTAGACTGAAATATACAAGAAATCAACAAAAAAAATCGATTCACTTAATAAACTTGATGTACCTACTTGAAAAATATTAATCGATCACCTTCATCCAATTTTTCCACCAAACTACTTACACCGCCAACTAAATAAGTTCCCAAAAACATTATAAAAAACATTGCACCCATCATAGAGACGAATTGTAATGTGTCTGCCCATACAACTGCTCGAATACCCCCGAACATTGTATAAAAAATACAAATCAAACAAATTATCGGTGTAATTATATGCAAATTAATTCCAGTCACTTGACTCAATGTTAAAGCTGGGGCATAAACCATTAACGGCATATAAAGCGTACTATTAATTATGTACATGCCACTTGCAAATGACCGCTGCCTTCGATCAAAACGTTTCTCCAGATAAGTATAAATCGTTAAGTCTTGATAATCGTAAAATACGGGAAGGAAAAAAAATCCTAGTGCTAGACACACAATAATTACGGATAAACCAATTGCCCAGTATTGAGTCCCATACAAATATATTTCAGACGGTATTCCCAACATGGATACAGATGATACTTGGCTAGAATTAATATGAAAGTAAATTTAAAAATTACCAAATTTTCTATATAATTAATCAACATACGTTGCAGTCAATGATATTGCAACTGGAAGTGCCTTCATCATATGGCTACCCATTAAATACTCCTCTTTTGTATTCTGTTTGTGTTTCGATATAAAACCAAAGTAAACTCCAATTAGTGCAGACAATCCTAGCATAGCTCCAAAAACTGCATAATCATACACGGTGAAATATAGATTGGCGGCATCCTGAGCCGAGTCCATTATATTTTCAGTCATTTTCTAGTTTCCACCGTTGTGTAGCCAACGTCTAAATTACAACTAAAATATTTTATATGGTTTTCTTTCTTATCTCAAAAATAATATTGTACAAATTTTTTTTTTTTTTATTTGGAAAATCTTCATAATCTTTATTTATATTCGTTTTTTTTTACAGTTTCATCTGATTGTGTATATTACTTGGATTATCATAACTCTTCATTTCGGTGTTGTTTATTGTTTTACGTGGTTTATTGTTGCGTAAATACCAACGTCGGGTCATTGGCCATAGAAGCTTTTCGTTCAGATCATTGCAACCACCGGTAAGTAAACTGATCGGATATCCTACTAGAAATACAATTAGGGCGCCGATTAATGAATAGTACATGAATCCTAGTCGAAAAATGAATGGAACTGCAGAATTGTCGAAATTTTTATGATATATATGTATCGATGAATTGCGTGTTCTGAAATGAAAAACAGAAAAAAATGTCTACGTTGGTAAATTGGAGTAATGACTTAATGTCCTAAATACTCGTAGTAATTAAAACATTTATTTGATTTCACAAACATTTCTGTTCCGCATTTTTCGCAGCTGTTAATCGTACTACATATTGCAAATGTTAATCATGGTATGCGCATTTGTGGGTCTGTTTGTTGATTTTTGTCGACTTTTTTTTTTTTTGCATTAAAATGGATCAATGTCTGAAGCTTCCAATTCACATAATTAAAACACTCACTTTCGTTCATGTGCAGTTTATCCATTAGAAAGTTTTAATTTTACAAAGCATATTGGCCTTGGCATCTTCTGAGTTCTGAAATGGGCCCCGAAAATGGTATTCGTTTCAAAAAAAATAAAAAACGAAAACCATGTGGTCATCCCAAATTCTCAAAATTACAATATACTATATAACATATGTATATACAATAACAGTATACATTAATTATTTATTATTTAATGACCTACAGTCATTGTTGATGATTATGAATCAATAAAAACTTGATCCCATATAAATCTGTTGTGAGGTTGCAGTGCTAATATTTTATTTTTTTTTTTTTGGTTCGCTACTGATTTACGGTTCTCAATAATCCAGCTCCAATAATTTTTTATATTGATTATTTGGTCATAATGGTTAACTGTAAAAAGTGTGCAAGGCAAATTATGTCATCTAAGCTGTACCAATGTCACATATGTTTACAGCACTACCATCCTAACTGTGATGAATTGTTAAAACTCAAAGTCAATGACATTGACAAGGGTATAATTAATTTTTCTTGCTGTCGTTGTACTGATTCCAACTTAATTCAGCCTTCTTCTTATGCGCATAGTGATGATAATGTAAATAGTGCCTGGAGTGACATTAAAAAGCAAATTGCTGAGTTGCGTACCAGCCACTTGGACCTGGCCAAAATTTTAAATGAGAAAATCGTAACACAAAATACTGTTTTGGAGAGGATTACAAGTAAGTGTGATAAATTTGCTGAACTTGAAGCTTCAATTCGAGCTAATTCACGTGATGTAATAAATCTGAAAGATAACAATACAGCTATTCGCAATGAATTACTAACAGTTACTAGCAGATGCAACTTTTTGGAGAAACGTGTCAATTCATCCAGTCCCTTAATTTACGGTGTTGCATCGGTGAATAATGAAAATCTGTTCAATGTTCTGCAAGTTATCTGCCATGCAATTAAATTCAATCTTGATGGGAATGTTATTAGTGCTATATATCGTGAAAAATCGAAATCCAAAATTAAAGCGATTGTTGTTGAGTGGAGTAGCAGGATTTTTAAACAGCAATTTAAAACACTATCAATGCAAAGTAAGGACATCTTTAAAAAGTTTAAGCTCTTTGAGCAAGATTGTAAGATAATTATTACGGATTATCTGCCTAAATATAAGCGTTCGCTACTTAATGAAACCAGGAAAGTATTGCTTGCTGAGCCGCTTAACTTTCAATTTGTTTGGGCTACTGATGGTGCCATTTTAGCTAAGAAGGATGAAACCAGTAAAACATTTGAGATTACCTCAGCAGCAGATTTAACGAAGTTAGATATGTTTAAGAATAATTGTAATTGATTTATTGTCTTGATTTAATTTTTTTTTTTTTTTTTTTTTGTAATTTTAGTTTCATTATTGTGTACTATGGATATCTACTACCAAAATTGCCGTGGTTTGAAAACTAAATTATTATATTTTAAGCTAAAGGCTTTGCAGCATAACTACGATCTAATATGTTTAACTGAAACCTGGTTTAATGACTGCATTAATAATTATGAATTCATTGATGATAGGTATTATGTAATTCGTAAAGATAGAAACCTTAGTATATCTAATAAGATTGATGGTGGTGGTGTTGCCATTCTATTGAAAAAATCTATAATGGTCTCTGAGCTTGATGCGATTGAAGATATTTTTGATAACATGTGGATAAAAGTTAAAACATTTGATGGTAAATTTTTGATAATTTGTCTAGTTTATTTCCCAGGCTACTGTAAGTTAGAACACTATGAAGCATTTTGTAATAAGCTTTCTAACTTGATATTAGATTCTCCTGTTGACTGTCAATTTTTAGTTCTTGGGGATTTTAACTTGCCTAATATACCTTGGAGTACTGATTGTAATGCTATCTCTCCAGTGCCTTCCTTTGGTCAGATAGTTAATCAATTACTGGAAACAATGATATTTACTGAATTAAAGCAACATAATCATGTCAAAAATATTAACGATAGAATCCTTGACCTTGTCTTGTCTAACCTTGATCGTAGTATTGTTAATGTCTATCAAAGTCGTCATTCATTGTCAAGAATAGATGAGCACCATCCCCCTCTGATTGTTAGATATGAAAAGTGTTTATTGAAGAGTTTGCCATACCAATAGTTACCTAAGCCTAATTATAAAATACTTAACTATAACGCTATCCGAAGTGATTTGGAACTGGTTGACTGGAACCACCTGTTTTCAAATAGTAGTGTTGATCTAGCTGTTGAGAAATTCTATGATGTTCTTTATAGTTTTATCAGGCCTACCAATCAGCTTAAGGTACGTGCTAAATTTCCAGTGTGGTACTCAAATAAATTAAGTTAGTTAAGTTAAAGCAAAACTATCGCAATCGGTATCGTAAATTTAAGTTTCCCAATGACTATGCGATATTTTCCAAACTGCGTAAGACTGTAAAATTGGAAATCCTTAAATGTTATTTTAATTACACAAAGTATATCGAAAGTCACATAAAGAAAGATCTCAAGTTAATTTGGATCTATTCTCAGGCTCTTACAAATAAATCACTATACCCATCATGTATGAAACTAGGTGATGTTGAATCTAATAGTCCACTTCAAATTTGTAATTTATTTGCTGATCATTTTGAATCGGTGTATGACTCAATTGATCAATTTTGTGATGTTGTTTATAACAATTATAATATAAATTATTCTGTTGATTTAATATCCGAGCAAGATGTATTCAAAGTTCTATCAACATTGAATACGAAGTAAGGTGTTGGCTCAGATAATATCTCTAATTGTTTTATTTACCAACTCAAATCTCAGCTAACCAAACCGTTAACTATGTTATTTAACTTATCGTTAAAAAATGGTGTATTTCCCCATCAGTGGAAAAAAGCTTATTTAGTTCCAGTTTTCAAAAAACTTAATATAAAAAAAGTAATATAAAAAATTATAGGCCCATCTCAATTTTAAATTTTATCAAAATTTTTGAGAAACTGATATATGCAATAATCTAATCTTCAATGAAGTTAAACATATAATTAATACGTCCCAACATGGTTTTTTTCCTAAACGTTCCACAACCACCAATTTGATTGATTTCTCTAATTGTATTTTCAGCAGTATCTATATGGGTGGGCAAGTTGACTGTGCTTATACTGACTTTGAGAAAGCATTTGATAAAGTATCCCATAATGGGACTCTCTGAGCAAATTTTGAAATGGCTGTGCTCATATCTCTCTGAAAGTGTACAGCAAGTAAAATTTAATGGTTTTGTATCAAGGAAAATTGTGGCTAAATCTGGTGTGCCTTAGGGTTCCACACTTGGTCCCCTTTTATTTCTATTATTTATTAATGATTTGCCCAATATTTTGTCGTGTCAGTATTTATTATATGCTGATGATTTAAAAATTTTCATGCCTATCATTACTCAAACAGACTGCTCTAGGCTTCAGTTTGACTTAGATAAACTTTTGACTTGGTTCAATCTTAATAACTTAAAATTCAACATTACGAAATGTGTTGTGATTTCATTTACGAGGAAAATTAACCAAATTCACTTTCCCTATAATATTAATGGTGTCAAATTGGAAAGGGTTCATAAGGTCTCTGATTTAGGTGTTTTATTTGATTCAAATCTTAAGTTTGATATGCATATATCCGTCACTTGTGCTAAAACACTTAAGTTGCTTGGCTTTATCTTGCGACGTGGGAAAGAGTTTCATGATCCTCATGTTTTTATCACATTATATAAAAGTTTAGTTCGTTGTTCTTTGGAATACTGTAGTCAGATTTGGTGTCCCTATTATGAAACTTACAAATCCCAAATTGAGAGGGTGCAGAGGAAGTTTACCATTTTTTTAATGTACAAGTGTATACCGTTTAGTAGTCGTATTAGTTACAAAGTCAGGCTTAAAATATTTGAATTACAGTCGCTTGATTCCAGAAGATTGCTGTTTGATGAAATATTTCTTTATAAATTAATTAATAACCTGTGTGAGGCATCTTCTTTATCTTGTCTTAATTTGTATGCACCATTTCGCAGAGTTAGAAATGCAATGTTGTTTCTTCCTTCCTTTTCAAGGACTAATCTTGGCTTTGCAAACCCATTATCCAGGTTGCAGTCAAATCATAATGTTTTTTCTTGAATGTGATTTATTCCTATGTTCTTTTAAAAGTTTTAGATCTATGGTGCTTTGTTCTATTCAATCGTTTAGTGCTTGATTGAATTGGGTAGTTGATGTCCTGTATGTATTTGTGGGTGTGTATAAGCAAGAATCGCCTTATTTGTTTTTTTTTTTTTTTGCTATTGTATACCCAGCCATTTTAATTTTAATCTTTTGTGTAGGCCAAAACCAACAAAAATGTTTATACAAGCCGTCTCGTTCGCTCCTTACACAGATCCTATCAAAAAAATGTACACTATATTTATTATGAATTTATCACCTATACTTATATGTTTTGTGTATATATACTTTCTGATTTATTTATATGCATCACTTATACTTCGCCTTAACGTACTTTTTTATATCTTACGTGTTTGTACTGTTTGGCTTATATAAACATTTTTGTTGGTTTTGTGTAATGGGTGAACGAGCGAGTCAGTAACAACTTTAAGTAAAAATGCGATATACAGAAAGTGCATGTTACTGACCAGCGAATCTTTAAGAAATGTTCGTTCAGTTCGGCTGTCACTTAACAGAGCGAAAATTAACGCGCAAACTGAAGGAAATGTCAGAAAAACACCAAAATTTTCACGGCACACTTTTCTTAAAAATAATAATTTTGCTATTCATATTACAATTTTTATACTGTATTTGTCAGTTATTACGGATTCGGTGGCTGATATGTCAAATATTCTGTAAGGAAATTCTTTCGTCAAATTCTGTAACGATTCTTACTGATTCGCTGGTTACCCCTTTAGCTGATATTTACTCAACATTGTGTTGTCTACTTAGTTTTTAATTTTATCTGTTTATTATTGAACACTATTTCATAGTGGTTATTTAAGTATTGAATTATTTGCTATCTATATTTTGAATTTGAATTTCTTAATTTTATTATTATTATTATTATTATTATTATTATTGTTATTAGTAGTACTATTGTATTTTAAGTTAAAAATTGTTTCTTTTGTATACTATTTAGAGGCAGCGTGTAATTGGACTTTTGTCTGTTCGCTGTCCTATTTTGGAATAAATAAAATAAAATTAAATTAAAAATATTAAGTTTGAAATCCATTCCAGCTTGTTCAAATTCATTTAGCAAATATTTTAAACCCAACTCCACCCATATTAAATTTATTAACTATATATGTAAATTCAGTGGCGTAACTATACATTTCGGGCCCCCCGCAACATGTTTTTGGGCCCCTAAAAATGCTCCTCGTTACTTATGAACAAGTAAAGCTTTTAATGAAAAAATTATTTCTTCCTATCGTCATCTTGCAACTCAATGCTCTGACGATTTCTAAGTATATCGAACATCTCTTTTAGGTTAATTCGCATTCGAAGTTTTGGATTGCATTAAGCGTAGCTTTGAGTTAGGTAAAATTCTCGAAATCCGATTCAAAATTATTAACCTCGGCTATTTCTAACAGAAATATGTATCATTGCTTTTAAATCGCTTTGAGAATATCTAGATTATTATAGAATTCTAATATGATTCGAGAGATCGTTCGAGTTTTTATTTAAATGTTTTGTGTATTTGGAAAAAAATCATGAACTTTTAATTTTATAAGCTTTCAATTTTCAAATCTTTTCGAATCAAACCATTTTACTCAGAAATATGAGTTTACAAAAGGTGACGGAATTTTGGCTAAAATTTAAAATATTTGTTCTCAAAGTTAATCATCAACCATCAAAAGCTTTTAGTTTTAAGAGGTTTCAAACCAAACCATTTTTAACTCTAGAATTTGATATTATAAAGGAAGGTATATTTGTGTTCCAATTTGTGTTGGTGTGAACTTAACATCTGTGAGCCTTTTCATAATTTCAGGTTTTTATTAAAATGTTTTATGAACATAAATTATGTATTTGCAAAAAATGTCGAACGTTTAGTTTTAGGAGCTTTAACGTATCGAAGCTTTTTAACCCAAATCATTTACTTTTTATTCTGAAATTTGATATTTTAAAGGAAGGTGGTATTTTGGAATAAATATAGAATATTTGTTTTCAAGAAGCTTTAAGCTTGATAGTTAATTCCTACCTTTTGGGGTTTGAACATAACATTTTTTAATTTTTTAATAATTTGTAAAGTCGTCAGACCTCCATTTTTGGAGGTGGACGTTCCTCTGATAGGGTTAATCAATTATATACTGGGAAGCAGGATTGTTAGCTCGAAGTTGGGGGACTCCACCATCAAGAGGCGAGTAACTAGGGGAACCCCGCAGGGGGGGGGGGGTTCTGTCCCCTCTTCTCTGAAACATAGTGGTAAACGGGTTACTACTTGAATTGGAGAGAGAGGGTATTGAAGTTATCGCTTACGCAGATGACGTAGCTTTAGCTGTTATCGGGAAATTCCTGGGCACGATTGTAGACGTATTGCAGAATGCGCTTACCATCGTTACGAAATGGGCTGGCAAATATGGACTTGGTATTAACCCGTCCAAGATAGAGCTGGTACTCTTCACTAAGAAATACAAAATCCCGGTAGTTGTCCCTTCTACCTTAAATGGCACGAGACTTGCTTTTACTGACAGAGCTAGATATCTGGGCATTATCTTGGACAGTAAGCTTAGTTGGAAGCCCAACATGTTGGAGAGAATAAACAAAGCTACTATTGCTTTGTACTCCTGTAGGAACGCCATTGGTCATAGATGGGGTTTTAAGCCGGAGCTGGTACACTGGCTCTACACCGCAGTAGTGAGACCTGTACTCATGTACGGGGTGGGTGTTTGGTGGCCAGCTCTGGATAAGGTAACTTATAAAAGTAAGATTGAGAGAGTGCAAAGAACAGCCTGTATGCTTGTTAGCGGGGCATTGAGGTCGACACCGACAAGTGCCTTAGAGGTTATGTTGCACCTTCTTCCGGTCGACATTTTTGGCAAACAGATGGCGGCAAATACGGCTGTACGACTTGCAGCCGTCTCTCAGTGGAGGTGTCTTAGTATAGGACACTCTACTATTGTCAGATCGTTGAAGGATGAGCTGGCGAATCTTGACTACATTAAACCTACTCTACGCTTCGAGAAGCGATTTCGGACCTCCTTCCCTTCAAGGGAATCCTGGAGGGATAGACCGTTATCGGAAACCGAAGCGTTGCAATTCTTCACAGATGGCTCCAAGCTAGACGGCAAAGTAGGAGCTGGAGTATTCTGTGACAAATTAGATGTAAATATTTTTATTCGTCTCCCTGATTACTGCAGCGTGTACCAAGCTGAAGTCGTAGCGATTGAGGAGGTCATGACGTGGTTGTAGCATAATGTGTTATCCTCAGACGGTATCACAATCTATGTGGACAGTCAAGCGGTGATCCGGTCGTTAGAATCGGTGTTTTTGGCGTCACGGGTGGCGTTGAGTTGTCACTCATCTCTTAATGAGATGGGTGAGCATTTCAATATCCTGGTAGTCTGGCGTCATGGGGAAACTCGGGCGTCATGGGGAACTGCAGGGCAGATGAACTTGCTAGGCATGGTACGACTCTCCAGCTGCAACCGGAAAGGGCAAGTCTGGGGAGGCCTATTACAGCGCTGAGACAAGCACTTGGGAAGCAGGCGCTATCCTCAGCGGGGGAAAGGTGGTCTAACACCCTCACCTGAAGAGTTGCAAGACAAGTTTGGCCAAAGCTGGACTTGGGGCGCACTAGGGCATTAATATCCTTACGCAGACGTGAATTAAGAACGGTCGTAGGAATTCTCACGGGACACTGCCTTTTAGGAGAACATGCAAGAAGGCTGGGTCTGGAGGCTAATGACTTCTGCAGAAGCTGCTTGGACGAAGAGGAGGAAGAGACGTTGATCCACTTCCTTTGCTCGTGTCCAGCATTGGCTCTCAGAAGGCACAAACACTTAGGTAAGTTCAGGATGAACTGCCTTTCGGATCTCGAAAACAGTAAAGTGCGGGACGTCTTACGCTACATAAGTAGCTCGAAATGGTTCCAATAGGGGTAAAAGGGGATACATCCTGTGGTATCACAATGGACCGTCACCGGTCTAAGTGTGCGTGAGCAGCCACTCCAACCTAACCCTAACCTAAAGTCGTCAGAATGTTGCAAATTATCAATTGAAACATCAGCTGATTTCGAAATTAGCAATAAACTTTATTCAAGCCTTATATATGAATATTGTTTTTTTTTTTCTTAATTTTTTCAATATCTATCCACATAGCATAAATGCTAACAAAAGAATGATTCGAAAAGCATGGCGTCCTCCTTTCTTCTCTTCCTATGCGTACGTGTGAATTCGCCGTCATTTAGTAGTTTAAAGCTCGGCCAATCTGACTCAGTTATCGACCCGATCACCGATGGGGGTAACCTAGAAATTTAGCCTCATCTTCTCCCTCGGAATTAGGTCCGTGGAAATCGTCTTTGTCGGTGTCAGTATCGCATTCGCTTGACTGATCAATTGAGCTTTCGGCCGTGCACGGTGGTATCCACCGACATTTTATTCGCTTCTACAACTCCATCGTATGGAAGTTGTGTCTGCTGACAACCCTCAATGTCTCGGATAACGTATCTATCATTTCCTAAAACTTTATGAACCACATATGGACCGCGGTATTTTGGAATGAGCTTCTTATTTGATCCTACGACTGTATCTACGTTTCGAATTACCACATAATCTTCAACATTGAATCGTTTCGTTGATTTTTGATGATCCTCATGGCGATTCTTCCCGTATTCCTGCCTCTTGGTGATTTTGTTGTGAGCGTTTGCTGGCAGCTCTGCCAAATCTCTTGGTGCCTCAGGTGTCTCCTTATTAGCTAAATATTCTGACAGTTCGTCCACTATTTTTCCGCGTTGTTCTGCACCGAATAATAATTTGCTTGGTGTTTCTTTCGTAGTGGCATGCGTCGAATTATTAATTGCGTATTCGATCTGTTGTAATTTCTGTGACCAGTCCACGTGATTGATGGGATTACTTAATTTTCCCAGAGCGGCCTTCAAAATCCGATTAACCCTTTCGGCCTGGCCATTGGCCAAATTCCGCGAATTCCAAGGACGTAAAACAGGTGCCTCGATCCGAAATGGTTCTACGTGGTCGACTATAAAATGTGAAATATTTCTCCAGAAACGACATAACCTCTTTCGTGCTCGTTGCCTTTACCGCAAATAATTTAACGCACGAGTACTTCGTAAAAGCATCCACAATGACCAATACATGCCTCCTTTTGTTCATGAGTGCCGGTAATGGGCCAAAGTGATCCACGTGCAATGTATCGAATGGAATCGGTGCCTTTGGTATGCAATACAAACTTTGTTCAGACACACGTACCGGTGCCGCGTACAAAATGAATTTGATACATTTGTCGATAAATGACTGCAATTTGGTTTTCATCTTCGGAAACCAGTAGTGTTCGCGAATCTTTTCGTAACATTTATCCACCCCTGGTGTGCTAGCTTTTCATGATTAATTCGAATATTGGTCTCCATTTTTGCCGGCACGTACAGCATACGATGTCCCTCACCGTTTTTCCTGTACACCAAACCATCCACCAGTTCGTAGTCGTCCATTGATTCATTCTCTAATTTTTGCCGCAACGCCAAAGCGTTAGTGTCCCTGTTTTGGGCCATTTGTAATTGCATTTCAACGCTGATTGGATCCACTGCCGCTACCATGCATTTCGTGAACGCTTTCGTCCCCTCTACCTCTTTTTTTGTTTCCACCTCCACGTGGGCCACTATTTCCTCCTCATTTTTTGTGTGGCATCGGCTTAGTGCGTCTACATGTGCCATGTTTATTCCTGGTCTATATCTCGTCTCAAATGTGAATGCCAATGCCCATCTGGCAATCCTCGGATTCATATGCTTTCTTTCCAGCGTCAAGTGCAGCGAATTGCAATCAGTTATCACTGTGAACTGTATGCCCTCCAAATATATTCTGAATCTTTCCAGTGAATATAAAATGGCCAATGTTTCTAATTCAAAACTGTGATATTTGGCTTCTGCCGCCGTAGTAGCCCTCGAATAAAATGCCGTCGGATGAAATTTTCCGTCATTTTGCTTCTGCATCAATGCCCCTCCGAATCCCCAATTTCTTCAATTTTTCCAATGCTTCTCGGCATTTTTCGTCAAAAATAAAAGGAACGTTTTCCTTCAACAGATTTTGCATCGGGCGTGCGATTCTCGAGAATTCCGGGACAAACCGACGGAAATACGAAAATAGCCCTAAACATGAATGTACTTCCTTCGCATTTTTCGGCATCGGATATTTTTTAATTGCCTCAATGTGTGCCTCACTTAGTCTTATGCCTTCCGAAGTAACAGAGTACCCCCAAGTAAATGATTTCCGTACAACAAAATTGACATTTCTTCAAGTTTAGTAGTAAACCTCGTCGTGCCAATCGTCGCAATATTTTCCTCATTAATTTCTTGTGTTCGGCCAGACTCTCCGTTGCCAACAATATATCGTCCATATAAATAATAATTTCACCCTTTTCCAGAAAATCTTTGAAAATTATATTTATAAATCGTTGAAAGACCGCTGGCGCATTCTTCAATCCAAATGGCATGCGACGATATTCATATTGTCCATGCGGTGTTACAAATCGGTGAATTTACGCGATCGCGGTGACACGCGTACCTGGTGAAACCCGCTTTTCAAATCCAGCAACGTAAAATATTTTTTTCCCCTAAATATTCGACGCAGTCATCAATCAAAGGCAGCGGATAATTGTCCCTTATCGTTAATTTGTTAAGAGCGCGATAGTCTACGCACATTCTGGTGTTTCCATCCTTCTTTTTTACAAGCACAATTGCTGACGCATATGGTGAATCGTTTGGCGTAATTATCCCTTCTTTGATCATATCGCAAATTTTCTTCTGAACCTCAATCTTTTCCACATAAGCTAAACGTCGTGGTGCGTGGTGAAACGGTACATCCGAAGTCAAATGAATATCCATCTCATAGTCGAACGGTTCTACCTCAATATCCTTTGGTACCATATAATTCTCCTCGATTATTTGTTTGACCTCATCGTAATCAATCGCCTCTAAACTCTTGTTTATTTGTAGGATTGGCTCATCTCTAACAATATCAACGGCAAATATTTTTGGTAAATCGAATTCAGGGCTTAGACCCTCCTCAATAAAAGTAAGATTTAGGTTATCCCCGGGATTTCTTGGCGGTGTGGCCTTTTCCATCACTGGCTTAATTGGCCTCAAAACATTCATTTGTGCAAGCTTATTCAAAATTAAATCAGGTACACGGGGATACGTTCCATTTTGGACAACATTCTTTTTATTTTAAAGCAAAAGTTTCAATCGGTCATACATTATTGTCTTCGACTGGACCAGCTTGATATTAAAAATTTCCAAAAAATCTCTTCCTAAAATTATGTTAATGCTGATTGCCTCGTTGGGTAAAATTATCAAATTAATCAAATGAACTCTATTGTTAAATTTAATTCTACAAGTAATGATCCCACGGGTCCTCAGTGCCTCGCCGCCAACGCCTCTTATTCTTGTTGCCCCAGTTGCCTCGTTGACCTCAAATGGTATCGCCGCTCTCCGCACGAAACTACTCGGACTGCCAGTGTCGAAAAGTGAAACGTATTCGTTGTACCCCGTGTACTGATATAAATTCTTCAAAAATGCGACACTTACCAAATTTATGTTTGCCAATTCTCGTGCCCAGCATCAGGATCCTCAATGTCCAGTTCTGGTGTCACAGCTGCTACCAAGTGTTGGAATTTTGGTTTCACCTTCTGGATGTATGGTCTATTGGTATAATTTGCCGCATTGTGCAATGGTTCTCGCGCCTTCGGCTGCCAGCATTTCCGGCACACGCTGTTCGGACGAAGTTCCATTTTGCACTGTTTCGAATGATGTCCCATTTGATCGCAATTGTAACACCTGTTCGGGTCCCTCGCTTTATATGGTGTTGTCAACGCTTGTGATTGCGCCCCCCCCCCGCCCCTGGTGCCGCATTACGTTGTATAGTCGCATGACCTGCTTTCGAAGCTGGTACGTTTGCCGCCGCTGCCCGTGCGTTTCGTCGTGCCGCCGCCTCAGCCTCTTTATCTGCAGCCTCCTTGCATGCTGCGTCCTCAATTTTGGGTCCATAACGGCATATTTGCCTCTTTAATTCGCTCATATTTGAAATGCCTCGCAATATTGTCTCCTCTCGCGTCGGTAGGTTCATAGGTTCAAATTATCGATGACAATGTCGACAATTTGAGCATCTGTTAGCCGCCCTTCGCCCATTTGGTGATGGAAAACTTTCCATTTCCAATGCAAAATGGTGCAATGTCTCCTTCTTTTCACCTGAACGTCTCCATTTACGACTACGCATGACTGCTTCTATGTCTGCACTTGTATTTTTGTCGCCAAATTCCTCATGTAGCCGCTTCTTCAATAATTCGTATGTTCCCACATCTTTGTGAGTCAACAACGTTTTTGCCGCGCCAGGTGAGCAATTGTCTCAAGTACAATATTTTTACACGATCGTCATGCTCCATTGTTCCAATAATGTCCTCAAAATTTTGAAAAAACATGCGAACGTCATACGTGGGATCCTCTCCCGAAAACTTGATGATTACTCGTTCAACATCACGAAATTGTGGACGAGCCGAATTATTTGGTACGACCACTGCACCTGGTGGTGTCATGTGTACCCCATTGCGTAGCGACACAGGATTGGAACGACTAGGATACGGCACAGTGCGTAGCCCCTCAGGCAGCAATATCGGATTTGCCTCAAGTTCATGGTACGAAATATTCCGGCTGTGGGAGGTCACACTCCCCCGTGAATCAGCGCATGCCAAAGCAGTCTCAGCCGACGCAATAGTTTCTACCAATCTGGCCTCTGAACGTCTTTGTGCCTTCGCATATATCGACTTCTTCTCGTTCCCGCATTCCGCGGATTCCCTCACGCAATGTCAAAATTTCCTCTGGTTTTCGTAATAATGCAATTTCTGCGTCGGCCTCTTGCACTGAATTTGGTAATGTACTTACTGTACCAACTTCCTCGTTGTCCTCATCCTCGTCCGCATTCCAATCCTCTATACGTGCACCGCCTTCGTTGACCTCATTTTCCCCAGTGATCGCAACCACATTTTCTTCGATAGCCTTAGTTTCCACTTGTTGCACTGCATCAATAATATTTTCTTCGTCATCCTCTACGTCGTTCAGCACTTCGAATTGGCTTCGTATTTACACTGGTAAACCTCGATATAATTGCAAGCATTCGGCATGCGATGCGCGCGACGAATGTGCGCCACCTCGTTTTCGTTCAACAATTCCATCATCAAATCGCGTGTTAATCGTTGCACACGGCGTGTCGGTGATCTATACAAAACCATGCCGATTTAGTTTTTTTTCTTTTTTCACAAGAAACAAAATATTTCACTATTCGTCGTTTATAGTTTCGAATTCACCAACCGGTTTGCCACTGCTTCGTGGTTCGTTTCCCAAATTCACACAAATTATTTTTCACTTCAATTTTCCATCCACAAAATAATAGTTTTCCAAAATTAATCGTCCATATAAAATTATTTTATTCAGAAATTTGTTATCACAAAGGACATTTTTTGTAAAAAATTCAGAATATTTGTTCTCAATATAAATATCCTTCATCCAAAATGGGTTTCACTATACAACGTAAATAATCTGGACATTCTTGAATAATTTCGAATAACCTACAGGAAATTGGGAAACTATGGGAAATTTTGGCATAATCTCACAAGATCTTTTAAATATCAGCATTTAGATTTATTTGTGTAACTCTGCAAGTTCTTACAACTCAGGGCTAACCGCAGAACATTGCCTTACAAAATTCGAATAAATTCGAAAATCTTATAAATCTCGAATAATTCTAGAAATGTCAAATCTAGAATAAGCCGCGGAACAATCATGATTAAACCAGACAAATTCGAAAATCTCTATATTCTGTGAATCTCGATTGATCTCGAACAATTTCAATAATACCGAAAAATCTGGATATTAATGAAATGAATAATATCGGAAAAACTGTAAAAATCTAAATTCGTGTAAATATGGAATTATTTGTCAAGTAACTTAATGTTAAAGAACCCTCGGATCTTATCGGGTAATTTTTTAAATATCGAACAATCGTATTCTTCGACCAAAGTTGCATTTCTAAAAGTGCTACTTTGGTCATTTTCAAAAGTATCGATTCAAGTCTCGAATAACCTAGAACTGTCAAATACACTCTACTCAAAGCTCAAGCATACTGGGATAATCTCGAAAACCTCGAATAACCTATAACTGTGTCGTAACACCGAATCACCAATTAAGTCTCAAACATCGAGCATCTCATTTCGGTGATAAACTCCAAAAATCTCGAGAAATTTTAAAAAGTGATCAAAAGATGAAACTTGAGACTAGCAAATAATAAATCGGGAAGCAAGAATTTCCAAAAAACACCATTACTAGTTGCAAAATTAAGTTGGCACTTGCATTTTCCTTATATTTAAAATAGTTTTTCAAAATAAACCTGTAAATTCCGTTTTTATTTACCGTTTACTGGTAATCAAAAGATCTACTAAATAAGAAACTATAAGTCGAACGAACGCTAATTGATTATAGAGACTGACTGATTTGGCTCAATTGAGGGAAACAAGAATTATGTACTTTTCTAGTTTCTTCTTGATTTTTATGAACGTCACAATGATACATCGCAAGCTGCAAGCACCAGTAAACTATAAGCTCCGTTTTCAAATCAAAGGTTGAATTTGTTTGACTAAAGGCTCAATTTGATTTATGAAAGGTTGAATTTTAATAAATGGAAAAGTCGTATACTTGGAGTTTCGCAAAACCTACAATACAAATAAATCAATACAGCAAACACCAAAATCGTTGTCGTTTCATGTCGAAAGCTTTTATTTTAAACGAGTTTAGCTAATTTTCTTCTACATCTAAATATCGGTCAGAACCTTAAGGCATTTTTATTTCTATGGAGTCAGAACCGAAAAGAAATGATTCAACTTGTCTTAAGAAAATATTTAATAGCAACAGGAGCGATTTCTTCTTTTTCTAATTAATTAGAACACCGTCTTTTCTTAAAAATTTCCAAGAAATGTACCTAATCTAAAATTTGAACTAATAAAGGAAATCGTGGGCCCCAATAACCGTGCCCCCCTCCCCGCGGCTGCGGGTGCTGTGGGTATCTAGTTACGCCACATCAAGTCATTCAGCTAGACTTAATTTCCAGCAATTACAGCATTAATACCCTACTGAATAAACGTTACCTCACAGCTTTTAAAATAATTTTACAAAGTGAGGAAGCTTTTTGAAATGCTCCAAATGTGATTATTTTTTATAAATGTGATTTACACTTTTCCAACTAAAT
The DNA here is from genome assembly GCA_958295665.1 of Tipula vernalis. Taxonomy (NCBI): domain Eukaryota; kingdom Metazoa; phylum Arthropoda; class Insecta; order Diptera; family Tipulidae; genus Tipula; species Tipula vernalis. The sequence goes on along the minus strand of OY282558.1, from coordinate 130,725,831 downwards.
TTTTACCAGTAAATAATGGATTTTTTGATTCTAAAGTATATTAAAACCAAGTTCAACCGAATTAGCTTTTTTCGTTTAATTAAAAATTATCAAGTTTTTTCAGAGTTGTTTAGTATTTTTCAAAGACTATTTTGAAATTTGTGGGTGGGGTCATTTTCGAAGAAATATTTTTCTACGGTTTACACCTTCCAAATTCCAGCAATTGTTCCCTGTAGTTCTCTAAATGAATAGATTACCATTTTAAGCCCAGTTTTCACCTCTCGTGAACGTGAACGTGGAACTATGTTGAATTAAGTAATTTATTTCACAATGAAAATCGCCATGAACAAAAACCTGTGGTAGATATAAAAAAAGTTCAATGTACAGGTTCAATGTTTTGAGGCCTTATCGCAAAGTCATATTTTTTTTTTCAAAAATTACAATACGAGTGCTACCACTTTTCATTATATTTTCAAAAAACTACAAAAACATTTACAACGCAAAGTAAACACGCGACCAAAACATGCTATCGCACCATTGGTGTGTTTTGCTGTGGTGCTAGAGTTCCTAGCATCAGAAACAGTACCTCGTCATCTTTCATCAATATATCGAATAAGTGAAGCATCTTTTGGGAAATTGATTGCTCAAATGTGCGATGCTATTATCGATTCAAAAATGAATTCATGGAATTTACAAAAGAGAACTGGTTGACCGTTGCGAATGAATTCAACTTCCGATGAAATTTTCCAAATTGCCTATGTCAATTGATGGAAAGCGTATACCTATAGTGCTTTTGGGAGCGAAGGTGATAGTAATATTGGTTGGAATATGTTATTATCAGCGCGTTTTCGCTTCAAAATAGAATCAAGAAGCCATTTGTTTCATCTTTCAAAAGTCTCTCACACGAGGCGAAAAAATTTTTAGTTACAGATTGAGTGTAGCTCGTCGATGCATAGAGAATTTTTTTTGGAATTTTATCACGAAAATGGCTTTCTTTGAGTTGAACATTAACTCAAAAGCCAGAATGTTTATCAAAAATAGTTTTAACTTGTTGCGTTCTTCACAATATTGTATACATATTGTCCATCAGGCTAATCATTTTGATAACAGTGGTAAGCTAGTTGAAGGCGAATGGAAAAAAATCCCAATCAGTTGACACGTTTACAAGACTGATTTAATTGTTCAAACAAATTATTTAGCTGCAATCAAATGTGAAAGTGATGAATTTGAAATCGATGTTCCGATAAGATGAGCCACTTTCAACCCCATATCTCCATTTTTGTGGGTCATGTAACTATATAGTTACTGATTGTTGCTATTTCGCATCTTTCGTTATCAGAGATTGATGTTGCTGGTCGAGAAGTAGAGCTATATCATTACCATCTAATGAAATCATCTGACGTAAATAGATGAAAAATTTTCGTCGCAGTATCTAACATTTTCCAAGTTTTCTAACAAAACAGAAATTTGTTTAAACAAACCAAAATACTTACGAGTCATGTTTGTCTTTTTCCTATTTCAGGCCAAGCTACAAACAAGTAAAATGTTTAACTTGTTTCACCATTTCCATTTTTTCTTTATGACGTAAGATGGTTTTGGATAGTGCTTTTATTTTATGTCGTTTTGTGGTCGCCGAGTAACCTACATCAAGATAAGAACTTACAACTTCTCCGGGGTATCCAGCATTTATTCCATTTTACTCCATTTGAATAAAATAATGGGCCCGATTCTGGAACGATGAAATTCATGTTATGTTATTTTATTTCCCCTCTTCCTATATGAATTTGTATTGAAAAAACCAAAATAATATAACATACATAAAATTTTGGAAGGCAGAATCGGGCCTATTAAATTATTGAAAATTATGCACAAATTATAGCGAACACGTCGCTTGCTCACTCTCCAACGTCTATTGGCATTCGAAAATGAACAAACACGTGAACAAAATAAAACCTATATTCACCACTTTTAAAATGTTCACGTTCACTGTTCCCTTTACACTTGCTGTGAACCGTGGTGAATTATAGTTCACAGATATTTCACTGTAAACAAAATGAAATCATTGGAGAATTTAAAAAAATATTGTTTTACTCCTAATGTTCAATCGCGCAAATATGATAAAAAAAAAAAACTTTTTCTTGCTTTTTTTTGGTTCCAAGGGCCCTATTCTCGAATTCCACATCCATTTTCCTCATGCGGACAACTGTCCAAATTTATAAAAATTGAATTTTTTCGGTACTAAGGGAATATTTCCGAATGGGTACAAGCAGGTGAAAGAAATTCTCCATATAGGAAAATGTCAATGTCCCATGTGTTTTATATACGAATTACAATTTCTGAACATTTTGATGAATTTTGACAGATGTCCGCATGTGGAAAATGGATGTGGAATTCGAGAATGGGGCCCCAGCTGTCGATTTTGGATTTATTTTCTTTGTGATATTTTCGTTGCTTACCCGGCTACTCCTCCTGACATAAATTTTACCATTACAATTATCAAATCTGGAGCCCTATTTTCGAATTCCACATCTCTTATTAATTGAGTAATAAAGTAATTAGCGTATAAAGTGTATCAGTAAATTCGATAATTAAATAAATCATGGCATCGAATAGTGTTCCAGTAGAAAAAATAATGGGACGAGAAAATTATAATGAATGGGAATTTGCCATGAAAGCATATCTTGAACATGAAGACCTGTGGTGTTGTATCGAAAATAAAGACGAAACAAAAGATGAAATGAAGAAGGCCAAGCGGGAAACACAAGCAAAATCGAAGATCATCATGTGCGAGCATTCAAATGTTTATATGCATATTCGTAGTCTAGAAACTTCAAAAGAAGTGTGGGAAAAATTAAAGAAAGTATTCCAGCATGATGGACTATCGAATAGAATCGCGTTAATTCGAAAAATGATCAACAACAAACTTGAAAATTGTCCATCAATGGAGCAGTATGTAACAACAATCATATGTGCGTCTCAAAAGTTAAACGACATTGGTTTTATAGTCGATGAGGAATTTATTGGGACGTGTTAAGTTGCGGGTTTACCAGAAAAATTTCAACCAATGATTATGGCCATGGAAAGTTCTGAAACGAAAGTTACAGGGGAGTACGTAAAATCAAAATTACTCATTAGTGAGTACGGTGATACCAAGAGTTTGATAAATACAGCGTTTATTTCCAAAGGAAATAGAAAGCGATTTAAACCAAGATGCTACAACTGTAACCAAATTGGTCATTTCGCAAATAAATGCCAGATTCCGCTCAAAAAAAAGCTGACGGAAAATAAACAGGCTTCATTATCAATTTTTGCGGTAAATGAAACAAAAATTCATGATGAATGGTATATTGATTCCGGCGCATCATCGCATATGACAAAAAATATGCAAATTATTACAAATTGTTCCAAATTGTCGACACCTAAAGAAGTTATCATGGCTAACAATGAAAAGGTGCCAGTCAACTGTAAGAGAACGTGTAATCTGGACATTATAATTGACAATAAAAAGGCAACTGTCACAGCTGACGTAATGTATGTGCCCGAATTATCGACACACTTACTTTCTGTTGGTCAGATGGCCAAAAATGGTAAAGTGATAGTTTTCGATGATCGCCAGTGAAAAATTTTTGACAATTGCAATCAGCTAATTGCAACAGCAACTCTTGAAAAGGATATGTACAAACTTAATTTGGACAAGAGCGTGTGTTGTTCATTCGGATCAGTGGTCAAGGACAATTTTGAATTGTGGCATCGTCGTCTTGGACATATGAACGTCCAATATATAAAAGAATTACAAAAATCGGTGGGCATAGGCTTTGTCGAACCAAGTGACAAAAATCACGTTTGTGTTGTTTGTTGTAAAGGAAAGCAGTCAAAATCACAGTACGGCCAATCAACGTCATCATCGAGCCATAAATTGGAATTGGTTCATGCAGATTTGTGCGGACCCATGGAAGAAAAATCAATTAGTGGATCGCGTTATTTTTTCTTCTTGGTTGATGATTACACGCACAAGACGTTCGTTTACTTCTTAAAATCCAAAGATGAAGTAGTGTGTGTTTTCAAAAGGTTTAAAGCATTTGTCGAAAATCAAGAGGAGAGTTTTGTAACAAAGAACTCCAGAGTTTTCTTCAGAGTTCAAGGATACAACACCAGACGACAATTCCATATAATCCACAGCAGAACGGATTGTGTGAACGCATGAATCGGAAGATTGTGAATACTGCTGTATATTTAATCAACCGTTCACCAACAAAGGCGTTATCAGGACGGATACTAGAGACGGTGTGGACAGGGAGACAACCGAATTTGTTGAACTTGAGGGTTTTTGGATCAAAGGCTATGGTACATGTACCAAAACAAAAGCGGAAAAAGTTCGATCCAACAGCACAACAATGCATGATGGTTGGCTATTGTGAAACTCAAAAGGGCTATCGTGTGTACAATCCAGTGAATGATGAGGTTTTCTCAGCCCGGGACTGTATTTTTGACGAGTCATGTAAATATTTAAACAACAATGGAGACGTCCAATTTTTCCAAATGTTAAATAATGAACAATCGTTGGTTAGGGATACCACTCCGGTCGTATCTGATTCATCAGAAATTCATTCGGAACGTATTTCTTTACCATTGCCGAATGAAGTGGGAGATAATGACAGCCCAAGCGATGAAGATGAATGTTCTATTGATGAAACGATTGTTGACGCACAAGTAAATGATTCTGATAGCGATTATTGTCCAGACATTGCAGTAATTCAGAACTGTGAAAGTAGGCGTTCAGAAAGGGCACCAAAGTCAAACAGGAAAGAAGATTTTGTTTATTCATCAATTGGTTATCGACGAATGATCCGCTTAATGTTGAAGAAGCATTGAGTTGCAGTGATAGTAATTCGTGGCGACAAGCTATGAAAGATGAATATGAAGCAATTATGGCAAACGAAACATGGACTCTTTGCAATTTACCGGCTAAAGGCAAAGCGCTCAACTCAAAATGGGTGTTTAAAACCAAATTAAAAATAGATGGTTCAGTTCAATAAAAAGCACGGCTCGTGGTAAAGGGTTGTGCCGAACGTGAAGGATTGGATTGGATTATGAGGAGACGTATGCACCGGTGGTGAAGTATAGCTCTATTCGCTATCTATTGGCATTGGTTGTTCAATACGATAAGTATGTTGAGCAGATGGATGCAGTGTCTGCGTTCCTTCAAGGTGAATTGAGGGAAACGGTGTATATGTTACAACCAGAAAACTTCGCGGATGGTTCAGGTAAAGTGTGCAAATTGAAAAAGGCACTTTATGGATTAAAACAAGCCGGCCGTGCCTAGAACCAAAAGTTAGACAAGGTGTTGGTAGAGATCGGCATGACACGATCTAAAGCTGATAGGTGTATCTATCATAAAATCGACGAACAACATAAGTTGTTTGTTGCGGTCTACGTCGATGATTTTTTGATTTTAAGTACCAACAAAGCACAAAGCAAGAGTCTGAAACTCGAACTAGCCAAGCGTTTTCAAATGAAAGATATTGGAGAGGTGCAAAGCATATTAGGATTCCGAATTACAAGGGATCGAGAAAAGGGAATTTTATCGCTGGATCAACAAGAATACATTACCAGGATTTTGGAAAAAGTCAACATGTCGCAATCTAATTCTGTTGCGACACCAATCGGCATAAACGTTAAGTTAGACAAAAATATGTCACCAACCAGCAAAGCCATTTGATAATTTTTACATCAAGTGCATACTATGAACATTCGAGAAAAATCATTTGACCTTGGGACTTTTGATTTTTGTTGAACAAATTTCGTTATCGGAATATCGTACAACATTTGATGCAAATATTGCTTGTTATTTATATGGCCGACCCTAGGGACAAGTGCATTCTAAGGACAAGTCTTGTTTGATTTCTTAATTGAACAAAAATCGTCACTGAATTGGTTTATAATGTTAGGTTATTTCTTTCTTAATCCACATTCAGGCATATAATTTGTATTACCACTACATATAAATACGTATACGTATACGAGAAATTTGTTATTTTTTTTGCTATGTTCTTCACAGGCTCAACAATTTTATTGGTTAAAACTTAGTATTACCCCCTTGCGTCTACAACGGTTCGCTTGCGGTTTCCCATTGACCTTATTAAGGTTTTCCTCATCCGGACCCTCCGTTTTAGTTCGCCCCATAAATGCTCAATTGCGTTCATGTCTGGACTGAGAGCTGGCCACATCATCGTCCCGAGTCCAACCTCATCCATGAACTGCCGAGTGGTTCGAGCTATGTGACACCGGCTATTGTCATGCCTTATGAAATCTTCCCCTATATATCCTGCATAGGGCACTACGTTATCCAAGAGAATGTCCTCGATATATCGTTTACGGGTCAGACCTCCTCTACGGCCTCCACCAGGTATGAAAACAAGATCTGTTGTTCCCTCAAGCGATATGCCAGCCTACACTATGCATGAACCGCCACTGTACGAGACTATTTCAGCAAAACTATCACTACTATGGAAACATATTCTGCACTCGTCAGTGAATAGAACGGACCTCCATTGCTCGATGCTCCAATTGATGTGTTCGCGAGCAAATTTCAGTCGCTATTTGTGCTTTTGCTTTACAGCCTTTTCCTTTATTTAGACTCTAGAGGAATCGAAAAAGATTAGAGTGATCATGACAATTCAGCTAAAAATTGTCCACTTGTATAAATCGGTTAATTCAGTTTGACTTTTTAGAGATCAACAATTTTATTGAAGTTTTTTCCGTTCAAATTCTAATTAATTCAGCACAGAAAGACATTTAACACAAAGCTTGAATATGTATTTATGAGTTATAAAATAGTTTGGTTGAGTATAAAAATCAAAACTAATCTCCACATTGTACTCGTACATTTTATGCAGGAAGTTATTCAATTCCAAATAGAATTCTAAATTCGTAAAGAATTCGATCACCATTTCTAAAGAACAATTGTTATTCTTAATAAATAATTAGTTTACCGTTAAATATAATGAAACATAATGTTCGTAACAGTTTTTGCTAACGGCGTGGGATAATTATTTCGTCTAAGTTATTTGAATTATTTATAGCGTAAACTTGACGCCAATAAACTATTTTTAAAACTATAGAATATTTATGAGCATCCGCAAAGTTTTGTAATAAATATACATGTATACTATACCGACGGTTAATTAATTGCACAATTGTGTTTACCGTATTGTTTATTATGTATACGTAAGAATTTTAAAACTATTTACCCGATAAAGTTGGTTCCATTCTCCCAATTTATGTATCCAAATCGTTCACATTCATCGGTCCGAAACTCAAGCGTTTCATATTCTAATTTTCCCTGGGCCACATTAATTTGTGCTCCCGTTATAAGTACAGCGATTGTGATTAAAGAGGCGAGTGATCCCCAAAATGCTCCCTGAAACAATAAGCATGAACTTACGAGTATTTAAATCACTCAAAAAAAAAAAAAAAAAGCTTTAAGCTGTTATCACACTTACAATTTTATTTGCACTTGGAAACGCCATTCCCAACGTGAACATGCCAAGCAATGATCCGTGTGTCACACTTCCGATTGAAATCGCTAAACTAAATATACTGCCCAATTTGTCGACAACAAATACAAGTCCTATACTGAAAACTCCAATAAACAACACAATAATTTTCATAAAGTTACTCGCTTGCTTCTCGGTGGTATTGGGGACACTGTAAATATTTGTTAATTATTTACTTCATATTAATTCCGCACCACAAAATATCACTTACAATGGTTTAACAATATCCGTAAATATGGCACCCGACAAACAATTTAAACCCGATGACATCGAGGAGAGAGCCGCCGAAAATACACCAGCTATAAAAATCCCAGGTAGACCAGGGATATTTTTTGCAATATCCATTACGTAGTATGGAAATATTTGATCTGGTTTGCTCACGAGGCCCAGTGTTAGCGGATCGCATAATTGATATTTGGCAAAAATTACTATGCCACAATAAACGGCCAGCATTCGGACCACAATATGCCCAAAACAAAACAGCCATAGTGTTAGTAGAGCCTTATTGTAAGAAGGTAAAGTTAAAAAACGTTGAGTACATTCTGGTGATACGCCAGCGCCGCTTAGCCACATGACCGTCAATCCAACGGATACCATCCAAAATGATTGACGAATTGTAGGATCCGGATTCATGCTTAAATCAAAATTTTATTATAATTTTTTTTTGTTTTCACAAACACACAAACACTTATACACTAATTTAATTACTTGAACAATATTAATCTGCCTCCATGATCTGTGATTTCAAATAATTGTTTAACTCCTCCCACTTGGTAGGTACCCAGCACCATAATGAATAAAAGTGCCCCAATCATTGAAACAAACTGTAGTGTATCGGCCCAAACAACAGCCCTTATTCCACCAAACATTGTATAAAAAATACAAACAGCACACATAATTGGCGTTACGATATGTAAATTAATTCCAGTTACCTGACTAAATGCTATCGCCGGTGCAAATATCATAAGCGGCATATAGAGTATAGTCGCAAATGTATAAAGGCCACTACCAAATTTTCTCATTCGTGCATCAAATCGATTCTCTAAATATTCAAATACAGTTAATGTCTGTTGTTCGTAGAATACGGGCAAATATAAATAGCTCATTATGAAGGTGACCACAACAATTGATAAAGATGCGACCCAGTATTGTGTTCCGTAACGATACACTTCAGATGGTACACCCAATATTGTAACCGATGAAACATGTCTAAAATTATTATTTAGAATCTTTATTATTTCCCCGCACTCTATACACCGGTATTACACGTATAACTTACGTTGCTGTTAATGAAATCGCAACGGGAAGTACTTTCATCGATTTACTGCCCATTAAATATTCCGCAGTATTATCTTGCTTCCGCTTCGATATAAAACCAAAATATATACCAATAAGCGCGGATATTCCTAACATTCCACCAAATACCGTATAATCGATAATCGAAAAATATAACTTGTCGTCGTGCATCTTATCCATCATATATTATATATATTATGGAAGCTCGCGCGCGCTTAGCTTCTAACACCTTATATTATAAAAATCAAATGAGAACTAACCGGTCACGACAAATTCAATGAAACAAATCTCGCACATGATAATAGAAATAATGATTTCGGTTCTGTTTTGGTTTCTAAACCAATGGAGATTCGCGATAAATTGAATGCGAGAATTAAAGAGTAGATGTGCATGTGATGTATGATATGATATAGTACAAAGTAATAAAATAATGTATATATATATATATATATATATATATATATATATATATATATATATATATATATATATATATATATATATATGTTGCAATCACCATTGTATTTATGTTTGTATCATGCACAAATCTGTTTTGGTTTTAGTACTTAGAAAAATTAAGAACGTTTATAGATTGGATAATAAATGTAAGTACATATATATAAAGGTCGCGATAGTTTTATATTTGTAAAGAACGGCGAGTAATTTTACTATTAGTTGATTAAGTTATTGTTAGCTGAATGATACTTACAGAGAATTGTTTAGTTTATACGAATAAATCTAGGACAGTTCCTCACAAATACATTTTTTTTATAAAGAGTCCGTTGCATTGCATGTAACACTTTTAGTACTATTAACAGGAGTTTAGCCATTACTGAGGTAAAAATACTAACACAACTAAAGCCGCTTAGCATTGACCCTCTCTGCAGAAGGATGACAGGAAATTATGTAGCATCCTTTTGTTACCAAATTGTAGTTGGCAGTAATAAAAATCGAATGGGGTTTTTTGGACGAGCGTGAAGTTTTAAAATCTTTACTAAATTCTTAAACTGTCTAAGTATTAGTAAAAATCAACTCCTTCGTTAAACGGAAAATTAACTTTATAAATGTTTATTCATTTAAAAAGTTTACTAAGCATAATCAATTAATTTAGCTGAACAAAAATTTGAAATAATTTAATCAATAAATAGCAAACTGATTTATTTGTCTGCCAAATTGTTACGCCAATCTAGTATTAAATGAAGATACAGAAAATGACCTACAGAAGAAAGTGTTCTCGGCTCTATTACAGCCTAATTTTTCTTTGTGTAGACAATTGTGAGATATATGCATTGCATTTGCATATATACTACATACACGCATATAGACTTTTTAAAATAGTCTAAATAAAACTCATGTTCTGGTTATGCTTTTCAGATATGTCCTTCTTTTTCTTTTTCAGAGTGCCCACTTGACAAAACTAAAATACGGTGATACCACTGATACATTACAACTCCCCTCTTATACATATACATTACAACTCTCCTCACTTAAAAATAATTTTACAAATTCAACCTGTTTGGGGGTTTTTTAACACGTATTGGGCGAGAATGAACAACTGGTTCATCACACAACTCATTATCAAATCCATAAAACGGATCATTCGATTCATTAAAAGAATCTTCGCGGAAACTATTCTCTCGCTCGATCGGGTCCGAAACTGAATTACTATTTTCATTTCCAAAATTATTTTTAATTACTTTGTCATAATTATTAAACAAATGTTTAATTCTTACATCCTCGCGACCGCCAATGCCGCTCGGCTCACTAATCAATGCATCAGAATTTTGAACGAATACTGTATTTCCGTTATTACGAAATATTTGATTTAGATGCCGTTTGACTTTCTTACCATTTTCAAGCTCGCACAAATATGTCCTAGAACCCAAAACTTTAAAAACCCTAGCCGGCATCCATCCTTTTTCGTTTGGATTTCTGTAATCTCTAACCACTACACTCTCCATGACCTTGAATCTAGCTGTGCGCCTACCTTTACAATTTTGGACTTGTTTCGCCAGTCTCGAATCAATACTCCGACTAGCTTCAGTATTATCATAACTTGATGTACTTAATGGGTTAATCAAATCGAATCTTGTCTTAATGTTCCTTCCAAACATTATGAAAGCAGGCGACTCGCCAGTTTAACAATGCTTTGAGACACGATAGTCAAATAAATATCGCTGAACTACCATCCACAAATTTTGAGACTCGGTATGCGAAATTGCATAATCTAAAGCTGTTGTAAACCCTTTTTTAAAGCTTTTTACCGCATTCTCCGCAGCACCATTCGATGCAGGATGCCCCGGTGGTACTGGGATAAATTTTATTCCGTTTAACTCAACGAAATCCCTAAAAAGTTTAGATGTAAACTGAGTTCCACAATCAAAAACTATAACATCGGGTAACCCAAACGCGAAAAAAACCTCCCGCAACTTTGCTACCGTAAACTCCGCAGTAATAACCTTTGTTTGGCAAACTTCTATCCATTTGGAAAAAGAATCAGTAACTAAAAAATAATAATTATTATCCTTGGGACCCGGGAAGTCGACATGAATTCTTGACCAAACCTTTCCCGTATTTTCCCAGGATTTAAGTATGCTCTTAGCAGGATCGGGTCTGGCGAACAAACATGATTGACAACCTTTAATCAGATTTGTCGAAACCTGGCCGCCACATATACGAACACGCAATCGATTTGCTCTTCACTATACCTATAGATGCGAAGCGTGAGACTGTTTAGCATACGCGTGCGCAAAGTGTTAGGAATTACAATCCTATGACCTTACATCAATATCTCAGATTCCTGTATTAATTCGTCTTTCCTCATGAAAAATGGTTTAAACTCAACACTCGTCAAATCTTTGAAACTATTCGCCTTGACAGCTTGCAGAACTTTACACAAAATTACATCCTTAGCAGTTTCCTCCGCAATCAGATTCTGATCGACTCTAATACCCCTGTCATGGATAAAATTAATATAATTTTTGCCCTTCGCGTCACTTATTTTACTTCTTATATTATGATCAGTCCTTATAATGAAAGTGTTACCAATTAAATACTGGTAAAATTTAGATGTTGAAAATACTATTGCTAATGCTTCCTTTTCAATCACACTATAATTTATTTCCGTCTTTGAAGGCATCCGACTACAAAATGCTACTGGCCTCTCGTCACCATTTGGTAATCTATGTGAAATTGTAGCGACTTCGATTCAATCAATTTAAATTCAATTATAAATAAATAAATTTATAATTTCGAATTTAAATATTTTATGAACCGCGCTACCGAGATTCACAACTCATATTGTGAATTTTAATTTTTTTTATATGAATGAGAGGAATCTATGTTTCATGTTTATTATCATTTCGCACAACCGTGTGCGAACCCTTATTATAGCTTTGTTTACTAAATTAATGCGAAAAAGATTTTTATTTTATTATAGGTATTTATATTATATATAGGTTTCCCCTTTTTGGTATCGTCGTGAATTTGTACAACGACGACACACACACGTATATGCTATTATATTTAAAATATATATAGCCAGCCAGTTCAATTTAATTTTTCGACCGAATTGGTTTTTATTAAAAAATAATTAATGGCGTGGGAGCGTATTTAAAAGAAATGTATTTAATTTACTTTAAATAATTAAGTTCTAATAAAATAAACGTTTGTATTTTATAAATAAATAAATAATAATTATAATATATTAAATAAGAACGTTATAAAATTACGCCTGAAATTCCATAGCTTGATGTATCAGTATTCAAAATTATTGGATACTGAACATTAAAATGAGCCAAAGTAATTTCGTTCGTAATCTCCCTTCTGATATTCTCAAAAGAAGTTTGACACTCCAAATTCCAATCAAAATGGACGTTCTTTCTTAGGAGGCTATAAATTGAAGACATCTTTTGTGACAAATTGGTTATAAACTTTGAATAATAATTCACTAAACCACAAAAAGCTGGGGTTTCTGCACAGAAAAAAAAGATTGTTTGATATCATATAAAATGTGGTCTGAAATCAACCAAAGTTTTCTCTGATTCTCAGTCATATAATTATATTCTTCAAAAATACCGATCTGGATTCTCTAGTTTTGCAAATAATTGTTTTGCAGAATTAAAGAATTACTTTTATGATTTCATATCCCAAATTTAATGATTTAAACAATTCTAAATTGTAGAAATCATAGAATGTCTTCAAACATTCATACAATGCATTCTACGATTACTTAAAACAGATATTCCCAAATTCAAATAATATTATTGCATTAACATATAAAGAATTTGCAATTTCATATAGAGTATTTGAAGATTTATACAATTCAAAATTTTAGGAATCATAGAATATTTTCCAAACATTTATCAATTCATATAATACATTCAACAATTATGTAAAAGTGAGATTTGTGAATTCAAATAATATTATTGCAATAATACAGAATGTTTTGGATGAGTTTTCAAATAATATTTTGTAATTTTAAAGAATGTTTTATAATATTTGCAAATCAAATTTTTTGAAATTGAGAAATATTTGGCGATTTTTATACATACATACTTACTTAATTTGCAGTGCTTTGGAAGATCTGTTTTACTCGAAGTCGCAATAAAAAAATTTTTTATTAAACAAAAACATTTATTTTCTATTTTATTTACATTACAATTCAATTTTGTAAATAAACTATGGAAAGTTAATTCTAAATTATTTATGGCTCCCTTTTGCTAATTATTCATTAATATTTAATACACTTCATTAATACATTAATATCTTTCATATTCACTATACAAGGATATTTTCAGTTAAACAATTTATTAATAATAAGGAGCCTTTAGCTTTACAATGACTCTGCCGTCTGGCAATTTAATAAAATGCAGCGGAGGAAATCTTATATCACATTTTTGAATCAATTCATATTTTTTGTTAACATTGTCTCCAATAACAAAACAATCAAAATGGGTATCAAATTCAATTATTTGGAGCACTTCAGATGCAAAGTACTTTTTATCTTCCGTTTCTACTATTATATAAACACATTTAAATAAAATAATTTCATTTGCTTCATTGGCAGTTACTAAAATATCACCCAATCGATAAGGCGTACAATTAATTATTATTTCTTTTAAAGAAAATATGTTGCTAAAATTACATTCTCTTTTTTTCTCTTCAGGTAAGTTATCCCAAATATCAAGATTCATAAAATTTATATATTTGCCATCACCCCAATTTTCCACATTATCCAAAGCAAAATGTCTTTTTGCATTAATATTAAGTGCAAAATGATAATTTGATTTAATAGCCAAACTAAGCAGTATATTTTTTCTTGATGTACATAGTTGTGCTAGCGTAATTCTTACTTTCTTTGTGTTTGGCTTCAAATCTCATTGTCCATAATCTTTTTATGGGACCTAGTTTTCGCATTGAACTAACATAATGCAATATAAAATGATGCTTTGGGTACAAATTCCTTCCAAATAGGCCTAAATATGATTTGTGATGTTCGATAACAATATCATTGAGGTCCTTTAAGTCTTTTAGGGAATAGGAAGGTAAAATGCATGTATCGACCAATTTTATTAAAAGTTTAAGTAATCTCCACACTTTGTCGTTCTTAGGTACAAAATCACCAATCATTAGGGGAATAAAGTGTAAAAAACATTTCGTTTCAGAGGCCGACATTTTTAATTTTCTGTTAATTAAATGTTTAATTTTAATATTTGCAGTCTTATTTTTATTATCTAGAGGGCCATAAACAAAAGAAAATTTTCGTGCATTAAGATCGCATAAAGAGAAATATTTTTTTTCGGAAATAAAATGGTTAAGTATATCGCAAAGTTCATAGTGCGCTATGCCCTCAAAAATATCATGCATCACGTCGCAAGTAGCATTATCAATAACATTAAACGATCTGATGGAATTAAAAATACATTGTTCATTTACGCCTGTCCTTGCAAGATCATTTATATTTACGGCCTCATTATAATTTTCTAAATTTCTTAATTTAGATGTGTCTTCCATAAGTTGCTTTTGCATAGTTATTTTATCACAAGTGCAAATTCTACAGTAGTAATTGGCTGAAAAAGATTTTGTAAATCCTAAAATCGAATTTAAACCTAGCTTATCCCCAGTTATAGCTGCTAATATTATATGAACGTGAATGGTACCATTTTTAGTTTTAACAAATAAACCGTCTTCTTCTAGTTTTTTTAATACTTCTATTAGTGGCATAAAATTCGAAACGTTACCGTGTGATATGTCAGCAGATTTTGTGAAACAGCAAGTCAGTATATTTTCCAATTTTGATATTTTGGAATCTTCTAATAAGGGAAAACTCAAATAGACGCCTGTTATTTTATCCAGCCCAGATTTGGAACCAAGAGGGTTGTTAACCTCAAAATCATCTTGGTATAGAATATAGGGAATGCTGATGCTGTTGTATATTTTTGATTTTTCTTTCCAAGCTGAACCGTGAATTATATTCGAAATGTTTGAACTGTTTTCTAATTCTCGAATTTTATCAATCATGGAAAGTAAATTATCATTGACTTCGAGGAAATTTTGTATGTTATACGAAATCGGCAACAAAATACCTTTGGACACCTTTGAATTAATAGTTTCAATGGTTTTTAAAGTATTAATGACATATTCATTAGGGTCTGAAAACAAATTTTTATCTTGCAAAAGTTTTTTGAATTTATACTCTGAATTGATTGCGGAAAAACAATTTTTAAAAATCTCTAAATGATTTTTTATTTCTGGGGCATCAGTCATATTTTCAATTTGATTTATAAAACTAGTAATAAAATTTTCAAAATCCTTTATGATTTCCACGGCTAGTTTTCGATTAAGCGAAGTATTTCCAAATAATTTTAATGCAAATTGTAAAGATTGATTAGTGAAATCTGAAAAACCAGGTTTTTCGGTGAGCAGCTCATTACATAGTTCAGGAATACCGTCTGTTTGCACTTCATTTAAATTTTCAACCGTTTTTAATTCTACTGAAACTTGATGTGGGGACCTTAAATCGTCATGCCTTATCAAATGGCGCCGAAAAGCATAAATATTTTGGAATGACTGTGGACAAATTGTACATTGGAAATATGAAGTATGGCGTGATAGTTTATGAATGAATTTTAAATGCGTTATGTAATTATTTATATCAGTATGTCTTTTTGAGCAAATAAAGCATAAAAACATGATTATGCAGATGCTGTTTGTAATTCAGTTAACAAAAGAGATAACTGTTTTGATTTTTGTGATTCTAAGCTTATTTCATAAAAATAATGAACTAAAAATTCATATACTTGCTTGCAAGGCTCAGGAAATTTCAAATTAAAAACGTAAAAAATGTGTACTAGTACTGATAATCCTTTTAAGAAACTATCTACTTCATAAAAGGTATCGTTTAAATTAATGTAAATTTTACGAATATCGCTTACTTCTCCTTGTACAACTAGTAAGGGTTGATTAGTTAGTCCTCTTTGCAACAGATTTGCTCTATGTTTCTTGACCGTATTGTAGGTGTTATTTTCGACCTGTATTGATAAGAAATTATATTAGTGTAATAAATAAACTTATATCAGAAGAAAATTTCAATATATGTAGTACCTCAACATGCAACACCAAAAAACTTTCTGCTTCAAGAATTGACGGCTTCCAGAAAGAGCGTTTTCCTTCCTTATTTTTAGTATGAATACCGGTAGGTATCAAAATAGAATTTAGTAGCACAATAAGTAAATAATTCTCGGAATCTAAAATACAATTAAATAATTTATTTACGTATTTCATACAAGATGTCCGACAACCTACGGACAAGTGACTTGCAGCGGCTTTTCACTATGCTCTTTGAATATGTTGAAATTGGGTGAAATAGTGTTGTTTTGAATGTAAAAAATCGACTTCATCTGGATCAATGCGCGCAAGAAGTACAGTTAATGTGAAAATAAATATTTTGAACTTTGACCGATATTAGAAGAAGAAAACTGGGTAACATTATTAAATTACAATGTTGCCAATGTTGAGTAATTATTAAACTACAAGGTGAATTTCCTAGAGAAATACAGACCATTTTTCAAATTTCAGAATTATATGTTTAGGGAGCACGTAGAAAGGCAGCTGCGAGCCTCTTGTTTGAAGGTTGTAGAACACTTTGGATATTAGAATTAAAATTTAGAAAAAATATATTTACCAGCACTGATTTGTTCATTCATTAAGCCCAGCTTTTTCTTTGAACAACTATCTTTAATGTTGTTATTATATATATTCACAATAACCCGCTTAAATTGATCCCATTTGGAAAACAATAGCTGATTTTTTCCGGGATGAGTATTATCAAAATCCAGTTCAATCTAGAAAAATTTTATTAAATTATTAATACAGATAAGTAAAGAGAGTGAACATTTGTTACAAACAATTACCAAAGAGAGTCCTATTTGTTGATTTAAAATCGGCCACTCCGTAAATAAATCTCTATTATTTTTAACCTGACCAAGCCGAAAATTATATGTCAGTCGCCACTTTTCTACAACAAGAGCTTCTGGTTGCTTATTGCTTTTAAGCCACGATTGACATCCTAGCAAATGTTCGTCAATGCTCTCCTCTTCAACCTCTTCTTGTTCCTCACATGTGCTGATGTCACTGGGTATACTAGTCTTCTTTATTTTGTAACGGCTTTCAATAATTCCTTTCTTTTGATATTTTCGACATAAGCTGTAATATTTTTGTACAAGCCGACTCTTAGTTTTTTTATTAGAGCTTATGTAATATTCCTAATATTACAAACAATTGTTGTGAAAAAATCAAAAATTAATTAAATAATCAATAAACTCAATAGAATTGAACACATTCGTGAGCAAAAAAATTAAAGTATTATCCTATCAATACTAGGATTGTATCATTCTCTTTTAATACTTTTTGCTTAATATCATCGTTTTTTTAATTCTGTTCTAATACGACAGTTATTTTAAGTTTCATATATAAAATGATCAAACTAATTTAACTAGATGTAATGTTTCTCTTTTACAGCTCTATTTCAATAACAAACTAATGATTGCAAAATTTTACTTAAACTATTTAATAATTCGTAATTCAGATTTAAAGACTCTTTAAAAAAATAATTACGTGCCATTCCGAGTAGTCGTAGTTAAAACCGATGTCCACGAATGTGTTAACAAATTAATTCGTAAAAAATAGTTTTTTATATTTACCTCAGTTTCGTTAGGAAACAGTTTTAAAATGTCGCTAACGATATCTTTGCAATAAGTTGATGCAAGAACGTGTTCTATGTTATTAGTTATCCAATAATCGACAACAACTTCACATAGGTCATTTCGCGATTTGAATGACAGTGGCTTCTTCATTTTCGACATTTCTAGTATATTTTTACCCACAAACGAATTTTTTAAAATTTGCTCTAAATTCTTTAAATCAACAAAAATCAGAAAAAAAGAAAATCATTAGAAACTACGAGTATATTAGAACTTATATTAGAAAAAAAGTCAACAAAAACAATTTATTTTTTATAAACTTACATTGAATTTGATTTGATCACTTTTGTTGTAATGGTCATGCAATGTTGAAGGTTCTGTTATGCATGGAGACAGAGCTGGCGTTGATAAAGGAGAAGATGAGTTTGGTTGGCATCGACTTAACCAGTTTAAAACACTCGTATCTGCTGATACCGTTTCGGTAATTGGCATCAGTGGGTAGTTCTATAGACCAACAATTTTATAATTTGTACCGTGTTCACAAAAATAAACATGCATGCTATTATTTATGAAATACTTACGTTGATTTTCCGCCATTCTAAAAGTCTAGTTCTAAATAAAATGCGAACACCAAGCGGTTGATCTGGAATTAGTTTGTCAATGTCGGCTATCGCCAGTTCTTTTAAGCACTCAATATTTATGGATTGTGCATTAAAAACCTCTATCAATTCACTAAAATTCCAATCTATCAATAATTGTTGCACTTCAGTTAAATAAACGACAATATTGGGATCGTCCGTCTCCACCATCGTTTCTTCCATCATAATAAAAACTAAAACACGTGCTCACGATTTCACAATAACTTTTTTATTTTACTTTTATAAAATTAACTTTAATATTTTACTTTTATAACAAACACACTGTATTGAATTCACGATTCACTTTAGATATTGAATAAACTAATTAATTGTTTTAGTTATTTTTTAAACAGGTAAATGCACTTTGTTAGTGATCTGATCACATTAATATTCCAATTACAACTGTGGAAAAAATTGCACATTCGAATGACGACGAATACGAACTCGACGTTCGATGAAATAAAAAACGAAAATTGTAGAATGTTTTGAAAATTCATCTATTCGTATTATATGATTCTTGCAACAAATTAGGAGAATCATAGAAAAGTTTATTTGAACTTCAGAATTGTTTTTTTGTAGTCTAATTGCGATTAACAATGAGTAAAATAATTGATAATTGCACATACGACCGTAGAAACAATTAGTGTATTTCAATGAGAATTTACAATGCAATTGCTGTTGTAATATCTTCTGATTCTCTTTCTCTTTCTATTTGGATATATTAACGGACGAATATAACAAAGGAAACGAAAATTGTCGAAATCAAAGAATGAATGTTTCAAAATTCAACTAATCGTGTTATATGATTATTGCAACAAATTTTGAGAATCATAGAAAAGTTTATTTAAACTTTAGAATTTTTTTTCAAAGAATGATGATTCTTTAATTTGACTAATTTTGTTTTTTCAGTGTGTGATATTCGTCGGCCTTGGAAAATGAGCTATTGCCTCCATACGCGATACGCGCTATCTGACTTCGATAAACCGTTCGTTGAAACCGTCTGACCAAGATATTTAATCTCGTCTTGAAAAAACTGACATTTGTCCCTTCGTAACTTTAACCCGGCCTCCGAAAGTCATTGAAAAACTAAACCTGAATTGGTTAGATGTTCTTCAGTGGTTCTGCCCGTGACTACGTCCAAAAAATTGACGATCCCTGGTATACCCAAAAGCAATTCTTCCATTGCTTGCTGGAATAAACCTGTTTCCGGTTTGATGCCAAATGGCAATCTATTTACTGCAAACACACCCTTGTGAGTACTCCATGCGACCAGTTTACTTGATTCTTCGTGAAGTTGAAACTGATTGTAGGCTGCT
Organism: Tipula vernalis; assembly: GCA_958295665.1. Taxonomy (NCBI): domain Eukaryota; kingdom Metazoa; phylum Arthropoda; class Insecta; order Diptera; family Tipulidae; genus Tipula; species Tipula vernalis. Next base: position 130,705,843 of record OY282558.1, on the reverse strand, counting down.
TCCATGTCCAATTTTGAAAAATGAACTCCCCCTTGCAGTTGGTTAAATACCTCTTCTACCCGGGGTAAAGGATGTTTATTATCAACGATAAATTTGTTGAGCGTTACCTTATTGGTAATCGGCACACAGTCGAATACCTCCATCCGACTTAAGGACCGGAACCAATGGATTACCCCAATCACTTGTTGGAACGGGCGTTATTACCCCAATTCTCTGTAAACGTTCCAACTCCGCCTCGACATGTTCTTTGAACGCATATGGAACCTGTCTAGGCTTACAAAAAATTGGCTTGCTACCCACATCTAACTCTAATTGAATCAAGCTATGTTTGAATTTACCCAATTCCCCGTTGAACAAATCCTGATGACTTTTGAGCATATCGTCTAAAATTACCGATTTATCTCGAACATCAATTTTACCTATTTGGGCGAAAACGATTTTGAACTTGGCAAGATTGGTGGACCCTCAGAATTATCCACCACTAGCATTGGAAGTTTCGCTATAATATTTCCATATTTAACTGTAGGGCTAAATGAACCGCGTACATTGATTTCGTGACCCCAGTATGCATTCAACCTGACATTCGACACCGGCAAATCGTACTTATGGAATTTTTTTATGAACAAATTATTTGGAATTATAGAAACTCCCCGCTCCACTATCTAATAAAAATTTAATATCTTGTTCATCAATTTTCACTTTTATGAAGACAGACTTTCCGTTAATAGAATCCTTGATGTTAACTAGCTGTTCCGATAAAAAAAAATTTGATTCGATATTTTCGCGCGTTACGTTTTTGGAACTGTCACTCTGTACTGAGACGCCATCGTTAACACCAAAAGAACCATCAACGCTACCTTCATTCACAATAATGTTATGTAAATTACTCAAATCATTTTTCTTAATACAAATAGTTTTAATGTGTCCCTGTTGACCGCATGTATGACAAATTGCCTTCCCGTACTTGCATGATGAGCTTTCATGGTTAGTGTAACCACAATGTACACACTTAATTTTCTTAACATCGTTGACATGTGGTAATTTCTGAGGTATCTTATCACTCTGCACTAACGATTTTGGTGGCTTACTGTTGATTACCTTATTATTTACCACATGGACGTCTTGTTTCTGCAACTCATATTTGCATGCCAATTCTGTTGCTTTGTTAAGATCCAATTTGCTATAATCTTCCTCGCACAACCTATCGAAGACTCGACCGCTTTGATGGTAAATGAATTTGTCTAACAAAATAGCTTCTAAATTGTTTCCAAATTCACAGTTGTTCGCAAGACGCTTCAACTTTGCCAATAAACTCATTTGAGCTTTCCCCTTCTGATTTCCGTAAAATATTTTGCGCTCCTTGTATACTGCAATTGGTTGAGTGTAAAAGCCTTTTAATAAATCGCACAATTCTTTGTAACTTTTATTCGACGGAGCACCTGGTGTCGATAAATCTCGCACCAGTTTATACGCTGTAGCTCCGATACAATTTAGTAAATGATTTTTTTTCTACATCGTCCACTATCTTGTAGACCGAAAAAAACTTTTACAAGCGTTCTAAATATAGTATAAACTCATCTCCTTCTGGGTGAAATTCCCCAACAGATTCAAATGGAAGTTTTTCCATGTTGATGACTTTGAGGTTATATTCCTCCGCACCAAACAAAAAAAATTTACTATACGTTTCACTTACCGCTTATTTATTTATAAAATTCTGACAAACTATCCTCATCGCCACTGTGAGATATATGCATTGCATTTGCATATACTATATATACACGCAAATAGACTTTTGAAAATAGTTTAAATGCTATTCAGATATGTCCTTCTTTTTCTTTTTCAGAGTGCCCACTTGACAAAACTAAAATACAGTGATACCACTGATACATATACATTACAACAATACATCCGGGATTCAGAGTAATGTATTTAATCTTTCTGCACGAAGGCCTTTGGGTAATGGTTTACATTGCACACGAAATCTGTAGAAAATTAAGCGGTAACCCTAAATCAGGATTCAGCAATTGGCCAAAATTGAATAAGCCGTGCGAACGCATATACATCGACTTCGCCGATTTATACTGAGGTTGTTACTGCCTATAGTGTGTGTGTGTGGATGCCCTTTTCCATTATTCCTACCTGGTTAGCTCGAAATATCGTTGTAGCTATCAATGGAGCTCAATTCATCTCAAAAATGTTCAAAAATTGAATCGCAGAGCGAAACATAAAGCATCTAATGATCTCACCATTTCATTCCTCCATCAAACTAAGAAGCAGAACAGTTTGGATAAGGGCATGTAAACAAACTATAACGAAAATTGTTTTGGAGGTACATTACATAGACAAGGCTATTTTAAATTAAATCGCCGGCCGATTTACTTAACATTCTTTAACCTAAGAAGATTCTGGATGATTCTACCAAAGATGCATGAGCAGACAAAATTTACATCAGCTCTGAAGTTGCTACCCGATGACAGTGTTTGAAAACATCAAGGCGTTATAAGAATATTGATAGATAGAAGAATGCCTATACGAAAGATACGCCACCCATGTCGTTTAATTTAAGCTTGAAACTTCTCATACCGTTAGAACCGAATTTGAGCTATTTAGTCCTCATTGAAAAAATTAGTGCTAGTCCCGGAGCCGAGAAAGTGGAAAAAGAAATTTCATATTTCGCCTGAAAGATGGTAACAAGTGAAAAACGAAACTGATTAGCACAAATTGAACCGCAACGTATTTTGAATGACAAAACATCATTTCTAAAAATTTTTATTCAATTTGGAAATTATTGAAATGCGTCTTGAATGGTTCCGTATAGTATCATTTAGGGTTACGGATTGATTCCCATTTTCCACGATTAATCAATGAAAATTGACAAAATTTATATTTTTTTAATAAACACAAATTTCTTCATTATATTTAACAACTAAAAATATTAAATTAATTGTTTAATCTTTTCTGGTTTCGGAATATGAAAACTCTTTTTCCATTTTCTCAGCTCATGAACTAGAATCAATTTTTTCCAATGAGCACTAATTAGCAGGTATGAGAAATTTCAAGCTTAAATTCGAAAGTTCCCCTGCTCCAGTTACTCACATCATTTTTAGTGATTAGTTAATAAAATTATCTCGTTTCATTTTGAGAGAACAGCAAGAAACTGGCACAAACACGTTTTGTCATGAATTAAAAGATTATTTTCATTGAATGGTTTTAGCAAACTTTATCTTCAGTGTACACAGTATGTACTTCTAAATTATTACGTGTGTTAATAGTAAACATCCCCTTATCACAATTTTATTGTTAGTTTATAAAACAAAGTCAAAATCGTAGACAATTAAACGATCATAATTCACAATCGCTTAATATGGTTTCACCTATGCGAAGCATACTATATACCGTTGCTTACAAATACTTGTTATAGGCACTTAAATATTACGTTTCTTGTCCTTGATATATTAACTACTCATAATCGATCGACCTATTTTTCGTATAAGCATATCTACAACCAGTTACGTCTTAACATTCTCCGCTTGGTAATTTGATAGAAATTTACAACAATAAAGCTGAAATATATAATTTAAATATATACAGGGTGTCATGTATTTCACGAAACTTTGTTCGAAGTGGTACCTAGATTCATATTATTTTATTTTTTACTTCGTAAATATTTAGTTCAATATGGGAATCACTACATGTGGCCCCTATCGACATTTAGATATTAAGGTTCAACCCGAGATTTTTTATTAAATTTACCTAAAAATTATGCCTTTGTGATCAGTTTTTCAAATCAATCATTTTACGATGATGAGATGTCAATGGCAATAATAACTAAAATAAATCAATAAAATAATGAAAACAACTAAATATACTCTAATTACCTTCGAATACAACTTTGATTACAATTACACAAAATATTAAAAGCTGGTTTTAGTTGGTCTATAGAAATTGGAGTATTTTTTACATCAATGTTGAGGCATTTTTAATATCGCCAAACCACTTTATAGCAGAAAGGTGCTTGCAGACTTTCCCTAATATTTTCTACACAAACATAAACGAAATCACCAATTGGTTGTAATCCACAAAATTTTATAAGTTAAAATTTGTCTTGTGCAATATAATTTGATGTCTCAAGGTGACTTGCTATTTCACCCGCCTCTCTAATTTTTTCGATCTTTAAAATGCTGAATATCAGTTGTAAATTGCGTTTTCGGGTTTCGTAGAGATTGTTATTGTCAATTAGTTGTGATCTGTGAATATAGCAAATTGCCTGAAGTGCTTATCAGCCATTTACATGACCAAAAGCTTTCTAACGAACGTAGAAGAATGCGTGTGAGCAGGAGATAATTTCACTGATTAGGTCCCATAAAGTTATTTCGAAATTGTTTAAACATCGATCATTAGATATGCCAATAAGGTAGCATTGGCTAGTGCACGATTCGTTTTTTGGACACAAAGACCGACCAACTAAACGATTTGAAATGCATTCGTAATTTTACAAGTTGTGCTAAATGATTATGGATTGGATTCAATAATTCAGCGGAACGTTTAAAAAGCGTGTAATAATACTAAGTAGACCAGAAATCTTTGGAGACTTTCAATCGACGTCGGAGTTGGACTATCCAAAACCATTTTTACTCGGTCCTCTGAAGGTTTAATTCCATTTTCAGATACGTTATGCCTCAGGAGATTCAAACAAGGTACCCCAAAGACACATTTGGAAGCCTTAATATTTATTCTGAAAGTCTGTAAATGCTCAAATAACAGCCTTAGCTCGTGATGGTGACGGTCTATTGTATTTTACCTGGGATTCTGCAAGTGCTCTTTAAACCTTGTTTTCTTGTCCATTTTGTTTGGCCTTTATCACACACTCATCACAACTGACCTGCTAAATATCGGTTTTCTGTAAGATTAGTATTCTGTCATTTGTATTACACACTAGGTTTTGTAGTTATTTTGGCCAAACCATTGAAATTCTGTTAAAAATGACCAACAATTTTGTTGTTCCAAAACCACTTTTCTCGACGTTTTGAAAGTCCCTTGAAATGTTTGGATCTGTTTCTATCCACGGTATCTCGAGAACGGCTTTTTCGATTTGGATTTTTTACCAATCTGTTTTCATAGTTAAGGCGGAAAATAGAAAAGCTTTTTGAAGCTGTACGTCAAGAGGATCGGGTACCTGCCAAACGAATTGACTTCAAACCGCGGATATTAGCACGTTGACCAACTTTTGTTATATGCTAGTTCAAAGATTGAGTTGGCCGTTGAGGTTGCGATTGAGTTGAGGGTTGCGTTGGGTTACATTTGCGGTTTGAATTGGAATTGAGTTGGGGTAGGATTAGGATTTAATGAGCGATTGGGTTGAGGATTACAAGGAATAGTCAAGCTCATCCTAATTTCGCCATATTACAGAACTTTATCAAAACACCATTTTAGAATCTCATTTCCATTGTACCTGTCGAGTTTCTTCTTAGTCGGTTAAGAAATAGCCAAGATCCATAATAATTGGCCGTATTCCAGAACTGTATCCAAAAATCATTTGAGAATCTCATTTCGAATGGACATGTTGAATTGCATTACAAGCGGTTAAGGAATAGCAAAGTTCCATCCTAGTTGGTCATATTCCAGAACTTCAACTAATTTCTGTTGTCTTATGGGCGATTATTACAAAACAAATCTCTCGTTCGTTAAGGGTTAACAAGTGACAAATGCATAATTGTAAAAAAAGTCAAAAAAAAATTGTTTATTTTGACGACCATTTGTTCACTTAATTGTTTTCTAAAACTTTGATCAATCTGTCCGGAAAAACGATTTGATGATCAATTTGAAAATGTACAGGGCTATTAGCGGTACATTAAGCTGTAAAAAAACCTTGCAACATTAGTTTTCTCATCAATATTTGTAAAGTAAAGGTAGATTTACTAAAAAAAGCAAGAAAAGTCGTTTTCTTGTACTTTGTTCAAATAAGTGTTGAGGGTGAAATCATTTTTTTCTCAAATAATTATTAAAGCATCGTGTAGGAAATTCACTCAAGTTTTTAAATCTGCCCTAAAATTTACTGTGCAATCATTGGTTGCTGAGATATCGATGATCAAAACAAAAGTCAGACATCTCAACAAAAAACTGACGTAGAGAGACCTAATAAAGGTTGTTTTTTAAGCCCGATAGAACTTAAAATTGTAAAAAATAACACAAAAAATTAAATTGTAATCAAAACATGGCATTAATATTTGAAAATGATTTCGGGCATATGGGCACCGCGGCTGTTCTTGACGAAATGCATTCTGGATGTCCAATTTTGGGCCACTTTTTCGAGCACTGCTGGCCGTATGTCACGAATAGCACGAAAAATGCTGGCCTCCAAGGCGTCAATTGTTGCTCAATCTTTGCGCAAAATTGTCCATGTAGTGGACGGACAGAGCCCCAATTCCTGCCAACGACGAATCGATAAATTTGGATCTTCTTCCATACTTTCGTTTACAACGGCGATATTCTCTTCAGTACGCACATTCCTTCCTCCGTATGTAGTACGAAATCTATCCACAGTTCGACGAATGGCTTGCTTAGATGGACGATTATGTGCGCCATAAAAATCACAAAGTCGTCTATAAGTTGCGCGAATCGACGACTGATTTTCAAAGTAAATTTTAATAATTTCGTAGCGTTGTTCAAGCGTGAGTCTGTTCATGATGATTTGCCAGAGTATATTTTTCATAAAAATTTCATTTTTTGTTTTATTTTTTACAATTTCAAGATCTATCAGTCTTAAAAAAACACCCTTTAGAAACTAAATTGAAGCTTAATTAAATTGAAGATTGGAGCCGTGATTTTAGACAAAATATTCTTCCACTATACCATATTGTTGTAGTCGTTCTGTGAGCACTGATGCTAATTTTTGGTCGTCGTTACAGATTTATTTTATTCCGATAGGTAGTGCTTTCTCTATATGTATTTCCAATCGTCAATAGCCAACTGACCAATGGATTGGTTTAGGTTAGGTTAGTTTTTGGTGGCGGTTTACTAGGACCGGCGTGGACACAAAACTGGTCCGTAGCCATACCATGATTTATTGTTTATCGCCCAACTCATTGAAACCATTTTGACCTGTTAACAAAATGCTGGATACTCACGACGTCCATCCTGCTGAGGTTCGTCAGGTCATTGAAAAGGTGTGCCGCTAGAAATTTTAGTCTGTTTCATGCCAGACGGGGATAGGTGCAAGGAAGATGAAGTAGTATCTTTTGATCCTCTTCGTCCTCGCAACTACGATAGAAGTCATGTGAGAAGAAGCCGAGTCTATTCGCATGTCTGCCTATGAGACAGTGCCCTGTAATTACTCCTTTTTCCGGATCCTTTTTCTTTCAAACCTGCAAGCATAGTATAAATACATATGGAACTTCCATGTGAAGTTCATCGGTGAAATGTTAGATGGCGACACTGATATCGTTTTTTCGCCCAAATATATGTACCAATAAATACGTCCAAATACTTTTATATTTGTTTGGTTCAATCAACACTAAACCAATTCGAATTTTAAAAATATTCTTGAAATCAAATTTTTCCACAATTTTCATGTGCGTAGTAGATGTTTGTACATCAGTAAATTTTATTACTGTTCTACAAAATGTATTTTTGATTACAGATTCCAATATTGAATTTCAAACAAAGTCACTCCCTAATTTTTTTTTGATGCAGAGTGCTACCTGAATATTTCATTTTGCTCATAAATCGCCACCTGTAGAACAAGAATATATTCTCTCTTTAGTTCTAAATACCTCTTTGATTATCTGTAAACAACCCCACCAAAAATGTATTTTTAGTATGTAACAGATTTATAAATCTAGAATTCATTTCTTGCGTGCAAAACTGTTGTATCGCATCTGAACCTCCACATACAATTTATACTTTTACTTGTCATTGTTCTTCAAAACCTCACCTGCGTTTTGTTTTCGATTAGGGGAATTTCGTAAAATCAAGAACACATTCTCCGAAGGTCTTGCAAATATGTTTGTCATATACAACGATACTCTTCTCGAAAAGCCTGAGTAACAGTTAACAACATGCAACTCAGCGTCAAGGCATAAATCGCCACGGAACATTATGGAATACAAAATCAGTTCTCTAATAATTTCGAAAGTTACATAAACGTCAAGCAAGCACCTCCACTCTAAAACTCGAATATAGTATATCGACCCATGGAGAAGCCAAGCGACATATACAACTAAAAGGAGGACTCGATGAGACTTAAATAATCCGGTAACCTCGAAACGTCTTCAAAGTTCTGGAATATTTTGCCCTGATAGGAAAATTTTAACATATTGTAAACCAAAGTCATGCAACTCAAAACAATATTCAAAAATTGTTAACCTTTATTGCCTGGCCCTAAAATAATTTCGAAAATTCTGATAATATATGATTCTCTTCTCAAATAATCCGCATAATATTTTAAATAACCCCAAAATCAGAATTTCCTAAACACCAATACGATTACCTGCCAATGACTCTTAAAATCAGTCTACCTTTTCCGGTGCAGAAATACTGTTTTACAACAAAGCTCGATTTACGTTAACATTTCTACCATTATATCAGTTATATAAACCACATCGAAACATTTTTGGAGGTATAGGGCACTTTTGTTAAAGTGATTAGGACCAGGGCGCCACAGCTTTTGGTGACACCCATTCTTAATTGAAAACCCAGATGATCTAGGATAAGGTTTAATTGAATAATGTTTAAATTTTAAACCTGTTCATATAGTGGGCGTCCCACAACACACGAACAAGCGTCTCATACTCATAAGTAACATTGTAATTAGGGATTGGAAATTATTAGATTACAAAATTGTTAAGTTCCCCTACGATTTTTGTTCATAGAAGAAAATTAGCTTGAGGATCTTTAAAATTTCAACGTATATGAATTCAGAAAGTATAGCGGAAGGTCAGTATTATCTGACAAATCGATCGGCTGTTGACTTTTCCCAGTACAGCTGCGGTTTTACAAGTTTGCTTAAGCATTGCGTGCATAAATTGTAGTGGAAGCATATTGCTTTTCACTCTTAAGAGGACTAGCTTAGGTCGTCGTCTTTAGGACAAAGTAATTTGAATAGTAATTTTAGTTTACTATCTATAGAATCCGATTTCTTGGAGAATACTGGTCATGAAGGAAGCCAAATTTTTATTAGCCCAAGGAACTCATATTTGCTAAGAGTGCCCTGAGCACCGATGGTATTTTAAAGTGTATAAAATATAATTGCACTTTATTAAACAATTTTGACACACAATTTATTTTATTTTATTTATTTATTATAATTTATTTATTTTATTTTAAATTGATATTATAAAAATTATTTATTTAAGTTATATAGGTTTACATAATTTAATTTGGTGTTTTTCACCACCATTTGCTAATTTGTATCCGCGCGCGAGGTGGGCGGCATGTCACCGCATTGACGATCGAGATCAGACTGAAGTGAAAAGAAGATTTAATTTTATTTTGTTTTTTTGTTGTCTCTTCATGTGGCAGAGACAGTAGTTCATTGGTTGAATGCGTTTGTTCCCAAATGGTAATGTAATCGTTGAGCGGCGTGAAGACGTTGCATTAGTGGTTGGGTAGACTCAGACGCCAATGTATGTGAGTGATACTTACCGCTACAGTATTAACCCAAAAAACGACTACGAATCTTTGACTAAACTTTTAGATATTCTGTTCATTTTTTTAATGTTCATTCTGTGCACAAGAAAGCAGAATAGCTTCGAATTGTCACTCGACAACCATTACCTCTGTCCTTTCTAAGGTGCTACAAACAATAATTCATTTCCTTAAAAAGAACCTCAACAGTTTAGACCACCACTGCGGGTTTCAACGTGAATCGATCGGTGATTTAACTAGCCTCGCCAGCAGCAAGGCACACGAGTTTAAAGTACAAGTTGAGAGCAATTGGACCTCCTGGAAGGTTGGTTTCTTAGATTCTTTGTTTTGTCGTAGAATCCAAGTTATAAATAGTATGGATGGCGCGACTTTCTTTCCTCATACATTAAATGTTGGAGTTTCTCAGAGATCCGTAATATCCCTATATAATCATATGTGGGCTGGCGCACTGAAGACTCGCCTGACTATACACAACCGTTCAGAACCGAGCTTGCTGAATGATTTCGATTCTAAACATCTCCTCTACTCTTAATTCTCTTTCCGACAGACGGAATGTGGGAGGTGCATGTGTCTTCTATTAATATTTTAATGACCCGTGTTTGGCGGAGCCTTATGAAGTTGTGCTAACCTGTCCTGTAGAAGTACAAAATGAATATCAAAACAAGATTTTTTGAAGACTGAAATACCAAACCCTTATTATCACCCTTATCATTCCTTCCGTACTGTCATTATTCCTTTGATAATGCAGTACAAATATTGTTGCGATCATTTCACTTTGAGGAGCAGTTTTGCAGAATCAAAATCTTTTTGACTTCACAAGGCCATCCAGGAGTGACTTTAGTTTTAGAAATCTCCAGCAGCTGCTGAAGATAAGGGAAATCCGCAAACATAGTTTGAGAAATATGCGGAAGGTGACATTTAAATCTCAGTTAGCCTTAGATGTTAATGTACTCTTACGTGATACTAGTGTAGCAACAGTTCCATCTCTTTCGCAGTACAGTTAAGATTTTTTTAAGAAACTATAACAGTTAGATTGTCTCTTTAGGCCAAATTTTAAAAAAATGGGATATTCAACCGCACATTAGGGCTGAGAATGCTGTCGAAAATTTATTCCATGTATTCCAATTCATACTTTTACTGTAGTACATACACAATATTTCGAGGTCGCGAATAAACGAAAACATTCTAAAATTCCTTCATAGCGAAGTTTAAAACCCCCACCAATCCATAAGAATGATTTATTGCTTAATTTCTACTCAAACGTAATCAAACGTTCTGAAAATATTTTTTAAAATTTTCCAAAAATCATTGCACAAAATTTGGTTGTGTGTATATTTAAAAAAATTTAAGGCATTGATCTTCAGAATTTTAAAATAAACAAAATATAAAGGGATGAAACATCATGAGATGATCAGAACTTCGGTCTTGATTAATTCAACTGCCAAATCAATCCCGAAATGAATCTTTTAAGTCAATCTTCAGCTCAACCTCCAACTCAATCGCAACATAATCCCAAACGCCAAATCACCAAAAACCGCCAACCAAACCCTCAAACCAATCAACAAATCAACCGCAAACCAACTTTCAAATAAACCCTTAACCTAACTTTAAAGAACTCTTAAATAATTCCCCAACCGAACAAGTCACTTAACCCCAACGCAAGCTCACTATAAACTGCTCGACTCCGCACTTATTGGCCAACTCAATCCCAAAATAAACTCGAAATCTAGTGCATGTATGAACTCAACTCAATTTAACCTCCACCTAAACCCTAAACTCGACCCTAAATTAATCGCTAACGAACTTTTCACTCAAATCCAACTCAATTTCAAATCAAACTCTATTCACCATCACAGCATTATATAATCATACCATCAATCTCTCAGGCCATGATATCACCATAAAATCCAAAAGTGATACCATCACCTTCATACCATCATACCACCATACCATCATACCATTATCATACCATCATACCACCGTCACCACTACCATCACACCCGTTTTATATACAAACCATCATACCATTATACCATCCTCACATCATCACATCATATCATTATACATCATACCGTCATCAAAAATCAACTCAGTTTTTGAAGTTTTAGAAATGCCTCTTTAGTAAATTTGGATCTGATTATCAAGAAGGAGATGAGGGTTTGAGATATTAAAAGTGACCGTTCTTTAGTCATAAACAATATTTGCATTCAATGCGTGTGCATTTATTTAAATATCATACACATTTACTATACATATATTTAAACACTCACTTTTAAATACAGTGATACCCCATTTCAACGGACACTCAATTTAGCGGAATCCTCACTTCAACGGACAAACTTTTAAGTCCCCTGCAACTGAAGTTTTCTAATGAAAACCTCCCTTATTCAAGCTGACACTTTATTAGAGCGGACCCGGACAGATATTTCTGCGATGATACAGGTTTTGCACTTCAAATTGCATTTCAATTTGTTCCTTTTACACCTCAAATTGAACCTTTTACATTTCAAATTGAACCTTTAGCAAATTATATGTATGGGCAATTAGGATGGAACTTGGCTATTTTTTAATAGATTATGATAAAATTTGACACGTGCGTTCGAAATGGGATTCTGAGATGATTTTTAGATGAAGTTATGAAATATGGCAACAACTTTATTTAAACCTCATTTTAGAACCCGATTTTCATCGCACATGTCAAATTTCTTAATAATCGGTAAGTCCCATCTTACTTGGCCGTCTTCCAGAACTTTATCTAAAAATCATTTTAGAATCCTATTTCCATCGCAAATGTCAAATTTCAATAAAATCCGTTTGGAAATAGCCAAGTTCCGTCCTAGTTGGACATATTCCAGAAATTCATCTAAAAATCATTTTAGAACCCCATTTAGAAGGCACATGTTAAATTTCATCATAATCCGTTAAGTAATAGCCAAGTTCCATCCTACTTGGCCATATTCCAGAACCGTAAAATGGGGTGAATAGGAACAGCGGGGTGAGTAGAAACAAAACTTTAAAAATTAAATAAATAGATTATTTTTCATAATGAACAAAACAAAAAATTTAACGGCTGATTTTTTTAACTTGGTGAAGAGTGCAAAAGTCGAAAAAATAATTTATCTTATTTTAAACACCTGCCAGTTTAAGAATAATAGTCATACAAATTAGTAATAATTATTAGGTCAGAAAGGTACATAAATAAACTTTAACGGTAATACATTATTTTTTTGTGTAAAATCGAATAAAATTAAGGTAAGTTGTGAAAATTAATATGTCTTATTATTACATTCTAAGTTGAATTTTTAATTAATAATTGTTGTAATTTAATGCCTAGAATTTGAAAGTATGGGGTGAATAGAAACACAACGGGAATCGTATTTCTATTCCCCTCACCATGTGTTTCTTACTTAATATTTAATTTTAATGAATATGTTGATTACTCTAATTATATTATATATTTGGTTTATTAGTTGGTGCAGATCATTAAAATGCCTAGGGAATACAAGTCCAAGAGTGCAAAACCTCACAAAAAACATGATCCACTGTTACTCAAGCAAGCAGTTGATGATGTTAAATATAACAAGATGCCATTAAGGAATTCATCGGAGAAGTATGGTATACACCATTCTGTAACATATCGCCATTTAAAAAAAGGATATATATATATATAACGTCAGGGTGGGCAAACCTGTTTAAGCGAAAATGATGAAAAAATTATTGTGAACAGATTAATAATTTGTTCCGAGTGGGGTTATCCCATTGATACAATAACGTTGCGAATGATTATACAAGAATTTTTGAACAGGCAAGGAAAACAAGTGAAGAAATTTAAATGAATACTTAATACTTTAAATTATAAATTAATACTTTAACAGATTACAAGGAGAACTTGAAGGTGTACCACCACAAAATATAATAAATTATGACGAGACAAACTTAAGTGATGACCCGGGTAGAAATAAAATTATTTGCAAAAGAGGTTGCAAGTATCCCTAGAGTAGGTTATGTAGTAGGTGATGGTACAATATTACCTGTTTATGTTGTTTACAAGGCTGTACATTTCTATCAGTCATGGACGGAAGGAGGGCCTAAAGGAACCAGATACAACCGAACAAAATCAGGATGGTTCGATAGATATTGTTTCGAAGATTGCCATCCCTTATTTAAAAAAGCAACCAGGCAAACGAATATTGATTGGAGATAACTTGAGCTCACATTTAACAGTCGAGGCCATCAAGTTCTGCAATGAAAATGAAATTCACATGGTGTTTCTTCCATCAAATTCCACACATTTAACTCAACCTCTGGATGTTGCATTTTTCCATCCATTAAAAGTATCTTGGTGGAATATTCTCGAGAAATGGAAAATTGGACCTGGCAGTTGCGAGGTCGCTTTGCCCAAGGATAAGTTCCCCGACTGCTCAATGAATTGATGACCATAGTTGTTGAACAGGGATCCAATAATATCAAATCAGGCTTTAGAAAATGTGGGATCGTCCCTCTTGATAGAACGCCAGTATTAGAGAGGTTACCTCCAGCCCCGGACACCACGGTTCAAACAGATAGTTTGGATGCAAGTTTTGTTGAACATCTTAAGAAAATCAGATACGAGGAAACCGCAACACCTATTCGGAAAATGAGGAGTAGAATTCAAGTTGTTCCTGGCAAAAGCGTCGTGGCAACTGAGTAAGACAGCTCTGAGTGTTCGGGCAAAATGAGCCTCCACGACACAGATTCTTCAATAAATATAATGGAAAATGATTCAATTGATGAAGATGATGAACGGGTGTCTTCCATTGGAACTGGAAAGCAAACCTATCCAAATCCAATTAAAAAGGAAGAAATAAGGCCAGGAGATTGGCTAGTAGTTAATTTTTATGTAAATAACCATAATCCTGGAACTTCGTCTTTTAATAAACGAACATATATAGGACTAGTAAAATCAATCATCGACGATAATTTTGAAGGTGAGTTTTATCGGCCGAGGATAACTAAAGATTTTCCTGGACTTATTTATGGGTTGCCGGACGTGCCAGACATTGCTGGGTTCGACTTTGGACAAACGGTTAGTAAACCTAATCCACCTGTAGAGTGACTCAAAAAATTTGATATTAAAATTTAGAAGGATTTTTAATTATGTTTTTTGTTTTTTAGTTTAATGAATTATTATACAAAGTTTGAAATTATTTTTTGTCGTTTAAAGAAAAAATTGTTTTTTCTTATCATAACCAATGTTTCTGATAACCGACGAACTATTGGAATAGAAAAAACCTTTAAAATCTATGACTGTTTCTTTTCACCACAATGGCAGGTGAATAGAAACAGTGGCGTTTTATAAAACAAAACCGCCATATTGATCTTTAACAAACCAAACTAATTTAGGAAGGGTTAACTAGACCAATACCCACATTTTAAAATAATTTGGATTATTAAAACATGTATCCTCTTAAAAGTACATGCCTGCAAACTTAAAAGTGTTTCTATTCACCCCACTTCGTCTAAAAATTTCCATTAGAAATGTTGGATTTCGTCAAAATCGGATAGAATCAGTTAAACGGACTCCTCACTACAACGGACAACTTTCTTGGTCCCGTCGATTTCCACTGTGGTGAGGTTCCCTATATTTTGGATTGCTCAACTGCTCACTAAACCCTAAACCAACCCCAACTCAGCCCTAACTCAACTCACAAACGGAACCCAACTCAACCGCAAACTATTCGGCAAACTTAATGCTCAAACCAGCATATATAAAAAATTGGTCAACAACTCAGTATATCCTAATCCAAACCAAACTCAACTCCAACTCAACTTCAACTTAACCCACAAATTGACCATTAACTTAACCTTCAAATCAACCTCAAGGTTAGGTTAGGTTAGAGCGGCTGCCAAAACGCACCGAAAGACCGATGACGGTCCGTTGTGATACCGAGGGATCCTACTCCTCTTCCACCTTCACTTGAACCAATTTGAGCTACTTATGTAGCGTAAGATATCTCGCACATTGCAGTTCTTGAGATCCATAAGGCCGTCCAAACTATACTTGCCCAGATATTTGTGCCTCCTGTAAGCCAGCGCCGGGCATGAGCAGAGGAAGTGGCTCAGAGTCTCTTCCTCCTCCTCATTCATGCAGCTTCTACAGAAGTCGTTTGTCATTGGCCCAAGCCTCCTCGCATGCTCCCCAATGAGGCAGTGTCCTGTGAGTACCCCTAAGACCATACCTAAGTCAGGTCTGCGTAGGGATAGTAGCGTCTTGGAGCGCTCCAAGTCCAGTTTCGGCCAGACTTGCCGCGCTACATTGCATGTTATGGTGTTAGTCCACCTCTTCTGTGCCGAGGCTATCGCCTAATTACCAAGCGCCCTAAAAATCGCCGCTAAGGGCCTCCCCAGATTTGCCCTTTCCGGTTTCAATTGGAGAATTGTACCTTGCCTTGCCAGTTCGTCCGCCCTGCAGTTCCCCCGTACGTCCGAGTGACCGGGGACCCAGACTATCTGGATATTGAACTGCTCACTCATCTCGTTAAGAGATGAGCGGCACCACAATGCCACCACGGATGTCAGAGAAACTGATTCCAGCGACTTGATTGCCGCCTGACTGTCCACATATATTGTTATATCCCTTGTGGATATGACATTATGCCTCAACCATGTCAGCGCTTCCTCAATCGCTACCACCTCCGCCTGGTACACACTGCAGTGATCAGGAAGACGAACGGATAAATTCACATTTAAATTGTCACAAAAGACTCCTGCTCCGACTTTGCCGTCTAGCTTGGAGCCGTCAGTGGAAAATTGTATACAACCAGTTTCTGCTATTGACCTGTTCCCCCATGATTCCCTTGAGGGGAGAAGAGTCCGGAAACCCATTTCAAACCAAACAACCTGTGTTGTGTAGTCACTATTCACCACCTCTGCCTTTAGCGACCTGCCAATCGTCGAGTGGCCCTTCTGAAGACATTTCCACTCACCCACGGCAGAGGGTCGTACAGCCGTAGTTTCCGCTCTCTGCTTACCAAAGATGTCGACAGGAAGAAGGTAGAGCATAGCCTCCAGAGCACGTGTAGGGTTGTCCTCAGTGGCCCGCTTATAAGCAAGCAGGCCGTTCTCTGCACCTTCTCTATCTTATTCTTATAAGTTTTCTTGTCTAGTGCTGGCCACCACACACTCACCCCGTACATCAGAATCGGTCTGACTACAGCGGTGAAAAGCCAGTGTACCAGCTGTGGTTTTAGACCCCATCTCCTTCCGACGGCGTTCCTACATGAGTACAGAGCCATGGTAGACTTCTTTACCATCTCCAAAATATTGGGCATCGAATTTAGCCTACTGTCCAAGATTATGCCCAGAAATCTTGCCTTATCAGTAAAGGCTAGTGCCGTGCCATTTAAGGTAGGAGGGGCGACTACCGGAATTTTATATTTCTTGGTGAAGAGTACCAGCTCTGTTTTGGATGGATTTATATCCAACCCACATTTGCTGGCCCACTTTGTAATGATTACGAGCGCGTGTTGCATGACTTCCTTAATCGTGCCTACTTCCCCGAGATCGCGATCGCTACGTCATCTGCATACGCTATCACCTCTATTGCCTTCCTCTCCAGTTCCAAAACTAATCCATTGATAACTATGTTCCAGAGAAGAGGAGATAGGACACCACCTTGCGGAGTTCCTCTAACTACTCGCCTCCTAATGGTGGATTCCCCCATATCCGCATTAATAATCCTGCCTTCTAGCATCTGATTTATTAATCTTCCGAAGGGGTCTTCCACACCTAGGAAAGACAGTCCTTCCCGAACTGCCTCCGTCCTGACGTTGTCAAAGGCGCCCTCTATATCGAGGAAGGCTACCATACAGTACTCTTTCGAGTGGATTGATTTCTCAATTGTTCGCATCAGGGAATGCAGAGCCGTGTCCACAGATCTCCCTTTCCAGTACGCATGTTGAGAAGTCGCCCACTTACTGGGTTTTATTTTTGTACGTATATGTACACATCGATCAATCTTTCCAATGTAATCAACCTCAAACTCAATGCCCAATTCATTAATCAAACCAGCATATATAAGAAATTCGTAAATATTTATGTAACCAGGTGTTTTCGGTCAATTCGTATGGTAGATACCACCTTCTTGACGTACAGTATCCAAAAGCTTTTCAAATCTCCGCCTTGACCAAAGAAACAGATTAGCGAAACAAATTCCAAATCGGACAAGCCGTTCTCGAGATACCGTGTGTACAGACGTCCAAACAGGCGGACGGCATTTTTTTTTTTTTGCTTTTTCAGACTCAGGGGTTTTCAAAACGTCGAGAAAAGTGGTTTTGGGCCAGCCAAATGTTTCGTCATTTTTGACAGGATTTCAATACTTTGGTCTTTTTAGACCGAAGTAACAGGTTTTTGATAGTAGCTATAATATTAACAAACTACATAAACATTTTGTATATTTGTCTATAATAATCCGTAAAGAGATAGGGAATAGTAGGCCTGAGAACGTTTAAAAAATCTTTTCTACATGTAGGCGATTACAAAACTTTTAAATGCGATCGACGAGACATCTGGAACTTCATCGATTACTTATTTTTTTCGTATTGTATATGTATTTCTACTATACGTAGAGAAGACCTAATAGAAATTAAATTGCCCAATAGAAATTATTTGATATTTCTTATGATTGCGCAACAACGGTATCTCATAAAAATTTTGTGCTAAAAAATCTCGAAACTAAAAAAAATCTTTCTCTTAAAAAAAATGAAGAGCAAAGAGCGAAATGCCCTCCCGTTTTAAACTTTGGTTTATCAGAATATTTTTAATAATTTCTTTTGAGGGTCCTGAGTTCTAAAGCCCGTGCCTGATGTCGCCAACCAGATTTTTTTATTTGGTTTGGTAACACTCAAATATATAGCTTAACGCCGAGAGCTTGGCCCAAATAAGTCGATTTTTTGTTCTGATCGTTGCATTAAATAAACATAACCGAATTGTTTTCTACCACAAGAAATGAACATCGAAAACCAAAGTAGCATATTAATTTTGTACATGTTTGGGAGATAACATTGCGCCATTAAATTAATTTATCGGTAAAACTGAACCAAAACTTTATTTTTCAATACATTATCACTTATAACACTTTATTCCACTTGTTCACTTATAATATCACTCATCAAGCCGGTTGTGTTTATGTACCATAATTTAGTATGTGTATGTTTCGTTACATCAAAAATGTTGATTTGTGTGTTAAACTGTAATGACGATATATGCTGCGTTTAATTAATTTGATCATGAACGTCACAATATCTTTGACGGTTTTATGTAGATAAATATTGTACTTAATATCGTATACAATATAGGCCTGCAAAATTTTAATCATTAAAAATTTATTATAATCGGTTTATAATTGCTGATAACAGTTGATTATAATCGCGGTTGATAAATTTCAAATATGACATTTGTCAGTCTTATCAGTTACTACTAAATAAATATAACGATCTCAATAAATGGTCTATACAATATTTATGCGATTTTTATGTCATTAAAACTAGTTCTCGTACATATTAGATAATACGGCGAGTGCTCATATACGTCATATTAGTAATCTAGATTCTTTATTGTACTCGTATATGTACTCGTATTTTATATTTGCTTGCCTTAAATCTTCAGTATCAACTATACACATATAACGTATTATAAATTAGAAAGACTTTAATTTATGTTTTCATTCTTTTATATTTACACTGTTCTTATTCATATCTTTCGAGTTATTGTGTTCAGCCTCATTGAGGTGTTTTATTTCAATTTCCTCAGAATCGACCACTTTTTTCTTATTTTTTCGATTCATGCGTATACATGGCCATAATAGTGATTCATCGACCGTTTCTTGACCACCGGTCATAATACTAACAATATTGCCAATTATTAAAACAACTATGGCCCCAATTAAAGAATAATACATGAAACCCAGTCGGAATATATATGGCACTTTCGAATTATCAAAATTTTCAAAATAAATATGAGTATCAGAGTTTGGTGTTCCAATGAATTTGGTTGAGTTGTGCCAATCTGTAAATCCAATTGCATCACATGTATCGGTGTGGAACGGTAGTGTTTCATACTGCAATTCTTTTCTTCCAATGTAATATTGTGCACCACCGGCTAGAATGATTACAGTAACCAAAGAGCAAATGGATCCCCAGAATGCGCCCTGAAAATTAAGAAAATTAATAAAATATTTATTTTACATTCAAAAGTTTGATTAAAACGTACAATTTTGTTAGCCCTGGGGAACGCCATTCCCAAAGTAAATAATCCAAGTATTGTACCAGCTGTTACACCACCAATAGTCATCGCGAGACTAAATATATTTCCTAGTTGTTCGACAACGTACACCAATCCTATGCTAAGAATACCCAGCGTCAAGACAATCAGCTTCATCATATTACTTGCCGTCTTCTCAGACACATTTGGTAGCATTGGTTTTAAAAAATCACCATAAACTGCACCCGATAAACTATTTAGCGATGAAGATAGGGTAGATAAAGCAGCTGAAAATACACCAGCAACAAAAATTCCTGGTAGACCGGGAATATGCCTGGCCACGTCCATTACAAAATAGGGGAATATTTGATCTGGTTTCTCGACAACTCCAATTGTTACGGGATCACAAGAAGAATATTTTGCATAAATTAATAGGCCACAGTATACCGCAGCCAACTTCATGAAAATGTGACTCACACCAAAATACCAAACTACTTTAAGTGAATCTTTAAATGTGGGAACTGATAAATATCTTTGCATACATTCTGGTGTCACGCCAATAATTGAAATCCAATACGATGTCATTCCAACAGTTATACCCCAAAATGTAGAACGACTGGTGGGATCCGGATCCAAACTGAAATGATGAAAATATAATTGCGCACAGTTTTATTATTCAAAAAAAAAACTACTCAAATTTCAAAATATCCACATACTTGAACCATATGAGACGTCCACCTTTTTCATTGAGTTCGAATATTTTTTCTATTCCACCAACCGCGTATGTTCCCAAAACCATTACAATTATTACACCACCAAGCAAGGAAATAAATTGTAGCGTGTCTGTCCAAACCACTGCCCGAAGGCCACCAAATGTTGTATAAAATATACAAATCACTGACATCACCGGTGTAATTACATGCAAATTTACACCAGTCACTTGGCTAAATGCAATCGCCGGTGCATATACTAATACAGGCAACGACATAAACGTTGCAAATGAATACATTCCACTTGCCAATGAACGTGAACGACGATCAAATCTTCGATCTAGATATGTAAACATTGTAGTCGCTTGAAGTTCATAAAACACAGGTAAATATAAAAATGCAATGGTCAACATTACAATTACGCCGGATATTGAAGCGGCCCAATATTGTATACCGTAGCGAAACATTTCGGATGGAACCCCCAATATTGTAATAGCTGATATATGGCTGAAAATTGTAAATTTGAAAGTTTTCTTAAATACTTGATAGCAATAATATATGTACGTATGTATGTATGTATCTGTCAAACCAAACAAAGCATAAAATATAATCTCGCATCTAATTAGGAAATGATCTATTTGAATGAAGAGGCAACATACAAACATATATTCGTATAAGAATCTGTTTATTAAAACTTATTCATTGATTCATGAATGTTGTTCATCTCGAAACGATTTTGAGCGTAACACATAATCCAGTATATAGAGCCAAAGGTCAAGGTTTTAAAAAAAAATTTTTTTTTATTATTTTGTACTTACGTCGCCGTTAGTGACAAAGCAACCGGGATTATACTCATGGTTTTACTGCCCATTAAATATTCATCGGTATTGTCTTGTTTTCGTTTCGATATAAATCCAAAATATATCCCGATAACAACGGAGACGGCAAGTATCCCGCCAAAAAAAACATAATCGATTACGCCAAAATATAATCTACTTTCTCGCAACGATTGCAATGGGGTATCCATTATACCGGAGACACTTTTTAAATTTATAACACCCGCACTTTTAATTATAAAACTTTGCAACTATTTATGTCTTCCTCGTCGGCGCACTGGCAAAGAACTGACGGAGCTTTTTATTTATTTATTTATTTTTTTTTAATTTACAAAGAATTCAAGTTTTACTTTTCAAGATTGTTGAGATAAGAAGTGTTTTTATTTTTTTTGTTTAATTTTATGTTTTGTTTTGGATTTACGGAGAATTTGTAGAGCATAAACCATGCTGGATTTCATATGTTTTTGTTTTGATACAAAATTTATTCGAGTTTTCTGTTCAATTCCACATTTACTTACGTTAACAAATTAACGAAGCATTTTATTCATCAAAACTCAAAATTTAAATCTGAATCATAAATTACAGTAAATTATCAAGTCTGCGCGCAGTAAAGTTTACAAAGAGATTAGCGCGACGATCTTGTCTAATTCTTGATAAAATTACTCCAAAAAAACAAAAATGTTAGTACTTGGTAAATAATGTATGTTAATGGCGATCAGGCGTTCGATAGATCGAATCGTTTTATAAACGCTAGACGAGGCTTGGCTGCGGCTTAATTATAAAAGACAAACTTAGATCTTAAATGAAGATCCGTAATCTTGTTTGGTTCAGAGATTGCAAATACAGAAAGGGTGGAGTGAAAAAAAGGAAATGCTTTTACATGAATTTTTCAAGAATTTTACTTGATAACTTATCAAGTATTTACTTTTTGGATATGAAATTTGAAAGTCAAGGTAACACAATTCTTAGAAGTAAAAAAATCAATTAAATTCGTCTACTAATAAGAATTTTTTTGAAAAAATTTATGCAAAAGCATTTAATTTTTATTCACTTCACATGTTTTTATGCCCTGAGGGCAAGCAAATTAACTCGTGTCGGCAAAATGAAATCATACAAGTTATGACGCATTTTATTTTTTAAATTCATCTTATTTTGCATTAATTAGTGCGCCGTACTATACGCTGGAATTTCCATTCAAAAGTATTCACTATATGATGTAAAAATTGTCAACCTTTGCAACTTACACGAGGAATGTAAAACATGTTGATATCAATTAATCAATCTGTAATATTATTACAGGGTATTTCGAACTAAACGATATTAGAATTCTGCATTTCGAAGTCTAATTCAACCATGTTGGCGTGGTTCAACCAGAAAGCGAGAACGCAAACAGATTTGGGGAGTTCACCAAATTAAAGAAACTTTTCACACTAATTTCGAAGAGATAAACCATTCGTCGAGAGTAAGAAACAGTTAAACCATCGCAAGCAACACGAAGCGCAGTTGCTTTTTCCTTAACGTTAAACAATGGCAAAAGAAGAAAATCATGAGTTTGACGTGCCGCAAATAAATCGACAAGGTATGGCAAACAATAGAATCACTGATGATTTAAAACAATTGAGAATCCACCGGATGTTAAGTTCACACATTGGCAACCATAACATGGTTAAATTTGTGATAA
Organism: Tipula vernalis; assembly: GCA_958295665.1. Taxonomy (NCBI): domain Eukaryota; kingdom Metazoa; phylum Arthropoda; class Insecta; order Diptera; family Tipulidae; genus Tipula; species Tipula vernalis. Next base: position 130,682,732 of record OY282558.1, on the reverse strand, counting down.
AACGAGCGACCTCTACCGGACTCGGAGCTTTGCAAAATCCTTTATAAAATCACATCCTTGATTTTTTCTAGGAAAAATTGTAGCATTCATTTGCTCCTCCTGTATGCCAGAAACATAAGCGATTTCTAAAATAACAATTCTCCGCTGCAACAAACTATTCTGACGGGTGAGAAAATTTATACTATAGTGAAAAAAATGCGTAAGCCGCCGATAGTTCAAGATCAGCAATAGGTTAGGTTAGGTTAGGTTGGAGTGGCTGCTTATGCACACTTAGACCGGTGACGGCCCGTTGTGATACCACAGAATATATCCCCTTTACCCCTATTGGAACCATTTCGAGCTACTTATGTAGTGTAAGACGTCCCGCACTTTAATGTTTTCGAGATCCGAGAGGCAGTCCATCCTGAACTTACCCAACTATTTGTGGCTTCTGAGTGCCAATGCTGGACACGAGCAGAGGAAGTAGACCAACGTCTCTTCCTCCTCTTCGTCCAAGCAGCTTCTGCAGAAGTCATTTGCCTCCAGACCCAGCCTTCTTGTATGTTCTCCAAAAAGGCAGTGTCCCGTGAGAATTCCTATGACCGTTCTAAATTCACGTCTGCGTAGGGATATTAATGCCCTAGTGCGCCCAGTCCAGCTTTGGCCAAACTTCGCTTGCCACTCTACAGGTGAGGGTGTTAGACCACCTTTCCCCTGCTGAGGATAGCGCCTGCTTCCCAAGTGGTTGTCTCAGCGCTGTGATAGGCCTCCCCAGACTTTCCCTTTCCGGTTGCAGCTGGAGAGTCGTACCATGCCTAGCAAGTTCAACCGCCCTGCAGTTCCCCATGACGCCCGAGTGACCTGGGACCCGGATTACTTGGATATTGAAATGCTCACCCATCTCATTTAGAGATGAGTGACAACTCAACGCCACCCGTGACGCCAAAGATACCGATTCTAACGACCGGATCGCTGCTTGACTGTCCACATAGATTGCGATATCATCTGAGGATACCACATTATGCTTCAACCATGTCATGACCTCCTCAATCGCTACGACTTCAGCTTGGTATACGCTGCAGTAATCAGGGAGACGAATAGAAATGTTTACATTTAATTTGTCACAGAATACTCCAGCTCCCACTTTGCCGTCTAGCTTGGAGCCGTCTGTGAAGAGTTGTAACGCTTGGATTTACGATAACGGTCTATCCCTCCAGGATTCCCTTGAAGGGAAGGAGGTCCGAAATCGCTTCTCGAAGCGTAGAGTAGGTTTAATTTAGTCAAGATTCGCCAGCTCATCTTTCAACGATCTAACGATAGTAGAGTGTCCTGTACTAAGACACCTCCACTGAGAGACGGCTGCAAGTCATACAGCCATATTTACCGCCATCTGTTTGCCAAAAATGTTGACCAGAAGAAGGTGCAACATAACCTCTAAGGCACTTGTCGGTGCGACCTCAAGGCCCCGCTAACAAGCATACAGGCCATTCTTTGCACCCTCTCAATCCTACTTTTATAAGTTACCTTGTCCAGAGCTGGCCACCAAACACCCATCCCGTACATGAGTACAGGTCTCACTACAGCGGTGTAGAGCCAGTGTACCAATGGCGTCCCTACAGGAGGACAAAGCTATAGTACTATAGTACTAAAGCTACGTAGCTTTGTTTATTCTCTTCAACATATTGGGCCTCCAACTAAGCTTACTGTCCAAGATAATGCCCAGATATCTAGTACTATCAGTAAAAGCAAGTCTCATGTCATTCAAGGTAGGAGGGACAACTACCGGGATTTTGTATTTCTTAGTGAAGAGTATCAGCTCTGTCTTGGACGGGTTAATACCAAGTCCAAATTTGCCAGCCCATTTCGTAACGATGGTAAGCGCATTCTGCATTACGTCTACAATCGTGCCCAGGAATTTCCCGGTAACAGCTAAAGCTACGTCGTCTGCGTAAGCGGTAACTTCAATACCCTCTTTCTCCAATTCTAGTAGTAACCCGTTTACCACTAGGTTACAGAGAAGAGGGGACAGAACCTCCATCCCCCTGCGGGGTTCCCCTAGTTACTCGCCTCTTGATGGTGGAGTCCCCCATCTTCGAGCTAACAATCCTGCTTCCCAGCATATAATTGATTAACCTACTCAGAGGAACGTCCACCTCCAAAAATGACAATCCCTCCTTGATTCCCTCCGCTTTCACATTATTAAAAGCGCCCTCTATATCCAGGAAGGCCATCAAACAGAATTCCTTCGCATTAATCGATTTCTCAATCGTACACACCAAGGCGTGCAGAGCAGTGTCCACAGATCTACCCTTTGTGTACGCATGCTGAGACGGTGTCCACTTCCTGGCACATATTTTATCTCTAATGTATACATCCAGCAGCCTTTCAAAGGTTTTCAAAAGAAAGGATGATAGAGTTATTGGTCTTAGGTCCTTAGGATAGATATGCGAGCTTTTCCCCGCTTTCGGTATAAATACCATATTGACCTCCGTCCAGTACCTAGAAATATAGCTCAGCTTCAAACACCCTTTGAATATAGCTTCCAGGTAAGGAAGAATAATTACTGAGTTGTTTTAAGTTCCGCTGGTATAATTTGATCCGGACCAGCCGATTTAAATGGTTTAAAACCCCTCAGTGCCTATTGCGGACGGTGAGACTTTACCGCAGCCCACGTTACCGACCCAGTGCTAAATCAAGAATTGTGAGCAACAAGTATTGTGATAGTGAGCAACAAGTTTATAATTTAAAGGAAACCGTAGTAGCTGAAATTAGGCGTACGGTTTTGTCTGGTTTTTATTAGTTGTCAGCGAGTAAAAATGGGAATTTGAGAAGTCTTACAAAGAAGACACATTTAGAAAATTTGAACCGGCGAAAACTAATTAAATTTTCAACGTTTTAGTTTAATAAATATATATAGACCGTCAAGTGGTTTGAGTTATTGTATTTATTATACGTTCGAAAGATTAGTTGGTCGCTTTAGAGTTCACATTTCTACAAATTGAAAATTTAATTATTTTATAATCAATCAAGGGATTGAAAGTGAGAGTGAATAATTCGAAGAAATATTTGAGCTTCTTCGACAAAGGTTCGCGCAAGACAAACGGTTACGAAATTTGGCCGGAAATAAGTGTGCCTCATTAGAAACTGCTGTCTAAATCGTGGTATTTCCGGGAAACCACGAATTGTGAATAGAAGTGACTAAAAAGCCGTCGCATGAGCACGAGAAATCTGAGATCAAGGAAAAAGTTAGGCGAAACCAACAACGAAGCGGTTGAGAACCAGATAGCTCGAAGACCACAAAATAAATTCCAACCGGGAATGTCTCACAACGAGGATCAACAAAATTTTAACGAAACCGTGCACCCGAAGAGTGGATTAATGTCACGGGAACCACAAAATTCATCAACTCAGAGGTCTTTCGAGTACTGGACAAAAGGAGCAGTAGTTTTCCAAGTCTGCGAACAAGCCGACAAATACACCAAGGCATACTGTCAAATATGTTTTGGGGTATTCCATTTAAAGTGCTCAAGTAACCACAAATACGAGGACATCAACAGTGGTAAATGGTACTGTGACCAGTGTACCATTATCAACAGAGAAACGGAAGGAACCGTGGAGAATAATGACATGGAATCCTGCATTAGGACCACGAAGTCGACGCAATCAAAGAGTAAGCGTTTACCAATTGGAACAACAGACATCTTGACCGAGTCACAGACGTCAAGGATTAGTGCACGAGATCAGTTGAAGCTGCTCGATGAGGAGAGCAAGATGGCTGAGCGAGAATTCGCGGTGGAAAAAGAATTCCTTGCGAAACAGAAGAAGATATTGCAACAGCGACGTGAATTATTAAGTAACGGAAGCCAGAGGGGTACGAGTTTAACTTCGGTATCTTTAGGAAGGAGAAGAACCAGCACCGAGAACTGGGTGGACAAGCATGCTAATCAAGTACACTTTGAGTCAGTACCAGCCTCGGAGATATTTCAGCCACCAGCTATGACCACGGAGCAATCAACACGCATGCATCCAAACACGCGCTCACGAGTCGAAATAGGTAATGTGGCGCATCATGTATTTGATCCCTCGCTGTCCTGGCTACAACCAAGCGCCACAGAACAACAGTTCTTAGACAGTACTGTGGCCGGTAACCCATCAATGGCCCGTAATTTCAACCTGACTAAAAGTCAATTGCAAGCACGGATGGTGATCCCGAAGGAGCTTCCGCCGTTTTCAGGTGACCCTAAGTACTGGCCACAGTTTATAACCGCCTTTATAAATTCCACACAACAATGCGGGTTCACCGAAGAAGAAAATATAGCAAGACTAAACAAATGCCTAAAGGGGGATGCCTATAACGCCGTAAGAACGGACTTGCTTTTGCCAAGCTCTCTATCTACTGCTATGAGTACATTGAGAATGCTCTATGGACGTCCTGAACTAGTCTTTAACTCGGCTATGGAGCAAATAAAGCAAACACCAGCCGTGACGCTCGGAAAATTAGAAACCATTGTCGCATTTTCAATGAGGGTAAAAGCGTTTTGCGACATTGTGAAGACGGCAAAGATGCACTCGTACCTGAACAACCCTACACTATTATCTGAGATGGTAGATAAGTTACCGGCTATGTTAAAGATGGAATGGGGCCGTCATAGGAGACTCGCAGAACTCGAAAATCCTGTAGTCAGTATCGAGGTGTTTAACGTGTGGCTACGAGGAAATGCTGAAACGGCGAGTTGCTTGTCTAGCGAACCAGCAAGAGCAGCTACACCGATAATGTCGATCCGAAAGGCGACAAAAACGGAAGCATTCCACGGAGCTCACGAGGCAATGACACCAAAGAGCAGCGCCAATAGTGCAATTCGAGGAGTAAGCTGTCGAGTATGCAAATCTCTGGACCACTTGCCAAACAAATGTCAGGAATTTACATCATTACCGGTCGTCAGGCGTTGGAATGTAGTGCGCCGAAGGAATCTATGCGTAGGCTGTTTGGGAAATCATTGGCTCCGCGACTGCAAAATAAAATCAAAATGCGGAATAGATGGATGCGATCAACCGCACCATATGCTGTTGCATTCGCCGCCAAACAGAATAAACTCTATTGTGGTAGAACCGAACCCTTGTAGAAAAACCTCTCCAGAAACATATAACAACGCGCAATCGACGAGTGTAGAAGCGGTTGGTACAAACATGACGAAGCCAACGCAAGCGATAAGTCGAGCTACTACTCAACAGCGAATCAATATGCACTGCCGCACGAAATTGTATGCATTTTACCAGATACTTCCGGTGGTGTTGTACGGGAGAGGCGAGCGAACGGTGTCCACATATGCATTTCTAGATGGTGGATCCACGGCAACACTTTTAGAACGTGATTTAGCCGACGAATTAGGTCTCGAAGGGGTGCCTGGAAAATTAATTCTTAAATGGACCAACGAAATTACCCGGGATGAGGAACACAGCTGCAAGGTGAGATTACATATTGCTGGGCAAGATCTGGGCAACCGATATGAAGTCCAGGAGGTTAGGACGACGGAGCAGCTATGCTTGCCAATGCAGTCAATCGAACGAGAATTGCTGGAAAAGTTCAGGCATTTAAGAAACCTTGGTATTGCGACATACACAGATGTGCAACCACGTATATTAATAGGTTTAGATCACTATCAACTGCTGGTTCCGCTAAATACAGTTAGTGGAGCTTGGGAGGATCCAGTAGCGATACTTACGCGCATTGGATGGACGCTACAGGGCGGAGCGCGCGGAAATATATACAATTCAGTGTCACTGAATCATCACAAAGTGGCAGACCAAAATCTACACGAGTATGTGAAAAGTTTCTTTGCATTGGAAAGCCTAGGTGTGAAAGTTCCCGAACGGGAGGTGGAATCCCACGACGACGCTAGAGCAAGAAAAATGCTTTTGGATACGGTGCGAAGGACTAACGAGGACCGGTACGAAGCCGGATTACTATGGAGAAGCGATGATATCAAGTTTCCAGTCTCAAGACAAATGGCCATGCATCGATTTCTGAGCTTCGAAAGGAAGCTATCAAAAGATCCAGAAGCAGCCAAAAACGTCAATGCACAGATCGTTGAATATAAAGATAAGGGTTGGCTGAAGAAGTTGTCCGCTCAAGAGGCACGAACGCAAGGAGACAGAACATGGTACTTGCCCATTTTTGCGGTTACAAATCCCAACAAGCCGGGTAAGACGAGACTCGTGTGGGATGCCGCGGCAACAGTCAATGGGATTTCATTAAATTCAAATCTATTGACGGGTCCTGATCTATTGGCAAATCTCGTAGCCGTGCTGTTCAAATTTCGAGAACACAAATATGCCATCAGTGGCGATATACGGCAAATGTTTCACCAGATTAGAATCAAGCGAGACGACCAAGACGCTCAGCGATGCCTATGGAGAGATCGTCCACATGAGGATGTCTCTACGTACCAGATGACTGTAATGACGTTTGGAGCATCCTGTTCACCATCTACAGCCCAGTATGTAAAGAATCTGAACGCAGAAACGTATCGAGAACAGAAACCACGAGCTTATGAAGCAATTAAACATCGACACTATGTGGATGACTATCTTGATAGTTTCGAAACAATCGAAGAATGTGTTGAAGTCACGCGCCAAGTAATTGATGTTCATCGAAAAGGAGGTTTCGATCTGCGAGGTTGTATTTCAAATTCGCCGCAGGTGTTGAAATTAATAAACCCCATTCCGACTGAAACTGAAACGATGTTAGGCGATAGCGATGCCAGCACTAAGGTCCTCGGCTTGTTATGGTGCACGAGCGACGACACGCTTCGGTTCCGCGTTAATAAGCAGCAAATAGGGATAGAAGTTTTACGAGGAGAAAAGATACCGACCAAGCGGCTTGTCTTGCGTATCGTAATGATGGTCTTCGATCCACTTGGGCTGATCGGATTCTTTATTGTTCAAGGCAAGTTAATTCTAAAGGAGATCTGGCGAACCGGAGTAGATTGGGATCAACAGATTAAGCCGGAGCAGATAAGGAAGTGGAAAGACTGGATTCAAGCATTGTCAATCATCGAAAATATTCGCTTGCCAAGATGTTATTTCTCCGACCATGAAATCTACACGTACGAGTTACATACGTTTGTGGACGCGAGTGAACATGCAGCAGCAGCAGTCGTGTACCTAATTAAACAACGGGATGATTTACAGGAGGTAGCGTTCGTCACTTCGAAAACGAAGATCGCGCCCAATAAAGCTATCTCAATTCCCCGGATGGAGTTGCAAGCAGCAGTACTTGGAGCTCGACTCGCCAACACTGTAAAGAAACAACAAGCGCTAATAATCACCAAAAGCACTTATTGGTCTGACAGTCGCAACGTGTTATGCTGGATTAGATCGCCTCGGTCGTTTAAACCTTTCGTGGCTCACCGGATTGGGGAAATCCTGGAGTCGACGAACTCTCACGACTGGAGATGGGTTCCGACAGCCAGCAATATTGCAGACGAAGCCACCAAGTGGAAGCTGACTAGCCGATTTTGTATACCTGAGAGGTGGTACGAGGGACCGGTTTTTCTTCATAGACCGCGTAACGAATGGCCTAAGGAACGAGATGACGAGCCAAATCCTGATGATGAAGAGCAGGAAGTACGTTGTCTGCATATCGTCGCTACAGCGAAACCAGATGATCTAACACCCAATTTCGAGCGGTTTTCGATGCTTGGGAAGCTAATTAGAACACAAGTCTGGGTGCTACGGTTCTTCTACCATAAAAACCATTTGGGCAGAATATCACCGCACGAACTGGACGATGCTCTTACGTACCTGATTCGAAGCGTACAAATAGATAATTTTCACAATGACGTAAAAGCTCTGAAAGAAGGCCGGAAATTACAGAGCAACAGTAAATTGCGAAAGTTGTCTCCATTTATTGATTCCCAATTCATCATCAGGATGAAGAGCAGACTGCATGATGCGGAGTACCTCACGTATGAGCAACGATGCCCGATTATACTTCCAAGGAAACACAAATTTACGGAGCTATTAATCGCAAGTTTCCACCAGCAAATGTACCACCAAAACCATGCTACAGTTTTAAATGAGATCAAACAGCGATACCACATACCCCGATTGAGAAGTTGCCTTAAAAATGTGCGAGCGAAGTGTGGACGATGTCGTATAGTAGATGCCAGACCGGAGGTACCAGAAATGGCAGGTTTACCGAGGTCGCGAATGGCAGCTGGGATGCGCCCATTTACGTTTGTTGGCGTAGACTATTTCGGCCCAATGACTGTCAAACATGGCAGACGTATCGAGAAGAAGTGGGGTGCAATTTTTACATGTTTGACTACAAGAGCTATACATCTAGAATTAGCCTCAGCTCTGTCCACGGATGCATTTATTCTGGTTCTTCGAGCGTTTATAGGAAGAAGAGGAATGCCCGTTGAAATATACAGTGACAACGGGACGAACTTCCGAGGTGCAGAAGCACAATTGCGAAAGATCCTGCAGAATGTCAGCAAGGAGGCGCAGGATCAGTTTGCCCATATTAATTGGAAATTTAATCCACCGGCCGCACCTCATATGGGAGGAGCTTGGGAGAGACTCATCAGGTCCGTCAAGAACGGACTTAACTACGCCTTGCCTAACAGAATTCCGTCAGAAGATCTGCTCCGTTGCTGTTTGATAGAAATCGAGTCCATGATTAATTCGCGGCCATTGACGTATGTCGAAACGGAGACAGATACTCTTGAAGCCCTTACACCGAATCATTTTCTGCTAGGTTCTTCAAGCGGAACGAAGGCTTTCGGTAAGTTTGACGATGAAATTAATATGTTGCGTGCTGAGTGGAAACGCCAACAAGCAATTACATGTAAATTCTGGAGCCGGTGGATCTCTGAATATCTCCCGACAATCTCGCAAAGGACACGCTGGTACGAGAAAACCATACCACTGCAGGAAGGAGACGTCGTAGCCGTGGTACAAACTGAAACACCTTATACATGGCAGCTAGGCCGTATTGAAACCATAATTAAAAGCGCCGACGGAAATGTCCGACAAGCCGACGTAAGAACAGCTTCAGAAATACTAAGGAGGCCCGCGTCCAAGTTAGCCGTCCTAGTAAGGGAACCGAGGGAATTGAGTGATCCTGTGGGACACTCAACTGGGGGGAGTATTGCGGACGGTGAGACTTTACCGCAGCCCACGTTACCGACCCAGTGCTAAATCAAGAATTGTGAGCAACAAGTATTGTGATAGTGAGCAACAAGTTTATAATTTAAAGGAAACCGTAGTAGCTGAAATTAGGCGTACGGTTTTGTCTGGTTTTTATTAGTTGTCAGCGAGAAAAAATGGGAATTTGAGAAGTCTTACAAAGAAGACACATTTAGAAAATTTGAACCGGCGAAAACTAATTAAATTTTCAACGTTTTAGTTTAATAAATATATATAGACCGTCAAGTGGTTTGAGTTATTGTATTTATTATACGTTCGAAAGATTAGTTGGTCGCTTTAGAGTTCACATTTCTACAGTGCCCATAGGATCCGTTTCCTTGTTACGATATCCTCTGTGAACACTGACAGTGCTTCCTGATGATTGCTATGCACCAACAGGTCTTCAAAGCTCCCTGGGAAGTGTGTCTCGAAGAGAAGCTCCAGAGATTCTCCACTACAAGCAGTCCAAGATCCGTCCGGTTTTATCAAAAAACTGGGACTAACTGTACTTTTGGAAAGAATCTTCCTAAGGCGGGAGGTTTCGGATACCTCTTCCATTTTATCAGAGAAGATTCTCCAAGACCTCCTTTGTGCCTTTCTTAATTCTTTCTTATAAATTCCGAGTTTTTCCTTATAGGAATCCCAATCCTGAGCCTCCCTTGTATTTTTGGCTCTATTAAATGCTGTCCTACAAGCCTTACGATAGGTTCCCAGTTCCTTGGACCACCATACTGGTTTTTGCCTACCTCTAGGCTTAACCAGTGGGCAGTCAGCACGAAAGGACCGGTTGCATGCGCTAGTAACGCTAGCCACCATGTCCTCCAGCTCCCCAACTGTCGTCGGGGACTCTAGAGCCCTCGACGGCAACAAATCCTCCAGTAATTCCCCATATATGCTCCAGTTGGTCCTTCTAGGATTCCTGAAGGCTTCCCGGGTAGCAGGGTGAATATCGAGGATATAGGTTAAATATCGATTATTAGAAAAGGAGTGTTCCTTATCCACCCTCCAATTTTTAACCATATGAAGAATATTATTTGAGGCAAGGGTCACGTCTAGAACCTCCCGCCTGTTACTAGTAATAAATGTGGGTTCCCGCCCAATATTACACACTGAAAGGTTAGTACTTATCAAATAATCAAAAAGTGACTCACCTCTTTCATTAATGTCCGTGCTTCCCCAGATAGTGTGATGCGCATTAGCATCAACTCCCAGTACCACACCTACCTTTGATTGTTCCGCTTCACGGATCAGCTCCTCCAGGTTATCCGGAGGAACCTCCTTCTTCCGGTCCATGTAGGCTGAAACTAGCCAGAATCTACAAGTGCCTACTTCCAGGCTAACTGCAGTAGTGTCACCATTGCTGTATTGAGAGAGCAGGAAAAGATTAATATTATTTTTCCTAAGAATACAAGATCTGATGTTTCCAGACTTACTAGAGGATATAATTTTGTACCCCTTGGTTCTGAGGCCACAGATCCTGTTGTTATTAATCCAAGGTTCTTGGATTAGTATCACATCCTCACCCGAACTAGCCAGCCTGAGGAGTACCGCTGCCGAAGCAGCCTTAGAATGGTGAAGGTTAATTTGAATTATCTTAACCATAACCTTTCAACCTTTACCTACCTCTATGGTATATTCCTCCTACCGCAGGAATATTATTTCTCGGTATTTTGGGATGCGCCGGATTCGCCCGTGTCGCTAATCATCATACCCTCTGTAGAGGACTTGTCAGTGCCCCCCCGTCTGGCCGGGCTGCCGACATCCTCCTCCATTGGTATACCAGCTCCTTCGCTTATGTGTTTCTCCCCATCTTCCAAATGAATCCTTGCCAGACCGAGGTCGCTGGATTCACTCTCCCCCCTACCCTCAGCTGCTCCCCATTCTGCTGGTACCCCCTTCAGGCCTGGGCGGGTTGTCACCATCCTCCGGTTGGCCTCCCGTACGCGCTTCCGCTCCATCGATTTTATAAACGTTGAGAGTAATTGACCCGAAGCCGAAGTCAATTAATCCCTTCGTTTTGTAAAGGAGGGTAAGGGAATCCTTATTTGTTACCATAATTGATAATTTCGAGCCCCTCTTCGCCTCCTCCTGCTTGACGATCTTCCAATTTCCGGTCGGAAGATTCGGGTTACTGGCCTGAATGATTTTCAAAGCATCGTCAGGGCTAGCCGGTTCGGATGGCAGCCAGACACGTGCCCTCGGCCTGCTGGGAATTTCCTCCCGGCTAACTGCCGTAGGCTTTGCGCCTGGCCACACCTCCCCTACTTTGGCTATAGCCTTTTTATATAGATCCATAGATCTAGAGTCCGAGCATGCAGTCATCTTCACACGCCCTTGATACCATCCCGCATCTCTGCAGGATAGGGGTGGTCCCGGATTTTCTCCCAGGACCTTTAAAAGGACGAGGTTGTTTGCATTATATACCAACCTCCATTTTTCCGTCGTGATGCTCCCATCTTCTTGACTTTCGTCAATTACGGCTAGCATCAACACATGCTCCCTCAGGACATCGCTGAACAGCTTTGTCCCTGAGTTAGAGCTCGGCTTCGTGTCAGTCAGCAACTTGGCCCTCTTGCTGTCAACTACTTCCACCTCGTCCTAGGACCGCTGTCTTTTCGACACATGGTCCCTTTCCGAGCTTCCGCAGCCCACAGTGCTCCTTGCCCAAGTTACTGATGTTCTTTGCTCTTCCGTGAACTGCCTCTCGGGGGTCGCAGCCCACTTCTCGAGAATTCGGAATGCCGAGCGGCGATTTCTGTTTTGCCTTTTCGCCGGAGGAATGTCTCTCGTCCCACTCCCCTGTGCTGAGTTGATACCGCTAACTCCCGGGACTCGTGCCCTAGAGTCAACCACCTTTGCAACCTTAGAGGCCCAAGATCAGCAATAAATACGATTATATTCCACATATACCAACCCAACAATGCACGACATATTTAGTCCTGAGCCACCATTTTGGTGGAATGAATAAACGCCTGTAAAATTAAACTCCAAGGTCTTTAAGCCTTTTTGTTGTGGGCTTTAATGCCAATTGCGTAATAAAAATGGATCCAAATAATTTTACTACGCCATGACACAATCCCCAAATTTACTTTTTTCTAGACTCTGGAAAAAAAATTGAGAGCAAAATCTCGAAAAAAAAATTTAACTCGTTTCATACCTTTAGATGAGGGGGTGGCATCCCCAAACCCGCGTACTGTCTACTTTATTTATTTATGATTTACAGTAAATATACAATCGGTAAGCAAACATAGACAAAAATTTAAACAACTCATTTCTAAACGAATTTCTTGTCATGTTAACATCGAAAACATCGTAAACCGAATTAAAAAGTCGCGAAATTCTCAAGACTGGTTCTGAAAGTGAAAAATTGGTGGTCTAGGTGTAAAGCTACCTGGAGGAATCAAGTTGATACTTGTTATCAGCTATAAGTATCTTGCAGCTTCCACAGGTGCTCGTGTTAACTCCCCGCGGTGATCAGCGGGCAACAAACTCATCGTTGTTTTTGACTGGTTGGGTTAGGCTAAAACACGGCGCTAGACAACTGGGCTATGTTAAGGTGTCAATCGTACCGTACTGTAGAACCAACCTGGCTGGGGTCCAGTCTAAAAACTAGCTCAGTTTCCTAGGATACCTGGCGCCCTCCGGATGATTACCTGTGCATCACGGATCTCTGCACAGGTGGACATTTTTTTCCGGCTACTCGTGGGATCAATTTGGATGATTCGAATAAAAACAATAAAGAGGCTGGGACTCTTAAAAACCCGGAAACTGCGCCTGGAGGGACATTGGCTTCTAAGCCCAGTCCTGCGACAGCCAAGATATGAAGCGTGACATAAGCAAAAATATTACTGGTCGCTCTAACAAAACAAGTTAAGGAGAACATAAGCTCGTATAAAGCTGGCCCCTCTAACTTTTTGGAAAAGGACCAAGGTTCTAACATAACTGGTCCCGGGGTATAAAATTATCAGACCCAAAGGAGGGCATGGAAAATGTTAATGGTAAGATGGTGACTAGAACTCGACAGAGAAAAAAGACAGAGATCTCAGGAGAAATCACCTAAAGATACAAAAGGTCGAGGTTTCAGGAGACTGTAACCAGCCCTTTCAGCGAGGTTCTTAAAGACTAGCTGGTTGTTGCGGTGATAGACAAGACACAGGAGAATGGGTGTATTGCTCCCGTCAATTAGGGAGGTAGAGATGGCTCTAGGTGCCACCTTCCTGAAGGTAATGCGTAAGACCCGCGGCCGGCTCCGATCTTTAGTTATGGAGGATGGAACCGGAAACATGTCATGTTGACAGCCTGTGCCTATCAAAGATCATCCTATCTATACAGGACGACGGTAGGGAGCCTGGGGGAGGTCTGACCTGGATCCAGGGAGGTTGCGGCAAGGGAGGATATTCCTCTGTCAGCGTGATTCCTCTGAGAGCTCTCAGCTCAAGAGACAGAATCACCTAAAGATACAAAAGGTCGAGGTTTCAGGAGACTGTAACCAGCCCTTTCAACGAGGTTCTTAAGGACTGGCTGGTTGTTGCGGTGATAGACAAGGCGCAGGAGGATGGGAGTATTGCTCCCATCAATTGGGGAAGTAGAGATAGCTCATTACGAATCATTACTGTAGAAGCTGGTTGGTCGTGACTTTTGAGTCAGTTGGTCATGTTATTTTTATTTTTCCTTAAAAATAATTATTTTAGGAAAATTGTATTTTTTTTATTATATTGTGCAAAATAGTTATAATACTAAATTAACCATAACTTGGAAACCTGTCATCACTGATACCAGAAGTTCCTAATTGGGCTATTAAAACAACATTTACGTCCAAGGATTAAAATAGAGGCTATTCGAGTTGAGCGACTACGTTGTAATCTTAGCTGAATATAGGATAAAATATCCCTAAACCGCAGCCCTCACTTTAGCCTAACCTTCGACGCAGTGTTTACTGGTACCGAACGGAAGGCTTCCGCCTCGCACAAATTCGGAGCAGAAAATTTTCGTTTTTATTTTATGTTAAATATTGCTGTTTGTTTCTTTTGATATACTCCATTGTAAATGAGCTTTTGCTCAAAATAGAGTTTACCAAAAGCTGTTTAAATTAATCAGTTGTGGCGAATTGCACAATAATTTTTGGTTATGGTACGGAAAATGAAACGAATATTGAAATCAAGGACAGTTCATTGGGTCACTGTACTCTAGTAGATTTTATAGCATTAATTATTGTTGTAGTAATAAGTTAAAAAGACCGTAATAGATGAAAAATAATAAAGACAAAAATATAAAAAAACGGATGACGAAGAGATTTGAACGGAGGAAGAGATACGACGAAGGGGGAGTTGATTATTGAAATTGGTAGCGGAAAGTTACAAAAAAAAAATTAACTTTGATCTGGCTGGCTGTAAATAGAGATCATTTTATTTTTGATAAAAAAAATTATTAATAAATCTAATAAGTATAATAATAAGTGATAAATAATTTTTTTTTAGTGTATAATTTACCTAAGTTTAATAATTAACTGTATAAATTCAAATGATTACATGTGAATATGAACGGTGTAAAAGAACTGTGGCTGAATAAACGGTGTAATCTGTGCTATTTAATTGTCGCACGATCATATTAATATCCTAGAATGTGAGTTTTTTTGAGGATTGATCGGACAGTCGCGACAACTGCTAATATAAGTTAAATTAAAATAATTTATTAAAAACAAAAATTATACTAAAATTAATTGTGAATTGTGAACATTGGAAATAAGTCCGACGCCTGGTTTTATTGTTATTTGTGTTACAAGAAAAAACTGTGAATGGAAAACTTTATTTTACCATCCAACATAAGTCTCCTAACATGTGATATTTAGGGGTTAATATAAAAGTGTTAATATTAAAACAATTAAGAAACATTGGTGATCTGATAAGTGTTAAACCTGAAAATAATTGTGCCTAAGAAAAACATTAAAACATAAAAATAATATTAAATGAATTTAAACAACAAAAACAAAAACAATACTAAAATCTAATTAATACTTAAAGTTCTGGAAGTAAATATATACGCTACAAACAAACTGTAATTATTACAGGTCCAGGTATCAATTTTAATATTCTTTATATTTTCGTCAATCAAATGAATTAATTGTTCAAAACGATAACGAACATATTAACTACAAAAAAAAAAATCTCAACGAATTAAAATAGAAAAACACGATGGGGTTACAAAACATTCTACGTATGAGGTCATTTTCAAGAGTCATACTATCTCTTCGTTACCATTACCGTTTTTGCTTTATTGATTAACATTATCTTATTAGATGTTAAGTTTTTCCAATTTAAATTTTCAAATGTAAAAGAAAAATTTTAATTTTCTCAAATTATCATATACGTAATTTAAATTAAGTTTATTACATAATATAGGAAATTAAATTAAGGTTTTTTTTTTGGGTTAATTAATTCGTCGATTTCTAGTTTTTCTGTTATTGGTAAAATAAATTTTTAAATATAATCTTTATTTCTTTTTATTATAAATTTATAATTTTTTTTGTTATGAGTGAATTATTTTTGATTTCTACTTGGTTTCGGCGGTATGAATAATTAGTGCAATAGTGTTTCATTGGTGAGTAGCAGCGGCGTAAACTACATACAGTGCCCCAAATTTTTATTAATTTTATTTATTTATTATTATTATTTTTTTGTTCACTTCATTGTTTTCGACAGCAAATTCAAGCTCTTTCGTGGTCCCAGAAAGAACCACCCTAGCGACTGCAACCTAGCCGGCTGAAAAATGCTGTCTGGATTAACCACGGTTGAGTCTGCAACAGTCTTCCAGTTTCTCACATATAGCATAATTAGAAGATTGTTACACAGTGAATATATAAATAAAATAAATAAATGAACACGAGGAAGAAGCTGTACTCCACTTACTCTACACTTGTCCGTCTCGTCGGTGATCCAAAAGTTGTAGTTTTAATAAATTACAACGATCAGTATAAGGTGGGAGAATATATTGATGCACTTGCTCAGCATCAGGTAATCTACTTCTAAACGCTCTCAATCCAGATTGCAATGTTGTATAAAAAATATTGCTGAAATACTGGCGAGCATTAAACGGCCAACTTCAAAATTTAGCCAAGCCACATTGCAATCAATTTCACACAATCAGAAACACTATTAATTGGAGCAAATATTTTTTTATCATCTGCGTAAAGCAGACAATATGGCTTCCTTGAGCAACTCCTGAGGTAACACGAAATGAACGAGGGCTACATAAAATCATTAATTTTAATAAATTCGTAACGATCGGAAAGGCAGGCTTGAACTCACATGGTTTGGCCAGAAAAAGAAAGCCATAGAAAGCCATTGAAAATCTTTGTATACTATATCTACTTATTGCCTATGTTCTAGTCTACTATATAAATATCCACAAAAAGGGAGTAGATTCGATAGAATTACATCCGAGTTAATTAACGAAGTAGAAACTCTTAAGATAGAAAATGAGAAGCGAAATATTCTTTACAAGCAAAGGAACCTGAGGAACAGAATGCTTCAGAGTTCCGTAGGAAAAATGTTTTGCAAGCCAAGAAACCAGAGGAACAGTGAGCTAGAGAGTTCCACACTGACGAAGAAGAATTAAGAGAAGAAACTGACTGGATCCTAAAAAAAGGAAGACAGAATCTCCTCTAGAAATTGTAGCTTCAAACCGAACTCCAAAATCAGGTACATGAAATCAAAATCAGCAAAATATACCCGATCAGAAAAACCAGCCTACCAAAATTAAGGAAAAGGAACTATTCAATCATTAATGAAATCAGTGACTACAAAAGAATACAGAGTTGTAGCACTGAACAATAACATACGGAAAACCAATACAACAGATGTTGAAACTTATAAAGCCTTGGCTACAAAGCTGACAGATAAAGACAAGAAATGGTATACATATGAGGACAAAAATGATCCCCCAATCAAAGTGATGGCCAGAGGCAACATGTACAAGGCATGAAATATAATGGAAAACCTTAAGCATAAGGGCTTCAAAATAGAAAAAAACGTTACTGTTCAAGAGATCAAAATTAATAAAAGGGGCTTCCATTGCTTATGCTTACTTTTTATAGAAAAGAAAAAAAAATGGAAAAAAATTTCATTATTAAGACCTAACATGAAAGTTAGAATAGTAAGTTAAGAAAGTATTGCAAACGAGAGCCTATAATGAGAAATGTTTGAGGAAACATCTCGTCCAAGCTTGTACCGTCCAACTCTAACGCACATCATCTCGCTAAACAAACAAAAGGCCTACTAAACCGTGGGATGCCCAGTAATACGGCAATGTCGAAAAACCCAAAGGTTGAACTATCACAAACAAGTGCAATAGTAGGTTGAAAAACATACTCACCGATTGTCCAACAACGGGAAACAGTAAGTAACAACGCAAACGGCGAAGGCCCAATTCTTGAATTATTTTTTTAAAGAATATAGAGGCCTTAATGTTAAGGCTACTAAAACAAGAAAGAACCCTGGACGCTTTAGATAAGCAGTTAAACAAGCAAGAAACTGTGAATGAAATCACTTCGTTGATGTACTAATCTATCAAGATGAATATTACATTCAGAATCGCCAATTGCAATGCAAATAGGCTGTTCCAACAAATTTCAGAGTTAGAAATGTTAATGAATGCCATAATACCACGCCAGCCATCCAGCAGGAAAAGCGAGTGGAGGCTCAACCGTATTTGTGAAGGAAAACATCAGGGAAACAGCAAGGAGTAAAAATTGAAAAAGAAATTATGCAAGTAGCCACCATTAAAGTTCGATTAAATAATTAATAGGCAATCCATATATTGTTATAGCTTCATAATCGGGGATCGAGACTAACAAGCTATAAGGGTAAGGTAGCTGTTTGCAGCTGGAGGGGCTTTAAACTGAGATCTTCTGTCTGGAGGTAAATCAACATATTGGCCAGATTTCATAGATTTCTTTGTAACAAAAAGGATATCTGCCTAGTCGAAGACAATACTGAATTACAAGTACCAATTAAAACTCCGGCACAACTTGATGACCAATTAGAGCTATGGAAAAAGAGTATATTACAAGTAGCGCAGCAGAGTACTCCTCCTACTCGAAACCATACGGAAAATCATATCAACTATCCAGTAGATTTGAGAGATCTGGTTTGGGAAAAACGAAAAGCGCGAAAAGAGGAACCCAGCACCAGAAAGCAAATCACGACTTAATTATTTAAGCAACAAATTGAAAATGCTTATCAAAGAAATGAAGAATAATTTTTGGTTGCGAATACCTAGCCGGCCCTTCTGCCAAAAAGAACACTAATTATTCCCTTGGAAAGCAACTAAAGGACTTGAAATTCCTAGAAGTGTCAAAGAAAGGTTGCATTGTTTGCAGCCTTTATTGAAGACACATTTCAACCATTTCCAAGGCAAACAGCTAAAGAAAATATAATTCCAGTTAATAAACTGCAAGAGCTAAAAGTTGAAATTAACAACAACTTAAGCTAAAAAAAACTTCTGGTTATGACCTACTCACTGGGCATATAAGTAGTTAAAGCAATCAACGTTCAGACTAAAACACATTCCCTACCAGTGGAAAGTGGCAGAGGTGATAATGATTCTCAAACCTAACAAGCCGCCAAACAAGAAAACATCATACAGGCCGATTTCCCTTCTTCCTACAATTTCCAAATTATTTGAGAAGATACTACTTAAAAGGTCAAAATCAGTAATTGAAGTAAAAAAACTCATTATTACTCACCAATTTGGAATTATAGAGAGATACTCTACCATAGATCAAGTGCACAGAATCACAGATTTAATAGAAGATGCTCTTGAAAACAAACAAAATTTGTTTAAGTGTCTTCTTGGATTCACCATTACTGTCTATTGACATTTGCCATCTATCGGGTAGTTGATGGATGTCCTAGCGATAGAAACTTGGTTGTTTGGAGGCAAAATATTCATCGAGATATTTTCGGACATCTTCAACTTTCGAGAACCGCTGTCAGGAGAATAAGCCGCATGCAGGAGAACTTCTGAGCCCAAGTTGAAGATCACTATCAGGGTTGCTTTTGCTCTGTGTATGCGGGCGTTGTCATGAAGCAACATGACAGATGGTGTTACTTGGCCCGTGAAGGGTCTTTTTCCTCTAATGCATCAGTAAATTTGTTCATTTGAGCTTGACAACGTTCAGTCGTGACAGTTTGACCAGGTTCAAGAAGTTCGTACTAGATAATTCCTTCCCAATCCCACCAGATACACAATAACACTTTCTTGGCATGAATATTCACGGCTTTGCAAGAGAAAGCCAATTCAAACAAATGTCGACTCTGCGATTTTTGTGCTCTTGGATTAGCTCATGAGGAACCCATTTTTGTTCCTTGTGGATCTTTCCCATTGCATGCAATCGATTTGGAATTGCTGCTAGAGTAGTAATGCTTGAAGTTCTTCAACTTCAAACTGTTTTTCAGGATCTGGACGTGGATTGTCTTCAAGTTTATCACGAAACCCATAAGGGTAGCATAAAAATAGTAACCATACTTTAAAAAGTTTTTTAATAAATTTTAACATGAATTTTAATTCAAAAATATTTAAAAAGGCTGAATGACACGTTTTTTAACCATTAAACATTAATTTATATAATCAGCCATTTTGATAATTAATTATATGTGTATATTTTTAATATAATGATTATAATGAGATTTGAGAGTTTCGATTTTATGTATATACTCGTACGTATTAGATGTAAAACATCCATTTCTATAGTTGTTTAGTTTTATTTTAATAAAATATTCGGTTGCACATGGGGCTGGATTGGAAACATGTGTGGCATGAAGGCAACTCTCGTCTCATTTTGTGACCAAAATCCGACGAATTAATTCTGATTTCTGTAGCTTGTTTTGTACAAAATGATTCTTGGAGCAAATCTTTCTCGTCCTTCTTGTCGCTGGATTTAATATTTTTAAATTTTGATAACCAGAAAATTTGCTTTCATTTTTTGGCAATTCCCCGTTTGATTCTATATTATTCATGCCTAACAGGATTTATTGAGGAAGGTTGAAAGCAAAACTTTGGTATAGAAAAATATACAGAACTTTAATTAAATATGATAATAATTTTAATTTACTATAGAATAATTTGATTAATTTTGACAAGCTTTTAAGAATTCGGCGCTTTGGTGTGGCACTTATCGCCTGTGTCATGTTAAAATATTCTGTTTTGTCGTTCTTATTTTATCGTCTTATAAATCCTAATTATGCTATAAATAACTATATAAATGTTAAAACCTCTTTTCCTATGTGGTACATTTGAAAAAATGTATAAGTTGTACATACCATATTTTTACATATTTCTCAAAGCAACACAGACAACGATGTTTTTTCTATTATTTAAAGTAAAGGATTAAAAGTTGTGGCTTAGGAATATTTCTCCTTAATTAGTTGTACAAGGAAAGGACATTTTTTTAAGAGCCTCAAATGTACATCATAGCACATACACACACATCTATCAACACCCAACACAACACCCTAATCGTGATATGTTTTCTTGTCACCGCTATGTGAATCGAACCCGCGACCCTCGGATGATAAAGCAGGCGTTCTACTCACTCTACCACCGAGAGCGTTGTGACTTAGATGTTTCAATTTTCTGTGACACTATTTAGGTTTCTTAACTAAAAATTAGTAAAATTGTTAATTATAATATTTGCATTAAGATTAAGCAAATCATGCCTAATCTGTATATTGGGTCATTGAAATATAACTTGCTTAACTCTGACTTACAAAATACATTTGTTTATGCATAACAATCATGAATTCGCGTAATTTGATCACAATTGTTGTTATACAATGTGACATTAACTTTGTTTTTTTAAAGAACAAAACGTTGGGCGCGATCAAGAATTTAGCCGCTGTGCAGTTGAAGCAGAAATAAAAACAACAAACGGCCGGAATGCATGATTGGTAGCCTAAATGTAAACTAATAAAACATTAGAACATTTAATTGCACTTACTGGCTTCCACTTACCGCTGGTCTCTCAATGTGGTTATCACATTATTAATTAATTCCTATCATTAATAGTTAGGATTTATTTTAACCAATTTGTTTCGTCTGCGTTAAGCACATGATATAGGATAACAATAACAATAATGCTCAATGTTTTCAAACCCCGATAAATTTTCAAATATGAGATCCAGCCCAGAAAACAGAAACAAGTTCAAGATGTATATAGGTAATCACTTTATATTTTTTTTATTAACATCTTCAAAATCACGATATACCAACGGTATATTAATTATTAATAATAGCCACACTATCTTGCCCACTGGTCAAGGCACTCACAACATTACCAACTATTAGCAATTAGCATCAAAGTCGCACCTACCGGCGAAACATAAATGCCAGCCTAAAGACTTAGGACACTTGCGAGTTATCAACATTTTCATAATATATATGATTTGTAAAATTTGGTATACCGATAAATTTGGTCGAACCCTTCCAACCAGTAAAGTCCAGCTTATCACATCCGTCCGTTCGAAATTGTAATGATTTGTAGTTTAACTCTTGTTGTGCAATGTAATAATGGGAACCACCGGCCAAAATCACCATCGCAAACAACGAGAAAATTGAACCCCATAAGGCACCCACCATGTTTATTGGCCCTGGTAAACGCCATTCCTAATGTAAACACTCCAAATATTGTACCAGAAGTTACACCTCCTATTGTAACGGTGATACTAAACAAATTTCCCAGTTTTTCAACTAAGAAATGTAGAGCTAAACTCAAACTTCCTATTAGTAAAACAATTAATTTTATAAGCATTTGGTAACCTGAATGTGGTATATGCGAAGTAAAGAAATACGATGTAAACGAAGTCAAGGTGTGACATATACGGCATTGGAGCTAACGACACACCAGAGACGATCGTCAACCGCGATATACAGAAAGTCTATGTATTGGATTACGGGTTATAATAAATAATATATGTGAAATAGAACGAAGGTGTTTAATTAACAATACTAGTGGAGATTTACGACATAACATTGGCGACGAGGAAAAAGTGAAAAAGTAAAAAAATAAAAAAGATGGCGAAACAAGAAACAATTTCGATGATGCCAACGATGTCAGCTTTTGACCACGAGGTCGACGTATGGGAAATGTACAAAGGCAGGCTAGAGAATTTTTTCATAACGATCGGTATGGAAGAAGAAATAAAAAAAAAGTCGACGCTGCTAAATTTTATTTCATCGAAAACATATTACATAATACATGGGTTATGTGCACCAAAAAATCCTACGGAGTTGACGTACGCGCGCAACTGGATGTGCTGTTTAAGAAACATTTCACACCACCTGTGTTAGTGTTTCAAGAACGGAAAAGATTTTTTGAGTTGCAACGAAGTGATGAATCGGTACAGGAATGGTTGATTAAAGTACGGGAATGTGCGGTGAGGTGTGAGTACAAAGAAGAAATGTTAGACGATATGGTACGCGACAAATTTATTACGGGTATTGGTGGAAAAATATTTGATAGATTGAGTGAAGAAGAATCTACGGCTACACTCGATAAAGTGTTAACGCTTGCAAAGAAAGCAGAATTACGAAGCGACAACGATGTTACGGTAAATTACGTCACAAATAAAACAAATTCGCAGAATTACAGGCGAAATCCAAATACGAACGGAAGTTATGCAACACAACGACACCGAAGTAAGTCTAAGGAGAATTATATAAAAAAACAGCTTGTAGACACTGTGGTTTCACGAATCATAAGGAAGTAGAGTGTAATTACAAAAACGTAATTTGTAATAAATGCAGGCAGAAGGGGCACATGAAATCAGTATGTAAGGCGAAATACAAAACCATGAATATGATAGAGAATACAGTCGACAACGAAGGCGAAATGAGGTCAAGGTATGAATTGCATAACGAACAGGAAGATGCTAAGAGTGAGATGAGAATGCAGTACAACGACAACAGTAGCGAATCGGGAAATGTTTTTGCAATACAAAACAAATTTTCAGGTGACGCGCTGAAGGTAGACTTGGAAATTTTTCGGTTTGGGTTTAGTTTTATGATCGATTCGGGTGCTGCGATTTCCGCTATTCCTTACGAAATGTTCGTTAAACATTGCGATACGAAATTATTAAGGGCCGACAGAAGTGTAATTACTGGTTACAGTGGAGAAAGGTTAAGTGTAATGGGATGTATTAGTCCGACAGTTAATTATAACGGTATAAAGAAAAGTTTAAGTTTTTAATCATTAAAGGCGGCCAAATCGCAGTACTAGGACGAGATTTTTTTAACGAATTTAACGTAGAATTAATTAGATTAAATAATATTAATTACAATGAGACAATTAGTTGTATAAAGAGTTTGGTCACGAGGTATTCTGATCTGTTTGGGAGTCAGATCGGTAAGTTACGAGGTATTAAAGTCAAGCTTGATCTGATCGACCACGAAGAAATAATTCCAAGGTTCATGAAGGCTAGGCAAATACCTTTCGCATTTAAAGATGCAGTCGAGAAACAACTTTTGGAATTGGTAGGGGAAGGTATTATTACACGTACGGAAAACGCCCAGTGGGGAACTCCTTTAGTGCCTATCATGAAAGAGGATGGAAAAATACGGATTTGTGCCGATTATAGAATCACGATAAATAGATATCTGAAGGACACAAATTATCCAATTCCCAGAGCTTCGGATATTTTCACCAAACTACAAGGTTGTAAATAATTTTCGAAAATAGATCTATCTCGTGCCTACAATCAAATCGAATTAGACGAGTAATCTAGGAAATTAGTCACGTGGAGCACGCACATAGGGAATTTTGAAATGACACGCCTACCTTTTGGAATAAAACCAGCGACGGGAATATTTCCAAGGGAATTGGAAAAAGTTATTAAAGGTATTCCAGGCGTAAATAATTTTTTGGGCGACATAGTGGTAGCTGCACCAACAATAGAAGAACACAATAAACGATTGGAACTGCTTTTTCAGAAACTAAAAGAGGCAGATTTAAGGCTGAACAAAAAAAAATGCATTTTTGGACAAAATTCCATAGAATTTCTAGGACACATAGTTTCAGCAGAAGGGATTAAAAAGATTAACTCCAATGAAGCAATTTTGACAGCACGTCCACCGGAAAATGTAACGGAATTGAAATCGTTTTGCGGTCCTGTAAATTATTACGGGCGTTTCATACGTTATTTAGCGACGAAAATGGCTCCACTATACGAATTATTAAAAAAAGGAGTGAAGTACGAATGGTCTAAAGATTGTAATGCAGCATTTGAAAAAATGAAAAAGGAAGTAGTGTCCGATGTGGTTTTAACACATTACGAGCCGAGTATGCCAGTAACATTGACATGTGACGCGTCGAGTATTGGAATTGGAGCCATAATATCGCATACATATACAGATGGAAGTGAACGCCCAATCGAGTTTGCTTCACGAACACTCACGAACGCGGAGAGAAATTATGGAGTAATTCAGAAGGAAGCACTGGCAATAGTATATAGAACGAAGAAATTTTACCAGTATCTAGTGGGACGGGAGTTTACATTAAAAACAGATCACAAGCCTTTGGTCAGCATATTTGGGGACAAGAAGGGTATACCTCAGATGTCTGCTAGTAGGCTGCAGAGATGGGCGGTGCATCTGTCGGGATTCAATTTCAAGATTGAACACGTAAGGTCCGAGAGAAACTGTGCTGACCTATTGTCAAGAATCCCAGTAAATAGTAGCAGCAAATCAACCAAACAAGAAGCGTCATACCTGTATTTGATAAATAAGAATACTAACGTAATGGTAGATTTCGAGATGTTGAGGAAGGAAACGATGAATGACGAAACGTTGAAAAGTATAATACGAGCAGTTTTGAGTGGTGATATCAAGGAGCTGAATATGGACGTGAAATATAAAAAATATCTTCGAGATCGAAACGAATTGTCAGTCGAAGAACAAGTGTTAATGAGATGACACAGAGTAGTGGTTCCACAAGCATTAAGACGAAGAATATTAAATCAGGTGCACGAAACTCATTTAGGGATGGTAAAAACAAAATCAATTTTAAGGTCGTATGTATGGTGGCCAGGAATGGACGAAGAAGTCGAGAATTTCATTGGAAGTTGTGATCCATGCTTGGCAGTTCTTCCAAGTCCACCGAAAGCCAAAACAGAGCAGATTGCACATAGATTATGCGGGTCCATTTCATAATTATCAATTTTTGGTAATAATTGATGCATTTTCGAAATGGATCGAAGTGTTCAGAACGAGAAGCGCGACGGCCGAGTTCACGGTTTATAAGTCGAATGAATGTTTTGCGAGATTTGGACTACCAGATCACATCGTAAGTGATAACGGAACAACATTCACGGCGCATTTATTTAAAGAAACGATGAGTGGCTTGGGAATAAAACATTCGCTAACAGCGCCAGGTTACGCACAGACCAATGGAGCTGCAGAGAACGCAGTAAAAACCATCAAAAATGCATTGAGGAGTGCTTTACAGGATGGTAGTAGCGAACAATTAGACCAGATTGTGAACAAGTTTCTGTTCGACTATAGAGCGGTGAAACATGGTACTACGGGAAAGACTCCCTGGTCGAGCATGCTTAATTACGAACCCAAGATGAAATTAGATCTTTTAAAACACAGCATGTGAGGATAATCTAAAAGAAAATGGGGTGACAGATCAGAGGGACAAGTTCACAGAGCGAGATCGCAAATTCAAGGTGAACGATTGTGTAAACATCAGGTCTTACAAGGATCCATTACATCCAAAATGGGCCAAAGCTCGAATATCGGAAGTGCTGGGACCGAGAATGTATTGGTGCAGGTTTGAGGAAGGTCAGATGATTAAAAGGCATGTGGATCAGATCAGGTTGAGGAGAACTAGAGTCGAAGAAGATTGCCCAGTAGATCAGAATACGACGTCGAGCTGCTCTAAGAGGTATTTGGGCAATCAGCAGAGGGATAGGAATTTAAGTTTAAGTCTAAAATTTGCGATTAGGTATAGAGTTGAGGGGAGAGAGGATACGAGTAGTGAGATTCAGGGAAGGAAGTTACGTGCCCGAGAGCAAATAAAGAAACCCCCTCGATATCGGTAAAAACCATGAAAATCATGTAATAGTATAATTAAGTTTAATTTGTTAATTAGGTTAAGAATAATGAAATTAAGAGGGGACGAGTGTGGTATATGCGAAGTAAAGAAATATGATGTAAACGAAGTCAATGTGTGACATATACGGCATTGGAGCTAACGACACACCAGAGACGATCGTCAACCGCGATATACAGAAAGTCTATGTATTGGATTACGGGTTATAATAAATAATATATGTAAAATAGAACGAAGGTGTTTAATTAACAATACTAGTGGAGATTTACGATATCACACTGAAGATAATAAAATGTTAGTTGTATGAAAGTTTTCAATGTTCGAAAAACTTACATTTGTTTAACAAAGTTTTCGTAGATACATCCCGATAAATTGTTCAAACAAGACGAAAACGTTGAGAGCGCCGCCGAAAAGATACCAGCCACAAAAACTTCAGGTATTCCTGGATAATTTCTAGCAACATCGATTACTTAATACGGGAATATTTTATCTTGCTTCTCAACAATTCCGATCATGATCGGATCGGATCGCATGTTGCATATTTCGAATAAATTACTAATCCACTGAACAGAGCAAACATTTTCATAAGCACGTGGCCAACACCAGAACAATAAACATCTTTAATAGAATCATTATTGTTTTTACTGCTAAGTAACGTTTCATGCATTCAGGTGATGCACCATTGCTCGAAATCCATAGTGTTGTTAATCAAATCGTAACTGTGTTAATTGAACTCTGCTCGTATTTTTAAAATACTAGTAAGTTAACGCGAAATCATCTTAATCTAATATTGATTCAAGATTAAAGATCATGACTGAACTTATTTAGAAGTGAGAGTTTATTGAAGTTTACCAAACACCCATTACTTGCTGTTGATTTATAGCGGGTGTTATTTATTTGTTTATCCCTTGTTTTCTTTTTCCTTTATACTCGTAAGCCGCGGCTTGTTGATTACAAAAAATTGTTTTCTAAAAATAAATATGTATAGTGGATTATTTATAGCATGTGACTAATTAAATGTTTTAATAAATAATTTCAGCAATTTTCAGTCAGTCAGCGGTGCGGCTTTTATGGAAAAAACAGGGTAAGGTATCACTAAAAATATATGTTGCCAATTAACACGCCTATAATACCGACAAATATTGTACAAATTATCCCAATCTAAAATGAATAGCACTTGCGAATTATCAAATTTTTGAGATGTAGAATTTGGTGCGCCAATAAATTATGATGAACTCTCTTAATTGGTAAGCTAAAGCGTCACACGGGCAATAATCAATGCAGCGTGTTTGTTGGCTCAGGGAAATGCCATTCCAAATATAAATATTTGCAGTGTTGTACCAGAAGTTATACCACCTATACAGCAATGGTTATATACTCGTTAAATTATTTATTGTTGAAGGCGTTATTGCATGTTTTATTCAAGTTTTGCGAAGGAAAGTTTGCCGTTACAGGAGGCATCACCAAGATGTTGACTACGTCTTGATGAAAAAATAAGATCGACGTCACCAACGATTCCTATGCTAGCCGAAGCCGGTGCGGTTAATTAAAAATAAAAATGTCAAAATCCAAGATAAAGATATCCGTGACCGCGAGAGTATAATCGATAGTTGATCAACAATATTTAAAAGACTACCTCGAGAGCTGCGGGTCGAAGGAAGCCTTTATCGAAGTTTCAGTACAGCAATTGATCTGTTGATCAATTCTCAGGCTTTTACAGGCTGCTTTCGAAATAAAATGTGGGATGTCTAAGTCTGAGAACCTGGTTAAGGCACTGGGTGAAATATAACCTAAAAAAAGACAAAAATTTGAATATCGAGGATCAATTAATTCAGAAAGTTGTGGGACTACAGTGTGATCCCAGGACAGATGTTTTTGGGTGCTAAATCAATACACTTAGATTTGATCTGGTATTATTCGAAGGAACAAAAATACCTACAAAACGCAAGCTATTGAGATTCGTGATGAGGATCTACGACCCCAAAGGCTTCGTTAGTTTGCTGGTTATTCATTTCAAAATAATTATGCAACAGGTTTTTTTGGCATACTGACACTGGATGAGATGAACAAATAAGAGGAGGAGCAAAATGTTTTGGATTGCTTAAGGAATTGGAGAAAATCAAAGTACAGTTATGTTATTCACTGCTATTGTTGCCATTAGTTGTGCGTACATAGAACTTCTCTGGTATATACAAAACCAAAAGTTGTTTTAATAAAGGCGCTTGAGAAGGTGTACTTTACTTGACACGTTTGGCGGGTATCGGTAGGGTAAGGGTGGTTGAATTCGAATCCGAAGAATTGTTGTCAGTATGTGATATATCATACAGGAGATCAGTGATAAATGAATGGAAATGAGTTCATTCGGAGTTGAATGTTGCCGGTTGGGGAACAAAAAAACAAGGTAATTCGTTAGGCTACAATCAAGTTGGGAGAAGCGATATAGAGGAGTTTTTGGTGCACAATGATATATGTAGTTGTTGGCAAATATTTCGAGGAGATACTGAAGTGGTAATACGTTCGACAAAATACTCCACATTTCTAAAGGCTAACGGTTAAGCGGGACAAGTTTTGAAAATAGTTAAACTTTGACATGAAAAGGTTCGCGGTAGTAAACGTGAGTTGCCAGGCAGTTGCTGCAGTAAATCATGAAATCATCTGGAGGGCTCAATGGGAAGCCTATAAGAGAGAAATTACCATCACACAGCAGGGGGCACCTCGATTTACGAAATCTCCTTTTTACGAAATGTCGCTATAGTGTAATGTCAAATTCTATATAAAAAACAATGAAAATTTCTGCGTGATGCAGGCTGATGATACATCACGCTACTAAATGTTGCTAGTAAACAAAAGCTGATAATATCAACAGAAACTAACAGTATTAAGACCGAGCCGTTGCAGAAGGCTAAAGAATTCTAATACTGCTCATATCATTGCGCTGGTATTTCGTTTGGGCAACAAAAAAATAGGGATTATCAAAAACGATATAGGGATGGTTCAAATGCCAGAAATTGATACTTACGTTATCTAAAGAAATCTTAAACTCAAACAAATAAAAATAAAAAATATTTATTCCCGTTTTATTGCCTATTTTCATTTACAACTTCCTCTATATCTAATTTGGCCTGTTTCAGCACAACCTTCTCCTCTACCTCTGTAGTTCCTTCCTGATTTTCACTCAGGTATTTCTTCTTTTTATTTTGATTCCTCAACTTTTTCTGTGATTTTCCTTCAGTGGATAATAACAGCGTAGCTCGTGTTCCTGGACCCCAGTGACTTGCTGGATTTTCTGGAAATCTGGCTAATGCCAATTTTCTACTCGGTGGATTCGCCTTTGGATGAATATCATGAATTTGATAGGTTTTCGATGGTTCCTTGGACAAAATTTCTTTTAGAGGTGTTCCATCAATAAAATGTTTTTGCAATACTGAATGTTCTTTTGCCCAGAATCGTAAAATATCCCAAATAACCCAATTTGGTGCATCCGTTTTTATCGATGATTTACATGCATGAGAAAATGAAACGCGATATCCTTCATGTAAGATTGCCGAACGAAATTTTAAAGTTGGAATTACGGGTAGTTTTAGGGTTGAACACAAATTTTCGATTGCATAGTAGAGTGGTACGTCAGGAAGTTCTTCTTGTATAACCGAAATCATTCCTGTAATGCGTTTTAATGTGCCTAAATGTTCTAACTCGGGGGATTCAATACGTTTTAGCAGTTGGGAAATAAAATCTAGATCATGTATTGGATTACTCCATATAGGGCCACCCATATGATGGCGATGCCGACAAAATTCACAGTTTATATTTACTGGTGGTCCAACTTGAATGCAATATTTAATTTGTTTAGGATTTTTTTCAGTTGGATTTGGCCTCAGCACACCTAATGGGTGGAATGAAAGTGAATCACAACCGGCACATTGGTATACGGTTGACAATTTACTCGTACTTTTTTTACATTCCTGAGGGCTTGTAAAAACACGTACGAATACTCGAAGATAAAAGTCTGCTGAAACGCTGAGTAATGGTTTGATGTATCGCCCGTACCGAGTAGCATGGGATTCGATGCATTTTAGAAGAATGCGAAGAGCCATTTCATGGCAGGCTTTTGTTTTAAGCGGCATAGCACCATATTTTACATAACCTGATTCCGGAGTATTTCCAGCTAATACAGCCATATCGGTGGCAGTGACTAGAAGAAGTCCTCCATCTTTAATGGCTTGAACAGCACCATCGAGAAATCGACTAGGACACCCATACGGATCCAAGTCTATAGCAGTAAAGCGTTTTTCTTGAGCGGTTGATAGGTACATTAGGGTGCTGTAATTAAAGAGCATGTTACAATGAATACATTTCAAATAATGAGCACAAAAAGCTTACGTGGCGTCCATATTTTGAACTGATACTATATCCTCAACTTCATTACTTTTTAAATTGGCCTCAATCGCTTTAACGGCTTGTTGTGATATATCATTGGCCACTATGCTTCTGATGCCCGGAATTTCTTTAGCGTAGCGAATACTACGTAACCCAGTGGCTGATAGGGCTTCTAAAATGGTTAAGCCATTTTCGTATTTTACACCAGCTATCGGTTCCTTATTGTTTTCATCCTGCTCCGTGTCTTTTTTCTGCTTTTCCCGCTGCTCATTTTGATACAAATCAAAATAGGTTGTCAACACTGATATACTTAAATCGCGGTTAAATTGTTGTACCGGATTATAGAAGACATTGCCTTCGCCTAATATTGTAGCTCGCCCTTCTGTAATTTTCGTGATATTTAACTCGTCAATTTCCATTTTTAATAAATTTTCTTCGGTCGAACTAGTCATGTTTACGTTTTTTACTACTGTCAAATGCACATGGTTGAGAAATGTCAAAATTACGTAAATTCGACTAGCAATTACTTCACGCCTATCTGAATCTCGAAAATCTCGAAATTTATTTTTTCTTGAGTTCTGTCAATTTTTTTTTTCGTTCAATTTTAGGATTTTTGCTTGATATTACAGTAATTTTAAAAGGTTTATATAATAATTTAACATAATATTTGTTTATTGTTCTTCACTTATTAGATTTTGCTAAATCTTAATATTCTAAGTATTTTAATAAACAAATTTTGTTACGTCACACAGATGTCTTTGGCACCATTCATTCGCACCCCGTTCACAGATCTCACTGGGGCGATGATCAATCACCAACAGTACGATAAATGTGGTGAAAGGGAGATGAATATGATGGAATGTTTAGAGGCTTATGGTATGGAACGAGGCAAAAAGAAGTGCCAAGATTTGATCCAAGACTTCCAAGAATGCGTTGGAATGAAGAAGCAACTTTTGCGATTCCATGTAGGACTCAAA
The DNA here is from genome assembly GCA_958295665.1 of Tipula vernalis. Classification (NCBI taxonomy): domain Eukaryota; kingdom Metazoa; phylum Arthropoda; class Insecta; order Diptera; family Tipulidae; genus Tipula; species Tipula vernalis. The sequence goes on along the minus strand of OY282558.1, from coordinate 130,651,103 downwards.
TGGTTTAACTATAACAAGTTGTCGAATTTAACGCGTTTTTTTTGTGTTGTAGGCAATGCGAAATGAACGGCACAAACAATACATCTTCGGGGACAGAAAGAAGGAGGAACATTATGCACCATCGCCAAGGGTAGATGGTTATTAAACATTATAAATCACATATTGAATGAAGCCTAGTAATTTTGGTTTATTTTATCTGAAAATCTTAATAAATACATCTTGTAAATAATGAGACTACTATATTATTTTTCTAAAATCCTTGACGGTCCGTTTTAGTTTGTGACCTTTCGCGTTTCACGTGAAGCCTAACGCTAGCTGCTTTTAATTGCCTTTTCCGTATGCGTTCAAGAGTTTCGGCACTCAATTCTTTTATTTGTGGTACTTCAGCAGCCCGAATAATTCTTCGCAACTTTTCTAGAGCATCGGCTAAATTTATTTGTTGATACCGGGTTACATCACTTCTAATAACTAATTGGCCGTCTTTATTAATTTGGTTCTTATTCTCTTCTAAAATTCGATTTTTAATTGCTTCAGGAATAAATGTAGCTTTCGTGATATTTACTCGAAGATCCACTTTGGTGTTGACACAATTTACGTTTTGACCACCAGGACCGCTCGATCTGCTATATTGAATTTCCAGTTCTTGAATTGGTATATAACCATTGAATTTTCCATCTTGAGACTGAAATTACAAATGAAACTAGTAAATATCTTAGCACAGGACACAAAATTTCAAATTTCTTACTGATGGTGGAGGTGGTGTAAATAACAATTGTTTGCTACCCGGATATAAATTTTCCAGTGCCAAATCACTTTTATAGCTAAGCCCGCGATTTTTCGTCGCAAGGAAATAGATACTTCTTGTTAAAAATAATTTTTTTAACATTTTTGGAAATTCAACTTTTTTGTAATTTTCAGGTTATGTTTTGACAAGTGACAATCCACTCACCACTGTCGATGTCGATAAGTTATACCTTGTTTAAAATGTTAAGAGAACTTTTTTGTTTTTAAATTATGTTATGTTCTATGAGGAATAATCCTGATCCAAAATCACATCCTGAAGAGTTAAACGATTTTTTTCACTTTGAATTGTGCACTGGAGACACGCAAAAATATTCTAAAGCAGAACAATTTGCTTGGGAAACCTCAAGTGAAAGACACAATTTTAGAAAAATATGGTGTCGAGGGGCATTTCCAAGTTCTACCAAAATCTTTGTTGCTTGCACAAACCGAAAACTACACTGAATATTCTCGAAGTGGAAAAATCATTAAAGGACAAGAGAAACAAATCATTCGGAGCCGATATGTGTTGTGATCCTGGAGATGGTTCTATTCGGATAAATGATACACCAAGGATTACTGACAGTATATACTTTATTTTTAGTTTGTGTGTAGCTTGTCGTGGTGAAAATCCTTCTGCTGTTTTTTCCATATGACATCTGCCTGGCGGGGTATATCCCGGCTTGCTAGGATAAGGTCGTTCAGACTGTCATCGTAACACTTCTCCCCGTTTTAAGATGAATTGTTTCGGATGTAAATGAAAATAAAGGGAAATGGGAAAATGCCTTGTTTAGCACACGTAGTCTCCTAGATAGGCGGGTGGGTGGAAGTCCAGCTGTAGCTCGTTGAGTTCTTCGTGGAACTTGCTCCTGGAGCGCTGGCAAGTCTTCTTGTTGATCGTCCAGTGAGTCTTGCAATGAGTTATCTTCTTGTACTTCCTCTTTCTCCTCCTTGGGTTCTGGGATGATTTCGGGCTCAATCTCTTGCTTTCCTGAGACCTGGATGTCAAACCTGTCCAGAAGAACGTTGTGGCCATCGTCGAGATACGTGTAGCGTTTTTTTAGCTGATTTGCATGAGCAACGATTTCTCGTATATCGGTTTGCACCTTGTAATTGACAGTTCCCATTTTACACACGACTTCTCCTGAAACCCTCAGCTCATGCGGCGATTTCGATCCAAGGTTGTATGACGGTGTGAAACGGTAGTGCTTAAGGAACTTTCGCAAGACTTCATTAGCGTTTCCATCCTTCTCAAGCTTCTTGAGTCCCTGTTTCAGCGTCTGCACGAACCGTTCTGCCTGACCGTTCGATTGCGGATGATAAGGCGCTGTGGTGATATGCTCGATTCCTCTTTCTGCGCAGAATTGCTTAAATTGTTCCGATTTGAACTGCGGTCCGTTGTCAGAAACGATTGTTTTGCAATCGCCGTGTCTTGCGAAGGCTTCTTCGAGCTTATCTGATGTCTGCTGGGACGTCGTCCTCTGCATCTTGTAGACTTCTGGCCATTTTGAAAAGGCGTCGATGATGACAAAATACCAGAAGCTGTTGACTGGACCAGCGAAGTCGACGTGCAATCGCGACCACGGCGCTTCTGGAATCGGCCACGACTGCAGTTTAGCTTTGATCGGTGAAAACGCATTCGTTGCGCAATTCACACAGGTTCGAACTGTTTTTTCGATATCGTTGTCGAGCGATGGCCAGGAGACTTTCTGTCGAGCTAATAGCTTCATGCGCTCAATGCCAGGATGACCTTGATGCAGTTCTTTCAGTATTTCGCTGCGGTAGCGCTTCGGAATTATGATGCGATCACCGAAAAAAATGCAACCGTTGATGACTGTGAGCGAATCTCGTCTTGCGAAGTAGTCTGCAGCCTCAACGTCAGGAATTTGCTCTCGTTTGCGTGGCCAACCCTTCTCAATGCAACTTGTCATTACCTTCAACGTCTCGTCTCGACTTGTGTCGTACTTAATAGCTTCGAAGGTTACTGGCAGCTTCTTGGCGGTGTCGATAGCGAAGCAACCTAGTGAGTCTTCTGCAATGATCTTTCCAATGACGATGTCTTGGTCAGGCTTCTCGTGTTGACTAATGAGTCGAGAGATGAAATCTACGTATGCGAAGCTGTTCGTGTCGACGTATTTGATTTCGAAGTCGTATGCGAGCAATATCAACGCGTAGCGTTGAAGGCGGCTTGCCGTGTGTACCGGAAGTCCCTTCTTATTCCCGAATATTGCGAGCAAGGGTTTATGGTCAGTCTGGAGCTCGAATTTTCGACCATAAATGTAGCGGTGAAACTTCTGAAGGGCGAATGTGAGCGCCAGAGCTTCTCGTTGGATTTGCGGGTAATTTTTTCTGCTGCTGTGAATGAGCGTGCGGCATGCATTACTGGGCGCAACGACTTACCGGGCATCTCATGCATTAGACTTGCTCCCATTCCATAGCTTGAAGCGTCAGCGGCAATGATCAACTTCTTAGTTGGGTCGTAGTGAGTAAGTCCGAGGTCAGATGCCAGAATTGTCTTGAGTTCGTCGAAAGATTCTTGATGTTTTGTTTCCCATGCAAACGTGATATCATCTTGAAGAAGCTCGTCTAATCGGCCGCGATGTTTCTTTATACCAGGAATGAATTTTCCATACCAAGTGACTGCTCCTAGAAATGCCTGAAGTTGCTTGACGTCTGTTGGAGGCGGAATGTTCTAAAGCGTCTTGATCTTTTCTGGGCTCGGTTTAATGCCGTTAGTGTCGAGTATGTGGCCAAGAAATTCGAGTTCTTTCTGACGGAACCAACACTTGTCGATTTTAAGGTGGAAGCCGTTCTCCTGAATGCGGCTTAAAACTTCGTACAGATTCTTGTCGTGGTTGTTTTGATCTGTTCCTCCCACAATGAAGTCGTCGATGAACGGAAAGGCGCCCTTTGCTCCGCTCATCATGCTGCTCACAAGTCTTTGGAAGATTCCCGGTGCTGGCTTGACTCCTGGCTGCAACCGATTGACTTTGAAAAGTCCGCAGTGATTGTTGATGGTCATCAGCTTCTTTGAGTCGTCGTCGAGCTCGACTTGAAGGAACGCGTCTGAGAGGTCGATTTTGCTAAAGAGTTTGAATGGCGATAGCTGAGCAAAAATCTCGCCAGGCGTTGGCAGTGGAAATTGTTCAAGTTGAGTAGTCGGCGCAGATTCTAACCCGTCCATCCTTCTTCTTGACAGCGACGATTGGTACGGCGTATGCTGAGTATCGCACGGGGCTAATCACATTTAAGAGCTGCAACCGTTTGATTTCGTTCTCGATAGGCTCCATAGCGGCAAACGGAACTGGACGGATGTTGCGGAAAATTGGTTTTACACTTGGTTTGAGCGTCAGCGATGCCTTTTGGGTGCAAAGGCCGAGCGAATCGCTGAAAAGGGCTGGAAATTTGATTCTCAACTCGCTTGAAAACTGCTGTGAAGCGTCGAGTCGGACGTTGTTGCAGACGCTGGCGATGGGAATATTCCATAGGTCGAGAGCTTCCATCCAGTCGCTGCCGAGGACGTTCAAGCATGAATTTGCGACGTAGCATGGGCCGATTTCTTCTCGTCCGTGGAGCTTCAATCGTGCGGTGAATTTTCCGAGCATCGACACCTGATCGCCTGAAGCGCTGATTGCTTGCTCTTCGCATGGCGTCAACGGCGGTTCACCAATCTTTTTCCAATTTTTCTCGGATATAATGGTCCAGTCGGAGCCAGAATCCAGTTGCAGGCGAAGCTTGTGATCATCGATGGCTGGTTCAACAAACTTGCAGGTAGAGATCGATGCTGTTGTGACTTCCAGACTTTGACGACGTTCTGATCTGTGGCTAGGTCTGCTTGGTCTTGATCGGAATCTGCGCAGGAATTCGGTCGCCGAGGTACAATGGCCAGCTTTGTGACCCTTTACCTTGCAAGTATCGCAGATTTTGTTCTTGTATGGGCAATCCTTATGCCAGTGGCAGTCACCGCAGAAGTAGCAGTTGTTTGGAGGCGTGTCCAATTTTTCTGTTGATTTGTGTGTGGATTTCTGCCGACCTTGCTGTTACTGTCCTTCTTTCTTTCTGAACATCTGCATCACTTCGCTTCTCAGTGCTGAGTTGGAGTGTTGGACCATCAATTTCTCGTCTTTGAGACAAGACAACCGCTTTGCTAGCTCGCAGACATCGTTCAGCTTCAATCTGGTCACTGTGTCTGGATTGGCTGCTGCTGCACGGTTTATTTCGACTTCCTCGAGCTTAATGAGAAGTTTTTCGAGAACGAGTGAATCTTCAGCTCCCGTGAGCGCTTTGACGAACATGAGAACCTTAAAATCGTCGGCTAGCTGTGCACGTGGCAATCTCGGATTTTTCGCACTTCCTGTTGACTTGGCTTGCGAAATCGTCCCAATTTTCTCCTGAACCTTTAGCGATGCTCAAACACTTGTAGCGGAGTGTGAAGACCGATTCTTTCCGTCCGAAAATCTTTTTCAGCTCCTCGACTGCTCTCTCGAAAGTTATGGTTTGTATGGTCTCTGGCAGGATGTGGCCAGCAAAACGTCGGTACTCCGAGGTTGACAACTTCTCAGTGAGCAAACTCACTCGCTGGCGGACCGTCAATGTCTGTGCTTCCTCTGTGAAGATGTGCTCGTATCGAGCGTACCAGCGGTCGAACGTTTCACCGTCCTCCGGGCAGTAGCCGAATTTTTCCATTCGTTCGGACAGGTGCTTGTGTATTTGTGCCGCTGCTGGTCGGTGAACTGCATTCGCTGAATTTGCTGGCGGAGTGTTTCGCTGCTGAACCATTTGTTCCATGATTGCTGCCATTTGTCGTTGGTTTTCAGTCTGAGCTTCCATCAACCGTTTGATGAGTTCTTCCATGATGCCGAGGTTAATTCGTTTTATAATCGTCGCCACTGTTGTGATCCTGGAGATGGTTCTATTCGGATAAATGATACACCAAGGATTACATACTGACAGTATATACTTTATTTTTAGTTTGTGTGTAGCTTGCTGCTGTTTTTTCCATATGACATCTGCCAGGCGGGGTATATCCCCGCTTGCTAGGATAAGGTCGTTCAGACTGTCATCGTAACAATATGAAAAGGATGTAAATTTGAATAATCACTGAAGATGTATATTTGAAAATATTTATTATATTAAAACTTATCAGTTAAGATTTAGTTTTATTAAATCACAATTTGTTTACTATTTCGAACATAACTTACAAATTTTAATCGTTTGCTTGCTGTTCGTTAAACAACCTCGACATGTTACATGACCACATGTTAAAATTTTATGTAAGGTAAGTCCACTGCCGCTAATAAACATTTTATGGCAATCCGAGTAACAATCCTCGCCTATTTCCCTTCCCCAAACTCTAGCCTTTTAAATATTTTCCATGGCATTTAATACTAATAATTTTAAATAGATACTGGATACTCAAAGAACAGCTGAAATGGATACAATTTATTCAAAGTGTGCGGCAAAATCTTTGGCTTTGGTAGCTCGCGTTTTTAATCGAAGAAAATGTTTATCAAGAGATAGATGTTTAGGAATGGATGTAGCTTTTTTTACTAAAAAAGTTTAAACCCGTACTTATTTCAAGTATTTTTATACTTGTTTTTCAAAAATGTTTCATTAAAATTAATATTGAAGAATTGTAGTCACATAAATGGCTTCGGCCGACAAACGCCAGCAAATTGATGTCACATAAATATGATTACGGCCGTCAACGTGTTAAATAAAGGGTGACACAAATAATAATTTGATGGTTATGTCACAGAAGAAAGATTAACCAGAATAGTCATAACGCTGTTTTTGTATGGAAAAATTTGGACTCATTTTTTTGACCTTGATTTGCCGAAGGTAAGAGAAAGTTGGGTTATGTATTCTTTGGTTTACTGGTTTTGATTTGAAATAATAAAAATTGAGAATCCTTAACAGTATAGTTAGTGAAATTATTTGTCAAGTTTTGTTTTGACAGCATAATTTGTATTAAATATTCAAAAAATTCATAATATTCGAAAATAATTATACTTCAATGTCCAAAAAAGAAGGTAAGATGAAAAAAAAATTTTGATCCACGTAATGTCTATTCTGGTTAATCTTTCTTCTGTGGTTATGTAGTAATGTCAAATAATCGATAAGTTTTTAGTTTTGATTTGTTTGACGCTGACACAAACCGCTTCAAATACTTTTTGTTTTGCAATCTCGCTAAAAATTAAATATGAATCAAATAATTCATTGCCAATTATGGATGGGAAGCGTAAGTAATAAATTTTGCGTTGTGTACATGCTTTTCGGTAAATATTGAGTTTACATTTCCAGTTGGAACCGTACATGACGGAAAATTTCATCATGGCAGCGTTCAGGAAAATGGGAGAAGATCCACAAACTGTAAAACTTATGCGGAACAAATATACAGGAGAACCGGCTGGATATTGTTTTGTCCATTTCCAGACCGATGAGATTGCGGTAGATGCAATGCACAAGTTGAATGGAAAACCAATTCCAGGAACCAATCCTATTGTACGATTTCGTTTGAACAGTGCCAGTAATCAAAGTAAATTGCCAGGAAATGAACGAGAATATTCTGTATGGGTTGGTGATTTAAGTTCAGATGTTGATGATTATAGTTTATATCGAGTATTCTCTTCGAAGTATACATCAATAAAAACAGCCAAAGTTATTTTGGATTCTTCCGGATTCTCAAAAGGGTATGGATTTGTCCGATTTGGTCTGGAAGATGAACAACAGGCAGCATTATATGAAATGAATGGTTATATTGGGCTTGGTACAAAAGCCTTGAAAATTTGTAACGCAGTGCCTAAACCAAAAACAGCCACTACTACTCCTACTTCACCGACCCCTACTCCAACCGTTTCCAGCTCATATGGAGCAACCACCGATTATTCACAATATTATGATCCAAATTATTGGCAAGGATACACAGCTTGGCAAGGATATTATGATCAATCACAGGCTGATCAATCGGCATACTATGCGCAGAATAACACTGCTGCCGTTGCACACGCGGCGGAAAATTGGGCTGCCCAACAACAATATGAACAGCAACATGATGATGACGATTTGGCGCTAGTGGAACATAAATTTGTCCTGGAAACAGATAAATTAAACCGGGAACTTGTTGAAAGGGATCGTAATTTATGGGACGCTCTTGAAAGCTCCAAATGGCTTCCAATCGAGCAACTCGAAGCATTTTAATTGTAAAACAATAAAATAAATCCCTTTAATTATATTATAAAATATCCGTATTTTAATTAACTTACCAACTATGAATATAGTAACCATAGTTTTCACTGATATTAGGGAATTCGAATGAGGGGAAAAAAATCAATCGAAATCGACATTAGTTTCTTGTTATTGTTTGACATCGTTTAATAAATTTTTGGTTTCGTGGTTTTTCTTTTTTTTCTTTTTTAAAATGGCTAAGGTAATTCGTAAGCGCAATGTAAGTTGTGTTCCGGCAATCGAAAGTGAGGGCGTATTTGTCAAACCTATGCCACATCCACCAAATGCGGGTAAGTCAGAATCGTGGATGGAGGGCTTAGAACCTTATGATCGACTATTTTATCAGCAAACATTAAGCTCGGCGAGACGATTTGCGGGGTTTAAAGTTTATCCGTAAGTTTATTGATGGTTCATTTTATCGATTATTTGTTATTTTGTAAACATTTTAGATTTATTCCAACTTGTGCAGTGGATATAGCGCTATCTTCTACTTACGCACATGGTGATGAATTATTTGCCGATAAAGTTGATATCATGTTGCAGCCAGCAACACTTGGCCGACCCATATTATTTCCCGGCAAACCCACAGTATTTGCTACTAAAGCCGACGTTGTTCTGCAACCTGAAACTTTGGCTGACTCCACAATGCGGCGAAGTCGTAATACGACTGATGAAACTCCAACGGCAGAAGTTTCACTTGGCCATCCAATTAAGTACAGTGGAATAACCGAGCGTATACATCCATATAGTGTGAAATTAATGGATAGTGGTCCTCACACACCACTTACGAATCCAGGCTATTCGCGGCAAGATGGTGATGGAAATTACTACAGATATTGATAAATTATTTGCCATTTATATACCTACTTTGATTTTTTGTGAAATTAAAATAAGAGAAGATTGCAGTAAATGTAACGACAATTTCAAAACGGGAAAGTACGTAAGAAAATATGATGTACACGATAGTTACAAATTACAAATAAAATCAAATAATTGAAACATAACTTTTATTTATGGAAATCGCTAAGGTAATTTTTGATTTGGCACAAAAGACATTTTTCCGTTCTTCGCCATCAGCATCTATTGCAAGATGGTACAATAAGGATGGGATGTTTCCGGCAGCTCGATTTTTGTGGATCGATGCTGCTTGTTCACTCTCTCGATTCAAAAACTAAACCATTCTTCAGCTGGAATATTCGGTATTCTGCTTTAAAATTACTTTTTATTGTCTCTTTACAAACTTTTTCTAATTCAATTTTCGATGTGGACTTCACTCCTCTCTTTTTTCTACTACCTTCTTTTTTTTCTTTTTATAGCTCGAACGCATCCATACACCAGGGGTGCTACATGGTTTTAGATGTGGCAACATTCTCCAACCCGGTAAGTTGGCTCATCTCCCTAGATGATGTCGACTTTCCCACCTTTTCCGGTTACACATTCAATACAGCCAGTTTCACGGCCGGCCTTTCGTAGACGCCTCTAGAGGTTTGTACGACAGCACTTCTCACCTGCCCATCCTTGGCAAGGTTTGTTTCAATTACCAGTCCCTTCGGCCACGAATTTTGTGGTAAGTTGTTATCAACGATATAATGACCACGCTGCCTCTTTCAATCGGTTTTACAGGCATGAACCATTTTGTTCGCTTCGTCAGAGTGGGTAGATATTCGGTTAGCCATCGCTTCCAAAATATGTTCGCTAAATGTTGCGACTTCCGCCAATTCTTTCTGAGTATTATGTCGTTATCATTGAATTCGCCTGGGGGTTTAGTGCCGCTTCATGATCCCAGCAAAAAATGGTTTGGTGTCAGGGCTTCAGAATCGGCGCTCTCAATGGAAACGAACGTTAGCGGACGAGAATTGATAATTTACTCAACCTCTATTAACAAGTTTCGAAGCAATTCGTCTCCTGGGTTTCGCTGAGGCATAATCTGGTATAAAGTGTTTTTGATTGAGCGAACCAGCCGTTCCCAGCAGCCACCCATGTGTGGTAACGCTGGCGGGTTAAACAGCCATTTGAAACCCGGGGTTGTTACTTCTGCATAAAGTCGACTTTGATCGATTTCAGTTAGGGCGCGACGCAATTCGGCTTCCGCTCCGCGTAAATTCGTTCCGTTGTCACTGCGTATTTCGATTGCGAATATACATTATGCATAAATCGGTGGTTAAACTATGCGCTGTTTCAATATGTACTGCCCGTATCGTCAAGCAAGTGAACAGGACTCCCCACCTCTTCTCCGTACGACGTCCGACCGAGACGTTCATCGGCCCAAAATAGTCTATGCCGACATATTCTCGAGTGAAAGATGCAAGCCGAGCTGTCGGTAAATTCGCCATTTGTGGCTCACGAGGGAGGGCCCTCTGATTCTTACATCTCTGGCAGGAAGATCGTACTGTTTTCAATTACTGACGTACGCCTGGAATTACGTATTGCTGACGGAGTTCGTTAACAAAACGGTTTCATGGTTATGGTGGTGGTATTTTCGATGGTATGACATGACTAACAGATAAGTCACCCTGTGACCTTTCGGCAGCAATATTGGTCGCTTTTGATTCCTACCTACATCTTCCGAAGCATCAATCCTCCCTTTCGTCCTTAAAACGCCATGTCGTCTAAATATGGCGTGCTCCTATAAATGGGGCTGCTTTCCGGAATGTTCACTTGCTCATCTATTGGAAGCGATTTGTTGCGTAGCAGGATTTCTACCTCCTTTTGATAAGCATCAAACTGGGCTCGACGATAGAGCTCATTGTGTCCTTTAACAAGCTCGGTTTGAGTGATAGGTCCTACACTAACGGCCATGTTATGGATTCTGCATCTTAGGTTATTTACATACCTCAACACATATGCTTGCACACGAAGAAGGCGTTGCCAGCTGGAAAATCGCTCTACCTTGATTACCGATGGATAATATTGGACTGTATGTATGTAGTGAGCCCGCCGTTCCTCAATGGGAGCCCCGTGGACGTCTTGGGTTTGGTTGGGCCACCATGGTTCAGCTAGTCGAAGAAATTCAGGCTCGTTCAGCCATCGACTCGATGAATTCAAATCTGGCAGTTTCTTCCATTTTGTGCCATCATCCACTACATTATTTTTGGTGGGAATCCACCTCCATTCCTTTAATTTCGTGGTTTCCATTATTTCACCAATACGATGTGCCACGAACTGGTGATATTTACGATGGTCAGATTGTAGCCAGCAGAGGACCGTTCTTGAATCGGACCAAAATATACGCTCTTGAATGTGGATGGAGTGGGAATCACCAATGCTGTTAGCTAGTCGGGGCCCGAGCACCGCCGCTTGTAACTCGAGTCGAGGGATTGATAGTGGTTTAAGTGGTACGACTTTAGTTTTGCCGCAACCAGGGTGCAGTGGATATCGTCACCACTTACGATGCGGAAGTAGGCAATTGCTGCAAACGCGTGTTCACTCGCATCGACAAATATATGCAGTTGTATTGTTTCTGTGTCTCCTCGTATTCCATACCATCGAGGAATCCGTATCTGCGCTATCTGTGGTAACAACTGGATCCAAGTTGTCCACTTGTCGAATTGTTCGTCATTCAAATTTTCGTCCCAACCGATCGATGATATCCAGACATCTTGCAATAGAATTTTAGCGTAAACCAAGTAAAAACCCAAGAAGCCCAGAGGATCGAATACAGACATTAGAGTCCTTAAAAATTCACGCTTGGTGGGTCGTTTCTCACCCGACAAGAGATCACTACCCTGTTGTCGATGGGATAATGAGTAACTAAATGTGTCGGCCTCGGTGTTCCACCACATTCCTAGAACCTTTCCGCCTTCTATTGCCGAGCTGATGTTCAGGTCTTTCTTTGCCTCTGACGTTGTACTGACACTATCCAATGCTGAGCACTTCCGGAGCATTAGAACTCCAACCTCTTATTTCAAACCCTGCATGTTTGTGTATTTCTTTGACCCGTTTTGCTAGTTCGATGGCTTCATCCGGGGTCTCGACGCTGTCCAACCAGTCGTCCACATAGTGGTTGTTTTTATTGCGTCAGAAGCTCGTGGATACTTTTCTGCAAAACTTAGCGCGTTCACGTTCTTTACGTACTGCGCTGAACTGGGGGAGCAAGTCGCCCCAAACGTCATAACCTGCATCACATAAACGTCAGGTTCTTTACTTTGGTCCCCGCCTCTCCATAGGAACCGTTGTGATTGTTGATCGGCCTCTCGAATGCGTATCTGGTGAAACATTTCCTTTATGTCACCACAGATGGCCACTCTTCTCTCCCTAAATCTTTGAATCACTCCTGGCAACGCTGCAAGTTGATCTGGACCCTGTGGCGAATTGCACAATAATTTTTGGTTATGGTACGGAAAATGAAACGAATATTGAAATCAAGGACAGTTCATTGGGTCACTGTACTCTAGTAGATTTTATAGCATTAATTATTGTTTTAGTAATAAGTTAAAAAGACCGTAATAGATGAAAAATAATAAAGACAAAAATAAAAAAAACGGATGACGAAGAGATTTGAACGGAGGAAGAGATACGACGAAGGGGGAGTTGATTATTGAAATTGGTAGCGGAAAGTTACAAAAAAAAAATTAACTTTGATCTGGCTGGCTGTAAATAGAGATCATTTTATTTTTGATAAAAAAAAAAAAAAAAAAATATATTAATAAATCTAATAAGTATAATAATTAAGATAAGTAAATAATTTGTAAAGTATAATAATAAGTGAAAATAATTTTTTTTAAGTGTATAATTTACCTAAGTTTAATAATTAACTGGATAAATTCAAATGATTACATATGAATATGAACGGTGTAAAACAACTGTGGCTGAATAAACGGTGCAATCTGTGCTATTTAATTGTCGCACGATCATATTAATATTCTAGAATGTGCAGTTTTTTTGAGAATTGATCGGACAGTCGCGACAACTACTAATATAAGTTAAATTAAAATAATTTATTAAAAACAAAAATTATACTAAAATTAATTGTGAATTGTGAACATTGGAAATAAGTCCGACGCCTGGTTCTATTGTTATTTGTGTGACTAGGAAAAAGAACTGTGAATGAAAAACTTTATTTTACCATCCAACATAAGTCTCCTAACATGTGATATTTAGGTGTTAATATAAAAGTGTTAATATTAAAACAATTAAGAAACATTGGTGATCTGATAAGTGTTAAACCTGAAAATAATTGTGCCTAAGAAAAACATTAAAACATAAAAATAATATTAAATGAATTTAAGCAAAAACAAAAACAATACTAAAATCTAATTAATACTTAAAGTTCTGGAAGTAAATATATACGCTACAAACAAACTGTAATTATTACAGGTCCAGGTATCAATTTTAATATTCTTTATATTTTCGTCAATCAAATGAATTAATTGTTCCAAACGATAACGAACATATTAACTACAAAAAAAAAAATCTCAACGAATTAAAATGGAAAAACACGATGGGGTTACAAAACATTCTACGTATGAGGTCATTTTCAAGAGTCATACTATCTCTTCGTTACCATGTCCGTTTTTGCTTTATTGATTAACATTATGTTACTAGATTTTAAGTTTTCCAATTTAAATTTTCAAATGTAAAAGAAAAATTCTAATTTTCTCAAATTATCATATACATACGTAATTTAAATTAAGTTTATTACATTTAGGAAATTAAATTAAAGTTTTTTTTGGTTATGGATTAACATTATGTTATTAGATTTTAAGTTTTTCCGAATTTAAATTTTCAAATGTAAAAGAAAAATTCTAATTTTCTCAAATTATCATATAAGTAATTTAAATTAAGTTTATTGCATATAGGAAATTAAATTAAGGTTTTTTTGGGTTTATTTATAAAAGATCAATTTTTTTAATTAATTCATCGATTTCTAGTTTTTCTTTTATTGGTAAATAAATTTTTAAATATAATCTTTATTTCTTTTTATTATAAATTTATAATATTTTTTGTTATGAGTGAATTATTTTTGATTTCTACTTGGTTTCGGCGGTATGAATAATTAGTGCAATAGTGTTTCATTGGTGAGTAGCAGCGGCGTAAACTACATACAGTGCCCCAAATTTTTATTAATTTTATTTATTTATTATTATTATTTTTTTGTTCACTTCATTGTTTTCGACAGCAAATTCAAGCTCTTTCGTGGTCCCAGAAAAGAACCACCCTAGCGACTGCAACCTAGCCGGCTGAAAAATGCTGTCTGGATTAACCACGGTTGAGTCTGCAACAGTCTTCCAGTTTCTCACATATAGCATAATTAGAAGATTGTTACAACCCTTCATGAGAACTGAATTCAACAATATTCCGTTGACTTTGCAGGCTGCGTCCCATACAAGGCGAACTTTATTCGGTTTATTCGGATTATTCGCCGCAAATATGGGTAGATACCATATTTTTGGAGATGGCTTATTCAACTCACGTGGTAACAACTTACGCGCATAACCCTTGTCAAGATAATCACAAATTTTCTCCTTTAGGATTTCGGCCAAATCCTGGTTTCGTTGCATCTTCTTTTCGAGACACACTAATCGTTTTTGCGCCATAGGTAAACTATCTGGGAGTCGTACTCTATCATATTTCCAGAGCAGACCCGTTTCGAACCGGTGCTCTCTGCGGATCGTGATTGTCTCTAATACCTCGCGCGCACGTTTTTCCATGCTAGTTTCCAAAATGATGTCAGGCTCCTTCACACCGAAGCTTTCTAACGAGAAAAACTCTTCAACCATAGTCTTCATCCGCTGATCACTGTTGCAACCACACATATGTAAACTATAATGGTGGTGCGGCGACGACGAATTAGAATCGGATGCTTTGTTTTGATCGTAAAAACCGTGCACAGCCCACCCTAATCTTGTTTTGGTAGCCGCCGGTTGCTGTAAGGTTCCCTCTCTCGTCTGTAATGGTATCCCTAGCTTCCAGTTATCAATCCTAATGATAATACGAGGGACGGCTTGGTAGTAATCCTGGATCGGAACTCCCCGTAGATGATGGTACTTAGCGGACATTTCTTGCGCTGCCACGGATTGCACCGGTAGACTTAGACTCCTGACGGTTCTGACGTTATTGATGCGGTATTTTCGACTCCCTTTTCGACTCCCTCCCTTCGACTCCCTTCTTCGACTCCCTCTCCCGCGGAGAGTGACCGGAATGATTCGGAAAAGGGGTGATTGTGACGATCGTCGTTGTGCATTACAGTGTAAGGCGCAATTAACTACTGGTTTCACGCCTTGTTTCACTTCGGGTCGTCCTTCGCCATGAAGCAGTGGGTGGTGTAACGCTTTACAACCCTGCATGCCATATTGCTTGGCATATTTGCAACGAAAGTGGTTGTGCTGTCCAAGACACTTTCGGCACAGACGGTTTTCTTTTACGGTGTTCCAACGTTCATTGCGATCCATGTTGTGGAAACTCTCACAGCTTTTTAGAATATGACCGGATTTCTTACACAGGTGGCATTTCCGATCATCATTAATTGTTTGATCATTTTCGGTATCTCCCGCGTGCGTATGCAGGTAGCCTTTCTCGCTAGATTGTCTCTTTTCCTGCCTGGCGTTAATAATGACAGAAACGGGAGAAGGTATGATTACTGCACTTGCTGCTTGCGCGATTTCAAAAAGCCAGTTCCCAAACGTGGATAACGTGACGTCTGGCACAGACTGTTGATATACGGCCCAGTTTAATTTTATGTGAGGCGGTAAACGGTCTGTTAACTCCTGTAACAACGATGGATTATTCATATGTACCAGTAGTCCGGCAGCTTCGATCGTGGCGCGCAGGTTTTGCACCGACAGCGCAAATGAAATTAGGGTTTCTAGTTTTTCTGCTTTCGGAGCCGGTTCACCTCTGATCTTCTGAAGTAGTGTGTGGATGATTAATTCTGGGCGGCCGTACAACATTCTCAGGGTTGTTATCACATCCGATACTGACGATGGTAGCAGTAGACGGCATCTCACAGACTCTACTAGTGCTTTCCCTTTTAAACACCGTTGCAGACGTAATAGATTTTCAGCATTGCTAAACACACATGTCTCTGTTGAACTTTCATAGGTGCGATTTCGGCCATTCCGATGGTTGCCCGCTGAAGTGAGGAAGCTCCTTGGAAACTACATGTCTTGCGGCGAGCTGATCAGACCTCAAAATGGGCGCCGTTGCCGCATTTGGTACAGGTAGTTGTAGGACATCCATAGACGCTGCTGGTTGAATATAAGACGGTTGATTCGTGTTGTGCAAACTGACCGGAATGGTGCGACGGTCATGTGAGGCTGGTATCTGTCTATTTGAAATTTGTATCTTATTTGACTTCACACAGGGTACCGATTGTTGTCGATATGGCTGTTGACCAGTTCTCGCTATCGATACGTTTGCCATTTGGTTAATGATAGGCATTTCAATAAATGTCGCCGTGGCAGCCATATCAGCTGTTTGTGGTGGAACTTGTTTAATTGCTGGCTTTCCCCACTTCCTTTGATGTTGCTCAACCCATTGACTGATATCCGCATGGTTTGACTGAAGCCCATCGTCTTGACCCGATTCGGGTTCATCGTCAATTGGCTGCTCGAGGATTTCGAACTTCTTATTTATATAATCGCGATCCTCGGCGTCCCTTTCCTTACGTCTGATTTCTTTCAATTTCCGAATTTCCTCCAGCTTCTGCAGTTGCCACTGCATCCTCTTGCTTGAGGATTTTGTAGATCGGGCACTTACGGATCTATTCGAGTTTTGTCTGCTCGGCGACTTCAGCACAGGGTGGTTGATTACGGTGTCTCCGCATTCAGAATGAAACCACTTATCACACTTGTCGCACTGCACCATCTCATTGTTGTCAACGCGTTCGCAGTTACTGCAGTTCGATTCGTTTAGCACGTGTCGTGGTGGCGATCGATCTGTTATTAATGATTTCTCGAAATTGTTCACACCGTCCATTGTGTATATTGATTTATCTTATGATGAGCTTCACGAGTGGTCTTATTCCAATCAAACCAACCCAATCCAGCAAAGGTAAAAGATAATTTTAAAGATTATTGCAAGATGGTGCAATAAGGATGGGATGTTTGCGGCAGCTCGATTTTTGTGGATCGATGCTGCTTGTTCAACTCTCTCGGTTCAAAAACTAAACCCTTCATTCTTCAGCTGGAATATTCGGTATTCCGCTTTAAAATTACTTTTTATTGTCTCTTTACAAACTTTTTCTAATTCAATTTTCGATGTGGACTTCACTCCTCTCTTTTTTCTACTACCTTCTTTTTTTTCTTTTTATAGCTCCTCGAACGCATCCATACACCAGGGCTGCTACGTGGTTTTAGATGTGGCAACAGCATCCAAATATCATCCAACTAACACATCGAAGCATGACGATATAGAATCAACATACCATGTATGTATATAGTTCCTGTTTAACGGTATTAAAAGTTAATAAAAAGTGGATTTCTTCAGATAAGACAAATTGAAAACTGCCAATCTTTCAATAATCTTAAGCTTTGTTGAATTTTTGTTATCTTTAGACGCCAAAAAAAATTTTTTTTTTGTAACTGTTTCGTCATAAGTGAACTACACTAACGTGGAATTGGAATGAAGTTGCTTTGAAATTGCGTAAGTTCAATGTGATTTTCCAAGCACTAACAAGCCAAAGTTATCAAACACCAATCTGGGTGCAAAAATTTCCAATTAAATGCGCCATTTGGATTTAAGTTCACCATTTATTATTAACAGATTAACCGAAATATTTAACTTTCCACGAGTTAATGTTACCAACATGACAAAGTTAAAATTTGCTTGTGTCAAACGCTCCCTACTACTGTTCACTTATTTCATCGGAGATAAAAAAAAAAAAAAAATAAACAACTACACAAAACACAACTCACTCTGAGCTGAGTGGCGGTGAAAAGTTTCTCATCGCATTTTGATAACAAAAACATTTCATTAAATTAAAAATTTTAAACGAGTTAAAACACATTTCGTATACTTTTTTTTTTAATTGATAAGATAATTAGGTAGGAGTTTAAGCGTAAGTAATTTTATCATTTCGTTTAAGTCGAAAAACTTTAGTTACATGTTGCATTCGATCATAGGGGCGAATCGTCGACGTCCACGCACGCAAAATAAAACTAAAAACAAAAAAAAACTATATTTGTATAGTAGAGATTAGAGAATAGTTATAATTAACAAGAGTTTAATTTATCATTTTATTAGTTAATTTTTGCTTTCAGTAATAAATTTAGGTAATGAGAAGTTATTCAGTGCTGCTGAAACATATGCCGGCCGGTTGGTCACTACAACTGTACTCTCTAATCCTTTAAGTTCTTCTCTATTTACAGGCACAATGTTACAAAACACCTCACCGGTTGTTGTGCTTCTTGTGATTGGCACAATACTGTGCGTACAATTCACAAAAGCAATGGATGAGCAATCATGCCATTCTTATGCTGGAGGCTCCGTATATCCATTAAGCAGCGGAAGATCTGACCATCAACTGCAGTATACCAAAGCGCTTAGTAAGTTTGTTTATTACATTATAGTAAATTAATTAAAGCTAACCATAACCATTTTAGTTTCAAAACCGGCTCCGTTGTTCGAAGCACCAGCTGTGATTAATGGAGAATTTACACAGCTCCGGCTATCCGATTTTAAGGGCAAATATGTGGTATTCTTCTTTTACCCACTTGATTTGTAAGTTTACTGTGATTGGCCTGAAATTTTTAGTTATGAATTTTCTATTTTACAGTACATTTGTCTGCCCAACAGAAATTCTTGCATTCTCAGATCGTATTGATGAATTCAAAAAAATTAACGCTGAAGTTATTGCTTGCAGCATTGATTCTCATTTTACACATTTGGCATGGATCAAAACACCACGCAAAGAAGGCGGTTTAGGCAAAATCAACATACCGCTAGTTAGTGACATTACACATCAAATAGCAAAAGATTATGGCGTTTATTTAGATGACTTAGGTCATACACTTCGCGGGCTCTTCATCATTGATCAAGAAGGAGTGCTTCGACAAATCACAATGAATGATTTACCGGTTGGTCGAGATGTAGATGAAACCTTACGACTGGTTCAAGCATTCCAATATACCGATAGTCATGGTGAGGTATGTCCGGCTGGTTGGAAACCGGGCCAAGATACAATAGTGCCAAATCCAAAGGAAAAGATAAAATATTTTGAGAGAAATAATTAAAAAAAATTTATTAAATCGATTTTCTTAATTTTACAATAATTTCTTTTTTGACTTTGGGGTCGAAATTGTACGAAAATCAACTCGTCGCGGTGTTTTCGGGGTTTTATTTTCACTGGCTTGTAAATTTTCTTTGGTTCCGGGCGTCACCGGTGGTTTAGTAGAGCTCTCAGTTTCATCACCCTCATAAACAAGTCGTATGTCTTCGGTTGATTCTATTTCCATTAGATCGGGTGGTGCTGACACTTTTACTTCGGATTTTTTTATTTCCAATGGTGGTGCCACTTTCACTTCGGGTTTTGTTTCATCAATTGGCCAAGCATCAATTGCCGTTTCATCAACTGTTGCTGGTGGCATTTCTTTTGGTTTACGACGAATAGCAATTGGGTTAGCTTTTAAAACTTTATCACTTGGCGATTGTGTTGGTGTAATTCTAGGATGACGGCGTATTGCAATTGGAGTAGCTGGATGGTCATGCTTTTCGGGAGATTCAAATTTCTCATTACTACTAATGATCGCAGCTGTTGGAATTTCTATTTTCTTGTCTGGAGTTAGTTTTGAGTTTACGTCTGGTGATGTTTCGGTCTTGGACAATTCCATCGGTTCAGAAGTTTTGATAATTTCTTCTTTTTCTGTCGGCTTGTATTCAGTTCCAATTTCATTTTTATTAAAAATTATAATCGAACAGAAACCATCAGTACTCGAGACAATTAGCGTTCGGCCATCGTCAGACCATGTAAGATCTGTTAGCCTTGTATAATGAATATTCGAGATAAGGCCAAATGGATTTTTCTGTTGCGTATCGTAAAGATAAACACAATTTTTGGTAGCCACTGCAAACACCATGCGATAAGGAAGTGGAATAACAGGTGGATTCTTTTCTTTGTACGGACGAAGTTCTAATAAAAGAGGACAAAATCGAACAGCGATTGTATATTGGTCGGGCGATGGTAGAACAATCGATGGTCTGAAAATAAAGCAAATATTAATTTCTATTAAAGCGAAAGCACAAAATTCTCACTGTTTTAAGGCGTATCGTGTGTAAATGTAGGTGGTGTTCAGTGGCTTTTCGATTCCATCGATTTCAGTTACTCCAGCCGGCACCACAATAATTTGACCATCAGGACTAAAGGTCAATCTTCGGAAGAAGGTTTGTAACGTATCGTCATGATATAATCTCACAGTTTTCCCATGGAATGGTGACGTCTCTGGTACCGGAAGCGTACATTTACTATTCTGGCTAATCATTTTTTTTGTGTTGTTATCGAAAACTCTAAAAATACGATCAGTTCCCAAAGTAGCCAAATATTGATTCAAGGGATCCCAGGCTACACCTTGTACAAATCCTTTATGCTCTCGCAAAATAGATATTGATTTTCCTTTCTGTACGTCCCAGACCATTGCTGTATTATCAACAGATCCACTAATTAGAAATTGTGAATTGGGGCACCAGCTTAAATCGTAAACGTCTTCAATGTGGCCACGCATAATTTTCATTGTGAGCCAAATCTCCTTATCTGATTCATTTGTATCATCGACTATATTAACAACTTCAGTGTCACCCTTCTGTTTCCAAATCATTATGAAAGCTTCATCGTCACTTGAAGCTAAAAATTCACCCGACGGTGACCATCGGACACAATTTACAGCTCGCTGATGATATGCTAAGTCAGCTACGACGTCTAAATTTATGGTGCCGGTTTCTTCATCCTTTTTCAAATACCAAATCTACGAAACAATAATTAATAAATAATAATTGATCAAAAGTTCAACAGGCGACAAGCAACGAGGCCACTTACTAAGACATGTGAATCTGTACCTCCAGACGCCAATCGATAAAAATCGCATTTCTCATCACGTTTTGGTTGAATATCAACACTTAACACAGGGTCACGATTGTGCCAAGAAATCTCTGGTATTGTACACTTCATAGCTTGTAATTTATTAATTTATAAAACAACAAACAAACTTTTCCTATTTTCGTGGTCCAACCAAGAAAAGAACCAACTAATTTTGACAACTTTTGTCATGTTTCCCGCGTATTTATTCTGTATTATCGACCAAAAACGTCAATAACTTAACGAAACCCCTCTCAAATTTCAACGAATCGATGTTTTACCCAAAATCTACTACACATTTATTTACGATTTCATTCGTGTCATTTCAAAAAAATATGGCTGTGCCTCGAGGATTTACAAAATTTTTGAATTCAATAAATTTAAATAAAATTGGTATAAATAAATTTAAAACTGTTCAAACCAGACAATATACAATTTGCAGTAATTGTATTAATCGAAATAGTGCATTCCTTACAAATGTCATTGCTGATAAATCAAAATGCAATCAAGGTAAATCCGCTACAGGAGTGTCTGAGAGATGAAGTATTCGAGAAAAAAATCAGGAATTACATCATACAAAATTTCACATTTTTCTGTTTATAAGTTGTTCAATTTATCTAATTAATTTCATTAATAATTCCTGTAGTGTTAATATAAGTATACTTAACCTCAAAATTCTGGAACTTTGTGTTTTTACAGTTCCCAAAGGCGGTACAGTAAGCGGCTTTCATACAGGTAGAAAATTGGACGCCAAAGACTATTATCAAATACTAGGAGTAGCTAAGAATTCGTCAGCCAAAGATATTAAGAAGGCATACTATCAATTAGCTAAGAAATATCACCCGGACACGAACAAAGATGATCCGGATGCAAGTAAAAAGTTTCAAGAAGTTTCCGAAGCTTATGAGATTTTAAGTGATGATACGAAGAGGCGTGAATACGACACATATGGACAAACGTCTGAACAAATGGGGCGAGCTGGTGGTGGCGGTCCTGGTGGTGGTGGTGGTGGTCCAAGAGGTGATTTTGGTCAACATTGGGAATATCGATCGACTATAGATCCTGAGGAACTTTTCCGTAAAATATTCGGAAGCAATTTCAAGCAAGCTGGTTTCGATGATTTTGCCGAATCGACATTTGGCTTCGGTGGTGCGCAAGAGGTTATGATGAATTTAACTTTTGCGCAGGCGGCAAGAGGTGTTAACAAAGATATTGATGTAAATGTGGTGGACACATGTCCAAAGTGTGCAGGATCTAAATGTGAACCTGGTACAAAACCAGGGAAATGTCAATTTTGTAATGGAACCGGAATGGAAACAATTTCGACTGGTCCATTTGTTATGAGATCAACATGTCGATATTGCCAGGGTACTCGACAATATATTAAATATAAGTGTGGAGAATGTGAAGGTAAAGGACAAACCGTCCAAAGACGCCGAGTTACTGTTCCTGTTCCAGCTGGCGTCGAGGATGGACAAACCGTCCGAATGGCTGTAGGACGAAAAGAATTATTTGTTACGTTTAGAGTGGAAAAGAGTAGATATTTCCGAAGAGATGGTTCTGATGTTCACACAGACGCGGATATTTCGCTGTCACAAGCTATTTTAGGTGGAACCATTCGAATACAGGGCGTTTACGATGATCATGTTATTCAGATAGTACCGGGTACATCATCGCACACACAAATTTGTTTGTCCAATAAAGGATTGAAGCGAGTCAATTCCTACGGGAATGGGAACCATTATGTTAATATTAAGATTACAGTCCCGAAATCCTTGAATGCAAAACAAAAAGCATTAATTCAGGTCAGTTGTTAATTTAGATCCATTAACGATTTTATTTAACTTATTTGAATTGCTTTAGGCGTACGCTGAACTGGAGGAGAACACGCCAGGACAAATATTAGGAGTTACACATCGCAAAGACGGTAAGTCATCATCTACTTCTACATCGTCATCGTCGCCCAATAGTGACGAGGATTTGTCTAGTAAATTTACCCAAGGCTCGAAAGAAGACAATACTTACGAGTCTCATGATGTCAAAGACTCGATTGCATATAAGCGCGATCAGCGAGGTAGTAAGTTCTATTTTGGGTTAGGATTTTTGATCATTTTTATCGGATTCCTCGTTTACTCGACGAATCATACTGACCAGTATATCGAGTATGAGCGTCAACAAACTGTTCGCTCTCGTGATTCTAATAAATTTAGTGACGCTTAATTAGTACAAGTACAATTTGTAGTGTTGTATATTAGGATGATTCACACTAATAAATACATAGTTTAAAAAAAAACTCGTACCCTTTATCTATTGCCAACCTCATTTCTATTTTGTTTTTTTAACAGGCTCAAAAGTCTCATGTGACGACAAATCAAATTTAACTGACAAAATTCGTTCCGTGTTAGACGGTGATAAGGTTCGTGAGGATAATACTAAAAAAGATGAGGATAATAATGACGATAAACCAAATTCTAGTAGCACGACTACGTCTACTTCTACGAGTAGCACGAATGAGGAGGATATTAAGAAACGCAAAGAAAATTAGAATTTCATGAAATAGGTGCCTAATTAGCAATATAGCAAGGAAATAGAGTCTGTTACTATACGCATGGTTAAATTATTTAGCAAATATTTTAAAATAAAATGTTAATATAATAAATTTAATCAAAATCAAAAAAAAAAAAATATTAGTAAACATATTTTTTTGAATGAAGTTTTTTTCTATCCGTTTGGTTCTTATCGGATATTAACTCGGCTTCGATTACTGGGCCACAATCGAAATGCTGTGCAATAAAGTAATTTGGTTTCGTTATAATACTTTTGTTTGTACTACTTTGCGCTAGATGGTGTATTTTAAACTTTCGTTTTCGTTTACATACTAGATTGAATGATTTTAGGCCTTTCGAATCTAGATGGCTGTTTTATCAATGAGAATAAATAAGTTGTCAGTGGTTGTTAACCGTTTTCTTTTTACATATTTTTCAGCAAATCAAAACGAGGATACTTAAACGGCCAAGATGTTAGAAACAAATATTAATATTTTATTAAAATTTTAAGCAAAACATTTTATTAGCTAATTGTGATATAAAACTTGCAAAATATATTTTTCATTGTAGATTAGCTGGGAATTTAAAACGCTTCTAAAAACAATTTTACCTAATTACTTTTAAATTTATTTTTTAATTAAATAGTATTATATGTAAGGTAAATTAATATCAAAGTTAATAAACTCAATTTTCGATTATTAAGATAAACCAAATGGTTTATGTTTCTTTTTAATCCACGTATGAAATTTTACACTGAAAATTTTCGCCTGGATCAGCTTAAAATTTATTTGTGCAATATGGAAAAAATCAAAATAAAATAAATAGTAAACCAATTAAATTTAAAATTATTTTTTGCTAATTAAATAATGATATAGTCACTCATGTTTTGTATGCAGATGGTCAGTTTTTGTTTAGCCTGTATAACATCTAGCAAGTGGTACAAAAATTTGTTGTTATGTTGTTAACATCACCTAGAATCTAAGCCAGCTCGGTTTTTTTGGCACCCTGCTTAAAATTTTTGGTCTTTTTAGATCATGAATATCTTCCACTTTAACTTAAACCTCCGCAAGTTTAAATTGAAACCCTGCCCTGGCCAAGGCGAATAATTATATTCAAGATATTTCGTGGCAATGACTCTTCTTTTGTATGGGAGCATTATTGTGCTGAAGAGCAAATTGAGGACTGACTATGTTGAGAAATGTTATTTCATAAAATAAACCGAAATTGAACTATGCCCTTGAACAGTTGTAGTTTATAGAACTTCCGTCAGGAAATGAAACGTGAACGACATCATAAGATAATCCCTTTGATCTATGCAGAACTGTTTTATGTCCAAATTTGTGCGTTTTTGTCTTAATTTGATAATAATAAACATCGATCATAAATTAGTGTGGATATTGCCTCGTTTAGTTTTCCTTGGGCAGCAAATAAAAGGTTACACGGCTGTACAAACTGAACTCTTCAGGTAGAATGTTATTTGATGAAGTAACATTCCTGGTTGATGATAAACTAGTCGGTCCTCAATTTGCTCTTCAGCACGATAATGCTCCCATACATAAGAAGAGTTATTACCACGAAATTATACAAAAATTTTGCATACAATTATTTGTCTCGGCCAGAGCAGGGTTTCGATTCAAACTTGCGTAGGCTTAAGTTAAAGTGGAAGGTATTCATGATCTAATAAGACCAAAAATTTGTAGCAGGGTGCTAAGAAAACCGAGTGGGATGAGATTCTAGGTGATGTTAACAACAAATTTTTGAACCACTTGCTAGATGTTATAGAGGCTAAACAAAAACTGACCATCTGCATACAAAACATGAGTGACTATATTATTATTTAATTAGCAGAAAATAATCTTAAATTTAATTGATTTACTATTTTATTTTGATTTTTTCCATATTGTACAAATAATATTGAGAACAAATTTGTGGGTACAAATAATTTTGGCAAAAACTAAATTAACTGTAATTTCTACTAGAACTAAAATTTAAAAAAAATTTTTATAGAAATGTAAAGAAGGGTAATTAAATTTTTAAAGACTAAAATGCTCCGGGCTGAGCTTTTTAAATGTTTTAAATTGTTTTTCCTTTAAATTGGATCAAGGCAGTTAAACTAGGTTGATATCACCAATACATAAAAAACATTTAGGTAATGTTGAAGCTACTAAATATTTTCGAAAACCCATTAAGTTTTGATGAAGAACGAATTTGTTTCGAAAAGGCTCGTAATAATAAAATCGCACCGAAATGTTGAGGGAGGCACAATTACCAAAATAAGAAAATCTTTTTCAATCCAATTTCGTTAAAGCCGCCGTAAGCCTAAATGCGTTCCATTCCCATGTCCCACATCCCACTGCTTCCATAGAAATTTAGGAGTTACTCTATTCTGGAAACGGTGTCAAGAGTTGGCCGCTTTAGAAAGGAATTAGCTTTAATGAAAGTGAAACTGTGTTATCATTTAAATTAGGCTGCCACCAATTTGGCTAAATCTTTTAAAAACATAGAAATAGGAAAATATTTTGGAAATTTTCATTTAATTTAACTTAAATTTATCTTGTTTTTACATCTTGATCCGTGTACATATATGTACATACCATATGTAGGGTGACCAGATTTCCTGATTTCTTCGGAAAAATGTCCTTACATTGTTCCGGAGGAACCAGGAAAATAATAATTTCAAAGCAAATTTAAAAATTTTATTTAAGAAATCGAACTTAATCCAAGTGGTATGACCCAAAAAATTCTTCAGGTCGTGATTTAAATTATTTTACATTAGAAATTATTTGTAGAATCGACTTAACATTTGGTACTGGAGACGGAGAAAATTGTCTGTGTTGGCTGGGTATGGAAACCCAGAACATTCAAACCAAATTTTTGATTTAGGGTATCGACTATAATACCATTGCTAATTAAAAAATCCTAATCCATACGAATCGTTCGTTTAGTAAAAGTTCTACAAAATTATATTTTTGAAATCGCATTCAACTCTCAAGGGGCAATATCTTCCATTGCCAACAATGATGATAAAGGTTTGGCTAGCACACGGAATAGGACCCTTAATTACCTAATTAAAAAACCCTAATTTCTACGAATCGTTCGTTCAGTAAAAGTTCTACAAAATTATATTTTTGAACCAACAATGATGACAAAGGTTTGGCTAGCACTTGGAACGGGCTCTTCAATTACCCAGTCAAAAACCCTAATCCATACGAATCGTTCGTTTAATAAAACTTCTACAAAATTTTATTTTTGATATCGCACTCAACCCTTAGGAGCCAATATCGGCCATTGCCAACAATGATGACAAAGGTTTGGCTAGCACATGGAATAGGACCCTTAATTACCTAATCAAAAAATCCTAATCCATACGAATCGTTCGTTTAGTAAAAGTTGTACAAAATTACATTTTTGAAATCGCATTCAACCCTTAAGGGCCAATATCGGCCATTGCCAACAATGATGACAAAGGTTTGGCTAGCACTTGGAATAGGACCCTTAATTACCTAATTAAAAAACCCTAATCCATACAAATCGTTCGTTTAGTAAAAGTTGTACAAAATTATATTTTTGAAATCGTATTCAACACTCAAGGGCTAATATCGTCCATTGCCAACAATAATGACAAAGGTTTGGCTAGCACATGGAATAGGACCCTTAATTACCTAGTCAAAAACCCTAATCCATACGAATCGTTCGTTTAGTAAAAGTTCTACAAAATTATACTTTGGAATCACACTCAACTCTCAAGGGCCAATATCGGCAATTGACAAATTTGATGGCAAAGGTTTGGCTAGTACATGGAATAGGACCTAGTCAAAAACCCTAATCCATACGAATCGTTCGTTTAGTAAAAGTTCTACAAAATTTTATTTTTGAAATCGCACTCAACCCTTAAGGGCCAAAATCGGCCATTGTCAACAATAATGACAAAGGTTTGGCTAGCACTTGGAATAGGACCCTTAATTACCTAATTAAAAAACCCTAATTTATACAAATCGTTCGTTTAGTAAAAGTTCTACAAAATTATACTTTGGAATCGCACTCAACCCTCAAGGGCCAATATCGGCAATTGCCAACAATGATGACAAAGGTTTGGCTAGCACATGGAATAGGACTCTTAATTACCTAATTAAAAAATCCTAATCCATACGAATCGTTCGCTTAATAAAAGTTCTACAAAATTATACTTTGGAATCGCACTCAACTCTCAAGGGCCAATATCGGCAATTGACAAATTTGATGGCAAAGGTTTGGCTAGTACATGGAATAGGACCTAGTCAAAAACCCTAATCCATACGAATCGTTCGTTTAGTAAAAGTTCTACAAAATTATATTTTTGAAATCGCACTCAACCCTTAAGGGCCAATATCGACCATTGCCAACAATAATGACAAAGGTTTGGCTAGCACATGGAATAGGACCCTTAATTACCTAGTCAAAAACCCTAATCCATACGAATCGTTCGTTTAGTAAAAATTCTACAAAATTATACTTTGGAATCGCACTCAACTCTCAAGGGCCAATATCGGCAATTGACAAATTTGATGGCAAAGGTTTGACTAGTACATGGAATAGGACCTAGTCAAAAACCCTAATCCATACGAATCGTTCGTTTAGTAAAAGTTCTACAAAATTTTATTTTTGAAATCGCACTCAACCCTTAAGGGCCAAAATCGGCCATTGCCAACAATGATGACAAAGGTTTGGCTAGCACATGGAATAGGCCCTTTAATTACCTAGTCAAAAACCCTAATCCATACGAGTCGTTCGTTTAGTAAAAGTTCTACAAAATTTTATTCTTCATATTCCGACTGCAAGTAGCAACTACAGCTTCCATGGCCCTATAGTGCGCATTCAACGAGATCTCAACGCCGTAGCAGATTGTTTCGATTTCAATATTTCCAGGGATGAATTTAAAAAACGAATCGCTAAGATTTTGTTTTAAATGTCTTTTTGTTTTGTTGTTAATTGTTTGATCTATTGATGTCGTTATATCTTTTATTCTTTTATTGTACACATTTTTTAACTTTTTATAATGTTTTTTAATTATGTAAGCCATTTTTGCATATACATGCTGTTGGTTAGTAAATAAATAAATAAATAAATAATATAAAATAAAATCGCACTCAACCCTCAAGGGCCAATATCAGCAATTGCCAACAATGATGACAGAGGTTTGGCTAGCATTTGGAATAGGACCCTTAATTACCTAATTAAAAAACCCTAATTTATACGAATCGTTCGCTTAGTAAAAGTTCTACAAAATTATACTTTGGAATCGCACTCAACTCTCAAGGGCCAATATCGGCAATTGACAAATTTGATGGCAAAGGTTTGGCTAGTACATGGAATAGGACCTAGTCAAAAACCCTAATCCATACGAATCGTTCGTTTAGTAAAAGTTCTACAAAATTTTATTTTTGAAATCGCACTCAACCCTTAAGGGCCAAAATCGGCCATTGTCAACAATAATGACAAAGGTTTGGCTAGCACTTGGAATAGGACCCTTAATTACCTAATTAAAAAACCCTAATTTATACAAGTCGTTCGTTTAGTAAAAGTTCTACAAAATTATATTTTTGAAATCGCACTAAACTCTTAAGGGCCATTATCGGCCATTGCCAGTTCTACAAAATTATATTTTTTAAATCGTATTCAACTCTCAAGGGCTAATACCGGCCATTGCCAACAATAATGACAAAGGTTTCGCTAGCACATGGAATAGGACCCTTAATTACCTAATTAAAAAATCCTAATCCATACGAATCGTTCGTTTAGTAAAAGTTCTTAGCACATGGAATAGGACCCTTAATTACCTAATTACAATACTGGGCAAATTACATTACACTGAGTAATTAAAATACTTTTCCGAGTTACAGCAAACTCAGTAATTAAAATACAAATTACAATTACTTTACATTTGTAAATTGATAAATTTGATTTGACAAAATGAATTATTTAGTGAAAAAACGTATCATTAGAAAAAGATTATTAAGATTAGGTTTTATGCTGATGACTCTGGAACCAAATTTTAATAAGCCTTGTAAAAATTTAAATAAAAAATTTCAAAAACTGGGATAATTAAAATACAAATTACAATTACTTAGAATTTAAGTAATTAAAATACAAGATACTGTTACTTGGAGAATGAGTAATTAAAATACAAATTACAAATTGTAACTTGTATTTTAATTACGTAATTCAAATACATGTAATTCGTTACTGCCCAGCCTTGTTAGTAAGGGCAATGTTCCAAAATATTTTTTTCCGTTATGGGTGAATAATTATTCAGTTTTATATTATGAACAATTTAAAGAATCTATAAAATATTTCAGGTATAAAATTTTACTAAAATCTCCCCTTGAGTTTGACTCAAATTTTAATTAAGAAATCTGACCCCAGATGATATGACCGAAGGAATTCTCCAGAGCCCGTATTAATCAATTTTACATTAGGTACTGCTTAAAGAATCGATTTCACTTCCCAAATCACAGATATTATATTATTAAAATTCATACAAAAACGTGCTACCTCTAGAGTTCCTTTTGAAGCTGGTACCGCAGCATATAGTGCCTGGATTAGTCGAATATGTATAAAAAAAATTGGTGAAACAATTTTTTGATTAGTACCAACCGTAATATTATTTAAGAAATCCAACTCCAAAATAATTCGGTTTTATCCCTTGTGTGAACCCCACATTTGATTTTCACATTGGAAACACAAGGGTCTAGCCAGACCCCTATACGTCAAATAAAGTTTAAATAAATTAAATGTTAGTTTGGTTTTAACAATTAAGTTTTATTACTAAATAAAAATTACAGGAATGAATTCATAGCCTGAATAATCTAAAAAAAAAAATGAAACGTTTATGTAGAATTGAAGCTTTAAAGTTCCCCTTCATTTGTATATTTGAAGCATTTATAAATGCATTTAGAGTATTGCAGGCATACTGGAGTCGAACATTTCACACAGTAAAAGCGAGTTTTGCGACGGGCTTTGTCGTATTCATGGCATAATCGGCAGTCTCGTTTCATTTGGAGGACGTCGGCACCTTTTATCGTTGCCACAATGGGTGTTGCTTGCTGAAAAAATAGTGGAACTTAATCAATTTGTTGTAGTATATTATAAAGTCTTAATTCTTACTGGTAATGGGCCACCGAGGAATGATTCTATTGCCGATCGACACGAAAATTGCTTTATTACTGAGTTTCTATTTGCGGACGAACTAGAGTTTCTGAAAGCGAGAACAAAAATTTCCTGCGAGCATCTGTGTTTTTGTAATGGTTAACTTCTTTGCAGATGATATAACTCGCCAATCCCATAATGTCAATTATGGTTTGTGGTGAAATGACTTAACATTTGGTCCATTGCGTCGACGCCTACTTTATTTTCGTGATACCTAAATATTGAGGAATGTATTGGCCGTGAGGAATTTTTTTTTCATTTCAGGTGGAATTCCTGTTTTGCTGCTTCGCAGTATATACCTACAAAACCTAGACCGATCTCTATGAGGCGTTTACACCCTTGTAAGGTAGTACAAAAATTATTGGCCACGATTGTCCTTCCCGAATTCGAATACCTAGACGCCAAACGCAACATTTCATTTGCCCTTGGTCAACGGCCCATTCTGGACCTGCATCTTTACCCGTATAAATATTTCCTTGTAGTGGATAGTGTGTTTTTGCATCGAATGTCCACCATATTTTAATTCTATACCTCGCAGGTTTAGAAGGTTTGTACTGAGTGAACTTCGTCCTCCCACGATATGGAAACAATTGTTCGTCTATGGTAGTCGGTAATGTGGTCGATAATTCCTTTCCAAATTTTCGTTTAACAAATTCCATATATCCCTAATTGGTGCAGCTTTATCGGATTGTACACAAAAATTACGGGTGCGGCTATCATCAAATCGTATATATCGTGACAGAGCAATGAAACGGCGGTATGACATTGTTGCTCTAAAAATGGAAAGGTTCATCGTTCTCCACAGAAAACTCGCATGTTGCACATTATTGTGGTTTACACCAGCAGCTAAGAGTATACCAATAAATGCATTCAGTTCAATTTCCTTGAACTCCTTCCATACCTTTTTGTTTTTGGTTGGATTTTTAGTATTCCATTGATTAATTTTATCATTCGCATACCGATTTGTTTTCTTTATTATGATGAACACGTTGTTTGGTGTTAGAAACTTTTTAAATACTTCAATTGGTACCGAGTTTGTAGAAGTAGGCTCTCCACTAAACCTCATAACATTATGGATACGTGTCCGACCAACTGATGGCAGTGCTCTGTTCCACTTCGTACCATCTTCCCGAACATGTTCAATGTGTGCACTAAATTCATAGCTTCCTGCATATCGGTCTGCATTTCATTTGTTGACTGCGTTTCGGCTGCTTGCTGCATTTCGTCTATTTGATGTACTTCAACTACCGTTTCAATTTCAGTTGTTGATAGTATTTCATTATCTTCGCTGTCATACGCCTCTTGAATCTCTAATTCCTGCTCTGCTTCTACCTCCGATGCGTCATCTTCATTTGGTATATAATCAGCATCTTCATCGGAATCTGCTTCAACAGCAAAAGTATCAACGTCTTCTTCTTCCTCCGTTGCTCGTTCTCATTCAGGATCATTAGCTAAGGCAGCGGCAACATGTTCATAGAACCTTGAGTCAAACTGAGAAAGTGTCTGGTAAACTTTGTCCACCTCGTCCATTCCTTCTCCAAATTCGTCTATTGTTGATTCAAATAAAACAAATATGTATATCACTCGCTTTTCGTTGAATAATAAAACAGAAAATAAAACATTAAACTAATTACGAAACTAATAATATTAGATCAAACAGAAAAAAAAAATGCACAGAAAAGAAACCTTAACATACTGTTTTCAGCACAAAATTCGAAGAGACTATGACACTGCACGTGCTAAAATACAAAGCACAACAATCGAAAACGAATAAATAACGGGAACTCCGGAGAGATAAATGTACAGTGAGAATAGATACATACAAATTTAGTATAGTTTCATATAAAATGTGTATGGGGTCTGGCTAGACCCTTGTGTTTTGAATGTGACTAGAATTTTACGATGCTCTCTAAACTCCCCGACCACCCACCTATTTTTGGTATTTTATTTTCATATATCTGTTCAAAACTAGTAGCTTGAGGATATCATGGAATATTTTGACGATGGGGAAATTATAAATATCAAAATAATGCAGACAAACACAAAAAGGGTCTGGCCAGACCCTGGTGTCTCCAAAAGGGTTATATTAGGAACTACTTGGTAGAATCCGCTTAATAACTCGGATAATAAATTCACTAAAATCCATTGACAAATTCGCGAGGTATTGGAAATGTAGGCATGGATTGGTTATATGTATATGTACATAAAAAATAAATAACTTTAGCAAATTTAATTTTTTAAATTTATGGTTTGTATTTATCATTAGTAGTGTCTCGCAATATTTGTTAAATTCTGGCCATGTTTTATTTAAGAAACTCCATCCCTATCACCAATTTAATTGAAATGTGTTATCTGGTACTTTTCTAGAAGAGATTTCACCGCATCTGTTTTGTAGCTTGTGGATGGGCGTTGCCACTAAACCAATTTTACATAGCAACTTTTTCTTTCAATCAAATCCATCCAACATATTTAAAGACTTAAAACACTGTCCTGTTTTTTAAAGTCGAATTATGGTATTCTGGATGTTCTTACTTTTTAAGATTTGGTCGTTTTTGACCTGGTCACCTTACACAATAATATGCTCCGCGCGTGCACTTTGAAAAGTTGGCAACCCTACAAAAAATGAAAGCTCTTTTTCTCTCTTTCATCGCATTGTACACTGAGCGGCATAGAAAACGCGCCAGCCTAAACAATTTTTATTTTTTGGTGCGAATATGAAACAAAAAACAAAAAATTCAATGCCATTCAAAACAATCTTAGAAGATATTACCATAGCATACTTTGTCTAATCATGTGGCTGAGTTTTTTTTACTTATCCCACAACATGTTTTATAATTTAATTTTCAAATTTGAACACAGCTTGAATTGCACTAACTGGAAACATGAAACAAAAACAGATAAAGCTCGGTGCGTGCTTCCATCGAAATTTCTGGCCATACCATGACTGATCCGCCTCAAACCCTTTCGCTAAAGGTGCATGGAGCGTAATGCTCAACCGGTCGTCATCATACTTGTTCTCGCCCATCAGGAGACCGCAAAAAAAATCTCGATTCATCGATTAAGAAGACTTAACTAGCCGAGAAAACCTGTGTTGTGGCAGAAGTGCTGGACGCGTGGCTGGTCTTCGTGCATGAAGATCTGCTTCTCCCAACCTTCGCCGTATTGTTCTTTCGCTTACATTTATATTACGTACGTGTAACAATTCATTGCAGGTCTCAAATTTGCAAGTCTATTTCTGCCCGTACTTTGTCGCCTGGTATACAACCCTGTCTCGAAAAATCGCGAACAATGCTACGATTGCCGCTACTCTTTCTGACTTTAGCGACATAATACAAATTTAACACACTACACTGATACATCAAAATGTAAATTCGACAATAAAACGATTGAATATCGCTAAAACAATTTCACAAATTTTCGATTTTGTCGATACATTCAAATTTTCCGTGGCATCCGACATTTTCTAAGATGGTTTTCAATGAACTAGAATTTGGTTTTTGTTTCATGTTTCCAGCAAGTGCGGTTCAAGGGGCATTCACATTCGAAAATTTAGTTAAAAATCATGTTGTGGGATAAGTAAAACAAAACACAGCCACATGATTAAACAAAGTGTGGTACGATAATATTTTGTAAGGTTGTTTTGAACGACCTTGATTTTGGTTTATGTTTCATCTTTCCATCTAGTGCAGTTTAAAAGATATTCACACCAAATTTAATTATAATCCACGCTGTGGAAAAAGACTCAGCCACATGATAAGACAAAGTTGATATGGTAACATTTTCTAAGATTATTTTGAATTACCTAGAATTTGGTTTTTGTTTCATGTTTCTAGGTTCAAAAGATATTCCCATAAAAAAAAATTTTTTTTTTAGGGTGACCCGTTTTCCGTGCCGGTCAGTGTACATTGAGAGCAAGCATCTAAGCGGTGAACTTATGCTGAACTTATTTACCAGGTTTACCGATTAATTATTCCGATTTTTTCATTAAATGGAGTTGCTTATGTGTTGATATACATATATGCGAATTGACAGGTATATCATTTTGTTTCATTGACATCAAGTTTTAAAACTTCAACTGTCACATTTTTGTAAGGTGTTCACATTACAGATATTTTGGCGCTGAAAATTGTCGAGTTTTATGCCAAAAAAAAGAGCATTTGCGGGAAGTTTTAATTCATTATTTCATTTTGAAGAAAAATGCTGCTGTAAGTTATCGTATTCTTCAGGAAGCTTTTGGTGAACATGCTCCATATCAAGATATTTGTGAACGCTGGTTTAAATGCTTCAAAAGTGGTGATTTTCAAGTGAAAGACAAAGAACGTCCAGGTCAACCGGAAAAGTTTGAAAACCAACAACTGCAAGAATTATTGGATGAAGATTCGTGTAAGCGTTGCTCAGCAAACAATTTCCCATCGTTTACATGCAATGGGAAAGATCTTAATGGAATAAAAATGGGTGTCACATCAAGTGAATGAAAGACAAACAGGAAAACACGAAAAGTCATCAGTGAATGTGTCTTCAACGTTACGAAAGAAAGTCTATTTTGCATAGAATTATGACTGACGTTGAAAAGTGGATAAATTTTGAGAATTTTAGCGCAGAAAATCATGGGTTGATCCAGGTCAATTCTCGGAAGGAAGACTGCTTCGTGATAAGGCATGTCATGATATTTTCTACGAATTAAAGGAACTTGGCTGAGAAGTATTAGCCCGATTGCCGTATTAACCAGATCTTGCTCCAGCAGATTACCACTTAGTTCGATCGGTGACACACGTACTTTCCGAGCAACACTTCAAAACGTACGAAAAACTGGAAAATTGGGTCTCTGAATAATCCGCCTCAAAACAAAATAAAGGTCTATTGGTATGGTATCCATAAATTACCTGAAAGATGGAGGAATATACATTGAATAAAGTACTTTTGATGTTTTTCTTGAAATTTATTAACTGCTTGATTCAAAAAGTCGTCTATCATGGCCTCCATGAAGAAAGACCGACGTTGCTCGGCTCACACAGACTGTTTAACCTTGCATTTGCTTTTTATCCCGATCCTTTTCATGCTAATTTACACACAGTGCAACCAACATACAACATCCAAACGAGATATTTTTGGTTGTCTCCACCCGGAACCAGCACTAGGGCTCCATGCACATCACAGGAAAACATCTTTAACACCAAGGATGTAAAAGTGACGGTGGCTCGGCTACATGTCCATAGTACATCTTTAATGTTAGTTGAACAAACTTAAGCTGACCATTTAATTTTTTTTAAAGCGGAGCCTGGTTCGAAAGCTAAAACTTTAAATTAAACAAGCAAAACGCCCCGAATGTCAAGAAATGTCCGAAAAAACAGAACATGTCCGAGGAAACCAGGGCGAGTAATGCCTTTACCGAATTGTTTTGATGAACGAATGTAATCTCAACTGCAGACGTTGCACCGTAATTTCATTGTCCTTCCTCTTAAATTTCTGTTCAGCAGTTCTCGTTTTAAAGTATCGATGAACCCTTCCGTTTGTTGGGTTGATTGCGAATGATAAGAGCGTTTTTGCACATTTTCGCATTTATTATTTTTCTGGACCAAATCTACAATTTTTTTCGTCAATAATGGGCCTGTTTACAATGTTATCCATTGTATCGATTCTAGGCCTATTCCACTAGCACATTTCCACTAGACACAATTCCACTGCACACAATTCCACTGGCACAATTCCACTTGGTACAATTCCACTGGGCACAATTCCACTTGGCACAATTCAACTTGCACATTTCAACTTGCACAATTCAACTTATACAATTTAACTTTTTGATAATCAAACGCATTTAGGGTGGTAAATCGCGCACGCGATTTACCATCCTAAATGCCTTTGACTATCAAAAAGTTAAATTGTGCAAGTTAAATTCGTTTAATTATAAAAAAAGTTAAACTTAAAAGCTACCTGAAGAACGAACTACGAATGTTAAATACGAATTAAACGAAAACACGAATTGCATGCAGTGAAATTCTGTCTAGTGGAATTGTGCTAGTGGAATAAGCCTAGAATCGTAATAACTACAGCAACAGAAATATTTTTTAACATTGCTATCTTCACCATTTTTTTGAAAGCTATCCCCTTCTTTTATTATCAATTAGCTTTTTTACACATTGCAGTTTTTATTAATTTAAAATTCATAGTTATAATTATCTTCGTAATTATGTTTCAATCACACCAATAAAATATTAAAGTGTATGTTTGCGTTACATTAGTGTAACTGTACAAGTTATAATGCAAGTTAAATTGTGCAAGTTAAATTGTTCCCCAGTCGAATTGTGCCAAGTGGAATTGTGCCAGTGGAATTGCGTCCAGTGGAATTGTGTCTAGTGGAATTGTGCTAGTGGAATCGCCCGGCTACCATTGTATCGGATTTATGTAAATTTGGTGGGGTCTTTTAATTAATGAGAACAAAATCAGTTAGTGTCAATTTAAATTCTGTTTTATTTTATTAAATGCTACGCTTTATATATTATTTTAAAATTTTTTAATGTCAGCACAAAATGTAAAGTATCAATCAAATATTTATAGTATGCAATATTGTTACAAATTAAGTTAAGTGTCAGCACAATAGACACGAAATAAAAAACACCAAAACTTTATACTTTGGTGGAAATTAACTTTTGTAATGTTGACGAGTTAAAATGATGAGTTAACATATTCCGGGCTGTATAGTTTTGAGTAGCCTCCCGTTTACACTCCACTACTTTCATCCGGTCGAGGCAGAGCTGCCGGTATTACAACTTAACCCATTGCTTTGGTTTTAAAAATGACGAAAAGTACTATTAGGATTACTATAGTTAAGTAGTCGCTTGCTTGAACAGTGACTTTTAGCTCCATTTCCAAATCGGTAGTCTCAATTGCTGGCATCAGGCTAAGATTATCGGGTTTTGTGGTTTTATTTGCGAACTGAATTCCTTTAGATTGATCGCTCCGCTTAATATATTAGATGATCTTTCAAATGTCTTGCTAATATTATTATGTGCTGTGCCGATAGCGATGATGAAGAGATGGCCGTCCCTTAGCTTACAACTAGCATCTATCGTCACTAATCCGGGCCCCTGAAGGTTGTATGAGTCGATGTTGGATCCGCATATGATATCAACTGTTGTTTTATTTGTAATTACGTATATCCATTGATTTGGAGCATGCAGTTTTACCCAATGGTTAGTTGAATTTATTTCCTCAACGTTGCATAATGTGTCAAGCGTTGGTTTCCGCTGTAAGATTGCTACTTCACACTGGGTTTTGTTAGTCAATGCATTGAAAATTGGTGATATTTCGCATAGAAATTGCCTAGGTTGGAGTATTTGACAACGCTTTACTTCTTCTGTTGTTAGAGTAGCAAAATGTTCTCGATGATTGTCCATTGCTAAATATTTTGTTGATGTAACGATGTGTGATTGAATGTCGTTATGATTAATATTCGGAACTGGGAAGACGGCTAGCAGGTTATAATCCGTTGCAAAGGACAACGGTATGATAATCTCAATTATCACATTTCGTTGTGTTACCCTACTACGTACATCCATGCTTTGATATATGTGCATGAGATCATGAATGTTATGGCCAGGAATGGTTTTTGATGCTGCTTTATGTTGACAAATAAATTGCAGTTGGTCTTCTAATTGTGACAGCGCGAGTATCGATGGATGCAAAATACTATGATGTGCATAGTAAATAATATCAAGCAGACCTTGTTGCGTGTCCTCTATACTAAAATTAAGGTCAATTCGAGTGCGCTCATTAATATCAGGCGAACCCTTTCTTCGTATGTTCGATATTCGTTTAGTTGTATCATCTCCAATCTTAATCTCTGTTGATCTTTTATTAAATTGTTCAATGATGTTGTTGTGAGATTGGAATTATATTTCATCAGCTTAAATGTGTTATTGATTATTGATGTTTGGTTTCTCATTAATGCCATTAGATGCCTTTCGTTTTTGTTGACATTCTCGAATTGGGTTTCATATTGGTTGGCCTCGCGCTGGGTAAGAATTCCAAATATGTCTCCTAAGATAGTGCCTGTTGTGTCTCCTAAACCGCACTTAACTCGTCGGCGTTCCTTATTGCTTGTTAATAGCAAAACATTGTCTGCAATCAAGTTGTTGAGCTGCTATTGACGTTGCTGCAGGATTACGTCGCAGTTAAAACCAGACAATCCTAATCCTAATGGGTTAATAATTGAACTGGGTTTAAACCTCGAGATGCGCAGTCAGCAGGATTCTCATTAGAGACCATGTGATGCCATTGGCTAGGATCGGTGATGGCTTGTATGGGTTGCCTTTTATCCAACCCAAAACTGCTGTGGAATCGCTCCAGCAAAATGTTGATATATGTTTGACATTTTTGAGCAATTTAGAAAGTAGCAATGCGGCGTTGAACTCTAATCTTGGTAGGGATATTGTTTGGTTTAACGGTGCAACCTTTGTTTTGGCTGCGATTATTGTGATTTGGTTGTTTGTTTTACTCTATACTACTGCAGCATATGCTTGATTCAAGGCGTCACAGAAACCATGTAGTTCAATTTTGGCGTCACTGTTGTAATTTATCCAACGGTGAATTCTGATTTCCTCTAAATGTGGTAATTCCATTTTGTAGTTTAACCATCTGTTTTCAAGATTTACGTGGAGTTTTTCGTCCCATCCTACACCAGAAGCCCATAAATCTTGAAGTCGAATTTTTGCCTGGATCACCACTGATGCTAACCATCCTAGCGGATCGAAAAGCCTTGATGCCTCTGATAAGATTGTTCGTTTGGATATTGTGTTTTTAGATGCTGGCAAAATAACTTTAAATTGAAAGGTGTCTGTTGAAGAGTTCCACAGGAGCCCAAGTGTTTTCACTGTATCACTAAATTCTATAGTGTGGTCTTGTTTCTTTCAGATTTTCTGGAAGCTCTTCTAATAACGCTTTTTCATTGCTAGACGATTTTCTGAGGTTGAAACCTCCACCGGAAAGGAGATTTAGTAGTTCCTTTTTCGCAGCGATTGCTTCTGCGATTGTGTTAGCTCCAGATAGAAGATCATCCACATAGAAATCGTTTTGAACAATCTTTGAACCAATTGGATATCTTGACGCTTCATCAATGGCTAATTGTTGTAACGTCTTTGTAGCCAAATAAGTTGCAGACGCTGTTCCATATGTGATAGTTTTTAATCTATAACTGCTCATTGGCTTATTTGTTTCAGATCGCCAGAGGATTCGTTGAAAATCTTGATCTTCACGGGCTATTCTGATCTGTCTGAACATTTTCTCAATGTCCCCTGCAATCACATAACGATGGTTTTTCCATCTGATCAATATTGCCGTTAAGTTGTCTTGTAATGTTGGACCTGTTGTTGTTTTGCAGGAAGCGTCAAAAACTACCCTCAATCTCGTAGTTGTGCTATCTTCTTTTATGACAGAATGGTGTGGCATGTAGTAAACCCGAGAAGCATCCTTTTCCGTATCAACTTTAATTAGTTCCATGTGATTCAACTGAATGTACTCGTTCATGAAATTGTGATATTGATTCTTAAAGTCTTCATCCTTATTGAATCTTTTTTCAATTTGAAGCAATCTAGCTGCTGCTTTACTTTTTGATTCTCCTATTCCCACTTCTTTGAGCTTGTCGTGCGTACTGCTCACATTCGATCTCTTCAGCAGTTAGGCTTCGTTTAGGATGCAATTCTTCGGATTCCCAAAAGCATTTTAATTGCTTGTCTATCTCTGTTAATGTGACGTGGCTATTTAACCGTATGACCTTCATGCTGTTGTTTTGAGTTAGACGACCAGATATGATCCATCCTAGCTCTGATTTTTGCGCTGTGCACTTATGATGCGGATCCCTTTGTATGCCTTCTAACCTGATTTCTCCATATATGTCGGCACCTATTACAAGATCAATAGGCCCTGGAGTGCTGAAAGTAGGGTCGGCTAGGATTACTTCTTTTTGTAATTCGCTGTCTAAACCCAATGTGTTCTTGTCTGGAAGTGGTTTGGTGATAGTTCCCAGAACTAAATCATTAAGTTCGATCTTGAAAATCGATGGAAATCTGGGACTTCTTTCTATCGCTATTTGTTGATTGGCTCGTCCTTTTGTTGCTGAAATTCCAGATATTTCAGTTAAAACTCTTGTCCTTGGCAGGCCTAGTTGTTGTGCTGCTTGCTCTGTGATGAAAGTAGCCTGTGAGCCTGGATCGATCAGTACAGCAAAACTACCGAACATATTCTGTACTTTTATTAGGGCTGTTGCTAAAAGTACCGGGTCACTATCCTTGTCGAGTGTTGAGATGTTCAGCAACGTATGATGTCTGCCTTTGCAGGTAAAACAACTCGGTTTGATGCTGCAACTTGTTGTCGAATGGTTTTGGCTGAGACAATTTCTGCACAAATTGTGCAGCAGTTAGATCTTTGAAACGTTGGCATGATTTGGTCCTGTGGTTTTTCTGACAGCACACGCAAATATTACTTGGTTGTGTGGCAGTTACGAAAGCTCGTCTTACCGGTTGTGGTTGAAATCTCACTTGTTCTGTTGATATTATCTTGTTGTTACCGATCGCTTCTAAAGATTGGAAACGCCTTTCTAGAAACTTCAAGAATTGGTTTGTTTCTTGAAATTCTCTTAGGTTCTCTATAGAGCTTTCGTATAGCCGTCGTGACTCGTTGTCCAACTTTTTCAACAAGCTGAAGATGATGAAAGGACTCCATGTTTCAATATTTATGCCTGTATTCCTTATGGCGTATAGGCACTCGGTTGTTGTGTCATGCAAGTGTTTGATCACAGCAGCCGACTCTGTTTTGATTGTATGCTGATTCAATAAAGTGTTCAACAATTTAGATACGAGTAATCTCCTGTCGTTGAAGCGGTTCTCTAATATTTCCCAAGCTGCATCGTAATTGTCTCCAGTAGGTTCCAAATGACTGAATAATTTTCCAGCTGACCCTTCTACGTGACTTTTAAGGTAGTTCATTTTATGTGTCGTGGTGAGCTGATTATTGTTATGAACTAAACGTTTGAATGTATCAGAGAAACCTACCCACTTCGTGTAGTCCCCGTGAAAATATGGGATTTCTACTGGTGGTAGACGAATTTCTAATGGTTTTATCTTGCCTAATTCCTCTTCTCCCAATAATGTTGTTAATTGTACTACAATCTTCTCAAATATTTTGCATTTGCTTCCTGTTCTTCGGAAGTCTCCATGCATATTTGTTCATGAAGGTCGCTGATCTGCATTATCATCCTCTCCATGTTTTTTATTTTGATTTTTAAAGCTGGTCTGGATCTGTTGTTACTAGACGGTATGTCCTCAGCTAATCTAATCTCTCGATATAAACCCCGCATTCGGATGTCTGGCTACTTCAACTGTTGCCTGAATTTT
This sequence comes from Tipula vernalis, assembly GCA_958295665.1. NCBI lineage: Eukaryota > Metazoa > Arthropoda > Insecta > Diptera > Tipulidae > Tipula > Tipula vernalis. Next base: position 130,608,969 of record OY282558.1, on the reverse strand, counting down.
GGCAATTGGCTGAAAGCAACGTTTGACTCCACCGTGGACGCCTTGGGTTGTTGGCTCTTAACTTCACTTGTTGATGTCCCATCCTCTGTTGTGTTGTTGTTGAAGTTAAATTGTTTATTTGTTCCTGCTGCATGTGATGTTGGAAGTGGTGTGGATGGCAAACTTGGTGTGTTAAGGCGTTGGCGAATATCCTCAATGATTGTTGTGTATCTTTTCGACACCGTTTCTCTATCCTTGAAATATTGATGTGTTGACATCAATGGGTTTTGAAAATCTCTGATCTTGTTGTCTTCATCAACATACTCGTTGTAAGACTTGTTCAACTCTGCGATTTTCCTCTCAAGATAGGTTTTTGTTTTCCGCTGTGCTCCATCTTTCTTGTAATTTGAGATGAGCTGCTGTATCTCTTTTGTTTTTTGTTCTTGATTTCTTAGCAGTTCTTCCATGTTTATGGTTGTTCTTGAGTTTGCCGGTTGTTGCTTGGCGTATTTCTTATATAGGTGCCAGTTGTTTTTAGTGGCTCAAAGGACCAATGTTTACAATGTTATCCGTTGTATCGGTCTTTTAATTAATGAGAACAAAATCAGTTAGTGTCAATTTAAATTCTGTTTTATTTTATTAAATGCTATGCTTTATATATAATTTTAAATTTAAAGTTATAATTTTAAAATTATAGAGTTAAAATGATGAGTCAACAGGGCCAGTATATAAAAATCCGTATTTATCCTCGAATGCGGTAAATGACTGACTGCATCGTGTTATGCATTTCGTAGATCATTTTCTAACGTTATTGCGTAGGTTCTACCATAGTGGCGTAACTACAAATTTCGGGCTCCCGCAAAATTATTATTCCATCCTTCCGCTGGCACTACATCACATGAAGGAAATTGGCCGCCTCATCCGCCATGCTCCTCTGATCCCTTTGTTCCCTTAGTCGCATCACTTCATTCAACGTAACAAATGTCATATCACTTTAACTATAAATTGGTATTCTCTTAGTTAATCGAAGGGATGTAATATGGGAGAATGCGACATAAAGGATGATTATCACTTCAATCGACTAAGAGAATACTAAAATTTTATTGTTGGTGCAAGTGACACGACTAAGGGATGGAGATGAAAATAATCCGATCCATGACAAGAGAAGGTCAGACACGGTGACCGAGTGTAATTACGTTCCTTTCAACGTCGTTCTTCGATCGGGTAGGGGGTCTCTCGCGAGGTTCTACTTTCGTTGGTATACCGTCTCCAAGGCCTAGTCATCTTTTCCTAGACGATTTTATGAACCCGATGAGATCGGATGAGGCAGAAAATTATTTTTATACTCTATGTCAGAACAAATGGTACAAATTTTCAGAAAATAAATTTTGAATATTGTGTTTTCTAACGTAAGCAGACATTATATTCATTATTTATTGCCATTAATTAATTTTGGGAAATTAAATATGCGACAGAGAATTATTAAAAATATAAATAAGAACTTAAGCAAACCGAAAAAGTTGTAAAATATATGAGAGTGGAGCGGTGTTAAGAGGGTAGATTAACGTGCCGTGCTGCTGGTCTTTTTAGTTCAATGTTTGCCGTTGATCAGCATTTACTAATTTTTATTGGACAGTTGCTTTCGAATTATGTTTGGCTGTTATAACAAAAATATTTCAAACGAAATTTTCTGGTCAAGATCGTACCTTCGACGTTATGTACTTATTCTGTTTGGCTGTTATTTAAAACAAAACCGTTTTCTATTTGAATGTAATGGGCGAAAACAAAAAAGTTCTAACATATATTTTCTAGACCGATCTTGACCGGAAAATTTTATTTGAAATTTCTTTGTTATAACAGGCAAACATAAATCAAAAGCAACTGTCCTATCCTAACCAACTATCCTATCCTACGAATTTATATAAAAGTAAAATTATTTGAATTATTATAAAATATTTCAATGTCATAATAATATAATTTCAATTGAATTGCCATAAATGGTTCCGCGAGGGTTAATGTACTATTTGTCTTCTTTTGCCGTTTAAGAATTTATTATCCACAAACCAACCAATTTGGCGTTATTTGATTACATTTTAAATAATTATTTACTATTTTAAGAAATTACTTTTAATTGTTTTTAATTTTTTGTCGATAGCTAACAACAAAAAAAAAATCTGTAGTGGAACATCGTATTGGTGATTTATTAAGCCTGCATTTTGTACATGTACATGTTGTGCTACTAAATATTTTCAAAATTAGTCGCGCGGTGGTCACCTAGTTTCAAATAATTATCACATTTGGTGTTTATTAAGAGAGATACATTAAAGTTAAACATTTTTTATATTTTTTTTTATATCATTGTATACATTTGTTTGGTATCGTGTTCAAATATTTAATTAATGTTAATTTACGTTTATTAAATTATCTGCATTTACTTTAAACAACAAAAGAAATGATAAACAATTTTCTATATTGACTTAATCTCTGGAATAACATTGGAGACCCTTATGAATGGAAACTTTGTATTCAATACTGTTTGGTTAGTAAAATTTAGGGTAAACTAGCGAATTTGGTGCGTGTTGTGTGTCATGCGGTTTGGACTTAAATTTAATTGGCATCAATATAATGATTAGTACCGCTGGTTTTAAACTGTTTTACTTACTCATATGTGAAGTACAGAATTGATATTAAGTCGAATTTTTATTTCAACCGACCTTCCGCTTCTTCTTCAATCATCAAAACATAAAGAGCTGAAACCCATAAGTATAAGAGCTCAACTCTCATACATGAATTCACCCCAAATAAATTCCCAACTGAACTTCTGACTCGACCTCAACTCAACAACAACTAAACCCTAGCCTAACTCATCTCGAGCTGCAATCCAGCCTTTAAATCAATCCAAAAGTCAAATCCTAAATCAACTCTGTTTATTCTTGTTTTTTATTAGTATAAACTGTGATACAATAATACATAATTAATAGGCAGTGATAATAATAGTGATAGTTAAACATTTCAGTGATTTGTTATACAATGATGTATATCGGTGATTTGTATCGATTTATTTCTGCCTAACTGTTTATTCTTGTTTTTAATTAGTATAAACTTTAATTACTGTGCCGAGTTGATATATTTTTTGGCGCCAAAATGGCTGGAAATTGTGAAAAGTGTCTCAAGGTCATTATCAAAAGTCGCCCTGGAGATAAATGTGGAACTTGTACAAGTGTTTTCCATGTTAAGTGTGCTGATATACAGACGAGGTTCTAAAGGACCTTAAAGCTGGATCAACAACATGGCTTTGTCCCGATTGTCGTTCAACCTCTTAACACATCCATTATTGATGATACGGTACCAGTTAACACAAATGATGTTCTCGGTGATATTACGATACCTAATTTAGCGGATGTAGTAACTATACTGAAAGGCATACACAGTCAACTGGACTCATTAAAAAATTCGGTAAATTTCTTGTGCCACTCACTGGATGATATGAAGCTCACCGTAGCTGAACTGTCTAAGAATGCCCAACGTTCTAACCAGAGACTTGAGCTTCTTGAACAAAAAGCCAAAGCGCAGGCCGAACAAATCAACACTATGGAAGCTCTATTAGATCGTCCTACTCAAGAGCTAAATAAGAACAATATTATTTTATGTGGTGTGAACTGTGAAGGTAAACTGTGAAGACATTCCGAGTATAATAATGAAAATTGGTAACTTAATCGGTGTTACAATCACAAAGGAGGATTTAATATCTACCAAACAGATGTCACATATTAAACAAACGACTTCATTATTAAAAAATGCATTTATTTTAACACTTAAAACAGTTGAACTTAAACATATGTTACTGAATTCGTTTCGGAAAAGGAAAACAATATTCTTTCACGAGCTGGCAACTGACTATTCCACAGCACTTCAGAATCAGAGGATATTTTGATTACACCATCTTACGAAATTCCAGTCACGATTATATAATGCAGCTAAAATTGTTAAAAATAAACTCAATCTCAAATATCTATGGTGTAAACACAATATTATTTACCTACGGGAAAATGCTGATTCAAGGATTTATCAAATTGATTCATTTAATCAAATTGATCAATTTGATAAATTTCATCATTCATCCGATTCATCCAGTATTAGGACACCAAAATCACCACGGGCTGCTGCTTCCGTTACACAGGAAACGGTTTAATACACATCTACAATTAATAAAGCATCATCACAATTACATCACACAACTACATTTGCACTATATGTTGGTATCAAAATTCTGTATTTTAAAGGTAATATTACACTATCGTGATTTATTGTTTCTGTCCTTCAGTCTTTTATCAATATTTTTAGTTTTAATGCATGGATTTTTTTTATTTTTTTTCCACATTTTATTTTATATCCACGTTCAGCTTTTCATATTTTTGTATTCAATACGGACATACTTGTCCGTACTTACATACTTTTAAAGTTTTCTTCAGTTTTTATTGAATGACTTTTAAATCTTTAAAAGCAAAATGTTTTAACAATTATTTTTCAAATATTGATGATTTCTCATTGGATCATGTTGATATGAATCTTTCTTCCAAAAGCCTGTGTGTACTTCAATTTAATATTTGGGCCATGAATGAACTAAGTAAGTTTGACGATTTACTAAATTTCATTGAGATGATTTCGTCGAGCTGTATAAGAATGTAACTGAAGGAATCCTGCCAATAAACGCATTATTCCAATTTCATATTTCACTATATATGTATAAATGTTTGCGGTTATCGTCAACGCTATCAAACATAGAGTTTCAGTATGTAAATCATAGCCATACAACCCGCCGTTCTAATCTTTTAAAATGTTATAAAATCAAAACTGAATTTGGTAGAAAATCCATATCGTACTTTGGTCCATATGTATATAACCATTTACCGACTGTTATTACTAGATCTGTGAATGTTTACAATTTCAAGAAAACTTTAAAGACGTATTTGTCTGAACTGGTTGAAGATTATCTTTAACGCGACATATTATCTGTATCTTTTAAATTTGTTTATTCACCTTATTTTATTATTTTATTTTCATTATTTTATATTTTTTTTATTATTATATATTTAACTTGCAGTTTATTAATAAATTGTTATTTTATACCTTGTACATTATTTCTGTCTAATTTTTGTTTTAGAGGAGAGCTGATTAGCTTTTAAAGGACCATAAATCCATTAGCTATCCGCTCTCCTCAAAACTTTTAGTTTTAGTTTAGTGTTAAAAATTGTTAATTTTTAATAAATTAATAAATAAATATTCAAATATTCAAAACTCTCAAATCAACATGGTCTTAAAAAGTTTCAAGCGTAGATAAACTCGACTCGAACCAAATCAAGGTAACTCTAATTCAACCCTCCAATTCAACCTCCAAATTTATCCCAGAAATCCTAACCCCACCCCAACTCAAATCCAATTCAACCCTATAACTATACTCGCAAATGGAATGCCAAATCATCCCTCAGCTCAACCGCAAACTTAACAAGTTTCTCATTCCTCAAACGAAAATAATATAAAAAGTTTACGTATTACAGGTACCCGACCCTCTTGATGTACAGATCCCAAAAGTTTGAAATTAAAAACGAAAAAATATTCCAAATCAACCAAGGTGCGGTCCCGAGATACGGTGGCTATCGAGATCCAGACATTCAGATGTCCAGACAAGACGGACAGACATTATTTTTCTTGCTTTTTCGAACTTAGGGACTTTCAAAATGTCGAGAAAATGGTTTTTGTTATGTCATTTTTGATAAGATTTCAATAACTTTGTCCCTTATGGACTGAAGTTAATTTCACAAATTAAGAGAGTGCAAATTTTGAGAGCGACGATATAATTTCCAAATTCCAGTACTTAAAATCAAAAACCAAAAGTAACTTTTCATGTGGCATGAAGTTGCCCATAATTAGGCTAAAGGTTTGGCTGTAAGACTATACAGCCAAGGGATTACCAATATCCAGTGTCGGCTGTTGACTTAAATTTTCACGCATGCAATAAATTGACTTTTTTTTAAATTTTTATTCATTAATTAGCTTCGTTCCTATCGCATAGTAGCTGAAAACAATGCTGCAGAACCGAAAATAATAATCAAGACAATTCTCATTCGTTTTTACCTGAGAGCCAGTTTTCGGGAATAGATAGGGAAAACAGAACTGGTTAAGGTATTTTGGATTATTTATAAAACATATAGTGACATAATCTATCATCAGTCGTCTCGATAGTGACATAATCTATCATCAGTCGTCTCAATTTTCGGGTTTAGTGGTTCCACATTTTTTTTTAAATAAAGTTTAATTTTATACATTGGAATGGCCTTAATAGGGATTATTCGAAATATTACCGACTTACTGATACATCGATGTTTTATGTAATTTTTCAATTATTCGAGATTTGTTTGGAGCGTGGTTTACTGATGTACATAATATAGTGGCGCTCAAAAGTAAATAATAATAATGCTTTGTTTAATGTATAAGCCATGGCTGTTGTACATCACACATATTTACAACAGTAGGGAATAACTTAAAATTAACAATAATAATATTTCAATAACAAAATAACAATAATTAGCAAATATACAACAATGGACATATATACATAATTAATTACAATATGTACAAGAATATTGATTTTAAGTTACTAATTTAAATATAACCGTTTTAAATTTATTAATGGAACTTAAAGTTTTTAATTCTGTAGGCAAACTGTTCCAAGTGATAATCGCATTTATTAATCCAGAGTTATTGTAAACATTAGTTCTACTAACAGGCAAATTAACGTTTTTAGTTCTCAATGACATAGAAAAATGTAATTTATCATGCAAGTAGAAAGGTACACCCGATTTAATTATTCGGAAAATAAAAACTGCAGTTCGCTATAACAGTAAAACTTGAACAAGTCGCATCCAAGGATTGAATCTTTAAATTCAGAAACATGATCAAATTTTCTAAGGTCATTAACATATCTCACACAATTATTAAACGTAACCTAAAGTAACCGCTTTGAGGAACTATCACAATTAGAAAATATCACATCACAATAGCTGAAAATAAGTAAAATTAAACTTTTAACAAGATATATGCGTAAGTCAACTGGGCAAAACTTTTTTATTAGTATGAGCGAATATAAACTATGTAACGAAAATTAATTTTTTTGTGAAGGGATCGACTTATCCTCTGAGGATAAGGGACCATGATTCCGTTATCAGAACAAAAATTTAGAGTTCCGGTGCGGTATCACTGGCGGGCTAAGCTCAGGGTAGCGCGTGGGGTTCCCTGACATAAATTCATGATAAAATTGACCGCATAGATGACAAGGACTAGAAAAGGACAAAGAGTGTACCGCCTATGTATTGGCAGAAAAAAAATTTAATATTAAATTTTCTGCCAACAATGGGGGACCTCGACAGAAGAAAACGGAATTAGAATGAAGAGGTTGAGTGATGCCCACCGAGCGCCGAGACGAGGAACCGCCACAATTAACACCACCGGGTGGAAATGGCTGGTATCCTCGTCCCCCCCCCCCCCGCTCAGCGTGCAAGGGACAACGAGGAGGAATGGTCCAGCACCGTCACGACGCTAGCGCCGGAATCCGCTGGAGCGGACCCCTCCCTGATGTAGCCGGACAACAAATTATAAGAGACACATTTTTGGCCGAAGCCACGAGGACGAAGCGAAAAAAAACTAGAAAAAAAAAGAAAACACAATATAAATTTAACAATAATATCAGAAAGAGAGGCCAGGGAATCATATCGAACACACCATGGCGGAATGGCCTGTTCCTCTACCTCTGCTCCGCTCCATACGAATTACCAAACCAGTAGACCATACCTCATTCCTTAGCTCATCCCTCAGTAAATAAAACTTCTTAATTAAATTTCAACATCATTTTTAGGATAGACATAATTAATTTTATTTACAATTCAATATCCAAAAAAAAAAAAAACAACACGGGCAGAGTATGTGTTGCGGGACGGAATTAAACACCTCTCTAATATTATGAGGGGTATTAACAACAAAAAAAATACAAACGAAGAAATATACATAATATTTAACAGCGAGGACCTGGAAAAACCCAACAAAAAAACTGTTTAAACTTACGTTTTGGTTTCGGATGTATGGACAAAAAAATATATTCTGATCTTAATATCCCCATTAAGGGGGGGTGGCTGGAATTTTGTTGTTTGGGGTTCCCTTACAACGGTGGTTCCATAAATGAAAAAAAAAAAAAATTTTCTCTTTTTTTGTTGCAGGGACCGTCAGTCAATTCCTCGCACAACATGGACGTCCTTGTTGGCGTGCTTCGTCAGGCCTTTGGGGTGCCTCGTTACTCCTTGTTGAGACGATTTTTTTTTTTGATTTTGCGTTATCCTATTCAGAATATACTGGACTATTGTCTTTTATATAACATAAGGTTCATGTACCGTAATGTCTTTTTTTTTTTGTTTGTTGGTAATTTTTTTATTGAAACTTTTTTTATATCGATATTTTATCACCTTTAAATTTACGCTATTAATACAACGTATTAGTTTTCCCGTTATATTTGTTAGCACTTAGGTTTACCTTAAGGTTCTTGACTATTGTTCATTACTAATGGACTATTCTCTGGTAATCAGGAACTATTTTATTTAGCCCTTTTTATTATTCTTTTTTTGTTTTTACAACGTTCAATACACAACTTTTATTTTCTTACGTTCTGACTTGACTGTCCTCCTTTATTTTTTTTTCTTCACTTTTTAAAAAATTTTCCAATCCTCTTTGTGTTTTGGTTCGCCGATCCTTATGCTACTTACTATCCACTCGTTGGAAAAAAAAACCAACCAGGAATTTTTCCAACAACAATAATTAACACACTGGCACATAGAATTTACATCATCATTCCAAGTAAGTGTTGAATTCAATAGCAATTCTAGGTTATTAACCGTTGGAACAATTTGAATAGGACTAAAATTACAAATGAATTAGCTTTGTCTAATATAGCAGATAGATCATCAACAATATGCACAAGCGCAGTAATAGTACTATGACCAAAATTGTATCCAGATTGGAATTCGCATAGATAATTAAAGCTATTGAGGTGCTCAAGAATTTGACGTTGTATAATTTTTTCCAGGACCTTGGATAGGGCAGGCAAAATATTAATCGGGCGAATGTCACAAATATTAGAAATTATTTCCTTTTATTGTATAGGGGAATAATCGATGCCGCAATTTCCACAAATTAGGAAATACTGATTTCGTGAAACACTGGTTAATGATAAATGTAATTTGGGACAGAAACAAATTAATAAATAATTTTAGTACTTTGAAGTATACCATGTCATATGCCATCTAATCAGTTTACCATGTCATATGCCATCCAAACCATAACTATTAGAACTAATAAAATCCAAATCGGGTAAAGGCAAAACACCTATAGATTCGTTAAGTTTACTGATCCCTGCCAAAATTTCATCAGCAGAAAAATTAAATCAGCTTCAGTCGACTTTGACGAAATACCTAGTTTTTTTCAAATTTCTCCACGTTATTTTAGGTTTGTGCAAATTCCCAAAATAAAATATATTTTTAGCTTGATTGATGCATTTGGTGGTTTTATTTCTAAAATATTTAAATGTTTCAAAATCGAGCTCTAATCCAAAACTTTTATATTTTTTGTAAGCCAAATCTCTACGTTGCATTAAACTCAAAATATGTGGATTTAACCACGGAGCAGTGAGACATTTATTTATATACTTGTTTTACGAGGCACAATAGGCATAATATTGAAGTTGCTTCCATTAGGCATAAAAACCTCTTACATTTTTTCAAACAATTTCCACCACATGCTTACTCATTCTATTTTGAGCAGTAGCTCATTTACAATAAAATGTATAGCAAGAGGTGAAATAATATTAAAAATTAACAATAATAACAATATTAAAAAAAATTAATTGAAAAGCTACGTATTGCCCATCAATCACGCCACTCCAAAACTTTTGACCTAAATATTTTTGCCGATCCTAACCTCTTAATTTTCAATGTAATTGAATTCCAAAGGGAAACTCCTCTAACATAAAAGGATTTGTTTAACGACGTACAACAATTTTTGGCCGAATATAGGCGGAAGTTAGAGGAATGAAACCTACTAAACAGTAATTTCCTATATATATAACAAGGCTCTTAAGCTTTGAGAAGTTTAAAAATAAAAAGACAAACGCGAAATTCGTAAAAAATAGATAAACTACATCCTAAAACAAGGCAAGAGTAAGCAGAAATATGATCGAACTTCCTAATACCAAAAATAAACCTGGTACAAGCATTGAAACATCTTTGGAATAAAACTATGTCACGTAACTAAAATGAGGAAGAAGATAAGACAAAAATTTTTCCTAAACTGACTATCAGAAAATCCTACTACTTTATGCAAATAACTAAGCATGCCCAAGACCCTCTTACTAATACTAACTAAATGGTCACCCCAAGTAAGAGTATTTGAATATTCAATTAGCGAACCCTGCAGAAAAATACCAGGAAAGGACAAGGTATCTAACGGGTTTTTATAAATTATAATCGACTGAGATTTATTCACATTTAAAACGAGCCTGTTAGAGACCGACCAACTAACGATATTACTTAAATCTTCATTTATCAGAGAAATATTTCTAACAATAGAATTCTGATCTAAACGACTATTTTTATAAATTTGAACGTCATCAGCGAAAATGTGAAATGAACAATGTTGAATGGATTATTCTATGGCATTAATGTACATAGAAAATAATAGAGGGCTCAGCACTGAACCCTGAGGCACGCCGGAAATTACAGGAAGGCTATCAGACAAAGAATTGTCGAAAAAAACTGCCTGAGAACGATTAGAAAGATAGTTAAAAATCAATTTGGCAGCAGAAACCGAAAATCTAAACTGAGATAAGAGTTTATTAAAAAGAATTATGTGATTAATAGAATCAAAGGCTTTAGAAAAATCTGACAAAGTTAAAGAAGTCAATTCCCTATTATTCATATTACGCCTAATATCATCACATACATTTAAAAACGCAGTAGAAGTGCTATGAAATTTTCTAAACCCAGATTGGAAGAAACTATAATTAAACTATATTGCTATGCAAAAGCTTTAGAGAGAGAACTTAAAATGCTAATTGGCCGAAAATGGGATAGCTCTTAAGGATTACTGATCTTTTGGATGGGGATTATTTTACTTATTTTACTTAGCTTCCACTGATCTGGATAGGAAAAGGATGTGAGAATAAAATTGAACATATGTAACAAGTATTTTGAGACGAAAGGGAAAACTCGCTTAACGAATTTTAAATTAACGTTATCCAGACCAGAAGATTTCGATTTAACCTTCTAAATAGCACATTGTAAATCCTCGAGAGAAATATTTTAAAAACGAAAACGAATTAGAGAACGCGTTAGAGAATAAATCGACGGTACTACTGCCCGAGTTCAGACTAGAGCAAAAATAACTATTAATGTCATTGGGTTTGAAAACCCCACTAAAACTACTCTTGCATCTGCCTAGGCCTAAATTACGAACATTACGCCAGAATTAACCCTAAAACTCTGTTAAGAGCCTGCTTGTAATCTAAATGAGATTGACTATTAGGATACCTTTTCCATAAACGATATTTACTAACTCTAATATTTATGGCATTCGAAATTTCCTGAGACAACCAAGGAGGAGAGTTTGCTTTGCAAGTTACCTTTTTAAGCGGAACGCAACTATCAAACACCGAACTAATATACGAGTTGAAAAATTCTATGTAAAGTTCTCGCCTCTGCTCAGAACTTGTATATTTGATGATTATTAAGATTACCACTGGTAGGGTCTTAATAATCTTGAGAATAAAATAAACACACGATTGAAGGTATATTTATTCTGATTTTTATATTTCATTTGCTTGACTTTTTATATAAAATTTATTACATTATACACAGAAATAATAAAAGTATAACGTCTAGTAAGTATTTAATATTGGCTTTGCCGGAAAAACGGTGTTGTGTGACACAACACAAATAAAGAGCAAATTATTTAATTTAGTTATATGACCTGTTGTATGATTTACGTTATTTAATGAATTGGTAACAACATACTCCCGGGCGGCTGTAATTCTAGCGGCGTTGGTTATTGGCTCGCCTGCTTGGTTGTTGTCTAGGTGTGGCGCTATGGTTCGGATTGGAGCTCGGCGTGTTATTCTTGAGTGTTACATCTGTCGCCAGTTGAGTTGGTTGTATTAACAGTGTTTCCTCAGATCGATCTTCAATTGGTACTTTGAATAGCTTCGTTATTGGCCGCTTGTATATTGCGTCCTTACATATGACTGTGACTGCTCGCACTAAATCATCTGTTCCGGCGTGAGTCTGGATAACCCGTCCCAACTTCCATCGCGTGGCAGGTTGTTGCTCATCTTTTAAATCCGTGCAGTTCCTTTCGTCCTATTGTTCTTGTGTTCGCCCATCTCGGTATTCTTATATTTGAAATTTCACTTAGTTCATCTTTGTAGTTTAGCCATTTAGTTCGTATCTTCTCTGGTAATTGTTCATCCCAGTTTATTCCGGTTATCCATACTTCCTGCATCATAATTTTGGCCATAATTGTTATTGGTGACAGCCATCCTACAGGGTCGACTAACTTTGATGACTCAGATAGCATTGAGCGTTTTGTGGGCTGGTTAGTGAACTCCAAGCGGGCTATATTGAATTCAAAAAATTCTGTTTGGGGGTTGTATAAAATCCCCAGAATTTTAATGCAATCGTTTAGTTTGATTTGAATGTTCCCGTCGGCTCGTTGTTCCTGGGGGATTTGACTTCTTATTTCGGGCGTGTTGGATGCCCATTTTCTTAACTGAAATCCACCTTGGGCTGTGAGCTCTCTTAGTTCTTGTAGCGCTGTTAGTGCTTCCTCGACACTGTCTGCCCATGTGAGCAGGTCATCTACGTAGAAGTCTGCCATTATAATGTTAGCTGCTGTGGGATGTGTATTGGCTCCTTCCTGGGCTAGTTGTAATAAAGCTCTTACTGCTAGATAACTGCCTGCCGTAGTTCCATATGCTACCGTGTTTAATCTATAAGCTTTTATTGGCTGGGCAGGATTACTTCTCGATAATATTTGTTGGTAGTCTCGGTATTTTTTATTAATCCACACTTGGTGATACATTTTTTTCGCAGTAATTTAGTATATCGGCCAGCTCTTCCTGAAGTTTGGGACCGGTCATCATGATGTCATTTAGGGATAGTCCACTTGTTGTTTTGGAGGATGCATCAAACACTACTCGGAGCTTGGTTGTTGTGCTGCCTTCTTTGATCACACCATGATGAGGTATGTAATACCATATATGTTTTCAGCCAATTCGTCTTCCGGTCTTTCCTGGATCAACTCCATGTGGTTTAACTCGATGTATTCCTGCATAAATTTATGATAAAGCTGTTTGAATGCAGAATCTTTCATAAATCTTCTTTCGATTAGTAATAACCTTGCGACGGCCTTTCTCCTTGATTCTCCCAATTTACCGTGGTGATCCTTGAATGGAATTTGTACTATATATCGCTTATCATGACATCGTTCTACTGTTCTCTGAAACAGCACCTCAACCTTATCTTCTTCCTCAGTGGGACTTCGTTGCTCAGGTATGTTGTCGTTTTCCACGAACAATCTCAATTGTTCTTCGATTGATTTGGTTGACACCATGGTTGTTCTGTTTTACTTTTCTAAATTACCCATGCTTCCAATTATGATCCATCCGAACTCCGTGTGTTGTGCCATGGGCTTCTGACACCCGCCTTTTATCAAGTTGTTTTTTATTATCGATGGATAGTAGTCTACCCCTAGCACAAGATCGTTTGATTGAGCTTGGTAGTAAGATGGATCTGCTAATTGTTTAGTCTGCAGATAGGTCCATTTACTGGTGTCGACATTTGTCTCGGGTAGTTGTTGTGTTAATTTGTCGAATACTGAGTCTTTAACCTCTAATCGGAAGTCTCCTTCGAATCTTGGGGCTCATTTCCGCCTATGCCAGAAATGTTCACACCTTCTTCTTTTTGATGCTTAATAGTTCGACGCCTTTGCAGAGATTAATGTTGCCTTTGAGCCTGGATCTATTAGTGACCTCAGTGTGGTGAAATTCCCATTTCCTGTTTCTACTTTAATTATTGCAGTTGGCAATAATACTGGGCCTTGCTGGTTGACCAGAAATGTTTGTGTCGTACCCTCAGTGGTTGTTGATACTGAGTTGTCTCCATGTAGAAGAGTATGGTGAGCTCCTTTACATACCATGCAGCGTGTAGTTGATGAGCAGGAATAGGGAGTGACGTCATTATTGGAGTTTGTTTAAGCAACGGACACAGATAGTTGCTTCGCTGACATCTCCTTGAATAATTTGCACTACTTCAACTTATGACTACCTTGACATCCCTTTACCAGGCACTGATTGTTGATTGTTGCAGCATGTACACGTCTTAGGGGCGGTATATATTGTAACCGAGGGCTGCTTACTTTAGTGTATCCCATCGTCTCTAAAGATTGAAATCTTCTTTCCAAAAAACTAAATAATTCGTTTATTTTTGGAATTTCCCTAGGATTTGGTAATGTTGCTTCATACAGCCTACTGGATTCTGGATCTAATTTTCTGCTTAAGATGAAATCTATGAATGCATCAAATGGAGCGCTTATATTGAGGGGGTTGATATTGTGGAGCCTTTCCCTTGCTGTATCGTGCAGGGCTCGAATTGCTCCCGCCGATCCTGTGTGCACCGCTGATAATGATATAGCAATGAATTGAAATATTTGGTTGCCAGAAATCTAGGGTTGTTGTATCTGGCTTGTAATATTTCCCAAGTTTTCTCATAGTTGTCACCCGTGCGATTTTAAATACGTCGTTTTTACCGTATCTGATAGCGGTTGTTTCCGTGGATGAGCTCTGTGAAGATATCGTTGAAAGAGCTCCATTACTCATAATCCCCATGAAATGTTGGTAGTTCGACTTTAGGCAGCTGCACTGTTGTTGTTCTGATCGAGGTTGTTGGTTCGGTCTATCTTTCTTGCAATCGCACTATCATGGAGTCCACCCTATCCATGAGTGTACCGTAGTAGTTTTCACTGAAATAATCCGATGTCTGCTCATGTTCTTCTGTTTTGACGAGGATCGTTATGTGTAGTGAATCAATCTCTTCCATCTCCTTGGTCAGTTGATTCATTTTTAATTCGAAGTACGCGTTCTGGTTTTTGTTGGTATCCAGTGAGTACTCTATTGAAGCTAGCTTCTGATAAATTTGTCGCATCAGAACGTCTTGCCTCTTAAACAACCTTTTGTTGTTATTGTCTTCCATTTTTGACGCTTGAGGTGGCCAGCTACTGATGTATGATGGCTGATGAGGGTTTTTGTCGCTTCTTGCTCCCTCATCTGGTTGTTGATTCCTCTGGTTGTTCTGTAGCATTGTTGTCTCTTTCGTTGCTGGTTGTTGTTTGGAGGGCGTTGGAAGCTGCGAGTTGCTCTCTGGTATGTTTATTGTCGGCGTTTTCTGTGGCCCGTTATTTAATCGTAGCCGCATATCATCTAACAGCTGCGTATATGTGTCAGCAACTTGTTTTCTCACTATAAGATATGGATGCTACGGTTCTAAAGGCGGATCCATCTTTCGGATAGCCTCATCGATGTTTAAGTATTCGCTATATATAGTTTTTAGTTTAGCGGTTCTGGTTTCGAGATAGCTTATTGTTTTTCTGCTATCTCCATCTTTGTGGTAATTTGTGTTCATCTGAATTAG
This sequence comes from Tipula vernalis, assembly GCA_958295665.1. NCBI lineage: Eukaryota > Metazoa > Arthropoda > Insecta > Diptera > Tipulidae > Tipula > Tipula vernalis. The sequence continues at coordinate 130,593,211 of OY282558.1, read as the reverse complement.
CTGCTCCTTCTTCTCTTGTTGTTTTCATAGTAGCTGATCCATTTTGAGCTCCCTGCGATGTTGGTTGTTGTTTGGTTATGCTCAATAAGCTCGAAGGACCCTGTAAAGTTTTCTACTCTGCTCAGAACTTGTATATTTGATGATTATTAAGATTACCACTGGTAGGGTCTTAATAATCTTGAGAATGAAATAAACACACGATTGAAGGTAAATTTATTCTGATTTTTATATTTCATTTGCTTGTCTTTTTATATAAAATTTATTACATTATACACAGAAACAATAAAAGTATAACGTCTAGTAAGTATTTAATATTGGCTTTGCCGGAAAAACGGTGTTGTGTGACACAACACAAATAAAGAGCAAATTATTTAATTTAGTTATATGACCTGTTGTATGATTTACGTTATTTAATGAATTGGTAACAACATTCTATTTGGCTAGTTGCAGAACTAAGGCAAAAAATATCCTCCCAAGGAACCGAGTTACAAACTAAGTAAAGGCGGGAATTATCTATACTAGCAAAATCTCTAAAGCTATAACTATGAGGTTTAGGTGGAGTGTAACAGTTCATATACCGAGAGGCAAATGATTGAAAAAATAAATAGAGTTATTAGTAAAACAGATCATATGATCAATAAGGGAATAAGAGGCACCGCTAGCGGTTGGACAAGAAAACCTTGGTGCCACAGTATTGGGTACGGATAAATTAAGACTATTTAAAAGATTCAAATAATCCCGAGGGAAGTCGGAGTTTTGGAGTATATCGAAATTAAAGTCACCTGATATATACATTTCATCGAATCTACAACAGAAATAACTAAACAAACTTTCGAAGTCTACACAAGGGATTTTTTAAATTGGGCATACGACCTCTTACTAGTTTTGGGAGGGTTGTAGGCGGTACTGTAGATATTAATTACGATTTTAAAGAATTTTCGAGTTTAGTTTTGATTTGAATTAAAGCATAGTATTCTAAAGAATTTACCAATTGATAGTTATTCGCTTCTAAAACCGAAGTTACTAATCGGGTTCAATCATTATCATTTACTGTTGATATAATGGAGGTTATAACAAAGAACGTAGGCGCCAAGTACGAAACAGAACTTTTATGGCGATATGATAATTTTAGTTTCCCGTTTGCTGAAATAAATCCAAATAAACCAGAAAAGATTAGACCAGTGTTTGATGTAGCATCAAAGGTTATTGGTATATCATTGAATGCAGCATTATTGAAAAGTCTTGATATGCTTTGGTCAACGTACTATGTATAAATTTAAAATCGAGAAAGTTGCCATATGAGCAGATATTCAAGAAATTTATCATCAAGTGCTCATTAGAGAAGTTGATCGAGATTACCAGAGGTTTATTTGGACTGATACTGAAACAAAGTCTAAACAAATTCAGTACATTCATCGACAAGGCGGTTTCAATATCAGAAACTGAGTTTCGAACTCAGAAAAAGTTTATGTGAAAATATGGGCAAAAACCCAAATAACTTTAAAAAATCTTCATCTGCATGGAAAAAAATCTGGGTGGTACCCGAATACCGATAAATTTATGTACCGAATTAATTCAAGAGAGAATCCAATAGAATTTGTAAACTTGTATCTGGAAAAAAGTTAAAATCGGCACATCCATGATTGGATCAAATTTTCTAAATGTCATTTTGATTTGTCTTGTCAGTGACACTAAAAATGAGCTATAAACCGCATCAAATGTTAATCGCTTCAATAAAATTCTTCGTTGAGAGATATCAATTTTGATATAATTTATTAGTTTGACACTGAGAGAATGATAAGAAATGGTGTCAAAGGAATATACTTACATATGTTTAAATTTATAGTTCAGTTTTGATGTCAAACAGTGGAAGGTTAAATGCTAAATTTGTTATTGTGTGTGGGTGCGTCTCGTGTCTATTTTGCTGAGTAATCAAAACTATAGGTAATACAATAAGAATTCCAACCATATATAAATTAAACGATTGGCCGGAAAGCACGTTATTCTTGATAATTACTCATCATTAATCCAAATTACTCATAAAAACTAATTCATATTTACCTATATACCTTTATTTTATTAATTCGATTGAATTTGAATTATATAATCCTGTAACTCTTTAATTATCGTGTTTTATTATAGTATATGGTGTTTAGTAATCAAAATAATTACATCATTTTTGTCTATTATTATATACACCTTTAAGATAATGGTGAGTACTTATGTAAAAAAAAATATTTTATTCAATGATCTTTCGCGAATAGATAAAAAATTCGCGTTTTATAACCTTGTCCGAGCAATAATTGAAATTGTATGTGCATGTACACAAATAAATAAAACAATATAAACAAATTCGTCACCTGTCTTGAATATTAAATATAATTAGCGTGTCTAAATGTAAAAACGAAACGCGCACATTATGTATATGAAAAGATTTTAATTTATTATTCGGGTTCGTCACTTGCTAATAAGCATTAGGGTAATAAAAAAATGAAGTCTTTTGTATTTTGCTTTTAATATTTTTTTCAAAAATATTTATCATTTATTTTTTGGCAATTAAAGTAAAATTAAAAATTTTCTTAGAAAATAGTATTATTAACGACTAGTAAATATATTTATGTGTAAATTGATAAGATGAAGATTTATTTATCATTTCCTGATTTTTTTTTTTTTTTTTTTTTGAATGTACATAAATTTAATTTATAAATTAACTTATTTTAGGATTAATGCTAGTATAAGAGTTGCGACTATTGTGTACACCATAAATGTACCGTGTCGTGCAGCTGAGTTGTAAAATGAACGCCCATTACTACCGAGCGAACTATAAATTGGTGTGGTCGATGAAATTCCATTTCCAAAACCATTAAATGAACTTTCATGTATGTATACCGCATTGTCAGCTAATAGTGGATCAATCGTATTACCATTTGTGTACGTATAACTTAAGCTACCTGTTTTTGATTTTAATATTCTAAAATTGACTTCATTTGGATTTAAACGACCGGCGACAAAATTGTGTAGTCGATTCATTATTACGTATAAATTGCCCTCTTCATCGAATCCCATGCCATCGATCCATTGGATATATGATTCATCTTTTGCGATTATATTTTGATTTTCCGGTGTAAATGGTTTGTACGAGTCCCACATAGCAATTGCATGCTCCCCAAGTAAACTGTAGTACAATAAACCATGATTATCCATTATCATACCATCAGTTTGTGATGCTTTAATACCATGATCGGTGACCGCATCAAATATATCTTTTGGTGATGCACGATCCGCAAATAGTGGATCACGTAATATTGAAGCGGGCAACGAATATAAATGGTAGCTAGATAATGGTGAATAGTATACATTACGCTCGTAATTATTTGATTGTGGATTTGCTAAAATCGGACTTGTAATACCACTGGATAAGCTTGGATTAAAATATGGTCCGAGCGCAATACCATCGATATGAATCGAAAAATTTAATCTTGTTCGATTTACGGCAAATTCAACTGCATTAAGTGCGGCTCGCATTGAATTTGGTTCGCGCACCTTCCACGATCGATTTAATTTTCGTGAATAAACCACAATACCAGGATCTGCACCACTATTATCCGTGATGTATGCATATCCACCGAATGCATCATCGACTACAATTTTATTTAGATAGTTGGTGCCACGTGAGGCAACATCTTCGGGGAATTCAAAACGATGAATGACACGACCATCTTGTTTAAGATCTAGCATCACTAATTTTGGTGGGCATGAGAATTTTGAACGTCCACCTGAAACACAAAAAAAAAAAAAAAAAAATTAATGACTTGCTTTATGAATATATATAGGAGTGGTAATTTTTACCTGGTACTAAAGTTTCTAGGCGACCAGAATCAACCGCCCACAATACACCGTTTGCATCGATCGCAATACCCTGTACAAATTGTAATGCCGAACAATTTCCTTTCTCGTTCATTTCCCACGATGGGAATGGTTCAACTTCGGGATCGGTACGGCCATTATTTTCCGGTTGTATAACATAGCCAAGGGTAGCCGGAACACCGGGTAACATTCGCGGTAACGATAAATATAATCGCTTGCGATATGCTTTAACATCAGATATAATATTATTTTGTGGTATATAGGCGCCACCAAATATCGCATTCGATCTTAATTGTTCGGAACCAAACGCAAAATCGATTGTATTCCATTCGTAAGCGACTCGAAATTGTCGTTCACTAGCCGGTACACTATTATATGATTGTTGGCCATTTATTACGACAATCGCCAAACTGATTAGCGTTAAAACTATACTAAATCGTCCCATATCGCATCAATAATCCTGTTACACAATTAAAAAATGTTTTATTAATATTTTTTTGTATATAGGAGTTTGTTACAAATCAAGGTTTGACATCCGTGTCGAGATATTTGTAACAGTCTCGTCTTATTATTATTATTATTTTTTTTTGTGGTAATTGTTTTCGTATTTTTGTTTGTATATACTTTTCAAAAAAAAATGTGTTAATTTGAAAATAAAATTTAATGTAATTCATGTGATATCTCTGTGGTAAATGTTAAATAAATATAATAGGTGTATAGTGGATTGATTTCGAAAAAGCTCGATGTTATATACGCAACATTGATCACATTATACACGACTCGTACTTTTTGTTAACCGTCACAAATAATTTGCCGACCAATCAATTAAACAATTATATTAAATTAACAACAACGGCTTAAGGTTTTAACTCAAGTATCCTCAATAAAAAATAAAAAAAACAAGTTTTGGTCCATTAGATGTATAAACAAAAAATAAAAAATGATGATTGATGTCACTTCAGTTAAAAATATCGTCTTACCTGTATCTTTTATCGTAATTATTCAAATATTAATCCAAAATGAATGTTTAATGTACTATCCGGTAACCGTCGTTTTATATATCACCAAACACATTCACTAAAACAAAAAGCTTTTTTTTTTTAAAGCTTCAAACAGTTTATATAATTTCACTTTCTTCTTTTGATTTTTGATTTTTCTTAACAAAAAACTATAAATAAATAAAAATAAATTATCCTCCTATTTAAATAACAAAACTTATATAAATAAATGTTTTAAATTTACATATACGTATGTATATACAGAAAAAAAAGCTCTTAAAAGTTGTGTATGAGATGTAACTCTTTAAGACACAAATAACAAACTAAATTTCTTACTATGAATTACACTGTAATTTATACCTTTTGCCTTGTGGATCGCACCGCCGTCAATGCAGGTGTGAATACGTTAAAATGATAAAATGAAATGAGCGTAGAGTAGAATCGGTTATTTGTTTTGATTAATTTTCGGATCGGTTTGTTTGACAAAAAAATTATTTATGATTATGTTGTGGGGGGTAGATTTTATATAATGTGTTTTGGGGAAGGGGGGAGGGGGGACTATACTTTATTTGATTAAATGTTTTGTGCGGTTTAACTAATTGTTTTGCATATACATATCTATATACACAGTTCAGTTGATTCTCTCACGGTGACATTGAGTTGAACTCAACATTGAATCGCACCGACTTTAGGTTGTACATATTTATATGTGTAAGAATTTTTTGTGTGATTTATAGAATCGTGAAGAAATTGAAGGTTTTGTTTATGCGAGTTGTTGCGTATGTGCTTAAAGCTTTTAGTATGATTGATATAACGAAGTTATTTTATCGCTATATATGCTGTTTGTAATAAGTTTCAACTTTGTCTCTTACGTTCAAAAATAAGTAAACAAAACGATAAATGAAGAACATATTATTTGGTTTTCGATAACTGGATGAAAAAATTTTAACCTATGTATATTTGACTAGCAGACTAGCAGAACAATATTAATGTTAAGAAACTAACATTAAGTTTAATATGTTTATACTTAGAATTAAAACTCGAACCCGTCACTGTCGTTCGGGACTAATATTTGGGATATATGTAATTTGTTTAACTTATAATGACTAAAACATAAAATTAATTTTAAATGACTACATTTGGGTGCAAAAAATTCGCATATTGATAAATTTTCACCAAAATTTTAAAAATTCCAAAAAATCCAATGTTTGTTTAATTTTCTTGAATGTAAATTCAAAGTCTATTTCAACACCTATCCAGTGGTACCATTTTTGTACTTATACCGTGTCAACAAAGTGATTTTTGGGGTCAACATCTGAAGTACTACACGTTTTTTGTGAATTTATCTGCATGAAATTTTTTTATTTATTTAATTACAATCTAGTCTCCTGGACTAATGAGCACTTTGTTTCTGAATTAATTTACTAACTTAAATTAATCTATGGCTTCTTCGCGTTGGCGTTCCATAGTGTTTGGTAAATAGAAGTAAACTACATCTTTGTAGTGGATTTTAGATCAGTACAATGCTGCTTAAACTGACAATCACACCAGCTCAAAAGGTTTGGTTCTTTTAAGTCTGCGTACTAAATTCGTGATGCTTAGGAGCTGAGTTGCCTCAATGTTCACATGTTGGCGGAGCCTTTCTTCATGTCTCCGTGCTTTTTCCTGGATTTCGTTTAAGATGAGGTTCATTTTAAGGTCCCTATGAAGGACATTGTTCCTGACATACCAAGGTGCATCAACGATGTTCCTTAATACCATATTCTGAAATCTTTGGATGATATTTACGTTGCTCTGTTTGGTACAACCCCAAAGCTGAATACCATAAGTCCAAATCGGTTTCAATATTTGCTTATAAAGTAGAAGCTTGTTGTATGTTGATAAAGAAGAGTTCCTTCCCATCAGCCAATACATTTTTCTGTATTTAAGTCTTAATTTTTCACTTTTCTTCTTGATGTGTGCTTTCCATCGTAGTTTAGCATCCAGGGTCATGCCGAGATACTTAGCTGTGTTTGCATGCGGTATTATTTCCCGATTTATGGTAATCGGAATATGTTCGAATCGTCTGTTTGTAAAGTTGATGTGAACTGATTTAGCTTCATTTAGTTTTATTCTCCATCTTTTTGTCCATTTATATATTTGAGTTATAGCTGATTGTAACTTCTGTGTTGATTCTTCGTTGCTTTTTCCAACAGCTATGATCGCCGTATCAACTGCAAAAGTTTCCACTGTGTTGTTTTCTAATGTAGGAATATCATAAGTGTATAGTAGGTACAAAACCGGCCCTAATACACTGCCCTGTGGAACTCCTGCATTGATTTCTTTCTACCTATCTTTTAAATAAGATTCCAGTATCTTAGCAAATTGCATTGGTAGAAGATTCATTAACTTGTGGTTAAGTCCTTCATGCCACACTCTATCAAACGCTTGTCCAACGTCTAGAAATACTGTTGAACAGACTTTTTTCTCCTCTAATGCTTTCTCAATTATACTGGTTATTCTGTGTGAATAACTGTGCATAACTGAATAAAGGTATGAATGTGCAGTGATTAATCTTCCGTGAGTAAAGAGAGTATAATGAGAGTGGGTGAATAACGGATAAATAATGGGTAACAAAGTATAAAAAACAAGTGAATAATGAATAAATTATGACTAATGAGTGAATATTTAGTGACTATCGGGTGAATAACGAAAGCATTCGTTATTCATCAGTGGATAATGGGTGAATAAGGAATGAATAAGAAACGATTAATATTCTGTCAATAATGTGTAAAATCATCATTCACCAGTGAATAATTCTTGAATAATGATGAAATACTGAATGAATAGGGTGTGTGTGAATAATGAGTGAATAAAGGATGATTAATAATATACTACTGAGTGAATAATGTTTGAATGTCGAGTGAATAATGAAAGCATTCATTAATTATCAATGAATAATGAAAGAATTCATTATTCGTCAGTAGCGAAATTCTACCAATGAATAATGGCTGATAATAAGAGAATAATCAAACTAAATATTGGGTGCATAACTGAATAAAGGAATGAATATGCAGCGATTAATCTTCCGTAAATAATGTGTAAAATCATCATTCATCTGTAAATAATGCATGAATAATGATTGAATCCTGAATGAATAGTGTGTGTTAATAATTAGTGGATAATTGGTGACTAATAAGATAATACTGAGTTGATAATGTTTGAATATTGAGTGCATAATGCAATAATTCATTAATCATCAGTGAATGATTAATGACTAATAAGTGAATAATGAGTGAATATACAGTAAATAAATAGTGATTAATGAGATAATATTGAGTGAGTACTGCGTGTATAAAACAGGACTGAAATCCACAAACCGTACCATACCAAACCAGGGCCTGTTGAAAAGCACCGCACGGTACCTCAAAACAGGGAATCGTTTTTTGTTACTTAATACCGCAATTTAATTCGTGATTTTTTGTGGTTTACGGTTTAAAAATATTACAAAATGCGACGTCGATTTGTATCACGCATAGCTAAATCTTCAAAGCGAGTTTTGCCATTTTAATAATGATTTTATTTTAATAACAAACAATTTATTATGGTTAAGCTTTAACTTTTTACTACACTTTACTGCAGCGCCACTTTCTTTAGACCTTTTGCTTCTTTCTTGTAAATTTTATTTAGTTCTCTTTTAATTTTAATATTAAATCTTCATTTTCCAAAATACTTTTTTTAAAACTAATTAAATTTTTCATGAATTACTCGTATCATATGGCCCGATAAATCGGGTTTTGTTTTAATGGAATATATCACATCGTTGGAAATTTTATCTTACCGCCAACCCATACTGTATCACAGTTTTACATCTTGTAGATCGGCCAAACCATATCATACAATATTTTTTCGTGGTTTCCATTCCTGGAAAAAAAGTGTTGACTCGTCAGTGAATAAAGGGTGGATAAAGATTTCTATAAGTGAATAATGTGAAACATCAGTGAATAAGGAGTGAATAATGAATGAATATAAAGTGTATAGTCAATAAATAACAGCTAAATAAGCGAGTGAATATACTAAGATTAAAAGTGAATATATCATTCTATAATAAATTCATCAGTTAATAATGCGTAAAAAGTTTGTGAATTGTAACATTAGTGAATAATCAGTGAATAATAAGAGAATACTGAGTGATTAATGGGTAAATAATGAAAGAATTCTTTATTCATCAGTAGCGAAATTCTTTCAATGAATAATAGCTTATAATCAGTGAATAATCAAACTAATTATTGGGTGCATAACTGAATAAAGGAATGAATATGCAGCGATTAATATTCCGTATATAACGGGTATATAATGGGTGATAAAGTATGAAAAATAAGTGAATAATGAATGAATTATGACTAATGAGTGAATAATGAGTAACTATCGGGTGAATAACGAAAGCATTCATTATTCATCAGTGGATAATGGGTGGATAAGGAATGAACAAGAAACAAGAATAATTCTTGAATAATAATGAAATACTGAATGAATAGGGTGTGTGTGAATAATAAGTGAATAAAGGGTGATTAATAAGATACTACTGAGTGAATAATGTTTGAATGTCGAGTGAATAATGAAAGCATTCATTAATTATCAGCGAATAATGAAAGAATTCATTATTCGTCAGTTACGAAATTCTTTCAATGAATAATGGCTTTTAATCAGTGAATAATCAAACTAAATATTGGGTGCATAATTGAATAAAGGAATGAATATGCAGCGATTAATCTTCAGTGAATAGTGTGTAAAAACATCATTCATCAGTGAATAATTCTTGAATAATGATTGAATTCTGAATGAATAGTGTTTGTTAATAATTAGTGAATAATGGGTGACTAATAAGATAATACTGGGTGAATAATGTTTGAATATTGAGTGAATTACAGGCGAATATCCAAAAAATGATTGACTAATTAATGAATAATAACTACCAATCAGTGAATAATGAGTGAATATACAGTAAATAAATAGTGATTAATGAAACAATATTGAGTGAGTTCTATGTGAATAAAACAGGACTGAAATCCACAAACCGCACCATACCAAACCAAACCACCGAACCACGGCATGTTGAAAAACACCGTACCGTAACATAAACCAAGGAATTGTTTACAATTTAAATCGCGATTTTTTGCGGTTTTAGTGGATTTGTATCGCGCGTAGCTAATAATGATTTTATTTTTATAACAAATAATTTATGATGGTTAAGCTTTAACTTTTTACTACACTTTACTGCAGCGCCACTTTATTTAGAGCTTTTGCTATTTTTCTTGTAAATTTTATTTGAAAATTAAATAAATTTTTCATGAACTATCGTATGACGTGATAAAACGGATTTTGTTTTAATGGAATATATTACACCGTTGGAAATTTCATCTTACCGCCAACCCATACTGTAACACAGTTTTACATATTGTGGATCCACCAAACCATACTATACAATATTTTTTCGTGGCTTCCAGTCCTGGAATAAAACTGTTTACTCATCAGTAAATAAAGGGTAGATAAAGATTTCTACGAGTGAATAATGTCTTGAATGAATATTGGATGAATAACTGAATAAACAATGAATATTTAGTGAAACATCAGTGAATAAGGAGTGAATAATGAATGAATAAAAAGTGTATAGTCAATAATGACTAAATAATGAGTGGTTAGTCAGTGAAAACGAGTGAATATACTAAGATTAAAGAGTGAATAATGATGAATAATTCATCAGTTAATAATGAGGAAAAAATTTGTGAATTCAGTGAATAATCATGAATACTGAGTGTATAATGGGTGAATAATGAAAGAATTCGTGTAATAAAGAGTAAAAAAACGTGAATAATGAGTGAATTATAAGTGCAGTGTGTAATGAGTCAAAAGCGCCTCTCGCAGTAAAAATAGGAACTGTATTAAATAAATCAATGTGATAATAGCAAAGCACAGGTAAACATTTTCGTTTATGAAATAAAGATGTAATTTTAATCATCCCAATTTCTGTTCTTATTTATGAATAAAAAGCATACGGAGGGATCTAGGCGTAAAACAGTGCCCGTCTCCCGAATGTAATTTACCAGTGTTGTACCGTGTAATCTACATGAAGTAATTAATCAATTGTCTGCTCGGGTAGACAATGTACGTAGATAATAGAAAAATAGCGTCGATAATGCAGACAATATCGACAATATAGGCAATGCATCGACAATATCCAGCAGCAGAAAATTTTAACATCGGCAAAAGCAAGTAATTGATATTAACATAGTTGTAAACGAATCGGTGGTTCAATCGATTTTCTGGCACAAAATGCAAGATATTATCCTTAATGCTATTGCAAATTCAGAAAGATTTCGGGAAACTCTACAAGAGGTTTTACTCGGGAACGAAATTTGTATAGACTACCATTTAAGGCCTTGTGTGAGTTTAGTAGTACAAGCACGATGAATACTATCTGAGAGATCTGCTTCTAAATTATTTTAAACCAAATTTGAGAGCTACTAACATATTTGGCGAAACAATAATAGTTGCCTTTTTTGGTGACATGATATCCACCGAATTGCTAATTCAAAACTGTGCCTCAAACAAATTCAATTCAATTAAAGAAAAGCGCATAAGAATTGTTAAGGCGCAACAGCGGGAATCATCAAAGCAGCCGATCAATCCTAAACTTACAGTTGCAGACCGAAACTGTTTATATCATCAGTGAAACTTGGAGTATCAGTTTATCTTTATCGTAAACTATAGATTCTAGGCATGTCAATGATTTATCAAATTGTATGGGTATATGTTCAGCGTATACAGAGGGCTAATAACTTCATTAAATGGCAACAGAACATGCATGGACGTGCTCGAGCACATATTTTTACCATTTATATCAGTGATCGCAAATACGTGGCTTGTGTGCCAAACTTGGCACGTTTAAAATTGGTCTGGTACGCAAAAAAATGTTGATTTTTTAAAATCGAACTATTTTGCAGTTATTCTTACGAACAGTGGGAAGCACGTTTTTAAAATTTTGATGCTGAGAAATGGGAAACCATGAAATTAATTTGGTCTTATAACCACCTTTGGAATAAATTTGAAATATTTTTGACAAATACGGAAAGCTCGAAAGAAAATTGCTAGCTGATAAAATGCATGGTTTAATCAGAGAATTTCATTCGGAATGGTTCGCGCAAACATCGTATAACTTTTAGGTGGTAAGAACTCATAGTATACGATGTGCCCTGAAATCGAAGATAACAATATAACAGTGAGCAGACTTTCACATTCGATTGAACTTGACGAGCTCTTTTCGGTCTTGCCTCTTCAGAAAGCTTCCTAGCTGAGACCATTGGATCTTACTTTCGACGTACTGTCCGTTCTCTCCTGTTTTATCACCAGTTGTGACCCGTTTGACCAGTTTTGGATGGTCGTTGATTTCATTCAGCAACTTCTGAGCTTATGGTTGCAACTTTAATAAAATGTATTTCGTATGAGCCAAATGGTATACCACATCATCGGCAATCATCCATAACCATTTTTGTGTGTGCTCCAACGAGCTCGTCATATATTCAACGTCTTCATGTTTGTCTGGTAGATGCTTGATTTGTTCATAGCCAAATCATTCAGCATTTTCCTTACAGCTGTGCACTTCATTCCATTCTTGAAGTAAAATTCAATACAAATTCTTTATTTTATTTTTTTCACAAGTAAAATTCGCCGAGCACACCAAACCACATATGTATGTATAAGTTTTCGACAGCCAACAATACACTAAGCGTCCGCTATCAACACAAGAAACTTAATTGTGAATCAAACCTCGTATTTTCACGCATTTTCTCTTCTAGAAAAGTATCAAAATCCCCACATTGTTTCATCATTTGGACGTGCTGTAACTAATTCATTTGTCATCAAATATATTGGTTATGTCAGATACCAAATTTCAATGGAATTGGTGCATAATCGCAGAAGTTCTGTTTGGAGCAGGGATGGATTTCTTAAATAAAACATGGCCAGAAACCAAAAAACATTCTGGGACACTGCTAATGATATTTTGGTATATAAATACAAACATTAAAAAATTAGACTTGCCAAAGAAACGTTTCCATGCCAGAGTTACAGAAAGCTTAATGAATTGTTATTCCTGATCCTGGTTCAAAGAAAAGTTTAATCGAATCAAACATCTTGCGTTTAATATCGCAGTGATTGAAACCTCATAAAATAGGCGTCTACGGCGATGACGTTCTTTATAAGAAGATTAAGTTGTATAAATTGTTGCCCATCTCTTTGTTAAGTTTACATAAGTTCAACACGGAAGGTATAAGCCTTTATTATTCATTACGAACACGTTCCAACCCGAAGTAGGGCCTATTTATGCTGTCCATACGATTCCGTTCAAACACGTAACTCATAAAACGAATTTGTAATAAAATTCATAATACATGTATCTGAACATCGAGAGAAACATCGAAATCAATAGGGGTCTTCCTCTTGCATTACTCGAATATTTAGTGTCGAAATTAATTTGATATATTCAACCGTTCTCAAGTTATTGTGGACACGGACGGACTAACGGAAGGCAAACCGAAACCATTTAGCAATTGTTTCATTATAGGTTTCCGTTCATACACGAAACGATTCAATAATTTTTTTAGTAAATGCATGTAAGAATATTTGTGTGCATGTTACGGATAGTATAAATCCATGTTAATACAGATATGCACGAGAATTTAATTAATGGTGGCAGGGCTTTCAGGGCCTCTTTCAGGGCTCGCAACATTAGCATTGAAACTTGCATTCGAACTATTTTGCGTTAGTATATAATTTTCGATAAATCGGACGTGTTTAGATAACATCTTGTTTAATTTATCCAGCAAGTTGCCAACAGGTAGTTGGTGTACCTGAAAATGATAATTTTAATTTGGCTGAAATGCTTTGCATCTTGAACAATTGTTGCGTGTTGGTTGCGAAAACCGAACTGATGGTTTGGGATCAAGTTTTTACTCTCGATTATCGGATTTAATCTTTTTATCAGAAGCTTCTCAAAGAGTTTGGACATGACTGGCAATAGCGAAATTGGCCTATAAGACGATGTTATGTGTGGTGGTTTCCCAGGTTTTGGAATCATAATTACTTCTGCAATTTTCCATAAGCTTGGTACACATTTGATTCTAAATACTGCATTTAACCAGAGCTTTCCTTGTAAGTTCTGCCTAGAGAGCTTTTCCATATTCATATTAGCTTTTATCTCACATATGACTTCTTTTGGTGTTGTGGGTAGGATTTCTTTAGTTTCTTGCACAGCTTGTTCAGTTATTATCTCGGCTTCCAACGTTTGGTCTTCATGTGGCCGGAATATTTTTTCGAGGTGTTCAGAAAATTCTCGAGCTTTGTCTTCATTATTTCTAGCCCATTTCTCACCTGCTATTTTTATTGGGGGAATCTGCATTATTGGTCTTTTGATTCTTTTGGTTGCTTTCCAAAGAGTATAATCAGTACTGTTATCATTAGTTAGTTTTCTTAAATAGTTGCTGATTGATTCATCTTTCAATTCTTTGATCTCTCTTCTTAATTGTTGAGTGAGGTTGTTCAAATGAGTTTTATCTTGGGGGGCCCTTGTTTGTTGCCATACTCTTCCCGCTCTTCTTTTTTCTGCGAGGAGTTTTCTAATTTCCATAGGGTAATTGTTTCCCTTGATTTTCGTTTTAATTTCAGGAGTATTTTCCCAAGCTGATTGCTGTATATCGTTTACAAATTTGTGAACTTCTTTCTCTAATTGTTCTTCAGTCTTTAATGGAACCATTAAGTTAATTTTTTCTTCTAGCGATAGTCTAAAGCATGCCCAATTAGTGTGATTATTTACTAGGAATGGGCTTCTTTCATTCTGAATGATTTTTTCACTTAACGTTAGAAGTATTGGTGAATGATCAGAGTTTAAGTCGTGGCTTTCATCTACTTGTACATAATTTACAGATATGTTCTTTATTATGAAGAAATCAATCAGATCTGGTACTTTGTTTGGATCAGTTGGCCAGTAGGTTGGTTTTCCAGTTGAGAGGGCTTCACAACTGCATTTTCTGATAGCTTTTAGGAGTTCTTTACCCTTATTCGTTGTTAATATGGAGCCCCAGTGACCATTTTTGGCATTAAAATATCCTCCAAGAACAAATCGTTTTCCTAATTTACTGAGGAACTCGAGATAATCATTTTCTTTAATTGAGTGCTTCGGTGGGCAGTAAATAATATAGCAATACAAATAGAAATACTTTTGGATTTGACAATAACAGCAGTTGCTTGTATTTCTTCCATTTCATATTTTAACTCCTCATAGTGATGAATACTATTTATAATTATAACAGCACTACCTCCTTTAGCAGTGTTTCTAGGGTGAATAGTGTGATATATTCGATAATTTTTAAATTTAATGTTTGATTGTCTAATGAAGTGTGTTTCCGTGATGAGACATATATCGATTTTTTCTGTGTCCAGGACCACTTGCAGATTCTAAGATCATTGGCCATTTTTCTGTTTAGGGATGGCTCCCTTAGTGCTGTACTCTAGTTTCTGTAATCGCTCATCAAATGTGTTTAGTCTGCTTAAAATTGATTTAAGTGTTTGATCTATATCGTCATTTTGAGCGGTTTTTCCTGGATTTCCGTTGCTCATCATTACTTGAGCATAAGTCATTTTACCAAATTGTCCTTGAGTAGTTCCCGACACTCTACGATTTACTTCGGGTCGGTTCATCTTAAGCGCTTGTTTCCTAAATAAACTTGGAGTTTCAGCAATCACGTTCCTATTTTTGATATTTTGCAGTTCAATAGCAACGCTGCATCCTCTGTAGTCAGCCGGATGGTTTTTTCCACAGTGAACGCATTTAGGTTGAACATTTTGGGCTTTTACACAATCTTTGGTATAATGTTTACCTAAACATTTGACACACCTGGGTTCCCTGTTGCAATATTTTGGTGTATGTCCATAGGCTTGACATTGTTTACGTTGTGGTATAAGCTTAGATCTTCTTAGAGGCTGAATAACCACTTTGCACCCCAAGATGTACTTAATTTGATAAATTTTTTCGATGTCTTCGTCAGTATCGAAGGTCAACATAAACATGTTGAGAGGTACTTGGCCTCTCCGTTTTAGCTTAATCGATGCTGTCAATTATTTTGTCTGGTGTACACGTAGAGTGTAAGTTTTTAGCCACGACCCTAATTGGTCTGGTTTCTTTATCTTCAAACGTGTGCCAAGCACGTTTTTCTTCATTTAACATTTTTGTCATTTTTCTGTATGTTTCAGCATCTTCTTAGTTTATTTTGATGGTGTTTCCATTCATCACCTTTGCATTAAACTTATCAGTAGCAGTTATTGTTTTTATTTTCTCATAGAGTACATCGTAGTCTTTGACTTCATCTATTACTATTGGTGGTGGTGGAGGTATTTTTTTTGGTTGTTTCTGGATAATATTTGGAACATTATCCTTTAATTGAGGTGGGGAGGGCGTATTATTCCGTCTCCTTTTTTTTCTCCCACCTTTAACTCTAATCCACTCAGTTTCTCGAGCTAGTTCTTCTTCATCCGTATGATACTCTTGTGGAGTTGTATTTTGGTTAGGAGTAGAACCGATGTCCTCCTTTGGCTTAAGAGTTTTAACTTCGTTTTCAAGCGTCTTCATACGCTCCTGCATCCATGCAATTGTAACATTCAGTTGCTTATTTATATGGTTGGCTTCAATTAATGCATTATTAGCTTTACACAATTCATTGTGAAGCTTTTCTTCGTTTGTAGAACGAGTGTTGTGGCTGCTGGCCCCAATGGAGGGACTATCGCCGCTTATCGGAGAATACGCCACTTTGTTACTCCTCTGGAAGTGATGTGAATTATCCTTTTCTGTTTCACTCAATTGAGCTTATTTGTTCACCAACATGTCTTGGAATTGGTTAAAATAATTGTAGTATAGCAATGGCTGGTCTCCCCCAGAATCCATGAGACGGACCTCCGAAGAGGGTGGATTTACCTGAGCAACAGGTGTACCACCTGGGGTATTAGTTTCCATATTTGTTCTGCTCATTGCTCATTTTTAGTGTACTGTGTATTTCGCCGATGCTTCACATCGTTGCCCGGGTGTTACCACGTGAAGGTATACTAGACACATTTGGTGGTTACTACATAGTTGCAGCGTTGGAATATAGAGATAAATGGCTATAGACGGTCAACCCCTAGCCTATTGAGACGCACCCAACACCCTGCATGAAAATTAGTGGTAAGAATCGAATTAAAACATGGAAATTAGCCAAAAAAAATATTTTT
This sequence comes from Tipula vernalis, assembly GCA_958295665.1. Taxonomy (NCBI): domain Eukaryota; kingdom Metazoa; phylum Arthropoda; class Insecta; order Diptera; family Tipulidae; genus Tipula; species Tipula vernalis. The sequence goes on along the minus strand of OY282558.1, from coordinate 130,576,049 downwards.
ATTAATAAGAAGTATTCCCTACCCTAGTCCGAATGACAGCTTCCATTCGATGTTTCATCGATTTTTCCAAAATTTTGACCAAATCTTGAGGTATCGCCTCCCATTTCTCTGCGATCGCCTGTTGCAGCTCCTTGAGACTCGTAAAAACATCATCTCTGGCTCGAACCATTTTTTTCAGCTCGTCCCATAAATGTTCGATGGGATTGAGGTCCGGGCTTTGAGCTGGCCACTCCATAACAGGCACATCCACCTATTTAAGGTACTAACAAAATAACAAATCGTCGTTTGAATGCGGTTAAACTGGGACAGCGGCTCCAAGAAGTTCGTGAAGCCGAGGTCAGTCGGTGGACAGTTAGAAGACGACTTCAAAAAGGTAATCTGACTGTATACAGACCAGCAAATGGGCCGAAATTGACCCCAGCCCACCGGCGAGCCCGCCTTCCGTTCGCTCGAGAGCATTTGGGTTGGGCAGAAGAACAATGGAGAACAGTCATGTTCTTTGACAACTGCAGGATGTGTTTACATGGCAACGATGGTCGAGGAAGAGTGTATAGAAGACTAGCAGAGCGATTTGCACAATGTTGCATTGAAGAACGGGTCTCATATGGCGGTGGATCATGCTTGTTCTGGGAAGGCATGTCATTGGAGGTGAAGACAGATCTTCTGTTCATCTCTGGAGCGAATACTGGCCGTCGATCAAGAGGATTTACTTTTCAATGGTTCATTGAGGAAGTACTCGAGGACTATGTCGTACCTTTTGCCGATTTTATTAGTGAAAACTTCGTGTTAATGCAGGATAATGCAAGACTACATACGGCTGGTATAGTTTACCAGTACCTTCAAGAGGTGAATATGCCTGTTATGGAGTGGCCAGCTCGAAGCCCGGACCTGAATCCCATCGAACATTTATGGGACGAGCTGAAAAAAAGGGTTCGAGCCAGAGATGTTGTTTCAACGAGTCTCCAGGAGCTGCAACAGGCGATCGCAGAGGAATGGGAGGCGATACCTAAAGATTTGGTGAAAATTTTGGTGAAATCGATGAAACATCAAATGGAAACTGTCATTAGGACTAGGGGAATACTTCTTATTAATAAAAATATTTTTTTGGCTAGTTTCCATGTTTTAATTCGATTTTTACCACTAATTTTCATGCAGATGAATTCACAAAAAACGTGTACTTCAGACGTTGACCCCAAAAATCACTTTGTTGACACGGTATAAGTACAAAAATGGTACCACTGGATAGGTGTTGAAATAGGCTTTGAATTTGCATTCAAGAAAATTAAACAAACATTGGATTTTTTGGAATTTTTAAAATTTTGGTCAAAATTTATCAATGTGCGAATTTTTTGCACCCAAGTGTATACGGTGATATTGTTGTAAGCATGAGGTATTTCATAATTTTTTTGTAATCCAAAATTAATAAAACCAGACATTATTATTACAATTGATTTCTCTAGAAACCAAGGAATTTGTTTCGTAAATAATTTCATTTCTCGAGAATTTGAAAGTTTTCAAATTTCTCGAATATCTCGGAAATTCTCGAGAATTTTTGTATTTTTTAAATGTACTAAAATTTTATAATAAAATACATTTATTATTTATTCTTTCATTTTGAGCTGAAGTGTAGGCCAAAGAGTAAACAGAGCATTTTTTTGCATTGATCCTCTTGAAAAATTCACAAAATTATCAGAATAAAAGTTACAAAATTTTAGTCAGGGCGGGCCAGTAAATCATATGGCAGATGCAAGACTTAGCTGGGCCCCTTAACTGGTGGAGCCTCTTGTAATTTGACAATTGACAAGTCAATAAAATCCGTGATGGAAGAAACTATTGTTTGTTATTGCTGCCTCGCGGATCTACATAGGTATACTGAAAAACAAATGCAAAATCTAAGATTACAATAATTCCCCCTCACAGAAATTTACTGCCGTCAAGATTCTTGATGAAGAACACCGGAGCTATACCCTCTATGGTATTAGTGAAAAAATCAACAACTATCAGCGACGTTGTTTATGAAATAACGGTCAAATTTAATATCGACTAAACATAAATTTGAAAAATTATTTCTTAATCCAAAGATCGATGTTAGTAAAAAATTAAAATGATATTTTATTATTAGCCCGTTAAATATACGAAATGATAACGACTTTCAAAAAACCGCATTAATATTTTTATTGAGAGGTCTCATGAAATCTGGACGGTAATGTTTGACGGTTATCGTTTTTCGTCAACTATAAATCCGACCGATGGAAAATCCGTATCGCGAACAGCACTTGGTCATTTTATTGAGCACATTTTTGGCAAATTTGTCTTTCTTAAAAAAGCTTTGACTTTCAAGTCAGTAGGACGTTAAACTTTTTTCTTTAGTAAATTTATTGAATTTTTTCACAATTTTTATATCAAATTGCGAGTTATTTATGCCGCTGTTAATCCGTTAAATCGATGATGTCCTTGCCGAGGTCCTTTGACGGCGAGTAGAAAGAGTATTCAAGCAGAATCTAAACGGAGGAACATCCAGCATTTGTGAGGTGTTGTGACCCTGGCTAAAAACCATTAATTTTCGTTTTTTAATACATAATTTGTTAATTATGTGGTTCATCATTTGCTGTACACTACATTATAAATGAGCTTATACGCTCAAAATCTAGTGTATAACATGGAGAAAACCTTCGTGATTAAATAAATAAAAATAAATAAATAAATTTAATTCAGTTAATTCTTATAGAAGGCTGTTAAAGGACCGGTGTGAACTTTTTAACATAATTTTAACCAGATTTTATGCGAGTGTGCACTTGTTTAACATTGTAATTGAAGAAAAAATTAAAATATGTGGAAGAATTTCTACCCTACGCTCAATAACACGAATTTTAAAGATTAGCTCGCATGGCACATTGGGCTTTCCAAATCTGTCCATCATGGCATCATATCCTACAATTTAAAGTTGGAATCTAATAATTTGAGTTGACGAAACAGCCTAAACACGGACCAGTTAAAAAGCGAACGGAACGGAAACGGATGTCATTTTGTTTTTACCTTTACAGAATTTTGCCAGATGAGGAAATTCTGTATACTATATTTAATTTCAAAAATACAGTAGACATCAGGCTTTTTAAATCTTTACGTGGTATTCCATTATTAAAACTTTATTGTAGTAGTAAAATTAACAAAATTATTTGGGCCGTACCACGAATAGATGTTTATGAAAATACTGTAACAGTTTACACTGTATCGTGTATTGTTAACAATCAATGATGATTAGTAGGCTTAAGATTTAATATGTATCTAAAATATGTAACTAAAATTGCCAAATATGTGATTAAAATGAAAAATGTGTGGTCAAATACTCGTATATTAAAAAAAAATCCTAAACGAGAAATTATTACAAGAGGATTTCAATACACTCATTAAAAGAAAATATCTAACATTTTGGCTGTTCCGTTTGATAAACTAACTCCCCTGCATTATAAAGGGCTGGAGAGTTAGTCTAAAAATGATTCCACATCTACAAACACATAAAAATTTGGACTTGTAAACAGCCACCATGACGATTAAGACGTTTCACGCCATTAAAATAGAGTAGAATTGCATTTCCTACGTTTTTAAAGTTCAATTTACGATTGTTTGGTTCATTTAAATTTCGAAGAATCAGATAAATATCTCACTGAATGAGAATTATGATAATGGTATACGTATAGTCTAAGAGCTGGTGTACGTTTTATTAAAATATTTTTAAGCGGCTGAAAATTTGTTAAAATGTTGTTTTTTGCCCCTAAAAGTGATATCGACAAACTGACTGGATAACACTGGGCTTAAGCCGATTAAATGAAGTTAATCTCTTGAATCTCTGGAAGCGATAAAATAAATTAATAGGTCGATCTGTCGGGGCTGGCTTTTATTTTTGTATCTTTTTAGTAACTTTGGAAATAAAGGCGGTATAAAACATTTTAAATGTAACCCTCAATAGTGACACTTTACATTCACCTTGCGATAGATCAGACCAAGACAAAGCGATATATTTAATTTTGAACTGCCTATATTTTAATGCAATTTTGAATAAATCTGGGGCGGCTCAGGCCCGGAATTCTCCGGTCAGGTTGTCGGTACTATTGTTAAAGATGAAAAAACTAGCTTCTCACAAATTTTCAGCCATTATAAAATAGGTCCACGAATAAAAAAAAATAATCCGAGTCATTAAGGAGTGTACAGCGTGTGGTTGTTGGAGTGATTACAGAGCACTGTCTCATAGGCAGGGATGCGACTAGATTTGGTTCCTTTCATGTACGAAACAGACTAAAGTTTCTAGGGGCACACCTTTTCAAGAACCTGACGGAACTCAGCAGGGTAGAGGTTAGTAGTATCCAGCGTTTTGTTAACAGCTCAAATTGGTTTCAATGAGTATACATGAGGATAAACAATAAATCGTTGTATGGCTACGGACCAGTTTTGTGTCTAGGCCAGTCCTATAGTGGACCGCCACCTAAGCCTAATCTCACCTTACCATTAACGTATTTTAATTTCACGTTTGATTTGTTCTTAATACACGACTATTGATCTAACTTAAGTAGTTTGGGCAAAACTAAAACTTTGTGTACCTTCTAAAAATCCACAATGCCTTTGCTATATCAAATTTTAGGCTATGGTAAGTAAGTCGAATTACGAATTTTTCGAATAAAAATTAAAAATATTTAGAAAAACTCATAAATCATGCGCTAAAACATAAAATAAGCAAAAATATTATTTCGAGAATTCTCGAGACAGGAATTCCCGATCGCAATCTCTATTTATAGTTATACTATAATCTTACAGGAAATTGCGGTCTTTTAAATTTAACAGGCAGTTCGGTAGAAATGAACGAAATCCTCGGAATAAATACTGTGTTAAAAAAAGATAAAGTCCTGACTTTATTTTTGCTTCAATTATATTGTTTGATAACTGTTTCACGGTCATTCTTGTCCCATTACATAATAATTGGTGATCCGAATTCAAAAATTCTGTGTTAAAATTAACACTTTCATTTGCATCAACCATTGAAACGATTGATTTATAAATTTTCCCCTCGTCAGGAATCTTGTTTTGAATTTTTCGTCAACTACACTTGATTTCTCACTGCTAAAATAGCTCTTTCAAATAACCAATTTGAATTTGTGTATGTAATTTTGAACAATGTTCGGATATACTTTATCTATTAATTCATTTGGACTGTTGACGAAATTACATAAATCATTCATAAGTTCAATTTGGCCAGTTTAATTAACACCAAGGGGCTACCATAGCATATAACTGCTCCCCAAGAGGCTGCAGAAACCATGCAAGAATGATTAGATTGAGAAAAAACTTAACAGATGAACAACGGGAAGAAATTAGAGAAGAGAATCTAGTGAGACACTCAGTAAGCAGACATAGAGAAACAATATTAGAAAATGAACTAAGTAGAGTTAGAATGAGTCAAGTTAATAAAAGGAAAGATTGCAAGCGCATCAACAAAACATTAGTGTATGAGAAGTGCAATGCAGAAGAAGAGGAGATTACAATTCGGCAGGTAAGGCTTTACGTTATGATCCCACTAAAGAGTACAACAAACACAAACATGTTGTCATTGGCAAAGTGGATCAAGTGTTTCAGTTCTACGGTGCCAAGAAATGCAGTAGAGAGACACCAGTGAGACTATCCCGGGGATAGTCCGGGGGTTTTCCCGGGGAATTGCTAATTGTGAATTAATTTATTGTTAGTTTTTAGAGTATTTTGGTTTTATTTTTTCCAAAGCATACTAAATTTTTGGGAAAAATAGTTCCATTTCATAGCAAATTTGTTGTTTATTTTTCCAAAACCACAATTGTGCCACAGGAATGTGTTGCGCATGAGTGGAAAAATTTATTGGAAATGCCTCCACTAGAATTACTTTATTACATGACTGGAGAAACTCCGGTAGCAAAACATTTTCTACAAAATATGAGAGCGTAAAATGCTTGCTTTCAAGTGACATCATTTGGTGCTGCTTCCATGAGCATAATGTGGGATCATTGATCATAATTTTTTGCAAGTGTATTTCGACGAATCTCATAAATTTTGGAAGTGTAAGTATAAGTGGATTAAGACGGGAAACCATTAGAGATCTGCAGAGGATTTTAAATAAGTACAATTAATTGGTTCAATGTTCAAAACAGCACTGGATCGAATGGTATCCGATGAGAATAAAGTTGTGATTCGACCCGTCGAAAGACCAGTTGGAGACGAAACGAACGCACGTCGATTCAATGCACCTCAAGTAAATGAAATTACCGTTGTAATACTCGACAGTGAGTACAGCACAAGTCGTGATAAAACTATTAAACGTAGAAGAGAGGGATTACAACGTCTCGCAAGAGGAGAAGAAGGATACCATTCGTCGGCGAGAAACGCAAAGTATGTGTAAGTCCAAAAACAATTTTTTTCAGGAGACAATGAAAACTATTGCACTCTCCGTATTGTCTTCAGGCAAACACTTATTTTCTTTCACAAATTTCTTCACTTTCACGTATTTTTTTATGATATTTTTAAATGGCGATTGATGCACAATGGAGGACTCTTTCGTTTGATATGAAAAACGCAAAATTGGAAAAAATGGACTTAGGCATTCTGCATTTCTCGCCAACGCATTTCAATTTGAAACAAGTGAACCAAAATATACATATGTAGGTGCAGAAATAAATAGAAAAGTAACTTTAAAGGAATTTTATGCGTATCACATAATGATAATAGAAAACGAGGGACAACATGCAATTATATTACCAATTCCCGTCATTTATTCTCAACAGTTTTTAGTTGATATGCATACGCAAAAATAGTGATGTTCTCAAATATTCTGTATATCGGTTTCTTTTATTTATTAAACATGACATTCCCTTTCATACGATTCTTATCGGAACACTGTATTGCTCAGAATGATTCATCATTATGCTGAAATGCGATAATGCGCTTCGTGACCTCCACATTCAGAAACATTCAAAATTGCTCCATTATGTAACTGCTCAACGCATCTATGTGCTTCATCTTTGTTCCCGATCGATGAGAGGCACCTCGTAATCATAATCTGCTAAAAACAATGCCCAACGAACTATGCGAGTTTAACTATTTAGTTTTGTAAGATCTGTTTTAATGAATTACAGTCCGTAATTATTTTAAACCTAATGCCATGTAGATACATGTGGTATCTTCGGATTGAGTATATGACTGCTCTTGTTTCCGACTCGTAAGAACGTATTTTACTGAAAAACGAGACGGGATGAATTGTTTCGTCATTTTGTCTTTGCATTAAAATTGAACCTTAACCTAAACGACTAGTGCCAGTAACTCAGATAAACAGCTACAGTGGGCCTTGAAAATTTTGTATGAATATACGAAAGAAACTAGCCAGACCTACGAATCCATGTAATTTGACAGGTTTACGTGGAATTGCGTACTACGTAATATCAGTAATATGCTTACCACCGGAACGTATACGATTAATATCGATTTGGTATCCTAGATGAAGAAGAATGAAAGGATAACTGAATCTGTATACAATTCTTATCAACGCAATCAGAATATTGTCAATATAGACAACAACTTCATTTTTACGAATTAACTCTTGAAAAACCACATTGATAAACCTTTGATGAACGGGCGGTGCATTGTACAGACCAAGTGACACTCTGAGGTACTCATATTGGCCATCCGGTGTTACAAAACTTGTATATTTGACCGATTCGTCTGTCGAATTTTATATTAAGGGAATAGGATAACGATCCTTCTAAGTAATTTTATTTGAGTGGCGGTAGTTTACACACAGGCTTGAAGACCCGTTTTTCTTAGTCGCTATTACTGGGGCGAATTACTTCTCGGCTCAACAAATCATCAATTAGTTCTCATGAGCGCTCACAGTCACGGACGGACAATCTTTGCGGAGTGAAATAAATCGTTTTCAGCAGGCTCGTTTGATGAGACACAACTAATTAACACAGCTATAGTTAATTGCTAAGCTATCGCCACATGGTCTACGAATTAATACTATGGGCGAAGAATTAATACCAAGCACTTTATTATACACCTTGCAATGGTCTCTGTGAGGTGGTTTTGGATAGTTTACGGATATGTGTCACTGCTCGAAGCAATTGTAGCATCCTTTCTCGCAAACAAATACATTGTTGTAGATTCGATGTGCGTTGTATTTTTAAATTTCAGTATGGGATAACTGACGACTGTTTTTCTTCGGATTTGCGGTATTCGCTAATTGACGCGATGTACAGTAAGACTGAAAAGCCAAAAGGCTGGCCAAAATTCTTAAATTCGCTACTCGGTAGTTTTTGAGGTCGCTGTTAGTCACACTAACAAAATTTCACCCCTTAATCCCTTATTGATAACCCCATGCATAAAATACCGTATATATATCATAATACAGTCAAGTCAAGATGCAAGCCATTTTCATGGTTTTTGGGTCACCGATTACGAATCTCCAGTCACATTTACAAAATTTGAAGGTGTGAAATTTTGTAAATGTGACTGGAGATTCGTAATCGGTGACCCAAAAACCATGAAAATGGCACCCTTATTAATAAGGCTTATTCGTCAAATAACCTAAATTTTATGAAATTTTGACTTCTTTTTCGTTTTGTTCATTTAGTAAGGCCAACAATTTTTTATTTTAAAATGTGCATAAAAAATCGGGGGACACCTACGTGCAGCTGATTTTTATTCTATAGGTAATACTATTAACTGCAAACCCTTATACAAACTTTTTCAAACATATTGTTATAGTCTACAAACCTCCAGGAGTTCATTCCGTTTTGTTTGATTAGTCAAAATTAGTTGTATTTTTAAACTTCTACGTATGTTGCAATACTGTATTTTATCAAGTAGTTTAATATAACGACTATAGCTTGAGCGAAGGTATATTGCAACTAAAATCATAGAGCAGGTAAAGATAGTTTGCCCCTCTTATGAGCGTTTTAATGCCCTAAGGGTATTACTAAAGCGACAACAATGTGAAAAACATCTAAATAAAAAGATGTGCATTGTAATCGACGATTTCAACTACTCGTCCGATGGCATAACATAACCTCTCGCTACCTACACTTGGCTGATGTTTCGTATTAGTACTAACATACCAGCGCAACCATTTTAATAAATCGTACAAGCTAGTTACTATGGTTGAACGTAACAAATTATTCAAATCGTGGTCGTTTATATTTTGCACTATATAGCGGATCACGGCTGACTCAGGTATATTTGCCTGAAATGCGATGTTGAACATTTCGTATTAGTAGGTTATTATATCTTGGTTTCGTGGTCACACGTAGATTTTCCTCGAATTCTTGCAATGATCGTTTTTCAATTGTACGCTGCGATACCATAACAATGATGCATCCTGCATAGACGCTGTACCAACGCCCAATAATAAACGGTTACTCACGTTATACGATTCCTTAATCGTTTTTATATTTTGGATAAATTGACCAGCTGTTTGTGAAATTAGGCTTCCGGGATCAAAACTGGCAACAATTTGATAACATCTCGTACCGATAAATGACGAGTGTTCTCACATGGTTGCCTACCATTATTGACACTTATCACATCAATGTTTTCGTTATTTCCGAAATTAGATGACCTATAGTTGTTTCTCAAATTTGATGAATATTCGAGGTTGTTGGTGTCCCTTATCATTTTTTCCAGTAAAACTTGCATTCCATGTCAGAAGGGTAAGGTTAATCATACTGGTACAGAATATAGTCGGTGCAATCTCCCTCCTGATCGATTTCAAAATAGGTATAGGCGAAGGTCCGAAGCTATTTCCTTGCTAGACATGAGGACATCTACAGTAGTATTAGAGATAACAACCGACCAAGATGGTCAATTTGACAGCCATTTATTTTCGGAACTTCGTAAATTACTGGGATCCCACAAAATACGGTCGACTAGTAATCATGCGATTTCAAATGGAATGGTCGAAAGATTCAGAGCGCACCTTGGAATTTTCTCTATTTGCTTTGCAAAACACCCTGAACTGGAGCCAGCAGCATCCATTCTCCTTGGAATTTGCCCACATTTGTCAAACCTGACCTAGAATGCACTCCAGCGAAGCTGGTGTACGATCAAACACTAAAGGTTCTAAAAAATCAAAAATATGTTCCTAAAATATGTAACTAAAATTGCAAAATATATAATTCATTAAACTAACTTTTGGATAAACTAACTTTCCTGGGTTACAAAGTGATGCCGAAGTAGCCAAAAATGTTCGAAAGAACACCGTAATGGTTGACACTAAAATATTCACGCTATTAAAGCAAGTTTTAAACTAAGAAAAACTAAATAACGTTCATATTTTTGCTCAACTCAAATTGTAATTCAAACTCAATTTTTAATTTAATTTGCCATCAAGATTATATTCAATTACATCGTGCTGATACTAAATAATTTTGTTGTTTTATTGAAATCATATTTCGTGTTGCAATTTTTACTAATTTGGAATATCAAAATACACTTTTCGTATCATTTTAAAATGAAAACAGAAATTGAACTGTAAATTTTCAATTTTAAATTTCACGCAAAATTATAACTCAACTCCTCAGTCAATTTTGTCAAATCGAGTTTGGAACTTAGCCTATTTGTATTCAAAATATTACAACATTTCTATCTAATTGCAACCAAAATTTTGGAATTGAAAAATTACTTTTTCTCAGAATTTTGCTCTCACTAAACATAAAATTTTGCTCAAATCTATTTTATAATTGTAACTAAATCTTTAATTTTTTTCTTGCCAGTTCAATTTCGAAATTCAAACTCAACTTTTAAACTAAAAACTATTACAGTTATGTTTTTGCTCAAGTCCAAATTAATTGCGTTTCTATACTCAACATTTTACTTAATTACTGCTTAAAATTCTGATACAAATTTAACAAACCTTTTGACCTAAACTAGACTTTTAAATTCTACTCTAACTTCGCATTTCTAGTAACACACGAATTTTTCTTAAAATGCACTTGCAACTAAAGCTGAAGTTGTACTCCAAATTTCTAATCAAGTACATTTAGACAAATCTAGGTTGGAATTTTTACTTAATTTGTAAACAAAATATCATACAATTTTTAGCGCAATTGCAACCAGAATTTTGTGTTAATTAAATTTGGCATTCAAACATAATTTTTAAATATTTTTTAATTAAATTGCATCCAAATTTTTGCTCAAACTCTCGATTGGATTGAAATTAAATTTTTAGTCCAAACTTTGTTCACATCTTGTTTTAGCCCATTCTAAATAAACATTTTGCTCGAATGATTTTAACTATTGGGTGTACAAATAAATTTCCGACCTTTGTTACTGAAATAAAAGACATTAGTTTGTGTAGAAAATGAAAGAATGTTTTATTCAAAGAATGCTCCTTCGGAAGCTATAACCTTTGCCCATCGTTCAGGCAATAAACGTATTCCCCGAAGGAAGAAGTCTGTTGGTTTCGAGGCGATCCAGTCATCGACTCATTTTTTGACGTTTTCATATGAAGTGAAGTGCTGCTGTGCCAAGGCTGATTGCATCGACCGGAACAAATGGTAATCAGAGGGACCAATGTCTGGTCAATACGGCGGGTGGGGTAGAATTTCTCAGTTCTGCCTGTCCAAGTAATTTTTGACAGGTATAGCAACATGTGGCCTAGCGTTGTCATGTTGCAAAATAATCTTATTGTGCCTTTTGTCCAATTCCGGTCGTTTTGCAGCTAGAGCTGGCTTTAAAGCCATTAGTTGTCGTCGATACTTGTCCCGTAATGGTTTCAAGCTCTTTCAGCAGCTCATAATAGATGACACCCTTCATATCCCACCAAATACAAAGCATCACCTTCGAACCATGGATATTTGCTTAGGCGTCGACGGCCCTGGTTCACCTGGCTTGACCCACACTGGTTTGCGCTTTGAATTGTCATAATGGATCCACTTTTCATCCCCTCAGCGTGGTTTTCCGACGTTCCTTGTCCCTTTCTTTCAATTTGTGTGGCACCCAATTTCCCAGCTTCTGAAGCAATTCCATTGCATGTATACATTGCGAAACACATTGTTGGGTAATATTCAACTCTTCTGCCAATTGTTTTTCAGTCGGACAAGGGTACACATCAAGCAATTCTTCCAATTCTGTATCTTCAAATTTTCTTGGTCTGTCCTCACGTTCTTTGTCTCTTACGTCAAAATATTGCTTACTAGTTTGGACGTTGAACGCCTTATAAAGCTACAAGAAGAAGACAGGGAACTCCGCAACTTAATGGATCATCAAAATAATGCAAACTTTCAATTACGACAGTGCGAAGCAGAGGCAGGTTTAAAAGTGTGGTGCGAAATTTCTACAAATGTGAAGCGCCCATACATTCCATTAAAATTGAGGCGAGAGGTTTTTGACAATTTACACAATTTGTCTCACAGTGGTGTTCGTGCTACGCGCAAGTTGATTGCGTCAAAATTCTTTTGGCCAAAAATGAATACCGACTCAGGTACTTGGGTAAAAACTTGTCTTCATTGGCAAAGATCAAAAGTAATCCGTCACACAAAGTCGCCTCTAGAGAAGATTGAAATGCCATCGTCAAGATTTGAACACATCCACATGGATATAGTAGGTCCCCTACCACCGTCGAATAGTAACGTTTATCTACTTGCAGTTATTGACAGGTTCATGCGTTGGCCGGAAGCTTACCCTATGACTAACAGCACGGCAGTTACGGTAGCAAAAACTTTTGTATCGCAATATGTCGCCCGTTTTGGATGCCCTCTTACGATAACCACTGATCGAGGAAACCAATTTGAAGCAACACTTTTCTCTGAGCTATGCAAATTGATAGGGTCACACCGTATCCGAACTACAAGCTACCATCCTCAAAGTAATGGCATGATTGAGAGGATGCACCGAAATTTAAAAGAATCACTAAAAGCCCGAGGCAACACTGCCAACTCTAGTGAGGAAGTTCCATTTGTACTTTTAGGAATACGGACTGCTACTATAGAAGACATTTAAACCCGTACAACTACAATGGCATTCAACATTTTACTAAAATTCATGTTTGAGTTATGAATTTTTTCATTTCTAAATTAAATTTAAAATTTTTCCTAATTATTCTACTTAAAATTTCATTCACAATCATTACGTACAATTCAGAATTGAAGCTATTTTTGTTAATTCGAAATCAATTTCTAGTCTACCATTTTGGTCTAATAATGAGTTAGTAATTCAAACTTAATAATCAAATTTACATTCAACATTTCCCTCAAATATGTAATAACTTGGAACTTTTTGGATTAAAAATTAGTTTTCGTTCGAGCCCATTTTGAATATGAATAGCATTAAAACTATTGCTCAAGTGCATAAATGGGTTAGATAGAATTACATTTACTACGTTTTTATAGTTAAGGAATTTTAACGCTTGTTCGATTCATTTAAATTCCGATAAAGTCTTTTACATGCATTTCCATATTTTGCCCTAATCAAATAAATGTCACAACGTGGATAATTTCATTTTTTATAAAGGCACATACGTTAATGAATATAATCGCAAAATTTTTAGAAGAACTCCGGATTATCAAATAATGTGCAATAAAGTATTGAGATATTTTAATTTGACGTTTATTTTATTGTTCTAACTTAGCAGCGATAAGGCCAAAGTAAAACTTTTTTTAACTTCTATAAAAAATATTTGTTGGCCTAAATATAAAATTTGGCTTATAAATTGTTTTTAGTTTATCAAATTTTAAGCTATGAAAGTCGAATTACGTTATTCTTGAAGAAAAATTAAAAATATTTGGAATACACCATAAAATATGTGGTAACATATGTAGCTCATTCGCTTTTACTTGTTCTAAAAAGAATAGGTTAGGTTAGGTTTGGGTGGTGGTCCAATAGGACCAGGCATAGACACAAAAAATGGTCCGTAGCCGTACCACAATAATTATTTCCTCCAACTCATTGGAACCATTTTGAGCTGTTAACAAAGCGCTGGATACTCCTGACGTCCATCCTACAGAGGTCCGTCAGGTTTTTGAAGAGGGGTGCCCCTAGAAACTTTAGTCTGTTTCGTGCCAGTCGAGGGCAGGTGCAAAGAAGATGAAGTACTGTCTCTTCCTCCTCTTCGTCCTCGCAACTACGACAGTAGTCATGTGAGAAGACACCAAGGCTAGTCGCATGCCTCCCTATGAGACAGTGCTCCGTAATCACTCCGACAACCACAATGATCTGAATTCACTGAAGTGAGATCAGCTGTTTGGATCTCGCCAAGTCCAACTTTGGCCAGACCTGCCGAGTTATTACGCAAGAAGTGATACTTGACCAGCTGTCATTCGTCAGCTTGCTAGCTTCTTCCTGAAGCAGCAGTTTCCATACCGCAAGAGGCATTGCAATATCCTTTCTGCTTTCTGAGAAGTGGTCCATTGTACCACGTCGAGCCAGTTCATCGGCGTTTATATTTCCTGTACTTATGAAATGTCCTGGCACCCATAAAATGTGGATGTTGAATAGATCTGCCATCTCTTTAAGAGATGAGAGACAGTTCTGGACTACTTTCGACGTGAGGAGGTGTGATTGAAGCGCTTTAATGGCAGTCTGACTGTCCGTATATATGCGAATATTACAAACTGATATTACATTATACCTCAACCAGTCTACGACTTCCTTTATGGCAGTTATTTCAGCTTGAAAAATGCTACAGTAGTCGGGGAGACGGAAGGAGAGATTTAACAGAAGTTCCTCGCAAAACACTCCAGCTCCGACTTTCCCGTCCCGTTTTGAACCATCAGTGAAGAAGTTTATAACTCCTGATTGCACAAAATAGATGAGTGCCCTTTATTGTTGCAGGTCCACATTAAGATGGATTTCAGCCGTATGGCAGTACAAGCTGCCAACTGTTTCCCCAAGATATCTAGAGGAGTCAAAAATAGCAGAGCCTCTAGTGCCTGAGTGGATGTGCTCCTCAGTGTACCACTGATCCACAGAGAGATTGTTCTCTGAACTTTTGTCAACAGCTTTTGATTGACAGTTTTGTCCAGAGCAGGCCACCAGACTATTACCCCATACAAGAGTATGAGTCTGACTACTGCGGTATAAAGCCAATGTACGATGCGGGGCTTCAGCCCCCATTCTTTCCCAATGGCATTTTTGCAAGAGTATAGCGCTACCGAAGCTTTCTTTATCCAATATAATTTGCTATCCAAAACGAGACCCAGAAACTTCGCTTCAACTGTAAAAGTCAAGCCGAACCCATTTAAAGTGGGAGGATCGATGTGAGGAAGTTTATACTTGCTAGAGAAAAGAACCAATTCGGTTTTGTGTGGGTTCACATTCAACCCACGGCCATTGGTCCATAATGAAAGAGTGCCCAGGGCATTCTGCATAAGCTCACTAAGGGTGCCGGGATATTTACCACGGACGCCATTAGCAACATCATCCGCATAGGCAACCACCTTGAAGCCACCGTCCTCCAGTCTCAGCCTCAGGTCATTTATGCCAAGTTCCAAAGTTGGGGGGACAATACGCCACCCTGCGGTGTACCTCTGCTTGCAAATCTTCTGACGGAGGATTCTCAAAAACTGGCATTTATGATCCTGCCTCTTAGCATTTGATCTATCCAGTCCTTGAGTGATTTATCCACTCCCAGATCTGAAAGTGCCCGAGTTATAGCCCCTGAAAGCACATTGTTAAAGGCCCCCTCAATATCCAAGAAGGTTACCATTGCGTAGTCTCTACATATTCGAATGATTTATCAATGAAAAATACAAGAGAATGAAAAGCAGTCTCTACAGATCTCCCCTTGCAATAGGCATGTTGAGATTTAGACAGCTTTTCCGACACAATCGTGCCTCTAATATAAGCTTTTATTTGTCTTTCCAGTGTTTTAAAAAGGAAGGAAGACAAGCTAATCGGTCTAAGGTCTTTGGGATTGCAGTGTGAGCGTTTTCCCGCCTTATGTATGAAAACAACCTTCACTTCTGTCCATTTACTAGGAATGTGACATAGTTCTCTAACCAGGAAATTGTTAGATCCGTAGTTTGTTGAATATCCGCAGGGATAATACCATCGAGTCCAGGCGACTTATATGGTTTAAAACTGTTTATCGCCCACATGATCTTTTTTCTGCTAACTTGGGATGGACGGACCATTTGCTAGTACTTTGCGTAGCCTAGACATCTCTGAAGACTCCTGAATTTTGCCACAGTATAGTCTCCAAGGGCTGTTCTTCATACTTCGACTTTTGAGGACTTCCTTATAGGAGTCCCAGTCTACAGCAGCTTTTGTTTTCCGTGCTGTTTTGAAGAGTCTTTTGCA
This sequence comes from Tipula vernalis, assembly GCA_958295665.1. Lineage (NCBI taxonomy): Eukaryota > Metazoa > Arthropoda > Insecta > Diptera > Tipulidae > Tipula > Tipula vernalis. The sequence continues at coordinate 130,559,747 of OY282558.1, read as the reverse complement.
TTTTCGACGTGTTTGTTGAATCTCTTTGGACCACCAGGGTGGCCGAGATTTACCCCTAGGCCTGCTTTAGAACTATTCTGGGTAATTCACTACCACTTCCGGTGCCAAAACCTCTAAAAACTGCGCAAGAGCTCGATGGCTTGGTGGGCGAGTTGTCCAGCGCTTTTAATGAAGCTATCCGAATAATACGAAATCCCAGACTTACCCAAGAACTAGACAGCTTACAGCATCGCAGAGATGTTGCAGAACTCTGCGTCTTCTACAGATGCTTACATAGTAAATGTTCTGCAGAACTATCGGAGAAAATACCACCATTCGTTACAACAACAAGAGTAACAAGAGGAACAACCACGCGCATGCACATAGGTTTACGGTGAAGCTCCCGAAACCTCGAACTGAAGAAAATAAGCGCGAATTTGTATATCGAACATCAAAAAAGTGAAATTCGCTAATACACTTCAAATTTCCGGAGGAATACAAAATGAATAAATTTAAGGTAGCTATTAATCTTTACTTGAAGGATCGCGCATTGAGTGCAGAAGCTCTGACAGTTACAAGGAGCTAGGACCGTTAATAAGTCCGCTCTGCACCCAATTAAAATATGTATATAAAAAAAAAAAAAAAAAAAAAAAAAGGAATCCCAGTTGGTTTCCTCCTGTTTCTGTAGATTGGACTTTTTGGAGAAGTCAAGTCCATTTCAAATTGAAGATAACAATGATCAGAAAATGAGTGGCCCTCCGACACTCTCCAGTTTAATAAACTAATCGCCAGAAAGCTTGAGACAAGAGTAATATCCAATACTTCCTGTCCTGCCGGTGTTACATATATGAAGGTTAGTACTTAAAATGTAATCAAGGAGTAACTCACTTCGTTCATTTGTGTCCGTACTTCCCCAGATTGTGTGATGAGCATTTGCATCACTCCCAAGGATGACTCCAACCTTGCGCTTCTGAGCCTCCAAGATTAGCTCACCTAGAATGATTGATGGAATATCCACTTCATCATAAGCCAGGTAAGCTGATACTACCCAGAGGTTTCGTTTATCGACCTCAATGCTGACCGCTGCTACATCTCCGTTACTGAAATTTGATAACAGAAAGCAACTTATGTTATTTTTAAAGAGAATGCACGATCGAATCTTATCTTCATTTTTCGCGCGCACTAATCTATAATAGGGGGTCTTGAGCCCAAGTACCCGGTCTTCAGTGACCCAAGCTTCCTGGATCAAAACGACATCTGTCGCTCCTTTCCCAATTTTGAAAATTAGAGCAGCTGATGCTGCCTTAGAGTGGTGAAGGATGACTTGAAGAAATGTCATTGTCATCTCTACAGCCTTTTCTCCACCACAGTAACATCAGAGTCATCTCCTGATGAGAAGTCCTCTGAAAGCCTCTTTAAAGACTCCATGGACGTTGACATCTCCGTGTCCGTCCGTGGATAGAGTTTCCGCTTGGCTGGCTACCTCCGCGCACGCAGATGAGCTATCAAGCACCGCGGTAGTTTCTGAAGATGACTTCGGAGCCTCCGGCTTGTCCGCGTCCTTCTTGTACACCTTGAGTGTGACTGCACTGAAACCATAGTTGATTAAATCGTTAGTTTTTCCAGTGCAGTCAGTGACTCCCTGTTTAAGATGATAACAGCTGACCTATAGCTACCCTTTGTCTCCTCGAGCTTAGCAACTTTCCAGTTGTACGTTTGCAACTCCGGGTTGCCAATCTGGAACAACTGGAGTATCACCTTCGGATCATTAGGCTCCGAAGGGATGTACACCCTAGCTCTTGGTCTGCAGGGGATCTCCTCCCTATCAATCACAGCAAGGCTGGCTCCGGGCCATACCTCGCCAAGTCCCCCAACTGCCTTATTATAAAGCAGCAGTGACCTCTGATCTGCACAGGCAGTGAGTTTCACCTGATTCGTATGCCAGCCCGCGTCCCGACAAGTCGGAGCAGGTCCTGGATTTTCCGACAGAACTTTCAGGTAGGTGGTGGCTAAGGCCCCTTCCACCTTCCGCCAATTGGCGGGCGGGATACTGCCATACTCTTGGGATTTTTTAATAACTGCCACAACCACCTCGGACCTCGTTAAAAAGCCTCATAGCGGAAGCATGGAGTTTTGTTCGCTTTGCGATCTTAGGACTTTCCTCCTGAGATCTATTTCTTTTAAGCTGTGAGCCAGCTGAAGGGCCTTCCGACTTTTTCTCGGTGACTGTTTTTGCCCACGCAAGCGTGGATTTGTCCTTATCCGTTCTGTCTTCTGGCGAGATGTTATTTATCTTAACCAGGGCCCTCCAGGTCTTCCTCCTAGTATTATAGGTTGGTTTTGAGGAACCAGCTTCGTTCGTGCTTTGGTTTCGCTTTGTATTTCTATACTCAGATTTGGTGACCCGAGTGGAGGGACCACCCTCGCTTGAGCTTATGTCCCGTTGTTTATTTGTAGACTTAGAGTCAGGCCTACAGACCCGAGTCTCGTTGTCCACATTTTCCGGTTTTTTTAGAGAGCCGGACTCTTTTGTTGTTGTTTTTTGTTATTATGAAGATCCATAATTGTTCCCACGAGTAGCGGAGAAAGAAGTGTCCATCTGTGCAGAGATCCGCAGTACACAGATACGGCTACTTAATCCGGAGGGTTACAAGAAAAGCAGAAAACTTTTCTTCCTCGATCAGTTCATTTCAGTTTTCCATAATGTCGACAATTTTTAATCCTCCAAAAGTTGCCCGCGCACTTTCACACGAAGAGAGGAGTAAAATTTGTTTGTTGTACTTAAAAAAGAATAATGTCATGTTCAAGATGGAAGCCTCGCTGCAATTGAATCTAGAAAATTTACTGAAACTGCAAACGGAACGTCTACCGACAACTTCCCAGTGCCGATCCAGGAATCGTTCCCTCCAAGACTGTCGAGCTACCTGATTATTCTAAGTTTTTGAGTGTAAGTTTAACTACGAGATCTAGGACTCAAAATCCCTATCAGTGATATTTGTGCCAGATTGCTCGAAGTAATGTGATATCCATGCAACTTCTTAACAAAAAAAAATCGGCTGACGGGAAATGCATCAAACGTTGTTCCAAATGTTTTATCGATCCCAAACGAGGAACACCTCATAAAAGCACCAAAACTGCCCAAGTTGATAATGTATGCAATTATATAAATACAATGGCGGAGAAAGTAATGGAACAAGTGGCGTCAATATTAATCAGTAAAATTGCAATTCAACAACATGACATTGATGACAAAGTAAACAAAAAAGATTTGACGGTCTCCCTTACTCAGGCACGTGGAGGAAACTGCATGAAATTATTCATAAATCCCTACGAGAAAAATGAAGAGGAACCAGCTTCGAATATATCCACAGTCGATTTCTTGAAAATCAAAACAAAATTTAATCTTAGTACAAAGACTACCCTTGATATAGCGACCGCGGGGAACAGAAGAATGGCGAGGTAAAAAGTTTTTTTTGTGCTAAAACAATAGATTTTGTAACCATCAAAGCTCGAATGAGCACGCACCAATCCAATGTCCCATAGTTTACTGCCCTACTCTTAAAGATTTTCTTTCTCATATCGAGAAACAGCGGGATATTAGAAATCAGCACTTAAAATTTGGAATTGACGGTGGCGGTGGTTTTTTGAAGGTGTGCCTGTCTGTTCAAGATGATTCAACTGAAATTTGTCAACAGGAGAAAAACGTCAAAAGTATGATGATGGCGTGTTTGTTAAGGCTTTTGCTGACTCAGGCGTTAAGAAAATCTTTATTCTTGCTATTGTGAAATCGGCTCAAGAGAATTATGAAAACGTGTCAGCAATATGGAAAATATTGAAAATTGAGGATTTTTCTGGTACGATAGCGACTAATCTCAAATTAGCCAATATTCTGACAGGAATTATGTCTCATTCATCGACGTACCCTTGTACATGATGCCTTTGTGAAAGCACAAATTTGGAGCACGTCGGACCTCGGCGAACTGTGGGAAACTCAACCTCATATTTTGAAGCTTGGAGAAACGCTGCGAAATTTCAAAAGCTGTATCAATCCTCCAGTTTTTTCAGCTGATGACGATAAAAAGATTCTTGACATTATTCCTCCTCCAGAACTACATCTAATGCTTGGTGTGGTTAATAAAATAGTCAGCCATATGCAAGATGAATTTGTTACTGAAACAACAGAATGGATCAACCTATGCAATGTTCAACGAGAATTACTCAAGGAGGTACCAAATTCAATGGCAATTCATGTAGAATATTATTGAAAAAAGTGGATAGTCTCCGATCGTTTTGCTCCATTGGTTGTTTGAAATATGTGGAAACACTGAAGGATTTTGATCGTGTAGTTCACAATTGTTTTGGAATCGAATTAAATGATTGTTACAAAGAATCTATCGCTCAATTCAAGACTAGCTATTTGGCCCTAGGTCTATCAGTCACACCAAAAGTACATGCAGTATTTCATCATTTTTGTGAAGGCCATAGAAGAGGGTTGGGGTTTTACAGTGAACAGGCCATAGAGACAGTGCATTCTGATTTCAAGACAATGTGGAACAAATATCAAGTTTCTGAAAACCACCCAGATTATAATGATAAATTAATGAGAGCTGTAATTGAATATAATAGTTACCACATATAATTAATTGAATCAAACTTGAATTAATGTTACTGAAATAAAGATGTTTGTTCTTCTCGACTTTCATGAGTTTTGATTTGTTTGAAATAATTGTCGTCGAACTAAATCTAAATCTCTATATCTGTCAATTTTGGAGGAGAATTATGACGTTATTTGCATCACGGAAACGTGGTTGACTGCCCATTACAGAACCGAGGATTATTTTCCAACAACTTATGCAGTTTATCGGAGAGACAGGCATCTACAGCAGGACACTTCTGCCGTGGGGTGTGGTATTATAATAGCCGTCTCTAACAAATACTCATCTATGCTGATAACGTTAACCAACTGTGGTACTGAAGTTGTTGCCGTGCGCTTACGGTTTCATTCATACTCGCTGATCATTTGTGTCGCATATATACCATGTCATTCAAGCGTCGCGGTTTATGATATGTTTTTGGACACCGTGAAACTTAATATTACTGCACTTCTTCAACCTGAGGACCGCTTATTTATCTTTGGTGACTTTAACTTGCCAGGTATTGTATGGGAGTATACGGATAACAATTTAACTCCCATAAACATGAACGATGATGTGGAAAAGTTCATATCTGAAATATTTTCGTTGGGACTGAAACAATGTATCAATGTAAAGAATTGCAGTAATTACGTGTTAGACCTAGCCTTTGTGCCAATTCGTCATGAGATGACCGTCATAACCTGTGATGATTAAGCTGGATCTTCAAGTATTCATCATTTGCCGCTGAATATTACAATCTTGTTTGAATACAGCGAATTAATCGAAAATAATACCGACTCTGTCATCTATAACTTTAAAATGTGTGATTATGTTTCTTTAAGTGCATTTCTTGATGGGTATAATTGGTCTTCATTTTATAATAGTAATATATAGACGATATGTTGAACGAATTGTATAATATTGTTCAAATGGGCATTGAAACATTCATTCCTAGATTGGTAGTTTCAGGCGCCAAGAAGGAACCGTGGTATAACGGTGAATTGATAAATTTAAAAAATAGAAAGGATAAGGCTCATAAACTTTATAAACTATCTTCGAATACAGTAAATTACAACTCATTTAAGGTTTTACGTTAAAAGTATATATTTCTTAACCAATTTCTTTACAGTAATTATGTTTTGGAGATGGAATCACAAATTAAATCGAAACCTAATCACTTTTGGCATTTTGTTAACTATAAAAGAAAATCTGATGGTTACCCTTCCACAATGTATTTGAAAGACCGATTCGGTGATAACATTCTAGATAAGGTTAATTTGTTTGCTGATTTCTTTGAGAGCGTTTATAATCCAGCTTCAGGTTCTAATCTCTGTAGCTTGAATAATGTCACGAGTAATGAGAAATTTTCAATGTTTCGTTTGGAAATTAATACAATCTTATCGGAATTGTCAAATCTTGACATTAACCATAGTGCCGGCTTTGATTCGTTACCGCCTTTATTTTTAAAATTGACCGGTAACGCAATTGCCGCTCCGGTGTGCTTTCTATTTAATAGAAGTCTAAGAGAGGGATATTTCCCCACTCTTTGGAAGCGATCGCTTATTAAACCTATTTTAAAATCCGGGATTTGTGGTAATATTGAGAACTATAGGGGTATTTGTATAATTTCAATCTTACCCAAGTTGTTTGAGAAACTTGTTAACGATCAATTATTCTTCCACGTGAAAACTTTTATTTCTCTTAAACAGCATGGTTTCTTTCCAGGCAGATGAACTGTTACTAATTTACTCTTGCTTACAAATTGTGTCTCTAATGCCTTACATAAAGGTAAAATTGTGCAGGTTGTGTACACTGATTTCTGTAAGGCCTTTGATAAGATTTATCATGACTTGATTCGTTGCATTGTAGTTTTCTCCCACTGGACTGGATCAGATCTTATCTTGATTCCAGAACTCATATAGTTAAGATTGGTGGTCTCACATCCAGAGTTATTAATGTCACTTCGGGAGTGCCTCAAGGTAGTCATTTCGGTCCTATGCTTTTCATACTATTCATCAATGACGTAGTGCATTGTTTGAGTTATTCCGACATCCTCATCTATGCGGACGACATTAAAATTTTTAAAACGATTTATGCACCAATGACGCAAGAGACTTCCAATCTGACTTAAATAATTTCAGTATGTGGTGCACAGCTCAGAATTTGACCCTAAACATTTCCAAATGTAAAACAATCCGTTTTACCCCGTGCAATCACGCCCGCTAATTTTGATTTTTTCCTGGATGGCTGTATTATTGATAATGTTGATACGTTTATGGATCTAGGTATAACATTTACGTCGAACTTATCGTTTAATAAGCACATAGATATTTGCATTTCTAAAGCGAATTCCATGCTTTGGTTTATTAAAAGGTTTTCGATTCTATTAAAATATTATATATCTCATTTGTGCGTTCGTTGTTGGAATATGGTGCAGCAATTTGGAATCCGGTTTATGGTAACTGTTCAGCCCGAATAGAAAGTGTTCAAAAGCGCTTTTTAAGGTTTTCTCTGCGAATGTTGCCCAGAGATGGGAATCTACCCGCTTTTGTAATCCCACCGTATCGAGGTAGATGTAAATGAATAAATATTGAGCCGCTCTTTATCCGCAGAATCGAAATTGGCGCGTTATTGGTTAGAGACTTGTTGGTGTCTAAAATTGACTGTCCTGAGATTTTGGTGTTGTACGATATATATACTCCGTTACGGACCCTTCGCGTCAGAGATTTCCAAATTAAGCTGCCTTATATTAGGCATAACTACGGTAAATATGAACCTGTTTATCAATCTACTGTTTCTTTCAATAAAGTTCGTTCAGCTTTCGACTTTAACCTATCTAGGGATGCATTTAAGAATTTAATGTCTAATGTTCTTTTAAATTATTGGCAAATTTTCATGTCTGTTTAATTTTACTTTTTTTTAATTAAATTCTTAGTATATATTAATGTATTATTGAAATGTAACCAGATTATATATAAGTACAAAGTTGGTAATAAATAAATAAATAAAATAATTCATTATATCCCCACGTATGTGTTTAGAAGACATCTGTCGACAAAGAGAGAAATAATTCGCAAATTAAGAAGCTTTTAACCTGTACTTTTCTGCATTCTTTTCCTGAGACTTTCCTCTTTCGATCTTTGTATGCTGGAATCCTCTGGAAGGGCATACAAAATAAGATATTTCACTTTTTCAGACCAAAAAACCGTTTTTTTGGTTCCAATTTTCGAATTTTGGCGCGAAAATGTAAACTGGTCGATGGATGATTTCAAAAAACTTTTATCTTATTTGTTAGACCTTAGGGAACATGATGCCATAAAAAAGAACAGAAGTGCAAGCACTTTTGGGTTGAGCCGCGTTCAGATGAGCCGTGAATCCTAAGCCTAGTTATATATTTTGAGTGCACGACAAATAAATTTTTCTAGTTAGTTCAATACGGATTTTCAATCTGCATTCGTAAAAACATTGCTCCCATGAACCTTGCGATTAAAAATTTAAAGCAATCGGCGATACATTTATGTATGTTTACTAACACAGCTGCTCCCATGAACCTTGCGATTACAGTTTAACGATCCAGCGGTTGCCAATATGGCCATTTCTAACTATGCATCTCAGTGTTTCGTTTGTCCTTTAAAACTATTTTTCACATCCCACTTAAAAATTGAATTTCGCATAACTTTCGGGCTTATACAAAATGTACATTGTACCATTATATACAAAAATATTTTACTATCTACATCATCACAAGTAAACAACCATAAGTTCGAAATAAAACAAAAACAAAAAACTTTTGCGAGACAATAGAATTGTCATCTTATTAAAAATAAAATAAAATGTTAATAAGTCAAAATAACAATAAAAAATAATTAAGTTTGTTAGTTACTCCGGAAGAAAACTATCGTCATTACTTAATTTTTTTTTTTTTTTTTTGTAAATTAAAATTCAAACAATAATTATTTACCTTGACTAAATGTTATCAATTATTTTGGAACGAATTTAAAAAAAAACAAAACAAAAATATTCCATACCTTATTTAAACACATATTTTGGTGCTCAATAATGCAATAATTTATTTAAATTAATTTCAAATGTAATCGACAAACTAAATTATACCATTATTATTATTTACGACCATATTTAGATGTGTCAAGTATTTTATCAAAACTTCCGATATGCTATTTTGAATGTAATTGTCGCCACAACGAAATGATACACATCTCCTCATTTACAAAACTAACATTAGACGACATTGTTTATAAATATGGGCAATATGTAGATAGAAATCAAAAGTAAACATCTCAAAATAACACAAAAAAAAAAATTTCCAAAACCATGACGTAACCAACTAATTTGTAACCAAGTAATGTATGCTGTATACAACAATTATTCTTATTTATTTACTTAAGTCTATAATTTACACGAATTCCTAATACGTTGTTCGTAATATTATGTAGTAAGCTTTATTTTGTATACATGTAAAGTTTGCTAAAATGCTTTATACATTTAATATTATTGTTATTAACTTCATAAAGCTACTAAATTATATCTTATTGTTTGTTGTGGGTGTTATTTTGTTCATCATTCAATTATCTTCTATCACGATTTTGATGTACTTATGTGCTAAAATCTATTCTATATGGACGCGTAAAGCTGGGCTATTGATATTAGGTACGGAACAACAACAAAAAGTTGTTTTGTTTGCGGCTTAGAACATGAACATGACAAGAAATAGGGTTCGTCTCTTATTTATTTACATATATGCGTGTAACATTCATAAGTCTGACTTTGACATCTTTTGGTTGAAATGACGTTGATTTTATAATCTGAAGGACATAAATTAAAATAAGATTTTGATAAGATTTTTGTATATTATGAATGATTGTCACTAAATCATCAATATGATGTGGAGAGTAAATGTGTGATATCGTTGTTATTGTGTATATTGGTATGTGTAAGATGTTACGAGAAAATTATATTTAATATTAGTGAAATATTTTATAACATCATTTGGAGCGCTAGCATTTTTGGAGATGAGACGGATTTATCACATTGAAAAATGATGTAAAGAGAGAACAAGACGATTTGTCTACTTGGCCTGATCGTTTGTATGGGTAAAACACAGAACCCACTAATTACGATATATAACTGATAAAATTGTTACAGCCCAATGCATAAATGTTTGTAACAAAACTTGCAACTCGCGTTGCAAGTTCCGTTAACATAATTTGGAGTAAGTTGTTATACAATCATGTATGTTTTAATTATTTCAAATGGAATTACAATCATTTATATATCAATTTTGGAATTAAAATGGTGAACCAGGCTGTAGGCGGTATTTATTAATTTAAAAATTATAAACTATTAATTTAATTATTAATATTTTCTCTTATATTATTATTATTTCATTATTATTTTTCACTATTATTATATATTTTATAGTATTACTTTAATTAATTTACATTTACTAAATTATTATAAATATTAAATTTTGAATTACAAGTCCGGACTAGAAAAATAAAGTGAAAACAAATTTTAGACAGGAACATAAAATCTAATTATGTATTAGTTTAAAAATTTGGGTTTTTCTTATTTCATAATTATTCTTATAAATTAATTAATTTTTTTTATTTTTAATTTTTTTGATTATTGTTACTTTTAGTAACGTTTGTTAATTTTGTTTGGAATATAAAATTTGATATTTTTATAATAATGATCAAGTGCAAAGAAAATTTTTTTCTTATTATTTATTTGATTCCCCGTTTTTCCACTATTAGTTCGTCTTTGTGAATTTCAGAAATGCATTAGAGGATTTTTGATGAGGAGCTTAAGGTAAGTTCGCTTTCTTGCAGGTGATTTGTTGCATTCCTTTCCCCAATAAGCGGTGTATTCAAGGACCATGTATGCCTCTACCACCCTCACGACCTACCCTGAGCCCTGGCCGGCTACTATCACCGCGTGGAGGCCCCATGCATGGTCAATTCTGTTAACGGAACTTGCAACGCGAGTTGCAAGTTTTGTTACAGTGGCGCCCAAGCATTACGGTTATTTAATGGCTAATCCTCTACCCTATTCCTATTCCACAGATTTTTTTTTTTATTCATAATTTTTCAACTTAATTTTTATAAACGTATTTTTTTGAATAACTTTTGGCGTATTCGGTTTTTTTTCCAGTCACGTGGTCTGTTTGATTCAATGCCTGAATGCGCTAAGGTCGTTTATTCTTTTTTTTACGGTTTATCTTTCTCAATTTTTTAAAATTTCTTATAACTGTGATCTTGCTTATCCAGTTTATTCGTTTTCCAGTGTAATACTGTTTGAGTCGAGAATTGAATGCGCAAGGTTACAACCTTAATTTTATCCCAATTTCCATTTTTTTTATTTTTTTTTTTTCATTAATGTATTGTATTGAGAGACTCAATTACTTCCGCTTTTAGTGTCGATTTTAGTATACTTCTCTCAAATTCGGTAATTTCAGTTAAATTTCTTATATTCCATCTTGTCAGTTTAAATTATTCCCAGGTTTCCCTATTATGGTTTGATACTTGAATTATTTTGGACTGACGTTTTGGAATTCATTAAAGTTCCCATTACTACCAGTCGAAATAATATTGTAGACGTAGTAGTATATTTTATTTTTCATCTCAGTTCCATCCCCGATCCTTTCCTTATATGCAACGAATCACCAATGGTAGCTAGAGGGCATGCCTGAGCTCGTCATCTTTACAATTATATACATACAATACATCTATTTTTTATTTTTTATTTTTCGCATACATACACAAATATTTATTTGATTCACTATACTTTATTCATATTATATTTGTTTTATCGTGAAATATTTCTATTAGAATTTAATTATTTACATCATTTTTGGTATTCGCCAATCTAGCCATTTTGAAAGTACTGTCTTGCGTTTCGATCTTTTATATCGTTTTGTTACTAATTAAAACCTAAAATGAAAGTGACAGATCTGAAGTCGGACGAGATCGAGGTCGAGTGTGAGGTGCGTGGAATTTTGTCGGGATCCGTGGATGCAGTGTTAAATTTACAGCAACAAATTGAGGCTGAGAAGGCTGGCACCTCTACTGCTCCACAACGAATGCATAGCCGAGCAGCAAGGAATCCTAATGCTGAGATCGAGTGCTGCCGCAACAAATTAAATCGGGTCAAGGAAGATATTGTAAAATTAAGGTCGCTTCAGGCAGATGAGCAACCTACTCGTGCGGAACAAATCTGTTCCCGTGGATCCCATGTGCGTGGTCGTTTAGAACGTGTTTCTCAGTCCCCGACGTATCAAGATCCGGCCCGAAAATTGTTGCAATCATGTTTGTGTTTACTCGAACCATTGTATGAATATCTACTAAACTCAAGTGACCTTGATAATGTCATTTAAATTTCTTCCTGATGCTATAATATATGGTTGTTTATTTATTACAGTTTCCTTTTCAAGTGATGTATTGTGCTGAAATTAAAATACAAAAATGTTATCTATTATTAAATTTTAATAAAACTTTCAAATATACCTCATGTAAGACAACTAATTTTCCAAACGATGTTGCAACCCCGCATTTATTTGAGCTCCCGCGACCCTTAACTGCAGGTGGACATAATGTTAGCAAACAGAAGAGAGCTTTTAAAGATGTGCATAAACCTGAATTTACAAAAACATTAATATTAAGGAATAATTTTGGTTTGCTGTAATATACTATGAATTCACAACTTTTATTTACGAGTATGAGTCAAAATATTCTGAAGCAGGAATAGTTTGGAAATTTTTACTCAAAAGTGAAAATTTGTATTTATTTTTAATCTACTTTTCTAAAGAAATATCAAAGAAACGAAACATCAAAAAATAATTTTTTGTTATGTTTTTAGGAACAGCTTTAGTTTCAGTAACCTTTTAAATTTTCTTTGCAAAGAAAAATGATCGATTTTAGTAAATCAGTTAAAAATCACAATTCATGAAGGAAAATTCATGAATTCATGAATTTTATTAATTTATATTTTTATCCATTTATTTTATATTATTTGTTTAAAAAATATTAATATTTCTAATCGAATAAATGAAAAAATGAAGAAACAGTAAGAATGTAAAATGGTTTTCGAAACTAAATTTTAGCTGGTTTAATATAAGAGGATAAATATTTCTCTAAATCAAATGACTGAAAAATATTCTCATTAGTGTAGTTTTGGATTTAGGATATTTTGGGTCAATCTAAAGATTGTGAACACACTAGTTTAACTAACTAATTTACATTACCTAAATTTTCAATTAAACCATTTCTGCTTTGTTCTGCCGACAAAATAATCTTATGTACATTCGATTCGTTCCAAAATTCTAACAATTTATTGCATTTTCCCGGTTGATTTAACTCGAACTCGAAATCAATCTAAATAAAATTATATTAAATATAAAAAAATGTTTATATAAATAAATACAAAATAAAAATAATATTTAAAATAAATACAATAATTAAAGCAGTTTTTTTTTAATTTAATTGGATTTTTTGATATTTATTGTTAATATTAACGGTATTTATCACAAGATGATAAAGTATTATCGAAATCAATCCAATACTAAAAATATAAAATAACTTCATTATAAGAAAAAAAGTACATATAGTAAATTTAGTAGTCTCTTTAGTTTCACTTGAAGATTCAAGAATATAGCCATTGGCAAATTAAAAATAATAATGAAAATTGCTTTAATTAATTAAAATAAACTTGTATTCAATAAACAAAAACTACCAACCAATTCGACTTTTTTCAATAATATAGGATATATTTCAGGTATTTTATACGATTCTTTAATGGCGATTAGAGATTGCCGGTGGTGAACGGTTGCACGTAAACTGATTTTAATGTCATCCGTCTCTGAGCTAGTACTTGCCGATTTTAAAAAGTTTGTATGAAATTCCAAACTATCATTTGAGATTTGTTCTGCTGTTGCTGAATGTTTTGCTTCAGAAATGTTAAATATTTTATTTTTTTTAATTAAAATTTTACTTAGAGTTTTTAACCGATTTCCTAAAAAGCCTCCTCTGGTCTTTGGATCATAAACAATTTCCTAATTGTAATAATACATAAACATCAATATTAATAAGTTTGTATGTCTATTTGGATTCAAAATTATTTTATAGTTTTAATATCTTACATATTTTCCTTCAGTTGTTTCATCACGAAGACATGGAAATATTTGGATAGTCGCTTTGGCCCAAAGAATTTTATCATCCCTTGTAATATGGCTGTTGTTTAGGTGAATGTGGTCAGCAATTATATTAATGACTTTAATACGATCTTTGGTTGTAAGAAACTTGTGTTTTGTATAAGTTTCTAATAAATTTTGTCCATTTACGTCAATGTTTTTTTGGTATTTTATATATTGTTCCAAATCCTATAAAGAAAGATTATACAAAATTAGTTCATTTTGAAATTATATATATATGATTTTAATCTCACCTTTCTTAATAAATTTTCAACTAATCTTTTTCTTTCTGGAAATTTAACTGGACAATTATCATCATTTGATTCAGAAAAACTCCAGGAACAATCACTTGATATAGTTGAAGCTGATGATGGTGACGGAGGTATTGGGGATCTGTCGAGATCTAATATATTCAATGGTGTACTTTTTGGTATTAGTTTAAACCCGTAATTTATGCGGTCGTAGTTTTTAATAAAATTCTCGAATATGTCTCGTGGTATGATAACGTCGCATGTATCCAATAAAATACATTCTTTTAAAATATTAAATTGTTGTTTTGCTAAATAAATACAAGGTATTAACAATAAATAAGTAGTAAACATGGTAAGTTATAAACAAAGGATGTCCAGTAATAAGTACATTAAATTTAAGAGTTTTTTTTTAACCTTAAAGTAAATCGAAAATTCCTTAACCATTTAATTTTTATAAATTTTTAGAGATGAACTTAGTCGACAAACCCAATTTTAAAATATCAGATTTAATGAAATTCAAAGTGAAAAATAAATAAATCGGGAAAACTTTTAATTGAAATTGGTTTTGTCAAGTAAATTCAACTCGTGTCGGAATGATTAGTATCACATAATTTTACTGAATATATTGTACTTAGTTTTTATTTATAAATTTTTTTATGAATAATTTATTTTAATGGTGAAATTAAAGAAGAAACTCCTTTTTTGACTTAAAGTACGGTTGTGGGAAATTAAATAAGTACGAGTTACTGTTTATTTTCTCAAATAATAAATTTAATAGAACGACATTTACGAAGATAAGTAATATAAAGCTAGTTGTAGTCCTTGAATTATGAAAGCAAATCGGGATTTGGAACATAATATTACATTTAAATAGCAAAGCTTAAATTAACTCAACTAAGGTTATTGTATTTGTAACTGAGACATCCTATGCATTAATTTGTAAAATGTAAATTTTTAGAAATAAAGGTAGTAATCAAAATGATTGGTCAAGCTAAAATTCATAATAAATTTTAATTTTAGGAAAAAGTACGGTTAATTTACTGTTGTACAAAATTATTTAACCAATAAAAAAAAAATAAACTTCCACTTGCGAGATATTATAAATACGGCTGAGCACGAACACACAAAGCCAAAATGTTTATTTAATTAGCCAAAAGTATTTTGAAATTTAATTGATTTATGAGAACCAATCATTAAATTACTATGAGTAGAAATTGGTTTAGAGAAATATTTTTTACAAAAGTAAATTAACAGTATTTAAACAAATTATTTTTTTTGGTATAGGGCTCTTCTAAAAGAGCCCTATACCAAAAAAAAAAAATAATTTGTTTAAATATAAAGAATTGGCTCATTATAAATAAAAATAATTTATAAATTAACAGTATTTTTCCCTAAAATAAAAATTCCAATTATATTGAAATTGTCAGTTTTAAAAAAATTGTATATTTACTATATATAATTTTTGCCACAAATACCGCATATATTTTTCATGTTAAATGTATAATATAACAAACCTGCTAAAATTATATCATCATATGTGGGGAATTGCTGATCTATTGTATAAGTGATTTTCACCCAGCTTGTACTACCCAAGTATGTTATTTTTATGAGTTCCTCAGTGTAAATGTCACTTTCATTAATAATAAAGTTATTGACTTCCATTTTGAAAATTGTTGTTGTGCTGTGTTTAAAATTAGTTCAAACAATATGCCCTTTTTAAAATTTTTGAGCCGTTGAGTAATTGATGATTCTTATGAATGAATGAGTTGAGTGATTGATGATTCTTTTGAATTTATTTTAAAAACCAATTTTTAATTATTTTTTTGACTTGAATTATTTTTTTATAATTTTTACAACATGAAACTTCTGCAATGAAAACTAAAACTACAATGAATTACATATGTAGACGACTGACTGGCAATCATCGGATTCATTTTCGGCACATTGTTAACCAAATAATATTAAAACTAACTCCGATTTCAAATATTATTTATTTTTTGTAGATAAATGTATTGTGTAACTGTAAAGTAATTTCTTGTAATTGTATAAATGCGAGGTAAAAATAATAATCCCGTTAGATTTTGTACTTATTATGAGAGTATTTGACGTCTCTTTCATCAAAGTTGTAAATTTGAATTAATCAAAAAGAGAACGACATATACATACATATTTTTTTAGAACTTGTAATGGTTTTTTGCATACTAAAATAAGGCGTATAGCTTGGTATTCACCTACAATTGAATTACGCAATCTAATTCTGTAACGTTAACATTTTTGCACAATAATTCTGGCGTTACACAAGCATATTGCATAATTTATTTGTAGGTGGATACCGGCCTTATCGCACTTATTATATAATTTATTAACTATTTTATTAATAAAAAATCACTACAAATCTCAAAAATTATGCACGTGAAACATATTGTTCAATTTACTTGAAACACATGTAAAACATTAAAGAAAGGAAAACTACTTACATGTACATAGATCACAAGTAGCTAATTAAAAATTTAACATTTATGTAGGTACACTATTTCACTTTCACAATATTGAATTGAATATTGAATATTGAATTTATTTAAATAAACAATTTAAACAAAGTTTTATAACACGAAACTTCTTCAACGAAACCTAAAATCACAATGATTTATGTGTTAAAGGATTTTTTTAATACAAATGCGTATTCATTATGAAGGTATTTTATTTCTCTTTTGTTAAAGGTGTACATTTCAATTAATCAAAAAGAGAACGATGTATCCATACATGTTTTTTTGAACTTGTAACGGCTTTTTGAATAATAAAATGAGACAAAGCACATATATGTATATGTACATTTATTATGTATGTATATGCTATTACGTTAATGAGTTACACTTTTTATTCACGTATCACATTATATTGAACTTATTTCAATAAACTATTTTTTAAATATTTTTTTTACTTTAATTATCTTTTTGAAACTTTTACAACGCGAAATTTAAGCAATGAAAACTAAAACCACAATGATTTGCGTATACGACCAAACGACTGGCTGATCAACGACTTCATTTTCGGCACATTACTGACCAAATAATACGAAAATTAACTCCGATTCGATTTGGTAACTATATAAAGGAAAGGTTTTCAATTCCATCTGGGATATTATATTTTATTATTTCCATATGGGATATAATATCAGTAACAAAAAAAAGAAATTTGTGAACAGGATCAAAATTATTTCGATATATTGATCTGTAAATTTAGCTATAAATATCTTTATTGTTTAAAATATGGTTTTTGTATTTATAAAAGTATAAATGTAAACATAAAGCTAATTTTGGGTGAACGTCAACCAAATATATCCATCTACGCTTACCAAAATGAATGATTACTTTTAGATGTTTCGGTTACATTGTTTGTGTTATAAGGGTTTCAATGGTACAATTTTAATTGAATTCTTAAAAAAAAACATTACATGTAAAGTTACAGTTCATTAATTGAACATTTTTTAAATTCTTGATGACTTTTTCTGTATACGATTTATATGCAGTTTACATTCTTACGGATCGGTACCACTATGTATTATGATTTTATTATGGCTTGTTAACTACTAAACAGCTAGAAGATAAAATTTCAGATTAAGCAATATAATTACTAAAAATATAAACATGGCTTAATCGTAAATAGGCATGTAAGTTTAAACGGCGATTAATTCATAATCTAGGATTTATCAAGCATTTAGTATGGCTAAATAATGGGTAAATTCTCGGTTTTGGATTAATCGAAGTTCAAATAAATGAGCGTTGTTTTGGCATGTATTACACTGGGCGCTTTCAGGTCCGCCAGCTGTTGGCAACTTGTTGATTCATGTTGTTTTCTGAATGCATTCGATTTATGAAAATTTCATGCAAATCAGATAGATCGAATGTCATTTTATATCAATAAATCTTCAAAGCAAACATGTTCCGAGACCAGAGATCGTCTGTATTTCTACGCCAATTTAGATATAGTATTGATCTTCTATAGAGTATTCATATTCAAAAAAACCAACAAAATCAAATATTTTAATAAACTGTGGTGCGATTATGTAAGCGTTACAAGTTTCAAGTTTCTCGAAATTGCGACAAAGCGCTTAAAAATATTCTTTTTAATCATTACGAGTTGTTTGTCGTAAAGGTGTACGAGTAAAACCACAACAATAAGTCGCAATTACGAGAACTCGTAAAGTTTTACATAATCGCGTTTTGTCGCAATTTCGAGAAAATCGAAACTCTTAATGATTACATAATCCCACCCCTTGTACCCATTTTACAAGTCACACAAACATATTTTAATATTTCTATGGCATAGAAATAATGCAATAAAAGTATGTTGGCTTTTTTCTTTTTACACGAGTTCAAAAAAGGAACTGTTTCATTAATTAATCTTCTTTTCGTATTTAAAGAAAACATAGAATAAAATTATTTACAAATTATTATCAATATTAAATAGACCAAACATGATGTACTCTGCATATGCATGCTTGTAACGTATGAGAATAAATAAGCATAATCTGAATTTGTTTACCAAACACTTTAATGGAGTTAACACTGGTATTAAAATGAAAATAATAAATTTTACAACAACTAGTAGTAAAATTGTAATATTTTATTGAGGTAATTCTATTAATGTATTTAGTTATGAAAAATTTGGAATAACATTTCGGAAGTAAATTGTTTTTAATGACAAATCGTTATTAAATTGTAACTTCCTGTCGATTTAACTGCCCCTAACAATTTTTAAGGGTTAACGGAATGGTTTTCTTGAAGTTAAATTTTAACTACTAAGAGCAAAAACATATTTATATTCGTAAAATAGTTAAATTAAAATTAACTACCATTGATTTTAACTCACCGATCGGGGAGAACGTCCCATTTTTTACTGTGTATAAAGCAACGGTTTTATGCTGTGTCTCCAGCGAGGCAGAAGATGATGTATGATGAGTTAGACAGAATGTTAGCTTTGGATGTGATAGAAGAAAGTCAAAGCTCTTGGTGCTCCCCCATCACACTGGTGCATAAGGAGAATGGCAAGGCAAGGCTCTGTTTGAATGCCCGAGAAGTGAACAAGGTGACCGTAAAAGATGCGTATCCGTTGCCTCTGATCAACGGATTGCTGGGTCGTCTGGATCAAACTCGGTATATTTCTACCATTGATTTAAAAGACGCCTTTTGGCAGATCCAGCTCGACCCGCAGTCCCGCGATAAAACGGCATTTACGGTGCCTGGCCGGCCCTTGTACCACTTCAAGGTTATGCTATTCGGGCTTTGTAATGCCCCACAAAATCTATGTCGCCTTATGCATCGGGTGATTCCGTATCAATTGCACGATAAACTATTCGTCTATCTTGACGATTTACTGATCACTTCTGCCTCGCTGGAAGAACATTTCTCTTTGCTCGAAGAGGTAGCTCGTTTGTTGACTAGAGCCGGACTTACTATTAATGTGGCTAAGAGTCAGTTTGCTTTGAGGGAAGTCAATTATCTTGGCTACCTTGTGGGAGACGGTTGCCTCCGCACAAACCCGAAATCAGTCAAACAGATTAGGCGTTTTCTGGGAATGTGCGGGTGGTACCGTCGATTCATTCAAAACTTTGCGTCATTGGCTGCTTCGCTTACCGACCTTACTGGTAAGACCGGTTTCAAGTGGTCCATTGCTGCACAACACTCATTCGATTCTCTGAAACTAGCTTTGTCTTCTGCTCCCGTGCTGGCAAACCCTGACTATAGTAAGCCCTTCTATATACAGTGCGATGCCAGTACCGTCGGCGTAGGTAGTGTCCTTTTCCAGACGGATTCTGATGGTGGGGAACATCCAATTGAGTATATCTCGCATAAACTCAATGGGGCCCAAAAAAACTACTCAGTCACCGAATTGGAATGCTACGCCGCGGTACTGAGTGTACAAAAATTCCGGCCGTATATAGAAGGGTATCCTTTTGTGATATATACCGATCATGCGAGTCAACGATGGTTGATGTCACAGAAGGATCTGTCAGGGCGGCTAGCACGGTGGAGCCTAAAACTACAATCATTCGACTTTCAAATTAGCTACCGAAAAGGATCGGTCAACATAGTGCCAGATACTTTGTCGCGCGCCTTTGGCGATGAAGCGCCTCCAGAGCACGAAGACTCTTCTGGTAAAATTGTTGGCTATTCTGAGGTACCAGTGGATGATCCTGTAGGTGTTGTGATTAATTCAATTGATGTTCCTATTCTGCATATTGATTTAAATTCTTCTGCTTTCCAGGATGCTGAGTATTTAAATCAAATAGCTAACTCCCAGCACTTAAAAGACTGCGAATCTAATATCCGGGCTCATGATAATAAACTTTTTATAGCTCCTTCGTATGTCACTCGCTACATAGATACTGACCTTCCAGACTGGAGATTGGTCGTACCTCTCTCTTTAACACATAGCTTAATAGAGCAGGCTCACTCGCCTCCCACTTCTGCCCACTTAGGCGTGAGCAAAACTGTCGAACGTTTGCAACGACAATTTTATTGGCCCCGTATGGTTCATCAAGTTAAGCAATTTGTAGCTAGCTGTCCACAATGCAAGTTGAATAAAGCTGTCAACTTCTGTATGAGACCTGCAATGGGATCTTCTGCTGAATCATCTCGACCATTTCAACGGCTCTATATTGACTTTTTAGGCCCGTATCCGAGATCCAAGCATGGTAATCGTTTCATTGTAATTGTGCTGGGTCATTTTTCTAAATTAGTCTTGGTTAAACCTTTACGCGAAGCTTCTGCTTCGCTACTATGTTCCTTTTTAGAGAACGACGTATCAGTTCTATTAGAGTGCATATCGTGTACCGTTCACATAAATTTTTAAGATTCAGTTACACCGTAATTATGTGTACATAAATTAATTACGTCATATTTTAAAAAGTACTGGTCAGCTATATCTGTATGGCAGAAGTATGCAAACTAACTTCTGCGAACAATTAACAATTACGTTTAATTATTCGTAATGCATTTGTTAACATAATTTGGAGTAAGTTGTTATACAGTCATGTATGTTTTAATTATTTCAAATGGAATTACAATCATTTATAGATCAATTTTGGAATTAAAATGGTGAACCAGGCTGTAGGCGGTATTTATTAATTTAAAAATTATAAACTATTAATTTAATTATTAATATTTTCTCTTATATTATTATTATTTCATTATTATTTTTCACTATTATTATATATTTTATAGTATTACTTTAATTAATTTACATTTACTAAATTATTATAAATATTAAGTTTTGAATTACAAGTCCGGACTAGAAAAATAAAGTGAAAACAAATTTTAGACAGGAACATAAAATCTAATTATGTATTAGTTTAAAAATTTGGGTTTTTCTTATTTCATAATTATTCTTATAAATTAATTAATTTTTTTTATTTTTTATTTTTTTGATTATTGTTACTTTTAGTAACGTTTGTTAATTTTGTTTGGAATATAAAGTTTGATATTTTTATAATAATGATCAAGTGCAAAGAAAATTTTTTTCTTATTATTTATTTGATTCCCCGTTTTTCCACTATTAGTTCGTCTTTGTGAATTTCAGAAATGCATTAGAGGATTTTTGATGAGGAGCTTAAGGTAAGTTCGCTTTCTTGCAGGTGATTTGTTGCATTCCTTTCCCCAATAAGCGGTGTATTCAAGGACCATGTATGCCTCTACCACCCCCACGACCTACCCTGAGCCCTGGCCGGCTACTATCACCGCGTGGAGGCCCCTGCATGGTCAATTCTGTTAACGGAACTTGCAACGCGAGTTGCAAGTTTTGTTACATGTCCAAAAAAAAAAAAAATTGAAAAAATGACCCAAATATGTGTATAGGAAAGGTGTTTTCTGAAAACATGAAAAAATTCCTCAAATGGAGGATTTTATTCAATTAATTTCCATTTAGTAACCAAAAACGCCAAAAGGCCTCGTTAAATTTAATGCAAAATAGCCCGTTTTGTTTTAAATTTGTTTGTTTCAATTATTTAATCAGCTTTCCCTCGTGCGGAGTAGACAGAATTTTAACTTTGAAGTCATAGGAACGACAAACCCTTGAGAATGCAACATAAAATTGTTCGTGTCCAAATACAGGCTCCAACAAGTATATCACAACTTTATTCATTGTTTGACCTTGAGACTTGTTTATGGTCATAGCAAATGCCGCCTTAATAGGAAATTGTCGCCGTTTAAGTTTAAAAGGTAGCTCCTATTATGATATGATATTACCTTTATGAGATTCAGTGAGCACTTCTACCTTAAACACGTTATCTTGCATGTGTTTGGTACCACCAAACGATTTAATTAGTTTATTGCGTCAACAACGTTCAATTGATCATCAGCAGTAAAATTGTTGCATTACAATTTATGAATTCCAATGTAATGTTGACATCCAGGATTGTAATCTAAAATTAAAAGAGAACACACAAAGAATCGTTTGATCGTATATGTAATTTCCATTTATACTTATCTGAATTAATTGTACATCAGACGCTTTGTCTGTTCCTCGAGTCAAATGGTTGTGTTTTTTTCCTCGAGAATTAATTTTTATTAAAAATAATTATTTTATTGTAAATTGGCTATTCAAACTAAAATTCGATAAATTCAGTGAATTGTGAATTGTGTAAGAGTGCATGATTGTGCATCGCTTTATTACGGTTCAACATTTAGGGAAAAAACATTAGGTATAATGTGTAAAGTTTTGATTAGACAGGTGAGATAGGGAAGTCTTGGAATATATGTCCAAACTGGAAATGCAGTTTATTGATGTTAAAAGAAGCCTTGATGTAATGAAACTATTGGTGATGTGTGATGAAAGAAAATATAAAAGATAAAACAAAAATTAGATAATTTATAAATTATTAGAGCAAACTATAGAGTTACGGTGTTTAGTGATTAAAAGATAACAGAGTGATATAACAAAGGGTACTGAATTTAATAAAGGAATAATTAAGTACATAAATGATAAATGGCTAACTAATTATTAAACTAGTGTCTATGTGTTTAAAGAATTTATTTGAAATGTAGGGTTATATGAAATGTAGTGAGTTGATGTGATGAAATTAGTGTGTGATGAAATAGAATTAAAATTAAAATTAAAATAAATCATAAATTAAATTATTTAGTATGCTATTGAGTTAAGAATTTAGAATTTACAATTGTAGTGGAATAGCTGGAATTAATAACTAGAAAATTAGAAGGTAAGCTAAGTTAAATAAATCGGTAAATTGGCAATATTGTATTATACATTGCACACTCAGTATTTACTGTTAGGCATGGAAGTACACAAAATACCAAGTGATGGAAATTGCCTTTTCAATGCAATCATCCATCAGCTGCAACTACAAGATTCTCATTCTTCAACCTGTTCAGCAAGTGATCTCCGAGCTGAAATTGTCAGCTTTATACGCGGTAATGTTGATGATTATTCTCACACAATATTGGATCCATGTCATCAGATCTATAATCCCAGGGAAATTTTGAATCACACTGGAAATCAATTAATATTAAGATATCTATCCGACCTTCAGCAGACTGGATTTTGGGGTGGCGCCGAATGTCTTTCGGTCGTGTCTAAATTGAAAAAACTAAAAATAAATATTTATTATGTCAAACATCAAATCACTTTTACACCGACCAGGGGAACGTATAACACTGAAATTAATTTGCTATATACGGGGTCACATTATGACAGCTTAATGTTCCAACAGGAACATACCCCATTGCTTGCTAACACGGCACAATATTCCCATTTGCCTAACATAGCAGAGAATGTCCACCGGAAAATTTCCACCACTGACAATCCTTATACACTAATTGAGGAATCACAGTTAATTGAGTCACCAATCCTGGACCTTCCCGTCAACTCATTCTGCCTTGGAACTTGGAACGTTCGAGGCCTTAATAACTCCCAGAAACGTGACGCCATTGACAGAATTTTATTAGAAAATAATGTCCATATATGTAGTGTCTCAGAAACAAATATGCCCTCTGGAACCTGTTCTTCAAAAAATTACATTTGGAACCTTACAAACGATCCCATGACAAAAAGACGTGGAGTGGGAATTTTGATAAAAAGGCATACCTTCATTCGGACCATGGGAATTCGAAAATATTTTGGTGCCATAATTACTCTGAACGGCAGAATTGAAAATAGGAGGATCATTGCCATATCCGTTTATGTTCCACCTCACACTTCCCAATACAATCGTCGTCTTTCCACAAAGATATTCTCAAAGTTACTTTCGATAATTGATCGTTGCCCGCAACAGATCGATATCGTCTTATTTGGAGATTTTAATGCTCATCTAAAAGAAGATGATTTGCAGTCGAAGAATGAGAATGGAGTTTCTCTAGAACTACTAACTCGGTCGACTCAACTTTTTAATCACACCCTTCATGGACGTCGGCGGAAACTTATGACCTGGACTGATGGTCGATGGTATTCCCAGTTGGACTATATTTTAACCCGTAAAAGCAATCGGGTTATTTATGTTAAGTCGGTGAAAGCCACCTGTTTTTACCCGTCACTAAGCGATCATCGTTTAATATGGATTGTGTGCACCATGCGAAAAGTGCGGTCGCTTGCCTGTCCTATTAATGTAAAGCCAGTTCTGATCTCTGCAGGGCCACCTATGACCTATTCATGCAAATCTTTGAATCTCTCGTTACTGCAAGGAGTAAAGATACACAAACAATATCAGTCCGTTTTAGCAAAATCATTTGCACAAGCAGTTTCAGATATAAATGATTGTAATCTATGGCATTTGATAACTACTTGCATCAAGGAAAGCTCCCAACAGTTACTCACCACCAAGACGCCCCTGACACCTAACCGTAGGAAAGCATTGGCGCTCTTTAAACAGGCCCAATTTCACAAACATGCTCATCCACAGGAGATGAGCTCTCGATTGCGTCTACAAATTGCCAGGAAACGTTTGTCTGATGCCTATTCCAGGCACAAATCTTCTGAATGCAAACAAAATTTTTAGTCGTTTGACTTACTATTCTCCTCCAGAACGTCTTCGCAGAACTTATACATATTGTAAGATTTTCAAACGAGATTGCTCTTCCTTTCGCGGAAATTACATACCAATTTCCTCCTGGGTAAATGAACTTTCTACCATTGAAGGAACCTGGCCGAGCCTTATAGAGGAACAGGATTACTTTCTTCTAGGTCCTCCTCCAAATAAGGAAGACATTCAGTCAGTCCTGAATTTAATCCGCCCAGGCACTGCCCCGGGGCCGGATCAAATTCCCATTGAACTATTTAAATATGCACCCAACAATATTGTTGAAGCGCTTCATAAAGTCATAGAAACTGCATGGATAAACAATGACCCACCAACCGAGTGGCTGGAGACCATTCAGGTTCCAATTCCTAAGAACAAGAATCCTCGTCAAACCAGTGATTTCCGACGCATAACCCTATGCAATGTAGGATACAAGATCTATGCCAAGCTTCTTCTTGAAAAGTTGGATGATCATCTCGAATTACCGCCTTCATACCAAGCTGCGTTTTTGCCCAATCGCTCGACTGATGATCACATGTTTGTCGTTCGTCGAGTACTGGATGAAGAATGGCGCTCCGGGAATGAAACTTTTACCTTTTCTATTGACTTAGCAAAAGCATTTGACACAGTCAATCTAAAGGTCGTAATCGAATGTCTTCAACAATATGTGCCTCATTATCTGGTAAACCGCATCATAAAGGCTTGTTTCTGGGAGAAAACCTTCATCAAGTGGTTTAACACCTGTACAGCTAGAGTTAAAAAGAACAAAGGGGTAAAACAGGGTTGTCCTCTATCACCAAGACTTTTTAATTTCATTTTGAATGAAGTATTGGTAACTGTTGCCGATCAGTATCCAGAATTATGTTTAAATCAAGGAGGGACATTGCAGCTTCCTTTAATTCTAGCATATGCTGATGACATTTTAATTGTCACTCGGGACCCTGCACGCTTAGAACCCATTCTGATTGAGTTGATCGCTGGATTAGAGATTGCCGGACTAACAGTGAATCCAAATAAATGCACTGTACTTATTAGAAACCCATAGACTCCTTAATACCCATCCCATCCAATGTCAGAATAGGTGGAATCACTTTCACCTCAGTGAAAACATTACGATACTTGGGCACCTACTTCACAACTAGGCTTAGTAGGCCCCTCACTATCCGGACCCGGTGTCGCCAAGCGCTCGGTGTCACAAAACTAATGCAATCTTTCATTAAAAGAAATAAAGTATCTTCTAAGATAGCCATCACGATGTATAATACTGTCATAGTTCCCATGATGATCTATGGATTGAAAACCACCGCCCTTACACTTGCAAATCGGAAGAGATTAAGGAAATATGAGCTCTTTTTCTTGAGAAGATTACTGGAATTTAGTAAAGATAAATCCACCCTCGGAGCAAGGAAAATTAAAGAAATTTTGAACGGTAAAACAATAACAAAGCGCATTAAGTTCCAGCGGATCAATTATTGGGGACATGTGTACCGCCGTCCGTCTATCCATATACTCAAGGCTGCTTTCACGTACAGTGCTGGTCCTAGGAAACTAGGACGACCATGTTTTACCTGGCATGATTCGTTACACCAGGATTTAAATTATCTCAACAGATCGCATAATGAATGGGAACCTCTCTTATCCTCTCGAGTTGATTTACGGAAAGCAGCTGAAGGGATTTACCAATGCGAAGAATCAGATTCAAGTGAGCTTCTTGAAGATGAAATTTCGGAAGAAGAGATAGCTAAAGTAATGTAGGTTGGATATTACAACTTTTATCAAATATTCATCGCTTACGTACATCAGAGCGATGTCAAGCAAGGAACTAATGGGTAATTAATTAATTAATCAACTGCTAAACAAATGTAGTTAAATTTATTTAAGTTAAGTAGAGGTAAAATAAATAGATATAAATGGATTGACATAGTAAATAAATAATTGAATACATACATATATGTATATATTATAAAGATGGCATTTATCCATTTTTATCAGGTGCCGTGGCTTTTATCACTGTATATTATAGTTTAAAAAACGGTGGTTTTTTAAAAAATTTTTTTTTACAATTTATTAATGTTTTTTATATAACAATATATGGTTAAAAAATTTTTTTAATTACAAGCACAAAAAAACAAGCAAAATAAAATTTTTTAATTTATACGATTCTAAAAAAAAAAAAAAACACAAATTGGTAGTAAAATATCTTATAGTGATAATTTTAATAATTTTAAAAAATTTTATTTACTATGGAGACTAGTTTCGGAAATTTCTTCCTTCATCAGATCCCATTACTACACTAAATTCAATGTCAAAAAAAATATATAAAATAGGAAAAAAATAAAAAATAATAAAATTATATGATTATTTATTGTTAAGTACATGACGTAGTGCGGCCATTCTATCCATTGTATCCATTGTTTAGTATTAAATCATAAATTTTGTTTGTTTTGGAATTGATTTTGTCGTTGAGTAGTAGTGGATTGTTGCGATGTCTGTAAATTTCCAACTCTTCTAAACGGTTCATATTATTGCCTTTAGGTAGTTTGTGTAAAATTTTCAAATTGTTGTTTATGTCAGTGTATGTGTGTTTTTCATTAATAATATGGAGAGAGAAATTGGATCTGATATTCTTGGTTTGAAAAGTTCCAGTGTGTGTATTCCTTATTTCGTGTGTGTGCTCGGAAAAACGCGTTGCAAACGATCGGCCAGTTTGCCCAATGTAAAACTTAGGACAGTCGTTGCATATTAATTTGTAAATGCCACAATCATATTTGTTGTTGTTATGTGATTGTAGTTTCTGTTGTATCTTGTGTTTAGTTGTGTATGCGAGGGTGTAGTTAAATGTATTGAAAATTTTCTGCATTACGTAGCTGGTGTTAGAGTTGTATTCAACTGGGATATAGTTTTTGTTGTTGTGATCGCTATCTGTGTAGAAAGAAGTTAAGTTACGTAATTGTATTTTGTTTACTATTTTAACATTAAGTCGGTTGATTAAATTAATACTGAATCCATTTTGTGTAGCGATATGACGTATTGTGTTGAACTCTTCATTGTAATTTTCAATACTCATCGGGATATTGTTGAGTCTATGTAACATGTGTTTGTATGCTGCTATTTTAAATTGTGGTGGATGATCTGAAGAATTGTGAATGGTGTGGTCTGTTTGTGTAGGCTTACGGTAGATCTTGAAATTGTGTTTATTATCTGTGTTGGAAATTGTTAAATCAAGGAAGTTAATTGTTTTGTTGGTTTCAATTTCAAGGGTGAATTTAATATTTCTGTGTATGTTGTTGATGTAATTGATTGTAAACCTGTATTTCAACAGAATGTGCAAAAAACTAAATATCATACCCAATTATATCAAAGTCAATATAAACAACAAATCTCCTGTTGCGCAATCAGTGAAAAATAAATGTGAAAAAATATGGTTGTCCAAAACCATCAGTAACTTATACACGAAAATTGATATGTTAACTGTAAAAACATATAATGCACAGTTGTATTTATCCAAAGTATTCCATTATTTGGATTACATAAACATCATCAAACATGTTGAAACCACAACTGACAAAAACATGAATACAAAACGACGTAACTTACGGAAGAAACTTAAAAAGTTAAAAACGATACAACGTACTGTGTGCATTATCCCTGAAAATATTATTAGACACAAATTTTTCCGAGCGTATACACAACCTAACTGATATAAAACCTTACATGCAGAAGAAGAGGGAATATTGAAAAAAGGTCTCAAACACAACCTAAAGCCTACGAACAACAAAAAGCAATACATTAAACATTTATTGGAAATTGAAAACGCAATAGTCAGAACAAACAAAGAACATCAAGATGATATTAGAACTTTGGTAATTAATGAAATGGCTAAAAACCACAATACAACAAGAAAGCAGAAACATGACACAATGACGCCCCGTGATCATTAATAACATTAAAAATAAGTTATCTGACAACGACGCGTTAATTACCAAAGCTGACAAAGGCAATACTGTCGTAATAATGTATCGAGCTGCGTATGATCAAAAAATCAATGAATATATCACCAGCAACAACATCATCAGAGCTACAAACGACCCTACTAGAATTTACCATAAAAGAAATCAACAAAAGTAATCAATTAAATCTACTTCAATTCCTCAATAATCATCAAATTTTTTACAACAAAATGATCAAGCCGTCTGCTCCTATAATAACGGGATTACCTAAAATACATAAAGAAAACATACCCATTCGCCCGTTAATTAATTTCACCACTTCACCGTCATATAAAAATAGCTAAATTTCTTAATAGTTGGCTAACACGTAACATCAAGGTTGGAAAACGATATGTCTGTCCAAAAACAATATGGAACTAGTGGACAAAATACAATCCATCATCATTCCACACGGGGGCTAAACTAGCTTCCTTCGATGTCACAAATATGTACACGAATA